>OU892287.1:26432312-27919743 GCA_917834065.1 Ceutorhynchus assimilis
TTTTCGAAGAAGATTTTCAGGATGAAATATTGTTTTCCAGTTCCAACCATCAAAAAATATTGTACTTTTCGACATGAGATAATTTTCCAAAAATGCTCTGAGTCAAGTAATACCCTAAATGAAAATACAAAATCTGACTTTACAGTATTTAATAGGTAAACAAATCAAACTTGCATAACAGAATCTGTGACAGAATTATGGAACTAACAAAAGTATACCACATACAAATCATTTTCAATGTCCAACGGCCATATCTTCCAATGCCAGTGCAGCCGGTTGGTGAATAGTGGAATGCTGCACTGCTCTGGCACAGTCTCCACCAACAACGGTGTTTTTGGCAGCATCAATGATGTTTTCCAGATATAGGATTCGTTGTTCACCAACTCCCGGAGGCTGTACATTTGGGATTCTAAGTTGATGTTTCACCGCTGCTTTTATTTTCTGCCATATCATTTCTATGGGGTTCAACATAGGGGAATAAGGTGCGAGTTCAAGTAAAGTAACTGGTGTTTCCGACGTTTCCGTTATAACATTTTCCAAACCTCGATGACAAGGAGCATTATCGACTACTATGACCAAGTCCCTGAGTTGATTGCCCATTTCCCGCCATCTCTGAAATAGTGAAGTCACCCATTCATTGGCCGCTTGAGCTGTGAATGAACCTTCTCCGACGATCCATGGCTATGACACTTGCCGCGGAAATTGCGCGTATAAGATGAATATTGGGGCCTCTTACTGCAGGGCGGATCTGCACGGCGCGATTGCCTGCTTTTGCCCGGCCTTTGGTTCTCCGACAAAATAAATTAAAATTAGTCACGTCAATATATACAATTTGTTTGCCGAGTTCAATCAATCTATTTAGTCCTTGAACATATTCAGCCCTTTTTCTTTTATTTTCAACGGAATTCATTGTGACTGGCTCGTAATGCGCTTGTTTAAGTGTAAACATTCGACATTCAAGGTAGTTTCCTACAGTCGATACAGATATATCCTCATTAAAGACTTGTACTACTTTTTGTTTTATCTGAACCAAGGTTAGGCTGGAGTCGTCTTCAAGCCATTTAATAATTGTGTTAATTTGTTCTTCACTTAAAATTTTCGGTTTTTCCCTCCTTTGGGGTTTGGGTCTGGTTTGCCCGAACGAACCCAATGGTAAGCCGTTTTGTATGGCACATTCAACTGCTTACTCAGCGTCGCCACGATTGGCTGAAACAATGATCAGTTCCCTGTCCTTAGTGGAATGCTTCATATATTCTTTTCTTTCTACCGCTTCTCTATGGGTTATTTGCTGTCTGCACATGGGGCAAGTTAGAACAATAACCCCAACTTCATTTTCTCTTTCGACGAAAAGAAAATCAACGCACCTTTCATGAAAGAGGTGGAGGCATGGCTGCAATCTTGATACTGGCTTTCGAAGCATAGATATGCGACATATACCACATATATCCTTAAGTTCCATGCTTATAGATAAACTTATCTTTGAAATATTTATAAGTTTTGACAGTGAAAAGTATAACATTTGAAAAGTACAGGTATACCTACCTCAAGCGTCACAGACTATAAGCGTATTTTCCCAAATCAACACAAGCTATGTGTATAGGTGACCTATTATAAATTTTATTGAATACACTACATAGTAACATCTGAAATACATTTGACGAATTCTGAAATACAATTTACAATTTCTGATCTACAAATAAATAATCTGAAACACAAATGACGTTTTCTGAAATACAAGTGACCAAACTGAAATACAAATGACTTTTTCTGAAATACAACTGATCAAACTGAAACACAAATGACGTTTTCTGAACTACAACTGACAAAGTTGAAATACAAATAATTCTGAAATTAAACTGACACAACTGAAATACAATTGACGCATTCTGAACTAGAATTGATGAATCTGAAATACAAGTGATACATTCTGAAATACTTATGGAAAAGGTGTAGAAGAAGTGTTAATTTGAGGCCAGAAAATTGTTTTCTATTTAGCCCATAGCAACTTGACAGTAAATATCTTGAGAGCCAATCATTCGATATTCGAAAAAAATACGCACTTTGTGACGAGAATCAAAATACCTTTGAAACAAGGTACTACTCGACCCATTTTCGGAATCTTTCCTATCTGAAAAGGAGGGGGTTAAAGTTACCCCACCTCATGGGATCAAAAAGTTTCCCTGTTGAATACAAAATCGACGTGCCGAGCGTTTTTTTTAATCGACTCTAAAATACCCTAAAACGCCTCTGTTTCGATGTTCGTGAAACACCCTGTATATGTATTTTGAAAATATGATTAATTTATCTTATTTTTTATTTTCCTCAAAGGCAAATTATTGTAAATTCATACACCCTATGAAATATTCTTGGCCTTCAATTGGATAAATTAATAATACCTGTACAAAATAATGTAACAGAGTGTATCAACACTAAGAGAGATGCATAGCGAGTCGAGAAACTCGGCGGTCCGATCTTGCTCTCCCATAAACCCTTGACTTCTCTTAATGTTTATTGTTATATCTTTGTTAATTTAGAAGCAAAAAATATATAGACAGAAGCGAAACTTTTATAAAGAATTTTTTTTTCCATGTAAGCCTTCGTTTTTCGGTTGATGAAAGGTATATTTAAAAAAGATGATTTTTAAGGAAATTTTTGCACGATTGAAACGTAGATATTTACGCTTAAAGTTTTTTTCGGCCATAGGAGCTAATGGTAGTTATTATTTTGAAAGATTATAAAAAAATACTCCTTAAAAAATCTTATTGACTATTGTGCATTGGATCAATAATAAAGTATTTTTTTCTCTATACGGTGGTATAAATATCTACAGGTGTATGCAACATTCTCTTTTAACTTAAAAGCGCTTTTTAAAACTGGTCACTTTTAAAAATGTGTATTCTAAGCCATACAAATTTTCAAAGGTACCAGATTTAAAAAGCGGTTTTAAGTTAATAGAAGATGTTGCATACGCATACTAGATTTTTGATGATAGCGCCCTTTTGCCCAGTCCAATTTTGTATAACCTCCGGAATAAGGGTTACCTTGTCATGTACTTTCATCCCTAAAAAATTCAGCTTGTGACACTGAAGTAGGAGGCAAAGTCAAAATAAGTCTTGATCTACACCATAGTAATATGGAAATCCAACAGTATACTCGTTTCATGTTCTGGATCGAATCGAAATAGTCTTTATTTACAATATTTACATTTTTACCTTAAAACTACCTTATTCTATTCACAATCATAATAATAAATAGTTATGTTCAATGTATCCTATCACTAATTTAATTTAATCTACATTTGCAATAAAAAATAGTACCGCCCAGGGAAGGTGGAGGGGGGGGGGGGGGGTTTTATGTCAGGTCAGTTTTTGGTAGTCATTCCGTGGTTTGCGCGTTAGTTGTGAAGGGAAAAATGGTAAAAAATAAAAAACCCTTCTTCTCGTTTGGTGCCTATGCACTAGCGAAACGCCGTTAGCTGGATTTCGGATGCCCGTTTGCTGTGTGAGTTGTGCACGTAACTTGCGATATTTTGTTTTAGTTCCTTGTTTTTGCTTTCCAGCTTACGGCGACGGCGGTTCGCAGTATATAGGCAGTCTGTGGTGGATTGGTTTGTGTACAGTAGGGTTTAGGGGGTCGTGTAGTCAAGTAGTCTAGTATTGTGTCGTGTCTATGTTAGATGTTTTGTGTACCTCAGTGGTTCTCGTGCCGATGGGGAGGGAGAGGGCGTGTTTGAGTACTCTGTTCTGATATCTTTGCAATTTTAATTTTTCAGAATTACATACCTTTGTAATTCCACGCCGGGGCTCCGTAAAGTAGGGTGGGTCTGATGTTGTTTTGTAGATGTGTATTTTGTCTCTAGGACTTCTTGACGTGGGCTTCATGATGGGGTGCAGTTGGCGTTCGGATGCGTAGGCTTTTTGGATGGTGTGAGTTACCTGGGGGCGGCCCGTTAGAGTTTTGTCAAGGACGATCCCCAGGTATTTGGCTATGGTTTTGGGGCTGATGGGGGTATTGTTAAGGGTAAGGGGAGGTTCCTTGATGATGTTAGTTCAGTTTCTAGTTAGGGTCAGAAGTTTTGTTTTGCTGGCGTTAAGTTTTATTTTCCACTAGTTGAGAAACAGAGTAATCAGGTTCAGGATGGTCTACCAGTGCTTTCCTCGCATCCTCTGCGAAAAAGGCACTAGTGTAAATTGCAGTATCGTCGGCGTACATCATTATTTTTGTCTTTTCAGTTTTGGGGATGTCAGCGATGTAGTGGTTGAAGAGGGTGGGGGAGAGGACGGTGCCTTGCGACACTCCGGCTTTAATGGGTTTGGGTTGGGATAAGGTGTTTTTTGATGGAGAAGGTTCTGTTACTAAGGTAGGAGGCAATGAGTGAGACATAGTGGGGAAGTTGTGAGTCGCAAGTATATTGTAGATAAGGCCTTTGTGCCAAACTTTGTCAACGGCCTTCTCTATGACGAGTAGCAGTAGAAAGGTGCTCTCTTGGTTGTTGAATGCTAACGCGGCGTCTTGAGCCACCCTTGCTACGCTAGTCTTGTGTTGTGTTTAGGACGAAATCCGAATTGTTCGTTAGGGAGGCATTTTAGTGTGTTGATAGCTGTGGTGAGTCTGCGTAGTATTAGTTTTTCCGCGATTTTACTTAAGGCGATTTCGGCAAGCTTTGGTACATGGTTTGGTACCCTGTTTGGTCTGTGAAATGCATACCAACCAATTTCGGATACGAAAATGATGTCGTCACCGTGACTTTGGTATCCTTTTTGGTCTGTCAAATAGGATACCGTGGTCAGCAGCACGGTTCTTCTCATTTGGTATAGTGCTAGCTACGTTTGTTCCGGTTAGTAGGTATTTAATGAAAAAGAAAATCAAGAGCTGGAGAAGAAAAAACAAAACAGAAGTAACCAAGCAAATAAAAAACAAGTAGACGTCACCTTTTTGAAAAAATAGAAAAAGTTTGAAACACGTTTGTCAATTTGCTCGCTGCCACGCATTTTTTTATATTATTTTTTTTAATAAAACATTTAAGAAGCTCGTCTGCAGTCCACTGTTTTCCCTGAGCACAGGGTGGTCCTTCGCCACTTGAAATACACGCTCAAACAAAAGATTGGTCCCAACGAACCGGATATTGAATTGGCCAGTGAAGAAACGCGCAGGAAGAAAAATAAGTACAAGTCTCGTGAGTCCATTCCAAGTTATTGTCATACGCTCCACACGCTACAACATACATTTTTAAAGCATTGCATTCCTCAATTTGTTTTTGACGGAAAAATATCGATTTTTTGACAATTTTTTTTGACATTCACCTTTTTACCTGATTTACCAGCGGTTTTTGTTCATTAATCAAATAATTACGGTTTTGCGTATTCAAGTGTACATTTGATCTGATTCATTAGCAAAATGCCACCGAAAAAGTCAGAGGAAGAAAATTCACAACTCAAACATGCTCGAGAAGTTATTATTGATAGGTTGAAACGTTTCAAAGATTTTTTAAGCACGGATAAAAATAATCAAAATTCAATTCAGGTTGAAATCCGCTTGAAGAGTGTTCAAGAGGATTTTCTTGAATTTGATAAAACACAAACCAGTTTAGAATTCTTGGATAGGGCAGAAAAAAGTAACCGTTTAGACATCGAAAATGAGTTTTATGAGGTAATTGGTTTTGCAAAATCGTGCATTGAATCAGTGAAACAAGCAAGCACGACGCTAGTATCGCCATCAGTAGGTACCTTGGTAGTTTCTTCAGGTTCTGTTGCCAAATTACCAGCAATGGGTCTTCCCAGTTTTTACGGTACCTATGAAACTTGGTTAAGTTTCAAAGATATCTTTAATTCGATTGTTCATAATCAAAGCAATTTAAGTGAAGTTGACAAGTTTCTTTACTTAAAAGTTTGTTGCAAAGATGACGCGCTCAGGTTAATAGACTCGTTAGAAGTTACGGCGAGTAATTATCAAATTGCTCTCGATATACTGCACAAACGTTATGAAAATAAACGTGCTATCGTAAATCATCACGTCAACAGCATACTTTCTAAATTGCCAGATATTCAAAAAGAATCCTCCACAAATTTGAGAAAATTGTTAGATCTACTTTTTCAGCATTTAACCTCTCTGAAAAAGTTAGGCTTACCAACGGACAGTTGGGACGCTTTATTAATTCCGATTATTTTGAGCAAACTTGATTACAGAACCAAACGCGAATGGGAAGTTAAACAAGATGATGACAAATTACCCACATTAAATCAATTAACAGACTTTTTAAGTAAAAAGTGTTTTTCCCTCGAAGCATTGCAGTACGAAGCGTCTAAAACTCAAAAAATACACGACACACAAAACATCAGAAACTTGAATTCAAAACACACATCAAACTTCTCATTCAGAAATAATAAATCATCACCACAACAATGTTTTACAGTAACAGTAGGCAATTTAGTTTGTCCTATATGCAATGAAGCTCATTATATTTATCAATGCTCGAATTTCACAAATTTATCAATAAACGAAAAATACAATATAATTCATCAACATAAATTATGTAGTAATTGTTTGCGTCGAGGTCATTTCAAAAATGATTGCAATTCAGGTGTTTGCAAAAAATGTTCCCAAAAACATAACACGTTATTACATGAAGATAATCCACAAACAAAAACTAATTTTGCTCCTTTTAAGCCCAAAGTCACCAGTAATTCAGAAAAAAAGGACTACGTCGCAACATCGACCCTCATAGCTCACGAACTACGCGACAAATTTCCAATTATGACAGACGAAAGCGCGGACATGAGAGTCGACCGTTATGACGCGGCAGCTGGTCAAAGTAACGAGTTTGAGTCAGTGAAGGATAAGAATTTCAATGAAAATGTTTGTATGTCATCTCATTTACCGAATTTTTCAGAATTATCGTTTGTTAATGTAAATGCCAGTCAAGTTCTTCTATCTACAGCTGTGGTGTTAATCGAAGATAAATTTGGAAAGTTGCATGAATGCGTAACTTTGTTAGATTCTGGAAGTCAATCCAATTTAATGACCCGCGAACTTCGTGAAAGGCTGATGTTGGATTCTGAAGAAATCCGCGCTCCTTTAGCAGGTATAAACCAAATAATAATGAATGTTCACGAAAAAACTCAAGCTAAAATAAAATCGCGATTCACTAATTTTCAAACTAAATTAACATTCTTAGTTTTGCCAGTTATTACTGAAAAATTGCCGTTATTTGGATTTCAAAAAATTCAAATCCCTTTGCCAAAAAACATTCCCCTCGCTGATGAAAATTTTAATATACCCAAGAAAATCGATTTATTGTTGGGTGCAAATATATTTTATGAACTTATTGAGAACGGAAAAATCAAATTAGGTCAAAATCTACCTGTTTTAATGCAAACTTCTTTAGGTTGGATTTTAACGGGAACTTTAAGTACAGGCAAAATAAATTCTCAAAAATCAGTATGCAATTTCATCAATCAGGTGTCAAATAATGATTTAAACGAAAAGTTAAACAAATTCTGGCAAATCGAAGAGTTACCTCAAATTCAAATTTTGTCACGCGAGTCTCAGTTTTGTGAAGATTATTTTCAGCAAACCACAAGCAGAAATTCAGATGGTCGATTTGTAGTTCGACTACCGTTTTCCGAAAGTAAATGCGAAATTTTAGGCAATTCAAAATCTATGGCTTTGAAAAGATTCAAAAAATTAGAGTCTCGTTTTCGATACAACCAAAATTTAATGGAATGTTATATTCAATTTATGCAAGAATATCATCAATTAAATCATATGTCTTTAAAATGTAATCTTGAACTGGATAATTCTAAGGAGAGAACGTCATTTTTTCTACCTCACACAGCTGTTCTGAGAGATTCATCAGTTACCACGAAGTGTCGAGTGGTTTTCGATGCTTCCGCAAAATCAGATACAGGGAGGTCTCTAAACGATCTTTTATTATCAGGTCCCACGGTTCAAGATGATCTTTACTCTATTTTATTAAGACTACGTTTACGAAAGGTTGTTCTCAATGCTGACGTCAAAATGATGTTCAGGCAAATCCTAATACATCCAGACGATTGTTCTTTTCAACAAATTATTTGGCGCGAAAATCCTCAAGAATCACTTAAAGTTTTCACGCTCAATACAGTGACTTATGGCACATCGTGTGCACCTTTTCTCGCGACACGTTGTCTGAAGCAGCTCGCTTTAGATAATAAAGACATTTATCCTCGTACTTGTAAAATAATTGAAAATTCTTTTTATATGGACGATCTTCTAGTTAGTGTTAATTCAGAAGAAGAAGCCTTAGATATTTACCGCGAAATAACTGATATTTTTTTGCAAGCTAAATTTGAATTAAGGAAGTGGTCGTCAAACAAAACTTCTATATTGGACTTTATTTTGCAATCAAATAAAATTAACAATGACAACTTAATTTATCCCCACGTCAGTAAAGAATTCAAAACTTTAGGTATTTCTTGGATTCCAGATGAAGATATTTTAAAATACTCGATAAAAGTAAACATAAATCCCAAGAAAGTTTCCAAACGTATTATTCTGTCCACGATAGCCCAAATATTTGACCCGCTTGGTCTAGTTAGTGTTTGTCTAATAAAACCTAAAATTTTACTTCAAAATATTTGGAATTTAAAGCTCGATTGGGATGAAGAAATTCCTCCAAATTTAACAGAATCATGGTTAAACTTTGTGAAGGAGTTACCTTTATTAAATGACATAAGAATTTCCAGACAGGTGGTACAAATTTCTCAAAATAAAGTAATTTTATTTGGGTTTAGCGATTCGTCTGAAAAGGCTTATGGCGCATGTGTTTATTTAGGTTCAATTAATGAAAAGGGTGAACGGAAAGTGCGATTACTCACAGCAAAATCAAAAGTTTGCCCAATTAAAAAACTTACCATACCACGTCTCGAATTACTCGCAGCTCATTTACTTGCGAAGTTAGTCAATATTGTAAAAAATGCACTTGATGTAAATATTTCCGAAATTGTTTTATTCACTGACTCGACTATTGTTTTATCATGGTTGAAAATCGATCCAAGTCAATTAAAAACATTTGTTGCTAACCGAGTAATGAAAGTTACTGAACTTACAAAATTGGACGATTGGCATTTTGTCAGGAGTAAAGATAATCCTGCGGATATAATAACTCGAGGTATTGACGTAAAATATTTAAAAAATTGCGACCTTTGGTGGACAGGTCCGTCTTTTCTCAAAGAAAAAAATTATGAAAATTTACACGTTTCCTTTCAAGAAGCACTACCCGAAATCAAAACAGTTTCTATAATGCTAACCACTACTCAAATTTCTGAATTTACAATTTTCAATGAATTTTCCACTTTCATAAAGTTACAGCATGTGGTTGGATACATGTGCAGATTCAAGAATCGGTTATTGAAAAAGATTTCAAAATCTACTTCAAAATTTCTATCAATTGATGAACTATCAGAATCTTTAAATATTCTCATAAGACTTGCTCAATTAGAAGCTTTTAACAAAGAAATTATTGATCTCAAAAATTCAAAGTCGGTAGATAAAAATAGTAAATTGGCTAACTTGAATCCTTTTCTGGATTCAAATAATTTAATAAGAGTAGGAGGACGCTTATCCAACTCACAACTTGAATATGACCACAAATATCCTATAGTTCTTCCATATAAACACCAATTTACTAATCTTTTGCTTTCTCACGAACATTTGAAAAACTTTCACGCTGGAGCTCAAAATCTGCTATCTATTGTGCGATTGAAGTTTTGGCCAATAAATGGTAAAAACGCGATCAAAAAAGTTATTCGTTCTTGTGTACGGTGCTTTAGAGCTAACCCAAGAGTTTCAAAATTTTTAATGGGCAATTTGCCTCACGCGAGAGTTACACCAGCTAGAGTTTTCTCAAAATGTGGCATCGATTATGCAGGACCGATTTTTATTAAGGAAGGTACGCTTCGTAGAAGCAAAACTGTGAAGACCTATCTTTGCATTTTTGTTTGTTTTGCGGTGCGTGCTGTTCACATTGAATTGGTCCACGATTTAACTACAGAAAGTTTCTTGAATGCACTCAAGCGTTTTATTTCTAGACGAGGTCGTCCTACAGATATCTACTCTGATAACGGTTTAAATTTTGTAGGAGCCAATAATTATTTCTCAGAGTTATACGAGTTATTAAATAATGAAAAACTTCAAAATAATGTGTCGGCATTTCTCGCAAAAGATCAGATCAAGTGGCACTTCATACCAGCCAAATCTCCACATGTAGGTGGTTTGTGGGAAGCCGCCGTTAAATCGACAAAATTTCATATGAAACGCGTGCTCGGAAATACTATTTTAACCTACGAAGAGATGAATACTCTTCTCGTACAAATAGAGGGTTGTCTTAATTCACGTCCACTAACAACATTATCCCACGATGCCAACGATATGATGCCACTGACGCCAGCCCATTTTTTGATTGGGGATTCCTTAGCTAGCATGCCCCAACATAACATATTGGATCAAAATACTAACAGGCTCTCCAGATACCAGCATCTACAACAAATGTTGCAAAGTTTCTGGTCTCGTTGGTCACGAGAATACCTAAGTCAGCTCCAGGCTCGCTCAAAATGGTTAACAAAACTCCCATGTAATCTACAAGCTGGTTCCATTGTGATTCTGTTGGAAGACAATCTGCCCCCTCTACGATGGCCTATGGCAAAGGTGATTGCTTTACATCCCGGTGCAGATAACATTGTGAGAGTGGTATCAGTGAAGTTATCTAGTGGAACTATTGTGAAACGATCACTATCAAAAATTTGTGTTTTACCTATTGATACGACTGTCTAAGAATTTAATTTCCTCTCAAAAGTTAGGTTTTCTCGAAAATTTTAGAAGAGATGTACGTTGTTTAAAATTGCAATTTTTTGCATAAATTTTGTTCATTTTATTTAAGTATTTATCAATGTATAACTTTTTTGAAAAGTATACTTTTCAACGCGGGCGGCATGTTCCGGTTAGTAGGTAGGTATTTAATGAAAAAGAAAATCAAGAGCTGGAGAAGAAAAAACAAAACAGAAGTAACCAAGCAAATAAAAAACAAGTAGACGTCACCTTTTTGAAAAAATAGAAAAAGTTTGAAACACGTTTGTCAATTTGCTCGCTGCCACGCATTTTTTTATATTATTTTTTTTAATAAAACATTTAAGAAGCTCGTCTGCAGTCCACTGTTTTCCCTGAGCACAGGGTGGTCCTTCGCCACTTGAAATACACGCTCAAACAAAAGAACGTTTATTTTCGTTTTGTCCTGCTCTGGGAAATGTAAATAAATAAAAGTTCATAAGAATTTGAATAATTTGATATTTTTAACAAATATGTTTGTTTTTTCGCCTTCATCTTCCTGTTTTCTCGTATGTTTTGACTGCCAAATAATGTTTAACGATCATTTGAAAAATGGCTTTGAACGACAGATGGGGTAACTTTTTTGCTGAATGGATTATAGAATAAGCTTTACATTTTACAGAAAACGATGAGTCTGAGTTAGCCAATAGGTTACTCAAAGGTACTGTCTAGGCAGTGCTGATTAGTGATTAGAGATTCTAGTCAGTGCAGTCCAGTACCTAGTCACTCCCAAAATTAGAAGAACAACAAAAGTTAGGTTAAGGCTCGTCTCTTCCCCTCTCTCATGACCTACCAAACGAATTCGGAATGTAATGGTGTCTTACGTCATTTCTATGACGTTGCAGGTACCAATTGGTCAACCAAATGGTATACCAATTAAAGCTTGCCGAAATCGCCTTTAGTGTTTTCCATAGGGAGATTGGTCGATAGGACTGGGGTAAGGTGAGGTCTTTACCTGGCTTTGGGAAGACTATTATGTTAGCGTGCTTCCAAATTGCTGGAAAGTGTTGGAGTGTTAGAATTGCGTTGCAGATTTGCAGCAGCTACACAGTAGTCTTCCTTGGCAGGTTTTCAAGGAGTTGGTTCGTCAGCGTGTCAGGTCCTGGGGATTTGCAGTTTGGGAGGTTCTTAATGATAGTTCTTAGTTTAGTGGACGTGACCAGAATCCGTTGATGAATCCCGGGTGGGATTGGGTATTCTTGCGAGGCAAAGACGTCCGTTTTGTGGTCTATGGAGTTGTGTATGTCATTGCTGCTTTGTGTCTCATCAAAAACCATAGCGAAGTGGTTTGCTAGCGACTCTGCCCTTTCTTGCTCCTTGTAGTAGCTGACGCCGTCGACGCACAGGTCCGACTGTTTTGCTTCCGGGCGTCGAAGGCTTTTTGCCAGCTTCCACAAGGAGTTATCTTGTGTTTCCAGGGAGGAGACATACTTCATCCAGGTGTGACTTCTGTGATTCCGTATGTTCCTCTCTATTTGTTTGTTTAGCTGTTTAAGAATGTCCTAGTCTAGGTTGTTTGGGCGCCTTTGCCACGCTCTTTTGATTCTGTTCCTTTCCTTGATTAAATCGACAACGGATTCTGGGATGGAGTCAGTTTTGTCTCTTAAAAGTTATTTTCTGTGCTAGCTGGTCTCTTACTTTTTGGAGGTTGCTTGTTATCTGTGTCACTTGCCGCTCTAGTTCTGAGATGTTTGTTATAGGGCTTGGGATCGTGGTTAGATTGCTAAGTTTCTTTTTATAAAGTGCCTAGTTGAAATTTTTGTAAGAGATAATTTTTTATTGTTTTTGTATTGGGGGGTGATCTTTCCAATACAGGAAGAGCGGCAAGTGATCTGAGCTTAGGATATTTTTTGTTTTGATGCTGATGTTTGCCATTCCTTTGGTTAGAGCAAGGTCTAGACGGTGTTTGTCCTTTGCTTGGGTAGTGAATGGCGTTGCCAGGGTGCTGGATTAGAATATTTGGGTTGCTAATTAATAGTTTAAATAATGCGTTGCCTGCTCTGTTGTTGCTGGTGTTTAGCCATGAAGTGTGCCTGGCGTTAAGGTCTCCTATTAGCAGCGATCGCCCGTTTTTGGGGAAAAAAACCTTAACGTCGTGGGCGGTTCTTATGGTTTCAGGGGGGCGTAGCCACCCGAAATCCATAGATTTTCGCCGATTTCTAGAGTGATATGTTCAATGTTTGTATTTAATGTTTTAATTCTTTTGTAGGCAACTGTTTTTGTGAATGAGGTCTGTCCATTCATTCGGTTATGTAATGTTTGTGTTTTATAGTTGATCTGTTGGTTGTAGTCTATTTAGTTTCATTAAGAAAGACTAGTTTGGGACTGCAATGGTTTAAGGTTTGATATAGATCTCCCATTTTGGATTTAAGACCATTGCAGTTGCAACTTAGTATTAGCCACATTGAAAAATTAAAAGAGGAATTTCCTGTGAGAAAAACTGCATGGTGACTTGTAGGATTTGTACCTCGTCACCATTACATTGTTTGAGGAGAAAAATATATTTATTTAGAACTTTGAGTAGCTCGCCGATGTTCACCAGTAAGTTAAGGTCTGTGTTCTGCGTAATTTGTATAAAATGGTGATATTTGGTATATGACAATCTGTTCTACCCTTTTTTCCCATGCAGGACTTGATTGAATGATTTCCAGAAAAATAACAACACCTTTCGTTTTTTCTTCCCTTTATTATCGTTTTCCAGTTGAAATTTCTAATTTATTATAATTTTTCCTTTTACAATAAGCACAGCTTGGGTTAGTGATCAAATGTTTATAACTATTGTTATACTTTGAATTTGTTATATCATTCATTCACCTAGCTGTGGGTTTTGCAGATAGAAATAGACTGGTTCTGTACAATCGTTTCTTTGATGTGAGAAGTCTTGTAACTAGAAAAGGTGGCAGAGAATGACTGATTACACTTTGATCACCTAATTCTTCTTTGTTGTCGAAAACTTGCTAGGGTGCGTAGCGAGGTGCGTAGTAACACTCTGTAATAAGCACTTGACTGTTAGGTGTGATTGATTACAAACGACTGATGATTTAATACTAATTTAGTTAAGGAATGGTAACACTATTTATACACAAATAAATGCAATATTTACAAAGGTAATTCACTAATAAATTAACTAAAGTGCTGACCTATATGTTCTAGTGACACACTGTTAGTACTGTCGATGACTTTAAAAAAAATAATATTTTTATTACAAGATTATAAGTTTTAGAAGATCTCACACTTTTTCTGGATTTCGGTCACCGACAGATTTTGTTGAAACTTTAGTATATTATTTAAGAACGACGGTCGAAATTTGATCGTGGCGCCATCTAAGACAAAGATTCAACACTAAACAGCAACTTTTGCTGTAATTTAGTGATTGACTATCTAATCGGCCGACCAAAATTCAGTTCGTGGGAAAACCCAGAATAGTAAAACCTATTATCCACTAATGAGAAGAAGAAGAAGTCATGCTGATGAGACCTGATAGGTCGAAACCCGTCTATGGATGGAAAAGCAGAGAAAATCAATCCAAAAATTTTCTCATTATTTAAGAAGTCGAAATAAGCACATTCTTTCATTGCACCGACCTTCTAGCGATACAGGGTGATACTGAAAAATTAGGTGAAAGTTTTGTATAACTATTATCTACTGGTAAAATATTGTACTTTAACTTTGGTTGATAAAATCAGCGGCGGATTTAGGATTCCTTCTAGGGGGGGGGGGGGGGGGGGCGATCCATCAGGGCCTCAGGCTCAGATAAGAAATAATAAAAAAACGACTTAAATATACAGAGTGGCAAAAAAGTCGCGTATAATACCTGTAACTTTCTAATTACCTCGTATACGAAAAAGTGACCTTAATGAAAGTTGCTCAGTAAATTAGGGACATAAAGCTTCCGTATTTTTTGCTCGGTATCCGTATAGGTATCGTACTGCGCATGTGCAGAAGCGATACGGAGGCCGAGATACCGTACGTACAACGTAACGTTACGGCCCTCTCGCGGTATCCGTATCGGTAACGTATCTTGACATTCCTGACGCATGTGTCAAATTTCAAATGAATATAACCTCCCTTTTCTTCCGGGTTGATTTAATTTGTTTAGTTTTTACTTTCTTGAGTTTCTTGTGTTTAGTGCTTCTCTATCGCAAAAAAAAATAACAATTTTAAGGTTAGATATAAAAACGTCGAAGTTTTGAGACAAAAATGTCTAGGTTATGAAATGCGTTTACGTTTACCGGAACAGGGAGCGCTTTAACAGCCTTTTCGCTTGTCAACGTATCTAGTTGCGTTACGGATACCGATACCGATGAATTATTTCAAGTAGCTTTATGTCCCTAATATTTCCCACAATTCTACTTAAACGTATTGCCTGTGTCACTTCTGGTTTGTTTGCTATCTAGACCAACTTTCTTTTTTTCAAATAAAACACCCTGTATGTGATTGCATATTTGGATTCTACGTAAAATTCTGAGCAGATTTCATGTGATATACCCTATACCTAAGTTCAACTGTTTTGGAAATATTGACAGTTGAACATTGACTTTTTGCAACTTTGACAGTGACTGTAAAATCTGAACGGTTAATTTCAGAGGAAAACCGATTTCACATTCCTATCTTAGATTTTCATAAACTATCATTTGACATCAACATTTAATTTAATCGGAGATTAAATTTAATTGGAATTTTCAATTATAGATTAAATTCAAAGTTGGTGCGGATTTACGTCATCCGCAGTCGATTCGCTCCCAGCTCGCTGCTGCCAAACGTATTTAAAAGTATTAAAAATTTGGAAAAATAGCAAAAACCATATGGAATTTCATGTTGGATAATGCTTGATGAATATGTTTGTGTTTTCGTTAAAAATTTCGTGGTTGCGTCGCTCAATAGGGGGGGGGGGGGGGGGCGCCCCCCTCTAAATCCGCCACTGGATAAAATAGAAACAATATATAGGTACTCCATAAAAAATGATATTTTAATTTCTAGCATGTATGAGTCGTCCAATTTAAACACTTTCAATAGGAAAAGCTTCATAACTTTTAGATATTCGCGTCCTTGGTTTAGAAGTAGTGGATGACAATAGTGAGGTTTAGTAAAAGAAATCAAACTCCTTGATTAAAAATTCGCCGACGTTTCGGCCTTATCTTAGGCCTTCTTCAGGGCTCTTCTGCAAATTAGGAGCTTCCCTAAACACTTAACTCTAAAAACTCCACAGTGTACATAATCATTTGCGACATTATTGAAGCAAAAAGACTTAAGTTACGGGACAAGGTTTCGACGACACACTCACTCCACTATTGTCATCCACAGCTGCATAACTTTTTTATTCATGGCAATAATTGATTTCCGTAAATACTTTCTAGGGGCAGTTTTTCAAGCAGAATCCATAGTGATATTCTCAGTGTTTTTTTATTCGGACCCGATTTGGAGGTATCAGGTCCGATTTTTTTCTTAATAGGACACCCTATATATACATATAAGTTACTTATTGGATAGCTCTGCTTTTGCTGATTCGGATGATATAACATCAAATCTTGAAACTCGGCTTACCCTGGAGCAGATATAAATTCGGATCACAATCCACTTGCAGCGAACATCCAGTTGACACTAGAAAGAAAACTAACAGCCCGAGACTGGATCTGACAATACTAAACAACTTAACAACTCTGGCCGAAGTTATAACGAATTAGATAATAAACTAAACGTTATAAACAGGGCTGAGAATCGAGAAGTGGAGACTGTATGTACCGGCATCAGGGAAGCCTTTGTTAGCTTCAGCTCGAAATTTCCATCAACACTAGAGTCAGGAAAAAAACTTGGATGACTAATGAAATCCTCGACTTGATGGAAGAGAGACGCCTGCAGAGAGACCCAGCCAGCATATTTTCAGTTGAATCGCGCGTGAAATAGAAAGCAAAGTCAGGGTAGCTGAAGAAAACTGGCTAAACGAACGGTGAAATCGAAGACCTCGAAGCAAAATATGAGTTTTAATATGCTTGACAAAATTAAAGTAGCTGCTGGTGTATACAAACTTCGACAAACCGGAATTCTGTTGGACAGTCAAGGTAAGATGATTCTTGATGTCAACGACAAAGTAAAACAGTGGTGCAGCTACATCAAAATCCTGTTTCAGGACAAGAAATGGGACATTCCTGAAGAGTATTCACGAGAAGGATTAGATATAACTACTAAGGAAGAAGTCCAACACGCCATTCAGTTATATAAAAACGGGAAAGTGGCAAGTCCAGACGGTGTCTACTCACAACTTATTAAAAGCCTAACAAATGAAGAGTCACTACACGCAATGGTGAAACTTTTCAATATGGTTTACCGATCGGGCTTCATTCCCCCTGACTGGCTTATTTTAACATTTGTGACGTTTCCGTAGAAAAGCTCTGCAAAAAGATGTAGCGATTATCGGCTTGTTAGCCGTTAGATTTTTCTAAAGATCATTCATGAAAGAATATACCTACGCAAAGTGCCAGTCCTTCACGGGCGAATCCCAATTTAGTTTTTGTAACGGTTTTTGGCACTGCTGGATCAGAGATCTAGAGATGTTTCTGTTCCTGTATACGCATGCTTCGTAGACTATGAGAAACCGTTTGACACGGTACAACATGAGAAGATTATGAAAATTCTCAAGGATGTAGGCCTAGGCCTAAATGATAGATACCTCAAGATAATTGACAATCTCTACTGGAATCAGACTGCACAAATCAAGGTAGACCAACAAATGTCTGACGAAGTACGGATAAAAAGAGGTGTCCGGCAGGGTTGCATCCTTCCCCATTACTTTTTAATATTTATTCGAACAAAATATTTGAAAAATCATTAGAATATATCATACAACGGCGCGAACTTTAACAATCTTCGATATGCGGACGATACGGTTTAAGTCGCTGATTCTCTGGAAGGTCTTCAAGTATTACTTGATCATTTGGCTACTGAATTTGGATTGAAATTGAACGCCAAAAAAAAAAAAAAACTAAATGGATGGTGATTATTAAAAACCAGGTTGGAGGAGCTGTTTTAAGGTACAGAACCAACATATCAATCGGGTCCAATCATACAGATACCTAGGATGTCAGGTTAATGAAGACTGGAATAATATGCAGGAGGTTCGTACCAGGATTGAACAAGCCAGAGCATCATTTGTAAAAGTGAATTCCGTGATGTGTAGTCAGGTCTCTCCGCTTTCCGTTCACACTATTGACTACTACGTTGATACGTCTTCAGTATTCTCTATTATGGGATTGAAGCGTGGACTCTAAGAGACGCCATGTGTTAAAAGCTAAAGGTTTCTGAAAGGTGGACATATAGACGTGCTAACGAGAATGTCACAGAACTTGAAGTTATGTTTACGCTTAAAAAGCGAAAGTCAGAGTACTTCAGACACATACTCAGGAACAACAGATACCTACTTCTCAAGTTCATAATCGAGGGAAAATTCGAAGGCAGGAGAGGTCCTGTACGTCGAAGAATATCTTGGCCAAAGAATTTGTGTCACTGGTATGGCGAAACCACGACAAGTCTATCAGACTATCAGAAAAGCAGTCGACAAAGTACAGATAGTGCTGATGATTGCCAACGTTCCTAGAGGACAAGGCACTTGAAGAAGAAGAAGAAGAATGATATAAAGTTCCATCGGCTAATCTCTAAGAGTTTTCGAGAAAAAAAATATATACATATATGTTTTTGTCATAAGAAACAATGTGTTGGATAATGACCATTCTCCTTTAACTTACAGATATATAAAGTCCTTTTCTAACCGAAGGTTCTCATGACAAAAACGGACTTTTTATTTTTTTCTCAAAAAATCCGAAAGATGAACCTATCGAACTTTATATCATTGAAATCAGCAAAAGCAGGGCTATCCAATGAGTTATTAGAATACCTATAAGGTTTCCTATTTAGAAAAATCAAACTTTGGTCAATATCTCGGAATACTGGCATAATACCAAAAAACTGAGAATGTCATCAGATTCTGCTTGAAAAAGTGCTTCTGGAAAGTTTTAACGGAAATCAATTATTTTCATAAATAAAAAAGTTGTGAAGCTTTTTCTATTAAAAGTGTCCAATAGGACCACCCTGTACACGCTAAAGATTAAAATAATACCACTTTTGGAATATATATTGTTTTATTTTTTTTTTAAATGCCTAATTTTATCAACCAAAGTTAAATTACCTACAATATTTTACAGTAGATAATAAAAAAATCTTTGACCTAATTTTTTAATATCACCCTGTATCGCTACAAGGTCGGTGCAATGAGAGATGCTAAAATAATATACTAAAGCTTCAACAAAATCTGTCGGTGACCGAAATCCATAAGAAGTGTGAGATGTTCTTTGGAAGAAAATATGGCTAATTTGTAATTATACAGGTTTGTTGAGTTTTTTTTATATCCCTCTCAGTACCTGAGAACCAGCGATCCCATGTTCATAGAACGATTTCTTATTTTGAAGAGAACCATCCAACTTCAAAGTTTGTAATACCACACCCTGTATAGGTACCTGGTGTCAAGTTATAAAGTTCTACCATCTGTAACTTTTTTACGTACGATCAAATATAAAAATATTAAAGGGTGTGGTACTTTATATTTATAATTGACACCCTGTATTGTCATCTAGCTTCTAAACCCATACATTGAGTAAATGGATAAGTGGTGATATACTTACATTAGTAATACGATATGATTTCAAACTTTTCCAAATATTGGATCAGTTCGCACAGAAATCACAAACCAGTAAGAGTAAATTTCATTGGTTGACACTAGTTTTCTGGCTGTTTCCAATCAATGAAATTCGCTCTGACTGGTTTGTGATTTGTGTGCGAACAAACCTAATATCTAAGTACCCATTCTTTATTTTTTTTTTGTCTAGGTGTTGGAGTATTCTTAAGAATCCGTGATTGTGAGTTGCTCCTTCTTGCCTCCCCTCACAGGGGTTGCTTCATGTCGCCACCCTATCTAGACGAACATGGTGAAACCGACCAGGGTCTTCGCAGAGGAAATCCATTAAAATTGAACTACGAAAGATACGAAAAACTGAACATGATGTGGCTGAATCACAGTATTCACGAAGAAATTGCTAGACAAATTGAAAATGGCAATCATTACATCAC
Source organism: Ceutorhynchus assimilis (assembly GCA_917834065.1). Classification (NCBI taxonomy): domain Eukaryota; kingdom Metazoa; phylum Arthropoda; class Insecta; order Coleoptera; family Curculionidae; genus Ceutorhynchus; species Ceutorhynchus assimilis. Next base: position 26,452,290 of record OU892287.1, read on the forward strand.
CACCCAGTGGAATATGTTGTAGATATTAGGATATGATAATGAATTGTATTTTTTTTTTGAGTGATTTAGAGATAATAAATTTGTTTTGATTAATGGGAAAATAGGTTGGAAGTTTGACAGTTTTTCCCTAAATCTTGTAAGATACAAAGCTTTACTTGAAAAATCTATTTTTAGGAAAGCAAAATTCATAATACACCACTGCAACATCATCAAGGGTGATATAATTGTATTTGAAGTATGTAATTTTCTTCAAAAATGTATTAACATTCAATTGATAGAGTTGTTATAATAGAGATAAAAGTTTTAACTTTGTATCTACATATTTATCTAATAATACATTCTTTTGTTCAAATATTTGTTTTTTTTTTTTTTTTTAATTTAGAGATGTTTTATTTTTAGTTTGGAGAAAAAATATACAAATGGTCCTATATTGGACAAAAAAATAATTTATTTAATCAAAGTTAATTTAAAATCCGTTATTTCTTATTCTAAAAACTTGGTTGAGGGGGTTGTAGGCAGTTCTTTGTGTTGTGTAGTATGACACTCGTCTTTCATAATCTGCTTGTACGTCTGCTCTTAAAATTACGACACCTAAAAAAAATCAATGGGTAATAATAGAATACTTTGTTTCATCTACCAAATTTTTACCTGATGGGTTTACTTTTACTTTAATTTTCGTCTGTGATGACAATACACCATAATCCACATCTTCATACAAGTCCTAAAAAAAAATATATATATTTATACAGGGTGTCCTTGTTCAACTGGTCAAGAAAGCTAGGGTTTACAGAGGAACCATAGAGAAGTAAGTTGAGATAGGACACCGATGGTCGTAAGAGCGTCGTTTCCAAAATACAGGGTGTTGAAATTTAAGCAACCCCATTTCATATCATCTGGAGGGCTAATGTTAGGCTGTTCAAATTTGCAGGGATTATTTATGAAGGAATGATATTAAAAATTTCGTATAATGCACCCCCAATTTCTACCTGGATCCATCCAAAAAAAAATTAAATTTGAATTTTGGGATGGTTCCAGGTAGAAAATGAGGGTGCATTATACGAATTTTTAAATATCATTCCTACATCAATAATCCCTGTAAATTTGAGCAGCCTAGCATCCGCTCTTCAGATGATATGGAAGGAGATTGTTTAAATTTCAACACCCTGTATTTTGGAAACGACACACTTGCGACCATCGGTGTCCTATCTCGAACTTCTTCTCTATGGTTGCACTATACAGGGTGTCCCATGGTGGATGGCGTATTAGACGTTTATGGAGACTTGAAAAACAGATAAATTTGAAAATTTGGCAACCGGGATAAACGACCATAATCTACACTTTAAAAATATTTTTGTTTATGCGGTGTTGCCGCTTCTACTCTAAACCAGTGGCAACATCGTTATTTTAAATGGAACACCCTGTATGTGATTGCATATTTCGATTCTACGTAAAATTTTGAGCAGATTTCATGTAATATACCCTATACCTAAGTTCAACTGTTTTGGAAATATTAACAGTTGAAAATTGACTTTTTGCAACTTTGACAGGCTATAAAGCCTGAACGATTAATTTTAGAGAAAAACCGATTTTACATTCGTATCTTAGATTTTCATAAACTATCATTTAACACCAACTGTGAATTTAATCCATGATTAAAAATTCCAATTAAATTTAATCTCCGGTTAAATTCAAAGTTGGTGTCAAATGATAGTTTATGAAAATCTAAGATAGGAATGTAAAATCGGTTTTCCTCTAAAATTAACTGTTTAGGTTTTACAGCTTCTCAAAGTTGCAAAAAGTCAATTTTCAACTGTCAATATTTCCAAAACAGTTGAACTTAGGTATAGGGTATATCACCTGAAATCTGCTCAGAATTATACGTAGAATCCAAATATGTAATCACATACAGGGTGTTCCATATGAAATAGCGATGGTGCCACTGGTTTAGAGTAAAAGCGGCAACGCCGCATAAACAAAAATATTTTTAAAGCGTAGATTATGGTAGTTTATCCCAGTTGCCAAATTTTCAAAATGATCCGCTTTTTAGTTCTCCATAAACGTCTAATACGCCATCCACCGTGGGACACTTTGTATACCCCAGCATTATTGACCAGTTGAACGGGGACAGCCTGTATAAAGTAATAGGACGTCCCACGACGATTAAATAACTTTGCAGTGTTCTACTTTGAAAGAACATTATTTACTCTAATTAGGCATTTGATGCAAGATTCATTAAAACTTCAAATATAATACGTACATAATAACTTGGACGATTACTTAAGCTTTGAAATTTATTGCCTCATTATAGAGAACAACATTTAATGATAATTGATTTATTTATTGCATTGGCAATATTAAAAATTAATCGAAGTTCTTGGGGTTTAAAATTATTTCGAAAGAATCTTACTTCAACTCTGTATCCTGTAGGAGACGTAAGTCCCAATTCCTTCAACGTCACAGCTACATCCGATGGCGTACCATCAGTCCGTCTATTTACAAATGCTATCGCATAGGAGAAGTAGTTTTGGTATAATGGGGTAATTGGTCTCGACCAAATTTCTATACCCTTATGCTAAAATTTTTCATTGATTAACACAAAAATAAACTAAGCAAAAGTATTACCTTGTATATCCGCCTTCCCTGGATACCCAATGGATCCTGATCTACAGCGATTATTTTCTTATTTTGTAATATAGCTTTGTACTCTGGTCTGATTGTTCGCAGATCGACGGACATCAGTAGGGGTGCGGCTAATATAGCCCATATTGCCATTTGGGTCTTGCTTTGTTCATAGCTAAGGCCGAAATTTCCAATAATTAACTAAAAAGGAGAAATCACTATAAATATTTATTTAGGCAATTGCATGCATTAAGTAATATAAATATTCAAAAATAACACCACTTTTTCACTTATTGCAGATGTCTACTGCATCTAGTCTGGTTTCAGTACTGAATTATAGGGTCTTAAAAGTCCCCAAAGTGAGACTGTAAGTATACAAACTTGGTAAGGTAACGCTGTAAAGTTTTAAAATCGTGTTCTGAAACGAATTTTTCGAGACGTCTCAGGTTTCATATTGGTTCTACGAAAGAAATGCATCAGGCCAGAAAGAAAGCTATGGAAATTCTCTACTAAAAAGATGGAGGGTCTTTATTGTATACGTAATAGTTTCTTCAAAATATAGCATTGTATTTGAACTTATGTGATATTATGGATAGGGGAGAGTGGGGCAAAGTGAAATGGCGGGGTGAAGTCATAAATCCGATTTTAAAATTCGCGCCGTTTCGTTGGCTTCTCATTTCCGCATGGCTGTCCTGTCGACCTGATAGACTGCAATCAGATCAGTGAAGTTACTCGAGCAAGTGACAACGCGCTACATTTTAAATAAAAAGATATACGGAGGGTTTAGAGAAATACGGTAAGCAAATGGCATACTCTCAGGAGCGTATAGGAGGGGTCAAAATAACCCTACTTTGTTGTAAAAAAAAATCCTAAAGTGCCCCCTAACGGAGATACAGAGCCCCAAAAGAGTACTTGGCGATTTACATTTTTGGCTCTAACTTTTGAATCGACTTGTATAATAATGAAGTTTTAATATTTTATGTTGGCCATAAAGACTCGTGAAACCATATATACTACAGTAGATGTTTCACATAGTCTGGGAAGTCAGGAACGGACAGGCCACCATATTCATTGTGCGAATTTTTTGACAGGAATCATTTTACAGAGCTAAAAACTGATTTTTTAAATACTTTGATCATTTCTCTTCAAAAAAGGTGCTCTACATTTGTTTCGATTGAATCAGCCGTTTTGAAAACAAATAGGTTTTTGTATAGCACGTTTAATCATTTACCTTCGAAATTTAATAAATAATAAATTTAATAATCAAGTTAATCCTAGATTTAAAAAAAACAGGTAGAAGTTGACTTATAAAAAGTCTGATGAAATCAAACCTTTTTGCCATTAGAAGGTATACCTACTTTCTATAAGTCAACGTCTACCTGTTTTTCTTAATCTAGGATCAACTTGATTATTAAATAAATTTCGAAGGTAAATGTTTAAATTATACAAAAACCTAATTTTTTCGGAAACGGCTGATTTAATCGGAACAAATGTAAAGCACCTTCTTCAAACGTTAGAGCCAAAAATGTAAATCGCCCAGTACTCGTTTGAGGCTCTGTATCTCCGTTTAGGGGCACTTTAGAATTTTTTTTTATAACAAATTAGGGTTATTCTGACCCCTCCTATACGCTCCCGAGAGTAAGCCATACCATATACTTACCGGACACCCTGTATATTTACTATTTATTTATTTTTGAGCCTGTGAGGCAAAGTGGAATTTAGGCACTGGGGCAAAACGATATAGTATTCCACTTTGCTTCAGTTTAGTTAGGTAATTGAAAATATTGTTTCAGAAATGCGGAACTATGAAAGAAAAACAAACCAAAATTATTGGCTAGAAGTCTATGAGAGCAGCGATAAGAGCTGTAACGACAAACGAACTTACCCAAAACGAAGCTACCAGGCGGTATTGCGTACCGGTAGCTACACTTAACCATAGAATTAAATGTGGGAAAGGAGAGGTTGAGGGGAGCAAAAAGAAACTGGGAAGATTCAAGACTATTTTCACCTTCCTTAGATCAAGAAAATGACTTAGGCGAGCATATTTTAGAATTAGGAAAATAGTTTTTTGGTATTTCCACGTATGAACTAAGATCCCTTCCATACCAGTACGCTGACCAGAATGGAATTGAACACGGTTTCAATGACCAAACCAAACTTGCGGGCAAGGATTGGATGTATGGGTTTTTAAAGCGCCATCGGCAACTCTCTCTCCCAGGGCCGGCTCCAGGACCCGTGCAGCCTGTGCCCCTGCACGGGGCGGCAAACTCGAAGGGCGGCAAAAATATCGGGGAGAATTGTTGGGATAAAAAACCCACACTACAAATTACAATAGCTTCACGATTAATTTCATCAATTATCGCGTTCGCCTGCTCAGTAAAAAAATAAAATAAAACATGTTCAGGTTTTTTCAAACTCTGATCGATTCCCAACGATCTGAGCACAGTTCCAAGGACTGCAACTCTCAGGGCCAAATTACAGTATATTTGCATCTGCAAATTTGCAGTTCTACAAATATGGCCGACTTGCATATGTGGTCTATTTGCAGAAACGAGCAAATTACAGAAAAAATCTGCAAATTCCTCATATTTAACGGGGAAAAGTGTTTGGGCGCTACTGATTTATCAGTTTTGAATGTCAAAGTGATTGCAAGGACTTGCTTCCGACCGTTTCACCATGCGCAAATTTGCAGGCGACCTGCAAATGCATTCTACTTCTGTAATACGAAAAGTCAGACTTGCAGGTCCTGCATTTGTATCTTGGTGTCGAACAGCTTTTGTAATTCTAGGCTTTAGTGCCCAATTACAGTATATTTGCAGTTCTGCAAATATGGCCGACTTGCATATGGGCTCTATTTGCAGAAACGAGCAAATTACAGAAAAAAAATTGCAATTCCGACACATATTTATCGAAAATAGTGTTTGGGCGCTACTGATTTATCAGTTTAAAATGTCAAAATTGTCAGAGTGACTGCAAGAACTGGCAAGAACTTACAGGACCGTTTCATCATGCGCAAATTTGCAGGCGACTCGCAAATGCATTCCGCTTCTGTTATACAAAAAGTAAGATTTGCAGGTCCTGCATTTGTATCTTGCTGTTGCAGAGCTTCTGTAATTCACTCGGTAATTCACTACTTAGTGCGCAATTAGTTCTGCGCAGCTCCAACTGGTTCGCGAACAGTTCGAATAACGATAACTTGAAAACACCTCTTGCTAGCAGTTTCCCGCGTCCGCAAGCTTGAACGCGCCTTATCTAAAGCCAAAACTGATACAATTTTGGCATTAAAGGCTTGTTGAAAACGTCAAATTTTGATGCATTAAAAGGTGCGTTCAAAAATTTGTGCCAATTCCAAGGACCGCAACTGTACATATCATATAAGGACACTGGACAAAATTAAAATCAAAAGCAAGTTTAGCAAATAGGAATCGGTGGGAGGGGCGACAAAAATATTTTTTGCACGGGGCGCCGATATGTCTGGAGCCGGCCCTGCTCTCTCCGTACCCCTGAAAATAATTCAGCAACTCCAGCTGCAGGATTCAACAGAGTTTCAGTTAACGCTTTTTTCAACTTTCTTGGATCTCTTATAGATAAACACGCATTTTCACCTAGTAGAATCTATAACTACGATGAAACAGGAACAACTGTGCCAAACAAATCAACAAAAATATTTGGCCTCAAAGGGAGGAAGCAAGTTGGCTGTTACACTTCTACAGAAAGGGAAACAACATGACTGCAGAGATTTGCTTCAGCGCTACTGAGCATTACATTCCTCAGCTAATGATTCTATTATGTAATCGGTTTGCTAGCTTAGTTTGTTGTAGCCTATCATAGCTCCGGATGGATGCAATCTGATATTTTTAGCGAAATTTGGTTTCCACATTTTATACATCATGTACATACACTCAAGTGAAGAAAGCCCGGTTCTTCTTATTTTAGATGGCCATGCAACATGCGACGCGTGTAATAGTTATTTACCTACGAGCGTGCGATAAAGTGCACTTTACCGCACGTATTTGCAAATGGAAAGTATCACTTTACCGCACACTATGCGGTAAAGTGCACTTTACCGCATAGTGTGCGGTAAAGTTAACTTTACAGCATAGTATGCGGTAAAGTAGAATACAAAGTGTGCGGTAAAGTAGAATTTAATATTTATAATCAAAAATCCCCTCTTTTTCAGAAAATGGATTTTTGATCATTTCTAAATCTTATCTAATTTCATTAATTAATCTGATTCATTAATTAATTTTATTAATGTCTTTTTTTGGAGATTTAGATGCTCATAGGTAAAATTTTGTACCTAACACATGCGGAAAGTGCCTTTACCGCCCTTAACGGCTTGACCGAACTCCGCTTCGCGTCGTTCGGTCAACTGCCGTTGCGTGCGGTAAAGTATCACTTTCCGCATTTGTTAGGTAAATAACTATTATGTACCAAGGCAGTAAAGTAAAGTGATATTTTATCGAACGAGTCTGAGCGAGCGAGCGAAGCGAGCGAGGCGAGTAAAAGGGCGAGTTCGATAAAGGCACTTTACTGACGTGGTGCATACAAAACTTTATCGCCAACGGTAAAAATTGATAACTGTAAAAAATGAAGATTTTATAACTTAACACATTTTATTATAAGAATAAACACAGAATAATCTAGGTACTTATTTTTGTTTGTTGTATTGAAGGTGAATATACACCCTGTCGTATGACATCAATTAATTCTTGAAGTCGAGGAGTTTCAATATGTTAACAATGCGTAAGTCCTATAATAAACTGATTGAGCAGCCTAGGGAAAAACACGTGATTATTTTATCAATCCCACCACACACTTCACACCGCCTTCAGCCGCTGGATGTTGCTTTTATCTTTCCAATAAATAACTATCATACACAAGAATTAAAAATATGGCAGAGAAATAAACCAAAGAAAATTATAGAGTTATCTGCGATTTGATATGGGAAAAATATTCTCAAAAGCATACGTTAGAACTGCGACTTTATTAAATGCACAAAATGGTTTTAAAGCTTCTGGGATTTGCCCTTTCAATCCAAATAAATTTCCGGATGATGCTGATGATTGCTCCTTCTGAGGTTACAGAAAGGGAATAGGGAGTGCCCGTCGAGAATACTGAAATAGAACAAGAAGAACCAGGCAAGCATACTGAAAACGAACAAGACGATCCCATGGAGTATAATAGAAGGGAACAGCACGAACCCGGCGAGTATAACGGTAGAGAGGACAAGAATCCGATAAGCATGTTGAAAGAGAACAAATAAATAATGAAAAAGAATCAGCAACACTTACATCAAAAAACACCGCATGTTTGCTCAGTATATTACACCAGGATGTTCCCACTGGATTGATGTTCCTTTGCGAAGCAATAATAATAAGACCACATTTCGAGGCGACAAAGAAAACACCACTCTGCCCCAGGCACAGAAATTGAACTTAAATAATTGTGATGAGCTGAATAATTATAAAACCAGATCTTTATTAATATCACCGAAATAGTTATTTTCCTAACAAGTGCGCAAAGTGTTACTCCGCTTCGCGTCGTTCGTATAACTGTGTTTGCGTGCGGAAAAGACACTTTGCGCACGTGTTAGGAACTAAATTTTTCCTACGAGCTTCATATCAGGTAGGTAACAACAAAAATTTAGAAAAAAAAAACAATAATTTGTTCAATTATTTTTAATTAACTTGAAGCGAATCTATACAGTTATCAAAAAATTACATTAAAAAAAAAAAATAACAGAAAATCATCGTCAGAGCCCTTTATCCTAAAACGTTTAAATTTGATGAGAAAGTTTGTAGATTCTTGCATATCAATAGAGAACAAATCTGACAATGTGTCAAAGTTAATTAAATTTGGTGTTTGTATAGATGTTGGCTGATATAGAAACAGAGGAAAAATTTGTCATCATGTGTCAACGTCGACAGGTGCACTTATTGTTGCTTGACAATTATTTTTACTTTTCGGCACTCAGTGCGGATAAGGCCTGTATCCGCACTGAGTGCGGAAAAGTGCAACTTTGAGAACCGAAATGCGTGCGGAAAAGTACTACTTTGCGCACGCTCGTAGGAAAAATATATTGCCTATTCCTAAGCTGACCGGCTCAAAACAAAACACAAAAGGACCTAGAAGACAAGGCAAAACAGCAATTATCGCGTCCTCGCTATATCTTGAAGAATTCAAAGAATCCAAGAAGAAGCAAGAAAAACCTGATCCAAAAAAAATGAAACAGGCAAAGCGAAACTTAGAATTAGCGGACCTAGACTTAACTAGGTATACAAACAGTTAAAAAACTAAAGAGAAACGATATGGAATCATCTGATTCAGAAAAGTCTAATGGCATTCAGGAGGATATGATTTGCCAAGACGAGTCCGATAACTGGGATTTTATCGATCATTCGGATGCTGAAATCACACAATCAGAAAATACAGGAGTACTTACAAATGAGAGTATCGTGAATAAATGGGGGTTTGTCAACTTTTGTGGGCTTCCTTCACTCTGGGGAATATCATCTCAATGCTGAATCTCGCATAAAGACAGATATTGAGAATGTCCATAAACTGTCTTATCGGTTGAATTCTCATAACTCCTATAGGTAGGTACAAGAAATTACCTATGTCGATAATGGTGATGGAAAAATAACATGTCAGGATGCTTATAAGATTGTAGCTGCTGTGATGGACGAAAAAATTGGCAACAATTTCTAAGACTGCCAATAGAAATGTATTACCTATCCCAGGATACCAGATTGATCCGCGCATTGACCCATTATTTATTGCTTCAAAGGATAAATGTCATAGAGAGAACAAATGAAGAGCTTCGCACCTACTTGGAGTATTGTAGAATTGGCTCCGTATCCGGTGTTCGTCGGTCCTCAAAAGCCACATTTGTTAAAGTTTACTTTTATGAGCAGATTACAACTGTGTGAAAAGAGAAACTTCCTACCAAAAATTTGCTTTCGATGCTGACTGAAAAGTTCGAGACAATAATTCATATTGTTAGACAATGCTGATAGTCGAAAAATAGAAATATAGAATCATGCAAAAGTACTACGGTTATGGTTCTGGAAGATGTGTGTATGCTTATAAATAATTTCAACTGCTCGTACACCTCATCAATAAGGAAATGTTTCTCCTCAAACCAGGAACTAGACAGAGGAAACGGCGAGTAGAAATTCTATTCTTCACGCTTCGATCACAATAAAGATATTGGAGATCACATTATTGCTGCACGCATCATTTGGATGTGACACTCTATCTGCTCTGTTTAGAAGACTGTAGCTTTGAAAGTGAAACAAAAATGGCAGGACTTGAAATTTGTAGTAGAAATTCCCATTAAGACTGATACAGTATAGTTTATTATATTATAAGACTTAAGAGTGCATAATTTTTTTACGAGCGAATACAAAATTGCCAGGAAAAACATGAGCTTTTCCGCGTTACGGATCTGGGGTGTGTGACAGAAATCTTGGATCCGTTTATTTCAAAATCAAAGTCCAATTAACCCAACAATAATTTATTCCACGTTACTACACACTCTGACACTAATTACTTCACTAATTAACTCAAACAACTTAACTCTTTACAACTCAGCCGCGTATCGATTTCGCGAGGCAGCCGCGCGCGGCAAAATACCTTCATTTGCCGCGCGAGCCACTTGAGACATGAACTTTGTTAAAGCGCGGCTGCCGACCGCGGCATGCGATCCAGATGTTTGTTTAATTTTTGCAAAGCAACCATGGACGTTTCACGTGCACGAGCAGCCTGCCGTAAAACGTCATTTTGCCGCGCCATCCAACTCGAATAACGACACAAGCGTCTCAACTTGGTGCGAGCATTTGCTTTGCCGCGCTCCAAAAACCGACAAAAATTGGTTCGCACCGCGGCGTGTTCGAGCACGGGTTGGCTCGCGCGGCAAGTAGTATCCATTGACCGCGGCTGCCGCGGGAGCCAATGTTCGACAGTTTGCCGCGGGTAATCGATACGCAGCTAATAATCACTATCTAAAACGTATCACAGCCAATCTTAAATTTAAAAAATACTAACACCTTTATATATCCGTAATCCCGATCAACTTCGCGCCCATGATATTTCATCTAGGTGTCTACCATTTCCAAATTCAAGCGGCAGTTAATGACATTTCAATAACCTAAATTGTAAACCAACATCAGCCTTCCTATTGGTTGAAACGCCCTACCTGGACCAGTGCGCATGCACGGAGGACATTTGATAGGTTGTAATGAAAATGACCAGTTTGTCATTTACTGCCGCTTGGATTTGGAAATGGTGTAGATGTACAACTTTTATCTTTCTCCTGGTTTTGCGCTGAATTAGATAAACCAAATCATTGATCCTCTTGATTATTCTGTAGGATCCTTCTTATGCTGAAGACAATTTCGGCGACACTTCTTTCTTTCTTGCTGGATTATACAGCCACACCAAACACACTAAATCACCTTCTTGAAATCCGGAGGAATTGGCTTTCAAGTTGTATCTGGTCTTCATTCGGATTCGGTCACTGGCCAGCTGAATATGCTCCCGAGCTAAATCACATATCCCCAGAGGTCGTGCCCTTACTTCGTTCGGCATAATCTCGAATTTCTTTTGAATCTTCTTCAAACATCAGATCGCAAGGTAATCTGAGTTCCCTTCCAAAAACGATTCTAGCTGGACTTTCACCTGTTGACTCGTGAACAGCTGCTCTGTAAGCCATTAAAAATAGAGGCAAATGTTTGACCCAATCTCGCTGGTTCTTTACGACCACTTTTGTCAGGTGTTTCTCTATGATCTTGTCAAATCGTTCTACCATGCCATCGGAATGTGGATTTAAAGGTGTTGTCCTTGTCTTATAAATGCCCATGATCTCACAATTTTTTGATAAGATGGCAGATTGGAAGTTTCGTTCCTGATCTGAATGTAACTCTGTAGTGGCATACCATGACTACTAAAAACTTCGTTCACTAGCACCTGAGCAATAGTGATGGCTTCTTGGGAATTTGCGAATAGCGAAAACTTCTGGCCATTTACTGAAGTAATCCATAATAACCAAGATGTATTTGTTACCACGATCTAACTATCAGGGAACAGTCCGGCTACTTCTATCGCTATTCTTTCAAATGGGAGACCGACAGACGTTGTACTGTTTCATGGGCCCCCGAAATCTTAGTTCAGGACCTTTACTGGTAGCACAGATGTCGCATTTTCGGCACCAGTTTTTAACGTCTTCATGATAGTAGACTTAGTAGAAACGTTCTCGAATTTTGTCCAAAGTCTTGTTAACTCCAAAATATGCCCCTGAGGTTCCGTCATGGTTTTCCTTTAATACAACTTCTACCCGATCTTTTGGAATAACTAGTTGGCTCTTAGTAGTTTTCCCATCGGCACTTTCCCAAACGTTTTCTACGACCAGAGAGTTCCACTGAGCCCACAACGCCTAGTAAATCAAGCTCTTGTTCGACACTTCCCTCCAATCTGGCCTATTTTCATCATTTTCTTTAAGATGTAGAATTTACCCGATGTCCTGCTCTTCCTCTTGGTCATCTGCTCCCATTTGTTTGGTAGTCCATTTATCATCAACGATAAGACCCGTTCTTCTCACAGCTGGACCAGTGTTTTTCTCAGACATATCGATTTTTTGATGATGCTTGCAGTCTTCTTTGCATGCCCGTCTGGATAGAGCGTTAGCATTTTCATGCAGGTTTCTAGGTCGATGTTTAGGGATGGCGTCTCTGGATTTCCAAAAGCGTTGGGAACAATCCCTAGATGGAGAGGACATCCTCAGTCTACAATTCCATTGCATATATCCAAGCGTATGCAACCGGTAACATTTTACTCGGTTTCTCGGTGTTGGTGTTTGTTTGGAGTCGTTTCCCATTTGTCTTACTTCTAGTAATAGTTTCTCCATCTTCCCCATGAACTTTCTCATGAGATTCTCGAAGCTACCATCTTCTTTTGGCGATTGTTCGTTCTTTGGGTCTTCAATGGATACTGCTCGTATTCTTGGTCGTGAGGTACCAAAGATACCTTCCAGTTCCAATGCTCGGATAAGGGCTTCGCTACATTTTCTGAACTTGGATATTCTCAGGTTTTCCTGGATCTTGGAATCTCTGATAGCATTGATAAACGCAAATCTGTCATCCATTCCTGCATGTCTTCCCCAGCCGCAGGAAACGCCAACCTCACTAGCCTTTTACCTTCCGATTCGAATTCTTGCAAACTCTCGACGGGTTTTTAAATTCTTGATTTAACTTGAGCTCTGAATACTTCTTGTCTGGTATGGTCTCCGAAGCGCAATTCTAACGTCTGACTTAGATGCTGGTAATTCTGTTGGTAGATTGAAGGAATGGACCGAAGAAGTTCTAAGGCAGGTTCTCGTAGCGCTACTATCAGTGCTGTAGCTTTTTCTTGAGCGTTCCATCCGTTGGTGTTTGCAGCGGCTTCAAATTATCGGAAACACAAGGTCCAGGACGTAGAACCGTCAAAAGTTGGTGGTTTTATCTTCATACTAGAGAATGATGCTCCAACGCTACCTGGATTGATGTAATGTATTTCTAATTTATTTATCTTTTCTTCGAGTCCTTGAATTTGGTCCTCAACTTCTTGTCTTAACTCGAGTCTTAAATGCTGGACATCGGCTTTGACCTCAGCTTTTACTTCCTGAACATCATTTTTAACTTCTTGCACATCGTCTTAAACTTCTTTAACATCGTCTTTAACTTCTTGAACATCTTTAACTTCGGCTTCAACTTCCTCAATCTTTTGTTCCAGGTTAGCGACAGATCCTTGTAGGGTTTGAAATATTTTCTGCAGTTGTCCAATGTCTTCTTGCCGTTCTTGTTGTTGCCCATCCTCTTCTTGTTGTCGTCTTACTTCTTCTTCTTTTTTTTTTTTTTTTTTGTCGTCTGGCCTCTTCGTCTTGTTTTTCTTGTTGTCGTCTAGCTTCTTCGACTTGTTTTTCTTGTTGTCTTTTGGTTTCTTGAAGTTCCAACATTTTGCGCAGAAGTTCTTCAATTTTTTGTTCTTCCATTTTTGCTTGTTGTTCTTCCATTTTTGTGCTTTTTTCTTCCATTTTTGCTTGTTGGCATATACAGAATGTTCTTGAATTTCCTTTAAACTCTTTTGAAATATCTTTCCTGGTCTTTGAAGTTCCAAACACGTCGGCGAAGTCACAAATTGGATAACTTGCTTTATTCTCGAATAGAATATTCTATAGTTTTCTTGCAATATCTTTTCTGAATGTCGATTGATATAGCAAACACGTCGGTGAAGTCACAAATTCGATATCTCCCTTGGTTTCCAAGTAGAATGTTCTAGAACTTGCTTAAAATTCACTATCAGAGTCAAAATCGGGTATGCTGTCACTTCCGGGGTAATTTACACAATCCGTTAAGTCTCTTCTTGTGATTGTCACTGCTTACACTGGCTTATTGTCCCAGTGTTCACTTAGTGTCCACAGTAGTGTTCCTGACTACTCTGCATTCGGATTTCACTATGCCATAGTGCAATTATATCTCACTTCCGATGTCACGGGCGTCACGGCTCTGGGGAGCGTGACAGAAATCCTGGGTTCGTTTATTTCAAAATCAAAGTCCAATTAACACAACAATAATTTATTTCACGTTACTACACAGTCTACACACTCTGACACTAATTACTTCACTATTAACTCAACTCTTTACAATAATCACTATCTGAAAGTTGAAACGTTACAGAGCCAATCTCACACTTGAAAACTACTAATACCGGCCTTTATTCTTCATATATTCCTAATTCATACTTGTCGAATTCAGAATAAACGCGATAATCTCTTCTCCTGCAAAAGGCAGTAAATTCTAGATTTCAGATTTGATTCTGTACATGTTGGCGAAAGCGCCACAATACTATTTTTTCCCCAACTTCACGGTCTTTGGTACACAAATAACTATTGTCACAACAGATGGACTTTTCTTCTGAAAAATATACAAACTCTTGCATAAACTGATGTTTCCACACCTTAAAAGTATTGTCAACAAACCACTGTTAACGGCTGCCAACCTCTTTAAGCGTCTGACAGTCTGACGCCAGAGAGAGAGGGTTTCAAATTGAAAAGGTCTATTGCTTGCGAGCAGTTTGCAGCAACTGCCATATGGACAGTCTCTCTCGAATGTCGAACCAATTCAAGACTCGTCAGAAAAAAAACATACTGTAGCTGGCACTGAAGCGAACACTGAAGTTCTGAGATTGACTTTTCTCGAACAATTGAATCCATAAGTTACCAGAAGGGAAAAATTGAAGAGAAAACATTTATTGATTTGAGAATAATCTAATAAATATCATAGTCTTTGACTTGGCCCGCTGGTAAACCCCCGCACATGAAAAAAAATGCGCTTCCTAGTACTTACATATAAAATGAAATTTTTAAAGCGTAATCCCATATACGAAAAAAGACCCTCTACCTTTTTTTGTAAGTACCTAAACAATTTCTGTGATTTTCTTTTTCGCCTAATGGTAACTTGACAATCTTCTCTGCTCAAGATCAGGGTGAGATTTTCTTGACAGCATTTCTGCGATAGTTTCCAAGTTGAGCTTAGCCGCCTTTTTATGAAGAAGCAATTTAATTATAGCGACAATCAATTTGTCTGCAATTTTTTCTCTGAAATCCTGATTAGGGAGTTCCTTTCATTGGTGTATTGAATCATCTTAGCGAATTTTATTATTTCAATTGCCTTCGTGTTTTGGTCTTAAAGCATTCCATGTTTTTATGATTTTTTTGCATCAGGTACTTACTTTTATCATTATTCTTTTCTCCTGAAGGTCTAATTAGTTTCAGTTATTTTTCTGCACGAGTACTTTTCATTTGCCACATCTTTAGGTTATTTTTCACTCAAAGTATCGTTATTTCTTTTGTTTCAGCAATCTAATCTAAAACGAAATAAACGATACTCTTGGGTTCTTAGGTTTCGCGCTATTACTTCTTTACTTTCTCTTTCTACTTTTTTTGTGTGTGTTTGCTCGTATATGTAGTTTGGCAATTTTATTTTACTCTCCTTTTAATCTCACCGGTGGTTCTTATGCATATACATAAGCTCAGTACGGAAAATAGCTCCAAGAGCAAATATATCAAAATTTTGACAGTTGTCACGTGTTCACCTCATATAAAAACAATTTAAATTCACGTGTAAAAATTTTCTGTGTAGTTCTGCATTGTCGCCGATCATATATTTTTTTAATTTCCATTTTCTAATTTAATGCATGTCTCCTCATTATATAAAATGTAACGGTCTATCGATCTTCAGAATTGAAGTGTCTATTAATTGCCCGCTGATTCGTGACTGGTAGTTTAATTTAATTGTTTTCTTTTGATACTACAAATAGAAAATATATGAGCCATAAAATATATAGTTTTGTGAGTAGTGATTGTTTTTCACAGAGAAACTAATCCAATTATAATTGTTATAAAGAAAATTGTATATTTTTTCGGTACCTGACTCATGTACCCTAATGTACCCTGCAAGGGTCGTGTGGTACTTTTGATATCTTCTGTGTATAGTTTTTGTTACCAGTAATAATTATTATCATATTGTATTTGTCATTGTGCTTAGTTTTTCATCATTGTGAATGTCGTGTATAATTCTTGTTTATTAAAGCCTAATTTCTAAAGGTAATTTAATAAATCATTATAATTTAATAGACAAGATGGATGAACTCTTAAGACCTGAACGATTCGACGCTGATGAAAACTCTCCAAAAGCTGCACAAGAGTCGACTAACTGGAAATCAACTTTCAACAATTTCATATCATCCGTTGATAAGCTAGAAAATGATGGAAAACTGAAACTCTTGGTGAACTATGTAAGCCACAACAATTATGAGGACATAACCTGCTGTTCTTCTTTTTCACAAGCTATCAAGATTTTGTATTCAATTTTCATTAAACCTAAAAATGAAATATTTGCCAGCCACTGCCTTACCTCTAGGAAGCAGTAACCTGGAGAGACTGTTGATCAGTACATACAAGCACTAAAACAATTAGTAAAGAATGTAACTTCAAAGCTGTCAGCGTTGAAAAAAGTTGAAACGACTATATTAGATATTCTTTTATTAGTGACTTAAGCTATTCCCAAATTCGACAACGATTGTTGATCTTGATGAAGCCAAAAATCAAGCTCTATCTCTAGAATCGGCACAAAAACATTCAGAAGCATATAGCATCTCTCAAGGTTTGATTAACTCAAATCAATCTGAAAGTAGAGAAACACATGAAGAAGACCTGAAGACATTTTCGCACATTATGCCCTGCTAAAGATTCAACGTGTACTGAATGCGGTAAACGTGGACTGTGGACATTTCTCCAAGATATGTCTAAGCAAAAAAAAAGTCAAAGCCTCTGCCTCAATTATACCTGCTTCCGGGCTTCTTTGTGCGGCAGCTGGAAGTTTAACCAAATGCCTTAACAAAATTAAATTAAACAATGTCGTTGCTGATGCTTTAGTAGATACAGGGAGTTGTTAAATTGCTTTATCTATCGATGTACCTATACATTCAAGCACTGGATATATACTAATGGCCACAACAGCCTTACAGTCTCAAATATCAGGCTTTGTAGACTTAGAAATGATGGGGCATACATACAGAAAATTACGTTTTTATTACGCATGCATCATAATCAACGATTATCGCACGCTGCAGCGTGCATAAAATGATGTTTATGATGCGTCTACCTTTTCAAAGGTTTGCTATAGAAACGTTCGATCTACCTTCATTACCTAGATATTTACCTGCATACCTGCCATTTAAATTACTACTTATCAAAATGAATGAACACTTTTAAAACATTTTTGAGATTATGATGCATTCGTAATAAAACATAGCGTATGATATGCGTGTATAAGAGGGCATTTAATGAATTTAAATGAATCGCACAAGAAAAGGATGGTGATCGATGATCGATTACTCTCAAACCATTAACAGGTTTCCATATTTGGATGCTTATCCTTTGTCCAATATTAAAAATATTGTTCTAGTACGAGAGACGGCTGCAGAAAATCTGTCGTCATAAGGTAGACGAGCGAAAAAAATATGGATATTAGTTGAGGCACTAAATAAGAGAATACGCGAAGGTTGCCTGCGAAAATCCTGCCGAAACAGTGTTTTTCAAATTTTTTTAACTGGCAGCCTGGCTAAGAAGGTCGTTTTTTATCAATAACTATCGTCATCAGGTGGACGCATAAATTAGGTCTCAAATTAAAGGTCTCGATCTCCTCTTTCCATCAAACTAAGGCTGCCTGCTCAAATCCTGCCGAAAAGATGTGGTTGCCTCGTTTAAAGTTTCCGGTACGAGCGCCGCGCGCTAGGTATTTGCGGAGCGCGAGGTGTTTAGTGGCGAAAAACTCGTCTACAAAACACCGAAACGAGTTTTTATTTTTGCTTCTTGTCACTTTGCGTTACTTCTAATATTTAAATTATCGATAAGCAGGGTCGGCGCAACCATTAGGCGAACTAGGCGGTCGCCTAGGGCGGCAAACTTAAATGGGCGGCAAAAAGGCAACAAAAAAAAATAATAATCTTTTGAATTCTGCTTTTCTTCACAATATTCGAGATTTCATTTCTTTTGCAAACCCAAACACTAACTTTGCCCTTCTTATGAGCACATACATAGCTGCTTCTGCTAGTCGCTAGGGGTCATGCGACCGGGTGGCGAATGACCAAAAACTACTTTTTAATATTATGAATATTTTTGGCACAAAATAAACGTTTTGGGCGTGGCACCAGAACAGGATTATTTCGCCTCCGCCGGCGCCTGCGGCGGGCATTTGTGTATACATTTTTTGTGTGCATATTCTATAATCTATATTCTGTAAGTCAGGTATACCAATATCATGTACAATCAATAATAAAACTATAAAACATGTTTTTAAAAATAGCTATGCATATTTGAATTTCTACTTGGTGAGGGCGGCAGACAGTACATTTGCCAAGGGCGCCAAAGTCGCTTGCGCCGACCCTGTCGACAAAGGATCTATAAAACAACACGTCATGAAAAGCATAGTTTGATATCAAGAGGAATTCAGGTCTATGATGGGGTGGGGGGGTTGAGGGGTAGATGTTGATTGGTTGCTTAGAAAAAGAAAGCATGAACTTTTTTGATAAGAAACGTTTATTAAAGTACGTTCAGTTAGTGTTTATACAGTAGGTATGAGTAGATTCTTGATATATCTTGATAAATTGAACAAAAATAAAGAAATACAGAACTCAAGTAGCATATTATATTCCTACATTTCAAAATTTAAAAATAGTTAAACCTAATTTTTACAAAGCCATAATTTTCACAACTGCCAAAAGCTTCAGAGACAGGATAACGCACACCTAACATGGGATTTTTGGGCTCTATGGATTTTTCCCATTTTCTGATATGTTGTAGAGGATTTAATTCTGAACAACCTTTAAATGGGACGAAATCTTGTAGGTATTACGGTCTTTGAGATATAAGCGTTGAAATATGAACTTTTTTGCGACTTTTTGTGTAGAGAGTATACGAGATACTGGTACTACTGGTGTTTATCAGTCAAAATATTGACAGGTTCACATATTTTACGCCACTTAAAAATTAATGTCAACTTAGGTTAAGGCCGGAACTGCACTAAGGTCAATGTTGGCGCCAGTGCGGTGCCCGCCTCAGCCTATGTTGACATCTGTTAGTGACGTGAAATATGTTGACCTGTCAAAATTTTGACTGAAAAACACCAGTTTTTCGTATACTCTCCACACAAAAAGTTGTAAAAAAGTTCATCTTTCAACGCTCATATCTCAAAAACCGTAATACCTACAAGATTTCACTCCATTTAAAGGTTGTTCAGAATTAAATCTTCTACAACATATCAAAAAATGGGCAAAATCCATAGAGCCCAAAAATCCCATGTTAGGTGTGCGTTATCCTTTATTCATTTATGTTTTAACAAAAAATGTTACTGCAAACTTAACTTTTTTTTAAATATTGTGTATAATACCCATTCTTTCAATAGCCTTGGAAAAAGAAATAATCGTTTTCGAAAGCTCGGCCAAGCTTGCAGAAAAGAGTTTTCTTCAATTGCCTAAAGACTGAATCCCTTAAATGTCAGTTTTGACAGATGTATGAAATTCTCAATTTACTATTGAGAATCTTTCAAAACTGACATGCCAACAATAAACTGACAAGTTTTGATTGTTGATTCGAACCAATCAGGTTATGTTTACGCACTAGTGCAAATTATCGCGATAATTGCACAGCAATTGGTATTTGATATTTTTTAACAAAAAAAATAAATTTTTGATTCATGAAATTCTCTCATAAAATACAAATCGTGCAACGGAAATATATTTATAGTTTTCGACAAAGGACCCCGCACATTTCTTATGGAAAAGTGATCTATGTAGAATTTGGCTGAATTTTTGATATTGTGTAGAGGCAGTCGTCCTTAACAAAAGTTAACATTGCGCTAATGTTCAATACCGAACAGTTTTTAAGATATCAATTTTAAACTATCAATTTTAAAACTATCCTTTCCACTTTCGACTTTGGCTATACTCTTCTCGTTTTAATATTAAGAAAAAAAAAACAACAACAGGTACAAATGAAATCGCTATATGACTGACATGACATGACGTTGACAATTGCGGCAGGGTAGGACCTAGGTGTTGTTTACCCATCAGGATAATACACAATACACTTGTTTACCTACTTACTTGTCACTAATCGCTATGGCTATCTTTTTCTATTTCTTAATGTTAAAAGGAGAAGAGTATAGTCAAAGAAAAAGTGGAAAGGATAGTAATAATTTTCGATGCTGTGAGTGTACAGGTGACGTCATACTGAAGTGTATTATATTAAAAAAGTTTTTAATTGATATCTCAAAAACTGTTCGCTATTAAACATTAGCGCAATGATAACTTTTGTTATGCAGGACTTCCTCTACACAATATCAAAAATTCAGCAAAATTCCACATAGATCACTTTTCCATAAGAAATGTGCGGGGTCCTTTGCACCCATGCGTTTTTAACTGAAAAAGGCACTCGTGCACTACGTGCAGTCATGCTTTTTTTCAACCAAAAATGCATTCGGGCTGTGATTCGGGCAAATTTCCCAAAAATTATCGATAATTTCAATTGCACTCGTTATATTACTATTGATAATTTTCAATGCACATGACTACGGCTGATAATTGAAAGTACATATCTTCATTTTTTGCGATATTAGTTGCGAATTTTATGTCAGCGCATGCGAATTCCAATAATGCTTTTAAGGACTGTGAAATGCCAAGTATGAAATTCAATTTCCCAAAGAAAATGTATTCTACTGTTTCTGACTTCGTCTGGCCTTTCAGTAGTCGAATACCTACTAATTAAGAAAAAAATTTGTAGGCAATTAGCTGTTTATGCAACAAGTTCTAAAATGAGTGTGTTGATTGGTCCAACACATTACGTGCAAAAAACCAGCCTTGCGACGTGTTTCATACAGTATTTTTTGTGATTCTTTCAAAATATTTTAAATTCAAAATACTTATAAACTCATTTAAACACTCACGCGGAAGGCACTTTAAATCCCATTTCAACACTCAGGGATGAAATGAGATCTCATTTTAACACTGTATTAGAACACCTGCTTATTTTGGCGTGTGTGTTAAAATGAACCATTTTTGACAACTAAAGTCAATGTCAAAAAGATGACATTTCCTAACTAAATTTCAAAATATAAATTTTGATAGTCTATCCACAGCATATACAAAAACAATCAGCAGGCTAACTCACACGCGCATTTTTCTGCGCACGCCGCCATTAGGGGATACCATCCTGTCATTAAACGACAGGGGCGCCGAAATTTTATTTTATTTGTTTATTTCTGACGGAGTTCATAGGCGTGCGGTGTAGAACGGAATTTTTTCAAAGTGATTTTGGTATATTCGTGTTGTCATTTATGGTGTTATCTGTTATAATTGTTGTATATTTAATAATAATAATAATAAATTAGTATTATAAATAATATTATACGTTACTATGTAAGTAATAATAAATTAGTTTATTTAGAGCCAATACAACTCTGTGACAAGAAAGAAAAAACCTGAATTATCGTTAATCAGGCCCTGCCTCGTATCCCAAAATGGCCGCTAGTGACATCCCGACCATGAATTCCTTTATTTATATACACGGACTGTCACTCGAGTATATGCTGTGGTCTATCGATGAATAATAGACGGTCAGCTAATGACAGATTTTTGCTGACTGGTTTTCTCTTCTCTGAAAATTTAACCACTGAAAATTATGTGAGTGTCGAGCTCAAAAAATGAAAATTTAGCGACTGGACTATTTTTTTCTGTTCTGTGAAAGGAAAATTAATCTTACATACCTATACATACCTATGCACACGTGAGGTCGCTAAATTTTAATTTTCTGAGCTCAACACTCAAAATTTGTCATTATAGTTCACGGTCTATAATACATTCTTTAGAAAAAAGTCGCAGTCGGCTACTTGACTGCCCAAATTATTCGCTTTCTGAATCCGAACTATCCAAAGTGTTATCTAAATCTTCATTCTCATTTTCATCGGATTCGTCAGTGTTCACCAAGACATCATTAACTGTCATTGGCATCGAGTCACCGACAAACCATAATGGCTTATATTTATTTTTCTCAAGAACCCAACCATACTTAAGGGAGTCTAGTTCGCAGCAGTTTTCTAATGTCGCATTTTCCCACATTGCGCTGACATAAGCTGTACGCAATATTTTCTGTTGCAATGATTTAAAGCAAGGCGGAATAAGGCTGGAGTCAAAACCTTTGACTTTTTTCAAAAATTGCTCAGACTCTTTATGTGTTGAATATAATTTTTGGAATATTATTAATCGCGCTGCGTTGACAGTCTTGCAATTCCGAACAGAGTACATAAGAGTCGTGAATTCTTGAATGCTATTAATGATGACATCTGCAGTGGAACCCTCGTCGTCATCTCTTTCGTCTTCGTCAACTGTTGGTATGTTGTCAATGGTTGTATGAGGAAGTACTATGAAAGCCTTTTGGAATGTTTCATTTTTTTTTCAAAACCTGAAACGGTCTTACTTTACCTTTCCTGTAAAAAGCTGCCGTGTAGTCACACCCTGTAAAGGCATGAAAACCCGGCAAGGCTTTGCACAAACTTAATCCCGAAGTATCAGCTAAGATAGAACAATTCAAGCATTTTTGGTCCCCTTTTTTTGACGAAGACTTAGCTAGCCAAACTTCGGAAGCATTTAATTTATCGTCCGCATCATATGAAAATTGCCTAAGTCCAAAAAGGTAAATTTTACAGGAGGCGCAAAAAACCTTTGTGAAGAAAAACTACATGATACAAATCGTAACAAATCACCGGCAAAAATGCACAATCACTCTATCTTATGACGACGACGGACTTGTGCAAATTTCTTTTCATGGTTGTGCGGCTCTATCTAACAATTTATCTCTCAAATATTCGTATCCGCCTCCTCGTGGAAACACATAAAATCAGGCTCTTGAACCTTGATCACTGAAATATTAAGAGCATGATAGGAAAAGCAACTTTCACCAACAGTCAGGAAAACTTTTTCCTCTTCGAAAAAGTGGGAGAAGTGATGGTTCTCCCAATTTTCAGATAAAAATTGAACAAGCGCCTCCTTAAATTTTCTATTTCTCAGGCTTTTGTTGAAATCATTGGGTCTTGATTGTTGAGGACCCAAGATGGCATAAGGAATATCTTCTTCATAACGACATTCTCGTTCACTACCTTTTATCGATGGAGTAAAATACCTATCGAAAACAACGTGTACTTGATGAGCTAGTGTGTTACACAACTTTCTCAAAATCAGCTCAGATATTTTTTCAAAAGTTAGCGGAATAGGTAGTAAGTAGACCCTAAACGATGCAAAAAGTAGAAACCATCTACGATTTCCACATCGATTTGAGTGGGCGTCGATTGCTTGATTTTGGCTTTCAAATGTTTTGCTAAAGCAGATTTCTCTGTTTTATGCATTTTACCTAAATATTGACAAAGGGCAGGTGGTACTGACGCTAAGGGATAGGATAAACTTTTCACAAGATCGATTTTTTTCTCGATTGAAATTGCCAAAAGACGACCGAATACATCTCTCTCCATTTTCATTAGAGCTTTCTTGCTCCCGTCTCGACTGTTAATCGTTTGTTTTTAAACAATCATCCCAAATCTTTGCCCATTTCCCGAACATTCCGAAAGAAACTTTAATTTCTGAGAATTCCCATCGTCGTTGAGATTCAGAAGAGAATTGGCGATAGCTGGAAATGCCGCTTTTCCAGTCGTCACTCGTCACATGGAAAAGTTGATCTTTTTCGATATGAATATCGAATGGATTCACGTTTTCCTTGAAAGTATCAACGATTTTCATTACCGTTTTTCGGTCTTTTTCCATTCGAAATTCGCCTAACTGATCCTGACGTGTTGTTTTATAAATCCTTATCGATAATTTAAATATTAGAAGTAACGCAAAGTGACAAGGAGCAAAAATAAGAACTCGTTTCGGTGTTTTGTAGACGACTTTTTCGCCACTAAACACCTCGCGCTCCGCAAATACCTAGCGCGCGGCGCTCGTACCGGAAACTATAAACGAGGCAACCACATCTTTTCGGCAGGATTTGAGCAGGCAGCCTTAGTTTGATGGAAAGAGGAGATCGAGACCTTTAATTTGAGACCTAATTTATGCGTCCACCTGATGACGATAGTTATTGATAAAAAAACGACCTTCTTAGCCAGGCTGCCAGGGTGTTGCGGCAGGGTGGGTGCAGGCAGCCTTATATGGTTGAATTCGTCTCACGGTCCCCTACAACATGGTGATTTCATTTCATGTGTACCTCTAAAAGATAGTTACTGTAATTATTCATCTAATAAAAAAATTTGAAAAACACTGTTTCGGCAGGATTTTCGCAGGCAACCTTCGCGTATTCTCTTAATTAGTGCCTCAACTAATATTCATATTATTTCCGTTCGTCCACCTTATAACGACAGATTCTACTCTGCAGCCGTCTCTGGGACTAATCGTGGTGTGGCGATATTCGAGATTTTCAGTACTATAGATTCACAAGTTCCCATACGTGACGACGAAAAGCAGTATACTGCTTTTGAGACAGATGGTAAATTATATCAGTTCCAAAGAATTCCTTTTGGTGTGACAAACGGAGTTGCGCGTTTTCAGCGGGTAATAAAATCAGAGAATCTTAAAGGTATCTATGCATATTTAGATGATATTACGATATGCGGCAGAAATCAAGCAGACCATGGTAGAAATTTAACAGAACTTTGACTCGTTGTAAGAAAATACAATTTTACCATAAACGAAAAGAAAAGTTCTTACTCCCTAAAATCAATCAAACTTCTTGGATATCTGATCGAGAATAATGCCTTGAAACCTGATCCAGTTAGACTACGAAAAGTACCTGTACCTGGAGACTCTCATTCTGTGAAAAGTGCTCTACCTTGCTTCTCAGAGAAAATTCATCGACTTGTTTCTTGTAAATCTTTTCCGTTGTCAGAAATCTGTGTAAATGATTTCGAGAAGCCTGAATTGGATATCGTAAAATCATCTGTCACTTCAATCGAAGATAACATGCCATTTGTGGTTGAGACTGATGCTTCAGAACATTCCATTACTGCCATTTTGAGTCAAGCAAGAAGGCCAGTTGCATTTTTCTCGAGAACAGTGAGTAAGTGTGAACAAAATCATTCATCAGTTGAGAAAGAAGCTTATTCCATAGTCGAAGCGATTAAAAAATGGCGACATTCTCTGATTGGTCATCATTTTCAGCTGATTACTGATCAAAGATCTGTATCTTTTATGTTTGATACCAAACACAGTAGCAAAATAAAAAATTAGAAGATTTTAAAATGGCTACTTGAACTATCATTTTACAGCTATGATGTAGTATATAGATCAGGACGAGAAAACTTAGTACATACATTTTCTAGAATATGTGGTTCAAATAGTCAGAAAACTTTATTCGATTTACATCAAGTCTTGACCAGTCTGTGCAGAACTCAAACCCAAATTTATTAAAAATCAAAGGACACTTATTAAAGCAGCAACATATATACTCACTATCATCGACGAGTATTCTCGCTTTCCGCCTATTCATGCCAAGACGTGACTTCTGAGACGGTGATTCGGTGTCTAAGCAACTTATTTTTCATTTTTGGAATGCCTGGATTTATTCACACAGATCAAGGAGCTTCATTTATGTCAAATGATTTTAAAAATTATCTTCATTCAAAAGGAATAGCTACAAGCAGATCGACACCTTATAATCCAGAAGGCAATGGTCAAATAGAACGGTTTAATGGCATAATTTGGAAGACGATTACTCAAGCCTTGAGCTGAAGAAATTTGAAAATTCAACACTGGGAAGCGATTCTAGAAGATGCATTGCATTCGATCAGGTCTCTTATATGTACAGCAACTAATTCTACTCCACATGAAATAATTTTCTGTCATTCAAGAAAATCAATTAATGGTACAGCAATACCTTCATGGCTAATTTCTGGAAAAATTTATATGAAAAAGCATGTCAGACAATCAAAGGACGATCCTCTCGTTGAAGAAGTACATCTCAATGAAGCTAGCCTTCAATATGCGTAGTTTGACTTTCAAATGGACGAGAAGCAATGGTTTCGCTAAAACGTTTAGCTCCATGTGGTGATGAAAGACTACTGCAATCGGAAAATAATGCTGATAACCATGTTATGAATACACCTACTCAATCAGAAGAAAGTGTAGATTTTTTACAGGAACCTATTCCCACAGAACGAATGCGAGACATAGAAAAAGAAAATGTTAGTGAGACAATAAACCAGTCTCACTGTGAGCCACAACTAGAAAACCAGATCCGTCGTGGATCAAGAACTAGACAATCTCCCAAATATCTTGACGATTATGATGAAAAATAAACCTGGGGGGAATTGGTACTTTTGATATCTTCTGTACATAGTTTTTGTTACCAGTATTAATTATTATCAAATTGTAATTGTTATTGCCATTAGTTTTTCATCATTGTGAATGTCGTGTATAATTCTTTTTGATTGAATCCTAATTTCTAAAGGTAATTCAGTAAATCATTACAGGTCGCAAAGCGCATTTAGACGTTATCACTAATCTGAGTCACAACTTGTTCTTCATTTTGGTATATCTACTTCCTGTCGCTGTTGAAGCAGGTGTTTATGTAGATTGGAACCTGTAGGAACTGAATTTGTTCATTACAGTACTTGAAAAAATAGTGCAAATGAATCAATAATAATAATTCAGGTCACAAAAACAAATTAGGTATTCTCGGTTATACTTTACTTCCACATTTTCTTTCAAATACTAGAATGATAAACAGCTTAAAAATGTCTATGAATATTTCCATAAATTTAAGTTCAAGATTAAAAAATAATAAAATGTCCAGCCACGAATAGGAATGTTAATCGCTTCTATTTAGATAATTTTTATATTCAAATTGTTATTGCCATCATGGTCGTAGAAAATAAAGAGTATATTACTCAATAATCATCCCTGAATCTTGTCTCTTAACGCTTTAGGTATATATATATTTCCGCACTTTTCATCACTTAATATTCCATACACACCTCATTCAAAGATTTTACTCTTCTTGCCATTCCTACCTACTTATTTCTGTTACATAAGATTCTTAATGCATATGATTTCACCCACTGTTAATCATAATTATAATTAAGAAAATATTAATTACATGCAGCTATTGTTTCCTTTACGATCTGTCGATCTCGTTTCATAAAAACCATTAATTTTTATATAATGTCTTAATTATTATTCAACATGCGACAGGTGTTGTTTGAATAAGTAATAATCAAATATAATTGCAAATAAATAATTTATTATTATAATTTCTTTGTCCGCACGAAATTATAGTCCGACACTAATTTTTGTGTACTTAATTCTTCGTGCATTTTAAATAATTTAATAAGGCAATAAGCATGACAAATAACTTTTTTATTCAGTTTTGTGTGGTATTTGGGGTTTTTTGATCTCCCATCATCCATCGTCTATTATATCTGGCTGTATACACGCGATAATCTTTTTGGCCTCATACCCACAATAAATTATTGCTGATTGCATTATAATGTGGAATTCCTGTTAGTATTCTTGCGCCATGAAATTTTAACATTTCAGGATTTCAGTGAAATGTTGAGGTTGCGTGAAAAACAAATTAGTTTGTTTTTTGAAAATATAGATGTTGCCAATAGAAAATTAATAACAAAATAATAATTAAGTAGCTACCTATCTAACTAAAGTATGAAGTAATATATTAGATATACATGGAAAATTGTTGGTATAACAAAGACGAGAGTTTTTATTACTGAAAGTAGAAGAATACACGATATTTAAATGTAAAACAAACACAAAACGGATAGTTAGTCATGTACCATGAAGTTATACAAACTCATACGCAATAATTAGACCAAAACATTTCAAAACAAAGTGACTGAAACATCAAGGGAACCGCTAAGTCATTTTGCAACTAGATGTTTATCTCTTTGTGCTCTTTAACACCTAATTTTGAATTTCATGTTTTTCTATATTAATATTTTCTCGAAACGAAATAATAAATCTAAACGTTAAACTGACAAGGCATAAAAATTTAGTCAAAACATAAAGGTTTTATTTATTGCAGGCATCACCTGTTGCTCTCAACGAAAGCTGTAACATCCATAAAAATATATTACCGCATAAGTACTGAAACCGGTAATTTTCACAACAATTCGCAGTTTCATCGATCTCAGTACGAAAAAGTTTATTAGCAACTTTATGTTCGACTGAAAACGAGACATTATTTAATTGGTTACAAGGTGAACTTGCTTCAGTTACAGTCCCTTTCTTGTTCACTTCCTGATTAACAATATTTTATCGTCGAATATCCCATGGCAACTTTTCTCTACCCGTCATGCAATCGAATCCCCTTTGAGAAATTTGCAATAAACCCCACACAAAGTTGATACTTTTATGAAGTGCAGGAGAAAGCTATAGGTTTCAAGATGTCATTAAAAATTTCTATATGCCTCAATTATTAACCATAAGCTACGATCGAAAAAATTCAGATATTTAATAAACCGATTTCAACTTATGTAATCATATTTTTTAATTAGTTCATTTTGTAAAGGAATCAAGAACAGAAATTTCCATGTATGAATTTTCGCAAACGCAATCAGTACGAACAAAAGAACAAAAAAAAATAGCTCAATTTCATTACATTGAATAAACTGTTTCAACAAAGACCTCGACTTTTACATAGTAAAATACAATGATAGCACTGTCAATAAACCACTTTCTATTATATGCTTAGATAAATTGCATAAAACGATCTGTAGCATT
This sequence comes from Ceutorhynchus assimilis, assembly GCA_917834065.1. Classification (NCBI taxonomy): domain Eukaryota; kingdom Metazoa; phylum Arthropoda; class Insecta; order Coleoptera; family Curculionidae; genus Ceutorhynchus; species Ceutorhynchus assimilis. Next base: position 26,481,282 of record OU892287.1, read on the forward strand.
GATGACAATATTTTGTTTTCCATTCAGTCATCTATAATTGTGATGATTGATGCAGTAATTTGCCTTATTGACGTAATTGCTGGTTTATATGGCTTATACATTTTTATGTATTGACGACTAAGTTATTTAGGTACTATGACAATACTGACAAAGTACATAAAGGGTTCTACGGTTGAGTTACAGAAATAATTTTTAGGCACTTCTATTCACTAACTAATTTTGGTGAAATTAGAAAGTAAATACTTACAAGCTCTCAGTTTTTTTACAAGACTAATTTTATTCTAAAAGCAGAAATTAACTGTAACTTCGGAAATGAATTAGATTGACAGATACCATAATTATTATGGTCTGCCTCAGTCTTAGATTAATATTTTCTATCGTAATAAATAGACGTTGAAAAGCATGTTGAAAATTCTATATTATTAGGTGCCAGTTAAATTGATTTTAAAATTAGGCAAGATAGACAATATTTACGAAAAATGGGCGGGAAGGAAGAACCATATAACTTTGAAACTAGGAAGCGTATCAGACTGGAGTAATTTCCTTAAGGTAACTGGTACTTAGTAACAAAAGCTATCATTTAGTAGTGAGTAAAAGTTGCTACCAACTTGAATTTTAAGGTATGCAAATGCCAATTATTCTCGAAGGCTATTTTCGGATTTTCATGTCATACCTACTATACATATTTTTATTCAACTGCTTTGACTTTTTGTAGTCAGCTTGTATTTTCATGCGACTCGTTGTTGGCATTGTTAATGTTATTCCTACGTCTCATCCCGCTACGACTGTAGCCCAAAGTCTTCACCATTGGTATTTTTTGATACCCAATTTCACAAGGACGAAACACTGCTGAACACTGCTGAAATTCGACAATTTTGAAGTCGAGACTTAATTATTATAAAATAACTTCTACAGAGCCTCATATTTTTCCAACTTTATGTTCGACTGCTCAAAGCAACAATATCACTACTTGCAGCTAAAAGAAACTAAAAGCTTTACCTGTAAGTCAACCAGAAAAACAACAAATTGATTACTTAGGTACTGAATTATTTAAATTATATATTGTCGCGAAAATCTGGTAGAAGCGCCAGGGTGTACAGAATTGAAGAGCTGATTCTAGATTTTACAGTGCTATTCGGGAAAAAAGGCTATCGCGTTTATTCTGGATTTTACAAGAATGGATTACGGATATATAAAGGCCAATATAACTTAGTAGTTTTAAGTTTAGGTTTGGCTGTAATATGATTTAGATAGTGAATATTGTAAAGTTGTTTGAGTTAATTTGTAAAGTAATCAGTGTCAGAGTGTATAGTAACGTGGAATAAATTATTGTTGGGTTAATTGGACTTTGATTTTGGAATAGGTAAACGGACCCAAGATATCTGTCACGCAAGTCAGAGCCGTAACATTGGTGTTAGAAGTGCGATATAATTCGAGGACTGCAAAGTGAAATCCGATTGCAGAATAGTGAGGACACTAGTGACTAGTATGAACGCTAAGTGAACACTGGGACAGTTAGTCAGTGTAAGCAGTGACAATCACCAAAAGAAACTTAACCGATTGTGCAAATTACCCCCGAAGTGACTGTATACTCGATTTTGACTGTGATAGTGAATTTTCGTTCTAGAAAATTCTATTTGGAAACCAAGGGAGATATCGAATTTGTGACTTCACCGACGTGTTTGCTATATCAACCGACATTCAGAAAAGATATTTCAAGGAAATTCTAGATTATTTTATCCGAGCAAGTTATCCAATTTGTGACTTCACCGACGCGTTTGGAACTTCAAGCAAAGATATTTGATGAAAAATTGAGGGAAATTCCAGAACATTCTGTAGGTATATGCCTATTACGCGACAATAAGCAAAAATGGAAGAACAAAAAATTGAAGAGGCTAGGCGACAAAAAGAAAAGTAAGAAGAAGAAGCCAAACGACAACAAGAAAAACCCGATGAAGAGGAGAAGTGACAAAAAGAAAAACAAGACGAAGAAGCTAAACGACAACAAGAAAAACAAGACGAAGAGGCCAAACGACAAAAAAAAACAAGAAGAAGCAGCTAAACGATAAAAAGAAAAACAAGAAGAAGAGGTCAAAGGACAACAAGAAAGACAAGAAGATATTGGACAACTGCGGAAAATATTTCAAACCATACAAGGATCTGTCGCTAACCTAGAACAAAAGATTAAGGAAGTAAAAGCCGAAGTTAGGGACGATGTTCAAGAAGTTAAAGACGTTGTTCAAGAAGACGATGGGTGGGAAGTTAAAAACGACGTTCAGGAAGTAAAAGCTAAGGTCAAAGCCGATGTCCGGCAATCAAGACAAGAAGTTGAGGACCAAGTTCAAGCACTTGAAGATAAGATGAATAAATTAGAAATACAGTACATCATTCCAGGTTGTGTTGGAGCATCATTCTCTGGTATGAAGATAAAACCACCAACTTTTGACGATTCTACGTCCTGGACCATGTTTATCCGACAATTTGAAGCTGCTGCAAATACTGATAGCGGAAACCGGGGCTTAAAGTCTCACGGGTTAAAAGTCACAAAATCTTTTTCTCGCAAAGTGAATAATGCAACGTTGCCATATTCATACGCCAGGAGCGCTGTCCAATGCTTGTCAGTTCCCTATCATCGCCATTGGTGTCAGTCGCTTGTTTATCTTTTTACGAGTGAATTTGAGAAAAAAAGAAAACATGATTTATCGTTTCGCACTCCAGAACCAACAAGTTTCGCGCGCGCTACAAATTTTAACCAAGCAAATGTGAAAAACTTTTGTAAATCTGGGAAAGGTTATGAAAAATCATAACTTTGATTAATCCTCGATGTGGAATATGGACGAGAGGGTGACTACTGTTCAGAAGCCTTGTAAAATAGTGGCCAAAAAAGGATTCAAACAAGTCGGATCGATAATTTCTGCAGAACGTGGAACTCTTGTCAGAGTGGCCTGTGCTGTATCAGCTTTGGTAAATCCCGCCAATCTTTATATTTCCAAGAGTGCATTTTAAAGAATTTTGGCTAACATCTGGGCCAGCAGGACGTGCGGAAATAACAGCTAATCAAAGTGGCTAGAATTTTGTGCAGTTTTTAAGACATTTTATTAACTTTTCGAAATTTTCCATAGAACGCCCTTGTCTGTTACTTCTTGATAATCATCAATCGCATCTTTCTATCAAGGGTCTTGGTTTAGCTGAAGAGAGTAGAATAGTTATGTTATCTTTTAATACCCACTGCTCGCACAAGCTACAGCCACTGGATAGGTCAGTCATATGGCGTATATTTTACATTATTTCTTTTTTTTATCTGTTTTTTTGCATTCTTTCAAAAAAAAGCTAACTTAATATTTGTGTTAATTTTTTCCCCTTTCCGATAGACAACGTGTCCCATGACGGGGGCAAGATGTCACACTTGTAACTGTAACAATTTGCGTTTTGCAAAAAAAAAATATTTAAATTACCGTTATTTTTAAATAAATTTGGAGTGTCTTTGTACAGACAAAAAACAGTGTGTCACACTGCACCAGAAATAACTTTGATAGGATTGAATGACTTCACAAAAAATTCACAACCAAATTTTGTGACTTTCAGCCCAGGTCTCCCCCAGTGGCGCTACGAGGACCTACCTTAGATCTTCTTCAATCCACTCCTTCAATCTACCAACAGAATTTTCAGCATCTAAGCCAGACGTTAGAATTGCGTTTTGGAGACCATTACAGACAAGAAGTATTTAGAACTCAAGTTAAATCATGAATTAAAAAACCCGGCGAGAGTTTACAAAAAAGCCTGAGAATGTCTAAGTTCAGATAAAGTAGCGAAGCCCTTGTCCAAGCATTGAAACTGGAAGCAATCTTTGGTGCCTCACGACCCAGAATACGAGCAGTGTCCATTGAAGACCCAAAGGAGAAACAATCGTCAGAAGAAGATGGTAGTTTCGAGAATGTTATGAGTAATTTCATAGAGGAAATAAAGAAACTAGAAGGTAGAAGGAAAAAAAAGGGAAACGATTCCAGACGAACAGCGAGAAACTGAGTAGAATGTTACCGGTGCCATAAATTTGGACATTTTCAATGAGATTGTAGAGTAAGGATGTCCTCTCCATCTAGGGATCACTTCCGATGCTTTTCGAGATCTAGAGACGCCAGCCCTAATAACAGACAGGGAAACGAGAACTAACCAGTATGGAGGGGCGAATCGGGTAGTAATGACGAAGCTCCCAGGGTTGTTTACATAAAATCATTGGGCAGGCATTATAGAGGATTAAAATTCGAAGGAAAAATTTATGGAGAATTTAAAACCATCACTTTTGATACGGGTGCTGGCTGAAGTGTCTGTAATTAGCAAACCATTACTCAAGGCTCGGGCAATCCAACCTCTCACTAGAAACCTGTCACTACGCACAGTCACGAGCGAATCGGCACCAGTTCAAAGAGAAGCTATTGTTGAGCTTACTTTTGGATCCACCACCTTTAGGCAGTAGGCACAGACCATGAGTTGCTGATTTTATCTTGGGAATAGAATTGATCGGCCAACATGGTTTTTCTTCCGATCCTTCTATGAACATATTTAAATTTGGTAATGAAGAATTTGTCCTAACTACACGAGAAAAATCTCAAGTTGTTAAGATCCTGACCACAAACCCGGTGAGGATTCCTGGAAGTACTGAGAAGATCATTTGAGGAAAATTGGATACAAACCCTAGGTGCTGCGTTGGACTAACACATAATTTTGTATGGGATAAAAAAGAAAAATATCTTGTTGGAAAGAGACGCTAGTAAGAACAAATGGATACATTATGATAAGAATTGCCAATGTTTCTCCTGAAACAGTAAAAATAAAGGAAGGAGATATTATTGGAACTCTCGAACCAGTTAAGCAAATATCGAACTATGACCTATCAGATAAGCGACATTTTGTAAAACCGAAATTGGATACAGACGCCTTGATGCAGACTTTGGCAAAATCATGGAAGCATCTCGATCCAGATAGACTTCAAGAAGCCACAGATTTCATCTTGAAAAAAGCAGACGTATTCGTGATAGATAATCAAACTGGACGGACCAGCTTAAATAGGATACTTGCATGGAAAATTAAATTGATTATTGTTTATTGCAAACTGTAGGAAATCGAAAAAAAATCGTTACTTTTTTTTATTTCGCCTAAATATGATTATTCCGGAAGTTATACAAATATTAAATTTTGTATATATAGATATACTGAGCATGTGCGACGTCACTAATTTATATGATAAGTGACATCATAGGCATATTTCATAGCGTTGTTTCTCCGTCAATTTTTGACTAACAAGAAAAAGAAAAAACCCGTGTTTACTTAATTTTCATTTACTATCGAAATCAGCAATAAAAAAATTTGATGCAAGGAGCCTATATGCTTCAAGAGGGAATTATTGAAGAGTCAAATAGTCCATGGTCTCCGCCAGTAGTATTGGTTACAAAGAAAGATGCCCGTTTTCGATTTTGTGTGGACTACCGTAAGCTTAATAACGTCACCAAGAAGGACAGCTTCCCTCTTCCAAGGATAGACGACTGTTTAACCTAATGCCTTTCGGATTGTGTAATGCTCCCGCTACGTTTGAGCGACTGATGCATTTAGTTTCTCGAGGCCTCACATGGAGAATTTGCCTGGTATATTTAGATGATGTTATGATCATGCGAAATTTATTTCAAGAACATCTCAATAACCTGACAGAAGTCTTTGACCGCTTCCGGAATGCCAACTTAAAACTCAACCCAAATAAGTGTTTTCGATTTCAAAAGAAAGTGGAATTCTTTGGTCACGTGGTATCTGAAGATGGCATACAAGTTATCGAAGGAAAGATGGAGGCTGTCAGAGATTGGCCAAAACCACGCGACAAACATGAACTAAGGAGTTTTCTAGGATTATGTTCGTATTATCGAAGATTTGTAGAAAGATTTGCTAATATAGCTGCTCCGCTTCATCGATTAACGGAAGAAAAATCAACATTCAATATTGGACCCCAGAATGCGATTCCGAAAATTGAAAGGAGCATTATGTACAAGCCCAGTGTTGTCCTAGCCTTATCAGAAAGGCATGTTGATTTTAGACACAGATGCAAGCAACACCCGTATTGGAGTTGTCCTTCCACAAACTCAAAATTCACAAGAGCATGTCGTAGAGTACTACAGCAGAACCTTTTCAAAGCCAGAACGAAATGATTGTATCACTAGAAGAAAGTTGCTTGTCATAGTAAAAGCAGTCGAACATTTCCATAAGCATCTCTACGAACGCAAGTTTTTAATTTGAACAGATCTCGCGGCTCTAAAATGTCTTTTAGAAATAAAAAATTCCGAAGGACACTTGCTAGAGGGATTGAGAAATTGCAGCAGTACGATTTCCAAATTAAACACCGATCTGGAAACCTGCATAAAAATGCTGACGCTCTGTCTAGACGGCCATGCAAAGAACCGATAGGCATGAGAAAAACACTGGTTCGGCTGTGGCAAGAACTGGTCTGATCGTTGATGACAAATGGACTACCACACAAATGAGAGCAGATCAAGAAGCAGACCAGGACATCGGGCAATTTCTGCATCTTAAATAAAATGTTGAATGTAGGTGAGAATAGAGGGAAGAGTCGAGCAACAAATTCATTTACAAGGCGTTGTGGGCTCAGTGGAAATTTCTGGCCGTAGAAAATGGTTTACTGAAAAGAGTTTGGAAAAGTGCCGATGGGAAATCTACTAAGAGCCAACTGGTTATTCCAAAAGATCGATTAGAAGATGGTGATACTGGATCCACTATCACGAAGACGTTAAAAACTGGTGCCGAAAATGCGATATCTGTGCTACCAGTAGAAGCCCTAAACTAAGATCTTGGGGGCCCATGAAACAGTAAAACGTCGGTCTCCCATTTGAAAGAATAGCGATAGATGTTGTACGACCGTTCCCTGAGTCAGAGAGTGATTACAAATACATATTAGTTATCATAGATTACTTCAGTAAATGACCAGAAATTTTCGCTATTCCCAATCAAGAAGCCATCACTATTGCCTAGGTGCTAGTGGACGAAGTTTTCAGTCGTCATGGTGTGCCACTAGAGTTGCATTCAGATCAGGGACGAAACTTCGAATCTGCCATCTTTAAGAAAATTAGTGAGATCATGAGACAAGGACAACGCCTTTACATCCACAGTCTGATGGCATGGTAGAATGATTTAATAAGATCATAGAGGAACACCTGACAAACGTGGTTACAAAGAACTAGCGAGATTGAGACAAACATTGGCCTCTATTTTTAATGGATATAGAGCAGCAGTTCACGAGTCGACATGTGAGAGTCCAGCTAGAATCGTTTTCGGAAGGGAACTCGGGTTACCTTGCGATCTGATGTTTGGAATACCTGAAGAAGAACGGAAAGAAATTCGAGACTATGCCGACGAAGTAAGGGCACGACTTCTAGGGATCCATGGTGGATTAACCGAGTTCAGCGCAACACCAACAGGTGTTCCCGCATAGCTTAATTTCCAAACTAATTTTATTCTTATACTTGATTTTAAATTTTGGCGCCATACAATTTCAAGTTTTACATGGTACGAGCAGATTCGATGCGCTTCCCAGAAATTAGCACACCAACCAGATTAAGACAAAGATCCAAACTTGTCAGTTGAGTTTTCAGACCCCTCAAACCTATCCTTAGAAATTCAGGTGAAAATTCCGTTAGAACATCAACCTCATAGTTTTAGAAGATATTTTAAACCTATTTTATGTGATTGTGTTCGTCGAAGACTTGGTAGACCATCCAGGTGCACCAGCAGGAAAAGAAAACGTCCTTTTATTATACACAAGTAAGTGCCTCCATTTTGTTCTTGTATGGCTCGGGTTCAAATATCATAGTTTTTATTTTTCGGCAAAAATTTAGATGAATCAACGCGTTTACAGTCCCGCGTCTCTTATTATCGAAGATAAATCGAAATTCAACATCAAAAGAACACCAGGAGTAAGATAAAAGTTGTACATTTGGACCGGTTGACGAAATATCATGGCCGCGAAGTCGATCGGGACGATCAACCTTAAGAGGAGGGCAGTGTCGCGAAAATCTGGCGGAAGCGCCAGGGTGTACAGAATTGGACAGCTGATTCTAGATTTTGCGGTGCTGTTCGGGAAGGAGGGTTATCGCGTGTATTCTGGATTTTGCAGGAATAGATTGCGGATATATAAAGGCCGGTATTAGTTTCTAGTTTTTAAATTTAAGTTTGGCTGTTATACGATTTAGATAGTGAATATTTTCTGAATTTAGCGTGGGTTATAGGGCTTGGCACAAAGAAAAACTCAATTTTCACTTGGTAACCTTTCTAAGTGAAAATTGAGTTTTCTTTGTGCCAAGTCCTATAACCTACGCTAAATCCAGAAAGTCATTTATCAGGACACTAAATCAACATGAATAGTGAATATTGTTAGGAGTTGCAAAGAGTTAAGTTGCTTGAGTTAATTAGTGAAGTAATTAGTGTCGGAGTGTGAAGTAACGTGGAATAAATTACCCAAGATTTATGTCACGCACCATAAAGCCGTGACAATATAATAGGAGATAACTATACTCGGTATCGAGTGATCGCCTATGATGATGACTGAATTATTCACATCCAGCAGTAACTGCAATGAACCAAATCCATGTGCTGAGCAAATAATTAAACTGACTGATAAGTTAAATACGTTTCTGAGAGGCGGAATCATGAAAGAATGTCTTCTCATGCTGCTCCATTCATACCCAAAACCTGACGGTGTCTTTATGTTAATTATCAATGCCTCAAAAATTTCACTTTGTCTGATTAATAACTTCTCTCTCGAATCAATGATCTGTGCCAAAAAAACAAATAAATGACCACTCTTGATTCAAATTCAGGACACCATCAAGTACAAAAATCACATAGGAGAGAACTTTATTTGGAGTTTTTCGTTACAGGAAGATGCTATTCGGAATGAAGAATAATCTCTCCATATTTGAAAGACTTCAATATTTGAGTTTACTATATAGCATATATTGAATATTTGATTATATTATCCAGAACATTGAAAGAAAGCCGTTATAAATAAATTAGGAGAAATATGTGAGCCAAACTAACCCAAATGTCTTTCCGTCTGTTTCTTTGTTAAGTAATCAGGATACTTAATCACACCTCGGACATTTCAACAGTCCATTTCAGTTGCTTCTAGAATTTTTCTGTTTTTTTCCTCTACAGACCTTTCACCTAGATTTCTCTCCTCCCAAATATTTTAAAGAGCCGTTTTCTTTTATCTAAACTTGCTCTTGGTTCCTAAGATTCATCCCTTATTTTGCTGATGTTGTGCAATTTCCTTAATTTACATTCAATTAAAAGCCACAAATCAGATTTGATCATTTCAATTAAAATAATCGCCTCAAATTATTTGTCCTTCCTCTCGATAGTACCTAATTAATTATTCACAATATCTTTAATGGTCAAATTAATCATATAATTTTTATTTTTTTAATGGATTATAAAATAGTATACATTTTTAATAAAACATTTACCTTTTCCAAAGTAAAGTGTTGAGTGGGATCCAAATATTAACCAACATCATTAGCTATACAAAAGTTGTCTGTCTTTGGTTGGCAAATAATTAAATCTTGATGAGAAAATAATTTTTTAAACAATAGCATGTCTCAATTTAGTCCGAGATTGCAATGTTCGTTTTTTTTTTGTAGGTTTTTTAATGTCAGTTTCTTTTGTGCGACAATACTGATACATAAAACATCTGCTTCTTTCTATATCATTAATTATGCAAATTATCCATCGGTAAATATTAATTTGAAACTTAATATACAGGTGTTTCTCACTTTCTCTATCAATCATATTAAATTATTATTTGACTTTGCTTTTTATTGTTTTGTAACTGTTCTTAACAATAAAATTTAATGAGGCCCTACTCACGAAATTCGGCTGAATATCATACATTTCAAATGTTTACAACTTTAGCACCGCAAAGTACCAGTTCGACTTACTTTGCATGCTTTCGAACGTTTTTATTGTCGCGCTCGTCTTAAATAACCCATTTCCTCTCATATATGAAATTTAAAATTACGAACCACTGACCAGCAGAAACCATATAAAACCCATTATACACTATTGCATGTATTAACATTGGTGTTTGCATCGGAGTAAATTAAAAACAACAATATGAAAAATTCTTACCATATCTGGATCGTTCCAGTGTCCCGGTCCAGCATTTGGTACTATCACATCTTGATTATTTCCATAATAATCAATAATACTTTCAACACTTGCCCATGAATCCTGGATATCGTCAAAGTTCCTCCATAGGTTGCAATGTTGAATTATTGAGGTAAAGTTTGGAGACATGCCTAAAGAAAAACATTGTTGCTAAGATAAGCTGAATAGGTACAGGGTGAATCATCATATTTTGACACCCACCTGCAGCCGTATTACAGGTGATAGGTGAAAGGTGTAAATATAAAAGTTGTAGCATTTTATCTGAACCTTCACAATTTTTAATTAGATCGAACAAATGAGCAACGCAAAGTAGAAAAATATGTCGATGATCACTTTTTTTATATTTTACCTTGATTTACCTGTCACCTATCACAAAGCATTCTGATACCGAATAGGTCATTGACTAACTAAACTCCAAATATTTCCAAAACTATTAGAAGAAAAATTAACATATTACATATAAACTGAATGGGAAAAACGTGAACTATCAGAATTTGAAAGAATATTAAGTGCATTCCATTTGAAAAAAGTGAACATCGACATATTTTTTCACTTTGCGTTGCTCCTTTGTTGAATCTAATCAAAAATTGTGGCGGTTCAGATAAAATGCTACAACTTTTGTATTTACACCTTTTAGCTATCACCTGTTATTACGGCTACAGGTGGGTGTCAAAATATAGTGACTCACCCTGTACATATTATAGTTATCTAGGAGAAAAAATATAAATATTTCGACATTTCAAATTATGTATATGTACCACAAAATCCAGACCAAAATAATGTTTAAGAATTTGCAATTACTACCAATGACACTAGGGCAACTAAAATATGTATAAAACATTTTATATTGCATAAATATCAGAGGGCGACCTTGTTTTATTTATGCTATAGTTCAACGTTAATGTACAATAAAATGAATATTTAATCACTATTGATCTTAATATGGTTTGGTACGTGCAGTATATTTATTATAGGTTTTATCCAAACAGGTTCCCTTTTTTATATAATATTTAGAGACTTTGTTAAAATGCGTATGTCTCAAACCAATTATTATACATTTTATCAATATTTAATTGAAACATTTATAGTCAACTTATTACACAATTTCTATACCTGCATAAATTTGGTATACTGGCCAGCTACAACTATAAAGCATCTGTCTCCCAGTTCGGTTCAAGTAATATCCAAATTCTGGATATCCCCGATCCATCTCGCTCGGATGAGCATAGCATCCATCAAGTTTTACGTAATCTACGTCCCAGGAAGCGAAAGTGTCAGCATCCTGCTGTAGGGATCCTATCACACCTGGATATCCTGCGCAGGTGTAGTTTCCGTAGTCCTCGTAGATACCGAATTTGAGATCTTTGGCATGAATCTAGTGAACATAAAGTTACTATTTGTTATTTTCACTCTGTAATGTTCGATTATCGTAAATTATTAAGAGCTTTTCAAGGTCCGTTCTTTGAGAGTGTTAAAAGTGACCTAATGGTGATTGTACTATTACGGTTATTATTAGTTGAATAACTGTAAAATTATATTACCTAAAGAAATGTATTAGGTGTTCAATGTAGGTTCATAATGTAAAAGCTGTGTGGAAAAACGTCTTAGACAATTTTTTTTTATCAAGATTTTCTCACGCACATTGATAATAATTTTGAAGCAAGAGTCGACTTATGAACCGGTAATTGGATATGTTACTGTAAATGCCCGAAATTCGGTAAAACCTAGGATAAGCGCGCTAAACCTAGGATTTACCAAAAGTAAATGGTAAAAGCCCGAAAACTAGTTATTTTGCTTCCATTTCGGACTTTTACCGGACACAAACAGTAAATCTTAGGATTTACCACACCGCATTGGTAAAAGTACGAATTATTTTTCTTATAATAATAATATCGACAAATTAAGCATGTTATGTGGTGGCTAAGGATTTAAGAAATGCAATTGCATTCGAAAATGTTTCTTCAAAAGATGTTTGTGCAGATCCTTTAAAATACTCTGCAATTCTAAATGACACGGAAGTTTGCCGGGTACCAATACATAAATATTTCTATAGGTGGACATTTTAATTCATTTATTTCATTTAATAAATAATAGTAGATTATACCACGAGTCAATAATAATAGCTATTATTCCCGAAGAATATTCACGAACTGGGGTGCGATTTTCGAAACCATTCGAGTACATTTCGTAGACGAAATTTGACTGCTCCCCATTTAATTTACATTGCTGTCAACTCGAATGGTTTCGAAAATCGCACCCCTGAGCCGCCTTAGCGGCGTGCGGGAGTAACATTCCGAAGGAATTATAGCCATTATTGCGACTTTATTTACGACAAATTAATTTATTTCAGATTAAGGCTATGGTCCGAAAATAACCAAACATTAACCAGAGTAACCGAATCGGTTAACAGATGGTTACTGAAAATTCCGGTTACCTACTTGAGGAACGCAAACATGAAAAAAAAAAATTGACAAAAATTACAGATAAAACCAACAAAACCGATATCCGATGGCCGGGTAACTATTTTGACATTTGGTTAACCAGATTTCAGGAAACCGAGGTCCAAAAGTAACCACTTTTCCAGGAACCAGAGTAATTCGATCGATTACTTTCGGACCGCGAAACCACAACTATGGCTATATTCGGACCATATTAATGAACAAATTTCATCCATCTCAATTCGCAATACAAATCCACAAGCACTACACGTTTGACACTGACACTTTTAAGGAATAATGACCATTAATCCCTCTACTCGTCATTATTCCCTGGTGGAATAACATATGTCATTATACTGCCAAAATTACAAGTAATACATTATATACTTTAGTCGTGAATAAAAGGATATTTTCTTTTAATATTTAGGTACTTTCTGCAGTATTAGTACCTGAATTAATGTTTTTTTTTTTAATTTAAATATCTCGTTTAAGACCACTATGATTTCTATTTACATTTAAGAATATTGAAATAAAAAGTGTTTTGGTGCGACTTTTTGTTTCATTTATAAAGTACCTTATTTTTAGGCATTGAAATTTTAACGATTATCGTTTCAGTATATCGATTTCTGTAGCGTATCAGTGGTATTCGTACTTTTACCAATGCGGTGTGGTAAATCCTAAGATTTACTGTTTGTGTCCGGTAAAAGTCCAAAATGGAAGCAAAATAACTAGTTTTCGGGCTTTTACCACTTGCTTTTGGTAAATCCTAGGTTTAGCGCGCTTATCCTAGGTTTTACCGAATTTCGGGCATTTACAGTAACAGATACATCTAATGATGGATTGACTTTTCTTATGAATCATACATCGTTTCAATATATTGGTGATTGTTACTGCTATTACTGCTTCTCATAGACACAAGTTGTTGGGATTAGGGGGGCATTTATGTCTGAGCTTCTGCAAAGAATATAATAGACTCCGTCTCTAGAAGACCCGTCCGCCGGCGAAAATATAAACCCGCGTGATGGCGCTACTGTGCTACCAAAATCCTTCGTTTCTGTGATTAAATTAATTTGAGGCACCAAATACACGGGTTATTGCGGAGCTGCGTTGCCAAGTTGTGACTGGCTATGTTCAGCACCGTGCAATTTACTATTATGATAACAAATAATTGGAAGTTTTGCTATTGGGTAGGTATTTCATGTGACTGCACCAATTTAAGTACACAAATTGATAATTTTAGTATAGATTTTGTATAGGAAATTAATTGTCTGTGTTTTATAGGTAGGTATGTACTTATTATGTACAGTTGCGGCCATTGGAATTGGCACAAATTTTTGAATGCACCTTGTATTCCATCAAAAAAATGAACTATTTGACTTTTTGAAGTGAAAACTTCTTTAGAATCGTTGGGAGTGATTTGAGACTCGATGAAATGAAAAAGCGACCCGATGAAATGAAACGAAAAGCAACACTTTTTTAACACGCTTATAATTAAAACACAATACACAACAAGAACCTGGAACAAGCCAAGTGAGCTGGAACAAGTCTGGAAAAGTCTGGAAATCTCTGAAAACGTCTAGAAAAAACCTGGAAATTTCTGGAAAGGGTCGGAAAAATTCTGCCAAAGGTCCCAAAAGACCTGGGGATCATTTTCCAGAATCCGGATCAGTATGTATGTCTGGATAAGATCTGGATAAAGTCTGTAAAACTCTGGAAAACCCTGGATAAGTCTGGGTATTGTCTGGAAAAGTCTGGAAATCTCTGGAAACGTCTGGAAAAAGCTTGGAAATTTCTGGAAAGGGTTGGAAAAATTCTGAAAAAGGTCCCAAAAGACCTGGGGATCATTTTCCAGAATCCGGATCAGTCTGAACAAGTCTGTTAAAGTCTGGATTAATCTGGATGAAGTCTGGAAAACTCTGAAAAGCTCTGGAAACGTCTGGAAAGAGCCTGGAAATTTCTGGAAAGGGTCGGAAAAATTCTGCCAAAGGTCCCAAAAGACCTAGGGATCATTTTCCAGAATCCGGATCAGTCTGTACAGGGTGCTGCAATTTGGAGTGTTTTTACAGAAAAAACACAATTCCAGACCAGATAGAGGAAAATTGACTTAGATATCATGGAATCGATTTTCGAGAAACGTCGATTGTCAAAAACCGTCTCGCGATATCTTCAATGGTACCATTAATACAGGGCGATTTTCGATTTTCCCCTATTATGAAAAATGGCCATAAGTTTTTTATTTATCAATTTTTTTCATTTCTGTAAAAACATTGGAAATTTCTGGAAAGGGTTGGACAAAATTCTGAAAAAGGTCCCAAAAGACCTGGGGATCATTTTCCAGAATCCGGATCAGTCAGTACAAGTCTGGATAAATCTTGATGAAATCTGGAAAACTCAGGAAAGCTCTGAATAAGTCTGGAGAATGTCTGGAAAAGTTTGGAAATCTCTGGGGCTGGCACGCTTTTATAATACATCGAACTAAAAAGTGAAAAATAAATATATTTTGAAAAAACTAAAAAACACGCTTTCATAGTAAATTGAACTAAAAAGTGGAAAATAATTTGTAATATAAAAAAAAAATATTAATGAACAAAAAATATTAGAATTATTGTGAAAAAAGCGTGGGGTGCTCAATGTATAAGAAATGTGGAACAAAGCACCCCAGCGTGTATTTTAGTTTTTTTAAACTATATTTATTTGCGTTCTTTCTCAAGTCTTTTGGAGGGGGGGGGGGCGCCACTGTGTATGTTAGTTTGTGTGTAATGCATGCAGTTCGATGAAGGTTTCACTTCTACCGGGTGTGAACTCCACAGGATTTTTTTTTAACAAGCCGTTAATGCCAAAATTTTGTCAGTTTTGGCTTTATACAAAGCGCGTTCAAAAATTTGTGCCAATTCCAATGGCCGCGACTGTACCCTACCAGTACCATTGAATAATAATAGGTCTGTTTCTGCAGAAATCACAAACCAGTCAGAGTGAATTTCATTGGTTGAAACTAGTTTTCTGACTGTTTTCAACCAATGGAATCCGCTCTGACTGGTTTGTGATTTCTGCAGAAACAAACCTAATATTATTAGGATAAATAAAAACAAAATAATAAATAGTTTTATAAGTATGTATTTTTATAGTAATTTTCTGTCACTAATAAATTCATTATATAAAAGGAACTTAGACCGATCTACAAAAAAATAAATAAATAATTCATAATTCAAAATAAAAACATAAATTTCTAAGTGGCAAATTCGCCCAATATACTGAAAACCCCAAAGAAAATGATAGAACATAGCATCCATTGATATTCTTTGCTTAATTATAAAATAATATATGTTGAAAAATTAAAGAAGTTCAGGATTCTAAAATATCGCTACAAATAAATTACTAACGATAAAAAAAAATTGCATTTTCAATATTTACAAAAAAACTATTTATACATATTAATATTGGGTTTTTCTGGAACCTACCAGGGTGTGCGAAATACCTGAGGTACTTAGGTACGGTACGTACCCACTGTCCTAAAAATAAAATAACAAAATCGTTGCGTTTGAGCGATTTTTGCTATTTTTTAGTGGGGGACAAATATTTGACGTGGAAAGTTTCCGTTGGCCCTCCCTGTTTAGTATAGATTTTAGATTTCTCAGCATAGGTAAAGATTATACAGCATGGGTAAAAAGAATGGAACACTTACAGGGGTTTGAAAAGAATCGCTCGGACCTGTCAATTTTATTTTTAAGCTGCGCATTTTTCGGAGATTGAGTTTAACCGGAATTTTCAATCATGAATTAAATACAAAGTTGGTGTCAAATGATGGGTTTATGGAAAATTGATAAGAATGTATGATCGGTTTTGCTCTTAAATTAACCGTCAAGGTTTTAGAGCCTGTCAAAGTTGCAAAAAAATCAACTGTCAATATTTCCGAAATAGTTGAAGATAGGTATAGGACATTATACAGACAGAATATTTCAATATTTTTTTGTAGAATCCAAAAATGCAATAACATACAGGGCTGCCGTTGGAAATAACAAAGTTGATGCAAGTAACACCATTTCTGGAACACCCTGTCTATTTTTTTTCTCCAAAAAAAGGGGAAGCTCAAAAATAAAATTGACAGGTTCGAGCGATTTTTCAAAAAAAAAAGATAGTTTCCAAACGCCTGTAGGTGTTTCATTAAAAAAAATAAGGCTTTGGATTTGGATTTCGTAACGAAGATTATTCTGAAATAAACCTGAAAGAATTGAAATATGTAGGTACCTTCTACTGGTTTTTCAAATTTTTCATCTTTTGTTTTAAATCTTTTTTTAAATTATGTCTTGACCATTTGCAATATTTGAAGAGATTGGTGCTTACCAGGTGAGATATTAAAAACGATCTATGCTCATAACAAGGATTATTGTTGTCACCTAACCATTGAACATTTTCTGTGATAATTTTGTTTTTAATCCGTGCACCAACAGACTCTTGATGTTTATAGATATCAAAATATTCATTAAATATCAACATAAATCGCTGAACCATTGCATGCATATTTACAGAAGGTACTAATAGATGTACCTATGGTTTCATTGCAACCATAGTTTTTGTTTAACAAAAATATATTTTTTTTGTCAGAAAGTAAAGAATAATCACGTGCTTGAAATGAAGATCGGCAAACATCGCATTGAAATTTATCCAGCGTTTTTTTAATAAGATACCCTGCATAATAAGAAATTGCGCAATCTTCCAGATCAGTTTCTTCCGCGGAATTACTCGTAGATTTAGGATCGGTATTTGTATTAGATTCAGACACGGTATCGTCTAATAATTGATCCTCTAAAAATGCATCAGTAGAGCTAGTAGATGGTTGCTTATTCTCATTCTGATAATGCAGAGCTTTTGATGTTGATGCCAATAATATATTGGGGCAAGTTGGTTGTGTGAGTTGGATGTCTGAATCTTCCTCACAATTGGACAACTTTGACGGTTTTAAAAGATTAGTTATTGATTGGATTCTAAAAGCAAGTCTAAAAGATTTTGCTGAGGGATTCAGACTCCATCCACCACGTTGTCTAATAATGGAAAAAGAATTCTCCAGGAAGTCCTGATTGAGACGATTAGTTAAAATAAAATGATTTCCGTCTTGCTTTTCATTTTCAAATAGAGCCAGTATTGCATTAATTGTTTGCACCATACCGTCAAAACATGGTGGTCTACTATATCTAAGAATAGATTTTGTTTCTGATTTTTTAGGCTTTGAATTAGACACTTTTATTAAAGATGAAAACATATCTCTGCTAGTTCTTAGAACTGCCAAAACCGCAGGATTTTTTTCACTGAGGCCGCGATTAAAAGGATTTTTGTCATAAAGGCGTTTACTGTTTAAGGCGTCAAATAAATTATTTAAAGTGAGAACAAATTCTGCAGTATCTAATCCTTCTTTATTATTAATTAAATTTAATTCGACGCATGTTTTGATAGCAAAAGCAACTGTTTTGGAAAAAAATTGTAGGGCTAGACGACAGGACATTTTTTCGAACGGACTTGGATTTAAATGTTTTTCACTAATTTTTGTCAATGCTCTAGCTGTTTTGGATGCTCTATCAATTTCTACGGTTTTTCTTATCACATCAAAAGATATAATCTTATCCTCAAGTTTATAAGTTCCTGTGAGCAAATTATTCCTAAGACTCTTAAAAAGGTGGGGGACATCAAAAATGGCAAAAATTGTTTGATCTTTTGAAATAAAAAATGGGCTTTCTTTTGTTATTCCTAAAGATTTGAACGCTGATCGATTAGTAGAGCCCTGATCACACACAATAGCTTTTGGAATGAAACCGATTTTTTGTAATTCATTAGTAACATAAATAATTAATTGTTTTAATATAGTTGAAGGTGCCGAGTTATAGGAAAAAAAGTAGGCTATAGGCATTTTCCAATTGGAATATAAACCACTCATTGAGAACGCTAATGCATGTGATGCTACTTTAGATGTTCTACCGAGTGGACCAAAGTCTTCAAAACCTTCAATAATATCTAATTTTTTATTGTATTCTAGACAGCTCTTGATACTAACTTCATCAAACGCAATTACACATTTTTTTTCTTGTTTACTCATAGTAGCACATTTCATTTGAAGATGTTCCCTACAGTTTTCATCAAGTCCAGCTTTGAAGAGATTTGAAGAAATCCATCTTCGAATCGTACTTACTGCAGGTAGGATGATTCCCTTCCGCCTCAAGAAACAATATGCTGCTGGACTTTTATAGAAAAAAGATATGGCAAATTCTTGCTCTTTGCGGTTCCACACTTTCCTTCGTGAACCTCGAAATTGCATTAAAACAAACGTTTGGGCAATACTAGATAAAACAGTAATAGCAGGCATAAGATTAGATTTAAAATTTCTGGCGTTTTTAACTTTTCGAGACAATTCTTTTAGACGGCATTCGGCATTTATGATTCTTTAGTTTTGAAACGTTACATCTGAGTTTTTGTTTTAATGCAATTTTACGAGGAGTATATTGTGCATCTGGTAAATCTGAAAGTTCATTTGCAAAAGAGTTATCTAGATTTTCTTTAGGTCGTTTTTTTTTTGAGAATTTGAATCTGACATTTCAGGACTACAAAGTGGAAGTATATGTCTATTTTGGTAAGTTCGTTTTGGCGTTAAAACCTTTAAAGCTTCATAGACTTTTGGAACTGCATCTTTTTTTAAGTAAAATTTTTTTTCAGTCCTATAATCTTCGTCTGTAAAATGATTCTCGCACAGGTATTTATTTCGAATATCTTCAGGAGCTAGTCCAGCGAGTGAAGGATTTCCTTAAAAAAAAAAAATATATAACAATAGTTTTTCTTTTTCAAACTCTAAAAACCCTTATAGTAGAGCCTGTGTTTTTTTTTTAATGGCATGTTTTATTATAAAATATTCATTCATGCATATTTTTAACGACCTCTTTATGGTCGTCTCCCATCAGGGAGATTTTTGGTTATAGAATCCCCTTTCAAATAAAGTCCTGCCAGGTAATTTTCTGACATCCTGTATAAACATCTGATTTTTTTCGTAAATCTAGGGTAATATTTAAAAGAGGCCCTTTAACCAACCACCGGTCAAATGATTGTTAATTCTTCCGCAAAAAAATGGGATATGAAAATTTCAATATACAAAAGAATACCTAACTTACCGCAATTAATAATCCACTGTTTACACAGATCTTCATTTTTAAATGGAAATCTAAATAATCGCCGTTGAGAATTACGTCGGCTAACACCGCAATTGTAATATTGGCAAATATTTCCAGACATTTTTAAAATAAGTGTTTTCAAATTTATACAGCTGCCACCGGATCGGATTGATCGCCTAGACGCTTAATTAAAAATAAACATATTGTGAACTTCCGAATTCCTCTTGGCACGCGTCTGGCGTCCATCTCCCCACGGACGCCGGCTTATCGCCGCTGAACCAAAAGCACCTAGCACCTACAACAGCGACAACTCGGCAACAGTGGGCAATAAACTCTAACCAGCGTCCACCCCGGCTAAAGCCGGCGTCCATCGAGGTCTCAAATTTTAGAATACGGACGAGACTTCTAGAGACGGTTAGTCTATAATATTCTTTGGCTTCTGGCAGGGCCGTATCTAGAGGGGGTTTTGGGGGTTCAAACCCCCCCAAAAAATAATAACATTCAAAAAATTTAACTGAAAAACAAACAACACTTATTAAATGCTTATTTATTTTTTTTGTTTTTATTACTAGTGTAACAATTTTTTTTCTGCCACATTGTCTAACCCCACCTAAAATTTTGGTCTAGATACGGCCCTGGCTTCTGGCATGCTTGAATCTGATCGATAAACCTCAACATAAAGCCCTTCATATGATGGCAATATTTCGTCCTCAGTCCTAGTAGCGTTACCGTTTCTGTTTTTTAGATTGCAAACAGTTGTTTTTTCTGTAAGCCATAAGACTATAAGGGTTCCTTTTTCTCCACAAGTAGCTCCGCTAGTGCAGAACTCTCTCGTATCCTGATTTGTTTGGATACTTGTTTAATAAAACTCTTTCACTCCTCTATAACTGCTTCTCTGGAAATTCAACGCCTGAGCGCTGCTTCTTCTTCTGTCTTTGCTAGATCTAAAGCTGCCTCTATAATTGTAAATAGAGGTACTGATTTATCATTGCCCTCTACACGTTGCAGCTGGTTGTCAATAGCTAATAGCTTGTACGTATGTTATCTTTTCCTCCAGCAGGATCTTTTCGTCTTTTGCGCATTTTCCTAGATCATGTCCCTTGTGATGTAGACATTGTGCGGTAGTGTAACTTTAACCAAGGATCTTCCTGTATTCTTTTTTCCGCCCTATTCCATCACTGTTTCAAAGTCATATTTTTTTGCCCAACTCGTTGTTTGAATCGCCCAAGAATGTAGCGCGTGTGAGTAAATTAAACATCTGGAACATTCTTGTGGAACTGTTAAATTTCAGAGTCCTTGCTGCCTGGAGTAGGAGCATATGCATGCACATTGCACATTCATGCTTGCATAATTTTCAAACTATTCTCCTAAGACCTAGCATCAAAACTATATTAAACGCATACCCAAGCTCTTGATCTCAAAAATAATGTTCCTAGCAGGGTTCATGTGGGTGATAGACCGTTCTCTCGCCTTTCTTCTCGATGCAGCCAGCCTCACAAATCTGATTTGATTTGATGTCAGTTATTTCAATTGATGGAGCAGTCTGATTGTCGCAGTGTGCAAATGTATCTTCTCGTTGGAAGCCTGATGTACTCCACGCACGCTCCGTTCATCGTTTATCGTAAATGCCACCTTGGAGCTTTGTTTTTTTGTTTTTTTTTGTTAGACTGATGTGATCTATGAAGTGTGTGTTGACTATTTTCCCAGCGCGGTTTGTATATTTCTTCAGCCAGGCCTAACAGGTATTCCTGTAGGTTCGTTGCCCTACCAAGGGTTATGATGTTCTGCCACCTGCATGATATTTACAAAAACTCTGTGCAGCTGTCTTCTCAACTGTGTATGTGGTGTTTGAACTTGGTTCTGCTGAGCTTCTGGAACTTGCCAACCAAACATTGTTCCACAGGGCCTGATATGAGTTACTTTGTGACATTCCCGGTGGATTTGGTCAATGTTGGTTGGCTTTGTTCTCAATATCCCAGGGCTGAGACTCTGTAACGAATAGAGATATTTTCTCCATCTCTATTGGCCTCCCCTCTCTATTGATTTCGAAAAGAGAGAAGAAGACAGCAAATGCTATTGCGATAGGGATAACGATCTCTATCTGTTACAGAGTCCCAGCTCAGGGTCCCTATTCTTGAAACAGGGGAGCAGCGTTACCAGGAGAACGAGTGTTCCGTATTTGTATTTGCTTACTTATATTATCATTTGCATATCATTGAAAAAGACGGAACACTCGTTCTCCTGGGAACGCTGCTCTCCTGTTTCAAGAATAAGGACCCAGATTGTTATGGTTTGATTTGCCGTGTTTTGGGGGATGACCATCCCAGCAATGGTTCTAGTCCTGTGAAGTTTGTTTGGGCTCCAATTTTGACAAGGAGGACGGCAATTTCATATATTTTGGCAGATCGCTTTGATAGTAGAGTTCAGTTTTGTGAGTTTCTGTTCGATTTTCTAGCCTCCTCACATCATGGATAAACAAAGAACGCTTCTAATGCTGCTAATTTACGAGGTCATAATCTAAACAGAAACAACTGACTAGGACAGCTGTGGGCGTGCGCAGTAGATACATGTACTGTGCGTGCACAAAGTCTGGCCAATGAAAATGAAGGAATTTCAAAATTTAAAACATTCGTTTGAAAGATAAGACACTGCGTAAGCGTTAGGCTGTTTTGTTGCACAACTGTTCGTAGAATATTGACTCCAAATTTTCGCACAAATTTTGCCAATCAAGCCGTATGATTGTTTATCCATTTATTTTTCAGATCAGTGCTTCACATCTATTAAAATTGCATGAACTACCGCTTTAGAAGCGGATGGGTATCTTGAATTTCATGTTTGTTCCATAGACGCCTGGACAAACCACACTTTTCCACTACGGGTGACGTGATATGTTTTTTTTTTTTTTTGTGGCCGGATTTATTGACACCTATATTCTTTCTTCCGCTCCATGTAAGTATCGTCACTAAAATTCAGTGTTGCCAATCCTTCGCACCTAAATTCTCCACCTTGACCAATAAAATTCTCCGCATTTTGCTGGAATTCTCCGCTTTTATAAGGTCTGTTCCAACAAGCCAAAAACCGTCCCGTGAACGGTTCTGAAACCACTCTATAATTATATGAATTTCGGATTCTACACATAAATTTTGTGCTTTGCGCAGAATCGTGTCGGTACAGTGTACGGTTTCCTGCTGTTGGAACAAAGCGATAATTTTCGTGTTTCTTGAGACATAGTCGAACCGCTTTTAATTGTCGATGATTGTCGTTACTTGTTGGCCTTCTTTAGAACGTGCCTTATTAACCATTTATCCATTTTCAAGAAATTCAAAAATTTAAATTTAATGGATGGACGTTATGAGGTCTGTTCCAACCCGCCAAGAAAACGTTTCTATAGTGAAATTAATTAAACAGTGTATGCACGTGATCAGAATTAATGACATAAGCACGTCGCAATGTTGCCGCTATTAACTTTCGTTTTACTTTGGCGTACCATGTCTAGTAAGATTTGTTATCACTAAAGCAAATAAACATCGATTTTTTTATGTATAGATAGTGTATTATGAAAAAACTACTCACTTTTCGTCATAAATTTGATTGCGAATAGACCTAACATCAAGGTGATCTTGATTCGTAACCCGCTTCTTATTTGGACGTTTTTTCTTTGGTGAATTTAACTCTAAATTATTCCTAACTTTTTGAGAGATTTTACATTAGATTTTACTCACAGTGGTTATACGAATATTCAGTGCAGCTGCAACACGCTGGAAAAATATTCCCAATTAAAGCCCCAGAAAATTTATATTTGATAGTATCAATATACTTCACCTCTCTAACGCTATTTAATGGCAAAAAGGGGACCGCATTATCTCGTTCCTGTTCAAAGAAACTAATTAGAGACGCAACGAGTTTCTGACTCTGACTATTGAATGACTTTGGCATTTTATAGATACACAAATACAAATAATTCCAAATCATTAAAATCAGTAACAGCAGATTTGCAGCAATATTTGGCAACATAACCCATGAGTGCCAACCTAAATGTCATTTTATCGGCCGATTCGATTAAATGCCAACAGCGTTCTGTCTTTTTTTAACTAAGGTTAAATAAAAAGGAGAATGAGCTCTCAGCTTGAAACGAATTTTAATTTCTTACAAACTGCAATTGGCAATAATTTCGACGTCATTGATCACGTGCATACACTATTTAAATAATTTCACTATAGAACGGTTTCGCAACCACACTGTAATCGAATCTCGGATTCTGCGCACAAATTTTACGTTTTACGCCGAATCCTGACGGTGAAATGTACGGTTCCCTGTTCCCTGCTGGGTTGGAACCATTGAGGTTGGAATAAAGCCATGGTAAAGTCTGTTTTTTTTTTAAAGATAAAACTCAAAATGACATTATGTTGGCAATACAGTGTAAAATTGTCAATGCTTTCAAATTTTTGAAGTGAATACTTCTTTGGCCGCATGAGTGACTCACTCACTCACTCACTCACTCACTCACTCACTCACTCACTCACTCACTCACTCACTCACTCACTCACTCACTCACTCACTCACTCACTCACTCACTCACTCACTCACTCACTCACTCACTCACTCACTCACTCACTCACTCACTCACTCACTCACTCACTCACTCACTCACTCACTCACTCACTCACTCACTCACTCACTCACTCACTCACTCACTCATTCGCTCGCTCGCTCGCTCGCTCGCTCACTCACTCACTCACTCACTCACTCACTCACTCACTCACTCACTCACTCACTCACTCACTCACTCACTCACTCACTCACTCACTCACTCACTCACTCACTCACTCACTCACTCACTCACTCACTCACTCACTCACTCACTCACTCACTCACTCACTCACTCACTCACTCACTCACTCACTCACTCACTCACTCACTCACTCACTCACTCACTCACTCACTCACTCACTCACTCACTCACTCACTCACTCACTCACTCACTCACTCACTCACTCCCTCACTCACTCACTCACTCACTCACTCACTCACTCACTCACTCGCTCCCTCACTCACTCACTCGCTCCCTCACTCACTCACTCACTCACTCACTGACTCACCCACGCACTCACTCACTCACTCACTCACTCACTCACTCACTAATAAGTATTCACTTCTATTACGTGTACTGTGCTGCACGCGACTTTTTTTTTTATCTAGAAAAGGCTTGTGTTGCCAAAATAGTTACTAAATTTTGGATTCGGGAAATTATCTTTAAAAAAAAACAGACTTTATGTCATATCATTTATGTCCAATAAGTCACCTGTTTGTACCGAATCACTGAATCCCAAATATCTTCTTAAATTTTTATTTTAGCTGAACTTTTGAATAAATTTTAATTTTTACGTCAATAATGATATAAAAATATCTCCGCACAATTCTCCGCCGATTGGCAACACTGCTAAAATTTCATGAAAGATTTGTATGATCTGATTTTTTCCTCACCACGACGCTTATAGTCGGACGCGTTCTCATTTCAAGATGAGCTACTGTTTCCTTTTCGGAATTCAGCCAGCCTCCTGCTCAACAGGAATAGTTCAGGTATATGTATTGTCACGGATTCAGGATCCACTAAAACTCACTACACAAACAGTAATAACTTTTATCTACAAGCGTTTAGTTATAACGTTTTTACATCACCATTTTTCTGGTATTTGGGTTATATTATATGACTCAGAACACAACTAGTGGTAAAAAAGTTTTTCCCGGGCTATAATGCCGTGGTCGAGTAATATTTCTACCTAACGTTTCGTCTACTGCTGCGGTGTGGTAGAGGACGAAGTGTTCGCTTCCGTGTTCCTCCGATGACTGGATTCGACGTTGTTGGACCTGCGTTATTTATATCCAGGGTTGTGGGCGTGGCTTGTTTTACGCTATTTTCCTTGTCTCCTTCTCGGAAAGGAAGGGTTTTGGTTTTTCGGAGAACTGGCAACCAGCTTTTGTCAAGGTTCTTGCCATATTCTTTTCTGTTAAAGTGTTGTGGTGTTTCTGTATCTCTGTGGAGCCTGGTGTAAAAATGTTTGCTCCTATCCAATGTTTGAGTCTGGTCGAAACGAATGACATAGTTCGTATGTGTTAGCACGTGTTCAGCGATTGCTGATCTATCTATTTGTCCCTGCTGACAGTTTCTTTTGTGCTCTTTGACCCTGGTGTTGATAGAGCGTTTGGTTGTTCCAACATATACAGATCCACAAGAGCAGGGAATTCTATAGACGCCAGCCATTTCAAGAGGTGCCCTAGGATCCTTAGCCGATCTTAGACTTTGCTGAATTGTTCTTGTGGGCTTGTAGATGGGCTCAATGTTGGGTTTTTCTAGCGTTCGTCCTATACGATCTGTGACATTTTTTATGTAGAGAAGAAAAGCTCTCCCTGCCACCTGTGCTGGTTCCTTATCATTTGTGCGCTGTTGCTTCGGTCTTATAGCTCTATTTATCTCCTGCTTGGAGTACCCATTTCCTTCAAGAGCTGATTTCAGGTGTTGCATCTCGTCCTGAAGGTATCTGGGTTCACAAATCCAGATTGCCCTGTCAGAGAGTTTTAATTACTCCCTTCTTTTGCCTAGGATGGTGATTGGATTCCTTGTTGATAGTACTGTTCGTATGCCTCCGCTTTTTATATACTCTGTGTCCCATTTGTTCGAAGTGTTCCATGTAGAAGTTGGCGATAACCAAGCTGAGTGGACTCCCCATTGCGACTCAATCTGTCTGCTCAAAGAATTTATTTTGCCATTGGAAGTGCGAAGTCGGCAGACAGTGGTGAAATGAAATGAGTTGTTGACTTCCTTCGGAAAAACATATTTCAGATACTATAAGGCCTGATTCACTGGTACCTTGGTAAACAACGAATGACTTCGTCATTCTAATCTTTCACACTCGTTAGAGTAACTTACTTACTTAAGCTACTACTTCGCGCTATTTATATAGGAGACACTCGGGTGTACTAGGGATTTATCTAGAAAAACCTAGTGCCCTACTTATAGAATTCTCAGAATTGTTCACGCGACGCGCAGACAATTGCATTTCTTAAAATTTGGCCGGGTAATATCGTAAGACTTTTGCCCGTCCAATGGTCCCGATCTGAATCTACCATCTCCGCTTCTTTATCTAGATATCCACTCAGATCCATAATGATTTAATCTATTCCCTAGATCCATAATGATTTAATCTATTCCCTTGCCTAACACCTCTATGCTTTTCTAAATGGACTGCGTCCTGAACGCAGCGCCTTAGACCGCTAGGCCTTCCTGACTTACTACCCTCGTGTAAGCATGGCTCTTCTTCCCTTGGATTGAGGTCATGGATACTACACGAATGGCTGCATAGTCCTGTTCTCTGTTGATTGCAATGCCGCCAACTGCCTTTCCTGCGCTTCCGTGGATGATCGTAGCACTCCTCCATGAAAATTCGCAGATCGGCCGTTTGAAGGATAACTTTGTCCTTCTGAATCAGCATGAGTCGTAATCGACCCATCTTCTTACTCCTGGTTGTTTCTTCTTTGGTTGCCGGATTTTTCTTTTCTACATTCCGTTAGTATATCCCCGGCTTCCCTAATCTCGAGAAATGATTCGAGCTCGAGGTCACTCTCTTCCAGTTGTTTCCTTCCAGCTATTAGGGGATCCGTTCTTGATCCAAATCCAATCGAAAGCTTCTAACAGGAACTCTTTCTAGCTGATTAATTCTGAAGCAGTTCTTGCATGCTCGGCTTTGCAAGCTCTCAATCAAAGGTAGACAGTGTTCAGTAGGAAAGTGAGATCTCAGTTGTACTTTACAGTCAAGCCTAAAATATCCCCTTCTTCCACAGTGGTAACATTTAATGCTCCCTCTCGAGTTTCATTCTGATAACAGCCTTCCGTAATTATTCCAGAAATTCATCCAACATTGTGCCATTAACTTCTCTCATTGACTCTTTTTCTTCATGAATCGATAAAGCTCTAATCTTTGCTTCAGAAATATTTTATAAGCCGCCTCGATTTCTAGGACCTTGATTAGAACTTGACTGCTATTTGATGGTTTGGTTATGAGCTGCATTCTCTGTACATCCATAATCCATATCTCAGTCTAATTCCATTGTCAGCCTAGTGTTGTAATATCCTTCACTAAGCAAACACCTATACTTTCTAAACAACAAACATACTCTTTCCAGAATAAATAAACTTGCAAATGGCATTATTCCTTCCATAAGAAAAACAGGCTTACCTGTGTCTCGACTTCCTAAGCGAAACATAGAATATATTGCCCCTTTTATAAATAACAGAACAATAATTATCATTATATTCATTGGGAGAGATTTCAGAAGGTTCATTCTGTTATCCGGTATTTTCATGGTAAAATTCAATTATTATTGACCAAGTTTCTTTAGGGAACATTTTGAGAGCTTGATATCTCTCTATAATGAATCCCCTTTGCCGAGTCACGACCCTTCTAAATATGTTCCTAATGTATATAATGGTTGACGTATGATGGAAAATCTAAACCATCCGGAAAGAAATAACTGAGGTAGTGCAAAGCGAGAATATTTCTTGATGATGCTTCTTATAACTTCAGTAAGCCATTTTTTCTCTTTTCTCTCCAATCGGACCGATGGAAAAGTAGTCAAAAGCCTAATAGAGAAGAATG
The DNA here is from genome assembly GCA_917834065.1 of Ceutorhynchus assimilis. Taxonomy (NCBI): domain Eukaryota; kingdom Metazoa; phylum Arthropoda; class Insecta; order Coleoptera; family Curculionidae; genus Ceutorhynchus; species Ceutorhynchus assimilis. Next base: position 26,509,743 of record OU892287.1, read on the forward strand.
TGAATCTGGGGATCTACCGCTAATGATACATCCAACCTAAACCTCCCACAGTATTCTCAGGCAAAAGTTCCTCCTGCTATAAGCTCCACAGGCGTATATAATTTCCTCAAAGGCTCAACATTCAACTCAAACTCTGTCATGTCAAGACAGCACAGGAGACGCGCTACATTGGAACATAAATAATCGAGGGTTGATGATGAATATTTATTAAATCGACTTGGTTCCCAAACATAAAATAAAACCGTCCACTAGGTTACCAATATAATTACTATTACGTTGGTAATCGGTATTAAAGTCCCCTCATGCCAATATTGTTGAACCTGTTGGCAGAAGATTCTAGGATTTTTAAAAATCTTTCTTTGTTCCAAAACGAGAGTTCAAATTTGTTTTCAGATATCAAATAATCACTAGAACATACAAAGCCTGCCCTATCGCTATAAGTTTCCCTAACCAATATCAATCAGCATGAATTGATATACTCCTACACTCCTACAAAACTTAGATGCAACATTATATTTGTGGAAGCGTTATTATTTCTTCTTTTACAAGCCAGTGTTCTGTGAGACGGATAACATCTGAAAACTATACTTTCCAGGAGCACATGCAATTAATTGGCCTTATTGTTCTGGATAGATTGAATCTTAAGTAACACCAGTGTGATATATTTACCCTGGTCTGACGATTAGTTGTTTTAGTTTTGTAAACAATCAATTGATTAATAATTAAAAAAAAAAAAACATCGAAAGGTATTCAATATAAACTATTGTTCGGCCCGGAAAAGGTAAAAGAAGGATTGAAAAATAAATAGATGAATTTGATTAATGCACCTACAAAAAATACAACCAGTAAACGAGTAAACTTTTATCTAACATGAAAATCTTAACCTAGAAATTAAAATTTAATTAAATTAAGATTAGCACTCCGTTACGCTGCTAAGACAAACTCATATCTGATTTAAACGCACTACCGTAAACATAGACAAAAATCAAAACAAAATCGAATTAAGACTTACGTAATCGGCTAAGGCTTTCATTCCTCTGGGGAATCTGGTTTTATCAGGTACTAATTCGCCGTACTGGTTTCTTTCTTTCTCCAACCAGCAGTCGTCGACGTTAACGTATTCGTAACCCACATTAGCGTAACCTTCGTTCACCAAGAGGTCCGCCATTGTTCTGAAGAGATTTTCACTGAAATTTGACAAGAAAATATCAATTTAGTGGATTTTTTTTTTGAATACGAAATGTCTTAACCAGCAATATGTGATTTATTATAAGAACAATAGCAAGCGAGTTACATCATTAAATGTCCACATCTAAGTTCTTCCAGAATTAGACTTTAAGTGAATGAATGTTCTAGAAAGACATTTACTTGTTCATTGTAATAATTTTTAATTTGTTTGAAATTTGTTATAGTGAGTTCTCAAAGTAGGTACATATCCCATATCCTAATTTGAACATTTTGGGATCTATAATTCCTGCTACTATTCGTAGATTCTCATTAATATTAAATCTACGATAGTAGCAGGAGTAGGTACCTACCTATTTGAATCTTCCGAAATGATAATGCTACTATGTATTAATTAAATTTTTGTCTAGTAAATAAAAATGACACCTAGAATAGAATTATCATAATATCTGAATGTGAAATGAGGTCCATTAATGGTAAACTACAACACAATCATTGTCTGGTTTTATTTATTCATCTTTGCCTTGATATGTCCATTAAATTTTTAGGAAAAATATTTTAATCGGCTTAGATGTCAAGAATTTTGACCTTTGTTTTGTGTTAATAATAGACGTGGTATTAGATAAATAATTGGTTATATGATAATTGCAGTTTTGCGTGACAGATAAATCTATTGTGCAAATAGTTATTGAGATTTGCAAAAGGAAACTTCACAGCTTTGATAGCACCATCTTATAATTAAGCTTTATCAACTATCCGGAAATGTATTCTCATTAATAATTCAATGTAATAACCGGCAGCTACAATAATGATTGGAATGTGTGATTTTTGACTCAGAATTGAGCCCAGGAGAACAAGAAGAAGACTTATGACACGGTATTTATCATAAAAATTGGGTCAAGTATGTTTCATTGAGTGAATCATTTTCAAAATTATAGTGATTACGCATAAAAAGTGCCAAGGAACGTATTTATGTCAATGGTTTGTTGATGCTACACGTGAAAAATTATGGATATTAAATATATAATTATTTATTAGAAGAGTTATTTTTCAGATATATGATTTGCCTTTCTTGATTGTGAATAATGTATCCAATCAAAAGTTATAAGTATGCATCAAAAATGTCTAGAAACACATTATAAATTCCATAATCAATTGATTATCATTTATATTCAATTGATTCTATTAACATTTCTCCAAACAAATTACTGGCGCCTTACGCAAAACTGTCACGCATTCCTAAGCAAGATAATAAACCGTTATAATGAATGGATTTTTATGAAAAACCATCGATCACAAACATTGTATATGTTTATCAAGAGACCTGTCGGCTTCTCGCCTCGACATTTTGAGGTCAGTCGTAGCCACTTGCACTAAGTGAACACAACACATGCTACAAGATTTAACTGCTTGTTCAATATATGACAGTGTAGCAATTATTTTACTGATTCCGGAAAACAAATACTAAACATATAAGCACGGCAGCTGTTCATCAGTGGCATTGGGAAATCGGTTCAGAGATTGACTTGATTTTGACCTTGCCGTTTGGACGCCACTAATTTTTTAAAAAGTGAAGGATTATTTACATAATTACAGTCTAAATGATGTCAATTAGGGAAAAACTAGAAAAACTTAATTTTAAAAGTACCAACTTTAAGTTGAAACCGTCTATAATATAGTATTTTGTAATTAAAGTTATAAAAATTGAAATTTGAAGATAAATTTTAATATCTTATATGATTGTTAAATATTATAGCGCTATTTGGTCAAATCATAGTATTTAAATAATTAGGTATATCACGGAAAACCTGATGGGGAAAATCCATGAATTTTCGGGGTTTTGGTTCTTTCTCCAAATATCTGAATAATATACGCAATGAAACAAAAAAAATACACACCACTCCACATAATAGTGAAGCTGGTTGCCAGTGGATCATGTCTCAGACTGGAGAAGATAGGTCTACAAAGGAAAATGCACCTTGGCAGAACTTTTCCTCTCCCAAACTGTGCACACCTCATGGATCTACCAAAAGACGTGATTGTTGATAAATTCAGTTTCGAGAAAAACTTTTCCATCGAACTAAGAACAAAAAACAGATGGAACATGAAATCTATCCAATCCCTTAAAGCAAACACCATCAACTGGTACACAGACGGTTCCAAAACTGCTGAAGGAACTGGCGCCGGATTATTCGGGCCGCGGACCAAATATTCGGAGCCAATGAGTAAATCACCATTCATCAATTCTAAGACAGTATCGGAATATTTACAGAAACTAAGTGAGCTGGGAAAACAAAACAAAGTAACCCCTCCTCTGGGTGCCCGGACACATAGGTGTCGAGGGCAACGAATGCGTAGACAGACTCGCAAGAAAGGGAGCGTCTACTTCCTTCAATGGGCCAGAACCATTTTGCGGCGTCGGAAATGCGCACCTCCAAGAAATCCTCCAAAAAAGAAGAGAACCGGCTAAGGAACAAATAATGGCTAGAACAGCCAGGACTACGACAGCCCAAAGATCTATTGGCCAACTTCAATCAAAAAAGCTCAGAACTGCTGGTCAATCTTAGCAAGAAAAGACTCAAGACTCTAACCGGGTTTCTCTCGGAACATTGCAGACTTAAGAAAAGAAACACCTACACCTACAGAAGTTGGGGTTAGAAGAAGGTGGCACCTGCAGATTCTGTGAAGACGGAGAAGAGACACCTCACCATCTTCTACTGAACTGCGATGCCGTTAGCCGCTCAAGGATGAAGAACCTGGGAAGTGCTCTTATACAGTTGGAAGACATTCCAGCCCTGGAACCGCTAGACATCCTAAAATTCCTAAGAGACGGTGGAACTGACACCTCTAACACACACATACATACATACATACATACATACATACATACATACACACATACATACATACATACATACATACATACATACATACATACATACATACATACATACATACATACATACATACATACATACATACATACATACATACATACATACATACATACATACATACATACATACATACATACATACATACATACATACATACATACATACATACATACATACATACATACATACATACATACATACATACATACATACATACATACATACATACATACATACATACATACATACATACATACATACATACATACATACATACATACATACATACATACATACATACATACATACATACATACATACATACATACATACATACATACATACATACATACATACATACATACATACATACATACATACATACATACATACATACATACATACATACATACATACATACATACATACATACATACATACATACATACATACATACATACATACATACATACATACATACATACATACATACATACATACATACATACATACATACATACATACATACATACATACATACATACATACATACATACATACATACATACATACATACATACATACATACATACATACATACATACATACATACATACATACATACATACATACATACATACATACATACATACATACATACATACATACATACATACATACATACATACATACATACATACATACATACATACATACATACATACATACATACATACATACATACATACATACATACATACACCATGAACCTACATTGGGTAAAGGCAGAGGTGATACTGCCACTTGGCGCGTCGGCAGGTTGCGGATAGGGAAAAGCCCGATGTCCGTTCTCGGGCAGAGGGTAGGAGTGAAATAAAATAGCTCCCGCGGACACCCCCAAATGTGAAGGTGTCAAGATACCGGGCCATTAAACTGGAAGGCGTCGGGGTAAAGGACGTCGCAGGTCGTCCCAAACGGTTCCCCTGAGGTACCAGGTTCCTTCCTAGGTGTAATTTGGTGGCCTTACTCTAGCAACCGGGGCTAGAGTGGAAAATTATTTCCCTAGGTACTCGTGGAAACAGAATGGAGAACTTAAATTTGGAAAAAAACGGAGATGAAGGAGAAAAGATCCGGCATCATGCCCAAAAAGCAGCACTGGATGGAAGTAGTGATATGAAGAGGACGCAAGCGTGGGATCGTCTCGAAAAACTCATCAACGAGCTTCACGAGTTTGTGCGACCGAGAATAAACGTCCACAAAGAGATCAAAACCAGGGTGGCTGGTATTGGTAGTGCCTTCATAAGACTAAAATCTCTGGAAGACACACTTCCTACTATCGTAGTCCAGAAGTTGTGTGCATGCCACAAACGCCGCGCTGTCGGACACTTACCAAAATGACGGCCAAGGACAGGGAGCTCGACGGTGAAAATGAATCTGTCACCGGTGACGCTCGCGTGAACCGCAAGGCAAAACGGAGAAAACGGATGTCACCAGGATTCGAGGCCAAGGAGCCTAAGAAGAGGAAGGAGGCAGGACCACCTCCATTCACAACAGAGCAGCCCAGCCTCTGGAAACTACGGAGTGGCAGCAGGTGATGACCATAAAGGAGAAGAAACAGCGCTCAAAGCAGCACTAACAGAAGAGGTTGCCGGTGACTAGACCCAATGCACTGATCGTCCGGCCGAAGGAAAAAGGAAAATATGCAGAAATACTTAGTCGGATGAAGAAGGACGTTCGAACCCAATGATCAGGTTCGTGTCTCGGTTGGCAAGCTCCGCAACACGACCACTGGAGATCTATTGATCATCCTCACTAAGAAGAACGCAGACAGAGGTCATGGTCTTCAAAAAACCATAGCCGCCCTCCTTGGGGATGATGCCGAGGTCATTACTAAAGGGCCGCAAGAGGACCTCGAAATTCGAGATCTCGACGAATTGACGACAAGGAAAGAAATCCTCGAAGCCCTGCAGAAAGCGGCGGAAGATACGTGCGATATTACGCTGGATGCCATCAAATCACTACGTAAAGTCTATGGGGGGACACAGACTGCCTCGGTGAAATTGGCAAAATCACAGTAAAGAAGGTGCTTGGCGATCACGGCCAGATCAGGATTGGATGGGTCAACTGCCGAATAAGAACAGCGGAGACACCCACCAAGTGCTACAAGTGCTGGCACTATGAACATCTCGCCTCTACGTGAGAGAGAAAGTGAACTGGTCCAGTCTCTGTAATAAGTGCGGAGAAGATGGTCACAAAGTTGCTGCATGCCCAAAAGACGCTCGCTGCGCCTTGTGCGTTGAGAAAGGCAACACAACGCGCCCACATCACTGGTAGCAGCAGATGCCCAGTGTTCATAGAGGCACTTCAGAAGGTGAGAAATAAACGAGAATGAAGATACTCCAGCTCAACCTCAACCATTGTGAAGCTGCGCATGATCTGCTTATGCAGACGGTGCGCGAACTGATGCCTGATCTTGCGTTGATTTTGGATCCATATAGAAATCTTGACACACAACCCTGGGAGACGGATGCTACGACTAAGGCCGCTATTTGGTCCTGCAGAGGCTGGTTTTGTAGTAGCTAAGCTGAACGGAATTTATTTCTACAGCTGCTATACCCCACCCAGCCTCTCACTCGATGAATTCATAGACTTCTTAGATCAGCTGACCGAGGATGAGAAGCGGCGCTCTCCCGTGGCAATTGCCACGGACTTCAATTCCTGGGCGGTGGATTGGGGAAGCAAAGAGACCAACGAGCGAGGACAATCACTACTAGAGGCAATATCCACTCTGGACATGGTGCTGCTGACTAGTGGTAATGAGTCCACGTTTACAAAACGAGAGACAAGTTCTGCTGTGGACCTCACCTTCGTAAGCAGTAGTCTTACCAGAGGAAACTGCTCTTGGTTGGTGATGGATATGTACACTGCCAGTGATCATTGCGCAGTGGTCTGGAAGATATCCACTGGTGGAAAGACGAGACCAACAAACTGAAAGACAAACGTCGGCTGGAAAGTGGGCACGTTCGATCCCGGCTCATTCCTAGTAGCACTGATCATCCGATCAGTGGCAGTGGAGCTACCGAGAAAGCCGCGAACATCATGAGGAGGGTAACCGAGGCCTGTGATGCATCTTTGCCCCGGAAACCGTCTGCCACCGGTGTATTGGCGGAGTGATGAGATCGCCGCTCGCGGAGAGCGGCGTGACCGTGTGAAAGCGAGAAGAACATCACAGCTTCCGTGGAAGAAACCAGACTTCGGCGAATTGGAGGCAAAATACAAAGATGCGCGTAAGAGACTTAACAAAGCCATCAAGTCCAACAAGAAGAAATGCTGGAGTCAGCTGCTAGACGAAGTCGACTGTGATCCATGGGGCAGGCCATCCACGTGGCCATGTACGTGGTCACGACTCGGCTTAAAAACGAACCAATGGCACCACCAACTTACCTCAAACTCTTGGAGAAGATCGTCTCAGTACTGTTTCCTGAACTGCCGGAACTTCTTCACGTTCCGCAAGAGTGCCAGGTAAAGCCGATTCCGCGAATCACAGTGGAGGAAGCTTGTAGCAGAGTCGGGAACGCGAAGGCTCCTAGCATAGATGGGATACCGAACATCGCGCTGAAAGCTGTCATCAACGCAGTTTCTGCACAGTTTTTGGAGGTATACAATGCATGCCTTGCGGAGGGAACCTTCCCTCAGCAGCAGAGACTAGAGACTACTGCTCCTCCCCAAGGGGAAAAAGCCACCAGACGAACCTTCATCGTATCGTCCGCTTTGCATGCTAGAAACCGCTGGTAAAATCCTCGAGTGTATCGTTCATAGGAGGATAGAAGCATCAATAGATCCCCTACCAGCGGAAAACCAGTATGGTTTCCGGAGCGGTCGCTCCACTCTTGGTGCTATTGACCTCGTCGTCAACACCTCGTCGTCAACATATCAGGGGCAAGATGGGACGGAGGTGCGAAAAAGTACTGTCTGGTTGTGACCCTGGATATCAAGAATGCTTTCAATTCAGCCAGATGGGACTGCATCATGGGGGCTCTTGGCAAGATGGCAGAACCTGGATACCTACAGAGGATGGTAGTTAGCTACTTCGCCGACAGAGTCCTCAAGTATGACACAGAGATTGGTCACAAAGAGTACAGAGTCACCGGGGGTATGCCTCAGGGGTCAGTCCTGGGTCCCCTCCTTTGAAATATCTTGTACGATGGGTTGCTGAAGCTGATGCTGCCGAAGAGGGCGAAACTCGTGGCATTCGCAGACGACGTAGCTGTGCTGATAGTGGCAAAGCACTTAGAAGAAATTACCTTCATCTTCGATATGACTTTTGAGAGGATATCTGTGTGGATGGACTCGGTTAGCCTGAAGCTAGCAGAACATAAAACCGAAGCGGTGCTGATCACCAGTAGAAAGAAAGTAGAGACGATTAAGCTGCAAGTCGGGGAGTATGAGCTCACATCTGAGCCGTTTATTCGGTATTTGGGAATGATGATAGATGTCCGACTAAACTTCAAGCAGCAAGCGGAGCACGCTAACATCAAGGCTTCATGCGTCAGAACCATCCTATCACGGCTTTTGCCTAACATAGGAGGCCCGAAGCAGACAAGCTATTGTCGTCAGTGGTCACATCTGTGATAGATAAATAGACCAATATTTCAAAAAATAAAGAATAATATATAAGAAAATGTATAGTTTGGAGCGTTTCTTTTCTGTTTGGTTTTTCACTGAGCTGCCTTAATCTCTAGCAAACCTGTTAGGTTGTCTGTGTATCCAAAGTCCCAAATCTGGCTTATTGGGCTCTGGACGGATTCGAAGCTGGATATATAGGGGTACGTAGACGTAGAGATCAATTGGACGCAAAGTGGACCAGAACGTCCAAAACTACAACTCGGACCAGTATCTGCACGGTTTGGATTTTCCTTAAACATCTTTAGATATTTCTCGCTTGTGCTTGACTCTGCATTTGGATTTGGACCCTCCAATAAAATAGGAAGTGAAAATTCCAATGCGAACATCAGCAGCAATTTCGAAAGCAAATATGGATAATCAAAAATGGATCTATAAAGATAAAAAACCATTGGGAGATGTTAAAGTCTTACCACGAGGCACGTGCAACTTACATGAAGTAATTATCCCAAATAACTTATAAAATCGCTCGAGAACCAAAAATCTCAAAACTGGATCTACTGTGCTCACAAAATATATTGTGGTCTACGCCAATTTTCACAAATCTTGACTTGATGAAAATCAAAAGCTCTTGACAAAGGAAAGGCTCCGTGACCACTGGTACTAAAACGAAGCCTCCCTTCTCGAACTATGAAAAAGGTTCAAGGCGGTGGGAGAACCACCAAAAATATGCGCTGAACGCTGACAAAGTCAGGCGTAATTTAAAATGGGCCAAACACCAGGATTGGATTTATCTTTGACAGAAAACTATGAAAATTTGGAAATGGGTGAGCAAAGGGAACCTTCACAATAGCGGAATCTTAATTAGTTTTGAGATAGATACCTACCAGGTAAGTTTTGCTTTTTTTTCCTTTTAGGTAGAAACTAAGAAGAAAACAGAAGTTTATGCTGGAGATTTCCCAAACAGAATTTATCGTTAACAAGACAAACAAATAATGTATCCAATGATTTATTTAATTATAATTATTAAACATTTTTAAAACTAAAATTGATTATTTTACTCTTTGCTCCAGAATTGTAGCATTTTATGTGAATTTAAATTAGAGGAAGATAAAAATGCTATAAGAGTAGTACCTATAGAAAGAAGAGAATGCACTTATTGAGATTAAGTTAAGTGTTCCTAGGTCGCCCATATTAACCAGTTTATTATTATTGGATACCTTACCTTATGCAGTTGTCAGGGTCATTTTTGCAATCCGTATTACATCTGAATCGCTCCCACGCCAACCAACCCATAGGAGGCGTTCGTGCTAACCCATTTTCTAAAGACACCACACCACTAATTAGGACAGCTATAATCACTCCAACATTCGTCCATTTTGTAAACATCTCACTTTAAAATTTTAACCTGAAAAAAAAAAGGAAAATGTTGACATTAATTTGACAAATTTTGTACTGTGTTTTTTAGGCTGAAGTAGGGTTATTTGTTTTTTTTTTATGCGAGGAATTCATGGTAAAAGCCAGGGTTCATCTAGCGCCGATAATGTAATGATAATATAATATAATAATGATATAGCCATGGTAATAACGGGAAACGACACTAGAGAACTACAGATCAAAATGGAGACGTCAATGAAACTGATACAGAAATGGCTACAAGACAACTAGCTAGAGCTAGCTACAGAAAAAACGGAAATAGTCATACTCTCCTCAAACAAGCACATTCCACAAACAACCTTTCGAATACTGGATAGGGAAATTATACCTAAAAAGGCAGTGAAATATTTGGGCGTCTGGATAGATAGCAAATTGACATTCAGAGAACATGTACAACAAACTGCCACTAGAGCCGAAAATACCATAATGGCGCTTGGAAGACTGATGCCCAACGTCGGCCGTCCCCAAGCTGCGGAGAGAAGGCTGCTGTGCTCTGTCCTCAACTCTATACTGCTATACGCAGTACCCGCTTGGCAAGATGCCATGAAAACAAAACACAACAGAAAAACATATGAGAAACTCCAAAGAAAATCTGCAAAAAGAATTACAAGTGCATACTGCTCGGTCTCCATGCATGCCCTGCTCATCATAGCAGAGACACCCCCTATCGACCTCATAATGGAGGAAAAGACTGAAGTATACGAAGCAGCCAACGCATTAAAAATAATAGCACGTAGAGAGGCCAGAGAGAGACTGATTCAGAGATGGTAAGAAAGATGGACAGAGAGCACTAAAGATTTGAAAAATGTGGGTAAAAGCTGGTATAGGATAAATTGTAACCCAATTATAAACCAATTAAGTTTTTATTGTAAGAACAACCTGTATCTACTTTGATATTTCCATTCAGACAAGTAATATGAAAATCAATTGTGAGTATACTTAGTTCCCAGAATTTATTTATTCCTTTTAATTTTTGGAAAATTTTAGCAAACACACGGCAGGTTGCCTATTTAGCAGATCTCTCTTATTAACTTGCAGTCATTTTGTTAAAGAATACTACGAGTGTGTTATTTTTTGGGCACAAAAGACGCCTTACTTTCAACAACAACAAAAAAAAACTAGTTAATCTACCACATTATTAATATTGAACTGTGGACTTGAACAAGATTTATTACAAAATATTTGATATACTGAGACAACACAGACAACTTTCTCTTGCAGTCCATTTTCACTATCTTCAATCCAAATAAATAGTTTCATGTCCATAATGCAGCACATTAAAGGACACTCAATTCGCACTTGATTGCTTAACGATATATTTTCTTGAAGGACCAAAAATAGCATTGAATTGTTGAGGATTTTACTCACAGCTTACAATAAATGTAATGTGCCTAATAATATTGTAATGTAACAAAATTTTTGCACAACTACAATAAACAAACGACATATCTGTCCAATTAAATTCCAACTATGTACCTAAACTTAATAGGCATCAAACTGTAATCCCAGAAGAACAATTTTAAAATCCATTGTGAGTATTGCAATAATTATTTTCTGCCAGTAATGCCGTTATTACGAAATTCAAAATGTTCGTGTGTGGGAACTGGGAAATGTTGGTTCTCTTATGGTACTCGTGCGAGCTATTTCATTCTAAAATGACACTTTCACTTATTATCACGTTTTTAACACTTATTTGCGTGTCCTTAACGGAAGTTATTTGTTGTGAAATTCCTGTTGGGGTAAACAAAGGAATGAGTGTTTTGTTAAAATGAAAACGTTTTGTTTATCGTCTGTAGAAACAAGATTACTTATAGACTTGAAAATTTCTTGGGGGAATCGAAGTTAATTTTTTCAAAAATTGACCAACGCATTTTCACTAAAGTGTAAAAATTATTATTTGAATTTGAAGTAGGTATCTATGTATATCCAAAAACAAAACTAGTTTTTTTTTATGTCCTAGGTCAACATTTTGATGAATGCTAAAAGAACAAAACCAGTATATTATTGGTGGTATTTTAGCTTACCCGGATACGTTATAGGTAAAATTGTCATCAAATTGATTACATCAAAATCTACTATTTTGATTTAGTGACAGCATTTTCTACGAGCTATGAAATAGGCAAGCATTTCTACTTACGAATTTTATATTGTTTTTTAACAAAATCTTAAAACAGGCATGTCATACTCAATGAAAATTTAAATGGTTGATTGTTTTTTTTTTTATAATTCACATCACAATTTTGTGAGCTATAACCTACATATCATTTTTTTTTTATAATTGCGATAAAAAATCCTCTAGTCTATCATAATACTCATCTCACCGAAAAAAAAGTAGACCAAAGAACTTTACCTTGTTCGAAAATAAAGATTTTTGGCACCGTTTTCTTTCCTCGCGGTTCACGGTCACTGCGCGGTACTAGAACGAAGGTAAAAGTGAAATGATACACGGTGGTACTGTCTTACGTCCATTCGCGACGGAGGTTATTGAGCGAATACTGTTCCACGGACACGAAGAGATCAGCACTGGCGTTACTCTTTTGTCGGTCTGAACCAAAAACTGACTAAAACTTTTAACACTGACTAGTACTCTAGCCAGGATACCGTACCTCTCTTACGGCAATTCTGTTCAATGGGAGTATTATGTTGCATGTTATTTATTATTTGAATTGAATGGTGTACTGTTATCAGTGTAAACCCGTACGGACATTGTTGTTATCTACGGCTTGCATAATGTTTTTGCTTACTTTTGCTTTTATTTCGTAATGCTAATCTAGTTTCCATTATTAAAATTGCAAAGAAGCTAGAATATTGAATAATCCTATTAAAATATTCATTCTACGACACCGCTCAATAAGAGGCAGTTTTGAATTAGTGTGATAGCTAAATGTATATATAATTGGTAATTCGATACATTCCTTTGGAGATGTGATAGGGGATGAGGTAAGGATTAAATTTAACCGTAACATAGTTTACGCAAAACTCAATTTTTTTTTGAGACATTTCAATGTTTCTATTTTTTTTTTTTTCAAACATAGACCTAATTGCCTTGAACATTAATTAGCAAAAAATGTACCGTAGATTTTTTCAACTTTTCTACCGGATTACTTGCCCAACACTATGGGTCTTATATGTCTGTTTTAAAAAATATCCGGCAAATAAATTCAAACTGCCGTAGTATCAGCAAAAATAAGTAACCAAAATAAGGAACCGAGTGAATAAACTCTCTCATTTGCACCATGTATACTATTTTTTTTTTGGAACCTTGGATCGTTTTTGGTATCCTTTGTACCTTGTTGGATACCTATTGAAATAGGGATTTTTTTTTCAAAATTTCCACATGTTGCTTGATTAGTTTCATAAAAACAACCGATAAGAAATTCTGATACCGTATTTCCGAAAATTATTTTTGAAGAGATTTTATTAAAAATTTTCCCATGACGGAAATGTTTCCAGATATTATAAACATAAGACCATAGTGTTGGGCAAGTTATCCAATACAAAAGTTGAAAAATGTACGGTAGATTTTTTGTTAATTTATTTTTGAGGCAGTTAGGTCTATGTTATCAAGAAAAACAGGAGCACTGAAATATCTCAAAAACTATTGAGTTTGTGTTACGGTTGAATTAACTCCTTACCTCATCTTCTATCACATCTTCAAAGGAATGTATGTAACATTTGAAATATCACAAAAATATACCGGGTGGGGCACGAAAAACTTTCCACCCAGGTTTTCTCAGGTGTTAGGTGTTTAATCAAAAATCGCTCAGACACGTCAATTTTTGTGATTTGGGGGACACATTTTATTGGTATTTTCACCCCCTAGCTTTGAACCCCTAAGTGGGGGTGACAGGTACCCACAAAATTTCAAATGAAACGGGGGGTCGAGTGATACGTCATTTGATAGCTATTTTCATTAAGATTATATCCCCGAAGTTTCAAGTTGCTACTGTTTACCCTGTCGAAATGGCGGCTTGTCAAAGTTAGGAAAAATCAATGGAAAAATGCGGTATGGTTTTCACCTGTTACCTACGCATAGATGTGACAGGTAAAACTATACAGCTTAGATTATCGAAAAAAAGGCATTTATCCTAATTTTGACACGCCGCCATTTTGGCAGGGTTACTAGTAGCAACTTAAAACTTCGGGGATATAATCTCAATGCAAATAGCTACCAAATGACACATCACTCGACCCCTCTTTCCATTTGAAATTTTGGGGGTACCTGTTACCCCAACTTAGGGGTTCACAGGTAGGGGTGAAAATACCAAAAAAAATGTGTCCCCCAAAAAACAAAAATTGACGTGTCTGAGCGATTTTTGGTTTAACACCTAACACCAGAAAAAACCTGGGTGGAAAGTTTTTCATGCCCCACCCGGTATTTATTATTCTTGATTATTTTTATATGTTTTGGACTCATTTAAAAGTACTATTTCGTACACCTAGCGACATCTATGATTCTTCTGACTAGTTTTCCTAACCTAATATCGAGAATTCTGTTGTTCCGAGTCACCTGTAGCGCTGTCATTTTTATAATTTTGATAAGCTTGACAGATTAAGAAAGAAAAGACAGAACTAATTTGGGTACTTTCGACTTGCCCTTTTCTCTTTTGTTTTGGGACCGAACAGGTCGCCCAAATTTTTAGAATTTTAAAAATCTTAAAACTTTATCTTTGTTTTTGGCCATCGAGTCCATATTCTTGAAAATTAACTAGCCAGAAGAGTGCTTGGTCGTGTCTATTAGAAAGTTTCCTGGAAAATCCACCGTCTGTTGATTTTTGTGAAGATTTTGGAAAGTGAGGTTACTATCGGCCGTTCAGGTATGTAAATTCCTTTTTCTCTCTGATGAATGAGTCCTTATATTCCCTCAATTTATTCAGGCACCTTGGGCAGGACGGAAAATACGCGCCTGCACTTCTCCGATTGAAAATTGACAAATTTGAGACCACGCTGTCCTGAAAACTCAGAGCAAATCTGGGCCCCCCTTTTCAAGGAATGTTGATGTTCTGTAAGAAGTTGATCCGCAACCATTATTTGGTTGTCTCCAGCCAGTTTGGTACCTCCAGATCTCAAATTTGTGAATACTTCCGAAGCGTTACCAGGCTTCCGTCCAGACTTGTATAATTACTTTCCTATGGGTATCTTGAACGTGCCATCTTAATTACCGTAACTTATTTTTTACCTTTTCTTTATCGCCCCCTATCGTTCAGCTTCATTAGCTAATTAATATCTTTGTGAATTCAATTACCGACTTAATTGTTTACGTTTTCTTCTTTAGATAGCGGGTAAAACAGCCAAACAAGTTTATTTTTCTAAAATAATTCTTTATTGCTAACCAAGCTTTCAATACTTTTTTGTATCTTCTTCAGGGATAAAATTATATAAGTTAAAAATATAAAATTACAAAATTATTACTTACTTGTAAGTGAATTATTTAAAATAAAAACTGTATAGATAGGTATAAAATTTATATAAGGACTATAAAGTTGGAATTGTAGAAAGTTTTTTTTTTTTGAAAAATTTTTGTTGTTTTGTATGCTATCTATGTTTAATTTTTAGTTTTTCATTTCTGTTTTTTTTTTACCGCTATCTAAAGAAGAAAACGTAATTAATCCAGCCGTTATCCCCAATCCTGTTAATTGTTTACCGTATAGTAGTGTTTAGCTATACCGAATAGCTACCGCTTACAATTAATTATTAATTTAATTAATTAATTATTATCAGAGGCAGCTATTGACTTTAATTATCGTTTTCTCAATAATTGTTTATTATCCAATAAGTATGCATTATTGTGATTATTATAAATTTATGTCCGTAATATCGAGTACTGATCGATATAATATATTGTGGATTCGTTAACCTTAAACATGTGGTAGTTTTATAAGGTAAACCAATGTAAAATCTTTAGGTAGTCAAATTTAAGTTTATGTTTAACTTTTTTGAACTTTAAAGGTAAGAAGGTAGAGCTCTTCCGGAAACCGTGACCCCTTGATTTCTCCTTGCAGGTTTCTGATATTTGTTGTATCAGCGTCAGTTTCAGTTTACCGGTAATACTGGTTAAAAAAGGTAATTGTAAAATTGTCAACTTTAATTGTCATCACGGACGTTGTTCCTTTATGTTATATTTTGCATAGCTGTAATAAAGTACATAAAATATCCCATCCAACTGTGTTACCATTCATTGAAGCCTCCGCTAAAACATGGTGGCAGCGGTAAAAGTCGGAAGTTGAAATTTTTGCGAGCAAAAGTGATATAAGACGGTACAGTTGTGGAATGGGCAGAAATAAAACCATGATCAACGCAGAAAACCACACAGGCGCAGGCGGTAGCCAGACAGGGACCGGTGGTGAAGGACAAACCAGAGGTGGTCAAACAGGGACTGGAAGTGGCCAAACAGGTAACATTGTTCTAGGTATGGGAAGTGCCGGTGGCAGTGCAGGTCTTACAATGGCAAACCATGGTGTGCATGTACAACCCCCCGATAAATTCAATTTTCGAGAGCCGGGAGGTTGGAATACCTGGAAAAGAAGGTTCGAGAGGTACTTAGCAGTATCGGGGTTAAGTAATAGGTCTGATGCAGAGAAAATCGATATTCTGATTTATATTATGGGGCCAGAGAGTGAGAATATATTACTACAATTTCCAGATCCTACACCAAACACTTTTCCAGCCACACTGGCTGGTTTTGATACCCATTTTTTCCCTAAGAAAAATGTCGTTTTTGAAAGGGCACGTTTCAATAGAAGGAAACAACAGCCAGGTGAGCCTGTAGAAAAACAGATTTGCATGTGTTGTCGGAGCATTGTGAATTTGTTTGCTCAAATTGTAGCTCTACGGCTATGAAAAATTATTTTATAAGAGATCGGATTGTCGATGGTATTTTGGACCAAAATTTAAGCGATAGATTGCAGCTAAAATCTGATTTAAAATTCGAGGATGCGATTGTAGAGGCAAAACAATCTGAAATGCTTTTTAAACAGAGCAATATTTCAAGAAATAGCGAATGCCCAGGAAAATATGTGTATGCCATGGGTAAAAGAAAAGAGCAGAGAGCAGAGAAACCCTAAGGGCAAGCAGAGGACAGGGCGGTCACAGAATAGGGAAGAGACAGAATGTTATTTTTGTGGCAAAGAACCACACTCAAGGGAAAAGTGTCCTGCACGAAGGACAACTTGCTCACGATGCAAAAAGGTCGGGCATTGGTCCAAAGCATGTAAAAATAAAAGTGTTAGGTCGGTTGAGAAAGAACCAGAGGAGTCTAGTTCGGAAGAAGACGACAACAGTCAGGAAGGGTTTTTAGGTTTAATGGTTGGTCTAATCAAAATTCAGACCTAATGTCACAATGGTTTTGTAAACTAAAAGTAGAATATTTTAAACATAAAATAAAAATTTCTAGTAGACACTGGAGCCGATGTGACTTGCATGCCAGAAAAACTTCTTTCAGAGAGTCTTTTAAAAAAGTTGAACATGCCGGATGATGTCATATCGGGCCCGGATGGTCGACCTTTACTTGTTTCAGGTACTTTAAAATTATTTATCTCATATCGAGGAAAAAAAATTGAGGTACTAATTTATATTTTAAAAAAATTACAGATGCCAATTTTAGGTAGACAAGCAATAATTGATTTGAATATCTTGAAATTCGCTGGTCAAGTGAGTCAAGAAGTGGTGTTGTCAGATTTAAAATGTAAAGTAGATATAAATTCTGAGTTTCCTAACTTGTTTGACAGCTTGGGGGAATTTAAAGACGAAATTGAGATTAAAATTAAAGGTGAGGCCATACCGTTTGTTCAGGCAGCTCCTAGAGTGGTACCATTACCACTTTTTACCAAAATTGGAAAAAGAACTTAAACGTCTTGAGTCTTTGGGTATAATCGTACCCGTTGAAGAACCAACTACATGGGTCTCTCCGATCGTAGTAGTTCCCAAAGGGGAGGGGAGTTCGTTTGTGTTGCGATTATACCAAATTGAACAAAAGTGTTTTAAGATCACACTTTCCAATAAACAAGGTCGAAACAACCTTGGCTAAACTCACAGGATCGCGTTTCTTTTCTAAATTAGACGCTAATAGTGGATTTTATCAGATAAAACTCAAAAAGGAATGTCAAGACTTGACTACCTTTATATCTCCTTTTGGAAATTTAAATACACTCGTTTACCCTTTGGGAATTAGCTGCGCTCCAGAATACTTTTGTTTAAAATTTAATAAAATTTTAGCAGGAATTAACGGTGGTGTTCAGCACATTGACGTCCATGCGGCAACTATGGAGCAACATGATGCGATTCTGCGAGAGGTCTTGGAAAGACTTCGTAAGGGGGGGGGTTACTCTGAACAAAAATAAATATTTAATAGGGGTTTCAAAGGTAAATTTTTTGGGGCATTGGATTACGGGTAAAGGATAGAAATTGAGGAAACCAGGGTGGAAGCTATATCCAAGTTTCCAGAGCCAACATGTAAACGCGAGCTACAGCAGTGGCTGGGTATGGTCAATTTCACAGGTCGCTTTATTCCCAATAAATCTGATATTTTGGCTCCTTTGAACGAGTTATTGAAAAGTAAAAATAATATTCAACTTGGGGATCAGCTCAGAAAGAAGCTTATAAGAAAATAATTTCTTTGTTAAAACAAGCACCTTGCTTAGCGTTTTATGACCCAAATAAAAAAATTTTAATAAGTTCAGATTCGAGTTCTTATGGGCTTGGAGCCGCACTTTTTCAAGTAAACGACTCTGGAAGCAAGGAAATTGTAGCTTACGCATCCAGAACTCTCACCCAGAGTGAGGAGCGTTACGCCCAAATTGAAAAAGAATGTTTGGGGTTAACATGGGCTTGTGAAAAATTCAGGGAATATATTTTGGGGCTTTCAAAAGTATTTTTAGAGACCGATCATAAGCCACTTATTCAAATATTAATGACAAAAAATTTGGATGATCTGACTCCCCGACTACAAAGGTTTCGAATTCGTCTTATGAGATATAACTATGAGGTTATTTATACACTGGGCAAAGAGCTAATTGTGGCGGACGCTTTGAGCCGGAACCCATTGAAGTATACAGGACCAGAAGAACTGCAAAGCGAAGTAGAGGCACATGTTTCTATGATTATTAAAAATTTACCGATTAAAGACACATTTTAAAATTAATTGCAGATGAACAGCGTAAAGATTTTGTTTGTAAAAAATTGATAGAGTATTCCTCTACGAACTGGCCAGAGAAACACCAAATAACACCCGAATTGAGTTCGTACTACCAATATCGAAACATTTCTGTCAATGAAAATTTCTTACTCAAAGGTACACGACTTGTAATTCCACCCACACTGCAAAAACAAGTGTTAGATTTTATCCATTTAGGGCATCAGGGCATAACTAAATGTAGAGAAAGAGCAAAAATGAGCGTTTGGTGGGTGGGACTTTCATCTCAAATTGAAGTTTTGGTTTTGAATTGTCCAAATTGCATTGAAGAAAGGGTAAATATCAAAGAACCGTTATTCAAAGATACTGATATGGCCACTAGGGCTTGGCAAAAAGTTTGTGTTGATCTTTACAAATGTCATGGGCTTTGGTATATAATAATTGCTGATTATTACTCTTGCTTCTTTGAGATCAGTGTTCTGGATGAACAGATGACGTCTCTAGTAATAATCAATAAAATGAAAGAAGTTTTCGCTCGATATGGGATACCTGACGTGGTTCGAAGTGATAATGGACCCCAGTTCCTGGAAGAATTTAAACATTTTGCAAATAAGTACAACTTCAAGCATATCACTTCGAGTCCGCGATACCCACAATCCAATGGACAGGTCGAGGCAACTGTAAAAACAGCAAAAAGTCTTATCAAAAAGAACAAAATAGATCTTTTTGAAGCTTATCTCCTATCGGTGTACTCCTTTAGCTAACGGCTTTTCTCCAGGCGAACTTTTAATGTCGCGAAAATTGCGTTCTACCTTACCTATGTTGCCAAGTGAGTACGAAAAAATTATTGATACTCGAATGTCCATTGAAATTGGGGAAGAAAGGAAGAGTAGACAGAAACAGTTATATGATAAGAGACATAGAGTTAAGGAATTGTCAGAGCTTGTTCCTGGTGATGGTGTTTGGATAACGGACCTAAAGATTTACGGAAAGATATTGAAAAAATTGGACGAGCCAAGATCTTATCTCATTTGACAAATCGCGGTGAATTTAGGCGTAATCGATGGCATCTTGTTTTAGCACCCTACGTGCAATTTGAAAATTTTGCCAATAAACAGCACCAATACCAAAAACAGTAGAAAATTGTGATAAAATAACTAGTGCCGGGAACTTTGACTGCTCGAAAAAAAGTGAAGCACCGAATGAAAGTAAAATTGTCACCCAAAGTGAAAATATTGATGTGTCCAAAAATGCCGATGAGCATAGTGCGCCCATAGAGAATATAGTAGAACATGAAAATAGACATTCAGTGCGTCAGCAAAAAAAGCCAACTTGGGCCAAAGACTTTATTATGTGATGCTCAATATGCTTTCTCTTGTATTTCGTTGGAAGGGGAAAGATGTTGTATCAGCGTCAGTTTCAGTTTACCGGTAATACTGGTTAAAAAAGGTAATTGTAAAATTGTCAACTTTAATTGTCATCACGGACGTTGTTCCTTTATGTTATATTTTGCATAGCTGTAATAAAGTACATAAAATATCCCATCCAACTGTGTTACCATTCATTGAAGCCTCCGCTAAAACAATATTTATAACTGCCTAGGGATTATTTATTACCTTTCTGCATTGATTAATTTGTTTTTTATTGGGGGGTTAATTTTATTTCGACTTTAACATTTATACTTAGGTAATTCTCATCGTAGGTATCTATTTAATTGTTTTTAAATTTCAATTTTTTTATATACCTATTTAAATTAAGTTTTGCTTCCGTAAGCTGCTTAATTTTTTTTTTAATAAAATTGGATCCTGAATAATATTCACATTTGAACAATTTATTTGTTTCAATGTATGAACAACAAGTTCGCCATTGGGTAAATAAATTATTGTTTTTTTAGAATTCCAAAGCTTGTGTTTTTATTGAGGGGGTTGAATGTCAGATAGGTATTGGTTTTATTATACCTTCTCAGATTTTTGAATTTATCTTTTTAAATAATAGCTAATTATTTGAATAGTGTCTAGTTTGGCTATTCATTGATAAATAAAATGATTTTATACAAACTAGTGGCGCCCTCTCTTTACTGTACAAACACCAAGGATCACCCCAAGCTAAAGAACCACTGAGCATAGTCGAGCACAATTATGAGCATTCTTTTGTTTCGACAAAAGAGCGTTACATGTATCGAATTACCAATAACCCTGTATATAATTATCGGTTTATAACATTCTACGTCTTCCGATTCCCGATCTTCAACCATCTCTGTCAATCCAAGCATCCTTCTCTAAGCCTCTGTCTCTCATTTCTTCGTCTACTCCACTTCTCCAGCTTCTTCTTGGTCTGCCGCATCTTCTTGTTCCCTCTGGCTTCCACGCAATAATTTGCTTGGGTATTCTCGTATCTGCCATTTTTTGTACATGTCCAAATCAAATTAGCTGTTTCTGCTTTATATTATCATCTACATCATGATTGTGTGTTTTACGTCCCTAATCTCCCTAATTCCCAGATTTGTTATCCTTCCCATTTTTGACCTGCCTGCCGATCTCCTCCAAAAGTCTATTTCAGTTGCTTCCAGCATTTTTGCGGTTCTGTTCTTTAGTGGTCAGACTTCTGAACTATGTGACTATGCTTTTGACTTTAGTGTTGTATATTCTAGTTTTGTTGATATTTTGCTCCCACAGTACACCATTTAATAGGGATATTGCCTTGCGTCCTTGTATATTCCGATCTTTAATTGCTTCGGCTAGGGTCTCCTGTGTGAGATTTTCATACCCAAATATTTGTATTCAATACATTGTTTTATTTCTTGTCCGTTATTCAATTTCAGAGTTCGTTGTTCACCTCCTATAGTCATATATTCGTTTCGTTAGATTACTTCCAAACCCCATTTCTCGTATTCCTCTATCAATTTTCGTGCCATGTACTCTAGGTCATCATAGTCCTGTGCAATTAATACATGATCATCTGCAAAGCTTAATTGTATATATATTGTATTCATTGAACGGTATTCCTATGTGTCTGCATTTGTTTTTCCACCCCTTAAGCGATTCTTCTAAGTATATTTTAAAAAGTGTTGGATGCAGCTTCCCTGTAAATCCTTTTTTTCGTATTTGCCTAGGGCTTCAAATGCTGCACTGTGAATACTCTCGTTGATATGGTGGTAATGCATTTCAAGGTTTTGGAAGTTTACTGAAAAAAAAAGCTACACAAATATAACGAAAAAGTGCATTAAGCCAGTGAATCTCGTCATTAATATTGAGCCGGTGAACGAATTTGTTAATATTATGAAAAGCTGTTCGTTAAATAGATGAAAATGATTCTATCATTTTGACGTATAGAATTCGTTGCCTGAGTGAAATAACTTCCTCAATATAATGTACAAATAACATTGATTAATTGAATCAAATTTTCAATTTAATGTATGCGGTTTCATTGGCTTAACGTATGAATGCATTGTCCTAGGCTCAATTGCATGAACCAGAATATTCATATTATGAGTTCGGTTCAAGTTAATATGAGCTGAACTGTGATTGAACCCTCAAATTTATTAGGCATGTTGAATCATCATCATCATCATCATCATCATCATCATCATCATAAACAATCACTCGATACCGAGTATGATTACTTCTATTCTATTCTTCGTCGATTTTGCGTGTTCTGGAGCATACTCTTCCACAGTCTTGGCCCACCCAGTCTCTGACAGCATTGTCTCTTCCTCCGATCTCTCGCTCCTTCCTGCGTTCCCTCTTTTTGGTCTCGTGTCTGCGTCGCTGTTCTTCAAAAGTTTGTGGTCCATCGTGGACTAGGTACTCGACTCCACGAGGACCTATCATTTGTCCTCGACTCTCAGTTGCTGATATCGATGTGGCACTTTGTCAAAATTTCCTTTAGAAAATCTTTGTAGCGTTTTTGTTGACCTCCTTGATTCCGTTTTCCATCTTTCAGCTGACTGTAGAGAATCTGTCGTGAAAGACGTGAGACGTGTTTCGGGCATGCGAACGAGGTGACCTGTCAAGCAAAGTTAGTGCTTGATTTTGAGGGCTTCCAAGTTAGTTGGCTTGGCCTCCTCTAAAACACTAATGTTTGTTCGTCGGTCTGGCCTTATAGGGTAGTGTCCCACGTTTTGCAATGTTTTCTGTACACTATAAATGAAGAAGTTATACCACTCAATGAATATCTGAATTCCGAATTTCTTCCAAAAAGAGAGAGAATTAAACACCAACACAAAATATAATTTCCGGTTAATTTACGATATACTGTCGATAATATGGAGTGCGGGTGTGTTTGATGAATTCTATACGTTAGCATGATGAATAGATCTATATCAAAACTATAAAATTCATTAAATTAATGAGTAAAGTTCGTTAGTTATAAACGTTCATTAAATCACTAACACATACGTCAAGCTGATGGAACATATTCATTAATTAATGAACTCTTGGTCATTGATTCGATGCATAACTTCATTAACACAATGAAGAAAGTTCCATAAGCACGATGAACAAACTTTTTGGGATAAGAAATAATCATCAGTACAATGAATGTGGTTTATGAACGATTATTCATAAAATCAAGGAATAGAATCCCTGGTCTTCAAAGAAAGTTCCTTATACTGATGAAAGTGTTCGTTTGAACAATGGAAAATAAAAATTCACTGGTTTTATGATAATAATGAACATAAATTCGTTACATTAAGGAACGAAGTAATTAGGCTATGAACACTGACTAATTGGATTGATGAAATATTTCATTTATTTGATGACAAAAAAATAACAACCGCTATTCGTCAATATTATGAACGATTTTTTTTTCAGTGTTCAAACGGCTCTGTAACGCTTTGCTCTTCTATAGATTTCAGGTTGTATTTCTCAGGCACATTATTGTTTTCTTGTTTTTCATTCCTTTTTCTTTTGCGGTGTTTCTGCCCGGGATAAGGATTTTTCTTTTCAGGAGGTAGTGACCGCTACCACAAGTCGGTCCCCTATATGCTCTATGTTCGAGCTCTGTTTTGCGATGGTGTAGTCAATAATCGATTTTTGTTATCAAGTTTAATTTTTCCATGTGACCCTATGTATTTCTTAATGCTGAAAGTAACCGTTTCGGATTTTTAGGTTATTTTGTTGGCATATTGCTTTAAGCTTTTCTCCATTGTTATTCGTTACATTCTCTTCGAATTTTCCTACTACCTTGTCGTTGATTTTTCTTCCTGTTCGTCCGTTAAAGTGTCCCAGCAATAATAGTTGTTGATAAAATGGATCTTTTAGATTAACGGGTTCGTCGTCATTCACTCCATATATTCCCAGGATTGTTATTTTCCTTCCGAACATACACATTTAGTTTATTATTGTTTCGCTTACTGCTTCCCATGATGTTATAGGTTTTCTCCATTTTCTGTGTATGAAGATAGAGACTCCTCTCTTCGCTCTGAATTCTTTTTAAACCCCGCTGGAGAAACGATCGTACTCTCCCAGATTTTCTGAGCCCTGTCCATTCTTTTTGGTCTCTGTGGCGACAAGCAGATCCATTTTTTGATATATTATCTCTGATATCACTTCATTTATTTTTCTACAGATTCCTTGGACGTTCCACGTACCGATACTCATTCTCCGCTTCCGTTGATTGGGTCTTTTAACAGTCTACATTTTTTTCCGAGTAACGGGGAGTTAGCCCGATGCCTCAACCCCCTACCAGGATTTGACAAAAATTTGACACATTTTGCGCGTCAGGTGTGGCGACCGCGAAAGCTCATTTCGCGGGCGGTTGCTCAAAAAATTATTTAGGTACTACAACCCTGGAAGATGCCTTCAAAAAGTAAGAATGGCAAAACAACGGGATCGATATTGATGAAGTGAATTGCTTACAATTTGCAGACATACATGTCATATGGTCATGCCTAGGCCAAAAGCTCTGAACATGCTCGAAGAACTCCATCATGTATCGCTGCAAATTGAACTTAAAATGAACCTAACGAAAACAAAGATCATGGGTACAGAAATCATCTAGGTAACTGTTAACGAACAAACACGATCATCCTTTACAGATGCCAAAAATGATTGCAACCGTATTACCAACGAGTCTAAGGAGTTACACAACCAACAAATGCGTACCCACATAACAAAATTGTATCCTTAGAATGTACTGGGAATGTTCTTTTTTTAGGAGGAATGTGTCTAGAATTTTCGCCAAAACCATTGCGAATGTCCTGAGAATGTTCTGAGAAAAGATTGCAGAAATACTGTTTGCAATACCCAAGAACTTCCTGGGAAATCCATTAAGATATTCCTAGAATATACCTAAAGTGTGTTTTTTTTTAAAGATAAAAGTCAAAATGACATTATGTTGGCAATACAATGTAAAATTGTCAAACTTTCAAATTTTTTATGTAGAAAAGGCTTGTGTTGCCAACATAGTTACTAAATTTTTGAGTTGGGGAATTATCAATAGTAATATAACTAGTGCAATGGAAATTATTGATAATTTTTGGGAAATTTGCCCGAATGCATTTTTAGTCGAAAAAGAGCACGAGTGCACGTAGTGCACGAGTGCCTTTTTCAGTTAAATACGCATGAGTGCAAATTTGTCGAAAATTATAAATATATTTCCATTGCACGAGTTGTATTTAATGAGAAAATTTCATAAATCAAAAATTTAAATTTTTTGTCAAAAAATGTCAAAACACCAGTTTCCGCACCAGTTAGTATGCAATTATCTGATAATTTGCACTAGTGCAAATTATCGTGTAATTACAATCTGATTGGTTCAAATCAACAATCAAAACAGTCAATTTATTGTTGGAATACCAGTTTTGACAGACGTATGAAATTCTCTTTAAAAAAAAAAACAGGCTTTATGAGATTCTCAGTACATCCTGAAAAGAATATTCCTGTTTGATTCTAAAAATATTCTTGAAATGTATATTCACACATTCAAAGAATGTTTCTATGACATTATAGTTATGTTCTCAAAAGAATATTATACCAATATGCTTGAAATATTCTTAGAATATATCTACATATATTATTATATCATTCTCAATATGCATCCTAGACAACATTCTTGTTTGATTCTAGGAATATACTTGGAATGTTAATTTTCGCATCCAAATAATGCCCCTTTCAGTCCTTTTATATAAAAGGCAGTGAAAGAGTTGTTGGAAAACATCTTTGGGAAACACAAGTGTTTAACCAAAGCTCCGGTTTCGAGCTTGTTATGCTCTCGTCGCGGTAAGCACGCCAACTGAGAGAAACAGGTTCCAAGGTGATTCAAACGCTAGGCAAGATGTAGATCTTTGATAGCGCGTGGCTCCCTCTCTTGGAAGTCCTACAAATCAAAAGAAAAAGAATATACCTATAATATTTTTAGCAGGTTCTAGATAGAACATTATTGTTTAATTGTTCAATTAAGATTTTTGAGTAGGTCCTTTAGATAATTACGTGAACAATATGAAAAAATTCTTATCATGGTTACCTACCTACATAAACTTTTCAGAACAACTTGGTAGGTATATTTTTAATACTTGATAGAGATATCAGCCGAAAGAACATTTTTTAGGGTACATTATAATAATGTTCGTATGACAATATTCAAATAATGTTATATAAGGTAGGTTCTTAGCACAATCTTTCAGGTAGGTGCATAGAAGCTTCATTGCTAGTACATAAATAGAACGTCCAAAAATAAATATTTCAATCGAAACAATCTTAGAATATTCATTAAACATTCCTAAGAGAACATTCCAAAAAGCACGTTGAGGGAATATTCTGAGAATATGAATGTTCTTTCACTGTTATTTGGGTAATAAACTTTTGGACTGCCCGAGTGGATTAAGGTCATCTTGGTCCTTTGCTAATTCACATCTTCCTTTCCACCTTTAGTTAAAGACAAAAATTTCATTGTAGTATCGTCAAAGGAAAAAGCAGACCTCTTTGCCAAACAATTAACATCCAATTCCACGATGGAGGACAATGGCAGAACGCAACAGGTACACATTGGTTCTTACATGGCCAACGTTGTATTTAGACCTAAAACTATTAGGAAAATTCTTCTGCAACAGTTGTGTTCCCGACGGCATTCCACCAATTCTCCTCAAAACTTGCGCACAAGAATTGGCTTCAGTTCTTTTCAAATTGTCTTAACTCTCTTACAGGCCCGTATATCTGGAAATGTGATAGAGCACAGCGCATCAGCATTCTACCTTAAATTGTTTGAATACCACGAAGCCAATAAAAGATTGACAAGTGATCTGATCGTCTACGTCAGTCACATTTGGTACTCGACTGTCGAAAAACATGGCGAATCCAGAATTGTAGCATTCGACATCTCCAAAGGCTGTTAATTAGACGTGACACAAAGGTATCTTCAGCAAACTTCCATGGTATGGTCTTCCGAATGATTTTTGCCATTCGCTGGGAAGCTTTTTGGAAGGCAGGTCACTGCATGTTGGGGTCGATGGTATGTCTTCCGATACACTGCCTATAAATGCCGGCGTTCCCCAAAACTCAAGTCTGTCCCTAACACTGTTTTTCATTTTCATAAATAATTTGTTATGTGTGGCAAGAAATCCCATACAAAGCTTTGCGGACGATAGTAGCTTGATGCCATCTTTCTCTTACGACAAACCTCTTACTGCAGCCACCTCCACACGCCTCGCCCGAGAACAGATTCAATCTATCAACAGTGATTTTGACATCATTACCAAAAGGGTCCCTAACAATCTAGTGAAATTCAATGCTTCCAAAATTCAAGTAACATTATTCTCAAATAAGAAATCTTCTGCCGATGAAAAACGAATTTCAAGGATCTAGTGACAAAACCTTTCTATCAGTCCCTCCGTATCTCTTCTTGGGGTGACCGCATCGATCAACTTGTTTTGGCATGATCATGTATATTCGATCGCCAAAACCGCTTCAAAAATTAGGTTTTCTGTTTCGTGCTAAAAACTTCTTCTTTTTATAAGGCTCAAATCAGACCATGTATGGGATACTGTTCCCACATCTAGAGTGATACTCCGACGCATTCGTTGGCTCTAATGCAGTACAAAGAAGAGCAATAAACAATGATTGACAATTCAACCCTTACCGATACATTGCAATCTGTGGAACATAGACGCGACTTGTCGTTATTCTATCGCTATTACCATGGAAGATGTTTTGACGATCTGGCTAGCCTCATTCCAGCTAGAAGAAGTTATTTAAGAACCACAAGAACCTCACAGAAATCCCATCCGAATGTGGTGGGGATGGCTACCCCGAAGACAAATATGTATAGCGCTTCTTTTTGCTGGCGTACTCCCTGCCTCCTATTTTATTTTCTGAACGTTTTAACTTCAACGTGCTCAAAGGGGTGTTAATCGTCACTTAATTTCTTCCGCTCATGGTCCGCTTAGATATTATAAACCTTGTCTTTTGTGAGCGGATCAATATAAAAAAAAAGATCTTAGAAAATGATTCTGAATTGATTTAGCTTGGTGATGAAAACCAGCTCTGTGGAGAAAACTAGCTCAGTGAAGAAACCCACTACCTCCGATGTCTCAAGAATAATAGGAGTTTTCCAAGATTACCATCATAATATTCTTAGAAGGAAAATATGAACTTGAAAATCTGCCAATAAACTGTGAACTTCACAACGAGCATTGGAGTGTTACTCCAGTAAAAATTGATATTTCAAATTGGTAACAAAAATTCGCATAGAGCTGAAAATTGGCACAGGTATTAAATACACTATTAAGGTACCTGACCTAAATAAGGCCATGTACAGTGGGAATCATTGCAATTGGCACACACTCTTTTAACGTCCCTCGTATTAAGCCAAAATTCTAACCAATAAATCTATTTAGTGCAGTGGTGTGCGTAATATTTTTATCATTTTAATCAACAATATAACAGTACAACATTATCCCGCAGAAGCGTAACATGTAACATACCAAATCAACATAGAAATCAAAAACCAAATTTAACACAAAATTATGAATAAACTTAACACTAAATTGCTAAGCATAAATATTTTCTCCCTTTGAATTAAAACTATCATGTTCACCACTGATTTGACAATTTGACATGATTTTGACATTACCTGTGTGTCAAAGAAGTCAAATTTTGACGCATTACGAGGGATGTTTATAAGGTGTGTGCCAATTGCAATGATTCTCACTGTACAGTGAGAATCATTGCAATTGGCACATACTCTTTTAACATCCCTCGTTTAAAGTCAAAATTCTAACCAATAAATCTATTCAGTGCAGCGATGTACGTAATATTTTATTATTATTATTTTAGTCAACAATATAACAGTACGTTATTACCTGGCAGAAGCGTAACATGTAACATACCAAATCAACATAAGATATCAAGAACCAAACCTAACGCTAAATTGTTAAGCATACCTATATAAATATTTTCAGTTTATTTAAACTATTACGTTCGCCACTGATTTATCAGTTTAACACGTTTTCGACATTATCTGTGTGAAAAAGAAGTTTTGACACATTACGGGGGATGTTTATAAAGTATGTGCCAATTGCAATGATTCTCACTGTACCTAATAAGGCCAGTGCCCTTTATTGCTTAATATTGAATCCCATTTTCAAAAATTACAATATTATTAAAAAAGAAATCTATAATGCAAATCAAAAATTATTGCGATTGTTCCTAGCAACTCGTTATATGTCGAAAAATGGCCAACCACATATTTCATATGCCACGTTAAAACTTTGAGGCTGGAACTTAATTAGTATAATTCTAGTGGATTTTTATCTATTCTCTTTTATTCTACGCGGTTTTTCATTGTGTTTTCATTGTGAAGTGAATATGGTCTTTTAGGTGTACTCGTTTGATTGGTTGGAACTGGTTAAAATGCAGTTAAGTATAAAAAACACGGGATCGTTTTCCTGTAGGCTTTGGTTTCTAAAACTTCCTCTTTCCTAAAACAGAGTCTGGCTGGCAAGTCCTCTTTATTTTGAATAATTTTGCTTTGAATTTTTGGATCCTTCCTTATAGATTTTTCAATATATCTTGCTATCAATTCATATTATCGTATCATTATTAAGTTTTTACCTGACTATTTCACTAGAGTCTGGCTTATTTTTCTCGTGAAATAGTCCAGCCGAATAGCACTCAAGAAAAATTATGTAGGCAAAATTATTCTCTTGGTTTTATTCAAGTTTGTTGCTTTTTGGTAATTTCGCTCATGAAATTTTTGACAAAACCACGAGCCGTCAGGCGAGTGGTTTTGTCAAAAATGTCATTCGCGAAATTGCCAAGCAACAAACTTTCATACCAGTCGAAAATTTTGCCAACAAATTTTTTCCTATTGTGGTATTATATATGATAAATCTTATCTTACCTGTTCTTGAAATATAAATATTATATTTTAAGTTTTTTTTCATTTAATTGCTGGCTTCATTATTATAGAAATAACGAATAAAATCATTAAATAAATAAAGCGTTTTAATTTTTTTTCATTTGTGTGAGTGTCGATTGGTACTGCCACGTTTTTTTTTTTTTGAGGTAAGTCAACTCAGATTTTTGGATTTTAAGAATGTACTGCTGCTCTGGTTTTCAGAATCAATTGTTAGTTTAGGAATATTGGACCATTTGCTCTAAATAGAGTCGGTGAAAAACCAAATTTGTGTGTCCATCCCTATCAACTCTTTATTGAATCCAGACAGACGCCTGAAAGCCATTTTCTGTTTGACTCCCTTAATTATTATCTCGACTAAAGGGTGTAATTTTTTAATAGAAATCCAGACAGGTCAAAAAATTCAGTTAAAAAGTTTTATTTAAAACATCTCAAGAATTTTGCATATTCTGGATTTGATTAATTTCAACCACAGGTTTATCTAGTATCTATGGTAGCTACCTTAATTTGAAAAGAAAATTTTTGTTCCTTTTAGGGGAGAATCCAAAGATTTAATTTCTTATTGTTTCACCTACCTTATTTTGTTCATATTTTTGCCTGCCAGAGCTGCTGTCAGGAAAGCAGCATTTTGCTCAATCATAACGAGCATTTTAATTTAATCTTGTTATTATTTTAATTTTATTATAATCTTTCCATTATTCTCAATTATTTAATTGTATTTTTTTTTATATTAAAATATATTTTTTTTTCCTAGTTGCAATAGCTGTTCATACCTGATTCTGTTGGGAGTGTCTGTACAGGGTGGTCCAGATTGGACACTTTCTTAAAAAGACCCTTTATTTTTAGAAATAGGAAAAAATTAACCAACCCCCCACTATGAGGCTTAAATTTCATGAAATGTTGATTGGTGCAAACCGCATTTTGATATATTCAATCTTTTAGCCGCTAGAGGGCGATTCTCGATTTTAGGCAATACTGTGAAACCTTCATAACTTTTTTGTTTATAAAAATAATTGATTTCCGTAAAAACTTTCTATGTATATCGGAGCCAAATAAAAAAACCCTGAGAACGTCACTGAATTCTGCTTAAAAAAGTGTTCATAGAAAGTTTTTACGGAAATCACTCACTGACTCGTGGTATAATCTACTATTACATTACAAGTGCCTTTATGAACATGATTACAATACCGAGTGTGAAAGATTAGAACGACGAGGTCGTAGACCGAGTCGTTCTAATCACACGAGTTTTGTAGTCATGTTTAAGCGCGCGTGTGATGTACAACGTTTTATCTACAAAGCAAAAAATAAGAATGTTTTTTCAGTTATTTTCGTTTATTAGTAGTTTACCTTTACAGGTTTACCGTTGACATTTGTCAAATCACCAAAAATAGTTGTGTTATAGATTCATAACCTAGACTATAACACCACTACCCATATAACAGTGAAAGAACATTCATATTCTCAGAATATTCCCTTGAAGTGCTTTTTGGAATGTTCTTTTGGGAATGTTCAATGAATATTCTAAGATTGTTTAGATAGAAATATTCATTTTTGTACGTTATATTTATATACTGGAATGTTGCTTCTATGCACCTACCTGAAAGATTGTGCTAAGAACCTACTTTACATAACATTATTTGAATATTCTCATACGGAACATTATTATAATGTACCCTAAAAAATGTTCTTTCGGCTGATATCAAGTATCAAGAATATATCTACCAAGTTGTGATGAGAAGTTTATGTAGGTAGGTACCCATGATAAGAATATTTCCATATTGTTCACCTGATTATCTGAAGTACCTACTCAAAAACTTAATTGAACAATTAAACAATAATGCTCTATCTAGAACCTACTAAGAATATTATAGGTATATTCTTTTTCTTTTGCTTTGTAGGACCGGAGCTTTGGTTAAACACTTGTGTTTTCCAGAGAAATTTTCCAACAATTCTTTCACTGCCTTTAATATAAAAGGACTGGAAGGAGCATTATTTGGAAAAAAAAATTAATTAATTAATTCCAAGTATATCCTTAGAATCAAACAAGAATGTTATGTCTAGGATGCATATTGAGAATAATATATGTAGATATATTCTAAGAATATTTCAAGCATATTGGTATAATATTCTTTTGAGAACATAATTATAATGTCATAGAAACATTCTTTGAATATGAGAATGTACATTTCGAGCATATTTTTAGAATCAAACAGGAATATTCTTTTCAGGATGTACTGAAAATCTCATAGGTATATTCTAGGAATATCCTAATGGATTTCCCAGGAAGTTCTTGGGTATTGCAAACAGTATTTCTACAATCTTTTCTCAGAATATTCTCAGGACATTCGCAATGGTTTTGGCGAACATTCTAGGCACATTACTCCTAAAAAAGAACATTCTTAATACATTCTAAGGATGCAATTTTGTTATGTGGGTAGTTGTGTTATGAATTCATAACCTAGTCCATAACACCACTAGTTGTGTTATGAGTCTCATGACATAACTCAAATACTAGAAAAATGGTTATGTAAAAACCTCATAACCAAACGCTTGTAGATAAAATATTAAAACTTCATTAAATTATACCTACATCCCACATAACAAAATTGCATCCTTAGAATATACTGGGAATGTTCTTTTTTAGGAGGAATGTGCCTAGAATATTCGCCAAAACCATTGTGAATGTCCTGAGAATGTTCTGAGAAAAGATTGTAGAAATACTGTTTGCAATACCCAAGAACTTCCTGGGAAATCCATTAGGATATTCCTAGAATATACCTATGAGATTCTCAGTACATCCTGAAAAGAATATTCCTGTTTGATTCTAAAAATATTCCTGAAATGTATATTCTCACATTCAAAGAATGTTTCTATGACATTACCTATAGTTATGTTCTCAAAAGAATATCATATCTACTAATATGCTTGAAATATTCTTAGAATATGTCTACATATTAATATATCATTCTCAATATGCATCCTAGACGTAACATCCTTGTTTGATTCTAAGAATATACTTGGAATGTTAATTTTCGCATTCAAATAATGCCCCTTTCAGTCCCTTTTATATAAAAGGCAGTGAAAGAGTTGTTGGAAAACTTCTCTAGAAAACACAAGTGTTTAACCAAAGCCCCGGTTTCGAGCTTGTTATGCTCTCGTCGCGGTAAGCACGCCAACTGAGAAAAACAGGTTCCAAGGTGATTCAAACGCTAGGCAAGATGTAGATCTTAAATAGCGCGTGGCTCCCTCTCTTGAAAGTCCTACAAAGCAAAAGAAAAAGAATATACCTATAATATTTTTAGTAGGTTCTAGATAGAGCATTATTGTTCAATTGTTCAATTAAGATTTTTGAGTAGGTACTTTAAGATAATTAGGTGAACAATATGAAAATATTCTTATCATGGTTACCTACCTACATAAACTTCTCAGCACAACTTGGTAGGTATATTCTTAATACTTGATAGAGATATTAGCCGAAAGAACATTTTTTAGGGTACATTATAATAATGTTCGTATGACTATATTCAAATAATGTTATATAAGGTAGGTTCTTAGCATAATCTTTCAGGTAGGTGCATAGAAGCAACATTCCTAGTACATAAATAGAACGTCCAAAAATTAATATTTCAATCGAAACAATCTTAGAATATTCATTAAACATTCCTAAAAGAACATTCCAAAAAGCACTTTGAGGGAATATTCTGAGAATATGAATGTTCTTTCACTGTTATGTGGGATGTCGGCTCAAAAGCACCTCTTTTATGCTACTTCCTTGCATTTTATAACCAATGGCTCCAAAAAACGATATAATTAAATGAAAACCTCCAAGTCTTATTATGATTTTCGATAATTCAAATCCTTCCGGTGCTGCAGATACGATTTCTCGAGATTTTGCATATAGGGGTTGATCAAAAGTTATAATGCATACATCGTGGCCATTACGCTTCGCATTCTCCAAAGCACAAAGCAAAGTTGTGTAGGTATATAGTATTGTAGTTACTGGATGGTTGATGAATAAATGGTAAAAGTGAAATTTGGGATTTACAAAAATTCATATTACTTGTTAGGCGTTCAATATAACCATTCCTACCGGGTAACGAAAATTTAGCACATCGACTTTTTTGAGTAAATATACTGTAGCATCACTTTCATAATAGTTATTTTCCTAACAAGTGCGCAAAGTGATGCACGAAAAAGCAGTTAGACGAACGACGCGAAGCGGAGTTCGGATAAGCTTTGAGCGCGGGAAAGACACTTTGCGCAAGTGTGTGTGCAATATTTTTTCTACGAGTACATATCTTAAAAAGGTAGACTATGAATTGTTAAATTATTAGAAAAATCAATTAAATTAAATTCTTCAAAAATCGTTTAAAATCTATCGGAATGTCTTTTAAATTAAATCCCCTAATATTTTTTACATCTTCTGGAATTTCGAGAATCAGCAATAATATTTTCGTGAGAGTCTCTTAAATATCAAAAATTTTACAAACTCCTAGCAGTACAGGCTGGTCCAATTTGGACACCTTTGATAGGAAACATATCATGTTAACTAAGCGTTAATTTCAACTAAAACTCTTCATTTTGAATATTAGTTTCTTCAGAAAACATCAAAACATTGAAAAATCGAATATAACTATGGTAATTATGCGTAACAAAAATGAGTGCGCAAAGTTCAACTTTGCGCACGCAAATGAGTGTGCAAAGTGATTACTTTGCGCACGAAAAACAATATTTTGCACATATATTTTACATTTTTAAAGGCTCATATTGACACGAGCTTTTGCTGCAAAATCTTTTGCTGGAAGGATTTTATTTAATCGTGATATAGGTTCTTCTACTTCCACTGAATTTTTCGGAGTAACAATTTGTATGATACCCATATATGCAGGGTGTTATGACCGTCTAAAGTATATACATTTATTTATATCAGCATTATCTGCAACAAATTGAATAAATGTGGCAGTTTCAGGTCCTACGATATGAGGTGCAGGATGGAGAACTACCTACTGCTGCCTCATACATCATAGTTTCATAATAGGATGCACACAAACCAAAAGACGAAAAAATCTCTATAAGACGTTTTGATCCAAAGCGTCTATGAAAAAAAAACTGAGAGTCCCAATTGCAATTTTGATTTGAAAGATCTAGGCCGAACAGCAGTCATAATACAGTGGCTGATAGTTGTACATATTAGTTTTAAATGTTCTAATTCAAATCGTTTGTTTTTCAAAATTATTTCCTTTAAAAAATAAGTCAATGACTCTGAAATATCACTGTTATTATTTTGAAACATTGTACTAGGCGGGGGGTAATCACTATTATCATTCACTTTAGATTGAATATTCTCTCGAATTATTGCTGCGGCAGCTTTCAGGATTCTAAATATTTCTTCTTTTTCATTTCGTTTTTTTATTCTCATACCATCTTTTGTTAAGAACATCATGCTGATTGCCAATAAAACAGATAAATGTTAAACTTCCTGGTTTTTCAGTTATAATAATTTTGTTAGGTACCATACTTTAACTTTAATCGTGTCTTAATTGTTCTACAGCTGGATTCTTAGAAATATCTTTCAATTCTCTCATTGAAAATTGACAATCATCACTATTTTCAATGTATGCAAATATTTCGTCCATTGCAATATTAATATAATAATCTTGAGGACGACCGATTTTACCTCCTGTGATGGGTCTTAAGAAAGAATTATAAGAATAGTTATTATGGTACTTAGCCTCAGAAGCCACTAAATCATATTCATACTAAATGCGTGCTATAACAAATTTTGATAAACCATGAGAACGAGCCCAAGCTACCTTTAGAATAGATTCTTTAAATGTAAGCGTAGCAACTTGATACATTTTACGCCAAAAATTCTGCGATTTTTTGTTTTCAGCGTCTTCATTTGCTTCATCGCCGCAAAATAAGAAATTTTTTTTCAAACAAAAAAACGACTCACCTTCACGCGGTCTAGTACGAGGTGGACTCAATGGTGGACTTTTCATAGATGTTCCGGCTTGTTCCATGTCGTGCTATCTTTTAGCTGCAGCAATACAACTCTTTCGAGTGTACATTTTACGGCAGTTCTCATGAATTGTCACAGATTGCATGTCTTTCAGGTATTCAAGAAACCCATCTTTTCTTTCAACACTTGAATCAATCAGAGTCTCCATTCCACGATCAAGAACAACAATTTCACTTTCAGTCAACGGTTTACTACAAATGAAGCAAAATTGCGATATTTTCAAAAAACTATTGAACCCTCGATTGAACCGCACCATAAATGAACACCTCACCCATAAATAAGCACGTTTGTTCACTGCAAAGGAATGCTAATGACAGTTCTTTGCAGACGAATTTGAAAAAGTCAACCAATCAGAGCACAGAACTGTCAGATTTGAAACCTGAAGTGCTGTCATTAACGCATTCTTAAGTAAACTACGGTATCCGTAAAAATAAACAGTACCGAAATCTAGAGCTCTGAGTAATTGAGCCTGCAAGATGCATTTAAAATATTTTGCTTACTCGGGATTAGTTATGAGGTTGACATTAAGTTAAAGTTGAAATCTTCGTCATTATGTATCTTTCAACTCAAGAAACAGCTTTCTCAGTAGAGCACTATTTCCGGTCATACGGATTTGGAAGGAATAATCGCTCAAGTTTGAAACAAGTCTCTGAAAAATTTCAGCAACCACTCTAAATATTTTCAATGATTGTACTTGTCATCTCACTAACATAAACAGGAACGGTTTGAAGTGCAGAGATGTTGCTCAAGGTTTTACGGAGGAACGAGATAAGGGAATGTATATTCATTCAGAATCATAATATAATTTGTACATGTTTTAGTGTACGAGTTATATCAAACAATATTTTTATCAAATTTAACGTCCGATGATGTATACAGGCCGCGTATAAGTGCATGTTAGTATTTTCGATGTTTAAAATCGCTTCATCTCAGGAACGGTGATTTGTAGGAAAATAGTCTTCGAACCATTTTTGTAGACAATTTTATGCTCTACAACTTTTGTCTGACTATTTTTACGATCAAGCTTACCGTTTAGGGGAAAAAAGCAAAAAATAGTATATTGTTGTATTAGTACCTACAGGATACGAGGCCTATTTTATCAAATCATTTTACACCGTCTTGCATTGTTATCATCAGTTAGATAACACAATGCTGAAACTCACTTGTGCAGAGAAAAAGATGAGAGTGGGGGATTTCGCTGAAAAAAATGTTTCAGAAAATGTCGTCATAAACAAGGAAAATATATAATTATACACCATCTTGCATTTATTTATTGATTTAATTTGTACACAAACAAAATTGGATTAACACATGCAAGACGTTTTGATGGGGGTTTTGGGGCTGTAATATAAGACGGAAATTGTCAATTTTTGAGAGGGGTGAAAAATCATTTTACAACACTCCATTGTTGATTTATATTAAAGCATGAGTGTAGAATAGCTACTAAATACTGATACAAGACGTTCTGTGGCGGGATAACGGGCTGCAAGACGGATGTCAATGCGTTGTCTCATGAGGGAGTGAAAAATTATTTAACACCACTTCATGCTTATGTCCGCCGGAAGAATATATGTTAAGAAATGGCAATACATCAATCCAAGACGTTTTTTCGGGGAAAAAAGTTAAATAAATCCGTTTTCTTTTTTAACTGAACTGTTGAGTTATTTACTGAACCGTTCACTGTTCATTCTTTTCTAAATCATACAGATGGAGAAGGACAGTTGACATAGCAGCTCAACAGGGGAGTCTGCTGAATACAGCAATTATAATTTCTGTTTACAATTCCAGACAGATCATTTGTTGTGTCATTTTTTTGCTGCTTTAAAATCAAATTTCTCAAAGGACCCCGCAATAATTGAACGGAAATTGGTTACCCGTGATATTTGGATGAAATTTAAATATGTTATTGGGAATGCCGTAAGCAACTTTTTTTACCATAGGCGCAACCTTGTATATATGACAGGTGAGGCGGTATCAGCTGTCAAATATTGGAATCTAATATTCAAAAGCAAGGTAACTATGGCCGATTTTGATGAAGTAAATATCTATTTCTACGAAGTTGACCAAGGTAAATCGAAAAATGTCAACCTTTTTGACGTCTTTCAAAATCCTGCCAAACGGCAGCACTCATATTTTTCAGTTTTCAATATTTCATAAAATGTCATTTGACATTTTTAGCTTATGTGAATTCTGGGTTCAAAAATTGCAAAAAAAAATTACAGAACTGTCAAAACCTGTCATTTATTTTAGCAGGAAAAAATATTCATGTGTGGCTTTTTTTTGTTTTAAAGTATTTTATGGGTGACAAAGCATTAAACAAATGTCATAGACAATTTTGACAGCTGTCAAAATCTGAAATTGGATTTTTTTCAGTACCTAAAACAAATGACAGGTTTTAACAGTTCTGTTTTTTTTTTTTTTTTTTCAATGTTTGAATTCAGAATTTAAAGTTAAAACTGTCAAATGAAACATCATGATATATTGAAAACTGAAAAATATGAGTACGGCTGTGTGGCAGGGGTTTGACAGATGTCAAAATGGTTTACATTTCTCGATTTACCTTGGTCGACTTGGTAGAAATCGTTACTTACTTCATCAAATTCTGCCCTAGTTACCTTGGTTTTCAATATCAGATTCCAATAATTGACAGCTGATACCGCCACACCTGTCATATATACAAGGTTGCGCCTATGGTAAAAAATGTTGCTTACGACATTCCTAATAACATATTTAAATTTCATCCAAATATCACGGGTAACCAATTTCCGTTTAAATATTGCGGGGTCCTTTAGCTAATAGTTACAATCCGTTATGTGTTATGGCAGATCCACCTCAAAAAAACTTAAATGATTATAAGCCATCCGAAAAAGAACAATTTTCGACCTTTTCTTATTTGAATGTCTCTACGGACATCAAATAAGAAAAGGTTGAAAATTGTTCTTTTTCTGAGGGCTTATAATCATTTAAGTTTACATAATATTAAGAGAATTTTGCAAAATAGAATTATTCTACGTGGTAGAGAGCAAAAATATTAAAATTAATGTGCATAATTTGTAATTTGGAGTAGTATTCACCTTTGTACCTGATGGATTGGCCCCCGTCAAAACTAGTCAACTTCATCATCGTCTTGCAGTCCTTTCTTTCCATTCAGAACGTCTTGTATTTTTTTAAATGTTATCAATGTGTTCTGTTTTCCCCATTAGGTCCGTGCAAGACGGTGTAAAATGATTTCTCACTCCTTCATAAGACAACACATTGACCTCCGTCTTGCAGCCCATTATCCCGCCACAGGACGTCTTGCATCAGTATCCAGTGGCTATTCTACATTCAAGCTTTAATCTAAATCAACAATGAAGTGGTGTAAAATGATATTTCACCCCTCTGAAAAATTGACAATTTCTATCTTATATTACAACTCCAAAACCTCCATGAAAACGTCTTGCATGTGTTAATCCAATTTTATTTGTGTACAAATTAACTCAATAAATAAATGCAAGACGGTGTATAATTATATATTTTATTTGCAATCATATATGTAATCTTGTCATTACTGACTTTTTAAAAATTTGGAAGTGACACTTTACCTGTGTCACTTCCCTCTTCGATTTCCCTCACCGATTTCCCTATTCGACTTCCCTCACCGATTTCCCTCACTCTAATTTATTTACCTTTGCTGGCAACAATGAAAACATGTCAGGTAAAAACGTCAAAGCAGCGAATGACACATTTTGGCATGTTTGTTTTATTTTTTTA
The DNA here is from genome assembly GCA_917834065.1 of Ceutorhynchus assimilis. Taxonomy (NCBI): domain Eukaryota; kingdom Metazoa; phylum Arthropoda; class Insecta; order Coleoptera; family Curculionidae; genus Ceutorhynchus; species Ceutorhynchus assimilis. The sequence goes on from OU892287.1 coordinate 26,550,142, forward strand.
ATATTAAAAAAATTGATTGACTAATCATAATTAATAGTGTGCTTGCAAATAAAATAGTATACAAACCTCGGAGGGAAGTTCTCATTTCTGTCTCGACAGTAATGAAACACTTCCCTAACTCGGTATGTAATATACTATTATTTGCAATCATATATGTAATCTTGTCATTACTGACTTTTTAAAAATTTGGAAGTGACACTTTACCTGTGTCACTTTCCTTCGATTTCCCTCACCGATTTCCCTATTCGACTTCCCTCACCGATTTCCCTCACTCTAATTTATTTACCTTTGCTGGCAACAATGAAAACATGTCAGGTAAAAACGTCAAAGCAGCGAATGACACATTTTGGCATGTTTGTTTTATTTTTTTAATATTAAAAAAAATTGATTGACTAATCATAATTAATGGTGTGCTTGCAAATAAAATAGTATACAAACCTTGGAGGAAAGTTTTCATTTCTGTCTCGAGATTAATAGTCTATATAAATCTCTCGTAATGAAACACTTTCCTACTCGGTATGTAATATACTATTCCTTGTTTATGACAACATTTTCTGAAATATTGTTTTCAGCGAAATCCCACACTCCCATCTATTTCCCTGCACAAGTGCGTTTCAGCATAATGTTATCTAACTGATGATAACAATGCAAGACGGTGTAAAATGATTTGATGAAATAGGCCTCATATCCCGTACTATATTAGGAGTAGAAGCTTTACTTTTTTGTGCTGAAGCGGCTTTATGCGAATTTTTGTTATTTAACCACCTTTTTTTTTTCTTTATTTTGACTGGAGTATGTTCCATGCTTGGAATTACTTTGAGGGACAGAATTCAGAATGAAGTTATTCGCGAGAGGATTGGGGTGGCGGTGATGCTGGAGGTTGTGGTGGCACAATGGGCCACTTTCACGTGCCGGGAATATGACAAATTGTGATATTTTTCGACGCAGATACATCAATGCAACCGAGAATGAACAATATTTTGCAAGATTTTAGTCAGATTATTAAATACATTATTAAATAAAAACTAAAAATTTAAACAAAAAATCACGTGATTGAAAACGCTCTCTGATTGGCGAAAGCCGATTTTGACGTTTTAGTTGCCACATGTAGAAATGCGAAATTTAAATGAGTTAATAAGGATTATACCTATCCTTTATTTTTTTTATAATGTAGTAAAGGACGAAAATAGTTTCTAGCTAGTGAAATGTGTAATGATTTAGTAATGTGAATTTTGGCATCCTCGCATTTTTGTTGATTTTCTTGCTTGCTTCCACATTACGTGGGAAAAGTTTACAGACTAAATATACATGTACCTACCTAGTTAAAGTAGTTTATTTGCAACTTATGTGTAATGTAAGTATTATACCTGTGATTTTGGCAGTATAATGCCATATGTTATTCCCCCAGGGAATAATGACGAGTAGAGGGATTAATGGTCATTATTCCTCAAAAGTGTCAAACAGTCAAACGTGTAGTGCTTGTGGATTTATATTGAGATAGATGAAATTTGTTAATTAAAAACCTCAAATAAATTAATTTGTCGTAACTAAAGTAGAGTATATTAGACGCAATAATGGCTATTATTCCCTCGGAATGTTACTCCCTCGCCGCTAACGCGGCTTAGTTCGTAAATATTCCTCGGGAATAATAGCTATCATTATTGACTCGTGGTATAATCTACTATTATAATTCGCTGCTTGAGTTACCTGTACTTATAGGTATTTTTTTCTATGTGTTTGGTACGAACATTTGTTTTTTTGGTAGATACTGCTGACCAAAAATATGCCGGCCTGCCAAACTAGTACATAACCTTTATAAAACAAGCACTTGGCACTAGAATATGAAATTACCTACTAAATATCTGCATTTTAAGTATACTGAATAACGAGGGCGTAACATTCAAGTTCTCAGTATGGCTTTTGCAACACGATCGAAGCCATAAAAGTGATGTTGCATAACAGTTTTATGCACATTTAGCTTGAAAAACGTTTTAATTTAGTTTTCCAATTTCCAAGCAAAATTTAAAATTTGTATAGGTACCAGCTTATAAATAAGCGAATTCTTTTCCAACAATAAATCAAACTATAAAAACTTAACAGGCGGACGTTTCAAATCAGAATCGAGGCCGTTACAATACCAAAAAACATCTATTTAAATTACCAATCATCACGAAACATACACATTACCTATGTTTTGCAATAATAAAACAATCTTCATTGGATAACGTTCACGTTTTGTGCTAAGCCTGATCTAATTATTCTATTGATACACCTTTAAAATGTTGAAAGCTTGCGTCATAACACTCCCAGCTTCAGGATATACCTGCTAAATTTAAATAATTGCCTATAGTCTATTTATCGATAGAAATAAAAACAAGATTTTGTATGTAATTTATATAGTCTGTGTAAACAAGTTTTGCTTTTACAACTAATAATGAGTACACCGTAACTTAATGTTTGGATAATGGTTTAGGTGTGTAGGCCATAACCAAAAAATATGGTCAATTAGACTTGTCTTTTTTTGTTTTGTTAGTTAATTTTGAAGGTCTTTTTTTGTTTCGGCATATTATCAACAACAAGTATCAATTATTGATTAGTTTCACAGGGTTTTGTCACTTAACCATAATTTGTTTTTTAGACGAAAACGCACGTTTTCAAAGAAAATCCACACCTAGAACAGATTAACTATCCCATTAAAAACTGGTTCTAAAATAGTTGAAGAGAAAACGAGATCAGTTAACATGAAATCTCTGTTTTTTTTTTTTTTTTTTAACTGAATGTTATGGCTATAAGGTTATGGAAGGTATTATAATGATGAAAATAGCTGCCTTTTTCTATTTCTGATGTCTAAATATATCAATTTGCAAATGACGGTTATAACCGTGTATGAAACAAAAGACGTAGGTTAGTATGCAAGCATATAATAAAAACTGTGGAATATAAACTCTGACAGAACGAATAAATTGATAATTCATGTAGCTATATGGAATCAATGACGGCTAGAGCCGTTATTTGTTTATAGAAGAGAATTGGGGTGACTGCTGTAGACGTCATGTTCCAGGTAATAAGGGATAAAAATGTAGCCGTACTGTCCGTCAACGACGGTCAACGTGTTAAATAATATGGAAACAAAGTTTATACATTTGAATCTATATTTTTTAACACCTATAAGCGGCTCCAAGGACCAGCATCTATACTAGCAATATGGAACTCATTATTCTTTGTTGCAGTGACACCTATACATAAATAGCTGAACGTGTGGGGCTTCTAGAAGAATGCGATACTCTTCAAACCTTCACTTTATTCAGTATAATACATCCTTCCTATCTCAACGGCTAGATGGCGCTAGTAATAATGAGATAATGAAACTTATTCTTATTTACAAAAAAAATGGATTTGAAAAATATTAGCAAGTTAAGTTAGAACGTTGAATCCTAAACAACAAGCAGGTCTTATATTTTTATATCACGTGGGGTTCAAGCCGTTCAGGAAGAGATTGATGTGAAGCCCTTTATGATTCTGAGACGTATAAAAATTGTGGTAATATCAAATATCAGGTAGAAATATGTGATTATACCTTGTGATATTTAATTTAATGGAAACTATTGTTACGTGTGCCAGGTTCACAGTTCAGATAAAGTGAGACTACTCTTCCAAAATTATTAAGCTTAAATATAGTCACAAAACTAAATTACAACTCACAGTCTTACTATATCGCGTTCCACTAATTATCCGATCAGCAAAATGATTCTTGACGCGTTTAATTTAGCACTGATTCGACGGCTGACTCTGTTTCCTAGCGCCTCGACGGACGCCTCTAGATTTGTCCATTTGCGAATTTTCAAGTCATAGGACTGTGTTAGTTTTGCAATATTTTCCACATTCTCCTTAACTGGCTCAACTTGAGACATTTATTATAATACTGCCTCTTTCTTTGAAACAGCTCTTCCCGAATATCGCCTTATTGCCTCCAAGTCGGTGTATTGTGTACTTACTTCGCTGTGGTCGATACAACCGAGATATCAGCCGCCTTTATAGTCCATTTTCAATTGGAATACACGCTTGGAAATTGTGCTGATTTAGTTTTGACTTCAAATATCAATAAATACCTTTAAATACTTTAGGATTTTTGAGGTTGGCATCTTTGCAAATGATTTCGGCAAAAAATATCGCGGATTCAAGATAGCCGATTGAAGGTTTTGAAAATAAATCATATCTTGACTATTTTTCAACAAATTTTCAGGAAAAGAAAATTGTAGGTATTATTATACTGCCAAATAAAATAATAATTATACAGGGTAGTCCAACAAGCGCGCCTCGTTCAATAGTAGCCGAACCGTTGAACTTATGGAAAAATGTTCTGTATAAAAGTTTTAGCATTTCATCTCTGCTATAACCTGAAATTATTTTCAAGTATACAGGGTGTCTCAAAAAGAGTAATCCTAAATTTTATGTTTTTTTTTAAACGGAATACCATATGTTTTTATGTGGCAAATGAAGCCTCTATATGCTCTGTATTCAAATTTAAAATCGCATTTGAGTTGAATGCAGCGTTGCCAAGTTATGATTTTTCGAAGAAAAAAATAGACCAAAACATACTTCTCTAAAATTGTCATATCTCCGCCACTGTACATTAATTACCCTTAAAAATTTACATGCAATCTAATGTTAGCCTAGTTGCTCCTACAATATCTTAATTTTTCGATTTAAGTACCTATACAGTGTGTCCAAAATATTTGCCTAAACACGTCAATTTTGAAGTCCATTTTAATTGAGTTTTTCAAATACAACACCCCGTATATTCTTTATTTCTATCGACAAGCTGAAAATTTCCTCTTTTAGAAAATATCATATTTGCCGTATCTATCTCATTAATATTTTGAGATATTAAGATTTTACTTTAACTTTGCCCAAAAAATGGTGAAAAGTAAAGTAATTTGGTAGTTTTACCTGGAAAGTTTTTCGGGAGTTTTGAAAATTTTATAGGTTTGGACGTGTTCTTTCCGAATTTCTATTTTGCCACATCGTATTTTTGCCGCTCCCGCCGCCATATTGAAAAATTTCGCCAATAAACAGGTTTTTTCACAATATCTCCTTTTCTTCTCATTAACATGAAAATAGTTATAAAAATTTGGTAAAGGCCTTTACCCATGACTTCCCTCGGCAAACCACTCCATCCTTTTTTGAATAAACGTCGTCAGTTAAATGGTTTTTTTTTGGAAATATACGACCAAATATGTTCGAACACAAAGGGCCTCATATCTTGAAAAGGGATAGAAAAACCGACAAAAACGAAAACGTAGCTTTAGTGAATTCCAAGAACAGTACCTTCTTGCTGATGTAACCAACTTCGTATTATTAACCGTTCTTGTTAGTGTCGCATGGTTTTTGGAACATTCTCTATATCTGCGAACAAAAACCCTTACATTAGCGCCGCCGGTATAGGGGTTCAAAGTCTATACCAAAAATCGTTGTTCTAGGTTGAGCCGTTATTGACCTGGAGCGCCAACAGACCGACATGTCTCTCTGTCGGTCTGTAGAGCTCCGACAGACCGACAGAATTGAGAAAACATGATTTTCGTAATCTAGGGATCTGAAAACGTATAAATGTGAAAAAATCTCGAGGTCGATTTTTTACGTGGATGCAAATACTTCGCTTTACCGAGGGAAGTAAAAATGAATGATTTTAGCGTAGGTAGTCGTGCTGTAAAGTCGACTCAACACGCGTGTTGGCCAAAAAACTCATTTCCACACCACCATGAGGTAGAGTAAGTGGCGTGATTTTTTATTATCGTGGTATCCCCAGTGGGCCTAATCCACATGCAATGGATTATTACAATATTTAGCGCATTCTCCATCGCTTCGCTATTCTTGATGGACTATGTGTTGCGGGTTTATCGATATTATCTTTAGAACTGATCGAATCGTTGCAGATAGTTTCTTCCGCACATCATCATCGATCGACAGCAGTGAGATATCAGCGGTTACTGCCGGAAGCCTAGTACTACCTCAACGAATCGACAACGAAGCTGTTAATCCCATCGATTCAAACATATTTGGTCGTATACATATTTCCAAAACTACTTATTTCAGAAGAATCGTTCAAATTTGAACGTTCCCTATGTTCATAGGCTCTACAAGATTGGGACCTGAAAGTTTGAGTCCGACGTTCCGCTTTCGGTGTCCGTGTCATCATCAACTTTCTATTTTTTTTATCTATTTTCATGTTAATGAGAAGGAAAGGAGATATTGTGAAAAAACCTGTTTTTGGCGAAATTTTTCAATATGGCGGCGCGAGCGGCAAAAATACAAGGTGACAATGTAGAAATTCAGAAAGAACACGTCTAAACCTATAAAATTTTCAAAACTCCCGAAAATCTTTCCAGGTAAAACTACCAAATTACTTTGCTTTTTACTATTTTTTATGCAAAGTTGAGGGAAAATCTTAATATCTCAAAATATTAACGAGATAGATACGGCAAATACGGCAGATATTTTCTGAAAGAGGATATTTTCAGCTTTTCGATAGAAAAATAATATACGGGGTGTTGTATTTGAAAAACTCAATTAAAATGGACTTTAAAATTGACGTGTGTAGACAAATATTTTGGACACCCTGTATACTTAAATCGATGAAATGAAGATATTTTAGGAGCAACTAGGCTAACATTAGATTACATGTAAATTTTTAAGGGTAATTAATGTACAGTGGCGGAGATATCACAATTTTAGAAAAGTATGTTTTGGTCTATTTTTTTCTTCGAAAAATCATAACTTGGCAACGCTGCATTCAACCCAAATGCGATTTTAAAGTTGAATACAGAGTATATAGAGGCTAAATTTGCCACATAAAAACATACGATATCCCATTCAAAACAAAAAAAATTGTGATTACTCTTTTTTGAGACACCCTGTATGCTTGAAAATAATTTTGAGTTATAGCAGAGATGAAATGCTAAAACTTTTATACAGAACATTTTTCCATAAGTTCAACGGTTCGGCGACTATTGACCGAGGCGCGCTTGTTGGACTACCCTGTATACGAAACGTACTCCTAAATTGTTGTACCTACGTATCTGCAACAAAAATAAAATTTGTAAGCTCTTTGTTCTACGCAGTGGCGGATCTAGAGCACCATCCTGGGGGGGGGGGGTAGAGCTTCTCAATCAGTAACGGCTCGTGGTCTATACTTGAAGGAGCTCACACTAGGGTTGCCAATTTTCGGTTATTGAAATAAAGGACATATTTTGAAAATTTTTTGGGTGCTACACCATTGAGGGTGCCAGTGAAGGCTACCATATTTTTTTCTGTTCTCATAAAAAATCGGGACACTCTCATGAAGCAGAGGTCTAATGTACCTACCTACATACATATAAAAAAAAAGCGCAGGCGAACATTTTTTTAAGAGCCACGCCCGATTTTTTGGTTTTTCACGTTAATGTCCAATAGTTATCTACTCCGGCGATTCTTTTTAGGTAGGTAGGTAACATACCTACCTAAGTAACAATAAAAAACAATGTTTAATTTAAACATTTTGTTAGAAAAAAATCTAGAATAACATAGTGGAGGCCTGAAAACAGCGCTGCCAATAGAGTGGAGGTAATAGACTGTGAGATTGAGACTGTTTAGTGACGTAATTTTTTTGTCTGACATTTTGAGGGCTGAATGTGGTTAGTTAGCTGAATAAAAGATTGACATTGATAAATAATCTACGCACGAAAAATATCAGATGCTTTTCAATAGCTGAAAAAGTGGGGATGAGTGTCAACTTCCAAGAGAAAAGAACCTTCCACGTTTACTTTTTGTCTGGCAATCGAGAGAATAATAGTATATTGTTGTATTAGGAGTAGAAGCTTTACTTTTTTGTGCTGAAGCAGTAGGTTTGCGAGCCGAACGTAGTGAGGCTTGCAATACTGCTGAAGCACAAAAAAGTGCTTCTACTCCGTATGCAACACGCTATTTTTTCTCCAAACGACTGTGGTAAGCTCGGGGGTAACTGAATGGTTGAGTGGCAATAAAAGTACGAGCGGCACTAAAAGTACTTTTACTGCCGCTCCAGCGGCACCAAAAGTACTTTTGCTGCCGCTGGGGTTACCAAGCAGCATAGAAATTGAATTTCTACCATCTTGACAGGTGTTGACAAAGTGACGTCTTTATGACGTTTGGAGAAAAAAGGTTTTGTTGTGAAAATAACGCTAAAAAATCGCCAGACTGTAATCACAGTTCGAAATCGAGCAAATAATCTGCAAAACATTCTATGGATATTTCGAACAGGGAGCAGGTTTTGAAACCACTTATATTCTCATCAGCTAACTAGCCACATTCAGCCCACAAAATGCTAGACAAAAAAAAATTACTCCACTAAACAGGCCCTATCTCAGGGTCTATAAGGAAATACATGATCTTGAGTTTTTTTTTTTTAAGTCGCAATTACTATTTATTATGGAGTAAAATCACAATGAAATTATGACTTTGAGTGATTCCGAGGTATAACCAGATGAAACCTATATCATCTTGTAGAGGACACTCTGAAGCATAGGAAATGAGAATGTACAACCTTTTTTAGTAGGACTGAACTTTGAAATCGGCCCCTTAAACGTGACTGAGCTCGAATTTGAAAAACTACGTTTTTCTAAAACATTACCCGCTGTTTTTAATTTAAGCATACAATGTAACATTCTGATTTTTTGCACACCTATACTTGAAACATGAGCGCTTCTAATGACAGTTCAGAAATTTCGAAAAGGTTGAAAGTTTTTTTGTTGAAAAGTTAGGAATATAGAATTATCAAAATCGTGCATCTAAAATTTCACCCTGCGGCTAGCAATGTGAATTATTGAAAATTTCTATACATATATATCGAATTAAATGTAGTAAAAACATTGACGAAGTTTTTGAAAAAAATATAAGTCGCTAACTTTAACGGTTATAGAAATATGAATTTTTATCCGGGAGCTTTGAAAGCGCTCTGATGTTGAAAGCGGCTAGCGGCTACCATTCTGGAAATCATCTGCGTTAGTGCGTTAGCGTTACATCTAGAAATAAAATAAAAAAATCTATAAACAAAAAGTAATTGATTGAATCCTTTTTTATGAAGTTAGTTTAAATATTTTCTCCTTCGTCATCCTCATATAAATCAGGAACATTATTTTGACAACTTTTGCAGGAACAATCGCTGCAGCATTTTAAACCCTCTTTCAAGCAGACACATTTATTATTTTAACATAATCTATCTTCACAGAAGACATTCATTAGTTACCTTATATCCATTGGTATGGGATCAGCAGTCATCAAAACAGGCTCAAAAATTCCATTATTCCTAGTCCAACCAAAGTTAACAGGGTCAAGTATAGGCATAATAGGTATATGACTGAATATCCATATACGCAGTTGATATATGCACCTGAAATTTTGTTTATCGCATAAATACAGCTTCTTTTGTTATATATACACCTAGCTCAGTACATGCTGGTGAAATGCATCATCTGTGGGTAGAAGTTCAGAAGCGGATTTATTGGAAGTTGTGGTCAATTGATATCTCAATTATTCATCGAGGGCTTTTAGGGCCTTGTTCTTATTTCTGAATAGGGCCAATGCAAATTTGATGGCAATATAAGGTTCCAAGATTTTTAGAAAATACATTTTTTGCCTTTGCATTTGTGGTAACGCATCCTGTTGACACATGCAACGCTGGTAAACATTTATAAACTTCATTTTCCAATTTCTGCACTATTTATTGGAATGATCCGTTTTTTATTCCCTTGCCTTAATTCCATAAAAAGGTAGGTTTCTTTCGAAGAACTTACTTCAATAAATTCAGAATAGTGGTAATACCAGAACATTTGCATCTGCAGACTTCACCAAAATTTTTTTTTGGTGAAGTATCTGATATTCATATAAGACGTGGATTATAAGTCGTGCATCAGTCTCATCATGGTTTGATTTCAAATCTTTCAATTCGGTCACACGGTTACACCATCCTTGTTGACAGAAAAGCATAACTCTGGGTTTTCAAAACCACCAGCGATGATCAGAGTTTCTTCTATTTGTCAGCTAAATGTTCCAAAATATAACCAGTTACAAATTTCAATAGGGATTCTTCATTTTCTGACAATTTTAAAAAATTCCGAAACTTCATCACTTTTCTCTTGCCAGAAACATCATACGCATACTTATCTGCGAAGTTACTTCTTCTGCGTCTTTCCAAAGACTTGACCGATTCATCTATTAAAAACCACCGTTTTCCTCAGTGCTTCATACCTTCGATCAAGTGAAAGAATTTGATTCAGAAAAATACATGCGAGTTCATTAAAAGTTAAGCTGAAAATGCTCTTTATCATTTAGTCCTTGAATAAGTACCATGCGAAGGGGGTGTGACCCAAAAATGAAGTTTTAGTGCGAAGAAATCTAAGAACAAATATTTGAACCGCATCTTGCTACGATGAACCGTTTTTGAGTATATAAGGTCGGTTCAAAGTAACAAACGCCTAGGCTGTTACGTCACACTGGCTTCGGAGGCACAGTTAAAATATGTGTTAAATTTTCCAAGACAAAAGTCAACGATCTCACTTAAAGCAAATTGCAACCACTTAAAGTATAGGGCACGGTTCAACCACTGAACAAACAGAAGGCTATGATTACGGCGGTTAGCCGGTGTGACGTCACAAGTTCCCGCAATATTTATTTTCATGAAGAATTTTCTCGGATAGTATGTTGAATGAAAGACTGCGGTTTCCACGGGAGATCTTAGATGTTTTTTCTTGATTTAAGTAGCTTAAGTTGCTTTTTTTAGTCACACCCTTGTTTAACATCAGTTCGAAGAGAAGCGACTGTTGAATATGGTTCAAACTTTGATAATAAATCAGACTCAGCTTGTTTTTCGCATACGAACGCACAAAACTGGAAAAGTCAGAAAATGCACCTCTCGGTGAATGCACGAATAATTCCGTCGCGACGAGGTTCACGATGGGCTGAGCGCACTCCAGGGCTCTTGGATAAAAATTTATATTTCTATAACCGTTAAAGTTAGCACCTTAATTTTTTTTTTTTTTAAACTTCGTCAATGTTTTTACTACATTTGATTCGATATATATGTATAGAAATTCTCAATAATACACAGTGCTCGCCGCAGGGTGAAGTTTAAGATGCACGATTTTGATAATTCTATATTCCTAACTTTTTAACAAAAAAACCTTGAGCCTTTTCGAAATTTCTGAACTGTCATTAGAAGCGCTCATGTTTCAAGTATAAGTGTGCAAAAAATCAGAATTTTAGATTGTATGCTTAAATTAATATAGCGGGTAATGTTTAGAAAAACATAGTTTTTCAAATTCGAGCTGAGTCACGTTTAAGGGCCGATTTCAAAGTTCAGTCCTATTAAAAAAAGTTGTACATTCCCATTTCCTATGCCCCAAAATGTCCTCTACAAGATGATATAGGTTTCATCTGGTTATACCTCGGAATAACCCACCCTCAGAAAACAGCGAGTTAGAGCAGTGATTTTATTCCACTATATGGTCGATCTATCTGATTCTTTTTAAAAATAAAAAAATACATAAGTATATCAGAGAATACGGGACGTATGACAGGCTTTGCCACTGTACCACTTCGAAAACCATCCAATTTTAGCTTCCTTCCAAATAACATTTTTAGGATATTACATTTTATCTCAAATTCGGAGCTTGGGGATTTACCAAAATTTTTCCAATGTTGCCAACTTTAGGACATTTTTTATTGCATTGTAGTTTTGGCACAGGCTTGAAAATAAACTATGTGGTGAATGATGGGGGCGGTACTTCAAAAAAAAAATATGCATTTATTTATATTTCCGGATTTTAAAGGACATTTGCCGCCCTTTAGCACCTTTCAAAAGGACGAAGGACATTATTCTAAAATAATGGACTGTCCTTTGAAATAAAGGACGGTTGGCAACCTAGTTCACACCCAAAGTAGGACCATGTAGGTAAAGCCCACCGCAGATGTCGCCGGAGGCAGAAATTTTTTTCGGGTGCCATGCCCAAAATGCATTCTAAGCAAAAAATAATTGTGTGTTTTTCAATAATTAATTTTTTTTACGCCTCTCTGGGGGGGGGTAATTACCCCCCTTTACCCCCCCCCCCCCCCCCCCCCCGTGGATCCGCCAATGGTTCTACGCATACGAGTTATTTTACAATAATCGCAATCCACATATATATATATATATATATATATATATATATATATATATATATATATATATATATATATATATATATATATATATATATATATATATATATATATATATATATATATATATATATATATATATATATATATATATATATATATATATATATATATATATATATATATATATATACAGGGTGTCCCAGAATATGTGGGCAATCTCTCGGATTCAGATAGAACTCGAAAAAATAACATGACAACTTCCTATAAAAAAAAAATCCTACGGCCCCCCCTACGAAGTTACGTGCCCCTAAAGGACGCCTCTGAAAATAGGTTTTTTGTTGATAACTTTCAAAATACTTCGTGTAATTTTTTTTCTTTAAATATGATGGATACTAGGTTAGACCCCCTAAAATGGAACCTCTCAAACATACTTGACCAATCTAGTTTGCCAGGGACGGACTAGCTTTAACGCAATCGTAAAACTGAGGAAATATTAGTAGAAAGGATTAATTTCTCGATTAATTTTCACTTTCGCGAAATAAGGGCTAATATTGAAGCATTGTCGAGAGTCGGACATTTTTTTATTAAAATAGGTATGGAATGCATAAGATTAGAAGGATCTCATGTTGAGTCGACATAAAAAATTATTTATTAAAAAACCATTAATACACAAAAACAGATTTTTCTCGAAACCAGCTCATTTTTATGACATCGAATAAGAGTACCTTTTTTCTAGTTCAAGGTTGAAACAATCTAACAATATTATTGCTATGCCTATATCATACAGGGTGTAAAAAAAATTAGCATTATTGTGTTAAAGCTAGTCCGTCCCTGGCAAACTAGATTGGCCAAGTGTGTTTGAAAGGGTCCATTTTAGGAGGTCTTGTCTAGTATCCATCATATTAAAAGAAAAAAAAATTACACGAAGTATTTTGAAAGTTATCAACAAAAAACCGATTTTCAGAGGCGTCCTTTAGGGGCACGTAACTTCGTAGGGGGGGCCGTAGGAATTTTTTTTTATAGGAAGTTGTCATGTTATTTTTGTGTGTTCTATCTGAATCCGAGAGATTGCCCACATATTCTGGGACACCCTGTATATGTATATCGTCCTTTTCGAAACCAAATCTTCTACATTTTGACAACCAAATTCTGTGCAAGAACGTGTTTCTGCACAATGAACAAAATTTTTTCTACAGCCACAGGCTTTTGTAGTGCAACCTTTTTTGCAGGAACATGGTACAAGTTCTAATATTCCTTCAGGAGCAGGAGGTTTTGTTAAAGCAATAGGTAGGTATGATCCATCTTGCAGTTTTTCGCAACTAGACTCGCTTGTTTGTGGAAGATCTTGTTTCCGTAAGTTTCCACAAAATCGCGATGTAATTCGCCCTACAATTTCATAATTTATTCATTCATTAAATGAATAAATTTATTAACAAAACCTTTTTCTACCGATTAATTCGCTGGAGGACAAAATTCAATTCGAAGAATTTGGAATTCTTTCAGATTTAGAAATAACAAAAACACAGAAAGCTTTCACCTTATTTATTATTTTGTCAAAATGATGACTGCGCACGTTTGAATTAACACAATAAGTTCTTATGGAAAGTACCAATAATATAAATTTTTTGAATAGGTGCAACACGTCATTGGTTTTGGAACATTAGAAGATTATAAAATCTAAAATGAAAAATGAGGGTCCGTTATTAAAAAAATGAAGTTGATGATGGTGGGCCAAAGACGAAACGTCAGATTTCAAATTTGAGGGTAGAAAAAGTGGCTACAATGAAGTGATTTTTTTTTTTTAAATATCACTTCAAATAAAGTCAAGAAAAAATAGAAACAATTTTGCAAAATTTCGGTTTTTCCCGCATATCTCCGGAAGTATTCGGAATATTCTAAATATCAAAGCGGCATTTTGTTAAGCATTAAATTACGCAACTTTGCCCCAACTTAACCAACCCTGTATCTCTCACGGTTTCTGCGGTCCCAATGATGTGGCTCGAATTTGAAATACCCTGTACATATGTGTCAGGACTGTAAGATCTATATCACTTCCAATAGTTTGTTTAACATCAATAAATGGCGAACAATAATCGTATCAACTTCCTCATCTAATAACACATCAAAGAAATTTTTGAAAAGGACTTCGCACGCCTTATTGGATTTCGGCGATCGGACGGTTTTTTTCAAATTTTGATATATTATAGAGGATTTAATTCTTAACAACCTTTAAATGGGACGAAATCTTGTAGGTTACGTTCTTTGAGATATGAGCGTTGAAAGATGAACTTTTTTGCGACTTCTTGTTTGGAGAGTATACGAAATACTGGTGTTTATCAGTCAAAATATTCAGAGGTTCACATATTTTACGCAATGAACTATAGCTAAAAACTGGAATGCGCACACATTGCCATATCTGCTAAAAAAATGAAGCCATGAAAGACAGATGCCACAAGGGGGAATGTTGTTTTTTTCTGTTGCTCGCTGATATATGACGTTTTCGAAAGTTTTGTCATATTTCCCTTCACAGGTTTCATCAATTGGAATACGTGTTGGAAGCAATTTTCGCCATTTAACATAATGAGTGCGACAAAAACAGGTATCCCCACCGCAGCAGCCGCACTAGGCTTCAAGTTCGTCCTTATGTGTTAGCATTCCAGTTTTTGGTTATAGTTCATTAATTTTACGTCACTAACAAATGTCAACATGGGCTAATGGTGCATTTACATTCACTTCGAAGTCCAATTTGACGCGCTTGGCATATGGCGATAGCACAGATCGATTTACATTGAAATAAATTTGAAGTTCACTTTGAAGTGCACTTTAAATTTGGGCGAGCTGCTTGCCGAGGGCAAGCAGAAATTTGTGAAATGTCAAATTTTTAGGTTATTCATCATGATTCTCATTAAATTCTGACGTTTTTGTTCTGCAATGTAAATGATAAAATATCAAACGTCAAATTCAACTTGAAGTTGGAAGTGAATGTAAATGCTCCTTAAGGCCGGGACCGCACTGGCGCTAACATTGGCCCCAGTGCGGCCAGTGCGGTCCCGAACTCAGCCTATGTTGATATTGATTTGTCAGTGACGTGAAATATGTAAACCTTTCAATATTTTGACTAATAAACACCAGTAGCACCAGTATTTCGTATACTCCCCACGCAAAAAGTCGCAAAAAAGTTCATCTTTCAACGCTCAATCTCAAAGACCGTTATATCTACAAGATTTCATCCCATTTAAAAGTTGTTAAGAATTTCTACAAAATTTGAAAAAAAAACGACCGATCGCCGAAATCCCAAATAAGGTGTGAGAGGTCTTTTCTTTGGAAAACACAACTGTTTTTACCACAGGTTTTAACCAAAGCACTGTAAATTACTCATACTATGAGTTGGTACATGGTCAGATTTATGTAATACGTGTGGTTTTGCTTTTATAAGACAATGGAGAAACCCGAATTCTGAATCATTGGGCACTACCACCAATTGAAGACCGGCTTCGAGCTTGTTCTGCTCTCATCAGGGCAATATAGGCGAAAGCACGCAACTCAGAGAAACAGGTTTGAAGGAGATTCACACGATAAGATAGATATAGATCTTTGATAGCGTGTGGCTCCCTCTCACCGTAGTCCCACAAAGATGTTTTGAAGCTTTGGTAAAAACACTTGTGTTTTCCAAAGAAATTTTCAAACATCTCTTTGATTCGACACACTGTCTAGAATTTCTTTGATTTTGTGAAAATCATAAAACATCAACTAAAATATTCGGATATTGCAGTAGTTATTATTATTTCGTGAAACAATAGGTTTTTATTTTGGTAGTAGGTTCGGACCGGGAACGATTTTTTGTTGGAGAATTTTACTACCAAAATATGCTGTTAATTCTGACTTGGTCTTACTGCTTGAAAGAAAGTCCTTTAGGGTTATATTTTTCATCGGAGTTTTGTCAGTAATTTGATGATAAATATCTTCACCTTTATTGCGTTTTTCTCTCATATTTGTCCTTAAAGAGTTTTCTATGTTTGTGCTTAAAATGATATGCATATTATTATACAGGACGGACGTAAATTGGTCGCCAAGATAATCACTTTACCTGCATCTCGAAAAGGGCCGCTGCTAATGACATGTAAATTCGTCGCCCGCGTTTTCTAGGAGTACCTGTGTTGCAAAAGGAAGCTGCATTGTATAGCAAGGCTTTACACTATTGGAACGGAGAACCTGATATCCAGGAGGGAAGATGTGCACAATCACGGAGCATTCGAAAAGGAAGTGAGCAGAAAAGCTATTTCCAGTGCGTGCAAGAGGAAGGCAAGAGAAGATATCAGTGAAAGGCCTTCAAAAATTTTTTGTAGAGCTTTAGCAACAAATTTGCCACCGTCCCTTACAACTACTGATGTTGGTTGCATTAGAAGAAATATCTATAACAGTCGCCGCAAAATCCTTCCAGGACCGATTCCTAAGAACATAGAAGAAGTGCATGAAGTTCTCAGCAGCGCATATGGCGAAACGCTGTTAACCAATAAAGGTGAACAATTTTTGTTTATTAACAATATAGAAAAAAATATCATTGTGTTTACATGTGAAAGCAATATACGTGTTTTGACCGATATGGATATACTGTATATGGACGGAACCTTCTCATTCTGCGCAAAGTTCTTCTTACAGTTTTTCACTATTCACGGACTCAAAAATGGCCATTATGTTCCACTAGTTTTTTGTTTGCTACCAAGTAAGACAACTGAGTGCTATAATAGTTATTAATGATACAAGTTCGATATGAACGCCATAATGAAACGCGTGTAACGTTAAACCACGAGGCGTTAGCCGAGTGGTTTAGTTACACAAGTTTCATTAATAAAGTTCATATCGAACGTGTATCATTCAAAATTTAATCTACAATGGTCCAAATAGATTTGATTTGCCTTGAAATAGCAAAAACTTTTCAAATTAAAATTTGAAATTTAGCAGGTGCCCGTACTAGTCGAGAACCTGCTTGTTGGTTTTTAGAATTTTGACTTTGGCAGCTTCAATATTGGAGTCCATTTTTGTGCCATAAATTCAATTTTATAGTGGAAAATAATATTATTATTGGTGATTCTGAGTTCGAAAGTGTCTCTTCGAATATAGAGACAGCATTATTGAAAAGGTTCTTCTGGCAACTAACTTTCTTTTTGTATATTTTTCATTTCAAAATTTGGGTGTTATTATGAATTCTTAAACGCACTAGTGCTATTATGAAGGACCTAATGACATTCAAATGACAATGCTAAATGTGTCATAATGACACCGACGTAGATTAAACATGTTTATACCTACTGAAATGCAAGATTTATGAAAAGTACGGTCTTACTTTTGATCCACTGCAAATTTTTGTTGATTTTGAAAAGGCCATCCACCTAGCATTAAGGTCGGTTTGGCCAGATGTAAAAATAGCGGTTGCCGATTCCATTTACATCAGGCCTGGTATCGAAAGATTAAATCAATCGGATTAAGTTCTGACTATGAATCAAAGACCGAAATAGGAATCTGGATCAAAAATACTCTCGGGCTGACTTATTTGAATCCAAATGAAGTGGAGGACTGTTTCGTCTTCGATTTAATATCATACAAACCAGAAAGTGAACTTTTGGATAAATTTTGCGACTATTTGTTAGAGACATATATCATCGATAACGCAGCCTTTCCTCCTACTATGTGGGCGGAAGAAGGTGCCTCGGTTACAAGAACGACTAATTGTTGCGAATCGTTTCATGCAAAATTTAATTCTTCCTTTACGCAACACATCCCTCCATATACGTCTTCCTTGAAAAGTTAAAAGAATGTCAAATTGAAACGTATGTAAAAATACAAAGTTTTGATGTCAGTACCAGTTTCAAAGACAAAAATGTTAAAGCTAAGTTAGCATCACTCGAAAATTTGGTCAGAATATATAAATTGGGAGAAATAAATCGACTGCATTCCGTAAAATGTACATCTTACTTATAATAACTATAATGTACATAACATGCGCCTTTTCAAAATTGTGTATTAAAAATGTACTTTGTATTTTTAATGTGTTCTGTTATATACATGTTGTAGACTGTGTTATGAATGTATATGTAATAAATAATAAACTAGTCAAGATAAAGAGCACCATTTGTTTTTTTTTGGTTCCGATATAAAAACCCGGCGACCAATTTACATGTCGGATTAGTGGAGCAGGTAATCTTGGCGACGAGTTTACCGCCGCCGATTATACATGTATGTCTTATATTCCTATATAATTTTGCCCACAAATGCTTTTGCCAAGTCTTCACAATATATAATTTGAGGTGATTTATTTATACTTTGCACTACTGCAATACCATCTACGATTTGTGAGGCGATTTACCGGATTTCCATCATATTGGCCATTGGTAAGGATTGCATTTTCGACTAAATCCTCAAGCCTTGCCATAATCTTTGACTTATCACTTGGCAGTAAAAGTGTTCCATCTGGAGCAAATAAAGAACGATGCATCACTTAGAGACTTTCATTATTATGGCTTCCCAGGTAACAGTCCGACGTCATTTGACATTATATTACGTTAACAATGTTCTACCTGACTTCGGCATGCGACCGACGTCTGAAGGACTTCCTGATTTTTTGTTTAATATGGGTTCAAAGATACTTATGAAGCTCCTATGTGATGAAAAATTGTGAAAAACACACTTATGAAGGACTAATCTTGCCGATGTTGAATGTAAAATTGAAATTAATCGAAAATAGCAACAATGGCAACCATCGTCGGTCGAACCCAATAATGGCCGAAGCCCCCGAAACAGCTGATGTCGAAAGCGATGAAAATTGCACCAAATTTGCACGAAAACTGACTATGCCCAATGTTTGGTCAGATAATTAATCCCTAGTTTTCACCTGCGGCGACCTTTAGTCGCAATATGTATTCTTTTATACGAAATCTGTTCATAAAAATAATCGCGACATCGAGTCTACCTTTTACGGACGACGGGTAAAGCTTAAAGGCCGAAACTCACTAGCAACACGCCACGTCATGCTTCGCCATACCACGCCATGTGACGAAAATGTATGCGTATATTCTTCCATTTATTTATATGTGCTGCGTACACACTTGCCATACGCGATACCACGCCATGGCACGCCACGCCATCCGTCCATTTGCACACAAACTGTCCCACGTGAACCTGTGTCACATGGCGTAGGGTGGCGTGGCGTGTTGCTAGTGGGTTTCGGCCTTAATTTTATTTATACATTTGTAAATCATGATGCAGAATCAGATTTGACCAGCCATTACCGTCATGAGTTTTGTTCGGAATTTTCCCTGTACCTACTTTTCTCTACCTACCTCTCTATCTTTATCTAAATATATCTCTATCTTTATTTCCTTACCATTATTTTGCTATTACCGAGGTTGTTACCGTTGCGATCTAATACATGTTTGTATATTAGGGAGTGTGGAGGTCAGTGTGCTCTTCCATTCCTCAGAAGTAAATCCTTTTGAAGAATGAGAAGAAAAAAATAAAAACTGAAATTTTGAGTACCGATTTGCGCGCCGTTGCTCCGGGATGAAGTTATCCTAAGTTTTCCCTTATACGAGCTGTGCCAACTTCTGTTTAAGTGATTTCTCTTTTCCCTTGCAGGAAATCAATTGGACAGGCTGCTGACTTCCACTTTATTGACACAGGCTTGGTAGGGGGGAGTGAGAGTCGGGTAGTTTTTTAGGGATTAAGGGTGATTTCAATGGAAAGAGCCATTCTTGAGATAATTGCATTCCTAGGTGTGTTCGTCCGCACACTGATTTCTTTTCTATCCCTTCTTGATTGAGCCTTTTTACGGATAACTTGTATATGGCGGCTGATCCCCGTTGTATATAAGGGATGAAGCGTCTCTCTTACTTCCTCTCGGGAACTCCGCCCAGAACAATATTTAAATTGGCGTTTCATCTTTTCACTGCACAGGGTCTTTCCCTGTATAAAGTTTGTTTCGCCAGGGTTTGTACTTGCCACCAGCATTTGCCTTCCTTGTTTAACAAATAAAAATTGACTGAAACATATCAATGACATCAAAAACGTTTGTCGGTTCTTAAACCAGAAGTCATTCATTTTAATTTGTCAAAAAAATTGAATGTGTCATATGAATTAATCTACGACAACCATTTTTTTTCAAGTTTCAAGGTCAAGTATGAACCCTGGTGAAACGAACCTTAGTTGTTTTTTTTTTGTACCATTTCTCACCCTTCTGAATGTTATGAATGGCAAAATAATGGTAAAATAGTTATTTACATTCCAAGCTGCGAAAGCGTATTTTTAGGTGCGAGGTGTATTCAAATAGCCGAGACGAAGCGAAGCGCAGCCGAGGCTATTTGAATACCTTCGAGCCACTAGCATGTTTCACTTTCGCTTTAGCTCGCCTATGCAAGATAAAAAAATCTACTTTCGTAGGGGGAGAAGGACTCTGTGAAATAAAGGTACGCTAATTTGATTTGAGAATTAATTAATGGTTTTATTGGTTTACCTATGTCAGGATGTGGTTGAGTTACGTGCCTTATTTATTTCCTTTTCCGAGTTAACAATTACCGTCTGGAGATTATTTTTTTTAAGTGTGTTTCTGAATTTTCACCCTTCCATATTTTATGTAGCTAAATATTTGCGCGCCATTGCTCCGGGGTGAAGTTATCTGAAGTTTTCCCTTATACAAGCTGCGCCAACTTCTGATTGAAGAGTGACTCTCTAAACGTTGAGAGAAATCAATTGGACAGGCTGTTGACTACCACCTTATTGACATAGGCGTGGTAGAGAGGAGTTAGAGTCGGGTAGTTTTTTGAGGAATAACGCTGATTTTAATGGAAAGAACCATTCTTGAGATAATTGCATTCCTAGGTGTGTTCGTCTGCACACTGATTTCTTTTCTATTCTCTTGATTGAGCCTTTTTACGGATAGCTTGTATATCGGCTTATCCTCGTTGTATACAAGGGATGAGAGTCTCTCTTACTTCCTCTCGGGAACTTCGCCCAATATTTAAATTGGCGTTTCATCTTTTCACTGCACAGGGTCTTTCCCTGTGTAGTTTTTTTTTTGTACCGTTTCTCTTCCTTCTATATGTCATGAATGGCAAAATAATGAGTAACGTTGCAAGTTCAGTCAAGTTTTTAGAGGACCCTAACGAACTATGAGTTTTTCTCGATTATGTTTTGATTATGACCTACCAATATGACTTCCGTAAGGACGAGTGATACACGTTAGATATCAGACTAAAATACTTAACAACCGCTTTCAACTTTCCTCTTTTCTTCCTTCAATATGTGTCTATCTTTTCTATCCACTTATACCTTACCTAGTTTTTAAGTTTATCAAAAAAAAAAAAATATAAGTACACTTCGTATATTTTTTTTCTTTTTTGAAGGGGAAGTGGGCAGTGTTACATTGCAAATGCTACTTGTTCCTTTTTTCTTTCAAATTTTATTTTATTATACCTTTTATTGTTGACAGTCTGGTGACTAGCATTAAAAAAAGGGTTTCTGCTACTTTTAATATTAGCAATTATTAAATTATCAAACTGGAGGGCACGATTTTCGTTTAAATTTCATGTACCAGTTTAGTACCAACGCTTTCCGTTGACTATTTTTAGGGGAAGCACTGTCTGCTCACCTGATCCGTTTCATTTCTCCCTTTTAAATTTTACCGTTCGAGCTGAAAGGTCGATCCTGGCTGGGGGCAGCCATCTTCCTAAAGTGTGAATACCGTTCTCTTGGAAAAAAGTACCTTATCGGCCATCGGGTATTATCCTAACGAAATAAAGCTCCGTAAGGCAATAATCCATTAATTACAGAAAAGATTTAAATAAAAAGGCTCGTGATTACCGTTTTTTACTGGGGAGCCGTTTTTATCAGGGAGCCGTTTTTAACCGGGGGCCCCTTTTTTTCGAGGATCCGTTTCTCCTAACAAATCTGTTCCTAAAACGCCACATTTTCGTGGAACGTGGCATTGAGCTTTTGAAGGGATTCCTACAGGAATCAAGTCCCACCCGAGTCGATACGTGTACCCCCACATGTTTCGAAGAGAACTGAACTTCTAGCCTTGCTTTCCGGTTGGAATTTGCAACTTCCACTTGAAGCTTCCCTCGTCTAATGGACGAGAATGGATGGCTACCGTGCTCTACCTTTTTGTTGGAATGGAGGCTTGTATAGAGTTTTATTTGTAACCTCCATTATCTTTTTTATGAAATCTTCTATATAATCAATCAGGTACCCTGATTGATTAAATTTTTACTGACATTAACTTCCAATATTTAAAATTTCCTTTTCACTTTCTTGACACTGGAGTGAACTTTGGATAATTATTTCTGACTTTTGATTTATCGAATTTATCATGGGTTTATCTTTGCTTAACTTTTAGTACCGCCATATTTGAATAACGTACTTATATTTTATTAATAATAATCAATCAGTAATCTGAACAGAAGTCAAGGTTGGACAACATGCTCTAAATTTAAAATTATTGAGTTAGAACCTACATCGTCGAAAATTGATCAATTTTTAACCCTGGGTCCTATAACTTATGTATTTGTCGATTTCTAATATATCTCCTGACCATTTAACTGTTCTTCAACCCAACTATCGATTTCATACAGGTACAAATTGATTTTCTTTTCTGACAGCAACTGTTAATGAATTTATATGGCAGAAAGTGTTTTACCAGCATTTGATTTTATATTTTGAAATTATTCAACACTTGATTTTTGACACTGTGAGATATATCTACGCTAATTTAGTTTGAAACTTACTTAATTACCTATGTCAGTATTACGTTGAGTTATGTGCCTTATTTATTTTCTTTTCACAGTTATCAATTATACCATCTGTAGGTTTTTTTTTTTTTTTTTTTGTGTGTTTCTGAATTTTCACCCTTCCATATTTTATGTAATTTAATTTTTTTTTTTTTAATGTAGTGGCGCCCTCGACATTCTGTACTCATTAAACTATCAACTCACCCCTAATAATTATAAGCTGAGCAAACCGAGCATATTATGGGCCTCTTGTTAATTCATTAACAAAAGGGGTTACAATATGCACGAAATAGTAGGTAGGTATAATTTTATCGAAAACGCACTATTTAGTTAAATAAAACACATCGTTTACATTTTCCATCCTTTATTTCATTTTATTAATTTGGCACAAGAAAGAACAATGAATCTATTTTCTATAATAATTCAGATTTCAGAATTTCATATACTTCTGCTAGGTTTTCTTTTAATAATTTTTATAATAATTATTTTGGGAAAATTACAGGTTAGACATACATCGAAAAATCTAAATACCGTTCTCCAATTAAAATCAATATTCTTTTTATAAAATCATTAGTTTATCCTATTCACAATCCGATGTCCACAGGTACAGGTAAATTTATCACCTTTCCCTATCAAATAGCATTGAAAGGTGATAAATTTCACCTGTACCTGTGGACATCGGATTGCGAATGGATAATATAAGGTCAGAAACATAGCGATCTCAAAATAATATACTTATTTCTATGTTATAGAATGATTTTATAAGAAAAGTTAGAATCTTTTTTTGAACAGTACTTGAATTATTTTGGCAACACCCTTTTAAGATCACTAGCCCTATATTTAGCATTACAAGGAATACTTCAAATGCCTACTCATTTATTCGAAAATTCACCACTATCAACAACCCTTGAGGACTTAAATACAATAAAATAGGTACTAAATTTTACATAGATCACCTTAAAAATAAATTATCAGGTATCAAAAAGTCTAATTCATGATTTTTTTCTAACAGAATTTTAAATTAACAACATCTACTTAGATTCAAATTTATTGATAAATTTAAGGATACTTTAAAATGAAATGTTTATAGATGTGTACCTAAATATATTGTTTTATTATGTACCTACTTTGTACAACTTCTTTTAAGTACAATACTTGCTTTATATACAAGAAGATACGTATTTTATTTGAATTGAATTGAAATTAAATGAAAATCGTTTTGAATTTTTTTGCTTTTGATTAGGTAGTTTTTGTTTATGACGAAGAAACTAGACTAGAAACCTTCCTTACACGAACATTCAAATAAAAAATTTCAAGGGAAACAAATTTAAAATTGAATGGTTACATAAATAACATTGTAATTACCTGAGAAAATAATTCTGAAAATGCGACCTCGCAAGTATTTTCTCAAGATTGGTGTACCAAAAATTACCTACATTCGAGAATTTTCACACCACAGTTTCTCCCAAAAAAATCTTGCTAAATACTGTACATTTTGGATAGGTCCCTCATAAAGTTACATTTTTCACAACAAAAGTAGAATATATATATAATAATTTTGGTTCAAGTAATTTGTCAAAAACGTTCCTTCATCAGTAGACCTTAAGAGAGCTGAATCCAAATATAAAATATAAAAGCAAAACCCAAAGAAAAATATTTGCGAAAAAATAATCAAGATGACAAAAATAAATACTAATAAGTTGGCAAGAAATAATTAACTTAAAAATAACGTCTAGGTACACAAGAATCTAGTATAATTAAGAATGTGATGACTATACAAAAATATCAGTTGAAATAAATAGATGAGCTATGTGTACTTAATTTTACTGGCATTATAACTATACTAAAACAAATAAACATTAACAGTGTACATTGCACTTATTGTAATATTGATTTAAAACTCAAAATAATTCCCCCATAGAAGGCCAAAAATGTTATATTTTGTCACCGATTTTTGTATCTATACTTTTTTTGGCCCATTAAATCAAATAAAATACTGCTATAACCACCGGTACAGAAATGAAACAGATCTCTAAAGATCTTCAACTACAATATAAACTTATAGGTACCAAAAAAGAAACAACAACAAAAAAAACTCGCGCAATGTTTGAAGACTAAAAATGATTTCAAAAATTTACAAAAAAAAATATAACATTAAAAACAAATAAATAACTTGTGGCTTTAGGTTAATAACTGACTATGTACATAACAATACAACTGCTACACCAAATATTTATTTACAATATTTCCACAATATAAAGTCTTTTGGCATCTTTTCCTTTTTATTCAATGGCACTCAATTTGCTGCCCTGTTTCAATTTTCGTAGGTAAATAAATTACACCTACAAGTCCCAAACTAATAAACGCATCGCCTTAGAAAATTGAGGCTAAACAGGACTAAAAAAAAAATACTCAAAACCAACCTGGGAAAGTCACTTCCCCATTTGGCCAGGCTCATTCATCGTCATGCCTCGGACTGGGCGAATCGTAACGATCCTGTGAAAAATTTAATGCGTCTGGTGATGGACTGTCTTGACCATATAAAAATCCCCTATCCGAACTAGGTCCCGCTCCATTCATCATATGAGGTGGCGTCATTGAAGGCCTTCCAGATGTAGAGGTCGCTGGGGACGTTAACTCGGAAGATGATATAAAGTTCATGTCAGAACCGTCTCGGCACCAGAGCTGACGCATTTCCTGGCGACGTTGCCTCATTAACATTTTGTACTCTGATATGCGCATTTTTTTACCGTCCACTATGCAAGTCCGTTTTGGTCTTGGTCGATATCTGAAACAGAAAATGAAATTGAATTTTCCAAAATCAATTTTTTCGATAATTGTAAGCTAAAACCTATTCTTATTGTTGAAATTATTTATATAGGTACATTTAAACAGATACCGCTTTTCATGGTCTTCTGGATTTAATATTCAAATAGTCGGAGAGAAAAACATATTGTCACGACTCTGAGGTGCGTGACAGAAATCTTGGGTCCGTTTAGAACGTTTATTCCAAAATCAAAGTCTAATTAAGAAAACAATAATTTATTCCACGTTACTATACACTCTGACACTAATTACTTCACTAATTAACTCAAACAACTTAACTCTTTACAACTCCTAACAATAATCACTATCTAAATCATCACAGTCAATCTTAAACTTAAAACTTACTAACTAATATTTGCCCTTATAAATCCGTAATCTATTCTTGTGAAATCCAGAATAAACGCAATTATCTCTTTGCCCGAATAAGGCAGTATTTTCTAGATTTCAAGTTAGATTTTGTACACCATGGCAAAAGCGCACCGCGACACTGCCCTCCTGTTCAGGTTGATCGTCCCGATCAACTTCACGCCCATGATATTTCGTGAAGCTGTTCAGATGTAAAACTTTCATCTTACTCCTGGTGTTGCGCTGAACTCGATAAGCCAAATCATTGATCCTCGTGACTATTTTGTAGTGTCCTTCCCATGCTGAAGACAATTTCGGCGATACTCTTTTCTTTCTTGTTGGATTAGACAGCCGCACTAGATCACCTACTACTTGAAATCCGGCTGAATTGGCTTTCAAGTCGTATAATCTGGTCTTCATTCGATCACTGGCCAGCTGGATATGCTCCCGAGCAAAATCATGTATCCTCAGAAGTCGTGCCGTTACCTCGTCGGCATAATCTCGAATTTATTTTCGTGCTTCTTCAGGTATTCCAAACATCAGATTGCAAGGTAACGAGTTCCCTTCCAAAAATGATTCTAGCTGGACTTTCACCTGTTGACTCGTGAACAGCTCTGTAAGCCCTTAAAAGTAGGGGCAAGTGGTTGTCCCAATCTCGCTGGTTCTTTGCGACCACTTCTGTCAGGTGTTCCTCTATGGTCTTATTAAATCGTTCTACCATGCCATCCGACTGTGGATGTAAAGGTGCTGTCCTTGTCTTACGAATACCCATGATCTTACCAATTTTCCTAAAGATGGCATGACGACTGAAAACTTCGTCGACTAGCACCTGGGCAATAGTGATTGGGAATAGCGAAAACTTATGGCCATTTACTGAAGTAATCCACGATAACCAAGATGTATTAGTTACCACGCTCTGACTCAGGGAATGGTCCGGCAGCACCTATCACTATTCAAATGGGAGACCGACGTTGTACTGTTTCAAAGGCCCCCGAGATCTTGGTTTAGGCCTTTACTTGTACCACAGATGTCGCATTTTCGACACCAGTTTTTAACGTCTTCATGATAGCGAACCCAGTAAAAACGTTCTCGAATTTTGTCTAAAGTCTTGTTAACTGCCCCTGAAGTTCCGTCATGTATTTCTTCTACTACAACTTCTGCTCGATCTATTAGAATAACCAGTTGGCTCTAAGTAGATTTTCCATCGGCACTTTTCCAAATTCTTTTAAGTAAACCATTTTCTACGACCAGAGAGTTCCACTGAGCCCACGCGCCTTGTATATCAAACTCTTGTTCGACACTTCCCGCCATTCTGGCCTATAATCATCATTTTCTTCAAGATGTAGAAATTGCCCGATGTCCTGGACTGCTTCTTGATCTGCTCGCATTTGTTTGGTAGTCCATTCGTCATCAACAATCAGACCTGTTCTTCTCACAGCCGGACCAGTGTTTTTTTCATGCATATCGATTCTTTGACAATGCTTGCATGGCCGTCTAGACAGCACGTCAGCATTTTTATGCAGGTTCCCAGGTCGAATTTTGAATTTGAAAATCGTATTGCTGCAATTTCTCAATTCATCTAGCAAGCTGTCCTTCGGAAGTTTTCATTTCTAAAAGCCATTTTAGAGCCGCGTGATCTGTTCGAATTAGAAACTTGCATCCGTAGAAATACTTATGGAAATGGTCGACTGCTTTTACTATGGCAAGCAACTCTCTTCTGGTGACACAATAATTTCGTTCTGGCTTTGATATGGTTCTGCTGTAGTACTCTACGACATGCTCTTGTGAATATTTTGAATTTGTGAAACTACTGCTCCAATACTAGTGTTGCTTGCATCTGTGTTCAAAATCAACATGCCCTTCTGATCGGGATAGGGCAACACCTTTTAATTTTCTAAATGAGGAATCGCATTCTTGGGCCCAATTGAATGTTGATTTTTCTTCCGTTAATCGATGAAACGGAGCAGCTATATTGGCGAATCCTTTCACACATCTTCGATAATAAGAACATAATCCTACAAAACTCCTTCTTTCATGTTTGTCGCGTAGTTTGGGCCAATCCCTGACAGCATCTTACTTTTCTTCCATAACCTGTATACCATCTTCAGTTACCACGTGATCTAAGAATTCCACTTTCTTTTGAAAAAGGAAAGACTTATTTGGATTGAGTTTTAGATTGCCATTCTGGAAGCAGTCAATATTTTCTTTCAGGTTATTGAGATGTTCTTAGAACGAATTTCCCATGATCATGACATCATCTAAATATACCAGACAAGTTTTGCATCTAAGGCCTCGCAAAACCAGATATATCAGTTGCTGAAACGTGGCGGGCGCATCACAGAATCTGAAAGGCATTACGTTAAACCGGTATAACCCGCTTCCGGTACTGAAGGCAGTTTTCTCTTTGTCATATTTGTGTATTTTCACTTGCCAGTATCCACTTTTGGGATCCAAGGTGAAAAACCATTTGGAGCCCGATAGAGTTGGTAATTATCGTCTATCCTCGGGAGAGGGAAGCTGTCCTTCTTGGTGACGTCATTAAGCTTACGAAAGTCCACACAAAATCTAAGACTTCTATCCTTCTTCGTAACCAATAGGTACTACTGGCGCAGACCATAAACTATTTGACTCTTCAATAATTCTCTCTTGAAGCATTTTATCAATTTGGTTTTCCACTTCCTGTTCTTTAGCTACTGGCATACGTTGAGGTGGTTATCTAATTGGGTGTACCAATCTAGTATCAATTTTGTGTTGAATTAAACTGGTCCGTCCGGTTTGATTATCATCACAAATACGTGCGCTTCTTTCAAGATGAAATCTGTGGCTTCTTGAAGTCTATCTGGATCGATGTGTTTCCATGATTTCTCCAAAGTCTTCATGAAGGTGTCTGTATCCAATTTCGATTTTTCAAAATGTCGCTTATCTGGTGGGTCATAGTTCGATATTTGCGTAACTGGTTCGAGAGTTCCAATAATATCTCCTCCCTTGATTTTTACTGTTTCAGAAGAAACATTGGCAATTCTCATCATGTTTCCATTTGTTCTTACTAGAGTCTTTCCAACGAGAAATTTTTCTGGTTTATCTCCAATAAAAAATTATGTGTTAGTCCAACGCAGCACCCACGGTTCGTTCCCAAGTCTCCGCAATTGATCTTGTCAGTACTTCCAGGAATCCTCACTGGGTTTGTGGCCAGGATCTTAACGGCTTAGGATTCTTCTTATGTAGTAAGGACAAATTCTTCATTACCCAATTTAAGGATGTTCATAGAAGGTCTATTATATATCTGTAATCCATTCTTGTAAAATCCAGAATAAACGCGATTATCTCTTTGCCTGAATAAGGCAATATTTTCTAGATTTCATAAACAGATTTGATAAACAGGTAATTGCAGTCAAGTCATTTGTTTATGCCATAAATGGCCTTATGACCACAAGTGTACTATAGCCCGCCGCATGTACTGTAAAGCGTCCCGCCCTGTACTGTAACGTGCCAAAATCGCCTTTAACTATTTCACACTAATTTTCAGTTTTCCATTCAAAATTCCGATAGAAATTTAATTTTTTCCTGATTTTATTAGGATTTGTTTAAATTTTTCCTTTATAAAAATTCAACAATAATTACAGATTCTACAAATTTTCTAATCTTTATTATTTAAATTCTATTTCCACTTGTGAGTAGTTCTTGTTGACGACTAATGATTTTCCTCGATTTTAATCAATATTTTATATCCGTTTTCCAGTAGTAAATCTACATGTAAACAAATCAAATATTTCTTATTGTTTGGTAAGGGTTTCCAAATAGTGTGTATTGCATGCTGCACGTACTCTGTTCGGTTACTGAAGTCAGTACCAGATTTAGTTCCAAAATCCGCAGGCCTATTCTCTACGAACAGCAATTACATAGCAACCAGCAACCGGTTGCAAGTTGCTTTTTTTGAATGGAAAATTCGCGTTTGACAGCCATTTGACAGCGACAATTGCGCAATTCTGTGCGGTCGCATGTTACAGAATAAAGGCTGCCGGTTTCATAAACCACCGGGTTGCTCTCCATTTTATAGTGACACTTAAATCATGTCATAGACTAATATATATAGGGGTTAAATAGACTGGACTCTCCAATGTTAACATATCATGTCGTATTTTAGCGCCCTCTGCCGTCTGAGAGTGAACTAAAAAGACTAGTTCGGTCATTCTCCGAAAGATGGCACTTTGTTATTGATAGTTCACTGTAATTATTACAGTAACTCGACAACTCTCTTCCAACAGTGGCGACAATGGAGGTCCCGCCACCATATTCTTTCAAATTTTTGATATGAATAGGATATAAATGAATATTCCCTCGGATATCCATATCTATCATAAAAATTTAAAAATAATGTGTTCAAATTTTAGTCAGAGAAATACCTTACCTTCAAATTTTGATGATAGATATTCATTTATATCCAATAATTCTTATGTATTCATATTTGAAATTTCAAAAATATGGCGGCGGGGCCTCTATTCATCGTCGCCACTGTTCGCAGAAGTTTGTCGAGTGCCTAGTTTTTCACAAGAATAAACACAATCAAAAGACAATGTAAATTTAAATTTTGAAATGTCGAATGAACGAAAAGTCCAAATGACGATGACATTTCCAATGAAGGATTCGGTATTTGTTTCATTTTCACTTTCATAACCTCAGTTTTATAAGACCAGCAGTGCCATCAGCGGTCACGAGTGAACTAAAAAAGCTGACTCAAAGCGGTAATAGGAGTGCGCGGACCATGAATCATGTCACTCATATTTTGTGTGCCAGCTGACGGCAGAAATGTCGTTCATTTTTGTCAATTGGCCTTTCAATTAAGTAATGTTTTGGGATCATCGAGTTCTTTGTAAGCGTTTACGTTTTGCAGGAATTGCTTAGTCAAATTATGATTGTTCTAGTGGTTAATCACTTGTTGTTGTTATCATTAGTCGACAGCTGTTGTTCTCAGACAAATGGTTATGTGTAATTTTTGGTACCTACTTAGAAATCTTCTTGATTTCTTTTTGACATTTGTCGTTACTTTGCCTCATCTCTATTTTTCAAATCTAGGACAGCTAATTAATTGGCGATTTTAAAAATCAATGCAGCACCTGGCGGAAATATTTGATACTAACTTAAAGAGTTATAAGATCGTTTGTTTACATATCGTATTGGAATATTTTCTTGCTTTTTCGATGTTTTCTGTTCGTTCCTAATTTGAATTACGTGTTTTGTGTCGAAAAGTGGGAAATAATAAAGACTTCTATTGTGATTCTGTGAGGTGCTATTATTACAGGAATTCAATGGCATCTGTCTCCAAGTCCAAGCGGTCCAAGCATAACACAAACTGCTTTGTATACGAATGCCATTCCCGGAAAGGTGCAGACAGAACTATTCATTTTCATTATTTTTCTAAGAAAAATAGTGATAGTGCTTTCTACGCCACCCTGGAGGTAGGATGAAACTGTGGCCAAACTCAAAAACAGGCCTCCATTTTCCATATTTTGTGTTGTATGGATACGAAATGCACAAAAGAAAGTCACAACGTTCAAAATTTATAAAATATAGTAAAAAAACACCGAAAAAACTACGAGAACAACGAGAAAATAAGCGAAAGAAATACGAATGCATCTAAATACAATGCTGAACGTCAAAATATTACTCGTTCTCGCCATATTTGTTTACAAACGCCAGCGCACCCATCGGTAGTCGAAATCGCCAATTCCCTGTGGTGCTTCTTTCTTTCACGTTTGGTGGTTCCGGGAAAAAAGTCTTTCTGAAGAAGTTAAATTTTGTCTTTGCCTTTGAGGGATTTTGACCTTAATATTCTCGATTATTGAATTTATGGTACATTGAGTTGCCTTACGTTGCGTTACGCTTTCGTGAAGTGTCATGATTTCACCGATGATTTCGGATTTTTACAACCATTCATTCGGTAAGTTTTGATTTGCACGTTTTTCCCCCAGTGGATTCTGACCTTCTCTATTTAATCATTAGTGAAAAGCTGCCTTATGGAGTAGAGTAAAGACCACCTCTCACTCCAGGATTTCGAATCCAGATCCCGATCCAGATTAATCCAGAGTATTTTCGAGGCAAATAAGACCCATTCCAACCTAATAACGACAGATTTTCTTTGCAAATTTGAACCACATTTTCTTTTCTTTTAAATCTATCTAATTCTGATTTTTATACACAAATTATTTTAATATTTTACAAGAGCTATAGTTTTACCTAGTAAATTAACTATCAATGGTTGACTAAGTTACATCAAAGTTACATTAATTTTTTTGTAGTTCATTTCAAAGTTCCTGGCCTTTGCTAAAGTTGAGTTACAAATACAAAGTGCTTATAACAGTTTTTCTTTAGGGTTTCTACTTACGGCCACAAATTTAAGTATACGGCCAGCCCTTTTCAACTAAAGGCTACACTTTCAAGTGTACGGAGACCTCCATCGGAGCTTACAGAGTTGTGAGGCTACCTCTACCAGAGACTACACCTTTTTGGACAGTTATACCTTTGTTTTGGTACTGTTGAACCTTACGACTGGTTTGACCATACCAGCTACAACCTGTAACTAGGACCAACCAGGTTAATTGAACCTGCTGCCATCACTTGGAACATATTGGTATCGTACTAGTTGTTTAAGTATTCTTTGCTGTCATTTTATATAACTAATTTTAATTTTACACATTTTGCCCCTATTTTGTGCGCCAAAGTGATCACCACGGTACGTAAGGGTGAAATTCAGTAGGTACCTTGGTACCTACTTGTACCAAGTGAAAAGTTAAACAACTATTAGGTACATTTATTTTAGCTAGGCGTAACCTGTTTCATGTGGATGATTAATTTTATCTATTTAGCTTTGGTCACATCATTGTATTAAGGTTTGTGACTGGTAGCTGTTCCAATAAAAACTCTCCGAATTGTTTAATTCTGAACGAGGGCTCAATTTGCACGGACTTTGACCTTCAGTCCTACAATCTTGATTTTTTTTTGTTTTTTTTTTCCACTTTAGATTGTTTAACACAGAAAAAGCGTGGCAGTACATAAACAAACACAACTTCTCACTCCTCCAAATTGTGGTCTTTGTCTAGTCAACAGACTATCAACTATTTCTCAATCCTTTTAGTAAGTTTGCTTCCTCTCCCTCTTGAGGCATCGCCCTTTATCTTTTGTGCGGCGGACTATACCTTATTGTTACTTTTGCTTCAGACGCAAACCTGAGTTTTTCCTCTTCGCTTCTGCTGGCAACGCTGAAGAAACCTAATAGGTCGGATTGAGAAATACGTCAACGAATAGAATAGCGAAAAATAGAAAGTGTCATTACTCTAATGAGAATAATATCGATGCGATCAGTAGGTATTACGATTCGTAATCGATATCCACAGAAGTCCTTCTTACCTATAATCTGGATGCTTCTCCATGTGCAACTTGGACAATCTCGATTGTTCCTCATAGTAAGGTTGTTTTTCTGAATTAGACATGGACTTCCATCGAGCTCCTAGAATTTTCGAAATATTCGAATTGTGCATGTCCGGACAGGCTTTCAAAATTTTCCGTCTTTCATCTTTGGCCCACACCATAAACGCGTTCATCGGCCTCTTAATGTGCGGTTTGTTTTCGCTATCACGTTTACTAGCTTGCTGGCGGATAATTTTGGCTTTGTCCGAATTTTCGTCCAGCTTGAAATTCTGTTCGGGCGCTCCCCATACTGAAATAAATAAAATAAAATTACTATAGGATTTATTGAAATTGAGCTAACTTTATAACGAGGTTGCGAAGATAAAATTTAAAATCATGTTAATTAATAAAATTACTTGTTCAAGCGTTCTCATTGAAATATTTCCTTGACTAAAATCACCATTTTATTTCTCGAAAAAACATATAAAAGTCAAGACTCATCCAATTAAAGAACATTGTTCCTGTTAAAAGCGTGTTACATTATTCGGACAGATGTCGAAAAGTAGCAATATTTCGTTGCAGTACACGACACGTCGATTCCCATAAAGTAAAACGGTCGGTATTTTACACGAAAATACAATTTGTCTTTCAGGAATTTTCAGGGTTCGACCATATTTACAAACTGCAAGCGACATTGTCTTTGATCTACATTTTTCTTACAATAATACCCTATAATTCATACTGGGGAATCGTTAAAATGCAAGTATTTTGAATGGCTGCCAAAGCCATATCGTTAAACAGTTTTTATACTGTTTCGATAATACATAATAATTTTTGGTTTAGCTGGATGGATTGCTGTTAAATGAGTCACATACAAGCAATGCAAAATTAATTTGGCTCAACTATTATAAAATAAATAATGTTAAATAGAAAACAGAAATTTACTTACATTGACACGCAGTTATGAAGTCAGTCTCTTCCTTAATGCCCTCAACATCTTTAGACCTTCCACCCATATTAGGCGGTCCAGGCATAGCATACATATGCATCGGAAAATGAGGCTGTTTTTCCATACCTTGCCTATCATTTCCTTTATTCCTATTGTCCACTCCGGGAGGCACAGGAAACGTGGGTGGCAACTTGGCGTAGGGCAAAAATGGCATATTCGACATCATCAAATTGGGTGGCAAAAGACGTGGAACTGTCGCTGCTACTGGCTGATCATTTAAGCTTTGGTGGTGTTGAGAAGGAGTACTTTGGGGACTCGTCTCGCTGGACCCTAGGAGCATGGATTTGGGTTTGGAAAGATTTAAGGGTGCGTCAGGATCTGAAGGTGTGTGGGCTGGAGCTGGAGGAGAATGAGGTTGTGGAGTGCGTCGGTCTGAACAATTATTTAGTTGTTGAGAGTTGATTTGTTGCTGTTGCTGTTGATGGTGATGATGTTGAATTTGAGCAAGATGTGCTGATGTAGCAGCTGAGATCCAGTTAGGTACTTGATGAGGAGGAAGCATCTACAAAGGTCTTAGTTAAAAAAATATCCCGGTACATACTGGAAGGAGGATTGCTTACATGATTTGACAAGGGACTTTTTGCAACAACTGGGGGGGCATTCGGTGTATGCAATCCTCTAGAGAGCTGTTCGAGGAAGGGTAGAAACATCAACCCCTGAGGACCAACAGCTCCGCTTCCAGAGTATTGGGCTGAGATCTGACCCTGGATTTCTTGGAGCTTTTGTTGCTGATGCAGCAATTGTTCATGTTGCTGTCTTCTTTGGATTTCGAGCTGTTTGTGAGTGTCGTTAAGGAGTGGTGGAGTACTGGCAGGCTGAAATAAAATAATTTTCGACTCAAACAAACTATTTTTAGAATCATTTATTTATTGCAATTAATTGTTGAATAGTTATTGATTTTTATTAGACTTTGCTTTTTAACCACTTAAGTTATAATTATTTTCTTCAAATAATTGACAATTAAATTTTATTTTTTGAATAATTATATGAAAAATGGGATTTGTTTCAGAGTAATAATTGCTCACGAGGAAAAACAATATAATTAGAGCGTCAATAGTCACGTGTAATGACTATGGGATATTAATGAGGAAAAACATAACTTTGAGGTAATTAATTTAGTGGGTAGGTACCACATGGAAAAGTTGAAAATTTAATTTTGACTATTTGATACGGTCCAGTCATATGATGTGCATTATTCTAAGAACTTATCGTAAAGCAGATGCGAATAATAAAATCAGGCATATGGTATGCAACATCAAAGCATTAAAATGAATAGTGTGGTAATTTTATTTTCCTGTTAGTCATCAACAATAAAATTTCAACAAATTGTCAACCAGAGTTATTCCTATAGGTGAGGATATTAAAGAAAACGATAAGCATCCGTTGCCCCGCCCTAACACTTCAAAAATATTCAAAAGCCACTTAAGTGACGCGTTAAAATCCGCATTTAGCCATACCCAAGAACACTTAAGATCTTACAAATGAACCATTGCTTTACTTACATTTCCCGAAATCACAAAAGCATGTCTAAATTTACGTCTGTCAGCGCGCCGCCATCATTTTTATGGCAAATAAACGTCTTTACGGCCGTACAAACGGGATTTGTCGCTTGTTAGCTCACTATTGACCGCAAATAATGGCTTTTGTAGCTCTGACGAAAATAGATTACAACAATTTAATTATTTTTTTGTGAGAAGTTCATTATAGAAAATCAATTAGTTGTAAGTATAGTTATTGTGGATATTTTCTGTCTCTAGACAAAGACATGCGTTTCTGTCGCTACAGAATTAAAAACGTCTCTTCTTATAAACTAGAAACACTTATCTAACAAAGCTCCAAAGGCCGTTTTGAGACCAAACCACTAGAAAAAGCAGTTGCTGTCGAGATGATCGACCTCCTGGTGCAGATTTAACACTGGCCATTCTTGTTCTTCGCGGGGCGAGTAATTAGCTGCGCGCAGGAAGTGATATATCATGTAGTAATAATGACCGAGACCAGAATGTCTCGTTCTCTTTTATTAGATTGCTCGTTTTGCTCACCACAAGCTGGAAATCTTGCCAAATTGTCTCTCTATAAATGATATCCGGTTTATGGTCTAGGGTTCTTAGCCAAGAAATTTTTGCCTGAAATGCAGTATCTTTTTGAATTTTCCAATATGCATCGATAGAAGCAATAATTTTATACTTCTTATTTCCAAAACCCACTACATAAATAAACACCTTTGCATGTCCAAGAACAATATCTGCAAAATCCTTTTGTATGTTCAGTTATAAATGCATAATTTCAAAGCACACTACGCCTGTGGTGTGCAGCTGGAACCTACACGTAATAAAATTATTTATTTTTGTCATTTTGCAGTTATTATTAGAAAGGACTCTACATTGTTACGTTAATCTTTAATGAAAATTAATTGAATAGGTATAATAGCGAATCGTTTCTAATGAGAATAAGCAACTAAAAATAAAACTCATTAAAATAGATTTGGGTAACTAATTTGTGTACGATTTCGTACTTATTTTGTTTTTATTATTTCTATTGTGGTTCCCAAAACATCTATTTGTATTCCATTTTTCTAAACCAAACTTTTTTTTATTTTTTCTTCACCTTTATATACATATATTATTATTTAATAATTCTTGACACATTATTCGCTCATTTCTCTTTCTCTCCAGATGCTCACGCGATCTAAGAATTAAATATAGCTTCCCTAAAGAAGTTGGAAGTGCATTGAAGGTGCAATGAATGGAAGATAAAATTGGACCCGTGCCGGCGCGCGTATATTTAGGTGCCGTGGGCGAGTTGGCAACCTGCGAATATTTTCACTTGGAAAAAAGGAAGAAGAAGAATGTAACAGATGAACAATTCTTAAGCGACTTCTCGTGCTGAACAACACCAGGGCCTGAAACCTAACTGTGTCCTGTGTCTATTTATACGATGGTTAGTTTTGTTTAGTGATGATGATGATGATGATGATGGGAATCATTGGCGGAACATTTAAGTCTTAGAGGAATTTCGTGTTGTTGCTTTGTATCGAATATTTTCCTAACAAAACTAATCAGTCATCACGTAAGTACTCGAATCTCTGGTAAGCCACTTAACAAAAAGCCACTCACAAAGAAAATCGCACACTACTAAATAACAGACGAGAATCTTAAAAGCACATTTTCTAAAATTCTGTGTAAGCACATCAAAAGTGTTAAAGTCCGCTGTCAAACATGTGGCTTTTTTTTGGGGGATCGACGCTGAAAGCTCCGTTTTTTATGCGGTCGCCTTTATCTGAAGGACTGAAAAGGCTCACAAAAGAATGTGTGGCCTGTTAAATATTTTATCAGGGGATTTGAACTACACCTACTTTGTCGCCCCGATGAAAATATAGATTTTTGAAAATGAAGGTCAATTTTCCAGTTAGCACTATCTATTTGCTTGCTATAACGTCCCGATGTAATCCCTGAAAATCTTATATATCTGCACAAAAAGGAGGAAATAATATGTGACAAGGAAAATAAGCTTCATGGGGCGATTCCTGGGGGATTTGTCACGTCAGGATACAATAATACAGCGAGAGTATAATGCTGTGGCCTGGAATGACGTCCGAGGGATTACCGGCCCAGTGTGAGTAGTTGTATAGAGGAAGGTTTTGACCATATACTTACTTATTAATTTATTTTTATTATAAAAAAAATCATCTCAATTTTTTACTAATCTGTATACACATTGTGATATCCCCTGTATATTGTATAATTTCTTTTTTCTTTAGATACCAGTACTATCAATGTAGATTAGAGTTGTCATTAATATAATAAAAATCATATCACAATTTACTTATCAAATATAATAAATAGTTATAACAAATTGGCGACGAGGATAAAATTTCGTATTCTCTAGGACAAGCAAGCTAACTTTCATCCATCAACGAATAGGACAATAATTATCGACGAAACAATACCAATCTTTTTTTCGAAAAACAAAACAAAAAATGGATCAAAAGCAATTTCAAGAATTTTTAGATACAATGATGAAAAGTCAGCAAGTTCTTATTGATCAACTACGGCAACCTTCAACAGGTAATCATAATTCTACTGCTTTCGTGCTTCCATTTGAAAATTTCAATCCTCAAAGAGAAGATT
This sequence comes from Ceutorhynchus assimilis, assembly GCA_917834065.1. NCBI lineage: Eukaryota > Metazoa > Arthropoda > Insecta > Coleoptera > Curculionidae > Ceutorhynchus > Ceutorhynchus assimilis. The sequence goes on from OU892287.1 coordinate 26,588,802, forward strand.
TTTGTACATACAAAGATCGATTTGAAAACTATCTCAAAATGAAAACGTCTTACACTAGATTAAGAATTTGTTTCACCTTATACATGTCAATTAAATATATCAGAAATTTTTCTAAGAGCACAGTTCATCAGAGGCATTCAAGATTTATCAATTCGTGAACAATTACTCCAATCAGATGTGAAACCTTTCAAAAAGTTGGTAGAAAAAGCTATAGCTCTAGAATCTTCCAAATCAGGCAGCAAAGAATTATTATCCAGTAACATTTATTCAAGCACAAACTTGATAAATCATTCTTCAAGATACCAACATCAATGTCGATCAAAATCTCAGGAAAGAATTAGTTCAAAATCAATACGAAAAATTACCCATCAAGAATTGGGACTTGAGAATCATTGCGTACGTTGCGGAAAAGACAACCATTTAGCTGGAAATTGTAGAACCGACCAAAAAAAAAAGCAAACAAGATATGAAAATTTGGCCCATCGCAAAAAAAAGTTTGGATTACTATACACTATCAAGTAGAACTAGATGATGGCTATTCTCTTAAAAGACGTATAGATCCATTACAAACTACATTGGTGCCCAATAAGATAGTTACCTTTTCAAGTGAGACTCGTCAGATAATACAGGATGAACTACCTCAACTCAAAATTATTATCAGTTATATTTTCCAGTTGTTCAACAACCAGAAATTGAATAAAATCACCATCTAATCCAGGATAATCATGGTCTAATAAATTTCGAAGAAAACGAAATAATTCATAAACCGCCAGAACGAATGCAGAATTCGGAATTCAACAGTTGAGCAGGGATGTTTCAAGGTGCACAATTGTGCATATTATGCACAATCTGATCTCAATATGCACCATATGCACAATCTTCATAAAATACGCACAATCCAGCCAAAACAAAATTATTTTATTTCAGCAAACCTTTGGCAACCTCGCCTGGCGTTGGTTGTGGTTACTGACATCTGTTATTTTGTAAGCTAAGCTCTAGACTTGTAATTAGGAAAAGAGAGCCCAAGGATGATAAAAGCTTTGTTTTGGTTCGAAATTTGGAACGGTTCTGGGATTGCGCAGAACTGCTTGCGCACATGAAATAATAGAGGACTGTTCTAATACTAGTTCTGGGTCGGTATTCTGGTTCTCAAAAACGCTCACCGCTTTCTAGTCGCTCGGCACTTTAAATGCAAATTTACATTGAAAGTGCCGAGCGACTGAAAAGCGGTGAGCGTTTTCGAGAACGAGAATACCGGCCCTGAACCGATTCGGAACCAAAAAAACCAAAACACACCGCAAATCACAAAATTATAAAACAGTTCCTCCTTCAGAGCAAACTAAGAGAACCTTTCTAGAACAATCCCAAAATTGTTCTTAAATAGTTCTAGATAAACCAAGATAGTGTCAACACAGTTCGATTACGATTCTGAAAAAACGAAAACGCATTTCATAATATGCGCATGTGCAGGATGATTCCGAACTAGTTCTGAGTGAAACCAAAACAAAGCTACACACTACTACTACAGGATGGCCTATCCTCATAAGGCCTGTGTGTAACAAATCCCCCCTTTCCCCTCAGGCCAAATACCAGTTGTGACGTAGGCAGCATGTTATTTCTCGCCTTGACGTAAGCTGTCTAAGCAGCTGATGACTTAGTTATGACGGCGGAAATGATACCACACCAATATGGCGGCGATTACCAAAAACATTGAACTAAACAAACACTCTGGAACGGGCGCACTGCTTTATGCTATAGTGTGCCGAATTTTGATATATGCAACCCAGCAATACAGTGGGATTGTTGTCTCGCTCGCACTCATTGCGATAAACGTAAAAGAAAGAAGAGCTTCTTCATCTTCCTTACCTCAATCATCCAAATACTTCAAACAGCTGTTCTCAATAGTTGCCATAGTGCAGAGAGAGATGCAAATCCCACTTGTTTGTTGTCCTTCCTGGCACAAACCCTTGCGTAGGGAATATTATGCAGCCACCGTTCCAATGTGTTTGTTTAGTTCATTGACCACAAACGAGGCCGATAAGCTTTCCTTAGAGTGTGTATTCTCCTTGAAGAGAGCTAAATTAGCCACATAATGGCAGCCTACGCCTACCCCTGCAAAACCCAAGAGATGGCGCTATCAATTGCGTCATTTACGTCATTTTCAAGCATGTGCACAATCTCAAACGAATATGCACAATTTTTCATTGGTTAAATGCACACTTGAAAATTTTCTTGGAACAAGCCTGCAGTTGAGGCGATCACAAAGAAATCGTTATCCAACAATCCGTAATTCAGATACTGTTTAGTTTTTTTTTAAATTGATTTTATGCTCTCTTTGAACATTCACTTAAAAAAATAGCTTGGGAGACTGTAATATCCCCTGTATATTAAAGTTGTCATTGATATAATAAAAATCATATCACAATTAACTTATCAAATATAATAAATAGTTGTAACACTTATTCTCAATTGGACTAAAACAATGAATGAAAAATATCTAGAGCAGAACTTATATTCAATGGTTCCTGGAATTCTTCGAAAGCCAAAAATCGTAAATATCTTAATTTCGAAAACAAAAACGATACTTTTGTATACACACGTGAGTCCCATAAAATCGGTCCTGGGCCAGACGTCAAGTGTTAAGAGACGTGCACCAGTACGGCTCTTTAAATGAATTAGGAAAGCCCATAAAGAATAAAGTGAGCGTTCAATGGAGTGCGGAAAGATCAAAGCGGACACGGAGGAAAGACAACATCATTTTAATAGGAGCATAAAAGAATTGGCTGGTAATTTGCGTATGTAGTATTTTTTTTTGCTGAAATAATTATTGTTTACTTATAACATGGTTGTACTCCGATTGCTAAAATAATAAGCTATAATTATCTGATTGATTATCTATAATGAATGATTTGCTAAAAAGAGAGCCCTAAAACTTTTCCCCTAATTCACTAGTTCTAATAATGATTTGAATACATAATTAATATATTTTTTTTCAATTAAAATAAAAATAAATACAAAAAACATAAATAAAAATTGTGTTTATTCAAAATCAGCCCCCACAAGCAATGATTTCAAATTTAGATTCTCTAGTAACAAAGCCACAAAGATATTTTTTAATATGTTTATATGCGGTTTTGTTGTATTCAAATATTTACAGACGTTCTCTATTTGCCAAACTTTATCCCTTTGATGTTAAGTAGCTGCCCTCCTGGTTAGATCCTGAAACAACATACTGGGGTTGCGAGCAAGAGGAGTAGTCCGAAAGGGGTTCACATAATAAATTTGGGGCGTGTGACACAATGAAGATTGTATCGATGTTTACAAGAAGCTTTTGTCAGTTTGTCTTTTTTGTTTTGCTAAGAGTCGGGAGATGTTTTGATTGCGGGGGTGATTAGGTTTTGACAAATAAAGGGGGGTACCTACATAAAGATAAGCTGACTAATTTGAGTATCTTTTATTTGGGACTACATTAGTATTTTATTAAAGAAAAAAATCATAACGGTACAATCATTGCGTCGGTAACAAACAAAATTACAAGCTCCAAAATCTCCCTTGTCAAGTTTGGAATAACGTTACATAAAACGTTTTATACAATTTTACATCGGCAATAAATAACTCAAAAATCAGCCAGTAATAGCCGGTAATTTAGGCAAATTAACCTCCATAACTCCTGTTCCTTCTCTCTGATACGGAAAAGGCTTTATTGCCTTGATCAGGTCGGTCTTTGTTATCGGGCTGGCGAAGAAGGAGCAAAACGTAGGTAATTAGTGACTTAAGTTATCTGTATTTATTTATAAAGAAAATTTATATGGTAGGTATATGAGTATCTCACTCAATAAAGTATATGATGAGCATTTCGAAAGGCCTTGAAAGTGAATCACTTACACAAATAAACTCATCATCCAAAAAGCTACAGCCAACGTACTTTATATAGTCTCCCTTACTCGAAAACCATTTTACAATTATCGTTTGTTTATACCATCGGCTTTATTAAACAATCGTAATTCTTTTCAAGAAGCAATTGCAACTAAGGTTTTATTATTGGACTGGCTGTAAATATTTGGAAATTCCAATGTTTATATAGACGGTAATTGTTTAAAAATAATAACAAAATAAGATTAAAGCTTTCGCTTGGATTAGGCGATTTGAATTGTTTACAATAATGCTATAATTGGTTTAAATTATTCATCCAAAAATAATACATATGTTTATAAATAATTACTTAATCCTGACAATAATAAAGTGAGGCTATTTTGAGACTCAGAAGACAAAACCAAATGACCATTTCCTCGTACTAAATATCCCCTTTACGTCCGAGTGTTTATTACGAAAACATTTACGTTCCCATTTTGACATAATGGCCTGTATAGTGAATAAGTTACGAAGTATATAGCAACACTTTAAATTGCCCGATCTTGTTAATTGCCACTGAGATGATGACGGATACGTCATTTCGTTAGGAGCAATTTAACTGCGAGTTTTGCAAAATACAAAAAAATGCGTCGAGTATTGTTTCCACAACTGATAACATATGGACTCCGCATGTGATTTGGGTAAGGTTTTGATCATATAGAGGCGACTCGTTTAAATATGCTCATAAATTTGAGTAATTTATTATTCAAATATTAGGTATTGTTTATCTACAACCGTGCGGTAAGTACCATATTACCGCGGTAAGTACAAATACCTACCTATCATCTCGATTCTTCTCGTCTATGGTTCAAAGGTGACAGCCAGAGACGCAATTTCATGGTCTAAAATTTTTTAAACTCCCTTCGGATATTTTGTCACCCCTCGGTTGTAGATGAAATACAGTAAATAATACCTATGGTAATTAGGTTATTACCACCCTTCAGTGACTACCGGCTTACTTTACAAATTTGTCTCGCGTGCGTTAATAGCCTAGTTACCACAATATTCTATTAAGTATGGATAAAAGCAATGTAATGTCTACTGAAACATATTATTTAAATTTACTGCTTACAACTAAACACAATCTCAATGCTTATACAATTCACATCCTCTACTCCACTATGTTAACAGTTGTTCCAATTACAATCCATAGCTTAGACCCACACATTAGCCGTCCTCAATATCTTTTAAGTCGCTTTATTGTATTTGCCAGAAAATATAATGTTTCCTATTATAGGAAAGTACGAGTCCAGAAATGTTGCTTGACTATAATAAAATAAGGAATGCCTTCTTTGGAAAATTAGGACAATAATTTTTAAAAATGAGAAAAAAGGGTCTTCGGGAGCAGGTTAATCCTTGGTCAAGCAACATCGACAACATTTATTGAAGTTCCAGATTCTTCGATTTTTAATTTAATCATTTTGCAACTACAAGAAACAATGTGTTCTGCTGAAAAGTCCTCTTTATATGAAGGTATTGAAGGTTTTCCATTCAGACTATTGAAAACATTTTCATACCGGTTTGAAACTACAAGTCGTTATATTATTTCAACAGCAATTTCCAGGAGTTAGCATTGTCTTGGAATTTATGGTTGCAGGGTCAATGAACTATGACTATGTAAAATGGGTCCTAGGAATTTCTTCCAATGGTTTTTCTCTAATTAAAGGCTGCCTCTCTAATAAAAGGACGCCAACGAATCTTGATCCAGAAGATGATGTGGAAAATTTATACATAGAGTGCCCAACACAAACACAATAAAAGATAAACTTGCGAAAGGCGACACACTACAAGAAAAAAAAAATCTACCTGAAAAGATATCATGATATCAATGTACTTAGATATGATCAAATGTTGCCTGGAACTTCCCAGAAAAAGTCCAATTATTCATACAACAAATTAGACCTACCATCCAAACTAACCACGAAAACACTGAAAAATATTAGATGGAGCAGAGCAGAATATGCACACCGAGAAAGCCAGAAATCCGGGAGACATCAAAACAGATCAAACACAAAGCGGCTATTTGGGTATAGGTACTCTTATCACATGAAATGAATCTCAGAAAAAGTTCAAAGAATTGGATAAAAATACAGTTTTAGAATATTCTCTACTCAACCACCGAAAATAAATAATCAAAACAAGATCGTATGTATTTCGAAAAATTGTAGAACCCTGTGAATGCGTAGAATCCCATACTGGAGAGACAGAAGACCTCTAAGTGATGATGGAAGGGTAATGGCAACTCAGGAGAAATTCATATAGATAGTCATAAGGCACAAATAAAAACTAAAGAACAAGAGTCATTCAAACGCAAATCCCAGGAAGCAATTTATAGGATAACAAAACCATCCTCAGCAATCATCTGGTAAAAATTTATAAAATATGGAGAACGAAATGAATCTTTCAGCTGTCACCTGTAAATTCCAAGTAATTTTTCGGACTTTTTCTCATTCATGGACTATTTATTTCGCTGTATTTCCATAGGTACTTTGCGTTTCAGTGGTGGTTTGCCTTTTGAGCACCTTATTGGTTCTTGTTCGTCTATCTTGTGTAACGATAAGTCTATCTGCAAGGACGTGTCAATTCTGAACCAGTTTGACACTGTCAATGACCACAGACTGGCAAGAGCTGAGCTACTATCCACATAGCTCTGGTATTGGAGAGAAAAAAGCTAGTAACTAAACACAAATTCCCAATAACCGATGTACTGCTCAACTAACAAGCGTACCAAAATGAGATAACGAAAAGATTTAATACTCCAACAGAACTACTAAACCAAAACATAGACCAAGTTACAGAACATTATAACAAAAAACTTACAAACAAAAACCAAAAAGATTTGCAGCATTACGACACCTGAAGGAAACAAAACTTATTACAAAGACACTAAAGCTGATAGAAACACGAAGAAAACCCAAACGAGATGCACCAGAATACAGGGAATACAATAGGTTTGTAAAAAAGGAAATTAGAAAACATCTTAGAGCATACAAAAGAAAACAAATTATGGACAAATAAGAACATACAAATATTAAAATCAAAGCTTTCAAAGGGAAAACAAAACATCTTTAAAATTGAAGATCAACAAGGAAAAATCTTGGACAAAAGAACAAAAATAGCCTGAGAAATTTAAAACTTACATTTAAACCTATTGTAGATTGTGAAAGGAGTCGTTTTGGCCAGTGGCGGACCTAGGACCTTTGGGGCCCTGTCATGCTTTTTTTAGGTATTTTTCCTGTGGTGTTGGGGTGTGAGGTGAGTGTGCGGAAGTTATTTATATTTTTGAAGTTTTTAACAACCAAATATAGAAACAAATTTAATCAAAAAACAAGTTTATCAAGAACATATGAGACAGAAAACAAGTTGAACGAAAAAAAAAATTGTAAAAATTCAGGAACTTTTTATTTAAACAAAAAGAAATACCTACAATATAGTAGTACCGCACTGCACTGATATTGTCCGTACTCCACCGACAAGTGCCATAAATTATCTGAGTCTGGAAGACAATAGGCAATTTGCGAGGATAACCAAGCATAATTTTTTGCTGGATTATATGATGTGTCATTTGTGTCAGACTCCTCTAACTCCCTCACCATCAAATTCTGGGATACTCGAGGATCAAGAACACCTAATAATAACAGAACAAACCGAAAATCTCCTTTTCTACATTTAAAATCGACGAAAAAATTAACTCACTAGCACAGCCTGAATCGCAAGAATTTCATCGAGGTCTGCGTGTGACGTCATCACTACAAGCTGCTGATAGAGACGTCACTCGCAGGCCCAGAATTTGATGTAGCGGGAGTTAGGGGAGTATGATACAATTGACACATCACATAACCCAGCATAATCAGAATATCCTTGATTATCCTCGCGAAAAATTGCCTAATAGCTAAAAAACTCGCGTAAACTCGACGCGTCCGCGGTTGCCGCATCGCGTCGAGTGCATCAGGGCTGGGATCACGACATTCTACTAGAATTCTACTTTCATGACGTCAGGTTGCCTAGCAACTGTCATCATCTGTATGCTGTATGCGATAAATGTGTCGCGAATGACGTCATGAAAGTGGAATTCTACTTGACATGATTCCAGCCCTGGATTCCCTACAGGGCCTTTATTGTCGAAACAGGAGATAAGCGTTCTGTCATAGTTCTCCATATTTCTATTTCCATAACACTGACAAAGACAGAGCAATCGTTCTTTCTTGTGAGAACGCTGTTCCCCGGTTTCAAGAATAGGCATCCTGGTATACAACGTTGCCGTCTCTTTCAAAATTTGATTTTCGATTTTTTTTTATATCTACGAGCTTATTTTTTTTTCTTCGTTTTTATCAGTCCCTTTAGAATCTGGTTGTGTGGGGGCCCCTCAGCTCTGGGGGCCCGATGCAGAGTACGTCGTTTGCTTCATGCTAGATCCGCCACTGGTTTTGGCTTTCCAGCCGCTCAGCACTACTACCTTTGCAGATATTTTGCATCTTGAATTGTCTCCAGGAACCGCAGACTTCTGCCGAAGGAAGCTATCTTTCTGGGTGTCAGTTGGCCCACTTCTTCTGGTGACAGTGTTGCCCCCTCGAGGAATTTGAGCCTGCAGGTCTGAGGTCTCTATTGCGTCTGAGCCGAATATGCAAAGATCGTCTTCTGCTCTGCCCATTAACCTTAAGTGGTATTTCACCAGGCAATGTCCTGTGAGCAGTCCTGCGACCATTCTGATCTCTGGTCTGCTATGAGCTGGTTAGCTCTATTTGCTGAAAGGGTGATAAACCTTTTTGACTGTCTTACTCCTTAGAGTGTGCCTCCAATATGATGACAGTTGGTCTTTCTCCCATTTGTTGAGTTCTTCCATGATGTGGCTTTTCATTAAGCCACAATAGTGCTCTGTTCCATGGTATGGTGTTGTTCTTTTACGAGATCACTGGTTGTGTGTCGCTAGTGTTTTTAGGGTCTGTTTACACTCCCAGACTAGTTTTGAGGTGCATTTGAAAGCCCTTAAGGCTTTTAAGGCAGCTTGGCTATCTGATAGTATCAAGATGTGTTTTCCTTTGAGAATTTGGTTGAGACACTTTTGTGCACATATGTTTACGGCAAGCAGTTTGGCTTGAAATATTATATGTTTGCCCAATGCCTTGGAGTGCTTAAAGTTAGGGCCGGAAATGACCCGTCCAGCTCCTTCCGTTAGTTTGGATCCATCTGTGTACCACAGAGATGTATTGTCTGCTTGTGGTAATTCTTTATTCTCCCATGATTAGCGCTCGTTTATTACCACTGCGAATGGGATCTCTAAGTTCAATTTTACCATCATGTGGTCGCTTGGTTTGCTGGTATTCTCCAGTTTTATTAATTCAAAGATGCGCAGATGTCCCCTCAGATCATCAGGCTTGAACTTGTCTGTTTGGAATAGCCTGTGAGCGCTGATTATTTCCTCATAGAAGAAGTGGAGGCATGTTAAGCAGCGTCTCTAGGGCTTTGGTGGGACACGTCGAGATTAGTCTCGTTATTCCTAGGTATATCAGCCTTTGTTTAGCTTGATCTGAGCGGTGACTTGCTGAGTTTTGGGCCCCCATATCAATGAGGCGTATGTGACTATGGGTTTTATTATAGTATGGTAAATCCAGAATACCATCTTTGGCTTTAGCCCCCATGTTTTACCAACCAGTTTGCCGCATGACCAGATAGCTGGTAAAGCTCTAGAGCATGTTTTCTCTGTTTGTTCCAAGTGAGTGTTTGCTCTAGGGTGACCCCCCAACCCTATACACAACTAGTATCCCAAAACCAAACTGCACAGTGTCAGTAAAAACAATTTCGAATGCTGGATTGGAGGACATATCTCACCGGAGATAGCTATATCCATACCCGAAATTGAAGACGCCCTACTTCAAATGAAAAACCAGAAGATGCGTAGCGAAGATCAAATAACGGTTGAAATGCTAAATATATAGACGAGGCCGTAAAAAAATAAATATAGACGAGGAAGTAAGTGTCTTCAAGAAGGAAAAATACCAACAAGATGGAAGGATGCCAAAGTCATAATTTTATACAAAAAATGAGACAACACCAACATTGTAAACTATCGACCCGTCAGCATATTGTCTCATTTATACAAGCTCCTTACTAAAGTTTCAACAAAAAGATTGAAAGAAAAACTAGATCAGCACCAAAGAGTAGAGCAGGAAGGGTTCAGAAAGGGATTTGGAACACTAGACCACGTGCAGATAAACCGGTATAAATATTGACGATATATACTTATCACTTTGTTTCTCTCGAACACACCATAAAACTACAAGAAGAAAATCAGAAGGTAGGTATCAACTAAACTGGGCAGCCATTGGAAAATTGAGTTATATTCTTGAAGAGACTAGCTGCATTTTGCTGGAGGGAGAGGGGGGTTATTTGAAATTGCAATTCAAATTCGTCTCACTAAGTCGCAAACCTATGGACTGGAAACCATGGTTTACTAAAAAGACCGCTGAGAAACTATGGATGACCCAACGATCTATGGAAAGGGCCATGCTAGGCATTACCATTAGAGACAATATGCGCAATAACGAAAAACGCAATCCGAAACAGAATCAAAATAATATCCTGGAGAGGAGTGGCAAGCCTCAAGTGAAAATGGGTTGGACATGTGGCGAGACAGAACGCAGACAGGTGAAGGCACATAATTGCGGAATGGAAACCGCATCAGACAAAAAGAGGAATAGGTAGACCACAACTGAGATGGACAGATGACATCATTAGGATAGCTGGAAAGAAGTTGATGAGGACGGCAGAAGACAGAGAGACATGGATTACCATGGAAGAGTCCTATATCCAGCAGTGGATGAGAGTTGGCTGAGGAAGAAGAAGAACATTTGTTTGTTGTAGAACGCTCATAACTGCGCCTATGTTGGACTTATCCATATCCTTCCTCATTTGTTTTAACACTCGCTTAGTTAATTAAAAATGGAAGAGTTTGAAGCTGGAAATGAGAGCGCAAAGAAGAATACAAGGATCAAATGAGGTTAAACGATTATTTGAATTTATTGATATGCCTAGTTAGTACCTAGTACCTAATGAAGTTATATTCAGTGGCGAGAGAGAGATCGTATTTCATTGAATGGAACAAGAGAAAATCAACCCAAAAACTTATAAAAAAGACATTGAACACAATATTCAAAGTTGCTGCAAATAATATGGCATCTAATTTAGGTAAAACCACAAAATGTATTTCAAGCATGCAGTATTCTTTGTTCTGGTCGTAGCCCTAAATAACAGATACTATCGGCATTGATTAAACCAGCCGCTTGTCGTCTTTAAGTTCAATTGAAGAGCACCGAGGTATCATAAAGCAGTTACCTTTGTTGAAATCGTGTGGCATTTTGGCACTAAAGATTCATCCCGAAACAGTCAAACGGCTATTGAATTTCAAGAAAAGAAGCACAAGATCAAACTGAGAAAGAACGAATCGGCTTCGATTTATGTAACACGCGATCTCTGTTGTTTCTCGCGGACCATACGTCAGTCAAGAAATCCCACTAAATCAGTCCGGGCAAGAGAAGCAATAACGGCAGATCTTCGTTTCCCAGTCAATAAATTGAGGCAGGGTTTATTTGTTGGCTTGAAGTATTTGAGTTGGTCTAATGTGTTTCGATTGCTTTGCTCGTAAATTACTGGTTAGATCTTTGTCATCATATATTTATATCTGGATAAGTAAGATATAAATATTGAGCTGCCACTTCAACACCGGACAATATTTCAACATAAATTACTTTCTTTGAATATATTTTCGATCAAACATCAACGGAAGTAATAGTTTTGTACATTATTTAATGCATTTTAATGGAAAAATTTATAGGAAATTTTTAAGTACCTATAGCTGATATATTGTTATAGTCAAACGAGAGATAATTGCAATGAATTTGACCATTTCTGGAGCGATTGCCAATTAGAAATACAAACAAATTAAACATGTAGAGAAGACTGAGTTAATATTGGATAATTATTGCTTGAGGCTGCTGAACTGTTAAAAAACTGTCCCGAGTCTGTTGGTTGGTTGCTCTTGGGACAATTCAAGAACAAAACACCAAAATTATTAAGACGATAGATTTCCTTATGTAAGTTGAAGTTGCACTTTTGAACAGGCCCGACCAATTATTTCCAACACACATAAACTAGGTAGGTACATATTCCTTTTACATCAAACCCAATAAAAATCTGGTTCTCCTCTAATATACAAGGATTTCAATTATCTGTGACTCTAATTGGTTATTGAATTCATTACCTTATATGAATAAGTCTACATAAATAGTGTTTTATTGGACTCATCAAAATAAGTTAATAAAGAAGGTCAGACATTTCATATTACATACTTAATTATTTTGTTTTTGTTGCCAAGCTCTCCCGATTACATATAGGTTCCACGAAATACCAATCTATGGAATTTTTTAGCTTCAAAGAGTCCCAATCAACTAGGTACCACCCAGATAAAGGTGTGAAAAAGGACTAGTGAACACAGACCTCTCAAATTACGTTGTAATACGACAGTTATCAATTTAGTAATCCCAATTAAAAACGAGGAGGATTAAGTTACAAATGTAGATTGATGGAAACAGTTAACTGGGAGGAAATGAAATAACCTTGAACAAATTCAAATCCAAACCAAAAACTTATGAGAAACAAGTTGCAAAGAGCAAATCTAATAAACATCTTTTCAGAAACTTAAACAGAACACGATCGAAAAAAATTATTCTCACTTACACGCTTACACTAAAGGATGATAACGGGAATTCAGAATGACCTTCAAATTGCTGAGCAGTTTGACAAATCTTTCACCACAGACGCACCAAATAACAAAATGATGCATAGCCAGTATTGTCCGTCGATTTTAATCTGATACTCGGACGGAATGTGAGCTGGTGGCTCCCTACATTAGAACGCCAATGGTTATCTGACGTCACACCTGTTTTTCCCATATGAAAAACCCCCTTGCTCCTCATACGGAAAGTGTCAGTTAAAAATCAACGAACAATACATCAGTAATATATATTTATTCATCAAAACATAGAACAATAAGCTATAAAAGACTGATAACGTCCCTGTGAATTGTCTTCAGAAAGGTTTTGTGAATGTTGGACCACCATTCAGTGGCATAATGGAAGAATGAAAGGTGGTGCCAGATTTATGGGAAATATCAATAGAAAGCCTACCATTCAAGAAAGGAGATAAGCGGCTAGCTGAATATTAATGTCTTAGTGATTACAAAGAAACTGACATCATTTTTACTAGGACAGCGAGTGATGAGTGAGTACCAGCACGAGTTCCTTCCAAGTAGTGTGCGTCGTCATAGAAGCAACACATGTAAATAGCTCCGCTTTCGGCATTTAGTGAAAATCAACGGAATTCCACTTGTAGTGAACATAAATCAGCTGCAAGCGTCAATGAGAAGAGGAAGCCCCTCAACCCGACTATTAATCTCTAGGAAAAGATTATGAAAATTAAGAAAATGGACTCAATATATCAGGAAAACATAGGTGAGCCTAAATTATCTTCATTCCCTTGCCCAAATCTCTAAAGTGCTGGTAAGGATTCAATGATTGAAGAAACAATTAAAGCTCTCAGAAAAGAAAATGACTCTCTTAAAGAGCAAATTATCACCTTATCTGAACTTAATCAACATTTATTGAACGAAAATAAATGAACTGCTGAATATGGATTCTCTAAGCTTTTAGACACCGTCAACTTCAAAAAAGGACACAGAGCCTACAATCACCACTCAATTTTTCACTTCGCAAAATTGAAAGAGAAAAAAAGGAGCAAACAAAGATGTTAACTTGAAAAAGAATAATAATCCCTCCATGGAAGCCATGGAAGTGAATGATTTCTCTCTATAAACATCAATCGACGCTGATCCCCTGGACACAGCTCAACCAGAACTAAGCATCAAGCTAAACTATCCAAAAACCACTAATCAGAGACTGCAACAACACATGGAAGAAAACGCCGAAAACTTTGAGACATCCCAGAGAGAAAATCACACCAAAACGGAAAAAATTCCCCCAATTACCATCCGAAACGCAGGTAAATGGATGGAAATTCACAAGGAACTTATTAAAGAACCCTTCAATTTCAGAGATCCTAAAATAAACAGGAATGGCTTTCAAATTTCGAATTATCAGATGATCACAGAGCCACGAAATTTTTGAAAACAAAAAACATTGCGTTTCACACTTATATTCTACAAAAAGATAGGCTTATCAGCATCATCAGTAACTCCACACTGAATTAAATATCGAAAACATTAGAGAAGACCTACAAGATCAAGGTTTTGATCCAGTAGAGTGCTATTAGTTCAAACTGGGCCCTTTTAATAAAAACAGTGGCATGGTAAAAATTCTTTTACCGAAATTCAATCCAATATTTATAAAACAATCACACACATTTGCCATATGCCAGTGATCCTGAAACGACAAAAAGTCAACCTTCAACGAAAACATATTATTCAATGCACTAATTGTCAAGTTTTTGGGCCTGCCACCAAATAAACCCCTCGAAGAAGACACTATGAATGAAATTTTCAACACCAATATTCCAACAATAGTCAATGGGAAACCCTTTTGGCGAACGTAAATCCTGAAGATAATTCACTCTGGATAATCAAAAAAGCTATTACTAACAAAAAGGAAACCAACTTTCCTCCAATTCATGGTTCCACCAGGAATCATACACAAAGCAGGAAAAAGCCGAGGCTTTTGCAGATTCACTTGAAAGGCAATTTTCTAATAACAAAGCGCAAAATGATGATATCACATTTTGAAATTAACATAGACAGACGGGCACAGCAAATACAAGAATTAATCGATGATACTCACACTAGTCCACCAACCACCACAGATGAAATCATTACACACATCAAACTGGCAAATAAGCAAAAAGCGCATGGCGCAGACTTCATCACAAATAAGATGCTGAAGCTACTGCCGGAGAATTTTATATCCAAACTAAAACATCTAATAAATCAATCCTTCAAACTGAAATATCATCCTGATAGTTGGGGAGCTGGCGTCAAAAACATGCAAGAGTTTTCGCAAGGCGGATATTTTCAAAATAGGTCGTACTTTAGTGCTAGAATGCTAGTGTACAGTCAGCCCTCACAGTTCCGGGACAGCTGGCTCTGGGACGCGGGCAAAGTTGTAATTTTACGAAGCATCTAAACTGTTTTCTCAAAGCTCAAAATTTATAGAAATTTTGCACATTATCTGTTTGAAGGTCACAGATAACGTATGTAAATCGTCAGACGTCTAGTTCGTTGCAAAAAGGGGGTCAGACGTCCTCAAAATTTTTATTTTATGGCATTTTCTTCGGTGTCCTGTCAAAATATATTTTTGCAGGTATTTGACAAATATATTTGAAGAAAATGCCATAAAATAAAAACTTTGAGGACGTCTGACCCCCTTTTTGCAACGAACTAGACGTCTGACGATTTACATACGTTATCTGTGACCTTCAAACAGATAATGTGCAAAATTTCTATAAATTTTGAGCTTTGAGAAAACAGTTTAGATGCTTCGTAAAATTACAACTTTGCCCGCGTCCCAGAGCCAGCTGTCCCGGAACTGTGAGGGCTGACTGTACACTAGCATTCTAGCACTAAAGTACGACCTATTTTGAAAATATCCGCCTTGCGAAAACTCTTGCATGTTTTTGGCGCCACCTCCTGGACTATGACGCATGGAAATTGGCCAACATCGATCTCATCCCAAAACCAAAAAATAATTTGATCCTCCCAATAAGCCTAATTTCATCGCTTTCAAAAATATCAGAGAAAATATTCCTCGAAAGGCTGAATCTGAATGACATAATAACAGACAAAAACCTATTACCAGACGAACAATTTGGGTTCAGGCAAAATCATTGGACAGAATTACAATAAGCCAGAGTAGTAGTAGACTGGACACAGGGTCTACAAAGAAAAGCACAAACGGGTGTGGTGACATTAAAAAAGCGTTTGATAAAGTTTGGAACAATGGCTTAGTGGTCAAACTTCATGACAACCTAGATGTCCCCACCAACTATATACAATTTATTCAAAATTATTTAAGCAATAGAAAATTTTCGGTCAAATCGAATGAAAAATTCTTCCGATCAAGACTGTGTCCTACAAAGTTCTCCCATTGCCCCAATCCTCTACAATCTTTTTACTGCAGACATTCCCAAACCAATAAACTCAAAGATTGCATTATACGCGTATGACACTCTTATGTTACCGAAAAAAATCCAATAAGAATTCATTCAGAGTTTACAAAGAGCTATTAATGAAATTTCTGAATGGGCAGACAAATGGAAAATTCAAATAAATGAAGAAAAAACACAGGCAATTGTAATTACAGGCAGAAGGCAAAATAGAGTTCTACAAATAAATATCAATGATATAGTCGTTCAATGGTCCGAAACAATCAAGTACCTAAGACTAACACTAGATCAAAAAATTAATTTTAAAAATCATATAGAAGATAAAATAATGGGAGGCAGCACCAATTATGGAGCTTTATATTCACTTATTGGCTTTAAAAGGAAACTAACAAAAAAGAATAAAATACTATTATATAAACAAGTCATTAGACCCAAGATTCTTTATGGTTCCTGGGCTGGGTCACTAATGCCTCAATCACCTCTATAAATAAATTACAACCCTTTCACAATAAAATTTTTAGAAGAATCATCAGAGCTCCATGGTTTATTAGAATTAATGACATTCATAACCACCTAGCAATTGACAAAATTAATGATTTTCTGATCATGTGGCTTTATACCAAGTTTCTGCAAGCAATTCAAACACTATAATCAAAAAATCATACAAACATTCTGCTGCTTAGCAACAAACGCAATCAGTTATGAAAACCTGCAGAAACCACCAACTTTCTAATATATCACTTTCCTTTATCTCTGCTCCCATTTATCTATCCACTCCTATCTTAATCTTACTGGCTCCAATCCAAACCAGTAAGCAATAAACAAAAATCAATTATCAACAACTTTCAATTCACAAATTTATACCACCCATAAAAACAATCGCAATATGCCAGCTCAAAAACAAATCGAAAAAGTAGTCCATAACTCAACTCAAAAAATCTCACAGACTGTCTGATGGATGTGGAGTATTTGGTTATTGAGATTGCTGTTATATCAACTTGAACTATGATGTTGAGAGGACCAATGCTTGACTTTACTAGAGTCTTTTCGCCAAACAGAGCTAGCAAGGTTATTGTTAACGGCGACTTGTCGGACTGCCATGGAGTTTTGAGTGAAATTCTTCAGGGCTCTGTGCTCTGTGCATTCAACAGTAGAGAAATTACTAGAGGTTGTTTAAAATGGAACTAAATTAAGACAAATAAACAATTTTCAGCATAGGTACAAACATCACAGAATGAACAAGATAATCTAGCCATTACAATGGCTTGCAGTTTGAAATGGGAGTCGCATATCTGTAAAATAGTAGGAAGTATTGGCAAGTAATATGGGATCCATATTTTGTTAAGGACCTAGGACTTTTGGAAAAATGTCAAAACTGCGTCCTTTACGAGGTGATCTTGTTGAGACGTTTAAAGTAATCCCAGACTGGGATGGTAAATCGTGGAGTGTCAGCAAATAAATTTGTTGGAAAACTCTTGCATGATTGAAACACAATTGTATTCAATAGACTCATAATCGGTGTTTGAACCCCTTATTTCTATCGTAAACCAATAAGAATGATCAAACTTATGAATTTCTTTTGTATGGATACATAGCAACAACATCAAAGAGGCTCGAAGCATTATTTGAACTGTGTTAGTATCGTCCAAGGCTTTGTATATTATTGACTAAGCCTAAGCATATAACTGATGATGCCGTTCGGAGAGTTCGGATACCTTGGTCATATAATGAGAAAAAGACAATACTATGAGTTACTTACTTTAGCTAATACGTCAGGGCGTTGTTTTGGGAAAGTGTACAAGAGTACAAGAAGTACAATTGGCAAACGCCTAAAGCCGAGGAGGAAAAGGCCATGAGCATTTCAATGTGAACCTTAGATAAATCTATTAACAAGCACGATACAGAAATGAAATAGGCAAGAAAAGTTTAATTAGGAGAAGAAACTAAAAATGAGATATTTAGAAATACAAACAGAATCAGGACTTGATAAATCAACTTGGATAGTATTATTAGTTGGCATAATCTAAGGGCAAAATAGAAAATACTAAAGCACAAAAAGTAAAATAATTTGGTGGAGAATATCCAAATAAACCCAGAACAAACAAAAATGAGTGGTATATGGATATCTGGATTATACATATTTTCCGTTTTTTAAGCAAAGCTTGCCATCATTTCTCCCAGTTGACAAAACGTATATAAAGCAATAAAGTACAAATCACATTCATCAAGATTAAAGGAAATTTGATCAAAGCCCCCGTAATTTTGAATTATAATCGTATTTCCCCACAAAGAATTGCTAATCTTTGTCTCCAGACCGGCAGTCATTCTCTGGGGAAGCAAAGATATTTTGTTCGATTTCCTCACGCCGTATAACCCCCGCAAAAGCAATTGAACATCATAATTGGTAAATCGAAGTCGGTGGCGTGGAGACCGTGACACGTGTCATAAAAACACGACCCCACGTGAATGAAACAAACTGCGATCGTTATGCTGCAGTAATAATGGACATCAGCGTTTGAGTGGCTCCTAATAAACCAAACCAGTGCACGGGTTTTCACTTTGTGGTTTTTCGAAAAGCTTGTTATTAGATTTTCTTTGCTCGAAATCAAGCGAGCGCTTCTAATTTAAAAAATGTTTTAAAAAAGCAACAATTTGATGTTTTTTGAAAAACCTCAAAATATGACTAATTACTCTAATTATTTAGATTTAATGATGCATATTCTCCTATCAACTAAATCTCACACATAATCCGCTTATG
The DNA here is from genome assembly GCA_917834065.1 of Ceutorhynchus assimilis. Taxonomy (NCBI): domain Eukaryota; kingdom Metazoa; phylum Arthropoda; class Insecta; order Coleoptera; family Curculionidae; genus Ceutorhynchus; species Ceutorhynchus assimilis. Next base: position 26,607,637 of record OU892287.1, read on the forward strand.
ACGTGTTCGCGTTTCAGCGAGCAATTGTCATAAAACTTATGGCGTTCCTAATTGAGTGTGCTCAAACAATAGAGCGCCTCGAAACGGCGCCCTTGACAGTTGTTTTAACGCCCTCTATGTGTCCCTCTATAAAATCACTGAACCGTGGCAGGTTCAAAGAGGTTTTAGCGTAATACCCCTGTGATTTTAATTCGCATTATTTCGGTTGCTTTGTATGTATCGGAATATCTGATTATTTTTGCTAAAGACAACGTTCCATCAGATATGAGGCGGGCTGCTACTGTTTATTCATCGTGCGCCAGGGCGGGGAGCGATGAATAAATTGAAATTAGCGAGAAGAAAACATCAAATGAATTGGTTGGGGACGCCCCGATGTTTTCACCTGAGATGGAAAATTGGATACGAATGATTCTTTTGTATCTATCCATTTTTTTTTAATGAAATGTTTACTAATGATCCCATTTGATTATTCTTATGCTTTTGTTCGTATTTTTATAATTACAGTCGCATATTTTGCAGGAGTACACATCAATTTTACAAAATATAATGGATATTATTCCAGAAATGTGTTTTTATTATACCCTTTCAATCGTAAAATTTTCAAATTGTCTTGGAGTGCTTCCAAAAACTAAAAACCATTTAACTATTGATGAAAGCCATAAAGATATTTGGTAATTTGACTTTATCCAAAACACGAGGCTTTCTTAGTAATAATGAATAATGCAAGTATTTTTGATTTTAGTGTTTTTTTTTTTTCAAATCTCATGACTGCAGTTTCAATGAAATCGATTCCAGATACAAATAATAAAAATCAGTATTTGAACGGCAGCCAATAATATCGAAATAATATAAATAAAAGATGGTTATTAAAATAACACAAACAAATGAATGGAAACAGAAGCGGAAATAATAAAAACGTCAACCTTAAAACCAGATGAGAATAAATCTTTGTGGTTTTTAATTTATTAGACAATCAAGAAATAATCTAAAATTTTTTATTAAGTCTCAACTCGAATTAGCCTCCTTTTATTTACCTTTTGGCGTTTACACAAAGCGGTCATAATTTTTAAGATTAATATAATCAATGTCGAGGAACAATTTATATACAAAGGTATATAGTTAATAGGGAGAAAGGAAGCAAACAGGATATTGTATATTATTGAAGAGTGTCAACGGATAACACTAATGTTATACGAAGAATCCACTGCTAATAACTCATACTATGAGCTTGTACTGATTCTGGACACTGCCCGAATATACCAATACGTGTGGTTGTCTCCTGTAGGACAATGCGAAGAGTGTTGTAGTTCGGATTAACTACAACAATATTTGTTTTTGAAAAGATTTTATTAAATTAAACAGTAAAATACAATGACAACCAATATGACAAAAATGAAATTTGACTTGCTGGTAAACGTACTTTCAGGTATGTCCTGGTACCTACTGTTTCCTAACATTTCTCCTTTTTTTTTTGAATAAAATCCTCTAAATACGAAGGTCTTCTTCTTAACCTTCCCGATCTTCTAACTTCACTATCTAAGTTATATTCCTTCAGAACAGCTTCATTAGAACTAACAGTATTTGCACTATGTTCTTGACAGTCGATCATTTCCTCAGTTTTTGTATTATCTGTTGTGAATTCTATTGAATTGTTATTATATGGTATATTTTTAATGATAACTTCTTGGTCTAAACACTGATCTGAGCTTTGTTCTACGTTGTCTTGCAAATTAAACTCTTCCATTAAAAAATATGATTTGGTTCTCTATATCTTCTTTTAATTTGATTAGTATGACATCTTCTTAATATGTTGTCAATATTTGGATAAAACACTAGTATGTTGTAGGTACATCACATTGCCAATTGGTTCTATGATTTTTCCAGGAATCAAACGGAACTTGTTATTTTTGTAAATTTTAGCATAAATCAAATCTTCTCCTTTAAATTTGTTTGTAACTTCATTAATCTGGATATTTTTCCGAGGAAGTAACAAATCAAGTGGAATTCTCATTCTTCTTCCTAGCATATGTTTATCTATTATAGAATTTGTATTTGGAGTAGACCTGTACACTCTTTAAAATATGTTTATATCTTGTAATTGCATATGACTTACCCCTCGTTTAATTTTTGAAAGTGCTCTTTTAAAGGTTTCAACAAACTTTTCTGCCTGACCATTTGACTGTGGCCAATATGCTGCTGTGCGAATATGTTCAATACCATTCTTCTGACAAAATTGTTTAAATTCTTTGCAAGTGAATTGACTGCCATTGTCTGATACAACTGTTTCAACAATTCCAAATCGTGAATATACCTACTTCTTCCAATTTTGATATTGTAAAGCTTGACGTGATTGTTTTAGTTTCAAAAACTTCAGGCCACTTGGAATAGGCATCAACAAAAATTAAATAATTATAATCGTTGATTGGACCAGCAAAATCTATATGAATTCGTTGCCATGGACCCTTTGGAACAGGCCATGCTACTGGAGAAATTTTTGATCGACTTGAAACTTCTGCAGATTCTACGCATGTTCGCACAACATTGATATTATCCCTGTCTATATTTGGTAAACATATTCACGTGCCATATATATATATACCAGTATGTAGTCATTTTAGAAGAGAATTTCGAAATTTCAATGGTATGACTATTCGGTTTCGAAACATTAGACAACCTTTAACGACGGATTATGCGTCTCGTCTATCAAAAAAATTAAGTGTATAATTTTCAATATCCTTTTTATTTGTTGGCCAATCATTGTTTACATATTGGATAACTTTAGAATAAATTTTGTCCTGTTGAGTTTTTTGATTAATCACCTTAAAAGTAATTGGCAAAATTTCTAAAACTTCATCAAATATATGACAAACTTCTGATTCTATGTTGATCTGAGCAATCAAATATTCTTCATCATTTAATTGTGTCTGACTAACCAATCTTGATAAAATATCTGCGTGACCAAAGTCGCTAGTTTTAATACATTCTATCTTGAAGTCATATGCTTTGAGAACTAATTCCCATCTTTGAAGTCGATTTGCAGTATGAATTGAAATTCCTTTCTTTGAACCGAAAATAGTCTAAAGAGGTTTATGATCTGTTTTGAAAGTGAAATTTCGATCAGAAATGATCCTGTGAAATTTTGTGACAGCAAATATTAAAGCCAATGCCTCTTTCTCTATTTAACTGTATCTCTTTTATGTTCTAGTAAGAGTTCTAGATGCGTGCCATATAGGCTTGATAGTGCCATTTTTAAAATCTGTGTAAAATACTGACTCCTATTACAGTGATACTTGCGTCGCCCGCTACAATGATTTCGTGAAGTAGGCTGTTGTTGGTTAGACTCAGATCCGACTTTAATTTTTTTTTAAATTTTTCAAACGATTCTTGACATTCTGTTGTTCATAAAAATTTGATTTCCTTTATTAATAATTCGTTTAGTGGTTGACGTAACACGTGTATTTCTTTGATAAATTTACCATAATAGCTTATTGCTCCAAGATAGGAATGCAGAGAGCTGATACCATGGGGCGGTGGCATATTTCTGATAGCTTCAGTTTTTGTTGGATCTGGTTTCAATTCACTTTCACTTAACTTAAAATATATCCCAAATAGTTAATTTCTTTGACTCCAAATTTACATTTTTGTAATTTTAAGTGAAAACCAAACTCTTCTATACGCCTTAGGACAAGATTTAAATGTTGAAAATATTTTTCCTCTGATTGGCCTGATACTAAAATGTCATCGATATATGCCGTGGTTCCTTTCAGACCTGATAACATGGTATTCATAACTTGTTGAAAAATGGCTGGGGCAACTTTTATACCAAATGGCATTCTATTATATTCAAACAATCCATGATGAGTGTTTATTGTTAAATATTTCCTTGATTCTTCTCTGATTTCAATTTGAAGGAAAGCATCAGAAAGGTCAATGATACTAAAAATTGTAGCATATTGTAATTTTGAAAAAAAAAAAAATTGACTCTTGGAAGAGCATAATGATGTGGTAGAAGTGCTTCATCGAGATCAGTAGAGTAATAGCCACATAATCTGACATCTCCGTTTTGTTTCTTTTAACTACAATTGGAGCTGCCCAATCAGAATATTCAACTAATGATATGATATTTTTTTCATGAAACCTTTGAAGTTCTTGGTCAACTTTATCCATGACTGAATAAGCTACAGGTCTTTTTGCTTTGAAAATAGGAACTGAATCTTCTTTTATATGAAGATTAACTTCGTTGTTTTCACAGTGACTAATGATTCTTGAAAAACTTTAGGAAAGGCTAATTTTAATGATCCTGTATTGAATAAATAGTATATTGTATTAGGAGTAGAAGCTTTACTTTTTTGTGCTGAAGCGGTAGATTTGCGAGCCGAACGTAGTGAGGCTTGCAATACTGCTGAAGAGAAATATTTTTGGCATCTTCTGTGAAAAAACTTTGATATCTTTTGTACTTTACATCAGAAGTGCTCTCTAAGCTGTTTTCTGATCATAATGATGTGATACTATTACCCATCCGAAACTCTTCATTTGGTTTGGCTTGATTTTGAGTTAAATTTTGGAAATTTGATGAAAACTGACCCAAATCTTGCTGACTTTTGATTAGAAATTCTTGTTGATTCTTTAGGAAACTTGTGAGAACTTCTGTCATTTGTTCCATCCTTAGCCTACCGTCTGCACCAAATCGTTGTAGTTCGGATTAACTACAACAATATTTGTTTTTGAAAAGATTTTATTAAATTAAACAGTAAAATGCAATGACAATCAATATGACAAAAATCAAACTTGACTTGCTGGTACCTAAACGTACTTTCAGGTGTCATGTCCTGGTACTGTTTCCTAACAAAGAGAAACCGAATTCTTATTTACTAGATGCTAGCAAAACGATGAATATTCTTAGAATATTCCCTCAAAGTGCTTTTTGGAATATTCTTTTAGGAATGTTCAATAAATATTCTAAGATTGTTTCGATTGAAATATTAATTTTTGAACGTTCTATTTATGTACTAGGAATGTTGCTTCTATACACCTACCTGAAAGATTGTGCTAAGAACCTACTTTATAAAACATTATATGAATATTGTCATACGAACGTTATTATAATGTACCTTAAAAAATGTTCTTTCGGCTAATATCTCTATCAAGTATTAAAAATATACCTACCATGTTATGCTGAGAAATTTATGTAGGTAGTAGGTAACCATGATAAGAATATTTTCATATTGTTCACCTAATTATCTAAAGTACCTACTCAAAAATCTTAATCGAACAATTAAACAATAATGCTCTATCTAGAACCTACTAAGAAAATTATAGGTATATTCTTTTTCTTTTGCTTTGTAGGACTTCTAAGAGAGGGAGCCACGCGCTATTAAAGATCTACATTTTGCCTAGTGTTTGAATCACCTTGGAATCTGTTTCTCTCAGTTGGCGTGTTTACCGCGACGAGAGCATAACAAGCTCGAAACCGGACCTTTGGTTAAACACTTGTGTTTTCCAGAGAAGTTTTCCAACAACTTTTTCACTGCCTTGAATATAAAATGGCTGAAAGGAGCATTATTTGGAAGCGAAAATTAACATTTCAAGTATATCCTTAGAATCAAACAAGAATGTTATGTCTAGGATGCATATTGAGAATGATATATGTAGATATATTCTAAGAATATTCCAAGCATATTGGTGTAATATTCTTTTGAGAACATAATTATAATGTCATAGAAACATTCTTTGAATGTGAGAATATACATTTCGAACATATTTTCAGAATCAAACAGGAATATTCATTCCAGGATGTACTGAGAATCTCATAGGTATATTCTAGGAATATCCTAATGGATTTCTCAGGAAGTTCTTGGGTATTGCAAACAGTATTTCTACAATCTTTTCTCAGAACATTTTCAGGACATTCGCAATGGTTTTGGCGAACATTCTAGGCACATTCCTCCTGAAAAAAGAACATTCCTTTTACATTCTAAGGATGCAATTTTGTTATGTGGGAAAAGGAACCCTAAAATTTGTTGTAGTTCATCAACTTGTTTCCCATTAGATTATATGTACCCGGGATATTCAGTATATTTTGATCATCCCTCCAACTCTTTTTCTTTCGGGTTCACAACAAAAACTTTTGGTTTGAGCAAAATTTTTCGAAACTGGGAATACTATTCGGTGCACAGCGCCAAACTTGAAATTTTTAAATGGGACACCCTGTATTTTATTTAATTTAAGATTTAACGTTAAATTCTAAGACAAATCTATATCGTCTGGTGCATATACTATATTTGTATGACCTTTTTGTTTAGAAAATTAGTTTTTCTAAAAGCTATTAAGGTCACACTTGTGTATAATTATTTAAATTCGCTTTATGTCAGTCACAAAATTGAACAGCCTTTATCTCGAAGATGGTAAAAGATAGGATAGATCTATCTCCTATAGAGTGGTCTTAGAATCCCAACGTAGAATCAAAAAATCAAATAAAATACAGTGTCGTCAGTGTCCTATTCAAAAATGTCAACTTGTGAGCTGTTCTAGGACACCCTGTATAAATAATACTATCAAATTTGAAAAATGTTAGATACTTAAATCGAAACAGATTTTGTATTAATGTTTTTTTTGTAAGCCTAGTTATTTATGGTACTAGTGTGTTATGTTTTCTAAGTCACTCGAGAAATTATACCACTTGGCCTGATGGCCTCGTGCTATAAATGTTTCTCCCATGACTTATTTTCAATAAAACACACTAGTACCATAAATAACTATTAAACCATTAAAGGAGATACTGTATATAATTATCGGTTTATTACTTTCTACGTCTTCCGATTCCCGATCTCCAACCATCTCTGTAAATCCAGTTATCCTCCTCCAAGGAGATAATGAAAAGTTATACATAATAAGTCAAAGTCACCTGACACAAGTCGAGGCCTTGTGTCCAACAAAAGAGAGCAAAACCAAAACCAAATCTTGGAAATGCTACACAACACATCGAGATACGCAGAGAACCATATTGGGCATTTCTTTAAGAGAGATGGTCCAGGACAACGAAATAAGAAGAAGAATGGATGTAGCGGTATCATTAAGAGAGTAACAATATTAAAATGAAATTGGGTACCGCACATTGCAAGAGCAACTGACGACAGATGGACCAGAAAATCCTCAAATAAAGGCTGAGACGTGAAGCTTGCAAGAAACAATACAGAGGTAGAACTTAAACGAGATGGATTGATAATGGCAGCAGGATACAGAACGTAGTATAGAGTTGTATATGTATATGTTGTCTTTGATGTTGGTTAATGTTCGCAACAGTGTTGTCGATTCCATTTTCTCGAAGTTTCATTGCTTTTTCTAACTCTTCGTTCTTGCATTATCTCCCTGCAGTTGCGTAGCTGAACCAGTTTGTTTTTGTGTTTTGGAATTTATTGCTATTTCATAAGATAAGCTTTGTCATGTGTATCTATGTAATATTTTTTACTTTTCGTTAGGTAAGTTAGTGGTTTCTTGATATATTTAGTTATCTATGTAAATCGCTAGTTTCATCACTGATTGTTTTGCTGCAGCGTCATATCCTTTATTATGAATAAATATTTTTATGATACTTAGTATCCTGTCCTTCAGCAATAAAAAAACTTTCTTTTTAATAATTCATTACTATTAGATACCTAAATTATACATTCAATTTTCTTTTGAGTCATAATAGTATATTGTTGTATTAGGAGAAGAAGCTTTACTTTTTTGTGCTGAAGCAGTACGTTTGCGAGCCGAACGTAGTGAGGCTTGCAATACTGCTGAAGCACAAAAAAGTGCTTCTACTCCGTATGCAACATGCTATTTTTTCTCCAAACTAATGGGGTAAGCTCGGGGGCAAGTGAATATGGTTGAGCGGCAGTGAAAGTACGAGCGGCACTAAAAGTACTTTTGCTGCCGCTGGGGTTGCCAAGCAGCATAGAAATTGAACTTCTACCACCTCGACAGGTGTTAACCCGGTGGATTTGCCTGGCAGCATGGAAATCAAATTTCTGACATCTTGACAGGGGTTAACAAAGTGACGTTTTTTTGACGTTTGGAGAAAAAATACTTTAGTTTATTTATTGTTAACGAATTTTCTCCTGCTGTCTTTTCTGATAGACTTAGTTTGTTTGCCAGGCTTTCGCGCATCACTTCCAAGAAAGAGACCCAAGTTCCTTTAGTAATAATAGATGCGTCGTTATTTCAACGTATTTTCATAATTCAATAAACTATAATTTAAGCCAACAAACTTTGTCTTGGTGTCACTATAGGCGCCGTTGCATAACGAAAGCCAAAGTGTCCAAGACTCACTCGCTGGGGCATCACTTAAAAATAAAACATAACGTGCATCATTGTACTTTAACTTATATTTATAAAGGTAGTGCGTCAAGATCCCGCCTTATATTTTCGATTTTTTTCTAGTTATAAGAAAACCCCTCTAAATATAATATGCATCGGAATTAGTATCTGACTTTGGTATCTGCGCTATTTTAGAGGCAGGAATTCCGTCAGCCGTGCCAATCACTGACGTTATTCTGTTGTTTATTCGGCGTCGCACCGGGACAATAATAATTTGTATTGGTAACTATTTAAAAAAGAAAACATTTTAATAGCTTTTACTGGTTAATATTTTGGAAAGTTGTCAATTCTATAGGCTTTTGACAAATTTGATGATTCTTGAAAATGATAACGTCCAGCTGATGGAGCTTGTTTATGTAGATGTTGAACTGACAACGTTATTTCGAATGATTTACGACAAAATTCTCCACAAAATATTCATTAGCATTTTTCATAATTAATGATTTTTGTTGTTGAAGTTGTACGAAGCAATAATTGAATATGCTCGTTACAATCCTTAAAATTAACTTAAATTTAGGAATGTAGTATTTTTCATTTTCTTCGGTTCAATTTCATTTGGAGGAGTTGGAATTTTATACTCGGGTATAGTTTTCGAACGTGCCCCAGTACTAAGAATGCTGTTGACATGATCAGCTGTTTCTTGATTGTAGCGATTCTATATAAGGATTCGACCGAGCTCTTGTTTAAACCGCACGTGCGAATATTGAAATTTTTCATTTACCGTGAAAATACTAAACAATCCTGTGTCAGTGTTACCCCATATGTTAAATTAATAAATACTATAGAGAGAATAGGTAAGAAAATATAATTTACACATCAAAGTATACCTTTTGTCATACACAATAGCATATAGCTTAGGAAAAATGTAGGCCTATTTTAAGCCCCATGGGGTCAAAATCGGGGGGTCAGATGACCCCCCATTGGACATTAATGTAAATAGCAATGAGGAAATCACATCAAAGAATAATAAATCAGAATATAAATTGAAGAAGCAATATAAATATGGCGATAATGATTTAGGCCCATTTCAGGTAGTAGTTCAGGGTCCTCAGGGAAACAACATAGGGCATCTACACCTCTCTTGCTAACATAATAAGCATATGAATTCAAATTAAAAAATATCAACAGATCAATGAAAAAAGGAAAAAATAAAGTTATTATAGAATTTAAAACGCCAAGGGTAGCAAACAACTTACTTGAGAATCAACAGTTGATAGATAGAAAATAAACTATATGTACATTCCTGAATACCTGGTCGCCTGTAAAGGAATAGTGAGAGGAATATGTGAAGAATTTGAACCAGAAGAAATTATTAAAAATTCCAGTATCCAAATGTCTCAAGTATTGAACAAATGGCTTACCCAAAAATTATCACTGAAAAACATGAAAATAAGGAACAACCCTATTATAATGTTAATTAAGGAGTTTAGGAAGCTGGATAGAAGTTGAGGTTATTTTGCTAACAGAGAAGTCCCATACCTGGTACAGGAATATGGGGAGCTGGAAGAACTGGAAAAAAAAGACATATGAAACACGCCCCAGGTTTGAATTTGAATATAAATACCAAATAGGGAAAATACCAACCTCTAGAACGGATATCAACAAACAGGGTATAGATATTAGAGTAAAATTTGCGGAATTAATAGATGAGAAGTTTATTCATTATTATCAGTTTTACACAGATGCAAGTGTGGAAAAAAGCACAAATTAAGCAGGGTTTGGTGTTTATCGCTCACAGGCAGATTACGCATTCTTGTCAAGATTACACAATTTTACTCAGATCTGCACCAGCACCAGCGGAAACAGTAACAATACTGTGGCTGTATGTTTGGAGGAAAACATAAAAAGGAGCCTAGTTTTGACAGACTGGCAAAGCGCGGTGGAAGCATTGGATTGTACAAATTCTAAAAAACTAGATAACATAATAGCAATGACTAAACAACAAATATTGGAAGCAAATGGAAATGTTTTTGACATAAAAGTACTCTGGATCCCAGGACATTCAAACATCAGAGGCAACACGATAGCAGACCAATTGGCTAATGTAGGTAGAAAGCTTAGGGTCCCATATCCTAACTTTGGAATAACATGTGGAAGGAATTACTAAGCAAAAAAGGAGTACAATACAAGGGGGTTTATCAGGCTTTCCCAAAGGAACCTTGGTTCACTAATATGGAATACATAAATAGAAGACTCATAACTATGATAATCAGGATGAGAACTGGAAACTGTCTAACTGGTCAACACCTAAACAGGCTGGGTATCAAGGATAGCTCACTAGCTCAGCATGTAAGTGTGGGAAGGAGGACACTCTAGTACATAAGTTATTTCAATGCCGTAACCTACAACCTAACCTATATGATATTTTTGTTGCTATTAATATGCACACGCCAATCTCACTTGACTCAATTCTATTCAGTGCCCAACTCAAAACAAACAAACGAATATTGGACTTCCTAAAAAAATAAAAAAATAGAATCATAATCATAACTCTCTATATTTGATATTTCATAACAGTCCCTCTTAATCTGAGACGCCATTTTTTTGTATGATAAAGCTTCCCGGTCGTCCGGGAGTGAGAAAAGTCTATCCTTTGTTGTGCTATCTGTTAACTAATACCTCTTCTAGAAAACAAATTGAAGTAAGAGTTGAGAAAACTGAGGAGAATTGAGAAGTCAGCGAGTCAAACCTTAGACAGAAGAATAAGCAGCAGAACCAAAGGCAAAATAAACTAAAGATTCTGAATAAGGATTCACTACAGGACGGGTGAGAGAGCGGGACGAACCGGAAATCACCTTCAAAAAATGAACATTGTGTTTCCTTAGACTGATCCTGATCTTGAAAATTTCCGATGAGGAAACAGTAGTATGCTAGATTAAATTAATTGAAGGTTGTCGGTTGTGTGCACACTTTAAAGTTGAGGAGGAGAAGGAAAATATTTGTACTTCGTGCAAAAAATATATTTATAAAATTAGTGCAGAGCGCTTTCGGCCCTAGGCCATCTTCATTGCCACCTGGAAATGAGGAGGAGAAAAGGTCTAATAAAATGGTGATAATAAAGGTTTTCCTACTCACTTCGTCAGGTATAGTACAATGCAACTGTTAGAACACTTTAAAATTCTTATGTACCAAATACCACATTTTTTATAAGTAATCAGTTTGAATTCTTTGATTTTATCGAAAATGGTATTATTTCTCATTTCATGGGGTTGAGCTTTTTTTGTAGATAATTCCTGCTTGTTTTTTAAGTTTTTTTTGTTGGTATTCCCCAAATAGAAATAACATTTTCCTTTTTCAAAATTTATTCTTCTTCATGTCTGTTTTTTGAAGGTAACTTTGAATTTCTGGAGGATAAAAACGACGGTTGACAAGCTGACATTTCGACAATCAAAATCGTGGCCAATGGCTTGTATTATTGGGTTAGGTTGTTTTTCCTCGTTAAGGGAGATGGAAAATACAGTTAGAGTAGCAAGGGTATAAAGTGGTATGTAATGTAATAAAAATCAATCATAACATTACATTACATACCACTTTATACCATTGCTACTCGAACTGTATTTTCCATCTCACTCAACGACTAACGAGGAGAAACAACCTAACCCAATATTACTTGGCCACGATTTTGATTGTCGAAATTTCAGCTTGTCAACCGTCGTTTTACCCTCCAGAAATTCAAAGTCACCTTCAAAAAAACAGAAATGAAGACCAAAGAATGTTGAAAAAGAAAAAATTTATTTCTATTTGGGGAATACCAACAAAAAAAACCTTAAAAATTAAGCAGAAATTATCTACAAAAAAAGCTCAACCCCAAGAAATGAAAAATAAAACCATTTTCGATAAAATCAAAGAATTCAGACTGATTACTTATAAAGAATGTGATATTTAATACATAAGAACTTTAAAATATTGTCAGTTGTAATTTGGCCAATGTGGCGTCCTCCGTTGTGTGTTGACTCTATTTGTACTATACCTGACGAAGTGAGTAGGAAAACCTTTATTTTTTACCATATTTATTAGACTTTTTCTCCTCCTCATTTCCAGGTGGCACTGAAGATGGCCTGGGGCCGAAAAATACATAAGAACTTTAAAATATTGTCAGTTGTAATTTGGCCAATGTGGCGTTCTCCGTTGTGTGTTGACTCTATTTGTACTATACCTGACGAAGGGAGTAGGAAAACCTTTATTTTTTACCATATTTATTAGACTTTTTCTCCTCCTCATTTCCAGGTGGCACTGAAGATGGCCTGGGGCCGAAAGCGGTCTGCACTAATTTTATAAATATATTTTTTGCACGAAATACAAATCTTTTCCTTCTCCTCCTCATCTAGATTGAATTAATTTAAACATAGTTTGTAACAGTAAGGGGATTCTAATCTAATGGAATATTCGTTCGCTAAAGACGGACCACTAGGTAAATCTTATCAAGCTAAGGCTAGGAAACTATTTAGGAAAAGTGTCTCTAGTGTTTAAATTATTGTTCTTAAATCTTTTCTTTTGAACTGTTTTAGGTCTTGCGCCCAAATAAAACCACTATTAAAAAAGAATCCAAGCTTGAGCTCTCCTAAATATCATATTCTTAACAGCTAGAGGTAGAAGAAATGATGAAAAACAAAATATATAGATTTCTCTAAAGTGTGTCAAATTTGAAGAAAAAAATTTCTATAATAAATTTTCCTTCTCACTCGCCTAAAGTTAAACCCACACTATCGCGCCAAATCGGATCTTTCCGATACAAAAGTAACGATTTCAGCTATACAGAGATAACAAATAATTTTAGAAATTTGAATATTATCTGTCAAGTCCGCTAGTATTTCTTTAATAGTTTACCATACTTTCATTGAGGTGTGCCAACCGCCATAAAAACGAGTGAGTTTCTCAGATGATTGCGCATTTTATAATAAATATAAATAAATTGTTATAAAATAATGCAGTCGGTAAGGTAGGATTGAAACAGGTTTCCCCATTCTTGCGAGACATAACCAGTCATTGCCCCGTAATATTATTTAATTTAAACATTCTGTATTTAAATGATCTCTTGACAAGTGCTGCGGCTCTCCGATATCGCGTGCGTTTTCTATTTCTATAGATATTATTATTCTTGGTTGACTTGCTGTTTTATGTTACCATCGACAAACATGGGCATTTCTTGTCATTCCGTTGTCATCTATTTACATTGAAATAAGCGATTTTAGTTTTCTTTATCGCTCGCTCGCGCTACCTCGAAATGTACATATGCTAATCTGAATATTAATTTTGTCTCAATAAATTCACGTTTCGAATGACTTTATTAATTCTAATGCCTTATCAGCTAAACCTACTTTACTAGTTTTGGTTTGGTTACAGCATTAGTAAAGAAGAGAAATACCGTTAACAAAATCTTGGTATAAAGTTGGTACCTAAATATTCTGATCACTTTCCCCTAAAACTTGAATTAAAATTGGGTGGTCCTCACAAGAATCGATAAAGGCTAAAAACGATTCGAATTGGTTTAGGTATATAATAGCGTAATTTACTAAAAATGTCAGTTAACGTAAATAAATTTACATAAATATTTTGATTGGGCTGAAATCGGAGTTGAAGAAAAGTACTTTCCTTTGTTTCTGGTTTGTTTTCGTTAACAATAAACAGTATCTCTTCGACCATCTCCTTTTAATTTAATGGCCTTAAATCACTACGGCAATTAAAATTTCGAGAGATTTTTTTTTTAATTTGGTTTTGTTGATATATAGGCAAGAATATCAATCCTCGGTGTATAATGGAAAAGGACAAAAAGGCTTGTTTTTCCTTAAATGCTATAGTAGTGAAGCTAAATTAAAAAAAATATATATAGAGGTATTACATTTTTAATTCATACAAAAAGCTTTGATCCAAACTTCCCCCAACGTCTCGCTAAATTTCTATCACAAAAAGCTCCTTTTTTAACGTGAAAACTGTTTCCAGTTAGTGCCATTATCTAGAGGCGAGGGTAATTAATTCTGACGGCTTTGTTTCAATCAATAAACCAAAACACACAGAGAGTACAGTGTGGTTGGTGGTGGAGCGAGGCGTGAAGACATTATTGAATAGAACGAGAGAGCGCGCGAACATATTGTGTTCGTCGCGCCCCCCTGTGGAATATGAAATATGATTTATGAGCCATGGAGCCAACCACAGTTCAGGGTAATTAACTTCCCGTTTAAGGGCGCTCTCGGATTATCCATTATTAACCCCCGCTCCGGATCTCATTATGGTTTTCTTGTACAAAGCGGTGTTCGCCAAACGAACGGAGCGAATAAACAAAAGGCTCGGTGTTAACGATAAGCACATAATGGAAATTGTTGCGACTTTATCGCATTAGCACGATGAAATTTGCTTTGTAAATAAGTGATTAATTTTAAAAGTCTTCAAATTTTTCATCCATACAAATCTTTGACAGAATCTATTTTTTTTTTTAGTTTAGTCCACCTCACTTGTCACGATCATCGCAGGTAATCTCTTGTTTTCGATATCAGTGTTCCATCTTCAGTCCATCTGCCTTGCATTATTCGCAGAGCTCCATTCCAAGTACTGGGTCTTTGATTAACTTATCTTATTCCTAACTTTCCTCTTTTCATAGCGTTTCAACAATAATTTTGGTTGAGTTGATCTTAGTTCAAGTCTGGCAGCCGTTCGTCATAATCAGGACCATCCATTAATTGAGAATGGCTTTTCAAGTACTGGGGCATTTTTGAATTTTTAAGTATGTATCCGTTTTAGCCGAATTTTATCCATGCCAATCGCACTCTTTCAGATATTGTAACATTTGAAATGTCACAACAATATATTTTTCCTACGAGCGTGCGGAAAAGTTACTTTTCCGCACTATTTTTTTACTTTTCCGCACGATTTTTACTTTTACTGAAAAGTGTACCCATATTAAAGTTCGGGGGCCCTCTATTTGGGGGGCGGAGCCCCGCGGCGGCCCCCTATTTGGGGGAACAGTCCCGCGGGGGCCCCATTTTTGAGGGCCACAGTCTCGCAGTGGCCCCTTTTTTGGGGGGCAGAGCCCTGGGGGCCCCTTTTTGGGGGGCGAAGCCTCTTATTTGGGGGGCGGAGCCCCTTATTTGGGGGCACAGCCCCGCAGGGCTCCCTATTTTAGGTGGCATAGCCTCGCGAAGGTAGGGAATCCTAACAATTTTTTTGGCCAATTTAGATATAGGCCAAGGATCATGAAAAAAAATCCGGTTCCATTATTTTTTTGTGTATAAAAAAATCGTGCGGAAAAGTAAAATCGTGCGGAAAAGTTACTTTTCCGCACGATTTTTTTATTGCTAAAAATGAAGATATTTAGGATCAAATAAATGATTTATGTTATATATTATTTTATATATTATGTGCTATTTTGTACCATCATTATAAAATCTTTGCGTATTGGAAAATTTTTTTTTGATAAATAAGATGGACAAAAGCACTCGTAGGAAAAATATTGTACCTAACTCTTGCACTTTTTAGGTAAATAACTATATCGTTCTTAATTATTTCTATATATTTTGGATTCATTTAAAAGTACTATATCGTACACCTAGCGACATCTATGATTCTTCTGACTAGTTTTCCTAACCTAATACCGAAAATTCTGTTATTAAGGTTACTTCCGAGAAACCTGTAGCGCTGTCATTTTTATAATTTCGACAGGCTTGAAGGGCCAAGAAAGAAAAGAGAGAACCAATTGGGGTACTTTTGACTTGGTCTTTTCTCTTTTGTCATGGGACCGAAAAAGGTCGTCCAGCCAGATTTTTAAGATCTTAAAAATCTTAAAATTTTGTCTTTATTTTTGGCCATCGAGCCTATAGTTTCATAAATTGACTAGCCAGAATAGTGATTAATTATGTCAGCTAGAAAGTTTCTTGGAAAATCAACCGATTGGTGATTTTCGTGAAGATTTTTGAAAGTGAGGTTAACTATCGGCCGTACAGGCAACTTTGGGCATGACGAAAACAATCCGTGACTGCATTTATCCAAGTGAAAATTGACCAATTTGAGGCCATGCTGCTCTGCATCTCAAAGTAAATATGGGCCCCCTTTTCAAGGAATGTTGGTGTCCTGTAAGAAATTGATCCCCAACCATTATTTGGTTGCCTCCAGCCAGTTTGGTACTTCTAGATCTCAAATTTGTGAAAACTTCCAAGGATTCCATCCACGCTTGTATAATTATTTACCTATGGGTCTCTTAAATGTGCCATATTAATTACCGTAACTTACCATTTCTTTATCGCCCCTATCGAATAGATCAATTAGCTAGTTAATATCTTTGTAAATCTCAATTATCGTTACTTATTATTACCTTTTTTTATCGCCCCCTATCGATTAGCCTTATTAGCTAATTAATATCTTTGTAAATCTCAATTAGCGTTACTTATTATTACCTTTTTTTTATCGCCCCTTATCGATTAGCTTAATTAGCTAATTAATATCTTTGTAAATCTTAATTACCGTTACTTATTACCTTTTTCTATTGCCCCCTATCGTTTAGCTCCATTAGCCTATCAATATCTTTGTAAAATCAATTACCGACTCGTTTACCATATAGAAGTATTTGGCTAGAATAGCTAACTACTGATCAGATATTTATCTCTATTATCGTTTTCTTTATCATTATCTAGTATCCAATAATTATGGATTATTATAATTATTAGAAATTTATTTCTTTTATATCGATTACTGATCGATATAATATTGTGCATTCATTAACCTTCGAAGGGTTAATTTAACTTTTAATTTCAAATCAATAAAGTGGTAGTTTTACGAGGTAAACCAATGTAAAATCTTAAGGTAGTTAAAGTTAAGTTTTATGTTTACGTATTTTGAATTTTAATTACAGGTAAGACGGCAGAGCTCTCCCCGATATCCTTGATTTCAAATAGCCCGTCTTTAGCATTTATAACTCCCTAAGGATTATTCACGACCTTTCTGCATTTATAAATTTGTTTTTTTTATTGATTTGATTGACTTTGAGTCAAAAATTAAAGGTTAATGGTATCATGACTTCAATAGTTATACTTAGGTAATTCTCATCAAAGGTATCTATTTAATTGTTTTCAAATTTCAATCTTTTCATATGCCTATTTAAATTAAGTTTTGCTTTTGGAAAGCTGCTTTTTTTTAAAAAAAAATTGGATACTGAACAATATTCTCCTTTGAACCAATGAATAACAGTTCGACATTTGGTTAATAAATTATTGTTTTTAGAATTCCAAAACTTGTGTTTTTATTGACTGGGTTAAATGTCAGATAGCTATTAGATTTATTTTCCTTTTCAGATTTTTGCATTTATCTTTTTAAACAATAACTAATTATTGGAATAGTGGCGCCCTCTCTTTACTGTACCAACACCAAGGACCACCCCAAGCTAAACAACCACTGAGCATAGTCAAGCATAGATTATGAGCATTCTTTTGTTTCGACAAAAGAGCGTTACAATATTCCAGCAGCCTGTTTTGGTCCAAGAGCCCAGAGCCGCCAGACACAACTTATTTTCTAAAGCACAGAATATGTGGGATTGAGCAGCACTTATAGGTACTATGAACGTATGTATACTCGCTAAGTTGGGTAGACGGCCAGTTGACTGTTATTTGTAAATAACCCATTTCTACTCTAGCCTGGAGTAGACTGTAAGTTTAAGAGGGGGAAATAGATATCTCGCTCACTCTCAAACGCATGCATAGTACCCTCGCGCTCACACTCACGGAAAAACTATTATTGCGTCTGGGGGGATGTTTCGCCGGTGCGATTGGTCTGGCTGAGCACACGTAGTTATGAAATAGTCTCCCCAATTACATGTATAAAAATCAAGCGTTAGAAAAAAAGTTAAAGTACTTCTTAAGCTTTCGCACCTGGTGTCGGTAAATTGGCCGTCTACCCAACTTAGCGGGTATACATACGTTCATAGTACATATAAGTGCTACACAATCCCACATATTCTGTCCTTTAGAAAATAAGTTGTGTCTGGCGGCTCTGGGCTCTTGGACTATTTCCATTTACCCATGGTTACAATATTTGCCCTAGATACATATTATTAGGTATATCCGTCGCCTTCTCCAGAGAATAGTCGTTCGAGTCATTGATATGGTTTTTTAATGTTTCATCTTCTATCATCAGTTTAATTTTTCCCTGATTTCATTAGGCTTTGTTTACATTTTTCCTGTATAAAAATTCAACAATAATTACAGTAATTGCAGATCCTGTAAATTTTCTAATCTTTAATATTTAAATTCTATTTTCACTTGTGACTAGTTCTTGTGAAGACTAGTGATTTTCTTCGATTTTAATCAATATGATAATTCCATTCCAAAATTAATTTTCATGTAAACAAATCAATTATTTCTTGGGTTAGGTTTTCCAAATAGTGGTCCGTTCATGAAGTGGTGTACTGCACGCTCCACGTACTCTGTTCGGTTGCTGACCTTAGTACCAGATTTAGTTTTGCATCCGATTCCATCATCATCATTGGTTGCATAAACCACCTGATTGCTCTGTTTGCTCTCTATTTTATAGTAACACTTAAATCATGTCACTTATGATTTGTGTGACAGCTGACTAAAGAAGTGTTGTAAATTTGTATCAATTGACGCTTCAATTAGTAATGTCTTTGGGATAATCAATTCCTTTGTAAGCATTTACGTTTTGCAACAAGAATTGCTTATTCAATGTCGTATTCTTCATATTTATGATTGTTCTAGTAGTTAATTACTTGTTGTTGTTATCATTAGTCGTCAGCTGTTGTCATTTTTCTCTGATTATATTGTTGTGTGCTATTTTTGGAACTTGATTTTTGACATTTGTCTCACTTTGCCTCATCTCTATTCTTCAAATCTAGAACAGCTAATTAATTACTTGTGGTGAATCTTTCCCTCACGATTTGGTTGTTGCGGGAAAAGGGTCTCTCTTGAAGAATTTAAATTTTTGTCTTCGCCCTAAAGGGGATTTTGGACCTAATTTTCTCAGTTATTGAATCTATGGTACATTTAGTTGCCTTACGTTGCATTACGTTTTCGTAAAGTGTCATAGTTTCGCCGATGATTTCGGATTTTTAAAAACCATTTCGGTAAGTTTTGCTTTGCACGTTTTTTCCCACAAAGGATCTTGACTTCCTCTATTTGATCATGGGCTGTATTAGAATCCTGTGCGCAAATGCGAGAGTCGATTTAGGATACACGAACAAAATAAAAAATTTACATGAAAATGCAATCATACAAATAAAACTGGACGATAAGACAAAAACGAACTCTACAAAGAGGAGTGAGATAAGGAGACACTATCTCGCCCAAACAGATCTCCCTTGTCCTAAGAGGTCATTTTTAGAAATTTAGAGCTTCTGGATTGACTCAGATTTAAGATTTGCGACGCATATTGTATCTTCTCTAATACGGAAAACTTTTGGAGGGCTGCGACTGTTATACATGCATAGACATCTATTTAATCGTAACACAAGATTAAGACTAACTGGATAGTCTTATCTTATCTCACCCAACATATTGTAATATCATATACTGGCCTGCACTAACTCAAAGAGACAAAAGATAGTCTGCAGAAGCTACAAAATGCTTGCATTAGGTTTAGTTTCGGTCTACGGAAATATAACCATGTTACTTCATCACTTGTCGAGTCTGGCTGGTTAACCATTGGGAAAGATACCAGTTGTACTTGTGACTTCTCTTATATAATCTACGATTGCACCATGTACCATTGGGTGGTATGAATAAAACCGAAGTATCTGCTACTACTACAAGTAGTAGTATATTTTCCGTAGTATTTCCTATGAAAAGAAGTAGATACTACATTTAGAAACTATCGGAAATTAGTAAATCCTTCGTTGTGAAGTAAATACTTCGTAGAATATACTACTACTTGTAGTAGTAGCAAGTACTTCGTTTTTATTCATGCCACCCATTGTACCTTTCTTCAACAGGTTAGTTAAGGCCGCTGATGTACACAACCATAATACGCATCACCGCGACCTGTATAATGTGCCAAGACATGAAACTGAAATGTTTCAACGTTCATTTAGTTATAAGGCTGTTATTATTTTTATTGGTCTACCCCTTGACGTCGTATCGGCTCCAAGCTCCACATTGTTTCGGAATAAGTTTAGAAAATACTTACTTTCTAGCAGAAATATTGACTGAATAATATCATATTATTGTTAATTGTTTAGATATTCTTGAATATCCTGTACTTATATTTATATACATATATATATATTTTTTGAAAGATAACACAACTAACAAGGGCCGCTGCGATGACGACAGATGAACACGAAGAATCCTGGAATGGTGACCAAGGGAGAAAACAAGAAGCACGGAAAGACCTCAAAAAAGATGTGTGGACGACATAAGGACGGTGGCAGTAAACAGTGGATGAGATCGGCGGAGGATATATAAAAATGGAAACAATTAGCAGAGGCCTACATCCAGAAGTGGATGGATAGAGGTTGACAGAGAAGAAGGACATACTGGAGACTCCGATCTACTGCAGCTGCCACCAATAAAAAAAAAGATTACTAACTTTATTATCCAAAAACCATTGATAAAAACGAAGCACTAGCTATCAAATGATCAAGAAAACATCGAAGTCAAACTTTCATAATGTTTGATGCCATGAACAAGACGCTGAATCAAAACATTCAGTAGCAACCAATGAAAAACTAAAGTCTGTGCTGTCTAACTTCACTAAGAACTCATCATATCAAATGAAAATAATGAAAATGAAATATCAAATGATAAAGGACATGAATTTGTTTTGACATAAATCATGTTCAGTTTCCATTACGAAGTAAAAATATATCCAAAACCCGTCTAATTTACAAGACAAAATATTTGGAAACCAAGTTAGCTGTGTTTAAAAATAAAAGAGAGCTCGTCACACATACACACACACAGAAAGACTATGGATATCGGATCCCGAAAAACCATATTGCCACTAAAGTCGGTTTATTTTTGTTTCCGCAGGTACTTAAACATCACAAAGCTTTCAGATATTGTGTTAATAGCGAGCGCAGTCATAAAACGTTGAAACAGTTTATTATAGGTGAGTTGGAATATTTATCTGAAGCTCGAACATAAAATTCAAATTGATATTGAACACGAGGCTAGCATCAGTCAGCTACAGAAGCCATAAAATTATAAAAATAATATGCATACATCGATTTTGGATTTCATTTTGTTTATTGTTGCGCAAATGTTCTCCAGACTTTGAGTTATTGATGGAAAATCCAATTGTTGATTCTAATTGTCAGCTTCCTTTTATGGAGTTCATATTAATGAAAGACATCATGATGTTAAATAAAAATAATGATAATAATTTGCAGTAACAAAACGATTCAATTAAAATAAAGTATAACTAACTTTATTCGTTAATTATATCGCATTATGCAATAGTGGTAAAGAGCTTCCCATTGCCGCTGAAGAGCTTCCTTTATCAAAACCGCATTTCCTTCAAACAAACCTCACCAGAAAACTGAAATTAAAATCCAGGCTGCCATTATTCTTATCTCAGCTCGTTCTCTAATAATGTACTTAAACCAGCACAAATGAAAGACACTTGATTTATTTGAAGCCTTGTACGGAAGCAATTATTAAGATGCGATATTTTTTCCAATTAAAATTTGTGTCGGTGGTCTGCCTGCTTGCTGCCTGCGCTCAATGCCATTCGGTCGGATTTTTAGAATAAAAACCGAGCAGTCAAGAGGCCGGCAAAATGAAAGGGCGCCATTGTCTAAAATAAACAGGCGACTGCTCTTATGAAATAATAAATAATGCGCACTTGCACCCATAATACGTTCTACTAGGCATGAAATTCGATTCATGTTGTTCTGCAGCGCAATAGAGAAGTCATTATTTTTTTTATTTTGTTCTTTTGCTTCTTTTTTTGCCTTTTGACTTTTTCCCTAACAACGTACCGACTGCTTTCGACAACTTCAAAAAGTTGTTTAGTTTACAATTGGAAAAATTGTGCAAGGGAGTTTTCTGAGCATCCACTCAAACCCGTGTGCATACTTTAAACATTTAAGTTCCGTAGTGTTCATATTGAGGACCCAGATAATGTACCATTCATCGACAAATAACCAAAGCCATTTCAGGTGAAGAGATATGGCCTATTCCTTAAAAAAAAACGAGGTATACCTATCTGTGTCGTGTTCACAACAAAACGCTTTTAGAAAGTGTGACACTTTAGAATCTTCCTCTATGGATGAACTTTGGCTACAGGTCACTAGGAAATGCAAAATTTGATCAAACACACATAAACCCTATCTAGAAAAATCGACAAACTATAGATAAAACTTTGAAACAATGTAGAAAGTCGAAGTAGAAAAAGGTGTACGTCAAAAGGTCAAAAGGAGATTATCTCTCCAAAACTTTTCACCTTGCTTCAAAAAAGTCTAGATACTATACTAATTGTCTAAAACTTTTCTCATTTAACCTCCCTTGTATCTTCAATTCAAAGTAATCATCCATTCTTCTCAAAGAGACTTGAAATATAAAAGGGAGAAAAAAAATTCAAAGTCAAAAGTCCCACGAGTGTCCAGAATTTAATTTAAATGACAGTTACACGTGTTTTCGCTCGTTAATGATAGGTCTGATGATATCTATAATAATTGAAAAATAACTATAAAAAAGTATAAAACCTTAAAGACTCCAAGCCTACCTCGACAAAAATAAAAACTATACAAAGTACCAACACAGTTAAAAACTAACAGGTCCCTATTCAGAGGATAAGACATAGGTCAAGAGACACAAATAAAATTTGAAAATATAAAAAACATTAAAAATTACAAAACTCTCCCCATTGTAAATAAAGGGTTGACACCTGCGAAGTGAGGTTATGTTCACATCATATGATCAGCGGCGCCGACTTTCGAAAGTCCTCATGGGTGCAGGATAATAATAAATTAAATAAATAAATTTATAAATTTGTTTATAGGGAAAAGAGGTGGACGAAATTTTTTTTCCGGATGCCACGTCCAAAAACGTCTATTTTATAGTGTTTCCTATTGCTAAATTCGAGCAGCACTAGAGCAACCCTCGCTCAATTTTTGTATTCGATTTTATCCCCCCCCCCCCCCCGTATGCCTGGATAGGTAGTATAAATTTTAAACAAACATTTCATTTAATAATGTATTTATTTTTATTTATACAGGATGTCCCCCTTCAACTGGTTAAAAATCCCCATTTTCTACTTGGAACCACCCCAAAAAACAAAAATTAATACAAATTGCTTTTTTTTCCGAATTTTTTATTTTTTTTGGGGGGATGGTTCCAGGTAGAAAATGGGGGTGCATAATAAGAATTTTTAAATATCATTCCTACATCAATAATCCCTAGAAATTTGAACAGCCTAGCGGCCATTCAGATGATATGAAAGGGGATTTTTAAATTTCAACACTCTATATTTTGGAAACGACACACTTCCGACCATCGGTGTCCTATCTCAAATTAGTTCTCTATGGTTCCTCTGTATACTCTAGCATTTTCAACCAGTTGAACGGCAACACCCTGTATAAACACAGTATCCCATTTTGGTTGTACAGGGTGTCCAAGATTCGATGGTTTTGGGCGGTTTCGGGTATTTCTAAAGAAGTAGGAAAAGATCTGACTCTCACTTGCGAGCATCGATTTTCAAGAGAAATTGACTGGTGGAAACCGCATCTCAATATGTCAAGTCGTTTTGAGTTTGGAGTATGGCAGGGGGTCTATAAGTTTCTGTAGCTTAAAAACGAATCGAGATGTGGGTTTCACCGGCCAACTTCTCTTGAAAATCAAGGCTCTCACGTGGGGGTTAGATTTTTTCCAACTCCTCTAGAAATACCCGAGACCCGGCAAAACCATCGAATCTTGGACACCCTGTACATACAGTCGTGAGCATAAAAAGTGGGACACCCGACTGACAGGTCTTGTCATTTTTCGCTATTTCGGGTAAATCAGGCTTTCCTCTACAATGAATTTTTTGTCAAATATGACAATCCCTGTCATTGCCGTAGGTATAGCTGATGAGCTCGTTTTATAATAGGAAAAACCGGGTGTCCCACTTTTTATGCTCACGACTGTACATAAGGAATATCTCAATTGCTATTGGAATTAGAAGGATACGGTTTTCTTTCACGAACGTTGGCTACATCGCCCTTTCCGTTTTTCAGATACAAGGTGTTTTTGAAAAAATTGCATTTTGAGACACCTCTTGTATCGTATCTCGGTTCTCTCATAAGTGATCGAAAAGGAGACAACGGGTTCTTACAGATCTTTCTACATAGATTCCAGTGGCGATCAGTTTTTCTCTAGAAGTGACAGTTTTTGAATAATGAACCAAACATACGTTTTTTAAAATGAGAAACCCTGTATTAATAGCTCGTTGGATAGCTCTGCTTCTGCTGATTTCTATGGAATAAAGTTTGAATTTGCACCTTAAGGAAAATGAGAAAGTAAAACACTGTAACATTGTTTCGCATGACAAAAACAGATAATTTTTTTTTGCTCGAAAACTGTCAAGGATGAAGCAATCAAGCTATTCAATGAGTTTATAATATGTAGTCTCATTTGAAATAATGTATGTTTGGGTTCATAATTTAAAAACTATTGCTTTTAGAGAAAAACTGGCAACACTTCTGGAATCTACGTAAAAATATCTATAGGAATCCGTTGTCACGTTTTCGATCACTTGAGAGAGCCGCGAGATACAAAGGGTGTCCCAAAATGCAACATTTTCAAAAACACCTTGTATCTGAAGAACGAAAAGGGCGAGGACAATTTTGTTGACGGCATCTTTCGTTTGTCAGAAAAGTAGCAAACGTTCCCGAAAACCCGAGCGAAAACTGCATCCATATAACTCCAATAGCAACTGAGATATCCCTTATGTACAACCAAAATGGGACACACTGTACATACACCCGAAGAAATAAGTACAAGTAGAAGAAAAACAAAATCAAAAAGTAAGTTAAAAGTAAGCCAAATACCAAGTACTTATAGCTGAACCACCGTTGGAATGACCATTAAACACTTTTACTTGTACTTCCGCATTCCCCACGACAGCGCTCATGGGTGCACTTGCCCCGATGCCCCCATGTAGTCGGCGCCAGTGCATATGATTTAGTCGATAGTCGCTTTCGGAAAGTGTGGATCCGATTAATCGGTTCGATCGGATCAGTAATCTCATCGTTCGTAAAATGATTCGAAATCGAGTACTCGCGTTCGCTAAGTGATCTTGTTGACTCGGTTTTCTGATATGTTTGTGATCTCGTTAACCCTGCTCTTGACGTGGTTGCAAAATTAATCTAGGTATCAGCTGTTTGATTTTGTTGGTTATGTGCTATGTTTATTTTATGTTTCGTTTCCGTTTTCCCAAGTTTTGTGTTTGAATTAACGGGATCACAGATTAGAGTGCAGACTTATACAAAAACAACACGAGCGGAGTCTTTGAAAAGCTTGAAAAGTCAAAGGTAACTTTACTTCAAATCGTTTAAGAAAAACAAACACTGGTGCCGGCGGTCGTCAATCCCAATCGTTCGGCAACGTTAAATAATCTACTCTGAAAACGAGCTAAACCTCGATCAGCTGATATTAACCTACTCAATCCACGACTTACATTTCCGGAAGCAGCTAATGAGATTGTTGAAAATAAGGCCGGGTTCAAAATTGAAAATTTCATTCACACAAATTAGAATAGGACTTTTCTTGGCCCATCCATTTTCTCAAGAAGATCTAACTTTTTACTGTTGGTACATTCGTGCAAGAGGGTAACGTTCTCCGACATTAAGGAATCATGACCTGATGATAGAAGATGGTTGGCAAATGCTGATTTTTTCTCAATAACTTCAGTATTTTGGTTTGAGTTAGAAAGGTGCAGATGCTCCCTGACCCTGGTTGAAATTCTTCTACCTGACTGTCCAACATATCCGCCGAGCAATCACCACAATTTAGGGAGTAAACCCCTTATTTTAAAAGTTGATCCGTTTTATCTTTGGTGTTCACAAAAAAATGCAGCATCTGTTTGAGCTTGGAATAGCGCAACTTTTCTCCTATTTAACCAAAATCGTAAATCTTACCGTTTCCGAAATCCCCATGAAGTTACTTTTATGTGGAACACCTGTATATGGGCTGGCAATGGCTTGGGAAAAAATGTCGGAAAGATTTCCTCCGTTACTGAGTAAAGATTCGAATCTCGGGTATACAGAGAAATTAGATAACTACACTTTGAAGGAGAGGTATGTTGTCCGACTGGGATGGGGAGCCTATGGAAAAATGAAGAACATCTTATCCTCAAGAATATATAACCAATGCATCCTAAAATTTACGGCGCAGAACATGGGATCTAGAAAATGAAATCTTCCTTGAGTAAACATTAAAATGCAATCGAAATATGATTATTTGGACTAATACTTGAATATCGAAACGCATATCACTAGATGAGGAACAGTACCATCGCGAAAATCTGGCGGAAGCGCCAGGGCGTACAGAAATGGACAGGTGATTCTAGATGTTGCGGTGCTGTTCGGGAAGGAGTGTTATCGCGTTTATTCTGGATTATGCAGGAATAGATTGCGGATATATGAAGGCCGGTAATAGTTAGTAGTTTTAGGTTTAATATTGGCTGTGATACATTTTAGATAGTGATTATTGTTCACATTAAATACGGTTGCTGAAGTTTCTATAATTAGAAAAACATTAGTCAAGTCTCGAGTAATCCAACCGGTCACTAGAAACCTGTCACTACGAACAGTCACGGGCGAATCAGCACCAGTTTAAGGAGAAGCTATGGTTGAGCTTACTTCTGGATCTACCACCTTTAGGCACAGAACATTAGTTGCCGATATAGAAGATGATTTTATTTTGGGAATGGATTTGATCGGTCAACATGGTTTCTCTTCCGATACTTCTATTCTTCTATTCTTCGAACATCCTTAAGTTTGGTAATGAAGAATTTGTCTTAACTACACAAGAAGAATCCTAAGCCTTTAAGATCCTGGCCACAAACCCAGTGAGGATTCCTGGAAGTACTGAGAAGATCATTTGCGGAAAATTGGGAACAAATCCTGGGTGCTGCGTTGGATTAACATATAATTTTATTGGAGATTAACCCGAAAGATTTCTCATTGGAAAGACTAGTTAGAACAAATGGAGACATTATGATAAGAATTGTCAATGTTTCTTCTGAAACAGTAAAAATAAAAGACGGAGATATGGAACTCTCGGACCAGTTAAGCAAATATCGAACTGTGAGCAACCAGATAAGCGACATTTTGAAAAATCGATACAGACACCTTGATGCAGACTTTGGAGAAATCATGGAAACACCTCGATCCAGATAGACTTCAGGAAGCCACAGATTTCATCCTGAAAGAAGCAGACGGTATTTGTGATGGATAGTCAAACCGGACGGACCAGTTTAGTTCATCACAAAATTGATACTGGATTGGAACATCCAATTAGAAAACCACCTCGACCTATGCCAGTAGCTAAATAACAGGAAGTGGAAAACCAAATTGATAAAATGCTTCAAGAGGGAATTATTGAAGAGTCAAATAGTCCATGGTCTGCGCCAGTAGTATTGGTTAAGAAGAAAGATGGAAGTCTTAGAGTTTGTGTGGGATACCGTAAGCTTAATGACATCACCAAAAAGGACAGCTTCTCTCTCCCGAGGATAGACGTCACATTAACAACTCTATCGGGCTCCAAATGGTTTTCCACCTTGGATCTCAAAAGAGGATACTGGCAAGTGGCAATACACAAAGATGACAAAGAGAAAACTGCCTTCAGTATCGGAAGCCGGTTATACCAGTTCAACGTAATGCCTTTCGGATTGTGTAATGCTCCAGCTATGTTTGATGCACCTTGTTTTACTAGGCCTTACATGGAGAACTTGCCTGTTATATTTAGATAATGTCATGATCATAAGAAATTTGTTCCAAGAACATCTCAATAACCTGAACGAAGTTTTTGACCGCTTCTGGAATGCCAACTTAAAATTCTATCCAAATAAGTGTTTTCTTTTTGAAAAGAAAGTGGAATTCTTAGGTCACGTGGTATCTGAGGATGGCATACAAGTTATGGAAGGAAAGATAGATGTCAAGGATTAGCGAAAACCACGCGACAAACATGAACTAGGAGTCGTTTGATAATATTACTTGCGCTTCTTTTTTATTTACATGTGGCTTTATAGAAAAAGCTAACCAGTCCCGTAATGCTTAGGTAATTCAATATTTTATTGGCAAATAATCAAATCAATAAAAGGGATGTCTCTTAAAACTAAGAATTATTATGTCTAAAACGAAGTCTCACATTGAATGGTAACGAGAATCACACTGCAATCGACAGAATAACTGAGTTCTCTTCTACCTATCTGATGGGAACTAAAACTATAAATTGGAAAATATCAAAATAAAGAATACTCATTCATAAAACCTTAAATTATGTGAGCATTATAGAAGCCAAATGCATAAATACAATATAACCATTTAAGTTATGAGTATTTTTGGACATTTATCTCACTAAGATGTTTTTTAAAACATTTAGTCCAAAAACGACTTATTTTTAAACCTAAACGAGGTAATTTTCAAAATACTTGAATACCCATCATCAAGTTGTTTTGAAATGCTATCTGTCACTTGGCACTTCCACGCGCAATCTTTTTTTAAGCCTTTCCACCCTTTCAGACTAGACATAACATCCTTTTTTAGTAGATATTTTTTTTACGTATAAACGTTGCGTCGAAAGCTGGAAACATTTCAGACCTGATGGTTGGGTTGTTTTAAAACAACGAAAAACTCCCAGATGAAAAGCGACATGCAAAAGGTATCGTTTTTGTGATCCCGAAATGAATAATGGGAACAGGATGTGGCTCTAAGCCATTCAAAATTATTAGTTGACACGAAGAAAGTATCCAGGCTTAGGAGAGAAATTTGATATTTTATTTTGCTTGGGGCTTTACCTGGGAATTATTATCCAATATTCTTTGTTAGGTCTGTTCGAAAATTAATGAAGCCGGATTTGGTTTTAATGACTTTTGAAATACAATTAATTTCAAAAAAGCTAAAAAAATTGAATCTATTCAATGTTCAAAATAATAACTGCGACAATATTATTCATGTCAAAATATAATATCCACTAGGTTTCAAATTTCTGCTTCATCCCAGCGTTGCCTCCGATTCACTCGAATATATATTCCACATTTGGGGGATTATGTCTCGTACAATGACATGTAATATTCTATTCTGCTTTGTGGTATCCAGTTATCCCGTCTGCTCCTGTTTGTTTCTAGATTCCCACTTTGATTACGTTTGTGTATGCTGAATTTCGAATGCCAGCGAAACACAAACAAAACCCGTCCCATCCCTTTATCTCTCTCTATGCGCAAAATTCATAATCAGAATTTCTGAGTTTACTTTGCTTTATAATAATATGTATATTATGGCGGCATGTTGTTGGATGGGGACGGAATGTATAGACAAAGAGCGGCGGTGTGCCGCCCAAATGAAATGTATTCATTCATGTGTATTATTTGAATTGCTGTTTGTAGCTGGAGTTATATTATGATGAAGGCGGCGTTAATGAAGATACAGTAGACTTTGATGGTTTTAGTTTTGGAGTTTGGAGGAGAGTTTATAGTTTTGTTGTTACATGTATAGCTCTGAAACCGAACGTGAATACCGATGCTTTTTGCAACTCAACCTATTAATATACAGTGTCCCCCATAATGTTCGCTACATATCGGAAAATTTAGATATGGAAACGCGAAAAGTGGGGTTAAATGACAAAATATCAGAAAAAGTTATTTGAAAAAAGTGATTGGAACGATGTTTTAGGGCTGTCTGCGAGCAAAAACAACAAGAAATAGGAAATAGCTTGTTCTTTGCAATGGATATGCTCAATTTGCCATGACAACAGTGATCACGTGACCGATATCAAAATGTACTTTTATTTAGGTTAAATGGACATGCAGGATCGACCGCACATAAGAAAAAATTCCATATCCATATCGTACAAATAAAAAAAAATCCCCTATGAAGCGAACATTGTATATTTTATAATTTATACCAATTTGCTTAAGAATTATAGTGATTTGCAATATGTGTATAACAGGTTCAAGTGATAAATATTATCAGCTTTTTAATAATCAATAAGTTTAATCCTTCTTTATCTAATTATCGCACGATTTAATATTTATATATTGGGTAGCTCGAATTTATTTGCATAATAAATAACGCATGACTAATAGGTGTTTTCTCCAATTAAAGCAAAATTCCTTTTAAAACAAGTGCCACCAGCATCGTTAAAGCACTTTAGCTTTCATTGGTTAAAAGCATAAAATGCAAAATCAAAAATATTTTCATTGTTGCTCCAGAGATTAATCTCACAGATTTATTGTATAACTTACATTCCTTTAGTTGAATTTCTGAATATAAACAATATTCGGTCTTTTTTGAAAGAACACACGCGCGATGTGGCAGTTTACATTCCTAAAATGCTCAGGAGAACTCAAATGAACATAAATATCGGAGATACACATCTTGGAGCCCAATGTGTCTCGTTTGAAAAATGATTGTGTTTGTTTTAGTCGGACCTAGTAACGGCAATGTTAATTGTTCTGCAAAAATTACTGATATCCAATATGTTTCTATCATTCTATCCCATCGCTTGGTTGCTTTAAAGCGGTCAGCAAAGGAATTAAAACTATCAGTATCACCACTGACTGCATTGGCTCCTACATTATCCCCTATATCTACTCTAACCATCTTTCCCGTATTATTAAATTAGCTCTTATCTTGGAACTGATTGTAATTTCACTTAATTATATATTCAACTCGATGAAGCCTACCCGTAGGTAATACAAGTCAACAAATACCTACAGGGCTTTATCGTAAGCACGTGTATTTTTTTAAATTGCTTACCGAATACTTGCTTAAAATAATCCTTTTCTCGTAAATTGATTTTGTCTTCTAGGTGCGGTAAGTCACTCATATTTTAAAGCAAGCGGAAATGTTGGAAGATGTAGCGTTGAAAGCATACGTCACTTAATATCATTTTACACCTATTGATGGTAGATTTACATTAGCTGAAACTTAATTTCATGTCGTTTACATGAAGTGTTTTCGAACCGGTCAGCAATGAGAGTGTGGGAAAATTTTGAGACTGGACTTGTATACAAGCGAATATTGATAATCAGAATTTGAGTTATGTTGTAAGTCATATAGGCCTATTGTTAAATTGTGAGAAATAGCCGGTAGATACGGTGCCGATGCAAGTTCTTTCGAATTTTGTACAGTTATATATCCAATAATTCTCCTTCGAGTTTACCGAAGATACAATTCCTTCAAATGTGTACAACGCTTTTAATCACCGAAATCCTCGAACTAGCGTTGTCGACATTGCTGAAATGTTTTAAAAAGTTAGTCATTCTAAGAAGTATAGGTTATATATGAAATTATATCAATCAAAAGTTGGCAGTTTGACTCTTTCAAGAAGATCAACAATTTTGTATGGAAAGAAGGAGACGGGAAAAGAAGAAATCATTAGCTGAATGAAGAAGAAAATAGGTCTAAGGAAGATTAAACAAACATTTTCTAACTACTCGGATTACCTACTACATATAAGATCAATGATGTCATTGAACAAAGTTTTCTTCAGCCGAATCTTAAAAAAGAAAGAAGACGCATTTTCCAGATATCTTCAATGCTTTCCGGGTACTCTAACGGAAGTTTCTGGCTTAGAGAGGCTTGGAAGTTTGTCCTGATTTCCTGATATGATCATCTTGAAGGCGTTCTATGTTAAATTTTCATTTCAAATGCTTTTTTTGACATATACGCTTGGGTGGGACGCGCAAGTTCATTCTGTCACGTATAAGCGGATGGTCATTCCAGCACTCCATTTTTGTCATAAGAAGTTGTTGCCATCTGAATATTCATTATTGATTAACAACTGGTAAAGACTGATCAATGGAGGACACTAAAAAACATCTGTGGATCCTCCTCCGCGAGTCCTTATGAATTCCTCTATCATAATAACCTAAATCTGTGATTCAACGAACATCCTATCATATAACTATCACAATACAATAATCTTAATCATTTGTTCCGGAATACTGATATACAGTTCAAACGGTGCGAGCATGGTCTACCTCACATTGTATTTCCTGGTTCTAGAATGTACATCGGGTCTACCTAATTTTCTTGACAAGGTGCGGATCGAATTTAAATCCAAGTAGCTTTCATATATTCCTAGTCAGCCGTTGTCCAAAAATTTGGGAAACGGAAGACATCATCAGTCAAACAAGACGACTTGTAGTTTCAGTTTATATTCTATCTATCTTATTCATACGTCCTTTATTTGATAGGTGGACTGAAGGTAAGTATTCACTCGGAAACTTTATTATTTATTTAAGACCACAATGCTAAGAGAAACTATAATATTCATTGATAATGGAAAATTGGCTCCAATGTTTACAAAAAAAAAAAAAAAAACTTAGAAGATGCTCTCATAAACAGAAGGTATCACATTAAGTCGTTCTAGATAGTATGGTTATTTCAACAGAAACTCAATGAGTTAGGGAAAAAAAAAAACGTAACTCTCCTCTGGACACATCGAGGTGGAGGTTGAGGGCAAGGTAGGCGCAGACACATTTGCGAGAACGGGAGTTTCTACTATATGTTACAACAAGATTGATCTATTGGGCAACTTCAACCAAACTATTCGTCAACCTCAGAAGTTTTAGAATTCTCACAGGGATTTTCCGAGATATTTCAGACTTACATGGAAATTGAGGTTGAGAGATAGAGGTACCTGGAAGATTCTCTGAACATGGAGAAGAGACATTTCACCACCTTCTGCTAAACTGTGATGCCTTCTTCGAGCAGTCTTTTAATTCTTGATAAACTTGAATATGTCTCCAAAGTTGAGACTTTCTTATAATCGAATAATTTTCAAAAATTACCATCGAATCCACACAACAGTTTCGTCAGCAGAACAAATAGAACTCCTAAACATTTCAGCAACTTTCTTGAAGAGAACTATGCTCTAAAAGTACTTCTTTCCAGTAATCCAATGGTTCCACGGTTGTATGGCCTTCCTAAGATTCACAAAGTCGATGTCCCCATCAGACCGGTGGTGAGTTCCACAAACACACAAATCTCAATCTTATCTTCATTTATACTTGAACTAATTGAGGATCTAACATCATTCACACCTAAATTCGGGGTAAGCAACCCATTAGATTTAAAGCTGATAAGGGCTGTTGATATACTTTAATATGTCTCCACTGGGACTTTCTTACAATCGAATAATTTTCAAAAATTGCCATCGAATCCACACAACAGTTTCGTCAGCAGAACAAATAGTATTCCTATAAACATTTCAGAAATATTCTTGAAGATAACTATGCTCCAAAAGTAATTCTTTTCAGTAGTCGAATGGTTCCACGGTTGTATGGCCTCCCTAAGATCCACAAAGTCGATGTCCCCATCAGACCGGTGGTGTTTCACAAACACACACCAATCTCAATCTTATCTTCATTTATACTTAAACTTATTAAGGATCTAACATAACATATTAACTAACCAAACAACTATTTAATTGTATCCTTCGACGTAAAACACTTGTTCACCACCGTACCTAAGTCTGAAGCCACCAACATAGTGGGGATCTCCTCAGATCTTGAAGTATAGAGGAAGAGAAAGTTATCAATATTCTGTCACTTTTCAACCATTGCATCTCCCAAAATTATTTTTCTTTTAACAGTTCTTATTACCAACAGCCTGATGGGTTAACCATGGGCAGCTGCCTTTTTCCATTCTTAGCTGACATCTTCATGGACTACTTGGAAAACAACCATATGTGGATGCTCATCAAGCTGATCTCCTTTTACAAAAAATTGACCTAATACATCCTAATATCAATTTTACCCTAGGAATAGAAAACAATAACGAAATCAACTTACTCGATCTCTCCATTTCAAGGAAACCTACTAACGATTTAAAGTTCTCAATATAGAGGAAACCCATACAGACAGATCATGCAACTCCCAATTCTTCTAACCACCCCCAACAACATAAATTAGCAGCCTTTTATTGCTATATCCATAGACTTCTTAACACCCCCTTATCAAAAGAGGACTATAAAATTGAGGTAAAAAAATTGCACACAACAATTTGTATGACCCTGATATGATTGACAATCTCATTATGAAAACGAAATACAAACGATTAGGGGAAGAAATTTACCCTGTCACTAACCCCCCTTCTGTTAAATACACAGCCTTACCTTTCTTGGACTCGGCCACCAATTCTAAAATATCCTCAGCAGTCCGCCAAAATCTCCAGAATATACAAATTTCATACAAAATCTGCAAAAGCTTGATAAAATAAATAGATCACCTTTCAAAAAGTGTCATCTACAAACTACATAGACTGCAATAACTGTCACAAAACCTAAATCGGCAGTATCGTAAATGGAGAACACTAAAAATTCGTATACAAGACCACATTACTAAGCAATCTTCAATTCTAAAATCCTCCACATTTCCTCAAAAAAATGTGAAAAAAAATTAGACCTCATGGAAGTTATTGAGATCAGTAAGGAATTGTGTACCAACGACTCATGTCTAAACACTCAGGTGGTGGAATAGATCATACATCCCTTTGCATAGATGCCTTTAAAGTGTATGCCCTGAGAGTCGTTGTGTGGACTCGATGACCCAAATGTCGTTTCCTCAGTGGTTTTTCCTTTTCATTTCATTCTCAAATTTGATTTGATTCACAACCTGACTTTTGTGGGCCTGGGCCATACAATGATTTAAATGCTCATTCCTCTGTACTCTACTTGACGGAGTAAGTAGGAAAGACCCATCTTGAGATTGATCTCTTTTCCTTATTTATATTATATTTAAAATCTTAAAGTCCTCACATCGAAACTCAAAAACAATCAATCTCTACATTATTTTTCTACCTATATCTTCCTTTTACTTCTAGGTATAGCACTGATGATGGCTGAAAGCGCTCTGCACTGATTTTTTGAATATAAAATTTGTACGAAAACACAAGTTTCATTTTCATTCGTGCACACAGCCGTCAACCTTTGAAATAACTCGAAAACGAGAAAAATAACGGGATGCTGTTTGTTCTGGGAGAATAAGAATTTTTTAAAGTTTCTGTTGTGGCCCGCTTCATGGAAAACAAGTTATTGCCATATCCCGCATTTTTAACAGCTAATTTAGATGCTATTCAGTAGCGTCCAGTTTACTGGACGCGGGCTCTGACAAGAAACCAGTATACTGGACGGTGGCACTCAACCTGTTAAGTTAAAAGAGGATGTTGCATACAGCTGTATTTCTTCTGGATTGTGCGGTTTAATTCCAGTCTACAAATGTTTATCCACTAACTACTAGTCTATCAAAAATAAATTAACTAGGTCGAAATTGACCAAGCTAGTGCTAGAAAAACATTGATTGTTTATGCTCGTCATTCAAAATTAATAGGTGAATTTTTTAAAAAACAGTTTTTTGTTGACAAAAAGTGAACCTTCGATAAACTCTTTGTACTTTCCCATCATCATCAACAACACAAAAAACACGAGCGCATTTGGACATTGAAACATAAATTCCAATTATAATGGACGAGTCAATAATTAATACAAAACATAATAATAATAATGGGCGGCACAAAAAGCATACAGTCAATTGGAACGATGGTAATTAGTTGTTATTGTGCATCAGGGGCAACACAAACACATATGTCCATAATGGCCCAACAGAACGGATACACACTCGCTTTGTGTGTGCACACATATACATGATATGTCTGGTGCACAGTTTTGATTTGGCGATGAATGTGGTGGCGTATAGCTACCTATTTGTTTTTTGTTCTTTGTTTCAGTTT
This sequence comes from Ceutorhynchus assimilis, assembly GCA_917834065.1. Taxonomy (NCBI): domain Eukaryota; kingdom Metazoa; phylum Arthropoda; class Insecta; order Coleoptera; family Curculionidae; genus Ceutorhynchus; species Ceutorhynchus assimilis. The sequence continues at coordinate 26,643,869 of OU892287.1, forward strand.
CTCGTGTTTGCCCCATGGTTGGTTTTAGTATTATTGTATTTTGCATGTTTGTTTTTTTCAAAAAAATATGTGCAAGTACTAATTATTATTAGCATACGTTTACTATTTCCAATTTTCAACAAAGTAATAGCCAAATTTAATAATGGACATGGGTTTACCAAACGTCATACGTCATTGTGGTCCACGATACAATAGATCAACATATGGGGCAGAGAAAAAGTAGGGTGAATTATTAGAAGCCTTTTTTCACTTTATTGAAACTAGTGGAGACATAATCGTAATCGGTTTGCGAGATATACCTACCTACCTAAGCGTGGATTTTTTCACTGACAAACATCAGTATTTTTTGGAGGCGACTGTTTTCGAACTTGTGAAGAATTTCTTGGGAGTCAGTTCAGGTTGAAATAAAACTATACTCTGTTTCATTTTCGTTACCCACACAAAAAAATTGTCGAAAACAGGATGACCATTGTATAACACGTAAATGTACCAGAAGCATAAAGCAGGTAGCTTCAACAATATTTCACTGACACTCTCCGTACCGGCTTGAATACAATATTGCCATAGAACTTTAACAATGCGTTATTTTGGAACAAATCGTTCACCAGCGATGTTGGAGTTAAGGGGTCTTACTCTATATCATAAATTAATAATTTACTCTTTTCACAAATAAAGAATAGGTATATCTATGTATTACAATAATGAAAATGTGATGCACGAGTGCATCATATACATTCAATACTATAGTCCTGATGGCTTTGGAATCAGAAACACCTTTACATCTTAGCAGATTGAAGCCTGTTGACATTTTTACAATAAAAACACACACTATACATATTTGCATACACTACTCACAAGTGCACAATTATTACTGAATTACCGCCTATGATTTATGGTCTTCGACCCTTTTTTGCCTTTCCCTGTGCTCCTAACGAAAAGGAAACTTGTATAGGTAGCTGAAGTTTATTCGTATACGTTTCGGAATTTAGCTTTATATAGTATTTCATCATAAGGAGCAGTGGCGGCTCGTCGTATAAAGCAACTGAGGCCGGGCCTCACATGTAAAAATTACATTAATGATGTAAAATTTTGAAATAATATTCATTAAATATTTAACGTTTTTCAACTATTTTCAATCATTGAAAGAATCAAAACATCGAATTTTCATTAAAATATAATACTATTTCTTGAATTTAGCGCGCGCTTCTACCTATTTATCCTTATAGGCGCTCAAATCGTTGCCGGACAGCATTAAAATAAAATACAATCCAAAAAATTTTGGCCTCATGTGCATCACAGAACGCCGAAGCGATGCTCCCCACCACAACCCTTCAACTGTAGGTGAGACGATAGTGAATTTTCATAGGCATTGAGGCGCACAATTTTGGGCTTGTTAATAAGAAACCTTGCATCTCTTGCTGCTGCGACAAGTATTTAATTGGTTAATTTGGCTCATACTTTTTATTTTGGTCTGTTGCGGGTTAAAAAACTGAATTTATTTTTGTTAATTTGAAACTCAATACCTATTTGTATTAAAATAAGAAATATGTACCTACTGCTGTTGTTTTGCAACTGTAAGAAATGAAAATTTTCATTAAAAATATACAAAAAAAAAATATCCGAGATGTTCTTTTAATGAAATTTTGGGTCAAAATTTGGGCGTAACACTTGAAAATTTTGTTTGGGTTAACTTGATGGGCCATGGGCCTCACCAGTTTGGATTGTCACGAGCCGCCACTGATAAGGAGTATCAAATCGCTCAAAAGTCATTACATTCTGCAGCTTTCAAACATTATGTAGAAATCGAGGAGAACTACTTACAATGAACTACGACAAAGAAAATCCAATTTTCACGAAATTAAAACGAGACTCCATGTGCAGACTAAAGAAAAAAATCAAGAACAAGTTCATCATTCAACGTTTATGTCTCATAAGCCATAACAGGCACAAGGTTGTTAGAGATTTTACCAAGGAATAAACATCTCTATACGACATATTAAAAAATAGGCAAAATCCATAGAGCCCAAAAATCCCATGTTAGCTGTGCGTTTTTTTTTGTTGTTGACAATCTAGAGTAGGTATATAAAACTACCTCCAAAGAATTTACTTTTTACAGGGTTTGCCCCTCTATACTAAATGCAAAAGAATTGAAATTTCCGTAATAAGACAGTGGGTGGCAACGCGCATTCGGGCTGCGTGATCGTAAAATATTATCTGTCTAGAAATAAACCGAGCTTTGTTTCAGGAGTAATTGTTATGAAGCGTGACGGAATCCACGCGCCGGCCAATTTTCATTGGCTGACTATCCGACCCGGTGCTTTACCCATTGGTCATTTGGTGACGGATGAGTTGCTATTGTTTGCTGACAGGTAGGATAATAAAGTCCCCCGGAACAATGGCGAGGCTAGATTATATTTGACGCCCTTTTTTTCCTGACAAGGATGAGGCGCCTCGGGCGCCTCCCTCGGTTTTATTATCTTATGACAATATGATAGCAGAAAGATACTTAAGTAGACTTTGCTAATATAATTATAGTCAGGAAAAAGTTATACAGAATTTATGGAAGAACGCATCAAACATTTGTTTTCCAATGATATAATTCAGCGTTAATTGGCTCTATTTACATATACTTAGTTAAATCTATTATACCTAGTCTCAGGAATTTAAAAAGTTAACCCATTAAGTCCTGAAACTATTTTTTTTTTCAAAGTACAATTTTTCTTGCTAATATCAGTATTAAATGGTCCAATAAAAGTCTAAAAAATAGTGAAAAAAAAAATGCATTTGTTATTTAGTGGGGAAGGGATGTACTTTTAAAAGGCCGGTAGGACAATAAACTGCTTTATTTAAAAACAAAATGTGTTTGCAGAACAAAATAAGCTGAATAAAAGTAAGTGTTTTTTTTTTATGCGGTATGATAATTAAAAAAACATTCCTTGGGGTGCAAAGCGACTTGGCATCTATGACATATGAAATTTGCTCTTTTATGGCAGAGAGCACATCTGCGCTGGTTTTCGGAATATACCACCAGGTGACCTCTCCCATCGTAACGGGAATGTTCATGTTGGTTTTTAGGGGCTTTTGAAGGTCCTCTTTTCGTTGTACGTCTATGTGTCTCTAATAATTCCACAGCAATCGACCTTCGGAAAGATAACTGATCCAAAGTGCCACCATCCAGTTTTTGTAAGTGCCATGCATTTTGCACTGCCATGTCTACACAGTGGGACCATAATGGAAAATACCACTTTTTCCCGCGTATCGTATTTCGGTATTGACCAATGTTCTGGTCACTTCTGTCAACACCGCCCATATTTTCATTATACAATTTGATAAGACATGGCTGATCTATTTGAATGTGTTTTTTCTCTGATTGAGAATATCTTTTGGCTTTGCCCAGTGGATAAACGGACGATGCATTGGACGCCAGACTGACAACGCTATTGTCATGCCATTTACAAATGATTATATCATCGTCTGCAAGAGCGTAATCGAAAAATCCTCTATCTTTCTTTTTTATGTCCTTCGCTGACTGTAGGGGGCTACCTGGAATTCGGTTTTCTCTTATTGTTCCAGTGGCTTTTATGTTGCGAAGTTTGAGCTCCCTCATAAGGGAAAGAGATGTAAAATAATTGTCAAAAAACAAATGAAAATTTCCAAAAGGTAAAGTGTCTAGTACATCGGCGTATTTCAAAACCACAGCAGAGCCTAAACCCAACTCACAATATTCGGCAGGTATGCCTGAGTTTGAGCCTTGATATGGATCAAAATTCAGAATATATCCAAGTCGTGTCGCACCTACCCACATCTTATAGCCCCAACGAATTGGCTTTCCCCGGATGAACTGCTTGCATCCGTGACGCCCAAAATAAGGAACCATAGCCTCATCAACACTGTGGTATTCCTCTATAGGTGCATATTCAATAAATTTTTTATTCAGAGAATCAAACAAAGGTCTAATTTTTGCGAATTTATCTTTTTTGTCCAGCTGACTGTTGTCGTTGAGATGGATATTATTCATCAAGTACTGAAACCGGTCTCTGGACATGGCTGCAGTAACAAGTTTGTTATTGGTATCGTCCGCATTTTGCCAATACATTTTTCGTCTAGAGACCGAGGAGTAGCCACTAAGAATCATTATACCAATAAAGGAGAAAAGTTCATCAATTGTTACATCACCAGGAAGATTTTTTTGGCGAGCATACAGATTGGTATAGTCCAATATCTGATTCATGATAGTGGCATCAAAAAACAATTTGAATAAGGAGGCGGGAGATCGCTGGTTTTTTACAGTTTGAACTGGAGACCACGGAAGAAAAGTGGTATTTGTAAGATCTTGCTTGGAGTACGAAAATGATTTTAACTTTTTTGGCTTACGTTGAACAAAGTTGATCAGAGGTATTTCGTCGTCAGAATCCCATTCATTGGAGCTCTCAACTTTTGTCTCAATCTCACATTCGACTCTCAATTGTGATCCTGGTAAATTATCTATACCTAACCACATTATCTTCCTCACCTGAATCTTCATCAGTAACAGGGTCATTTGAGTTTTCTGGTGGAAAAATGGTAATGCTATCAGGAATATCCATTGTGTCATCATTTTCTAACTCATCAACAAGTTCAGCTAACGTTAGAGGTCTTTTTCTGTACCTAAAATATAAAAACACGTGTTAACACCTAATAATAGTGCTAAGTCCTACTGGACTTTTAAAAGTACAGTGAAATTTCAACATCATATTTACTGTTAGCTCGAAAGGTGGACACTTTATATGACTTCTAGACAATAGTTTAGCTAATATACTATTAAAACTATAACAAATTTCGAATAAATTCTACGAAAAAAACATAAAAAACTTACCGCCAATTGTCCATTGTAAATATTCGTCTAGCACGTGTTCACAAAAGCCGGTTAAAAAAACATTTCACTTCACGCTGCTGGTAGAATACTGTGTTATTGGTCAAAAAACACCTCACTCGCTGAATAACTACTATCGCCATCTCAATTTGAATAACTCAACTATTTCTTAGAATTACATATTTCTGCTGTCCTTTATAAAGTACAGTAGGACTAAATGGGTTAAAAAAATCTTGTTAGTGTGAAGTTATCCATACAATCTCAGCCATAAAACTAATGAATCGCGGTTAGGCCTACTTTTAACTATACCGGCCGGATTCTCATAAATTCTGGGAGCTGTTTGTGCTATATTGGAAATAGCTATGAATGTAAGCTACTACTTCTAGCAATAAACAAAAATTAGTTTTGTGTAATGCCCCGCCGTCTGAGTGTAGAGACTACAATCGAAAATTGACAAAAATCACGACTTTTTAGGGTTTTTAATTTTTTTGAGACACTCAGATGGCGGGGCATTACACAAAACTAATTTTTCTTGATTTCTAGGGGTAGTAGTTAAAATGTGTAGCTATTTTCGAAGCGGCACGAGCAACCGTGTAGAGACTACAATCGAAAATTGACAAAAATCACGACTTTTTTAGGGATTTTAATTTTTTTGATACACTCGGACGGCGGGGCATTACACAAAACCATTTTTTTTTTATTCCTAGGGGTGGTAGCTAAAATGTGTAGCTATTTTTGAAGCGGCACAAGCAACCGTGTAAAGACTAGAATCGAAAATTGACAAAAATCACGACTTTTTTAGGGTTTTTAATATTTTTTTGAGACACTCAGACAGCGGGGCATTACACAAAACTAATTTTTCTTGATTCCTAGGAGTGGTAGCTAAAATGTGTAGCTATTTTCGAAGCGGCACAAGCAACCGTGTAGAGACTACAATCGAAAATTGACAAAAATCACGACTTTTTTAGGGATTTTAATTTTTTTGATACACTCGGACGGTGGGGCATTACACAAAACTAATTTTTTTTGATTCCTAGGGGTGGTAGCTAAAATGTGTAGCTATTTTCGAAGCGGCACAAGCAACCGTGTACAGACTACAATCGAAAATTGACAAAAATCACGACTTTTTTAGGGTTTTTAATTTTTTTGAGACACTCAGACGGCGGGGCATTACACAAAACTAATTTTTCTTGATTCCTAGGGGTGGTAGCTAAAATGTGTATCTATTTTCGAAGCGGCACAAGCAACCGTGTAGAGATTACAATCGAAAATTGACAAAAATCACGACTTTTTTAGGGATTTTAATTTTTTTGATACACTCAGACGGCGGGGCATTACACAAAATTAATTTTTATTGATTGCCAGGAGTAGTAGCTATAATATATAGTTATTTTCAAATCGGCACAAACAATCGTGTGGAGACTACAATCAAAAATTGATAAAAATCACGACTTTTTAGGGTTTTTAATTTTTTTGAGACACTCGGACGGCGGAGCATTATACAAAATTAATTTTGGTTGATCGCTAGTCGTAGTAGCCTATATTCATAGCTATTTCTAATATGGCAAAAACAGCCCTTAGAATATATGAGAATCCGGCCCGTATAGTAAAAAGTAGGCCTAACCGCGATTCGATAGTTTTATGGCTGAGACTTTATGGATAATTTCACACTAACAAAAATCTTGTTTGTTTTTTGTCTAATTGAGACACTTGATACCCCTAGGAGAGCCCTTGTATTTATTTATTCATTTAGGTATTGATACCATTAGATACAGACACCAGGTAATGGTTATTATGAGTAATGGGCAGGGGGGAAATTACAGCAGACCAAACCTAAACTAAGGGAAATAAACAGTCGCACAGCTATAATAATGTAGTCAAATAATAATCTGCACTTCTTTTAAATTTATATCAAATATTTGCGTGGATCCTCTTGTAAACTTTCTCTAAGTAATCCACATATGGCATCCATATTTGAGCATCAGCATATTCCAGATGTGATCATATGTGGTCTCACCAAAGCATGATAAAGCCTAACAATCGTTTCCACCTTGCCATTCTTGATGACGTATCCCGTATGCATCAAAACATTCTGCCGCCCAATCTAGCCATATCCCGGAAATCTGACCAATCAAATTCGATGTGGCTATTTTGAGCGGCATAATGTTACTACATGGGCTAGATCTGGGGTCAGAATGTCGGAACGGCCTGCACTTGTCCGTTAGAAGTGCCCCATGTTTTGTTTATTTCCCGCTCATTGCTCTATTGGAATTTATGCAAAGACATTTTAATATTTATTCATGATGGAGACGAATGCGATAAAACTACCCAAAAATAATGCAAGGAGCACATAATTTGCCATTTTCCAAAGATATTGTATTTGTTGACAGTACATCATCCTGCGATGCACTAAATCATTGTTTCTACAAGCTTATCCAGCAAATTAAAAAGGGGAAGGAAATTGTACAAAAACGTGTAGTCTTTGAAAATTTAAGAACTTAAATTTGTAGTTATTAGGTATTTAGATTTTGCTAGATCTAAATTTAGTAACCCCTTTTTTTCTTAATCCCTCCGTTTCAATAAAAAAAACTACCAATTTAATCAATATATTCATGAAAAAAATACCATAGGGAAAACAAAGAACATCTAAATTTCTGAATTGTATAACACATACAAAAGACATTTATAGATTTTTTAACATGAAACATTGTTTGTTAAATTTTTTACTAATGCTTTATCGCCTGTAACATTCTGACCCTTTAAATAGCTCCATCATCGTCCCGACATTCTGACCCCTGATGGAGCGCATGTAGTATCATTATGCCACCTAAAATAGCCACATCGAATTTGATTGGTCAGGTTTCCGGGCTATGGCTATATTGGGTACCAGAATGTTTTGATGCCGTATCCCGTATATATGCCCTATATTGAACATTCCAATGTAATCAGAATAATTGAACCTTGAACCTCACATCGATCTGAAAAATAACTTCCAGATCTTTGATTTCAATATTTTGTTATAAATCGACCCCATTGATAGTATACCTAATCATGCCCCATAATATGGTTTTTCGTGAGAAAGTCTCCACTGAGCATTTTTTCACGTTTATCAACATTTTGTTCTCTCATACATAAAGATATATTGTCGAAACGTTGGCTATTGATTGAAGTTTCAATGGACAAGCTGTAAATTTTTTTTGACACTATATTAGGTACCAAATATTATTATTATGGATAATAAAACTTTAATACCTGTTTTTTATTGATTAGTATAAATATCAACAATAATTCTAATCTAGATTTTAAGCAAAGCAGATTAATTTTGTAAGTCCCGCAGTATTTAATTAGCAGGCAAGCAACGCGAGTAAATATAATTACAAAATTCGAATCGTAGCAATATTCAAATATTAAATCTATCCAAGAGCCAGCGCGTATCCAGCCACCTTTAACGTTACCTTTCCATCTTAGTGATGCTAACGATTTCCAGCCAGAACGCTCTTTGAGAAGCTCACCGTTTAATTTGCACAAGAAATAATTGTACGTAAACGTATTATCATTAGCTTATGCCCTCTCTGATTTCCGAGAACTTCCCGTGACGTAAAACGTCGGGATTCTATCAAAGGAAACGCGCGACCGTGGTGCCCTCTGTCGATTTATCCCGTTTCTGTGTAATTAAGTAATGGAAATCAAAGTCCTGCTGCTTTCTGATGTAACGCTATTTGTTTAGGAGTTAGAGCCAATCCGCATATCCGACAACGTCCCGCTCTTTTCTCTCTGTTTGAATATTAGAATCGTTGTTTTATTTTGTTCCCGTATCCAAGCCCGAGAACATCAAAAACCAGGGCCTGGTTGTGGAGAGGGGCGATGGGAATTATTCCACTTTTTCATCATTAACGAAAAAGCTTTTAGCTTTTTCAGTTGCTTAGCAGGAAAAAACTTGATCGTTGCTATTGACCATATCGATGTTCTGCATTTCAAGAAATGCAATCTTAGAATGCATCTTTTGCAGCACACTTTTGTTTGAAATATTTCTGTTTAAAAAAAAAAGGGAATTTTGGACTTGCATTATAGTGCGCCCAGAGAAGCTAGAAAAGTCCGGAAACGACAACATAGAGAGAGGCGTTTCAATCTATTTTAATGTTTTCACTGGTAGTGGTTGAAGGGTGTGAACAGTCGCTTTCTCCCATGGATTTAAATTAAGTTCTGTTCTGAGCTACTGTTTTATATCGTAGTGCCACCCTACTTATGGTCATCTCACACTTCTACTCTGACTCCAAGAGCGCCTCCTGGTTCCTTTATGGCTTCATTGTTGACCCCATCAGCTCCATTTCAAGGAGTATATGATTTCTGCAGCAGCCTGTATCTTTGTCCTGCTACTTATCCAATGATATCTCTATGTGTCTTTGTGTAATTCCCAACAGTCTTCCTTTGATTACTTTTTATTTTATCAGTACCTTATTACCTCCGTATATATTCCGGATTCTAAGATCACTGGTTTTCTCCAGCTGAAGAAAACAGCTTTCCATAGATTGCTCACATTTCAGTCGGATTCTTCTAAATATTTTCATTTCTTAAGTTTTGTTTATTGGCATTCACTGATTATCCGAGGCATGTAAGATTCGACTTTTTCTATCGTTTGTCCTTTGATGTCTATTGTGTCTTGATATGTATTTTCGTTGGTCACAGATTTATTCCCATTCTCATTTGTAATCTTGTTTGCTACTGATCCTTCAACATTTCTCCTATACTTTGATTTGTTTTCTTGCTAAGAATACGATGTCATCAGCATATTTCAAGTTGTTGAGGTTTTCTCCTTAAATGTTCTCCTCTCTCAGGCCCTTTAACACATCCTCAAGAACCAATATGGAAAGTTTCGGAGAATAATGACCCCTGTGGTAATCCTTTTTACAGATGTTTCCAAAGTTATATAGTTGTCGTTTCTCGTATTTTTTGTATCCATCATGTAGGTTTACTCAATAGTTCTATTTCTTAGTGTCTTTGTGATACTCCAGCATTTCTCAAGTCTATGAAAGCCATCCCTATAGGAACATTATATGTTCACGTTTGGCTATTCTATGACAGTATAAGGAATAATATTCAATTTTATATTGAAAAATTCTCGGTAAATATACTTAATAGAATATTACCTTCATTTCAAACAGTGTAACAAATTGTGAATAATTGGACATTGGACAAGTCGTTGTTGGTTATTTGAAACATAAATTGCAAATTTTTATTGCTTTTTTAATTTCCACTGGCTCTAATAAAACCAAGACCTTGCACCTGATTTCATTGTGAATGAAATCAATGTTATCTGAATCAATAAAATGGATTATTAACGCAATGCCTTGGCATACCATACCGGTACTATGGATATTATTCAAAATTTAATTTTTATGTTCCATGACTTGTTGTTTTGAATTTCTGCTACTGCGTGTCCAATGTTCCAATGTAAATTGCTCCACAATCAATGAACAAGCGTACGACGCGTATTTTGAAAAGATGAAGATACCTATATTTTTTAAAGTTCCTAATAATATTAAGTTAAAATCTACCGGAATTTAGAAAAATGTGGTACCAGGTTGTTTACTTTGTACTTTAACGATTTTTGACAATTTTTATGAACATTTTACAAGAAATTATGAACAATTTGTGAAAAAAAAAATACTAAAATATTGTTGATTGACAAGAACATTGGATTGGATTTTTATACAAAACAAACAACATAGTGCCTGGCATTCTAGTTTTAACAGGTATTCAAAAACAGATACGTCAGTGTGTTCCTTTTGGTACTTGCATGCTAAAGCCGAAATTTGGTATTTTGAATGAACGATTGAAAAAGCTACTAAGCTGATTTTAACTTTATTTATTTTTGCAAGCATCAAAGGACCCTGCCCAAAGTATACGGAAATTGTGTTTATGTCAGAATTGGCTGAATTTTGTATGTAATGTAGATCACGCCTTTCTGATTAAAAGTTACCATTGCACCAATCCTGAAAAATGACTCCACGTAACACACCACAAGCTTACCTATTCTACACCTATTCGTGATACATTGAACGTCCATTACAATGTCCAAGCGTTTTACTTGCTACCTATGAAATTAATTTTCTCAACAAGGCGTCATTTTTCAGGATTGGTGCAATGGTAACTTTTAATCAGAAAGGCGTGATCTACATTATGTTCAAAATTTAGCCGATTCTGACATAAACACATTTTCCGTATACTTTGGGCAGGGTCCTTTAATATTTTATTTGCAATCATATATGTAATCTTGTCATTACTGACTTTTTAAAAATTAGGAAGTGACACTTTATTTGTGTCACTTCCCTCTTCGATTTCCCTCACCGATTTCCCTATTCGACTTCCCTCACCGATTTCCCTCACTCTAATTTATTTACCTTTGCTGGCAACAATGAGAACATGTCAGGTAAAAACGTCAAAGTAGTGAATGACACATTTTGGCATGTTTGTTTTATTTTTTTATTTGCAATCATATATGTAATCTTGTCATTACTGACTTTTTAAAAATTTGGAAGTGACACTTTACCTGTGTCACTTCCCTCTTCGATTTCCCTCAACGATTTCCCTCACTCTAATTTATTTACCTTTGCTGGCAACAATGAGAACATGTCAGGTAAAAACGTCAAAGCAGTGAATGACACATTTTGGCATGTTTGTTTTATTTTTTTTTAATATTAAAAAAATTGATTGACTAATCATAATTAATGGTGTGCTTGCAAATAAAATAGTATACAAACCTCGGAGGAAAGTTTTCATTTCTGTCTCGAGATTAATAATCACTATATAAATCTCTCGACAGTAATGAAACACTTCCCTACTCGGTATGTAATATACTATTACCGTTTTTAAAATTTTGACGTTACTGTTACTAGACAACTAGAGCAAGCACTTTTGCAACTTTTTAACAAGTTTATTTAGAGTTTTACGGACTTGACGACTATTTTTTTCTAAAATTTAATACCTATCTATTTTGAAAAATGGCTGATGAATTAAAACACGAAAAAAGGGAAAGAAAAATTTTTAAACAAGCTTTTACACGATTTGAAATGTACTTCAATGCGTTGGATCTTACGAGCAATACCTACGTTAAACTTAGAGGAGTTACGCACTAGGTTAATCAAGGCTGAGCTTGCATTGGACGAATACGAGGTTATACAGCAAAATATTGAACTGTTAGACGACGATTTCGATGTAAATTATTCCAGAATTTACGAGCCTGACCGGAAGGCTTTTGAAACACAATATATTCGAACAATCTCAACTGTTAAACAATTTTTACAATCAAAATCGCATTTACCAGTAAATAATAAAAATCTCAATGCTACTCCCCTTGGCAACACTGTGCAATTCCGGAGGATAACTTAACTGCATTGAATGTACCGACATTTGACGGGTCACTAGACCCAATGGCTGAATTTTCGTGATACTTTTACTTCAATCTTACTCAGTAAAAATATATCTAATGTACAAAAATTTCATTATTTGCGCCTAGCCTAGGATGAAGCTGCTGATGTCATACAGTCACTACAATGTTCTGACAATAATTATAACGTTGCCTAGTCCTCACTATAGAGGAGAGTTACGAAAATAAACAGCTTTTGAATAATTTTCACATTAAATCGATTTTTTAATTGCCAGTTTTACAAAAAGAGCCATATGACGGATTGCGACAACTATACTGGATGAATTGCAGAAGAATTTGAAAGCTTTACAGGTTCTCGGAGGACTGATCAATGGGACGATCTTTTGATTTATTTAATTACAAACAAATTTGACAGCAGCACACGCCGAGCATGGGTTGCAAGGGGCAATTTTACTAACATTCTCACACAAATGGATTTTATCGATTTTTTAAAAGAAAAATCTCGAATTTTGCCATCTTTAAACGCAAATACAAAAGATATTTTTTCAACTCAAAAACCGTCCTACCAAAAACTCCCATTTCAGAAAAAAGAACTTTCTACCAAAGGACTTGTTCCTGAGGTCAAAAAATGTTCAATGACGTGTGGGTCTTTTTTAAAATTAAACGCATTTTCGAAATTAAACAATGCAAGACGAATGCGTCTATATGTATAAACTGCTTAGGTGACAACGCGCAACAAAAGAATGTAGATCCCCTGGATGTCCTAACTGTTCTGGCATGCATCACACGTTTTTGCATTTCCAAACTTCAAACTTCAATATCAAACATACCCCATTCACCCAATGTTACAAACCACGCAACATCTACAACAATAAAACAAGATGAAACAAGTTCTGATAATTCACAAGTCACTGGAAAAGTTACACAAGCACACCATACACATACAAGTTTACTTACTAATTCTACCAATCAAGTTTATTGTCGACTGCCATGTTCAAGGTAACCTACATGACTGTAGAGTTTTACTAGACATCAAAGTATAATTGTGTGACATTTTGTCACATTTTACAACTTCCAAAAACAAAAACAAACATGTTAGTTTCTGGTCTAGGCCAATCAAATCACAAAATTAATTGTAGTGTTTCTGTTAAGATAAAGTTACGATTCAACAGTTTTCAAGCCCAACTCCACTGCCTAGTGTTTCCAGGCATAACAGGAAGCTTACCATCATTCAGCTTTGACCTACAATTTTTGACCATACCTCAGAATATTTCACTTGCTGATCATGACTTTTTCCAGTCTACCACAATCGATTTTCTTATTGGTGCAGATCTATTTTGAGACTTGTTATGGTTATGCATCGGTCAAATAATAATTGGCAAAAATTGCCCTATTTAACAAAAAACCAAGCTTGGTTGGATAATTTCTGGGCCCATTTCAATACCTCAGAAACAACAAACTTGCTTAGGTACCATCTTAAGTAATGACTTTGAAAATCAAACCAACTGTCCATTGACCTTGACAGACAGTTGACAAAATTTTGGAGTCTAGAATTATATCCAAAAACTAAATACATCTCAGAAGACGATTTTTTTTTGTGGAAAACATTTTAAAGATACTAGTTTTCAAAACCCTGATGGCAGCTTTACCGTTTCAATGCCACTTAAACAATCACCTTCCTGTCTGAGAGATTCAAAAACTAATGCTACAAATCAGTATTTATCTCTGGAACGAAAGCTTGAGAAAAGTCCGAACATAAAACAACAGTATCATAGTTTTATACAGGAATATATTGATTTGAATCATATGGCCCTTGCTGATTCGCAGGATAATTCTGTTTTTTTCTTGCCACATCATTCTGTTTTAAAAGAAACTTCAACAACGACTAAATTGAGAGTTGTATTCAACGGTAGTGCTCCTACCAAGTCCGGAGTTTCAATTAATGATTTAATGTGGTTTTGGGAGCAGATATTGCGAAAATTTACCGCTGTGTATATTATTCAAATGAAAGTCAACATAATTTCCAAAAAATTGTATGGCGTTTCAGTCCCGACGATGAAATTAAATCATATACTCTCGATACTGTGACTTATGGCTTGGTTTCATCAGTTTTTTTTAGCTATTCGTGCTTTACATGCAGTTGCTTATCTAAATTTAAAAACATATCCTGAAATAGCTTCAATAATTCTTAAAGATTTTTATGGTGACTACCTTTTGACTGCAGGAAAATCCTCTGAGGAAGTAAAAGAAATAAAACTGACACTTTCAAATTCCCTACAAAAATATGGTTTCTATATCTTAGAAAGTGGAAATCTAATGACGAAACTTTGATGCAAAGTAATGACGAATCAAATATTGTACAACTTGGTACTCACGAGGAACAAACAATTTTGGGTTTAGTCTGGAATGCATCCAGCGATACTCTGGAATACAAAATCACGTTATTAGACACTTCGAGAAGGATATCAAAAAGATCAATTTTAAGTTCCATTTTCCAAATTCCCGACCCTTGAGGTCTTCTTTGTCCGTTAACTGTTACAGCTAAAATTATTATACAAAAACTTCGGAAATTAAAAGTATCTTGGGACGAGTCGATTCCTACTGACTTATACCTACACTATTTGGTCATATTATTAATAACAGTTACCAGTTCTCAATAACTTTAAAATCCCAAGACATGTTTTAACTGCTTATTGCATAACAATTTGAATACACGATTTTTCCGATGCCTCTGAAGCAGCATACGGCGCCTCAGTATTTATAAGATGTACTGATAGCTTCGGAACTTGCGTTTCTAATCTTTTTTGTGCAGAAACAAGAACTTCTCCTATTAAGACTATCACAATACCAAGACTAGAATTATCTGGGTGTCTTTTACTTAGCAAAATGGTTGAGAGAGTGAAAGGAGCAATAAATATCAACATTTCTAAAATCGTTTACTGGTGTAACTCAACCATTGCGATTCCATGGATGAATACATTACCTGACGAGCTCAAAATTTTCGTGGCAAATCGTGTATCGCAAATTCAAACGCTTACCAATTCTAAGAACTGGAAATAAACTACTCAAAACGAAATAAGGACCACTTTTAAGAGCACCTTGGTTTTTATTAAATTTTGAATAGCCCTGGTAGAATGATTATTTTGATTCACAATATAGAAAAACAAATAAAGTGTGCACAAAAAATTTATATTGTGAATGGAAATAAACACTCTACCAGGGTCATTCAAAATTCAATAAAAATAAACGTGTTTTTAAAAGTGGTCCTTATTTCGTTTTGACTAGTACCTATGTATCAACACATTGGATAACCCATCAGACCTATCAAGAGGTATAAGATCCCAACACTTTGATAAATTCAAACAAATGGTTTCATGGACCCCATTGGTTAATTTTCCCAGAGGCTGAATGGCCCGAATATCCAATCCAAATTAAAAAATCAACTTTGCCAGATTTGCGCACCATTTCTGTGACCTGTTTTATCAGTTCAACTAAAGATTTCTCTGAATATGTTTCTAGTTTTTCAGATTTTAGTTGCTTGCAGCGCAATCTTGCCTACGTACTACGTTTTATAGAAAAATGCAGAAATCCAAAGCATTTGCGCATTTCTGGAAGACAACTAACAGAACAGGATTTAAGCAAATCAATAATTTTTTCAATTAAAATGATTGTTCAAATTGAATGCTTGAATAATTCAAAACCCATTCTTTGACCAAACTCATCAAATCATACGCGTAGGTGGACGCTTGAACAATTCAAAATTCAACTATCTTAAAAAGCACCCTGCTATTCTATCTCGGGAGTCACCATTTTACCGTTTTAATTGCACGTTATGAACATTTAAGATTACTCCATTGTGGTCAACAACAACTTTTAGCCTCAATTCAAGAACGTTTTTGGCCTTTATCTGGTCGTAATCTCATTCGAAGAATTATTCACGAGTGCATGAGTTCTTTTAGAGTCAATGCGAAAACTGAAGTTCACCTAATGGGAAATCTTCCCGAAAAACGGGTTACGCCTGCCAGTCCATTTTTAATTTGTGGAGCTGATTATGCGGATCCTTTTTTGCTTCGAGAAAAGGTAGAAACTTCAAATTAACAAAATGTTACATCTCATTATTTGTTTTTTTCTCTTCAAAGGCAATCCATCTTGAAATAGTGACAGACCTCATCACTGAATGTTTTTTAGCTTCATTACGCCGTTTTATGTCAAGACGTGGCAAACCTCTTGAAATAAATTCAGATAATGGTAGTACCTACCTATGTTGGAGCCAATAATGAATTCAACGAATTTTCATGGAAAATGGATGTAGAATCCATACTGCTTTATTGAATGACGGCATTCAATGGAGGTTAATCATCCCACGCGCACCACATCAGGGGGGGTTATAGGAAGCAGCCATCAAGCTGTAAAGCAAGGAATGCAACGAGTCATTAGAGAGGTTTCTCTGACTTACGAGGACTTTACAACACTTTTATACCAAATTGAAGCTTGCCTCAATTCCAGGCCACATTGCCCACTTTCACAGAATCCTAATGATCCAACTGCGTTAACTCCCGCACATTTCATCATTGGCGAAACATTGACATCAATTCCTGATTATAAGTATATTGAAATAAACGAGGGCCGACTCTCTGGATTGGAAATATTACAAAAGTTACTGCAACATTTTTGGTCACGATGGTCCATTGGATATATATCGACATTACAAGAACGAGTCGAGTGGAAACAAAGCTTCCAGCAAAATTTAAAGACTGGCACATTGATTGTCGTGAAAGAAGATGGCCTTACCGCTTAAATGGAAGCTAGGAAGAATAACTCAAATACACTAGGGAAATGGGAAATGATGGTTTAATACGATCAGTAACTTTCAAAACTTCATCAGGCATTTTTAAAAGACTAGTTCTAAAAGTCTGTATTTGGCCAAATCAACACTAAACCGTATCGCGAGTGCAGACATTATAAACTAGACATACTTTTCCTAGTAATCGTCGTAAAACATTATCCATTGCTCGTTGGAATGTAGCAGGAGCATTTTTTATTCCGAAGGGCATACGTGTGTATTCGTAATGTCCATGGGCTACAATAAATTCTGTTCTAGGAATACTTTTTGGGTCCATTTCCATCCGGTAAAACCCACCGGCTAAATCCAAAGTCGTAAAATATTGACAACGTCCTAGTTTATCTAATATATCTGCGATATTTGGTATTGGATATTTATCACTTATGGTTTTTTCATTCAACTTGCTGTAAAGAGGATAGTTGGATGATTCCATCTTGAAGCATTTGGTCTATTTGCCTATTTACTTCGTCTTTGTGAATGTGAGGGTTGGTTTTTGTATGAGTTGGGATTTCGTCCGTTGTATTTATTACATGTTTGACTTGATTTGAGAATGTTAATTGATCTCCAGGTTTATGTAATGCATTACCAAATTTTGTCAGCAATTTGAAAAGTTGTTCACGTTCTTCTTGATTTAAATGATCGTGTCTTATTGAAGATTTTAAATCAATTTTTTCTGATGTATTTACTCTTGCAATTATTTTATCATTATTTATGTCAGAATCGAGGCAAAAATTGAATACTTCAAAGTTGTTGAGTTCGATTGGTTCTAGAGGTAAGTTTTCATTTCTACTTCCTTCTAAAATTATCGATCTTTCGGTGTGGTTGAACACGTCTATTGTATAAGTGTTGTTAATTATAGTCACTAATATTGATCGAATTTCAATGTCATCATCACGGAAATATGGCATTATCCATGTGGTTTTGTTAGGTAGATTTGTTTTGAATGTGGACTTTTACATAGTTTTTGGTGGAATTTCAATTGCATATTCGTCGAAGTTTTATCTTTATTGGAATGGAATTTCTAAATAGTGATTTTCAAGTAGTTGATTATTAATGTCGATATTCAGGTTTAATTTACAAAGATCTTTTATTCCTAAAATTCCGTCGAAATAATCATGAAAACGGTATAAAATGAATTCAATTGGTTCAGATATTCCGAAACATAAAAATAGTGGAATGTTTGCTTTAGGTACTAGTAGCTTTTTTTGAACCAGCGCATGTTTGAAGTGTACTAACATACGGTTTGATTGATTCTGGACAATACGTTTCAGCTAAGGATGGTCTAAGCAATGATGCATGTGATCCTGTATCTATAAATAATCGTATATTGTAATTAGGAATTTCTATGAATGGCAATGGATTAATTTGAAAACTATTTAGATTTATATAGAGTTTACTTTGTCCAAGGCTTCCAATTGAAAATTTTCCAATTGTTCTGCAAGATTTTCTTCCATGGGTAAGCGAAGCTCATCCCTTACAAAAATGTTATGTCCAAAAAAGAAACGTTCCAAAAGATAGCATCCGGGGACCTCTGCCTTTATTATACCCCACTGGAAACTGCGTAACTGTCGCTAAAAAGAAAGATCTTCTGGAGTTAATCCAGTTTATTCCGCCATTTTACCAGAATTTTTTTGAATCTTTAAAGTGTTCTTCAGTAGCACAGGATGCTATCCCAATAAATGACGAGAAAAAAATATATATATTTTTTTTTTTTGCATTATTTGATTATAGTCCAATATGGAAAATAATAATACTTGTATGGAACCAAAGCGGACCAACCCACATTATTTTTTGTATTTTTGAAAATATTGTATTATTTTGTTAGCTACATCAAAAAATATATTATTTTTAATATTCTAGTACAAATTAAATTCGAATAAAACATTTTAGAAGTATAAAAAAAATATTGAAAAAATGCATATTTTTGAAACCTAATTTTTTCCATTTAATTATAAGAGTCAGTCAGTGGTCGTCCGCGACTTTGGTTTTATATTTTGAATCTCCGATGTTTCAACGGGGTGGCTTTATGTTTGCGCCGCTCGAATTGAAATTTAAATCCTAACCATGTGTTAGCAGTGGGTAAGTATACACATCTTCGATCAAAGCCCAATTAAGTTAAAATTCGTACATCAGTATGAGAATAACAACGACCAGAAGATTTTTAGATTTTTGAAATGACTGTGCATTTATCATTCAAAAGATTTTAAATTTGGAAGTTTACGATGTATTGCAAAATTTCGCAGTTACTAAGTAATATATGTATGTATTTTATGGTTTTACTCATTTTCTCCAGATAAGATCATTACATACAAAATGTAGGTCATGTACAGATTCACAAATTTTTCCCATTTGGCAAAGAAACTTACCGTCTGCAATAGTTGAAAATATGGAATATTTGGAAATTTTTGAAATTTTGCCACACCCTTATCCCACCTTACCTTAGTTCAAGTTAGCCGATGTAAACCTCACAACGGTAGAAATGCGTTTCAAATTTCAAAAAAAAAAACATCGTATTTATAGACTTGTAATACGTATTTGCCAAAGGTCCAATAATTCATGCCTCCAGAACGCATAAAAGTTATCATTAACTCAACACCGCGGGTTTTATGCACTGCAATTTACCATTTTACGATTTTTTCGTAATCCTATATCCATCCCGGGCCGGTCAAGCAGCCATCGAAACATTATTTGTTGTCGTTGTATAACGTACGTTATAAAACTCTTGTAAAATGTTTGCGCATCATCTCGCTGGTCGGTACTTTTAGCATTCGTTTTACGACTCCTCTTGGCGAGCGGTACTGTTGGTGTTTAGTACTTGTAAGGTTAAAGACTACTATAAATTTAATTTCCATTTTACATTGTAAATCTGAACTAAACCATTTGAAAGTTTTAAATTGAAAGATTTTATGGCTTGCTGAAAATTAAATTAATGGGCTGGTGTCGCTTTGACTTGCAGGAGACCCAGATTTATTGATTAGATCATATCTTATAATATAATGTGTTGAAAAGCAATACAATCAAATACTTTTTTGACAATTGGAATTTAAGCTCTTCCATATAAATCCATAATATAAATAACTAGAAGTCAAAAAGGCGTCGATATACCTATCCAGGCCTATCATTAGGTCAAGATTCCGTTACATGATAAGCGTTTAATTGCTGTATTAGTATCGAGGAAATTTGTAACAAACAACACAGGTGCTATTTCCGACAGCGCCATGGGGGCAGAATTTATGGGACCAGACAGTAGCCATTTCGGTTCATTTGCTTTGGTTTATATGCGGCATGATTTAATAACTTGCGACAGCTTGTACGACTTATTACCGTTTTGATTTATTTATTGCACGATGTGATCGAGTATGAGTTGATGATATTTTAGAAGAGAAGCATTATTTTATTAAATTTTTTTCAATAAATATTGCAGGCGTTATTTACTTTCAAAGCTAATTATTATAAAATTTTAATGTATCTTATCTCATCAACTCAACTGGTCTCCCCTCTTAAAATTATCTCAAAGAAAACAGAGACCATTCAATTTGGCTAATTACCATCGGACGTATTTGTTCAAGCAATGGCCAAAAGAAGAACGACAAAGGGGATGTATGCAAATTTAATTTCGATGGAATCACCGGGAACGAAGCTCCAAAGAAAGAGCACAAACACACAAAACAAACAAACAAAAAAAGTCGACAAAGAGGCCCACTCTCTCACGACAATCGGCTAGTGTACTGCATATTTTACATTTTAGGGGTTGCCGATCTGCATTCAAGTTACTTCTTTGCTAGAGCTTTAGTATAGCTTTTGGCCTTTTGAAAGTAAGATGAATAGCATGTTTAGGCAAAATGTTCTTATGCTATTTATTTGATGCTTTAGAAATGCCTCCCATATATAT
The DNA here is from genome assembly GCA_917834065.1 of Ceutorhynchus assimilis. Classification (NCBI taxonomy): domain Eukaryota; kingdom Metazoa; phylum Arthropoda; class Insecta; order Coleoptera; family Curculionidae; genus Ceutorhynchus; species Ceutorhynchus assimilis. The sequence continues at coordinate 26,664,843 of OU892287.1, forward strand.
TTTAATTGTATCTTCGGATGGCTTCCTGTTAAAAAGCTAGTTTCTTTAATTGCTATTTAAAATACGATTTATGCATGGGAATCCAATGCAAAATAATTTGTTTAATACAAAACCATTGCTCCTATTTTATTACATTAATCGGTTTAAAGGATTACTATAAAACTCAGTTGGGATTATTTAAATAAATTTCCAATATAAATTTATATCAGTTTTCTAAACGGAAGACAAGAAGAAGTAGCTCGGACAGCACCTGCGACATCTCCCGGGCCACACCTTAATATATTTATTGCCAATTTAAGAAAATCTCAGGTTACTCTCTTATCAAAAAACAGTGTTACCGAACACGGCCGGTAAAGTAAATTACCATTATCTTGAGCAACGCATTGCAAATTTACATAAGGATTGTCAACTGCGGTGAACTGCGTATATGAGAGAGCCTGGTAAAATGAACTACCTAACTAGATCGAACATCTTTTTGAAGAGATGGTTTTATTTTAAACATAGAAGCAATAATTGGTAAGATGAGTATTATTCAGAATTTAATGAAGTCTTTTTTTTCAAATCATAGCTTCAGAGGACCTATTATTAACCAAATCAAAAAAATATATATAAATGTTTTGTTTTCTACTTCTTGGCCATTGGATATTTCACATTACCACTAGCATGTATACGATCAAACTTATCTTTGCTTAACTATCTACAAAACCTCTCTCTGGAGAAGTAGTTCGCCAAAACTTATTACACGGATAGGATCAAAGTATTACAAACTGCAACATTTCTTCTCATATCGACGCATATAGCCATGCAGGCCCCGAAGAGATAGTGAAGAAGGTATCATACACCAGCAAAGCTGAAATTAAAATACAGCACTTGGTGGAGTCGTACACGCACTTTACTCAAGTAAGATCCGCTATTAAAATAATAAATGAGACGATAAAGCTAGGCATTACAGGCTGGTATCGAAAGCGCAGCGGGTGCTTCATTCTCATCGTGCATATTAATCGGAGAAATAATTAAGCATTTTTCAACGTTTAATCGAGTTATGGAAGACGTACGATAAGAATTTGACCTGATGGCAAATACATTCACCTGCTTGCTCAATTTATTACAATTTTTTCTTTTTAATTCAGGCATCAACAACCAAAGGGAATTTAAAATTTACCTTGATAGATTCCTGTTGTTGCTGCTGTTGCTGAACCATTAACTGCTCGCGCGCCATCTGCAGCTGAAGAATTAATTCGGACAACTTTCTATCTTTTTCCATTAAATTATCACCAGAGAGAGCTTGTTGGATTGCTGCAGCAGATTCCACGTCACTAGAAGAAAAATATTTCATGATATCTCCACCAAAGAACTCACTGACCAGTGACCACCCACCCCACTACAATTTACTTTTATTGGCCAGACATTTGTGTTCTGCTTGGATAATAATTACTCTAGTAAAATTTATTTTTTCGCAATTTGTCGAAAGACATCCACATAACCTTTCTGCTATCAGCATCGAAAATCACAGATTGCATTATTGGCATTATGATTGGTATCTTCTGGTGAAATAGCCAAGCACCAATGACGTTACTGGCTAATAAAAACCTGAATTATGTAAAACCTATATGATGCGGATCTTTTCCAAGGAGTCGGAGCAATTTGTATTTCCAACCATCAAGGATATTTCCTCGAAGTCATCAAATATTGTAACGCAATTTAAATATGAACCGCTCGCTCTTTGCTGTCGCGCCGGCATTCAATATCGTGAAGCTTAATATAATTTTACAGATACATTTTTAATAAAGAGGATTATTAGGTATGTATATAGATTGGAGGTTCATATTTTATGTTTTCCAATCAACATTTATGTAAATTAAAATACTTACTGGCGAAATTTGAAGTTACATTGTTTCTTTTTGTCTCAGGCATCGCGGCCGGCCGCTCTATGCGTTATTAATTCAGATTATTAAAAAGTGGATACGTAAATTTGGTTATTAATGTTCGTTGCGAAATAAATAATGCAAACTTTTGCATTATTATAATAAAGTAAATTTCGAAAATATCCTTGACCAGTTTATAGTGTAGTACAACCCAAACCTCTGACCCAGAATTAAAACAAAAACGATAACTTTTTGTATTAGTGCTTGAAGCATTGTGATTGTGTCCCCATTAACATTGCTGATAGTCTCATTCAAGTAAAGTTCATTATTGTCCCGCCATATCATCGGATTTTTATAATTAATTACCATTAATAAACTATAAAATTATTACGTAAGTCTTATTCAATGTCGATTAATGATTTGTTATATCAATTAATATATATGCCACGTTTCCGGGGAATTTCTTCTTCTGTTTTCTACAGCCTTTGCTGATGAATATTTTGCACTTTGAACTGAATAATTTTGAATTTATTTACGAGAACATAATAAATCTTATTAAATGAGACAGGATTGTATATTTGGCACATAATTATAGTACAAATACTTAAGGACGGACACCCATTGTGAAGCTGCCAGGAAAAAAATATGGATTTATTGTTTCATATTTGAATTGTCTTGCCAGCTACGTATTCGCATGAGTTAGTTAAACAAAAATATGAAGTACATTTGAATAGAAAAATTTTGGATAACTTATTGTGTTCTACTTACGAATTATGTGAATTTGGTGTGGACGACGGTGTAGGCCTCCTCTCCTCCCGTACCGAAGTGTTACTAATTTTCGACGTTAACCGTTTCAATACATCGTCCATGGACCGTTTCAACGGATGTAAGGAACTGTTGTTATTCATTAAACTATTGTTGTTATTATTATAATGAAAGTTACTTTTAATGTCCGAGTTCGGCGAACTACACTCAGAGGAGTTTCTCCGTCGCTCCATTTCCTCATTGTGCAAGGATAAAGCGGAAATACACGGAGACACTGACGTCATTATCGAATGACTACTCTCGTTTGCGCTCGAAATTTTTGCCGTTTTCGATGGGATATGATCCTCGTCTAGTCCGTCGTCTATTTCGCTACCGCAGCCACTTGGTGATGATGATTCAGAAAGTTTATTGTAGAACGCTGAAGAAGTATTCACCATGGTGTTGGTTTCTTCTTCACAGATATCGCTAAGGTTATTGCTGCTAGTTTCGTCTAAATCTGTGAGACCACCTCCGTCACTGCCACTGCCTAAGTTGGTTTGTACTAGTGGTGCTTCAGTGGAAGTGCCTTCTTGAAGTTTTGTTGGTGGTGACTTTCTCTTTGAAGACATATTTCTGTAAAAAATAATTAATGACAATTAAAAATGATGATGGAGAAAACTTTTTGATTAGACTATTTACTTAAAATAATAATTGATGATGATGGCGGAAATTATATAGACGATATAAATTATAAGGAAAAATCGAAAAATAGTAAATAATGATTCGAAATTACCCACAATTACTAATCGTTTTTGCCCCGATTAAATCAAACTAAATGCATAAAATACGATATATTGAAATATGGGACTCCTAAATATATCCTAATAGCGTTCGATCAACCATCCGGGCCAAATTAAATAGAAAGTCGCTCGTAGAAGTCGTGCCTTCCCACTTCCACGTTTTAATTAAGGAAGATGGAAAGTGACCACATTTACCTGCTGAATAATTTCAGTGCCTAAGAAACAGACTACCTCTTCGAAGGACTATTTGCATCTCAATTTCCGATACGACATAGAAAATAGATTCCGAGAAGTGCAATTAGATTTAAATCAACTGGGCTGGTAATGGGTGCAGATATTCGTTTGCTCTCTTGGGTCGGGTTAAACCAATTGCGTAAAATTGGTTCTCGAATTATAATAAAATGCTCCTTTTGCATTTGAAGCAATATTCGTGCCACACCCTTTTAGAGCTATCCAGGAGGAGCTCATGTTTTCGTAATGCATTAGCCATTTATACTTTGCAATACGGATAAAATGCATATTGTACCTACTAGCATTTTTGATAAATAGGATTTAGATTGAAAATCAAATAAATTTGTATATAGCGGTTGAAATCTCGGATGAGAATTACATGTATTTTATTTTGTTCCATTATGTGGAAGTCTCTATTTTTATACAAATTAAAGGCAGATAAACATACCTTGTTTCTCTATTCCGCCTTGTTTAGAGGATAGATAGGAGCATTTTCCTTGTAGATTTGTTTCTAAACAAAGGGATCTTGTTTTTCAATCAAAACTCTTGGGATGAAACCTCTAGTTCTCGATTCCTCCTTAAGGATTCAATGAGAAAAAATGATTGGGGATTAGGAGGTTTTTTTTTTTTTTTTTTTTTTTTTTTACGGATATGCGCACCCGCAAGGAAATGTCCTATCACGCTCGAGAAGCGGCAAGTGCGCGGAAATGTCGGTGTATGTTTGTCTTGAAACGGTTCAGGTTGTAACCTGCAGGGAAAACCGTCGCAGGGAGTTTATTCCACAGCGATGCTGTTCTCCAGAGATATGAATTCTGATATAATGAGGTTCTTGGTGCCTCTAGTTTGACAGTAAATTCATGGTTACCGTCTGTTTGACGGGTTCGCCTGGTAGGTGCTACTCTCGGTGGAATTATACGTGCCAACTCTTCAGAGCATTTTCCGTGATAGTACCTGTAGAAGAGAGATAAATCGCCCACAGATCTGCGATGTTCGAGACCATCCAAGTTACGAGTAAGTGCGGGGTCATTGATCAGCTTGATAGCTCGTTTTTGCACGGTATTCAAAAGCATTAAGGTATGTTTGGGTGCTGCACTCCATATATGTGAACAGTACTCCATAGTTGGTCGAATCTGGGCTTTGTAGAGTGTCAGCAATTGGCTTGGTGTGTACAGATGTCTTGTACGAAATAGCACCCCCAGCTTTTGGGAGGCCTTTTTAGCAATATCTGCCACGTGACTGTGCCAAGACATGTTGGTCTCTGCAGTAACCCCCAAGATGTTCAAGTGACTCTGTAATGTGACCGCACTTCCAGATAGCATGATGTTTGGCTCACCGGTGCTGGTCTTTTTTGAAAACAGAGCTGCTTGGGTTTTCTGCGCGTTGAACTGTACAAGGTTTTTGTTACCCCAGTCCTCTATTATCTCCAGGTCGTTATTTATCTGCGATATTTGAGTTAGTCTAAGATGATGGAATTCACGTGCGGAAAGACCTGTGGGTGGTATGAGTGAGGAGACTACATTGCCATCGTCTGCAAAGCAATAAAGTGGATTTACTGTTTTATCTATGAGGTCATTTATGTAAATCAGGAAAAGAGTTGGCGAAAGGATTGCTCCCTGTGGCACACCAGCATTTATTTGGTAAGAGTTGGAGTTCTGGCCATCCAGTGCAACATAAATGGATCTGTCCTTTAGGTAACTTTCAAACCAAGTGCAAAGTTTTGGCGATAATCCCATTGCTTTGAGCTTGTTGAGCAGATTTTCATGCCAAACTTTGTCGAATGCTTTAGATATATCTAAGGCAATTGTTCTTGTTTCACCCCGCAACTCAATCGCTTTTTGCCATAAGTGAGTGACGTATGTAAGTAAATCGCCAGTTGACCTATATTTTCGAAATCCGTATTGCTTATCGTTGATAATTTTGTACTTTTCCAAGTACTTGGTTAGGTGATTGTTCACAACTCTTTCCATTACTTTTGATATCACCGGAAGTAGAGCAATTGGTCTATAGTTTAACGGATCTGTCTTTTTTCCTTTCTTTGGAATGGGTTGTACTGCGGCAGACTTCCATGATGATGTATATACTCCTTGCCTGTAAGACAAATTGAATAATTTTGCGAAAGTTGGGGTGAGTTCGTTGGCGCAATTTTTGAGTACTATTGCGGGAATGCCATCCGGACCCATTGCTTTGTTTGTATCCAGCTTTTTTAGGGATTTTCGTATTTCTCTGTGACAAAAGGGTACCTCTGGCATACTATGGGAAACCCTTTCAATTAACGGTGGAGTTTTTCCGTTTGGCACTGTTAGGTTGGAGTTGGAGGAAAACATTTGGGCAAGCATATTGGCTTTTTCCTCTGATGTTGTGGCTAAGTGATTATTTTTATCTGTAAGTGGTGGTATGGATGACTTGGTGAAGTTAGATCCAACAGCTTTTGCAAGAGACCAAAAAGACCTAGAACTACTTGGACAATTCAGCAACCTGTTTTTTATTCTTTGATTGTATGTTTCTTTAGCGGAGTCAATAGTAATTTTGCAACTATTTCTGGCTTCTATAAATTCTGTGTGGTTTTGAGCGGTTTGTTGTCGTTTCCAAAGGTTATATGCTCTGTGTTTTTTCTGTACAGCCGTTTGACACTGGCTGTTGAACCAAGGTTTTGCATTAGCTCTACGTTTAGTTGTATGTGGGATATATGCGTCCATTCCAGATAAGATTACTTGTGTTATTTCATTACAGCAAATAGTGGGATCAGCTGTTTTAAAGCAAACCTCTTGCCATGGAAAATCCAGGTAATACTGTTTTAGGTCATTCCATTTTGCCGATTTATAGTGCCACATTTTACGAGGAAGTGGTTGTAGGCTTGGTGGGATGAGCATTTCGCACTTTGTTATTATAAGTTTATGATCGGACGAACCAAGTGGAGCATCTACTTGAATTGTGTACGAGTCAGGATTGGTGGTTAGGAACAAGTCTAAAAGCGCTGCAAATTCGCCCCTTTCTGAGATACGGGTAGGTTCATCGACAAGCTGCGTTAGACCACAACTTATGGCAAAAGCTTCTGCTTCTCTGCCTTCGTTATCTGTTTTGTTGTGGTGTTTCAGCCAGGGTATATTGTGGACGTTGAAATCGCCTAAAAAGACAATTTCCGCCTGTGGATAGTTTGACTGTATACTATCACAGCTTTCGGATAATGTCGTGAAAAAGTTTTGGTAATCGGTGTTACTTGGCGGTAGGTAGAGGCAGCAGATAAACTTGGTCGATGACTTTGAGGTGAATTTTAGCCATATGATATCAAGGTTCGCTGGTTCTAGCTTCTCCTCTCGATGACATGAAAGGTCATTTTTAATGTACACACAGATCCCAAAATTATGTCGAAATCGGTGGTGTAGGTCATAGCCGGGATAAAGATAGTTCACAATAGGTGTTGCAGAACTGATTCTAGTTTCAGTGAGAACAAGGATGTCAGGTCTTTGTTCTTCAAGATGTTGGTGAACTGAATTCATATTTGTACTTATTCCTCTTATATTGCTAAAATCAATTCTGAGTTGAGTTTTTGATCTTCTTTGTTGTTGGTTGTAGTATAAAATACCCGGGTTCGTTCAGCAAGATTGATCCGTTTATTTTTATCTCTTTTTAAACAGTAAATCTTCTGAAAAACGAAATGAAAAACAAATAAGACCTACGTTGTGGTAACTTACTCAATTTTACTTATTTGACATGCGCCCGACAGCAAAATTAGGGAAATTCAAGGGAAGTTGTAAAATAAACGAAGAATTTGTGAAACGTCTACTTTATTATTAAAGTAAATCGTACCGTTCTCGACCTGGAACCAACGAGGGGAGAGAGCACGGCAGAGAAACCCTCGATCTAACATTCCTCAAAAATCAAAACATCATTTTGATAATAATTGTGAGTCAATGAAAGTTTAAATTGTCCTTATGCTAAAACTTTAATTTCACACACCACATCCAATCAACACTACCTATATTCAATACAGAAGAATTTTTTGGTTAGTTAGCCAGTTCCACCAGCAAGTACTTAGGTCCCTGGTTACGGGAGACTACTCAGCTATAGTTGTTATTTGGAGCCAATATCTCTAGATTGATTTTTCAATTTGTTGCAGGATATTCGCTCGTCAAGGTAGGAAAATGTTAGTAGATTCAACAAGGCTCTAATGTAAGCTCTGAATACCAAAAATCAAAATCCCATCACAAAAGACAGCACATGATTTCTTAGGTTTTAATTTACTCTCTATCTGCGTTGCTTACAGTATGAAACGATTTTTGGTAAATACATGAACAATGCACATGTTATAAAAAAATATTATAAACAAACAGAAAACATAGAAATGGAAAAATAATAAATTGAACTCTCAAAAACAAAATAACATTTAATCAACTGACCTGTGAATGATCCTTATGACACACAAACTAATCACAAATTGGATTGAACTATCAATTAAATACAAAATAGAAAAATTGAATAATGATCAATGGCGGACAACCTTCTTCTTAGTTCTTGGTCTCTCATTTTCTTTCTACCTACCCTTCGGTACCTTTTCGTGTGGCGCGTCCCCGTTCCTATAAAATTCAGAACGCATACATGGTTGCAACATTTACTTTTATTTAGTAAACGTTTTAAGAATTTAGGATTTGAAGAAATAATATTTCAAACAGGTGATTTTCCTCAAGGTGTTGATATCAATACAGCAAAACGCAAACGTTTTGCAGGCGATGTACCTAAGGAAGAGTTAAGGAAGTCATGTAAAGACTTTTCAAACGATAGATGGATGATATCCAAAAGGCAGCAAACGTAAACTGTTATCAAAATGCAAAAGATCGAGACGGATGGAGGGAACTTGGAAACGGTGGAAAATGAAGGCTGCTTAAAAAGATAAACACCTAGGTTAGACCATATCAACCGGTAAGGCCATTTAAGATCTGCAAATTGTTGGCAGGACACGATTATTATAGTGCATTCTTCTTGTTTTAACGTGAGCCTCAGAAACATGGTTCTTCACAGAATTGATCCTGACCAAAATAAAGGAAGCCATCGTGACATTTGATTAGGATTCATCAAAAGCTCCTAATAAAACAGACCACCCTACAATATTTGCTGATCTAAATGTGAAGCTTGAAGATGCCGAAAGATTCTCAGGACATTTTGGCATAGCAGTCAACTAAATAAAAAAAGGTGAATCCTGGCTGGTGAAAGTCGTAGCGCGCATATAATGATCACCTTCTTGGAGAAGAAAGACAGCAGGAAATGTACGTAACCCTAGCAAAACGTAGTCGAAGGTTAACATATTATAAAAATAGATGTACAAAAGAATGCTAATGAAGATAAATAAACGAGAAATAGACAGAGAAATTCTACATACAACAACATGCTAATATAACAAAAATGGATATTGAAAAAAGTATTGATCCGATAAGATTATGAATCGAAATCAAGAGTAGAAAAGAAAAATCTGACGGAAAGGTTATCATTAAATATGTCTCAAAGTCTGATAATAGCAAGATTAAAGAACAAGCTTTAGAAGAACTTGGTACGAAATATGAAATTATGGAAAAAAAATAGGGAACCCAAAAATAAAAATTCCAGGTTTTGAAAAAAATCTCACAGGCGAACAAATAGAAGAATCTGTACCGAGTCAAAACGAATTTCTGCAAGAAAATGTTTTTAAAATACGCTTCATCAAATTACACAATGACAGCAGGAAAAAAACTATATGTACATACAGAATGCTCCAAAAGACCTTTTAGTATTTTGATAAATTCTAAAAAAAACTATATATTGGATGGGAAAGGTACCCAATATATGAAGACTGAAGACTACAATATTCTAAAATGCTTTATAAGTGCCAACAGTATAATCACAAAAGTACGAACTGTACTAACAGGCAGGTATGTTCAAAATGCTCAGGTGAACATGATTTCAAAAATTGTAGGAGTGATAATAACAAATGTTCAAACTGTAGTTTTGCAAATCAGGGTTATCAAACAAAATATAATGTGGATCATCAAAGTTCTGATTTGGAGTGCAAATGTCTACAATATCAAATTCAGATAGCGAAATGAAAAACTGACTATGCTATACCTTATTCAATGACAACCTACGCACCAGCTAATTGATAATTTCAAATCAACAGAACCGGCAAGTGTTATAGTGAGTTACAGTCATGCATGTGCAACTCTTATGGCGCAATTTGTTCCGCTAAAAGCTTGCGACTACAGACGGCAGAGGCGCTGTCGTCCAATGCTGTTGTCAGATTTATACATAAAAAGTACAGTCCATTTGTTTTAAAAAGCTTCCAACAATGGAAAAAAAGTCGTGTGCCTCGCTAACATAATATAATTGCCAGTAGTAGGATTTGAAATTACATTTCTTTTTCAAAAGAAATATATCCCATGCTTTTGACATGTGGCAGCGTCGCTTCACTTTCACTTTTTCATCATATTTTGACAAATTTTGACATATTCCATTTTTATTCAATAATTTGAATCCGACATTGAAAATTTTCTCCGTTCAAAGCAAAATAGTTTCATCTTGTTGTGTGGCAATGTGTGAAAGCCGAGGGAACAGAGTAAAAATGCATAGAATTCCCAAAAATGATGAGCAGGTATGTTTCGATCCCTACATTATACCGAAATTGGGATTTTACCTCCTGTAATTTTTCTTTCTATTTAGGTGATTATTTTATGCCTGCAAATCGTTTACAATCAAAAAATCTTATTCATTGTAGGTGTAGGTAAATATTATTGATTGGATTGATATCATACTGTATAGTTAATAAAGTAATTCAAAATTGTTATTTGTGTATTTAATACATGGATTAATTAGTATGTAACTCTTCGGTATGTGATCAAGAGACTCTTTATCATAATTTTATTTCCACTAGAAACATATTAAACTGTTTAGTGCTAGTGGCAATAAAACATGATAAACGGATCCTAAAGAAAAAAAAAAAAATTCAAAAAGGAGCGCTTCCCGCGTTATCAAGTTGCTGACTACACACGCGAGAGGGCGCTGTAATCAGGAACAAAATGTTTGTATTGAGTTGCCCATCTATATAATAGGTTCGAGAGAGTTTTGTATCCCTTATCTATGGTTACAGTTGATGAAATGTCATAAACTAGATAACGATCTACAATTCCAAATCCCTGGGTAAAATCTCCACTACAATGATAGTGTTTACAGCAAATCTTGTGATGACGTTGTTAAAGATACTGTTACGCTTATCAATTGTGGTATAAGTGTTACTAGTATTAAATTAGGACCTAGATTTTTAAGTGTATGTATAACAGCAATGTATTGGTCTCCTTCTTCAAATATTCCGGACTTTTGAATGATATTGATTCATATTTTGCTTATAGGCACAGTTGTGACATAGACCTTTTCATGGGAGACATAAATATAGATACTTTGTCTAACGAAGACCGAAACGTTAACAGTTTTCTATCAGTTCTAGCTGCGCATGGCTTTGCCCCTATGTATCAGGTCTATCAGGACATTACTCGTCCCGAATCAGGCACATGCCTTGATCATGTCTTTTCACGAAAAAAACTAAAAAGTAATGAAGTAAGCTCAAGCCCTTATGTTATTAACCATGACCTGACAGACCATTTACCCATTTTAGTGAATATATCTTTAAATAACGAACATGGAAATGCTCTTGATGTCCAGTCACTTGATCAAATAGTCGTTAGCAAAATTGATTATAATCTGGTGAGGGACTTGGCTTCAAAATTTGATTGGAATATCATACTCTGGAAGAATAACTCTGAGAATGCCGCAAATATTCTGATTACTAAATTGAATATTATATTTACCAAATCGAGAAAGTGGGTAGCAGTAACGCATAAGTTTAAAAGAATGAAACCATGGATCACTAATGGAATCATAACATCAATAAATAAACGAGACAAATTTAAAAAAAAAAAAGAACATCTCACTCTAGTCCTCAAAAAATCAGTGCATATAAGGAATATAGGACCTAACAAAATAATAACACAAAAAAAAAAATTAACTAAAAACATTTCACTTCAACAAATCAAAACACAAAATAATCAAATCTTATCGAATCCAAAAGACATCGCTAGTTTTTGTAACAACTATTTCACTAACATAGGAATAAAAATGTCAAACCAGCTAAAAAATCCTTCGGAACCATATCGAAATTCATTTGAATCAGCAACTTCTATGTATTTGACACCAGTTACTCAAAATGAAATAATCCAGCATATCCAGTTTAAAAAGCAAATGTTCTTCCGAGATTGACGATATTACTTCAATTATTGTGAAAATCTTTCCGTATTTGGTTTAACCCTTGCAACATATCATAGATTCTATCTTTGAAAAGGGCATTGTTCCCAGAAGGTTTAAAGTCTCAATTTTTACCCCTATATATAAGGCAGCCAATAAAGATATGATTAACAATTATCGTCCCATAAGTAAAATCTTTAAAAAATGTCCTAAAAAGCGATAAATAGGTTTTTTTGAGACTAATAATATTTTAAATTCAAGCCAGTTTGGTTTCAGGAAGGGGGCGAGTACAACAGATGCAATGTTATGAGTTGGTTAGTAAGATCACTGGGAGCCTGGATCGGGGAGTCACATGCATTGCTGTTTTTCTGGATCTAGCGAAGGCATTCGACACGGTGCCCTATGATAAACTTCTTGATGTTCTTGAAACATATGGCGTGAGAGGCATTGTGTTGAACACCTTCAGGAGTAATCTCCAGGGGCGTATCCAGTATGTCAAAATTGAAAATGTTTTGAGTGCCCCTGAAACTGTGAAAACCGGCAGAGCACATGGAACGGTTCTGGGACCTGTCTTGTTTAATGTTCTCCTGTTTAGTGCTGAAATTTGGCTGGAATGCCGAGAAAAGGTGATTGTAGTATCTCTTCAGAAAATTAAGCATTTCTTGGATACTTTTGAACTATCACTAAATATAAATAAAAGAAATTATACAAATTGCCTTTTCTATTACTGAAGCGCACAGACCTAGTTTCGGCACCATAAGGGTCGACAGCATGCAGACCCCATTGAAAGAAGATAATTGTACCAAATATCTAGGCATAATTATAGACAAACTCTTAAAATGGGAAGACCATAAACCACATTTATGTAGAAAGACACAATATCTTATACACAAATTTTATCTCCTAAGAGAATTTTAAAATAAAAAAATACCTATAATGGTTTATAAAGCCTTAACTGAACAACTCTTGAGATACGGATAACTAGTTTGGGGTGGTCTTCATAGTACTGGTAGTATGTTACAACCACTCAGTGTTATCCAAAATAGTATTGTTCGACTGATCTCCAAAAACCTAGATTGTATCCGACAAAACTGCTTTATTCAAGGGAAATATGCAATATCAGAACACTATATGTAATAATGGTCTTCCTATTTGTTCATAAAAATATAAATTTTAATACGAACTATATAGAAAACCCATATCGAACTAGGATTCAAACAAATTTTCTGTTATATATCCCATGTAGCAGACGTAACCTAAACCATTATCTTGCGCCAAAATTTACAATTGTTTGCCATTGGATTTGGGAATTGTAAAATCATAAAATGCTTTCAGGAACAAAGTGAAAGATCACATATCTCAGAATATGGAACAGTTTCTTTCCTTCCTTTAAGGTTAAAGACTTATTTAAATTAATAAATAGCTGTTTCGATGCTAAATTCAGAATGTTGCTAAATTTTCAATGTTTAGCTTAGGGCGTGAAAGATTAATGCAGTTGATGTTCAAAATACGATTGGTTTTTTACAAAACTGCACATGCAGGTGTTTTATACACTTAGGTGCACCATACATTCTCGGAATAATTTTGTTAGGCTATATGATAATTGTAACTTGAATTGTTTTTTTTTTCAAGTTTATTAAATACAAGATACAAACTCATAAAAAAGAAACCAGCGCTGACACAGGACAGAGAAAAGCCAGAACACAGTCAATACAGAGAACTAAACATACCCCTGCATGAATAATTCGTGGAAAATGCACGAAATAAAACAGAAGGCCTAGCAGAAAGAACAATAGTTAAGAAAAGAGAAGCTGAAGACGAAAATAAACCCAAAAATAAATAATGATGTGAACAAACTTAGAAAAGAGGGTGGGTCTATAGCACCCGGCAAAAAAAAAAATTACTAGATAGGCTAAAATCCAAGAACTATACAGTGGCAAAATGGACAAACCAGTCACAAATCAGCACAAGACAGATAACAAAAAGATCGAAACACATGGATTAAAGGCAATAGAAAAAATAAAGCTAACTAGAGCTTCAGGAGACGATAATATATGACCAGATCTTTTAAATTACAGAATGACTAATAGAGAAACTCCAGATACTATTAGATATATAAAGATCTTGAACAAAAGACAATTTCAATAGCAAAATGGCGTTGGGGAGGATGATGCTCCAGAATGGAAAATTGAAAAGGAAATCCACAACGTCCAATAATGCGATGCTATGAGGACATGCGAAACAAAGCTGAAGTTTCCGATGCATTTGTGTCTAAATATATAATCTATCATATAAATTCTTACCTAAATATCTTGTAGGGCATTACCTACTCAATACCATCAACGGTATAAAAAAAAACTGGCGTACATACAAACTTTACCACTCTATCAGACACAATAATAGCAAATAAATCAACGATTAAAAGAATTCGCCAAGTTCTGTTTGTTATCGACGAACTTGAGAACAATCGGTTTCAAACAATTCTGAGGTCAAATAGTTATCGGCCAAACGAGCATTATTTTAAGTAATTTTAGTTATAAATATTAAAACAAAGTACACACGCGAGATGTACATGAGATGAGACAATTTCAATGGTAATTGCGTTCTAATTTTTGTACTCGGTGACCCAAATAAGTAAAATGATAGCTTTAACATTGTGGTTACCAACTACCTACTTAATCTCGTAGGTTGAGTAAAGCTTCACCTGGTCCAAAACCGTATTAACAGCCGTAAAAAAACACGCATCGAAGTATTATTTTATAAGCTTTAGTTTCTTGATGGCTTGTTAACGGTTAATTATGCCATGCCGCATAAAAACCAGAGCTTGTATGCAGCAACATAGGGGTACATTCCAGGTGATTGTCACGCGATCAGGTGTTACCGAGTCTACTTGAATGTGTGTTTAGGTTGTATACGGAGGAAATGTCCACTTATTTGAAGCTTTGACTCTGAGAAAATTAATTAAGCAATTGAAAGGCAATAATTTGATTTTTTTTGTATAGATTCTAGAGTATGTTTAGCGGCAATAACAAAATAATCATGGACTTTTACAAAACTTTTTTGTAAACTGTCATTTATTTGTTTCGAAAAATAGATATTTATTTTATTAGGAGTATAAGTAATACTTATGTGACGCGCATGGAAGTTTGAACGCCGAGCGCAGCGAGGCGAATCAAATCTATGTAAGTCACATGAAGAATACTTATACTCCGAATGAAATACAATATTTTATTTTCAAACGATCTTCATGTGACTTACATGGATTTGATTCAGATCAAACTTCCAAGCGCGTCACATATTACTTATACTCCTAATAAAATAAATATCTATTATGCGTTCTCTTGCCTTTTCCAGGAAAAACAAAGACTCGTCATTTTTTGAGAAAAATAAATACATTTTTTTAATGAGACAGACGATAACCTCTTTACAAAGAAAAACCTCTACTTCTCGAGTCGTATCGATTAGCCAGCTACAGCCAAAAGCTTCCCGAGCTGAAGCAGCAGCAATTTTTGTTGTGACAAAGAAAGAGGGGCAACAAATCTAATTTCTCAAATAAATATTTTCATCGTTTATTATATTATTTCTGTTTCAATTCGGGCGCCGTTCTTTCAAGTTACGCTTTCATACTTATTATTTTCCATCCTTTCAACTTCTTAATAATATTTTCTTTGCAATAAAAGGAAATAAGGCGGAACTTCTTCTCCGGCAGCAATTTTTTGCTTTGCCGAGTTGGCTACCGCTGCTTGTCTGCCTACTTCAGCGATTTGAAGTTTTAATGGTTTATTGGCAAAATATTTTCATAATTACTATTCTTTAAATACCATACCTATTCAATTTAATTTATGATTTAGATTTTCAAATTTTAACTAATAATGGATTTATGTCATTGCTTCAATTTTAAACTTTTGGTCATAAATTTTCAGATCTTTCAACCACCTAATTATAATATAAATAAATCTCTTCACAAATTTTAACTAATAAACTTTACATATAATAAGCTTGACAGTTGCTCATACCTTCTACCAAATGCAAAGATTAATAATATTAATTGGTTTCTGTCGCTTGAATATAGGTATAGTCTGTTGCTTCTTTTTTAATTTATAGACTGATGCGAAATTTGTGAAATGACACTTATAAAGATATTCAATATGATATAAAATTACTTTGGCACACCTATGAGGCCACAAAGTTGATGCGTATTAATTAAATGTTAACACACTGAAGGTTTAGCCTGCTTTATTATATTAATTTGCATTTCAAAGTTAGTATTCCTAATCATTTTTATTTGATATTTCGTTTAATTCCATATTCATGGTGGTCAATGAAAACGAAACGATGCTGATATCTCGTATTTTATCATTCACTGAAAAAAATCGGTCAGCCTCTTCGTCTTCTACGCAAACTATCTACTATCGGAGGTATCTCTAAGTTCCAATGCTCAAATTTTAAACGAGATTAGTGATATTTACCCCTCCCTAAACTCTTAAGTATACTCAAGTGATCTCATTTTAAAAAACGTTGTTAAAAATTTATTATAATAATTATAACTTTAAGTAATAAGTGAGAATTTAGTTTCGTAAATAAACATTTACGCGAACACAACTGTTCGCTAGCCCATTAGTCTAGGAAAATTGTCGATTTTCAAAAAAAAAAATCCTACCCAAAAGAACTTTTCAGGGATAATAGGGGGAGGGTGGGGGATCATAAAACCGAAAATATCAAACATTCACCCCTCTGGCGTTTTGCGCTATAGGGGTTGAAAGTGCGCCATTGGCGATTACTTGGTACCTATTGATTTAAAAAAAAAATGATTCAAATAAAAGATGTGCAACATTATTTGATCTACAATGTTTATCTAAAGACTTTTTTGATTAGGGGCCGTCTGTGGTCATAAGGGCCTTTTGAAATTTTATAATGAAAATGAAAAAATTTAACCAACGTGAAAAAATTTTCTAAACTCATACAACATTTTTGCTTTATGAGGTTTTTACTCACCCCCTGCCGTTTTTCAATAGAGGTAGTTTTAAGTTTTTTTATTTTTTTACAAAAAAATTTTCTTAATAAAAGTTTTATAAGATGACATTTCCTACAATTTTTCCTGATCAACTTTTTTTGTAACTCACCCCCAATCAGCGGGGGGACACTTCCCTCGGGAAAATTTTAGTTTTTAGGGGTATATATTAATTTTTTTTTCTCTTTTCTCGCCTTTAGTGCATATAAAAAGTTGCATTTACATTGTATTAAAAGGATTTTTTTTTCACCACCTTTTTGTTTTTAGGGGAAGTTCGCCTATTTTCAACTTTACAAAAAAAAAATATTGAGAAAACTTGTTCATTTTATTATTTTGAGCAACTTTTCTCTATAGCTTTTTTTTGCAAAGTTAAAAATAGACGAACTACCCCTAAAAACAAAAAGGTGGTGGAAAAAAAATCCTTTTAGTACAATGTTAATTACACCTTTTTATATGCACTAAAGGCGAGAGAAGAAAAAAAAAATTAATATATACCCCTAAAAACTAAAATTTTCCTAAGGGAAGTGTCCCCCCGCTGAATGGGGGTGAGTTACAAAAAAAGTTGATTGGGAAAAATTGTAGGAAATGTAATCTTATAAAACTTTTATAAGGAAATTTTTTTTGTGAAAAAATAAATAAACTTTAAACTACCCCTATTGAAAAACGGCAGGGGGTGAGTAAAAACTTCATAAAGCAAAAATGTTGTATGTGTTGTAGAAAAATTTTTCACGTTAGTAAAAATTTCTCATTTTCATTATAAAATTTCAAACGGCCCTTATGACCACAGACGGCCCTTAATCAAAAAAGTCTTTAGATAAACATTGTAGATCAAATATTGTTGCACATCTTTTATTTGACACATTTTTTTGTAAAATGAATAGGTACTAAGTAATCGCCAATGGCGCACTTTCAACCCCTATAGCGCAAAACGCCAGAGGGGTGAATGTTTGATATTTTCGGTTTTATGATCACCCGCCTGCCCCCTATCATCCCTGAGAAGTTCATTTGGGTAGGAATTTTTTTTTTGCAATACATGTATTTTTCGACTATTTTCCTAGACTACATTGAAAAAGCATGCGGGTCGTCTGACTCGAGAAAAGAAAGTGTGACTTGTCAACAAGGTACTGCCGCGTGAAACTGAATCGCCATTTTATTTTGAAAAATTGACTTGATTTTTGATTGTTTTGTCACTAAGAACAGACCCAGAGGATTATTGATACAATTTGGATGTGAAGTGCTAAGTCATGGTGTGGACAAAAAAAATATAAGCGAACAGAATGAAATCCAGCGCAATGGAAATTTCACGAAGAACAAAGCTGTTTGGTATAGATTTCATGGATCCGAAAGAACCAGAAGATAACTTTCATATGGACCGTACAGAACCAATGTGTATAACCATTTGGGCACTGAATATAGACAATTGCCATACTCGCGGTTCAGGAAGAGGGTAAAGAGTGTATTGATGGCAAGGTCTTATTACAGCCTGGAGGAGTATTACGATGATTGTTTGTAGCGAGGTTTGCAGCTATTGATTTTGTCAAGTACCTACTTTCATTTTAATATTCTGTTTTCATATGTATTTTTGTTTTTAGTTGTATCTATCTATCTAATTGTATCTATTCTTACGGCTGTTTGTTATTTTAATTTTTGACATTTTAATATTGTATTTATTATTTTATTATTGTACTGTTATTATTCTTACGGTTGTTTGTAAATTTAAATTTTGACATTTTATTATTGTGTTTATTGTATTTTTCTTATTATTGTATTTTTCTGCTTTGTAGACAAGATGTTTTGCTCTTTTTACAATAAAGCATATTTTGATTTGATTTGATTTGAAAAAAATCCCCTTTACCTAAGAGGCAGGAGTATTAATGGTTTTCAGACTTGGACAATAATGTGAATCTAATGTAAGACTTAAAGGGCTTTGGAGCAGTTAATGCTCAACATAAGACTCTCCGACAAAAAGAGAAATACTCGGATAAGAGCCAGAACCAGCTTATACGGCGTAGCATCAAAAGTCGCCCATCTTAAACGTTTCGCAGAACTCATTCCTAGACGGAAAAGTTACAAATGGAAATCAGAACTGATACAATGGAGACTATAATGCTGAGCACAGATCAAGAAGCAGACCACAGATGGGAAGAATCAGCGAGCTCAAATTAGCTGCTGGATTATACTGAAGACAAATGGCCCAAAATAGAGTACGCTGGAGATAACAAGCTGAAGAATGGAGAAAGGTGGCTGTTGCTGAGCTCCTGGTTTAGTGGTAGTGGGTCGAAATTTATTTAAAAGCAAATATAGTAAATCGTAAACTTAAGAATGTAAGAATTTCACTTTCTTTTGAAATAGAAGACACTTATTTGTATTGAGTTTTAAGTTGGCATTCCGGAAGCGGTCTAAAACATCTTTCAGGTTATTAAGATGTTCTTGGAACGAATTTCCCCTGATCATAACTTCATCTAAATATACCAGGCAAGTTCTCCATGCAAAACAAGATACATCAGTCGCTGAAATGTAGCTGGATTATTACACAATCCGAAAGGCATTACGTTAAACTGGTATAACCCGCTTCCTGTACTGAAGGCAGTTTTCTCTTTGTCATCATTGTATATTGCCACTTGCCAGTATCCACTTTTGAGATCCAAGGTGGAAAACCATTTGGAGCCCGATAGAGCTGTTAATATATCGTCTTTCCTTGGAAGAGGGACGCTGTCCTTCTTGGTGAGGTCATTAATCTTACGGTAGTCCACACAAAATCTAAAACTTCCATCTTTCTTTGTAACCAATACTGCTGGCGCAGACTATGGACTATTTGACTCTTCAATAACTCCCTCTTGAAGCATTTTATTAATTTAGTTCTCCACTTCCTGTTGTTCAGCTACTGGCATACGTCGTTTAGGCTCTTCTTGTTGTCTTCTAGCTTCTTCTTCTTCTTGTTTTTCTTTTTGTCGTCCAACATCTTCATCTTGTTTTTCTTGTTGTCGTTTAGCTTCTTCTTGTTTTTCCTGTTGTCGTTTGGTTTCTAGAAGTTCCAACATTTTGCGCAAGAGTTCTTCAACTTTTTGTTCTTCTATTTTTGTTAGTTGTCTCGTTATAGGCATATTCAGAATGTCCTAGAATTTCCCTCAAACTTTCTTCAAATATCTTTGCTGGTCTTTGCTTGAAATTACAAACACGCCGGTAAAGTCATAAATTGGATAACTTGCTTTATACTCGAATAGAATGTTCTAAAATTTTCTTGAAATGTCTTTTCTGAATGTCGATTGAATTAGCAAATACGTCGGTGAAGTCACAAATTCAATACCTTTGATTTCCAAATGGAATATTCTAAAATTTTCTCGAAATTCCTCGAAATTCTTTCTCTGAATGACAATTGATGTATCGAATACGTCAGCGAAGTCAGAAATTCGATATTTCTCTTCGTTTCTAAATAGAAATTTTCTAGAACTTACCTACTTTAAACTTCACTATCACAGTCAAAATCGGGTATACAGTCACTTCCGGGGTACATACACGTACACGATCGGTTAAGTCTCTTCTTGTGATTGTCACTGTTTGCACTGACTAACTGTCCCAGTGTTCACTTAGTGTCTACACTACACTAGTGTCCCCACTACTCTGCAATCGGATTTCACTTTGCAGTCCTCGAATTATATGTCATTTCTGACACCAATGTCACAGCTCTGGAAAATCTTGGGTTCGTTCATCCAAAATCAAAGTCCAATTGCCAAAACAACAATTTATTCACCGTTACTACACACTTTGACACTAATCACTTATTAATTCAAACAACTTAACTCTTTACAACTTTTACAATAATCATTATCTAAAACGTATCACCGAGCTAAACAAAGAATTAAAACTACTAACTATTACCGGCCTTTATATATCCGTAATCTATTCGCGTAGAATCCAGAACAAACTCGATAATGTGCCCGAATAAAGCGGTATTTTCTAGATTACAACTTAGATTCATTACATGCTGGCGAACGCACCACAATACGATCATACTTTCTGAAATAAATAATTATAATGTTGATTTTATTAATTTTCAAACCTCAAGTCCTCAATTATGTCCAACTTTTTTGAAAACTAGAATTATTATTGGTTATATGTATTCCATTACTCATAATCATTGAATAAAGAGCTATCTCCTCAATTGTCAAAAAATTACAATATCAATATCAATATATTGAAGTAAACAAATTAATTAGGGAAATATTGTAGATTTGGTTACCTATTTAACTTCGACTTATACTGACTAGACTGATAGACTAGGTACTAACTAGCTTATTTAACAAAAACTATTTAAATGGAAGTTCATCGATTTCAAGACAAATTTGTCATCGCTCCTTTCACGACATCCCCAAAACAACCTGACGGAATATGATGAATGCTATATAACTCTCATAGTAAACAACGTTCCTGTGTATTATTGTAAAGAAGCATACATCCGCCTTTCAGTGAAATATCGCCTTGTCTTTTATATTTCTTTTTCTTTTCTGTGGAACAATCCGAAACAAGTAGACTTTTGTCCTCCGTAGCCCCAAGTTAGATGATCCGTTGTTAAACGGTTCGACGGTTTCCACAACCGGGAAATAAATAGGCCTTCATAAGAAAAGAACGAAGACGAAACTGAAGTTCCATTTAGAATAAATGAATATCGGATATTTTTTTTTGAATTATGATACTCCATGGGTGCATATTTAGAAGTGAGCTATATAGAATTGGGGAACGTGGAAACAATATTTCAAATCTTTTGATGTTTTAAAACTAAAATTAAGTGACACATACCGTTTTTAAAGATTTAGTTTCACTACATGAGAATTAAATAGAATCACTTGAAAAATAAAAAACTTTAAAACCAACCGTCCACTCACTGGCCAGTAATAAATTTAACTATTTTACTAGTGCTTTTATCGCAGTTTAAACCATGACTTATTGTTATCGGTTACTCATATTTTCTACCTACTAATCTTTCCGGTACCATTGTATTGTTTCTCTGAATTTTGCTATTAAGCACGAGAAAATAGAACGCAACATTGAAATTCGCCACATCAATGCCGATAAGACAAATACGAAAATTTCATCCCAAAAATTATTATTTTCTGTCGGAAAACCAGGACACGTCTCATTGAATCCCTGGTATGCTCTACGTAAAAACGAGGGTCTATCCCGTCAATATAGAGACGTATAATAAAACTTCAACGTTTATATAATGACTGTGTCACAATGGGTGTCATCAGCCCCTCTTGTTCATTGAGGAAGTCATTTTCTCTGGATAGTGCGCCGACTACACTTGACCCAATCTGGAATTTATTGTTCCTCGTTGCACGTCATTATGTTCTGTTCAAGGATAAAAGGACAAGAGTTCGGCGAAACAAAGCGACGTGTAATTTTATGAATATGACTTGAATACGTAATATTCATGGAAACTTTAACTAAATATATGAATTATAATGGAGGAGTTTATTCAACGCATTTTCTAGTTTACTATAGTTGAATCGAATCCAAGCGGCAGTAATGACATTAAATAACCTAAATTGTAAACAAATACCAGCTGGCAATCCAGCCTTTGTATTGGATGAAACGCCCTACCAGGACCAGTGCGCATGCACGGGGGATATTTGATAGGTTGTAATGAAAATTACCAATTGTTTACATTACTGTTATTCATATTTTTGATTCAACTATAATATTTATATATATTTTCAAATTCTGGGTTTATACGACTCTCTATACCGATCTTCGTTGTGAGGATAGGAGTTGCTCTCCAGGAAAACATCCACCTATAAAACTCCCAACATATTGTTGTCCTACTCAAGATAATATATTACTAGTTAGATCTCTAGAACTATTCTCAGTAACAAATTTCCGATGTGATGTTTGGTTATTATTGGATGTCGGACTGATTAGTTGAGAGCCGCAATCAACATGAGATTTTAGTTATTACGTTATTGCATATTTGTAAACATGTTGTTGGATTGGCACCACATCATACTTGTGAAGAACTTAGTGACGTTAAAGTCATTTGTGTGGTTTTGATAGAAATTTCTGAAAAGGTTACCATGAGATGGTATCTGATCCTCTGGTAATTTACAATTTTTCTGTTGGTTAGTTGGTTGGTTTAAGGCGGGGGTCAGGCTTGCTAGTGTCCCGATTTGCAAGGCTAATTGTGCTTCCCCTTGTCTTGCTTAGGCAAGTTCCGTGCCCTGGACGAGATCTAGAAGCTTGCTGGCAAGTTTTTCATGCGGAAGTTTCTCGCCGCATTGTGTTCCTCCAAATAGATTTTGTCATCTGCGAGCCAGTGCGTCACAGTCGTATTTTAGGTAAGTAACACAGTCTACATGTCGTTGGGCCAATGTAGACTCTAATTTTCTGAATGTGCGCTCTAAGATGGCAGTAGTAGATAGTAGTCCTACCACCCGTCTTACTTGAGTACGCGTTAGTCACAGTACTTCAGTTGTTAGCATCTTTGGATGGTAACCAATTATCCTCTTCGTATGTCTTACTCCAGGTGCAGACAGCCAATAGTCGAGGTGTAGACGGGTCGACCACCTTTCAACTACCGTCTTTATAACCTGCTGTGATATCCCGAATGCTGATTCTGATCTTGTGTAGGGTGCAGCTGCGCCTGCTCTGAAAAGTTAGTCACTCTGTCCATTGACTTCTATTCCCGAATGCCAAGGACCCACAAATCTTATTCCTTGACGAGAGAGCTTCTCGGTTGTGTAGGCATTTTATCGTTATCTTCTAAGTAAATCGATGTGAGTTCATAGCTTTAAGATAAGACTGACTGTCTGAGAGAATACTTATGTTCTGGTTGTTATAACCCAGCTTTAGAATCTCCTGTGCGCATGCTTGGATTGCATAAATTGTTCTGTTACTCTTCTTTCTTTAAGGACTTTAAAACTTTGCTGCTGATCCTTGTACTAAAATTTCAAACACTCTTGATATTTGATAGCGTCTCATCTATCTTCTAAATCGGGGCCGCGGTATCCTCTCCTTCCACTACTTGGAAAGTCCGGGCGACACGTTTGCTGGAACCACTAATTCTACGTTGAGCACAAAGTAAAATTATTGTAAAGTTTCATTGATTTCGTTTTTGGATTATAACTATTTTTTGATCTCTAGCTCGGCATTTTTCAAACTGCAGTAACTGCATCAATTATACTCAATTAACTAGTCCCATGTACCATCGTCACCAAAAGTAACTGGGACAGCATCATGTTAGCTCTTGTACTATTATATGATTTTAAGTGTCAAATATTTGTCAAATTATGAATTAAATGCATTGAAATGAATGACAGTAGACTTAGTCCAGGAGATTGATATGAATTATTTTTTTCCCAGATACTTTTGGTGACGATGATACGTTTACTTTTCATGAGAGGACTCTTTCTTGGATAGAGCGTATACGCGCTATTCCTATAGGAAAGTGCAAATATTTCAATTAAAATTTCTTGCAACGTCAGGACATCTCGCTGTTCCAGAATCGGCTAGGGAGAATCCGATTACCAGTTCGACGCCTTGAATAAAAACATCGTTATTTGGGATTGTAGTTTTGGTGATTCCTTGATATCAGTTATGTGCGGAATTATTTAAATCTTACAAGCGTTTCAATGCTCCGTTTTTTCTTTTTACTGCAGGACCTGGAGCTATAAGGGGTCCACAACCAAAAAACGGTGGTTGATACTACGTTTAATGATTTTCTTCCAGCAGATATTTTTGAATGTGAGTAAAAACAAGACTTAAATTCAATACAAATGCATGTAAGGAATTTCCCCGACCAATAGAGGTCACTTATATAGCAAGTGGGTATATGTACAGGGTGTCCGAATTTGGATGGTTTTGATAGGAAACGTCAATTTCTGAGCGAGATACAAAAAAATGAACCCCCCACTCCGAGGCTCAACTTTCTTGAAATTTTGATTGGTGCAAACCGCATTTTGATATCTTCAACCGTTTAGCCGCTAGAGGGCGATTCTCGATTTTGAGCAATACTGTGAAATCGTCATAACTTTTTTGTTTATAAAAATAACTGATTTCCGTAAAAACTTTCTAGAAGCACTTTTTCGAGCAGAATTCAGTGACGTTTTCAGTTTTTTTCTATTGGGCCTCGATTTCAAGATATTGACCAAAATCCGATTTTTTTCAATGGGACACCCTATATATTAATAGTTCATTAGAAAGTTCTGTTTTTGCTGATTTCAATGATACAAATTTCGATAGGTTTATCTCTAACAGTTTTCGAGAAAAAAAAATATTTCTGCTTTTGTCATAAGAAACAATGAGTTAGAAAGAGACCTTTCTCAGTTTCCTTACAGATATAAAGTCCTTTTCTTACACATTGCTTCTTATGACAAAAACCGAAATAATTTTTTTTCTCGAAAACTATTAGAGATAAACCTATCGAACTTTATATCATTGAAATCAGAAAAAGCCAAGCTTTCTAATGAGCTAATAATATATAGAGTGTCCTATTGAAAAAAACCAGACTTTGGTCAATATCTCAGAGTTGGGACCAACTAGAAAAAAACTGAGAACGTCACTGAATTCTGCTTGAAAAAATGCTTCTAGAAAGTTTTTACGGAAATCAATAATTTTCATAAACAAAAAAGTTATGATGGTTTCACATTATTGCTCAAAATCGAGAATCGCCCTCTAAACGGTTGAAGATATCAAAATGCGGTTTGCACCAATCAAAATTTCAAGAAATTTCAGCCTCGGAGTGGGGGGTTCATTTTTTTGTATCTTGCTCAGAAATTGATGTTTCCTATTAAAACCATCCAAATTCGGACACCCTGTACACTAAGTAACAGATGATCTGGCGGTAACCATAAGAGGCAAGCAAGAAGGCATAATAACAGGCCAAATGCAAAGTGCCTGCGGGAAAGAATGACTGTCCATAAATCCAATAAATAAAACCCTTGAATTTTCAGACAAATTCTGGTTTTTAGGAATGGCCTGCTTAGTTCACACATAGAAGGAACATTGAAAGCACCAACGTTTAGTTATAGATAGATGGTTAGTGCTTCAATGTACTTCGATCCGCAAATTAGCAACCCTCATATTTCCAGAGATATTTCAGCTTTCATAAAGTGCTTGCTTACTTCACGCCTAGCAGGAACAAGGAAAGCATTATGGTTCAGTTACAGATAAATGGTTAGTGCTGCGTTAGTGCTTCAGTGTGCTTCAATCTCCAACTCAGCAACCCTTGAATTTTCGGACATATTCTGGATTTTAGAAATCGCTTGCTTAGTTTAAACATAGCAGGAACATTGGAACCATCAACTTTCAGTTGTAGATAGATGCTTAGTGCTTCGTTAGTGCTTCAATGTACTTCGATCTGCAAATTAGCAACCATTATATTTTCGGAGATATTTCAGTTTTTTGAAATCGCCTGCTCACTTCACACCCAAGAGGAACAAGGGGAGCACAAACGTTCAGTTACTGATGAATTTTTAGTGCTTCAATGTGCTTCAACTCTTAAATAGGCAACCCCTATATTTTCAGAGACATTCCGTTTTTCAGAAATCGCCTGCTTACTTCACACCGAGCAGAAACATGGAAAGCACCAACGTTCAGTTGTAGATGAATCATTAATGCTTCGGCACTTCCCGAGATATTTCGACTTTTTGCAATCGCCTGCGGATTTCTCCCTCCAGGGCCGAGAACCGCGAATATGAACAGCATAAACTCCGGTCTGAATAACTTATAAATATGATTAGTTATGTAGGTAAATACTAATTGCTTCCTAAAGGTACGGTTTGTTAAGGCAGTGCGCGACGCACAACTCACATTCTGTCGAACGCCACGCAAGTCTGTTAAAATCAACCGAGTGTAAATTATATCGACCCGCAGCCTTATTCTGTAACTTGCGACCGCAGATAATGGGCTCTTTCACTAAAATTTGAATACGTAATTTAAGTATAAAATCCCAAAGGAGGGACTATTTTAGGCATATATACCAAAAAAAAATGTTCTACAAGGTTAAATAAGTTTTTTACAGGCATTTTAAACTACCAAAATTTGAATTATTTAAAAACGCGCCGATTTGCTGACGTCACATAAATATTTTTCATTTCGCTTGTTGTTGCAAGAGCTGTTCGCCTCTGCTGTATTTACCCTGTAGTAAATGCAGGTAAAGGTTCGAATGCGCTGTTGTCGGTGGTGACTAAATGTAGTGCAACGTAAAATAAATAAATAAAACTAAACATAGAAAATTATATTAAATTGTGTTTAAGCATAATTTCAATAAAAATGTTATAAAATCTTGAATCCATAACTAATTAATTTAACTACTTTTCATGATATTTTGCGAACATTTCAGAATTAAATCTATTACAAATTTTCAATGTTGACAATTAGTGGCAACACGGTCAAATTGCGAGCTGCGACGTCATAGAAATAAATTCTGGGTTTTTATTTGGAGGTATTTCTTTTTTGTCTGTTTTCTCAAGAAGAACTATGAATTTTTCAAAAGTAAAAATACAGAAAATTCTGTTTTTAGTTGCTTTATCCAAATATGCCAATTTCAAAAATTAGTGAAAGAGCCCATTGCGCAATAGTCGCTGTCAAGTCGCTGTCAAACGCGAGTTTTCCATTTAAAAAAAGCAACTTGCGACCGGTTGCTGGTTGCTATTTAGTTGCTGTTCGTAGAGAATAGGCCTGCCGTTTGTTGGGTTTGCGCAGGTGAGCGCGACGTACAATGTCAGCACTGTGTCTATATCGTGTTATAGAGAGAGATTCTGCTGACGTTTACGTTGTGAGTTGGGCGGCGCGCATTGTCCTAACAAACCGTACCTTAATGCTTAGGCCGGTTTACTCATTTTCCGATAAACATACTGGTAACTATCTACAAGACAATTTTGCCAACCGATAATCTTATCAGTCGACGTATAACATAACTGGCCGACCAATACGATTATAGATTGCGTTTTTTATTCGTCAGATAATATACCTTTATGACAACCTTCGGAAAATATTGTTTTAATAGGTTGCCTTTTGGTTTGAATGTGAGTCCGGAGGTTTTTCAGAAAATGAATCAACACATATTTGGAGATCTACTCATTGAAATCCAAACAGATGCTAGTCAGAGTGGTGGTTGCCTTATGCAATAAGGAAAACCAGTGGCATTCTGCTCACGTAGTCTAACAGATACAGAGAGCAGGTTGGCACAGATTGAGTAGGAATATTTAGCCATTTCATTTAGCCTACAAAGGTTCCATCAATTTGTATATGGACAAAAAATAGTGGTTAAGTCTGACCACAAACCGTTAGTCTCAATCAACAAAAAAGATATAAACAAAGTATCTTCTAGACTACAGAGATTGAAAGTGAAAATGCTCAAATACAATTTCGAAATTCAATATTTACCTGGAAAAATTATGTATATTGCTGATCTTTTGTCTAAGCCTATTAGGTGATATGAGCCTGAATTGAGGAAATACTTTAATACAGGGTGGCGCAAAATGAACGTTATGATTTGAATGTTTTATAACTTTTTTATCAAAAGTTTTAATTTCTCTTTCGATTCAGAATTTTGTAAAGAAGACTTGGGGAATTTAATATGGAACAATAAACGATACAACAATAAACAAAAATCATTGATTTTTACTTTGCGAATGTAAATTCAATTGTTCTTACGCATAGATAGCGTGCATATCGTCGGTATTTTAATGTGCGTGTTGGACCCTCCGTGCCAGCAATAAATTATCTGGTTGCAAATTTTTAGCTTAGGTTCAGTAAGGAACCTCAGTGGTGCCAGAAGATCACGTAATGAAATCCGTGCCGTAACACCTGAAATTTTGTAAAAAGTCATGCAACATATATCGGAAAGAGCACGACTTTGTGAAGCAGAAAATGGCAGATACTTGCGAGATGTCATTTTTCACATTCGGGTCAAAAAAATTTTCCATTCATAAACTGTGTTTTTAAAAAAATATATTAACAATTCACTTAAAAATAAAAAAGTTATAAAGCATTCAAATCATAACGTTCATTTTGCGCCACCCTGTATTAGAGACAATTTGCATGTCAGTCAAGGTACGATTTTTCAGAATTATAAGCTGGTTGTTCCTAGAAAGCTTATGGTACAAATGTTGAATAAATTGCATATAGGTCACTTCAGGGTAGAAAAATCTGAAGCTAGGGCCAGAAAAATTTTTTACTGGCCAGGAATATTTGTTGACATTCAAAACTTTGTCTCAAATGCAAAACTTGTTTGAAATATAGTAGAAGTGGACCAAAAGAACAACTTATTCAACATGAACTTTCCAATGTGCCTTTTGAAATGGTTTGTGCAGATATTTAGCTGTTGGGTTGAACTTGTTCCCATAGATTATTAGACCGCCGATGAAGTTATTAGTAAACTTAAAGTTATATTTGCAACTCATGGGATACCATTTAAATTCATTTCTGATAATCAACCATTCAACAGCATAAATTTAGAGATCTTGCTCAATGTTGGGACATAAAACTTATATTATCTAGCCCTAGATATCCAAAATCTAATGGATTAGCTGAAGAAGCTGTGCATATATGTAAAAATATTCTCAAAAAATGTGGAGATTCTGATAATAACTTATATAAAGCTCTATTAGAATACAGTCTCCCTTTTAACTGGGCTTGATGTTTCTCCAGCCGAGCTACTTTTTAAAAGGTTATTATGTACAAACCTACCAGTCTCAACTAAAATACTTACTGAACGCCCATCTATTGATCATGATAAAATTAAACAAAAAAGTTTAAGAGCAAAATCTCATTGTGATAGGAGCGCTCTTAAAAGACTACCCTTTTCAGAAGAGCAAAATGTCATAATAAAAAAGGACAATCATTGGGTACCAGGTATTGTTGTACAAAAGCATGAGACACCTAGATCATATCTTGTT
Organism: Ceutorhynchus assimilis; assembly: GCA_917834065.1. NCBI lineage: Eukaryota > Metazoa > Arthropoda > Insecta > Coleoptera > Curculionidae > Ceutorhynchus > Ceutorhynchus assimilis. Next base: position 26,694,649 of record OU892287.1, read on the forward strand.
AAAGAAAATGCAGAAAAAGTAATAAGAAGATTCTCCTCATTTTTAAGAACAAATCCAAATGATGTAGTGTTAAGTAGGCAAATAGTTGATCCTTGTCAAAAACAGTGTCGCGGTTCCAAAATTGAGTGAACAACAAAAACTGAACTAAGTGCGACAATAACTGAAACTCGAAGTGAAACTAATAATGATAAAACATTGAGCCCAAAGAGTAGCGAAAGTAATGTTACTCGATCGAGGCGCACAGTAATGAAACCTGTTAGATTTAGGGAATAGTTCTAAGTTGTACACAATGTGTTTTTGTTGCCTTATGAATTTATTTTTTTTAGTTAGTATTGGAGAGCCTTAAGAGGAGGTGTAACATAAAGCATAAAGTCTGTGTTTTTTTTAAAGATAATTCCCCAAGTCAAAAATTTAGTAACCATGTTGGCAACACAGGCCTTTTCTACATAAAAAATTTGAAGCATTGACAATTTTACATTGTAATGCCAACATAAGGTCATTTTGACTTTTATCTTAAAAAAAAAACAGACTTTAGGTAAGTACCTATCAATTATTATGAGGAATCATCCTAATAATTGATACTTATACCACTAGATGTCGTTGAGTGGATCAGACATGTTTGGAAACAATTATCCTTTTTCTTACCACTTGTTGTATCCTAGGTTATGACAGTTGGCAGAGGGAATGTCATGCCAGTTAAAACGGTGCGTCACTGTAGCCTTGTTAATTAATAAACACGTTTAATAATCGTTATTTACATTACAAGTGCGTTTATGAGCATGATTACAATAACGAGTGTGAAGGATTAGAACGACGAGGTCGTAGACCGAGTCGTTTTAATCACACGAGTTTTGTAGTCATGTTTAAACGCACGTGTGATGTACAACGTTTTATCTACAAAGCGAAAAATAAGAATATTGTTCCAATTATTTTCGTTCATTAATAGTTGTCCACCTTCAATTTACCTTTACAGGTTTACCTTTGACATTTCTCAAATCACAAAAAATAGTTGTGTTATAGACTCATAACCTCGTCCATAACACCACTAGGTAGTTGTGTTATGAATTCATAACCTAGTCTATAACACCACTAGTTGTGTTATGAGTCTCATGATGTAACTCAAATACTAGAAAAATGGTTATGTAAAAACGTCATAACCAAACGCTTGTAGATAAAATAACTAATGTTCTTTATTGATCACGAAAACCATAATTATTGAGAACATAACAGTAGAGGCTTGTTTTGTCGGAGGTGCAATTTATTCAAGAGTGTAACTAATTCGATATACCGATTCTCATGAATTACCTATGAGATAATTTAATATTTATCAATACTTGTAGTCCAGGAGGCAGTGTAATTTTTAAGCACTTATGTTCCTAGTTGGTGTATTTTGAATAGTTTGTTCTCTTGGCAAAACATGCATTTTTGAGTCTGGCTAAAATTTTCAGATGGGTTCACAAAATCAATGAAAAATACAAGTAGGTATACACTTATTTTCCCAGTTATAAATATTTTACATTTACTACAATAGAACATTAAGTATATGAAAAAAGTAATTAGGCTTATCTCAGATAGTGGAAAGTGAGTCTGGCTGGAAATTTTCGGATCTTCAATTTTCCATTTGCCAGACCTATCATCCTTATTCACAGATTAGCCGGACTATTTTTTTACATAACTTCAGCATACCTCTCATTAGTAGAGCTATTGTTATCTCTGGAAAAAAAAGGGCCGTGCATTGATGAACTCAGACGCATTTTGCGCCTCAACCCATCGGAAAACCCCCCTAAAGATATATGAATTTTGCTTAGAATTACTAACCCTAAAATTTTATCCATGTTTTCTGAATGGGAAATTAAGTACCTACCGAAAATCGTCACTGCTTCCTAGACTATTGAGTATATCGATCTGTACCCAAATACTTTGAGTTACGGCAGGTTTTTCTAATTACCTATTTTTACCATTTTACTTCTGATTTCTTCAACGCTGGTAGCATGATACTAGCTATATTTCTTTTTGCTGTTTGAAGTTTCCATTGTTTTTAATGGTTGAATATTGAATTTGTTATCATGGCATGTCAAATCTGCAATTAAAATCAACAAGGGCCTTAATCCGCTTAGACCCATTCCAAAAAATCTTGATGACCATTCGGAAAATAAAAGATATTGATATTTCCGGCGGGGGCTTTTGAAGTTCTCGCTGGACAAACCATATGCACGAGCAGATAAACACAAAAGTAGATCCAGGATGATGGGGCGGGCACTCTATATACCTACTATAAAAAAAAGTGGAAATCGCTCACGTATTGCAAAATGGTAAAACAGAGAATGGCATCAGTTTAAAAGAGATTTTGGATGAGTGGCGCGCAAAACATAGTTGATTCAGGACGGGAGTCATAATAGGGATTTATAAACCAATCGAACGGGGATACTGCGGTTGTTTTTGTGCACTGTTTTGCGATATGAGGTTTTCAATTGGAGCTACATCCAAAAACGAAGCTTTTTGTATACGCACTGGGCTTTATTTAAATTACTTTAACATTGATGGCTCATTCTGGTTTAATTAATAATATGTATAAATAAATTCAATAGTAACAATCAATAGATTTTCGAATTGGAATAAAATATAGAAAGAAGTGCCAATTTAGCAGTTATTATGCTATTTGTTATGCTAATTTTTAAAATTTATGGTTTCCTTCTATTATTCACAATGTTAATTTTTTTAATTTAACACACCATCTTGTGTATTTATGTTTTTTAATGGCCTAATTTAAATGCATTTTACCCAATTTCTCGGCATGGCACATTAAAAATATTCAAAACATGTTAATTTAAGCAAAGAAACGCAACGACTGAATTAAAAAGCTTACCTAACATATCATTAAAAATTAAAAATCAATTAATTTAAAAGGCGGCCATAAGCTAACACATTTTTCGCTTCCCAATATTTCTCTAAAACTGAAATGTGTTCCCAGGCATAGTGATCCGAATTTTAAATTCATTGTTTCCCGTTCGGATCAAATTTCAACACACTACTGACCCGGACCCGACTCAATTTCCATCATCATCATACATCATTCGAGAGTGGTTGCAAATGTTTGTTGCACCCCTCTTATTGAATGTTGTGTTGCGAGGGTGAGTTTTGACTGCGTTCGGAAATTTTAAAAGGTGCAGGATTGAAATTGAAAATGAGTTCAAAAACTGAAAATGTTCATTGACAAAGACCTAAAATCGGTTTCTATAGGATTGTACAATGAAAGACAGGATTCTTAGGGAACAAAATACCTTGATACACAAGGACACAGTCACTGACAACAACTGCACAGTTCTTCCCGATTCCGACGCGCCCTATTCTCTAGGTCGAGGGTGCATTCCTGATTCGCTGACAGAAATGTGACAATATATACCAGGGAACGATAAAAAATTAATGACTCGGGTTTTGTTGAGAACAAGAGGGCCTCTTTTGACAAATACACTTTCACTAAACCTCGGGAGAGCGGAGAATGAATACTTGAATAACAGCTCCTAGTCTTGGGGTCTTGTATTGACGGTCTGGGGGGATTTGTGGGCAATTTGATACTATTCGATTTACTTGGATTTTGTTGGTTTTTAACAATTCTGCTTGATAATTTTAAAGATTCTTTAGACTTTACACGGAAAAAAAGTGAACAAAAACTATAGTGGGGTCTGACTAAAGATGGTCGAATTGTTCCATTAGACAAAACATAATGAAATTAAAAGCTGAACAAGCTCCTATTTCAAGAACACAAAGAGGACACTTATTCTTGTACGAGGTATAAATAGCGGGCCATACGAATTAATTCACAGGAAAGATATTTTTTTTTCTCGTTCACAATGTGAAGTGGAAACGCATTTAGGATAACAATGTCTTACGCTACCTTTTATATTTCGAATTGTTCTTTCTCTTGTTCAGTTTTACAAGAGCAGGTTGGTTTTTTTTTTCTTCCGACTTGTAGGCATTAATTGTCTTCAAATAAATAAGAAAGCAGCAGCCAGTCCTTATCGTTTAACAAAGGCTATCAAAAACTGTTAAGTAATATTATCAACACAAATATTACCATAAATAAGTAGAACATCGCGTATCAATATGAGATTTACTGTGATTTATAAAATAATATCCTTTCAATTGCTGATAAAAAATAGCTAGACGAGACTAGTCTGGCAACGTCAAAATATAGGATTGGTTATTAAAGAGTGGTAGAAAATCTAACGTTATCTATTTAGTAAAAACAAATAGAAGTTAATTTTTCAAGTAAACGCTCTAATTGTGGGAAAATTGCACTAATTGGCCTAACTTGCCATCGGCAACATCCAATCAATTTATTTATTGAAACAATTATCAGACACGGAAGTCGCCCGGTGAAGCCTAGGTATAAGACGATCATACCTAATTTGCACAATTTATAGAAAATAAAATAATTATTATTGTATAACAGGTTGACTTGGTTATACGAATTATCAGGCGGTACCGTTAGACAATCCCGTACCACACTTTAAACTAGATGATTGTCTACATAATTCAGAATCCAGTCTGGGGTACGAGCAAAAAGTCCATTGCTGTATGTACATACCTAGCTAGGTTGTACGTAGGCAGGTTGATAATATATGAACGGTCCGAAGGCGACAATCTCGGCAGGTTCAGTTTTTAGTTTGTTGTTTATAAGGTAAATCCTGCTACCGGTTTAGAATAATATGTCGATTTGGCTACAGCATGCGACAGTGTCAATCAGCTACAGTTAGGGGGTCTTTAACAAGTAGTTTGGTTACATTTTCAGTTACGAATTTAAAAAAAAAAATGAGGTAATATATAATTTAATGAAATTTTGATCGAGCTGAATTTTGCCTTGAGTTAAGATTACGCATATCCCTCCAATGAGTTTTATCCAAAAATATTATAGTTATCGACACTGACTTGAACTTGAACTTGAAAGCGAAAAAAGCTTCAAAATTTTTATCGGAAAATGTTGGTGCGTATATCAGTTGAGTTTCGGCATTCATTGCGTAATGTTCCAAATGTCGGTCGCATTAAACAAAACATGAATCACATCCATATCATTATTAAATTGAAAAAGTTGTCCATGATTCAAAGTGGAGTAGAAGTTTGAATCCAAAAGAAAACACAAAGTCTTCCTCCACAAAAATATAATAATTGAAAATGATTGAGCCCTACATGTTTCGATGCTATAGAGCTTCATCATAAGGGGCAAGTTTGGTCAATATAATAAGGTTTACATATTACATAGGACATTTAATTTAAACGGGTACTAGTTTGAATCAAATGTGCTGTGTCTAAATGTAGATTTTTTCTTACACGTTTTGTTTTTCCTCTACCAAATGGTAGGTCTTAATAAGGTCACAATTATATCATTACAATTTTTCGACTTTCATCTTGACTAGTTTTCTGAAGTTGTCTTTTTTTTTACAGCTTAGTTCAGCGGCTTCAAATAAATGATGTAAACCTTATTGTATTGAGTAGACTTGCCCCTGATGATGAATCTCTATAGATTCGAAACAATCGAAACATGTAGGGCTCATTAATTTTCAATTATTAAATTTTCGTGGAGGAAGACTTTGTGTTTTCTTTTGTATCTTATCATTATTTCTGAGGATGTCAACGGGGAAGCATTTTTCCCATAAGATGATCGACGTGTTAAAAGAAACTAACTGGGATCATAATATGAAGGATACAAAATTTCGCATCTAGCAAACCAAACACTCTTTTCTTCGCCATTTGAGTCTTACATAGCCACAACGTCAACCGCAAACTATGAACTAAGTCATTTAAAGGTTTCGTATGTGCAGTACTTCTCTACGGCGCAAATTTTGTTACACTTACAAAATAGAAGGATTTGAGATGTAGAAGTATAGACGGATATGCTTAGAATAAGCTGGGTCGACAGAATCACAAATGGTCTTTTGAGAATAAACAAAGAAATCCTTAAGACAAGCAAGGGGATAAAGATTGCATAGTTCGGTCTTATTACGTCAAATCCTGAAAATTATGGTCTTTCATAGCTCACACTAGTAGGGAAAATAAAAAGTGAGAGAGGATCTGGAGGTAGGCGTAGCTTCATGGCTGAAGAACCTGGGACAACAATAAGGGATGTCAACATGAACACTTCTTAGAACATGAATTGCTAACATGATTACTAACATCCGGTAACGAATAGGGCAGATTGTAGATTGCATTAGGAGTCGTTACAGCTCGGTCTAGGCTCAAGCACTGCTACCTTGCTAGATATTTTGTACGTGACTCTACTTCTAGTTGGTGAACATTTAAACAGAGCATTCACAGATTTTCTGGAGTTTCTGTCGCTTGTTCGCGAAATCTAGAGTGGTCGTTGTCGACTGTCCTAATGTCTCTTCTGTTCATGTCAACAAGTTTAGATCTTCTTGCTGAGATGTATATGAACCTTTTCGCTTGTCTCAGTCCCAGAATGAAACTCCAATGAACTAGCTGGTCCTTTTCTCATCTGTTCAATACTTGGCGTACCTTTTCATTAGTTCACGAAAAGGATCAGGGGTGCGATTTTCGAAACCATTCGAGTACATTTCGTATACGAAATATGACTGACAGCAATGTAAATTAAATGGGGAGCATTCGAAATCGTATCAAATTTCGTATGCGAGAATATCCGAAAATACGACCCCTGGGCTGCGACTCTGTAACAAATAGAGATATTATCTCTATTGACGTCTCCTCTCTATTGATTTCGAAAAGCGAGAAGACCACAACAAGTGCCATAGCGATAGGGATCACGATCTCGATCCGTTACAGAGTCCCAGCTCTGGGCCTTGAAGACGTGTTGCAGCGCTTTGTGAGAAGATCTGCCTCCTCGTTGCCATCTAAGCCCTGGTGTCCCGGCACCACCAGGGTTATTTTGATCCTCCCAGCCAGTTGCTTAAGGACAGTTTTCCTTCTTAAACTAGCTGCCAGGTGCACTTGGTAGCTCCTGGAGCCTTTAGAGCCGTTTGACTGTCGGACCGTATGTGAATGTGCTCTCCTGAGGCCTATTTTAAGGGCACAGATGTTTATAGTCAGTACTTCGACTTGAGATACTGTAAGCTCATTTTCCAGTGCTGAGGAGAGTTTGAAATTTAGTCCAGTTATTTCCACCATCTTGTAACGTTTTTAATCACTTTGGATCAAAAAGATGTTGCTTACGGCAGCATTTCTGGCCGTGTTTAAGGAGAGTTTACTGAGGGCGCCCCGAAGTTTTTATTTATAAGGTCTCAAACGTCGAAATATACCTCAATATTAAATCTGAAATATTATGTATAAAAAGAAATAATACAGCAACGTTCTTCGCTTAATTATGTTTAATAGAAGTTTAATGAAAAATTACAAAATCTAGAACGTCAATTCAACGAGAATCATGAATGTAAGAATAATGTAAGAATAATTTGATTCCAACGCTTAACTAAATATTATTGTGTAAAATAATAATAATGATCGATAATTTTATTTAAATTGGGACCCTTTTTACTGGTCTATCTGCTCTTAAAACTCATATGCTCAACCGGAGAGCGAACTGAACATAGAAATGAATCATTGCATTTATTAGGCAATGCTCAATAAAAAATATACAATATTAAATGATCTCGTTGGGTCTATCTGCTCTGAAAATTCATATGCTCAACCGAACAGCGAACTGAACATAGAAATGAGTCATTCCATTTAGGTAATGCTCAATAAAAAATATAAAACGACTTCATTGAGTCTTCTGCTCTGAAAATTCACATGCTTAGCCAAACAGCGAACTAAACATGGAAATGAGACATTCCAATTGGGTAATGCTTAATAAAAAATATAATATAAAAGGTAAAATTTAAACGTAAAGAAACCTGTAGTCACTACTTCCAAGTCAAGGTGTCATCAAGGACGAGTGGCACTATCCATCAGGGACCATGAAAATGAGCTCACAAGTAGGGACACAGGAAGTTTAGGGGAGCATGCCGTCTTTATTGAATTGGCCCAATACTAGGCCTGGATGTAGGAGTAGGACCCTATCAGAAAATTAAATTACTGATAGTCTCTTTTTATTTAAAGAAAGTGAAATAGAGACTAAGCTTGACTTTAAAGTTTATAATAAGACACAAAGTACATGACTCACCCGGAACAAGGGGCTCCTCGTATACCATGATTTGGTACACAATACAGGCACTGGCATCACCAGAGGTGGTTGCAGATAAAGATAGGCTGGAGAAATAATAATTATAAACTTAAGGGAGGTTCAAGATATAATAGGATTTGTCACATACTTGGCATGTTCCGTTCCAATAAAATCTCAAAAAAATAGCCGAGTGGACGAATAAACTATCTATTTAATTAGCCATAAATGGCACTCTGAACCACAGAGAAAAAATTGAACGATTCACCCCTTCAAGACTTTTAAGAAAAAATAGCATGTTTTCCAAAAAACGAAAGGGCTCGATGACGTCACTAACATCGACTCGCTTAAGCCAAGCTGCTAAGAAGAGTGACCCGTCCTAAAGCAAGGCCGTGCGCAATTCAAATAATTACAGGATGAAGCTAGCCGAAAAAGGTGACGTTTGCGAACGATTGGTATTATTCGGAAGGATATAGAGCTGGGCGAAAATCATTGAATAGAGATGGTATGATGCCACCTGAATGGAAGTAGTACTTATCTAAAAATCAGGTTGAATCCTAATTGCAATCTAAACGTAAATTTAAATGAAATTAAGTATACTTGCTTTAAATGCATGACAATAATTACTATATACAGCAATACCGGTCACTACAATTAAAAACACCTGAAATATAATAAATTTACATGCTTAAAATAATAATAAAATGACAAAGTAGCTTAATTGCTACAATCAAAATCCCTGTACCACAATACTGCGTTGTCCACTTGCAGCTTTGTATTTTTCCATGACAATTGGAAATTATTTATTTTTTAAGTTGTTTACAGTAATTGTAGATAGCCCATGACGCTCAGATGCAGCAGAGTCTAAGTGCACTAGCAAGACTTGTAGCAAACAACATCACCACTAAGTAATTATTACCTAGAGCTGGGTTCATAAACATGGAAATATTTTCCCATGTAAGTATTCCTGATTCTTTTGGCCTATATCCAATAACTATTTTTCTGGAAAGGTTGCTTATTCTACAAAATTTCCAGTAGCATCGTATGCCATCGGCTTGAAACCCATTTCGACACTATTGTCTCCTACTTGGACTTCGATTGTGTCACACGGTTTTCTGCTTGAAAGTGGTCAGATCAAACCTCTCGGATCGAAACGAGTTTGTTTCATCTAAAGGCCAAAACTATCGGGAGTTGCCTGTACATTTGAGAGTGTCGCAGGAAGTATTAGGCCGCATCCTGTTCCCGATTCCTGATCTACGTGACTGATCCAGTCAACTCCCAAAACGGCGACCGACTCGTTTTTTTTGCTGATGACATTTTTTACCACGTTTGCCCCTGGAAGGAATGACTTCAGTAGTGTTGAGGCGCAATCGAACGTCGAAAATTGGTTTTTGGCAAACAAATTCTGTCCCAAAACTCAGAAGATCAAGAGGGGTGAGGAACCACCAGATAAAACTGAATGCAAACTAGGGGGTGAGTGTTTATTTTGACACCTCTTCAACTTGGGTGACCTCATAAGAGATTTGTCGAGGTGTGTATCCTTGAGCTCAGCTTATCATGCCTATTTTGAAATGAAAAAGAACTATGCAATACCGAAATTGGGTCACTCTACCCATTCCTGGGACGTTTGGCCTTGGGGTTTCATAATGTAATTCTTTATGTATATTAGAAGAAACCTTTATTGTTTTTCCGCCCATGTCTCTATTTACCCTGACCACGCTCAAAATAATGCTAACCTTGGTCCCTGATCTGAGGCTCTCGAAAGTGGTCCAAACCTCTGTGGTATATAGGTATATTTATTCATTGTTTGTCCCCGGAAGTTTGTATTTAAATCCAAAACAAGATCAAGTTTCTTCCGTAAAACTTGTTTTTTTCATTTTTATGGGCAATTTCTACGCTCTGATATCGGTTTTTGATGACTAATAAACCTATTTCTATTTCCTGCTGTATTGCTGTATTTTAAGGATTTTAATAGGAATATATCTTAAATTTGCTCTAGTTAAATTCTAAAATTCAGTGTATCAGTTTTGTGTTTTTGACTTGTGAAATTGATGTCTGCATGATTATGTGCAATTGATGTCTGCATGATTAGGTATTACTGGTAAACTTGATTTGATTTCATTTGGTTTGATACTTCTGTCCTAATATATACTGCGAGTTCTCTGATTCTATCTTTGCAGTCTGCCAATATCTCATTGTGAGCTTTCTAAGACAATATAACGTTTCGATATGACGATAGTTTCTTCTAATTTTCTTTTGTGAGTAAATTCCCTTGCCCTCGCCCACACTTTCGTATTTTTCATTTGAATACCTGCCTACTCACGAGTCGGCTATAAAATTCCAACTTAGGGAGATTTTTTAAAGGTTTCCAACATTTTTTTATTCACTTTTTGTCAATTAGATCTTTCTTTTTCATTAGGAATAGAAAACCTTTTGGCGTCTAATCCACATTATTTCCTCTGTTTATAGCGTCTGTTACTGGAAAATATTTCTGCAATGCATCCTCTGGAATGTTTTTTCTTAATCCTTATATGAACTCCAATGTCAGAAAGTATGAAAATGGTAATTTTTTTCTTTTATGACTTTGTATAATAAATATTCTCAACAATCAAAACCCAAATATGTAGTGACAATGATAGCCACAAATAAGCAAGCTAAAATAATGTTCAAACATTCCACCTACACGTAGGTATTGTTTGAACAAAAAGGAAATTGGCAATGGGAAAAAAATAAGGCCCACGTTTGAAAAACAAAACAACTGTTCTCAAGTGGTGCACGATTATTTGGGCCGGGATGCAAGAAAGAATTCTTTGTTCTATGAATTGAGACATCTGTTTTTGCTCAAGATTAGGTACTCGACTGGCGGACTAATGGCGAGCAAAACTACAGAGCATCTCATGCCACATGTGGTTGTGTGGGTGAACGAATTCGACCTGGTTTCTGATATACGCCGGTGTTTGAAGGTTTAAAAACATGCAAGATTTTAAAATGGTACGCACTTTTAAAAACTATGCGAAAACGTTTAATGAAATGTTCTACATAATGAAAGCTATAAAACTTAAGAAAATTATACCATTTTATAATTACCGCCCGCAATGAATATTCGAATCGAAACAGTTATGGTCCTTTTTGAAACCAGCATCAGTTCTGAACTTTCTTTTAAATTAAAAAAAAAAAAAAGAAACCGTAGCCAGAAAGCTTCTCGGATCGAAAATACACGCATTCTACTTTATTTTATCGTGAAAAAAAAAAGAACAAGAGTTTTATATTTAGCGGTTCTTATAAAAGCCAGCCTCATCAGCATCTTTATTTTTATTACGCTAACCCGTTGTCTTGTGGAAGTTAAATTTGCAGTTGATATTCGGGCTGGTCTTTTAATTGAAACAGATGAGAGAAAAATAATAGCTTTTATCTTGAGATCGAAAATTCCACTCTTTTCGACTTTTATAAGACTGCCCGGGGTCGGTCCAGAACAAACTACACAATCTGCAGTGTAATCATCCGCCTCACTTCGGCATATTTCTGCTGACACCAGTAGAGTTCAACTGAACCTACCTGTGGTACTTTTGATATCTTCTGTATATGGTTTTTGTTACCGGTATTAATTATTATCATATTGTATTTGTCATTGTCATTAGTTTTTCATCATCGTGAATGTCTTGTATAATTCTTGTTTATTAAAGCCTAATTTCTAAAGGTAATTCAGTAAATCATAACAGTTTGATAAACAAGATGGATAAACTCTTAAGACGGGAATGGTTCGACGCTGATCAAAACTCTCCAAAAGCTGCACGAGAGTGGACTCGTTGGAAAGCAACTTTCAACAATTTCATATCATCCGTTGATAAGCTAGAAAATAATGGAGAACTAAAACTCTTGGTGAACTACGTAAGCCACAACAATTATGAGCACATATCCTGCTGTTCTTCTTACTCAGAAGCTATCAAGATTTTGGATTCAATTTTCATTAAACCTAAAAATGAAATATTTGCCAGACACTGCCTTACCTCTAGGAAGCAGCAGCCTGGAGGGACTGTTTATCAGTCCTACAACTGTAACTTCAAAGCTGTCAGCGCTGAAGAAAATTGAGACGATTATATTAGAGATTCTTTCATTAGTGGCTTAACCTCTTCCCAAATTCGACAACGATTATTGGAGAATACTACTTTGAAACTTGATGAAGCCAAGAATCGAGCTCTATCTCTAGAATCGGCACAAAAACATTCAGAAGCATATAGCATCTCTCAAGGTGTGATTAACTCAATTCAATCTGAAAGTAAAGAAACACACATTCCGCTGCTACGAAAGTGTACAAATTTTATTTCTGTGGAAGTACTAAAAGACATTTTCGCACGTTATGCCCTGATAAAGATTCAACGTGTACTGAATGCGGTACTTGGACATTTCTCCAAGGTAGGTCTAAGCAAAAGAAAAGTCAAAGGTTCTGCCCCAACTATACTTGCTTCTGGGCTTCTCTGTGCGTCACCTGCGGAACCAGGTTCTAAGCCTCCCTTGTATATCGACAGATCATCGATTTGTAGTTGGGAGTTCCTAAAAATTGATCCGCCTACATTATTTCCAAATCTATCAGCATACTGCAGGCCGATTGCAACAAGTCTAGACGATTTTCACCAGAATATAGACACTTTATTTCTATTGAAATAAAAAACTTTCTTTTAAATAAAAATAAAATCATAGAAGTAGGCAACTCTCCTTGGCGGGCAGAGGTGTCGGTAACGAAAAATGTGACGCACAAGAAAAGGATGGTGATCGATTACTCTCAAACCACTAACAGGTTTACATATTTAGATCCTTATCCTCTGCCCAACATTGAAGACATTGTTCGTGCTGTGGCGAAATTCAAGATTTTCAGTACTATAGATTGACACAGTGCCTATCACCAAGTTCCCATACGTGACAACGAGAAGCAGTATACTGCTTTTGAGGCAGATGGTAAAAAAAGTTCCGAAGAATTCCTTTTGGTGTGACAAACGGAGTTGCGTGTTTTCAGCGGGTAATAGACTATATAATAGAATCAGAGAATCTTGAAGGTGTCTATGCATATTTAGATGATATTACGATATGCGGTAGAAATCAAGCAGACCATGATAAAAATTTAAAAAATTTTTTTACTCGTAAGAAAATACAATTTTACCATAAACGAAAAGAAAAGTTCTTACTCCCTAAAATCAATCAAACTTCTTGGATATCTGATCGAGAATGATGCCTTGAAACCTGATCCAGTTAGACTTGAACCTCTATGAAAACTACCTGTAGGTACCTGAAGAGACTCAGTCTCTGAAAAGAGCTCTTGAGATGTTCGCCCATTACTCAAATTGGATACCTTGCTTTTCAGGGAATATTCATCGACTTTTTTTTTTTTTACGGATATGCGCACTCGCATGGACAATGTCCTATCACGCTCGAGAAGCGACTTGTTTCTTGTATATCTTTTCCGTTGTCAGAAATCTGTGTAAACGATTTCGAGAAGCCTAAATTGGATATTGCAAAATCAGTTGTTACTTTATTCGAAGGTAACATTCCATTTGTGGTTGAGACTGATGCTTCAGAATATTCCATTGCTGCTATTTTGAGTCAAGCAAGAAGGCCAGTTGCATTTTTCTCGAGAACACTAAGTAACTGTGAACAAAATCATTCATCAGTTGAAAAAGAAGCCTATTCCAGTCGAAGCGATTGAAAAATGGAGACATTTTCTGATTGTTCGTCATTTTCAGCTGATTACTGATCAAAAATCTGTATCTTTCATGTTTGATACCAAACACAGTAACAAAATAAAAAATGAGATTTTAAGATGGCGACTTGAACTATCATGTTACAGCTATGATATAGTATATAGATCAGGACGAGAAAACGTAGTAGCTGATACATTTTCTCGAATATGTGGCTCAAATAGTCAGACAACTTTATTCGATTTACATCAGGTTTTGTGTCATCCTGGAATCACTAGAATGGTCCACTAAGGGTCAGATCTCGCAATATGCCCTACTCTGTAGAAGATATTCGTATTATGTCAGCGTCTTACCCAGTCTGTGCAGAACTCAAATCTAAATCTATTAAAAATTAAGGAACACTTATTGAAGCAACTTCGGCTTTTGAGAGAATATCTCTAGACTTCAAAGGCCCTCTTCCATCTGATTCAAGAAATAAATATATACTCACTATCATCGACGAGTATTCTCGCTTTCCATTCGCCTATGCATGCCAAGACATATCTTCTGAGATGGTGATTCTGTGTCTAAGCAACTTAAATGCTATTTTTGGAATGCTTGGATATTTTCACTCAAATCAAGGATCTTCATTTATGTCAAATGATTTTTAAAATTATCCTCATTCAAAAGGAATAGCTACAAGCAGATCGACACCTTATAATCCAGAAGGCAATGGTCAAATAAAAAGGTTTAATGGCATAATTTGAAAGACGATTACTCTAGCCTTGCGCTCAAAAAATTCGAAAGTCTACTGCAATCGGAAAATAATACTGATAACCATGTTATAAATATGCCTTTTCAATCAGAAGAAAGTGTAGATTTTTCACAGGAACGTATTCCCACAGAACATATGCGAGACATAGAACAAAAAAATCTATTCACTGTGAGCCAGAACTAGAAAACCAGATCCGTCGTGGATCAAAAACTAGACAATCTCCCAAATATTTTGACAATTATGTTGAAAAATAAACTTGAGGAGAATGTGATACTTTTGATATCATCTGTATAAGTATAGTTTTTGTTATCTGTATTAATTATTATCATATTGTATTTGTCATTGTCATTAGTTTTTCATCATTGTGAATGACATGTATAATCCTTGTTCATTAAAGCCTAATTTCTAAAGGTAATTCAGTAAATCATCTGCCAAAGTATACATTTTTTCAAGCACCGCATTTTAAGGGCCAAATTATGGACCAACTGGTAAGTGTCTGGTTGTTACCTAGCAGGTACTTTCTATTATTTATAGAGCATAGAAAGTACCTGCTAGGTAACAACCAGACGTTTACCAGTCAGTTCATAATTTGGCCCTAAATGTGAAAGATCAAGTACCGGTAGAATTCAACTGAACCACTTATTGGTACAAACCTCAATGGTACAAACAGACCTTCTGAAAAATTGACTTTGTATTGACAATATAAAATTATAACGGTGAACTCAAAAACAATAAATTTTTCGAAAAATTTTGACTATGTTCCAAAAACCGTTTTAATTATTATGACATCTGCCTTAAATGATGGCTGACAAGCATTTTGCAACCACTGTTATTATACATTACGCTTCTTGAACATTACTTTGTGTGTGACAAACGGAACAATGTCGTAACTTAATTCTTTATTAATTGTGTCGTTGGATTATAAATAGTTCAAAATGTTTTGTCTTAGAAACTTTGGACGTGATTATTTTTAGCGGCAAAATGCATTTTGATTTTGGATAAAATCGCCTACGTAAATCGTGCAGTCCGTCCCTACCAGGTATCTTTCAAATAATTACACAATTAACAGGTTGTTTTGTGGAGATGCGAGTTTCTTCCAAGGGGACAATTGTTATGGTAATCGCCGAACCGGTTTGAGATTTTGAAAAGGTTGTTCACTTTATAAAATAGCGATACGATGGGAAATAATCAAAGCCTCTCTCTGAGCTTTTTAATGGTATGCAAACGTTATTTTTAGTTGTATTATGTAATCTATATTACCATATTTATTATGGCTTTCGGGTGATTGGAAAAGGTCCTAATCGGGCCTTAATGAAATACCAGAACAAAAACAGATAAGTTTTCTCGGTTGCCTCGAATAAATAATTATATGCGTTGCATCAAACGGACGGATCGAAGCTGCAGGAGACAGAAAAGTGTTTGTCGGTGACACCCAGGCTTAAAACATTTTTTTTATCAATTATTCAGATCAACGATTCCATACGGCATTTTATTGAGACCCATTTGTCTTGGTAACTGGAAAGCCTGATTTTTTGGTCATCAAAATGAGTAGAATACTACAAACTGCATCGAAACCAATTTATTTCAGCCAGAAATAAATCCATTTACCATATTTCCTCTCGAAGCCATAATAATTAAAATACTAAATCTTTTACCCAGATTTCTATCTTAATTCATTAAAGAGAAGAGAATCAGCGGTCTACTTATACAAAAAGCGGATGTGACTAGTCCGAAGGCATTGTTAAATCCACATTTGCCTGGCTTAATGGAAAACATGTGTGTTATGTTTTCTACCTTCTTCTTTTTGGGCGACAGGAAAAAAGCATAAGATATGAGTCATATTTCACAATAAGATTACGTTCGTAAATTATGTTCTATTTTGATTCTATGAATAATATATTTTTAGAAATATTAATTATGTAATAATTAAAAGATATAATAGAATGTTTTGCTTTTGTTTTCATATTTATTTTTTTTTTAATTTATGCTATTTTCTTGGATCAAAATGATGACCAGTTCATGTTTTCACAACGCAGACGGTCACATACATTTTAATGTTTTATTGGAACAATGAGTTTGTTTTTTGCAATGGGTTTTTTCAAACAGAGAGCTAATAAATTTCGGTGACAACGGGTTATAAATTCGTTAAAAAAATAATAAAAGAAATAATAGAAAATTAATTTTATGGTGGAGACGTAAATTTGGCAGTTTCGGTGAATCTTTTTTTATGTAGGTAGGTTTGTTCTTAAGTTCCTTGACAGTCATCCCTTACATTCAGCAAATATTTGTAAGTGTTCGTAAACTTTTCAGAAAGGTGCCTACAGATTTAATATCTGTTAAAAAACAAATGTTTGCAATGCTGAACAGTCACAATTTAATGAAAATCATTTCATTATTTTCATTGCTCCTTTGTTTTCAATTTCAAGTATATTAAGTTGGAATATTTCCAATCGATTTCTTAATTGCTCCTTTTTATTTTGTTCTTCTTTGAATTTCTCCTATAATATTTCTGATGGTTTCATTTGCTTCTTCATATGCTCGTGTTTTCCCAGTGCTCTCTTTTTTGGTAGAGATACAACTTGGAAGAACCATCTGAAAAAAAACAATATCACAAGCTACAGCGGCCACTTGGAATCCCGCAAACTCGTGTTAAAAACAAGTGAATAAGACCAAAAATAGTAAGTATATTGGATTTACCAAACGGTTATCAAACCTTTTGTCACCCACGCCTCGCAGACAATGTCTAACGAAACCACCGCCGAGGGAACCCTGTTTACAGCAACTGGAAAACAACCCAACGCCAACCATGGTCAAATTAGCGAGTAGAACGGGGTATTTAGTGTTTGAAATTTTTTTTTGAGAAAATTTACCTACAGATCCTCAAACTTTTTCTTAAAAACTTTATTTGAAGTTAGTTCTAATGATTATTACAAAGATATTTCATCATTTCCTTTTCTGTATTTTGCTATTTATTTTTATGACAAAATCTGCACAATTCCCCGTTGTGCCCCACCTATGGGGTACATAAGGGGACATGTGAGGCAGAATAGAATAGTCGTTTAAAACTTAGTCAACACTATTGATCACTAACTCTAACTCCTAACTGATGCATTGACTCCGAAGACCATTGTTGTTACGTTTTTCTTACGTATATCCGAACTATCTAGAAAAAATATTTTATTCAGGATAATGGTTAAATGTTGTTTAATACGAAGTAAGTTCTATAACTACCATCTACAATGTATTTAAAACAGTTTACATCATTAAACAACATCTACAATGAAGTTTAGCAGTTCAATATACACGTTGGGCGAGACGTGGTTTACCCCGTTCTGCCTCTCCCCATTCTGCCCCAAGAGCATTCGTCGCCATTGTGACTACATAAACAATTGAAGGGTTTTATTAATAATTTCATTTTATGAGAAAAAGGTACCTTAAGAAAAGGGCTTTCTTCCTATACTACACAAAATGACCGGCTAGTAAAATTAAACACTCATTGTTGTTCGCAAATTCGTCAATTCTTACAGTGGATCTTCTTATAGTGATGCATTCGGCGCAACAGCTCTCGAAGGACTACCAACAAGATCAAATTTGTTGCCAACGTATTCCTAGGATATAGTGCTGTGAGTATATATCGATATGGCAGCGTTGCACTAACCTGCAAAAATTTGAAATGTGGTACCCCGTTCTTCCCTGGTACTCCTTTCTATACCCGGTTCCCCTACATTTGTTTTACCCTGATTTAGTCATATCTGGCCTATTATTGTTTTTATTCTTGAACCTGCATGTTTGTGTCTGCTACTGCCTCTTCTGCCCATTTGTTGGCCTTGGCCACTTGCTCTGCGATTGCCTGATTCCACTCCCTTAGTTTTATCCTCAGATCCCCATATTCCGGATCTATTGCCGGTGGGCTAGACCGCACCCCTCCCTGACATGTTCTGCGTCTTCTGAAATGTTATCGTCATAGGTGCAATTTGCACCATTGTCTAGCAAGTTAAATCTGGTAATGTGGTAGTTGAAGTTGCCGTGACCGGTGAGTAGTTGTGTAGTGTCCATATGGTCTGCCATCTGCTCAAGACTCTGATCTGTCTCCCGTCTTTGCGACTGTGTCTGTTGTTGTATTGATACGTGTCAAGCTCCGCATCCACTTCCAATGCCTCGGTTTCGACCTGGCTTCTCTGTCTGCCTCCCTGGGTTTGCGAAATTATGTCCTCTTTTCCCCTGGAAGCGGATGTTTTTGTCATTGTCAAGAATTTGTTCGGCTAGTTTTAGTATGTTGGCGGTTACTTTGTCGTTAATCTTGGCGCCTAGGACCCTTTCTATCGCCTGCTTTCTGTCAGTTATTATTTTCATGGTCCTTATGTCTCTTTCCATCCCATTCTGTATGCCTTTTAGTATAGCTAGCATCTCTGCTTTATCTATACCGATGTTGTCCTGTCCTCTGGTCCTTCCTCTGATGGGTCTGTTTTCATGTTCAAGGAAAACCTCGATGCCTGTCTTCCCATCTTGGCCTACGCTCGCGTCTACGTAGATGTCCGTCCAGTTTTGTTGTGTTTGTCTTGATAGTCTCCCTTTTGTCGCTGTGTAGGTTTGTCTATCGTACGTATCTTTGTTCTCTGTATGTCGGCATGTTTGTCTACCCAGCCCCTTCTCCTCTCCACCGTTTCCAGCCTACTGCGAGCACCGAATCTGGACAATCAACAGATAATGCCGAAAGGCGGGAAGAGAAGTGGTTCGCCACACTCGTTGGTATGGTGGTCAAAAACTGAACTAATTCCTGGACAGAACAGTCTACGTAAAGTAAAAATACTAATCTGTCTAGGAATAATAGGTGATATGTCAACCTGCCATACCGCAGCCTTACAGGTACTGCTACACATGCCTCCTCTTCACCTATGTGAATAAAGAGGCAAGAATAGATGCCTATAGGCTATTCCAGACAAAAAAAATCAAACCTGATGGTGATCCTTCAGTCTATAAAAGTCGAGTGCCGAAGTAAACCCAACAGATCATATGATATTTTATGATAACAGCACTGGACTTTGAAATTCCATGTAAAGTGGTTGTAAAAGAACGTCATCACTGTGGTATACGCATGGTTCGAAGATAACGGAAGTGTGGGAGTGTGGGAATAACTGGACCAAACTTTCCTTAGTAATAGGTAAAGTGCCCACAATATTTCAAACCGAGGTACTGACCATAAACATCTGTGCCCAAGAGTGCCTTAAAAGAGGCCTTTCAAGAAAGCACATCATCAGCAATTCGCAGTAGTTGGTAAAAATAACCTTTCCAATGCCCAGCTTCTTTTTGTGGACTAATGAAAAGCCACGTCTCCAGAGAAACGAACAGATGGGAAAAGAACTGAATTTTAGCTCATTGTATTCCGGGTCCGACGAAAAGGTTCATGTCCATTTCTGCAAAGAGATCTGAACAACTCGACAGAACAGAAGAGACATTAGAACAGTCGTTGGACTGCGCTCCCTGGACAC
Source organism: Ceutorhynchus assimilis (assembly GCA_917834065.1). Lineage (NCBI taxonomy): Eukaryota > Metazoa > Arthropoda > Insecta > Coleoptera > Curculionidae > Ceutorhynchus > Ceutorhynchus assimilis. The sequence goes on from OU892287.1 coordinate 26,714,710, forward strand.
TGTGTACTGTCTGGTGGAATATCACCTAAAACCAATAGGCACGAACAAGCAGCAGAAACTGCAGAACATTTATTTTGTGGATGCCGTGGCCACTTCTGTAAAATACCTTCAACGGGTACGGCTAACACCCGAAGAGGTGTGCGCTTCACCACTCAAGAAACTGGCCTCCCAAAATATCTGGAAAGGTAGCAGTGCTTGAGCAGCCGGAGCAACGTGTAACGACTTCAAATGCAAACTACAATCTAGTAGAGATTTCTTTCTTTGTTCATTCTTGGGGGCTTTCTTTTTTCCGTTATCATTAATGTATCAGTGAATATCATGTTTTTCATAAATTTGTTGTCAAATGTCGTTGGGAGCTCAATCTCTCGACAAGGTCCAATTAATTCTTTAAGCCAGGGCAGAGTTTCCAAGGGTAGGTATATTGTACCCCCATTATGAACTTTTTCTGACTGACAACTAAGTAGCAAATTATCAACTTTCCTCCATCCTTCATCTAGGTTGTAGATTCGTTTAGAGAATTGAAAGACCTTCAAAACAAGGTATCACAAGACCTATAGTGCTATTTTGAGGTAAGTACCTTGTTTTGTTTACTCTTTCCAACCCTCCAAATGGGTTTTTCTTTTTTTCTTTATCGATTACGGTTTACAAGATATAGGCCATTGACAGTTTTCGGTGGGACACCAGGTATAAGGTGGAAGCACTGGCATCCAAAACAGTATACGGAACTGCAAATAAGCCCTGAATCAGCTAGGATTAACAACGTTTCATGATCAGGACACACCGGAAAAGAACACAACGAAAAAGCGGATCAACTTGCAAAAGATAGCCTCAAAGCCTTGGTGGGACTGTACTCTGGCATCACATGTACAGGATCACAAGATGCTGGGTGGCGCCTGTGCATAGAAAAGGACGAAACTGCAGAACATGTCCTATGAACATGTCCGGTAATAGCCAGAATCATGTATTCGGTGAGTCAGCTGTCTGAACCGAATACTAAAGCATGCTGTCCCCCAGGCTCATTTCAACCTTCATCAGAAGCGCTTGACTGATGAAAATATAAACTGGTAGTGAGCCACAATATGCCGCAGGACTCAGTGGAAGTGCCGACATCGGACCACTCACAAAAATCCTAAAACATATATAAGGTATATTTTGACGAAACAGATATTATAAAGTTGTGAAAAGTTGCCTCTTATTATTTTGAACAGTCAAATAGAAGATAAATACAACATAGTTGAAACAAGTGATGTGTCTAGAATGGCATTCGGGAGGATTTAATATCTATTTAAAAAAAAAATCTGAGGAATAGAAAGGACGCTTTCTGCCGCGGGCTCCCTGATCGCTCGATTCAAGCTCAATGGATTTTTTTCCGGAAGTCCAATGCATAGGGTCAATGGGCTGCGGCAGAAAATTGTTGATAAACGATATGATGTAATAAGACCAAAGGGGAATTCGTCGGAGCCTCTTGAGAATAATTCATTCATGTGGAAGTTAGGACGTAAAGTCCGATTTTAATCTGATACTTGAAAGGAATGTGAGGTGGTGGCACCCTACATTAGAACGCCAATGGTCACCTGACGTCACACCTGTTTTTGCCATATTTCACCCCCTCGCTCCTCATACGAAAAGTGTCAGATAACAATCGACGAACCGATTTGAATTTTTTTGGTAGACATTAAATTGTTAGTATCCGCTTGTTTCCATGTACTTTGTTCATGTGGTTGTAGGTAAAAAATGCAAGCAAATCTTCGAAGGTTTTCGATAACCGATCGTTTCTCCGTAGTTAAAGACAATTTGGTGTTTTGGTACATATCAACGTAAAATTTGAAGCAAAGCTCATCAGTGGAAAGTGTTGTAAAGAATCTGGTAGGTACCTATAAGTACATCATGAAAATCTTTATAGGTAGATTAGTCCCCTACCGGCCCTACCTTATGATAGTGTCAAAATTAAGATCTTATATATTTAGTAAGCTTTCCGCTTACCTTCCTTCATTTTGACCTTTTTAGTATCCCTTAAGGTAAATAAGATAACCACGGATTGTATAAGCAACAAACTTAGAGCTAATGTAGATACTTAATCAACGGGTTTTGATATGGGTGCATTCACATTGGCCAAGCGGCAATAATTTTCTTTAATAGCCGAGATCGGAGGTCAGTTAAGACTATCCAAAGAGATACTTTTCAGGTCAATCCGGATCTGGCAAAATCAGAATTCCATAAGATATAATGATATGAGATTTTTTTAATATCTAGTTAGCCAAATTTGGCGGAAACATTTTCCATTGTCATTTGCATTGGACTGGATGGTAGGCATTCATTATTGATCAGCCTCATTCGTACACGCACATAGAGAATGTTTACAAACTTCTTCAAGAAAACTTACGCGAAAGGCTCGATCTATACCCTTATCAACCATCCACTCGAAAAATCCTCTCCTTACTATCCATAGGCTTAGGTAAAAGATTTTAACAATTATAATCTACTTGCAGTCTTATCACCTAATGCACTAACTATAATAAACGCACTCTGTCCTCTGACACATTTATGTTTACCCTGGGATTTAAAAACAGAGTAGGTATAATAACAATATTATTCAATACTGCTGACTATTCCGCTGGATCTTAATACCTTAATACCTAATAGAATACTTATAACCTAGGTACCATATAAAATTATTAGAATACAAAATACCGTTAAAAAATTAAATGATTACTGGTTTGTTTATTACCAAACAATGTCAAGGCGATATTGAAGTATGCTGATACTTTATTTTCTAACAATATGATCAAGATCGTTTGAGGGTAAATTGATACATGATGGATATTGATAAATCAGAGTAAATAAGTAGATATAGTGGGTACAGAAATGATGTGAAGTGATATTACGAACAAAGATGCGGATTATTATTCCGCAATAAGATTTTGTTGGATTTAATACAAAATAAATAAATCCCATTCTCGATGCTATATCATAAATTAAATGTGCATGTTTGTAATTATGAATAGAAGTGTACTTTCTTTTGACTTTTTTAAACATGTACATTTGAATACAGTCTCCAAAGCGACAATAAATAAATAAATAGGTAGGTATAGTTCTATCTAGACGGTTTGCCTATATTACTGAAGGGCCCACAATTAACAAGCTTTTTGATCTTTATATCCCCATTGTATATGATGATAAGCTATAATGGTTTCTTTAGAATCCCACCATTATGGTTTGTTTTGTGTTTAGATCAATTCGTCTTATGAGCAAAGTTGAAGTAAGACGTTAACTTTCTGCGTGCAAAACAGTAAAATATTAAGATTTGCTTGTTTTTAGGTTATAATAAATCTGTTTGTTGAAACATACTTGCAAGAAGAAAAAATGGGCACAAAGCTTGTTGAACAGGTGCGACCGAAACAATAATTGAACTGTTTCCAAAACTGTGTTACTGACAAATTGACCTCACTAAAGTCCAAAAAAATATAGGTATAATTAGGAAGCTACCTATCTTAGATATTTTTAGATAATTTCTTTTTAAAAGAATGCAACCTTCAATTATTAGGTAGCGGCAACTATAAATTTAGAAATCCCTAAGGCATACGCTCGATGAAATAGAGACGTTTAATTTATCCACTGCAATTTTTCCTGCAAAATCTAAGAAATTTTGACTTTGCAATGCAAGGACATTTTGGATACTATCATCAAATCAAAGAGAAGACAATCGAATTTGAGGTCAAAGAAAATATTTAACAATAATAAAGTAATTGACGCGCTCTTTATATTAAGCCTGCTCGAAGGACCAATGACCATCGAAGTACGAAATCAGGTTTGAATTAATTGTTATCGTAGCCAGTGTTGGGGAAAGTATAAATAATGTGCTAAAGCATTTTATTAGAGTTCGTATCACAAGGAGTAGTTGTCTTTAAACTATTGACAGGGTCGAGGGTTAAGTACCATGCATCATCGACACTAATCGACAGAGCAGAAGAGACACAATACATGCAACTCACCTAATCTGCTTGAATAGTGAGAAGGAGTCAACACATGACTGCTGTAGATTCGCCGGTGAGCGAACCTCTTGAAGATGTGCGGCAGCCACTGTGTTCGTTAACTAAACTGTCCGCACTGCATAAAAGAGATCAGACTGAGCGAATGGGATATGCGCACCCTTGTCTGCCCCCTATGCGCAACCCCTATCACAACTATTGTTTACTCCGAGCTCTATTGGTTCGACACCCGAATGTCCGATGATGTTTTTTACACCTGTCACCTGAACGTCCTCGCCGCAGGGCTTATTGTCTACACACCTCGATGATGTTACGGTCACACACACACTAGAAGACGAATTTTAGCGACGTACCACGGACTTGCGGGTCATGTGCGTGTACACTGCGTGCCAGGATGCCTCTGCTCGCTTCGGCAAGTTTGCTGCATCTCTCCCCTCTCTACTGATCGTCCCGCCTCTGTCCCTCCCCGGGACACCACGTGTGCAGACCGCCTACTTTGCGAATTGTTAACGTAATGCCCTGCCGTGTAGATGAGCTCCAAGAGGTTTGCGAACTGGGCATTGTTATGAAGGCGGGGCATCCCGTGAGACTCCCACAAAGATACTGACGATCATACACTTTCTTGCGTAATCTTTTTCGTACTTATTAACCTGATTGTTTTTTCTTTTGGCAACAATGCGCGGGTTTCTTTGCACGATACAGCCGCGACGACGATGGAAGAGGTGGGAGATATTTATAATTTCTTGTTGGCAAGAAAATTGTATCGACGCCATTTTTGAGATCGGGTATTGAATTATTTTTTATTGTTTCGTTTTATAGTCGATATACTTTATTTGACCGCAAAGAATAATAATGAGTTTTTGGTAACATACACCCACCCACACCCATTGTCGATACTTTGTAGACCACCTACACATAAAATACTAAAATCAATATTTTTTTACCTTGCGACAAGAGAAAAGTGAAAAAATAGGTTGATTAACATAATTTATCCATGCATGACAGACACTATTTCAATAAAAAATAAAAACAACACAACAAACATACAATAATTTTGGAACTAAAATCTAGTTTGTGCAGATGTGAAAAGGCAGACATATAAGTAGGTACCTACGTTAATGACAAAAAAGAGCATTCTTCACAATACTTAATAGTTATTTATGATATAAGTGTTAAAAGTACATTTTTAAGGCACGCATGTGAAAGTTTGCAGAATGAGCGAAGCGAATTCTGCAATTCACATAAGTGCCTTAATAGCTATTTATGTACCAAGGGGATTATGTAGATTATAATGCCCGAAGGCGAAACTAGCCCGAGGGCCTATGGCCCGAGGGATATATTTCGCCTGAAGGGCATTATAATCTTGAAATCCCCGTGGTGCATACAATGCTTTATTTTCTACTCAACACAATGTTTTTTCATCAATTTGTTATTAACAAAATCAGTTAAACTTGTGTGACAGAATATTGTTTTGTATTTTGACATGTACCTGTACCTGTGACCTGTACCTGTACCTGAGACCTGTACATAGAAACGAAATAAATTAATATATCTATAAACATCTCATAAGGCAAGGCAACGGTGGTGGTCCTGTGGGTTAACGCGCTGGACTACATGGGAAACATTGATGGTAGACCGGGTTCGAATCCTGGCTAGACCGAAAATTATTTTCGGTCAAACATTTAGTGGCTGCCTAGGGTAAAGTGCAAATTAATAGAACAACAACAACAAAAACACCTTAAGGTATTATAAGCGGGCGTTATAGATCATAACGCCCGCAAAAGCGGGCGTTATGGATCAGGTTGTTATAGGTGTGTTAACGTATTTCGTTTCCTAGGTATTATGGATCTATAATAGTAAAGTAGAAAATAAAAATACTTTTAACACAAATATCATACAATATTTTTTCTACAAACGGCAATAACAAGCAATAACCAGTGACAAATTGGATTTTTAAATAAATAATAAATTGGAAGCATCTTTCCTACATAAAATTATTGAAGTTGATATTTGTCAAAAAATTCAAACAACCAGCACCTTGTTTTACAGGTAATGAAATGTCTCGTCAGTTTCTTGAAAGTCTGTCGTATAGTCTATCGTGATCAGTGAGCTTATTGCTAAAAATGCAACAAAATACACAAGAAAAAGAGGGTTGCATCAATCCCTTGAAAAATATAGAGGAGGCGGCCGAAGGAGCTTCCTCAGTTGTTCAAATTTTACCATTAATATTAATGTAAATAATTAAAAATACAAACATTTTTTGACGTTTGCTTTCAAATTTTGATGTTTAATTTTTAACACTAGTGCCTTAAAGACTTTTAACACTAGTGCGATAAAGTAACATTTTTAATGCTTCGAGGGGGTGTTAAAAATTGTATTTTTAACACGTTTGTAGAAAAAATACATTAGGTAGGTACCTACCTATATAGGTCAAGAATTGATATAAAATTGACATTGAACAAAAAAGCTAAAAATGAAATAATATGGAGAATTTCATACATCTGTCAAAACTGGTATTCCAACAATAAATTGACATGTTTTGATTGTTGATTTGAACCAATCAGATTGTAATTACGCGATAATTTGCACTAGTGCAACTTATCAGATAATTGCATACTAACTGGTGCGAAAACTGGTGTTTTGACATTTTTTGACAAAAAATAATTTAAATTTTTGATTTATGAAATTCTCTCATTAAATACAACAGGGGCAATGGAAATATATTTATAATTTTCGACAAATTTGCACTCATGCGTTTTTAACTGAAAAAGGCACTCGTGCTCGTGCTCTTTTTCAACTAAAAATGCATTCGGGCAAATTTCCCAAAAATTTCATACCTACATCTGTCAAAACTGACATTTCAACAATAAACTGACATGTTTTGATTGTTGATTTGAACGAATCAGATTGGAATTATCGGATATTTGCATAGTAGGTAACTGGTGCGAGATCTGGTGTTTTGACATTTTTTGACAAAAAAATTAAATTTTTGATTCAAGAAAGTCTCTCATAAAATACCTAGGTACAACTCGTGCAATGGAAATATATGTATAATTTTCAACAAATTTGCACTTATGCGTTTTTAACAGAAAAAGGCACGAGTGCATTCGGGCAAATTTTCCAAAAATTGTCAATAATTTCCACTGCACTCGTTATATCATCATTGAGAATTTCATACATCTGTCAAAACTCACATTCCAACAATAAACTGACATGTTTTCATTGTCTGAACCAATCGCAGATTGGAATTATGCGATAATTTGCACTAGTGCAAATTATCACGATAATTGCATATAGGTAGTAACTGGTGCGAGAACTGGTTTTTTGACTGAAAAAAAAATTAAATTTTTGATTCATGAAATTCTCTCATAAAATACAACTTGTGCAATGGAAATAAATTTATAATTTTAGGAAAATTTGGGCTCATGATGCGTTTTTAACTGAAAAAAAAACCTCGTGCACTCTACGTGCACTCGTGCTCTTTTTCAACTAATACTGTATTCGGACAAATTTCCCAAAAATTATCGATAATATCCATTGCACTCGGTATAGGTACCTACTATTGAAAATTTGCATCTAAATTTCCGACATTTCGGTCCGTATGGGTACTGAATCACTGACCGTTAGCAACTAATAACACACTTGAGAACGACTAGTTACCTACACTTTATTAGATAGATTTTGGCATTGTCAACTTTGAAACATAAACAATGCATGCCGCTAATGCCGTTTATTGGCCGCTATTGTAAAACTGATGTCAACCTGCAGAAACACCTCATTTTGCGACCAATCAGGGTCAAGCGTTATTGTTTATGTTTCAAAATTTTCAATGTCAAAATCTATCTTGGGAAAAAATAAAGTGTAGCCTAGTTATACCTATATAGAACGCACCGAAATGAGTGAAATTCAGACGTTGATGGGAGTCCGAAATTGCAGTTCTACTAAGCTAAGTTCATCATTGCCTACCTTCAAACACTCGTTAGAATAAAGGATACCGAAAAACAATACCTAATGGAGTTGAAAAATCTTACTATTAGGTATATGTTGTTCCTCATACTTTGTAATTTAGTCATAACAGGGCATTTTCTGTTCTTTCAAAAGAAAAGGTAATAATTGCGTTTTCGTAGATGGAAATTGGCAATTCTAGAATGTGTAATAATATCAAAATCGGTTCTTGATTAACATTTCTTTTTCATTGTGTCTATATTTTCTAGGTTAGGTTTTCAGGTGGTGTTCCTTGGCTACATATTGTGTTGTAGGATAAGAGACAGCCCAACAAACACAACTTATCGGCGCTGTAATGTTGCTGTATCACGAACACAGCCCAAATACAGCACATAAATAGTTTTATTAATTCTGCGCAGTACTTGTATTGGGAATACTGTATTTTAGAAGTGCGGTATTTGACATGCAGCGGCTTTGCAGATTTTGTATTGGAAAAGCGATTGATTATTTCGATCTCCCATGCGCATATTGATGCAACAACTGTTGTAAAATGTTAGTGCAGTTACTGTAAAGAAATGTGCCAATTTGCGCGAGCACAGTATTTTTTGCCGTAGATTTGTGAGCGTAGCCATTTTGTTTTATTTTATTGTATTGTAATGTTTCACTGATGCAGGGCAGCGTTTTTGATTTATAATTTTTGTGGTGTTTTTCACGTGTCTCTTACCTGTGATTTGTATTACTACGTGTACAAGATGCATTATTTTCAACAAAAGGAAACAAGGTAGGTGGAAAATTGATACAAATAAACAAAAACAAAGGCCCCCGTCTCGGCCCCCGTATTATCATAACCTAAGTTTTCTATCGTTTTTCTATTTGCCCCCGTTTTCCGTTTTCTATTTTTGTGATTTAAAAAATGGATATACAAAAGAGAAATAATCTTTCAGGTAAATAGTCTTGGAATACTAGGGGGCAAAAACACTGAAGAAGTGTGTAGGAATATATTAGCCAGATTATTATCTAAAAATTCAACTCCTCAGCTGAACTGGACAAGGCGCCTTCAAAAAGCACATTTTTCAGAATATACCCATATTATCAACATCAATAAAGCAATTTAGGTGAGTTGATGCAAGGTAAAACGGTTTTTAAATTTTAACTCAATTTTGTCCTTATTTAGTCCATGTAAGAAAAAATAAAGCCAGTCAGAATGCGGCTCAATCAGAAGCTGAAAAAGCCACCAAAATATAGTTAAGGAATAAGGAATATTATTGTTTATTGTCCCACTCCTTAATATATTCTATATACTTTTATTTGTTTAGTCATTTTTCAAAAATATCCTGTCTATATAAAATAAATTATGTCCATTAAATTTAGAGTGCCACAAGTAAACATACCTAAACGGTATATTGGCTGCACAGTTATTGCGAAACAAATATGTACGACGTCTTCAAGAGCGCTGCGTTATTGCTGTGTAAAAATTCCATAATGAAGAGGCAGAGCTACTGCACAGTGACTGTACTCAAATGCAGCATGAACAGTGCAGCGCCAGATGCAGGCCGGTGGGACATATATGATCCGGGCTGATGCAGCTGCTTCATCTACATCGCTGTACAACAAGTACAGCACAGTATCACAGTTTTTGCGCAGCGGCTGACCTTCCGTGTTTGCTGGGAGATGAAAAGACTCTGCCCAAAATTATTCTTTCTGTGGGGAAATTATTTTCAAACTATTGGACATCTAAGGTCAGCCAAAAATTGAGAAATGGCTTTCGAGACCTCTCTCTAACAACACCGTGAGAGGATTATGTATCTGTATGTGTTAAAGTTGATGATCAATGGACCAGGCTCTGATGCTCTAACTTGGGTTATCAGAAGGATGCCGGCCTCTGATTGTGCCTGGAGAGCAGTGCGAAGGTTGAATTACTACAGAATGTGAAAAGCAACAGCGAACCAAAACAAGAACAGTTATCACAGGACACAGAAAAACAAGACGAAGTGCTATACAATTTATTTATTTTATTTAATTTTTTTAAATTTAATTTCTCATTTTTTGGCTCATGGATTGCATGCATCATGCATTACTGCCCCGCATAGCAAGTATTATGACTGCAGCTGGTAGTAGTGACTGTCTGAACTTTAGACATTCAAATATAAGATCTTTGTGTTCTAGGTTTGATGCATTTGCGGAATTTGTCACGGCGGAGCAAATCGATATTTTGGGACTTTCTGAAACCTGGCTTCACGGTGGAGCAGCTGATAATGCTTTACATATAAATTACTATAATATCGTAAGAAAGGATGTGTTCTATTTGGGGGAGATTTCAATGTCCTTTTGTTGAAGAATAATAGTATAGTGTTACATTGTGCATGAATAATTTTCTAAATAAATATGGTCTAAGCCAATTGATATCTTCTCCTACACGCATTACAAGTACCTACGTCTTCTTCACTAATTGACGTGTTGGCGACTTCTCGTGAACATTTTTTTTTCATTTCGTTAACCCCAATGGCTGAAGTTTCTGATGACCACTATTTGGTTTAGAGGTGGAGAACTATCGATAGTCCCGACCATCGATATTTATAGACAGTCGCGACCTTGACTATATCGATTAATATCGACAGTATTCGATAGTAATTAGTTACAAGTTATAAGGAAATATATGAAAGATATCTGTACGTCATATGAATGTAAATTACATTAGTGAGCAAAGGATAGATACTTAGATAGACAAAAACCTTATTTTCTTTTTGATGTACTAAAAATATGATTCTAGGAAATAGTTTAATGACCTTTAAACGTCAACATGTATCATTTATTTTTTTCCGAAAATGAAAATATCCTATTCTGAAAGCCTAGAATTTTTGTATAAAAATCATTATCATTATCGATAATTTCAACATTCTTCAAGAACTTTTGTCAGAAATAATGGCACCACGCACCACGCACCACAGTAATGAAAGTCTTTTTAGATTGCTTTTTATAAAAAAATTCCATTTTTAAAATCAGCTCTTCTACATTTAAAATCGAAAAAAAAATTAACTCAAAAGCACAGCCTGAATTGCAAGCATCCCATCGAGGCCTGCGGGTGACGTCACCGCTATAAGGTACTGATAATTGTGACGTCACTCGCAGGCCTTGCCGACTCAAGAACTGGCAAATTTACGTCTTATGAGGATGAGCAATCCTAGTTGTATTCCTTTCAAGAGTTTCAAGCACTCGAGCTACTCGCCCCGGTGTTAGTCGCCACCGATTGGCAAGGAACAGATGCGTGGTGCAACAAACACTTTCAGAAAGGAATAAGCGCGTAACGCCCCGGAGTTGTTCCGGAGCTCCTCCTATGTATGAAAGGATACAACTCCTGTTAGTAGTTTACGATTCTTGTGTCTGCAGTTCAGTTTTGTGCATGTGCATCTAACCTAACTTTCGCTTATTAATGGGCGTTACAGCCAACTATCGAAAACTATCGATGGTTGAAAAAAACTATCGATATATTTCGATAGTCGATACTATCGATAGTTATCGATAGCGCCATCGATAGTTCTCCACCACTACTTTGGTTCAATGTAGTTTGATAATTTAACTGACCAAACCACCAGAACCTTTTCGCACTTATCGGGATAACACAAATTTTGATAGTGATTTATTTTTGGAGGATTTGGTAAAGGAATTGATTAGGATATCTTCTATATGAGTAATAGCGTTCATGAAAAGGTACTTTTTTTTTTTAATGGCAAAGTTAGAAATGTTTTCGACTTTCATGCACCATTAAAAACTGCACACTACTGACATAATTTGAGATTTCTTGTGAGACTGCGTAACAGAGCGCGAGAGAAAATTTAATAAAAATAAAACTTTGTGGCAACAATATAAAAATTTACGAAATTTTGTAACCACTGCCGTGAGAAATGAAAAGTGTTATGCTATTTCACAGCACAAGTTCAAAGCCGATCCAAAGAGTTTGTGACGTACCCTCAAGTATTTAAATGATATTAATACAACCCGGTACTGCTTCCGCATTTAATAATCACTTTATTAATAGTGTGCCGATTTCTGATGTAACAAATCAGGAATTTATCTTTGGCCATTATGCTAATTAAACGCATCCAATAATATCATGCAGTTTCGTCCTATAAGTATTTGCCTGCTGGGTCCAAGGCTCGTCTAAGGTACTGGGGAGGGTTGTTAACGAACAACTTAACGATTATTTTAACGGTGATGAAACTGTGTCAGTCACACAGTCTGGGTTTCGCCCACTTCATAGTACTACTCCTGCTCTGCTCAAAGTAACGGATGATATTTTTCGGGCTTGTGATGACGGTAGCACCACTTCTTTTGTGCTTTTGGACTACAGCAAGGTTTTTGACACGTTGGACCAGGACATTTTATATACTAAGTTGGAGTACTTTGGTCTTAACAAATCGTCGTTGCTTTTCATGAAGAACTACTTAAAGTACAGACAGCAGCGGGTGGTGGTTGGTAAAAGTCGGCCAGATTCAGTAGTATTGATAAGGGGTGTACCCCAGGGAAGTATACTTGGTCCTTTGCTGTTTTCTGTGTGCACATCTGACTTTGCTGGTTTTTTAAAGTTTTGTAAATCTCATCAGTATGACGACGACGTGCATATATACCACTCGTTTCCTATTTCTGGATTTAAAAATGCCGAGAAGCAGGTAAACTGTGATTTGAAAACGATTTATGACATTTCTCAATCGCATGGCTTAATTCTCAATGGCGCCAAATCACAAATCATGCTCTTTGGTAGACATCGTGAACTCCTGTCTTCAAACGATAATTTTGTTTTCGAGATCAACGATCAGCGCCTAATTCCTTCAAACACTTGTTGAAATCTGGATGTCTTATTGGACTCTTAGTTGCGCTTTGGTTCACATATTGCAACCTTTTTGCGAGCAGGATTCACTAAACTACGCACTCTTTATATGCATCGTGATTTTCTCTCCAGCGACATAAAACTAAGATTGTGTGATTCCATAAGAAATTTGATCATATATCCCCTCTTTTTGATAAATCTAAATGGCTCAACCTACAAGAAAGATTTTCTGTGCATTTGGCAACTTTGATTTTCAAAATTATCACAACGAAATAGCCCGAGTATCAGTTTGAAAAGCTTAGTCGTAGGTCTGATACTCATGAAAGGTCAACTAGACACTGTAATCAGTTTAGTATTCCGAAACACATATCTGCTTTGTATCAGCTTTCCTTTTCTTATAATGCCATGAAATTTTACAATTCCTTGTTTCTCAGCCTAACATCTTGCTCCACTGTGACGGGTTTCAAAAAGCGTGTTAAAAAATTTATTGTCGAATCTTAGCGAATGAATGTGAAGAGTGTCGACATAGTGTATGTGGGTAGTTCAGAAATTTTTATTTCTATGTTCATTTGGATTATTTTAGTACCTTATTAGGTACCTAATTATTATCATGTATTCGAGTAAGTTTAATGACAAAGTATTTATTTTCGGCGGTTAGATATGAGTAGCTCTAAGCTAGATCCCGCCGCTATAACATTTCATATCTGTATTTGTTTTTTTTGCAGAATAATAAAGGCATTATTTATTTATTTATTTATTTATTTATTTGATTGTGGTGAAATTGGTTACTACAAAACTCAGTGCGAGGGTGTCAAGCAGGGTGGATAACAACAAGCATAAAAGAAACAGCTTTTCCAGCACGTTTATCTTCAAAGTAAGTATCGAAGAACAAACATGCTACTTTGTTTTGCTCTAGTGGATATGATTCCATATAGAACTATAAATAAATAAATAGATAAACGACTATCTTTTCTATGCCCAAATTTTATTACCTTGAGTACAGCCTTCTACTAAAAGTTTTTTGGTTCAGGTTTGCCATTGTAGTTAATTGATCTAGGAAGGTTTGATTCAGTAACGCAGGACCCGCTGTTATTGATTAGAATCTTATAAAAAGGAGAGAGTACCATCGACTCTAGTTGGCAAATCCAATTAATAAATAGTCTGAGGTTATGATAATTGTTGTTTACTTTCTTATATTGTCCAAAAATCCCATTTCTAGCAAGTTCCTTTCTGTCAATCTTGTCCAATTTTTTAATCTACTTGTTTTTGGCTAGTGACCTCGGTAATGATTCGATTGTTTGACGCTGTTTTATTGACCTGTATCCAACTTAAGAAAACTAATCGAATCATTACCGAGGTCACTAGCCAAAAACAAGTAGATTAAAAAATTGGACAAGATTGACAGAAAGGAAATTGTTGTTTACTTTTTTCGATTTTCCAGTTCCATTATACATCTGTCATTGAACAGCTGTCGCTGTCTAGGCGTTTTCTTTAAGACCAGTTCTACTTTTTGATATAGGTTCTATAAGCAATTTTCAGCATTCACCGGTTATCTGGATACACAACCCACCTTTCAGTTCGTATTTTTGGGATGAAACTTAACACGCACTTTTCTTAATTTTCATCAATGTCAAAATCAGGAGTTTGACGTTGGAAGCCCCTTTCCAAATCTAAGAGGAAGAATCTGCATTTTTGATTTGAGACCTCATGCCGTGCGGTCGGTCATGGCCTGATTGTTTTTATGCAAGAGTTTTTGGAATTTTGTGCCAGGGAAATTCGAGTTAGACTAACTTATTGTTGATTATTGTCTAGAGTTGTCTCTTAGTCATTTCGGATTTTGTTTCGGTAAGTTTTGAGATTTTCTTCAGGAATTATTAACCTACAACACGTGTTTCTTCAATAGGATCGTTCCGAGCAGCTTTTGGAAGCTAAAGGCTTCACTTTTGGCCTAGAGAATCCCTCAGTTAGAGGTAAGATTATTTCTAATGTTTGGGGCTCGATCTGTTATTTTTTTTATACGAACATCGTTATAGGGTTCTAGGCTGTATCTAGACGGATTCTAGGCTGTATCTAGACAGATCCTGGGCTGTGTTTAAACTGGACCTAGGCTGGATCTAGATTGCTCTTAGTTGGGGCTTTGGTGGCTCCTCTTCAGCAACCTTTTTGGTACCACTCTGATAGAACCACGTAGAGTTCTGCGTTAAACAGATGAAACGTGGGTAGGACTTCCATAGGACTCACTCACCATACCATGGTCTAGCACAAACTTTAGAACTGCTAACTGCTTCTGTCTGGATCTACAGTGAGACCAAACATGTAGATAACCTCACTTCAGGAACTTCTGAGTTTACACATAAACACGTACATTTGAATATAACACTTGTATGCATGTAAGTTGCACTTTTTACTATTTAGGCAAATCTTACATAAATCACTTGACACTGAATTACGTTCAGTACGTGCCCCCTTATATAAAATTCTAGAATTTTACCCTGAGGTGGTCGTCCACACAATAACTTTCCACCTTTCTGGTGTTTAATTTGCCTGATGGTAGAGTGTAACTGAAACTGTGGTCTTTAATCTTCCACAATTGTAAATAAACAGTTAAAACTGTTTATTTAAAATTCATATTTTATATATACCTATTGTTTATTTTTTTTTATATATTCAAATATTTATAAATTGGGTACAAGCCTAAATCTATACACTTTTTTAATAACGTCCTGGCTATCCCTATTTAATATTGTAATTATTTAGTAGCCAGATACATTATTGTACCTAATTAGTTGTTTTATTGCTAAGCTCTTCAATTCTACAGGTTTTGTTTATGACATCATCAAGTAATCTTCCTAGTTAAGGGTATCGAATGCGCCGTTTAAAATATATTGTAACGCACGTCGAACTATACGACTCCCAACAAGTTAATGCTCAGAAAGATGCGAGGTTCATCGCGATTATTGCATTGGGCTACTGTTGGGCCGGTTGGCCTTGGATTCTTCATGATAGCGATTTAAAATTTATCGCAAATCAGGCGGAGGAAAGAGCCATAGGGTTTGCTGCGGGTATAACAGAGACAGGCAAAATGACAAGAAGAATTAAGTAAATTTCTACAAAAAATACTAGATGATTTTTGGGATTCTGGTTTGTGCTATTGTATTGCTAACACACATAAGATTGGCGCTAAATAAAAAAGACATCATAAATTGATTAATTTTCTCGTTTTTTTCCAGTTTAAATTACATTTTTGTAATTTTTCGAGAACTCGTTTCTATTACCGGATTTCTAAAAAGATAGCGCCATTCTTCCCTATATTATAAATCGAATGCAAAAAAGAAATTTGATATAACTTCAACTGCTAAAAAGTTACGTTGAAACTAAGAACGCAATGCATTCCTTGTTTCATTCATCTCATTCCCACTAAGGAGTATAAATAGGGGGGGAAGAATACAATGATAGACTGCGTTAGGTGCTTCGCGCAGGAAAAAATATTTTGGCATCGAGGCGCATTCAATCCCCTTAAGTCACAATTAATTTGGTGGCGCCCAAAGCTAAGATGTATACAGGGAACTCATAAACCCATGGCCTCCGGGTTGATGCTGACTAGCCGTACGCAGTATAATTAGGCAATTGCCAAAAAAGTACGTTATAGTGTGTCTAGTGAGGGTGGAAACATAACTGTTATATAATAACATGCTCCTGATTCTCCAGTGAAGTTACTCATCTCTATGATCAAAATTGCACAAAAAATTCTCAAGGCAATATTTAACAGATTTTGAAGCAATGTGTCTACATGTTCAAGGTGTAGTACCAGACAGTCGAGCAAGGTTTTGGTAAAGTGAAATGAATTTATATGTGAACCCATAAAGCATAGAACAATTGGTAGTTTTTCTATTAGAAAAAAGCCAAATTGTTGAAGTTTTTCAAGATAAATTACTAAGAACAGACAATGGTTCAGAATATGCAGACAATCATATGATATATGTACTTAAACAAGCTGACATATTGCATATATTGACACAGATAGACATAACAGTGAACAAAATTTTGTATCGCCAACATCTTGGAAATCAATCCACCTTCGGTATATCCCCTCCAATTAGATTGTCAAATTGTTGCGAATGGATATTTTATATTTTATCATGTTCTGATTTTGCTTCGAAAAATTGGAGCTTCCAAGACTTGAAACTACTTCTAGCAACGCCGATTTTGTGAAACAGGCGGAACACGTGTTGGAATGGATTGGCATGTCAACGCGTTCATCGAACGTTATCACATGAGTTAAGTATTGGCAGATAGATAGATGAACGAGTTGCAGTCGTGCGCATTTCTTTATTGTTTTGGTGTGTTGTGCATCCCCTCCATGACCCCCTCGAGCAGCTCACTTCTCCTGACCCACGGGGTAGTCATCACAACAAACATCAATTGATGGATGAGATGTGGTATCTATCTGTATTAAAAAGATGTCATTGGTATAGCCCATCAGACACCAGATAGGTAATCAGAACCAAAGAGGATGGCTTAAAGAAAGATCGGAGCCAAGAGGTTCCAGATTGAGGAGAAGCATGCTTTTGGCACTATGCAAGCACGAGTTTCAATATTCTCGAAAAATTGGGCACCTCTAGTAAATGGATTAGTACGGCGTACGGCGTTGGAATAATGTCAGTTCTTCATTCCAACAGCCTCCCTGAATTGATATTTGATCCAGTGATAGAACTAAATAGAGCATTCTACGTTTAGGGCCTTCCGGCGAAACCGAGATGGTGTGTTTTATTGTCGAGAGATACTATGATTGACCGAGGTGCGAAGCGCCAAGGTCAACCAATTGTCGAGACAATATGTGAAAACTTGATAATTCCCCAAGTCAAAAATATGTTTCTACATAAAAAATTTGAAAGCTTGACAATTTTACATTGTATTGCCAACATAATGTCATTTTGACTTTTATCTTTAAAAAAAAAAAACAGATTTTATATACTATTTTATTTTGAGCCATTAATTATTTTAAAAAAAATACGGTCAAAATATGACAAAAATGGAATTTCAACTGACACTCTGATACCGACATTGACATCTTATGGAATTTCAACAATATAAACACACGTGACATCTACTTCTAAATACAAACATTGCACCTAGATTTGTGTTCAGGTGTGAAAGATTTACAATTTAGCAGGCCGAAAGTGACAGAACTGTCACTTTCGGCCTGCTGCAAAGTAAAAAAAGTGACTTTTTCGAACCTTCAAACCAGTAAGAAATGTGAAAATTACATATATGGCTTCAAATGAAGGAATTTTATTTACATAGCAGATTGTAAAGGGGGAAATGGTTACTGGATTTCAAATAGAGAAATCAAATGAGATCCTCTGAGAAAACTGATTGGATCAGGATCATTGATGTACCTAGCGTGCACTTCTAGATCAGACATCATGCGGTTTCATATCTTTGTAGATATTATATGCGGTCAGTCCAAATCAAGAATTGTAAATGACCGGAAAACGAATACCTACTATTAGTCCCCAGTACATCGACCTTGAAATTTTGTGACTCATGTACACGCCAAACTCTCTGAGTGGCTTAATAACACCAAGTCGGACAATTTTGTTCATATCTTCAACCAGGGCGATGCGACATTGTCGCTTCGGGAAGTTGTCATTCTGACGTCTCTGAGAACGGTGATATATGTACGGTAGGTGTAGTTTTAATTCCAATCGACTGTTATGTTAACGACATCACATTTGTCGGACAAAAATCTCGTGGCATTGGGGGGGTCCGACGACCTTGACATGTTGCTGTTGGGAGCGTCGGACCCCCCCATTGCCACGAGATTTTTGTCCGACAAATGTGATATCGTTAACATGATAAAAAACAGTCGATCGGAATCAAAACTACACGTACATGTATCACCGTTCTCAGAGACGTCAGAATGACAACTTCCCGAAGAGCTAGCGCGACAATGTCCCATCGTCCAGGTTGAAGATATGAACAAAATTGCCCGACTTGGTGTTATTAAGCCGCTCAGGAAGTTTGGCGTGTACATGAGTTTCATAGTTTTAGGGTCGATGTACTGGGGACTATATGTAGATATATCTATCTATCCATAGCAATATTAAGACTGACAGAGGTACATGCAGAGGTGCAGAATGGACTGATGGTGATAAAAGTGAAAGAAAGAACACAGATGTTCTGTAGGTATACTGGTAACCTGTGGAATATAGAAGACACGTGTTAGCAACTTGTATAATAGCAATGCAAGAATGTTACCTCTCTTTTTTTTTTTTTTCAGTTTTTCACCTTTTTTTTCCATCTTCCAAAAGTCAGCTCGTTTAATTTTTCCTGGTGTCGGTGGCGTTCCTTACCTGAAACAACGAATTCAAAATAAATACATTGTTTAGGTACTAAATATCATTTGAACTCCAGCTTAATTCTTTTACTCTCACGTGAAGATAGCATTAAGTATACTTTTTTCTAAAAATCTTTCTTTATTGAGAGATAAGCTAGGTAGAAGCTAGATATTGGCCGTTCTCTGAGAGATGGTGGTAAGGTAGGTACATTGGAATATGTTAAAATTTAAATTTGAGAAAATAAATTCGACCATGGTGCATCAGCAGAAAAAAAATTAAATCTGTACCACTCTCTGTTATTCCAATTACAATTCCTATAGTTTATTTTTTAATGACTGGGTACGATAAATCAAACCCACCAAATTTTGATCCCGTGAACCCCTTACAGAGTGACCCAACACTTTCCTCAGCCTCATTCGTACACACATACAAAATTATTACAAACTTCGACAAGCAAACTTACGCGAAAGGCTTGATCTACCCTTATTAGCCATCCACTCGACAAACAAATGGGTTTCCGGGTTTCACGAAGCGTGTTTTTTAAATTATACTAGGCGGCATTTCGTTAATTTTTGTTGTAATGCAGTGGCGGATTTACGAGTTATGGGGCCCTAAGCTACATAATTTTTGGGGCCCCTACCCCCTACCCCCTACTTAGTAAAACAAATATTTTCATTTTAGAATTTATTGATAAATTAAAACAAAATCGAAACGAAGTTCTAAAACTACAACCGAAAAAATTCATAACAGTAAAAAAACTAAAAACTAGGTACTAGGTAGTAGGGATATAAGTGACATCGAGAACTATCGTGATATTTTCATCTTATCTGCTATTCCTAAACTCCTCGAATCTAATCTAACTGACGAGATATTCACGACTTACAACAGCTACTTTAACTCTGTCCAGCATAACTTATACCGAGGATGTTATATCACAACCAACCTTGCAGTCTACCAGAACTTTTTGGTCACCTCAGTTGAACAGGGACATCAAGTTGATTCTATTTATACCGACTTATCCAAGGCCTTTGACAGCGTTCACCATCAGCTCCTCCTCAAGAAATTGTCAGAAATTGGGATAATTGGAAACTATCTCAGCTGGTTTCAATCTTACTTTGGTGATCGCTGGCAGCGAGTTGATGCCGCTGGTACACTATCCAGCCAGTGAAGTAATGGTTACCTCTGGTGTCCCTCAAGGATCTCACCTGGGACCTGTCCTGTTTCTCTCTTCATCAACGACGTAACGTCCTGCTTCTCCTCTTCTCATGTCTTGTTGTACGCTGATGATCTGAAATTTTACAATAAGGTATCTGTGGACCATAACCGATTGCAGGATGACCTTGAAAAGTTTGTATCTTGGTGTTCCCTCAATCACCTAAATATTATTTTTCCAAAATGCAAATCCATCAGTTTCTATAAGTGCGAAAATCAAATTGTTCGTAACTACACCATAAATAATCAACTCGTTACCTCAGTCGACTCATTCAATGATTTGGGAGTGGTTTTCCAGAAAGACCTCAGTTTCAATTTGCATGTTGAAAACGTTGTAATTAAGGGCCTTAGAATGCTGGGTTTTATGGAAAGGAATTCCAAATACCTATAAATATAATGTATACCAAAACAGTATGGTGTCTGTATATTACTCACTTGTCCGTAGCACACTAGAATACGGCTCAACGATTTAGACCCCCAAATACACTATCCACAAAAGCAGACTAGAAAGGGTTCAAAATAAGTTCACAAAGTATACCTTCTATATAGGCACCATTTTCCTTCAGACGGACTAACCTATGAAACTAGGCTGATGCTTTGCGGACTAAAAAGTGTTGAACACCGAAGAATAGAAGCTATGTTTATTTTGATTTACAAGTTGTGCAATGAGATAATCGACTGTGACACCTTGCTAGGCTTACTAAATTCAAAAGTTCCCTTAAGACGCACTAGTCAACACAAACTGTTTTATGAAGGACAACATCGTACCAACTATGGCCAAACTGCTTTCATCGACAGATTGGTGGTTAACGACAACCGTTTCTACTGCAACTGTGATATTTTTAACTACTCCCTGCCAATCAAATCAGGAAGATGATAAACTTCATGTAATTTTAACTGTGACTCCTATTCATTTCTCGTTTTATATAACTTTGTGTATCTGTTTTTATCAGAATTTTTATGCGGCTTGACTTTAACTGAGATTGCTTCTGTATGTTATCTGCCTATCTATGTTTTTATTTTTGTGCAGTATTTTATTTTGTTTTTTAATTTTGATTATTTTGAGGAACTACCATTTAAAATATAATATTCTGTAGTCTATGCTTGAGATAAATAAATAAGTATAAAATATGAACATCACATAGGAAACAACTAAAAATCACAAAAGCATTTTTTTTTCTAATTTTAATATCGGCAAATTACCTTATCGCATCATCGTTATTCAGTTCTAATTTCTATTATTTTTCAAATTTATTTATTTTAACATATTTTTTTATAAATCTGGAATTTGGAGTACCTATATTCCTGAAATGTAGGGAGGGCCCCTGCGGGGCCCCAGGCTGCCCCGGGCCCTACGCCGCAGCGTAGTTAGCGTATGGGTAAATCCGCCACTGTTGTAATGTATGTACGCACGCCAATAAACTATTTATAATAAATGCATTCTGGCACATTTATGTGTAAGTACAGTCATCCTAAAGTAGATACATAAAAGAGAAATATAGATTAGATAAAAATTCAATTCTACATTCTTATGGAAGATCATGTATTAATTATTAACTAAAACCTCAGAGCATTATAATAAAGTGAATTCAAAGCATCGTTAAGGTCTAGAGCTTCCAGGATTAAATAGGGTTAACCGCATTATCTGGCAAATTCACATACCCTTTCGTTCCACGGAGGCTCTGTTTGTATATTTTATGAACATCGGATGAAGTTATAACGATGTTCTGTTTGAGAAGCCACTTTGGCTCCTTCAAAACAAACGTCTAATGTTGCTCAAAGATGTCGAGAAATTAGTTTCCAAGTAGGACGGAGGGTCCGAGAAATTTTGTAATTGTGTTAAATTTTGTTTTAGAGTTTGCTAGGAGAAGCGCCTGATTTGGAAAAAAATAAAACATTCCGGAAAACTCATATAAATGAGCAATTTTACCTTTTTCGCGAATACCTACATTGAAATATTTTGATTAAATTTTCAACAATTTACCGTAAAATGTTTTCCATCCTTCCGCACGTTTGTTCCAAAAGAGCTCGCCGAGTAGAACGTCATTATAAGTTCACTGATGTTCATAAAATATACATTGCAGAATTTGTTAGGGAGGGGGCGCAGGAATTGCCCTGGATAATCCATGTTGTTCCCGGCATGAGATAATGCGGTTAACCCCGTTAGCCTTTTAGTCGTTAACAGACTATAGATTAATTTGCTGTTTAGTATTTTATGAGGAATTTATACTTGAGTAATATAAATGGATATGTATTTTGTTGTTAATGGAGGGAAAGAGTTCTGATATAATGTTTCTTGGTTAGTGTACCAATAAATGTTTAAATAATTATGTATTCATTGCAATATTAGTTCAAACTGTTAGTATTTTATTTCGCACATTTGAATACTAAAAACATTTATATTTTAAACGAAAAAATGTTAAAATAAAACTCATAATTACAGATTACAGACGACACATATAATTTGAATTATCAAAAAACAAATTTCCGCGGTGGTGCACGTAAAAGTTTAGCATTTTTTTAAGCGTGATACCACGGATTATACAATTTTTAACGAGATAAAAGTCCGCCTCCACCAGCCGCATTTAATACACTTTACAAAGCTTTCAGGGCTCGGTGATGTCCTTTTTGCACTGCTGCAAACACAAAAACTGAAACTCTGAACGACTTTTCGGTTGGCAGCACCCGACATTCCTTTTACAAAGATTCCCTCTTAACTTGCCAGCCCGTGATAATCCATGCGCAAGTTAAAATTATAAACGCATTTTTTTGTTGATGCTCCCTTTTGTATCTAATTTGTGTATTTGTATTTCAAATGAGGATTTTTTTTATTAGGGAATAATTATTGCTTTGATTAAATATCATTCAGGTTCTGTTTATGGATGATGATGAAAGCGCTGGATAAAATTCAAACAAAACGTTTCGCCCAATGATTGAAAGGCAACCGGCCTTTAGGCTTTTTATTGCCAATAAACTAATTAGGTAAAATTAATATTACTAGGTATGGCTTAAAGTGAGTTCATAGGCTTCGTCTGTTTCATTACAAATTTCAATGAGGAGTTTCGTGCTAAGCATCTAAAAAGCACACGGTAAGAAAATTTTACATTATTGTTTATGTGATCGACTCAAAACAACTGATAATTTTGAGGCCATCTAAAATCATATTGAGGCAAAATACAGGATTGTTCTCAGTTGATATCTTGGTAAAGGTAAAAGCTATAGATAAATCGAGTAAGATATGTTTTCAGATTTAGGTGTTGTAAAAGAAAAACTTGAATAGGTATTTTATTATAGTTATTTTTGGGCCTCAAAATGATGTGGGGATTTAGTCTGGGATTCAGTTTTGTTCAGCAAATGAAACTCAAAACTCTTCCCATGCCACATCATGCCTTATATCTGATGGAGAGCTACCTGATATGTTATCTCTAATAGGACCTAAAACTATTAGGAAAATTCTTCTACAACTTGACACTTGGAAATTTTGTGGTCCTGACGACATTCCACCAATTGTCCTCAAAACTTGCGCACAAGAATTGGCTTTCGTTCTCTGCTAACTGTTTTAACTCTCTTGCAGTCGAGGCGTTTTCCCATCTATCTGGAAATGTGCCAGGCTCCAGCCGAAAAAAAGCATGAAAACACTTCCTAGCAATTATCATCTCATCTCACTTATATCCGCACTTTCGAAAGTAGTTACCTCACAGTAAATTTCACTACTTCAACCTCCATTGACATTCATTGCACAATTATCAGATAAGTTACACGAAGCCGGGTGTAAAACGCAACAATCTCAGAGTGATGCAGACATCTTGATCATTATGGAAGCTAGAAAGTCGGCAAAAAGTCATCCTACAGCTATTGTCGGAGAAGAATTTATGTGATATTTTTCTTCGCCCAGCCTACATATCTTCCAAAACCATAGTTATGTGATATCAGAAAAATTGTAAACGCATACAGAGCAGTGACGTCTGCTCTCACATCTTATTTACTCATGCCATATTAGGATGTGATACCACTTCGAAACCATTTGGATCAGGAAAAAGTGACTTCATAGAACTGCTAAGAAAATCAAACACCTCCAAATAAAGTGACATTTTCCAAACTTTTCCAAAATCCACAGAAGAAATCTCAAATGCTGGTCTGAATGCCGTTATATCTTTGTATGGAGGAAAAACGGGAGACAGCACATCACATGATATGAAACTTCCAAATTTCACTTCAGAGGCAACAAAATCAACAATCCATGTCAAGTTTTGCCTCCTACAGAGAATGCGAGCCGCAATTTCATTCCTTCAGGGTATATATCAAGTGCAACAGCGGATGGGTATTGATATGAATCCATTACAGTGGGGATTTGAAGTAAAGGATGGTGTGTGTGTCTCCTATTAGAATGAGTCAAGCACCAGCACCAGCTCATTTGCTAAAATGTGTAAAATGTGTCTGTATCAAAGGTCAATGTGCAATTCTGCAATGTATATGTATGCAAACGACAAACAATACTATGCCCAGATGCGTGCACAGTTTGCAGGGGAATGAACTGCTGCAATTCTATGGAAGTGGACATGGACGATGATTGAGAGAAAACTATTATTGTAAATGAATAAACAAATATTTTGAACTCAAAAGTAGTTTAAATGAAAAAATTTTAGGTAAATGTTTTCTATTAAAATTATTACTGACAAATAATATAATGCTCTATATACCTCACAGACGTGCATCGGATTTGGGGAAGCTATGACTCAAGTATTTTGTTTTCTAGGGCAGTATGTGATGAGTTTCTGGTATATTTTTGAACTGATCTATTGTCTGGCTAGCGAAACGGCGAACTGCAAAAGAATTTGCTACTTTGCCAAACTTGACGGAAATTAGAAACAAAATAATAAACAAGTTGGTGACATATTTTTTTTTCGCTATATGGGCATGTGTAATATTTTGGAATAGGAAAAAATCAGGCAACATTGCGAAATCATGGAAGTGGAGAGGCGTGACTATTCAGAAACAAGATTCTATTGGTTAGAGCCTGAACGACAGCACGCAGTGGCGTGGTCATTGGCGAAACTAGAGAATCTTTTTTCTAATAATTTTATTAGTTTAATTCCTTGGTGTTTTCGGTGCCACTGAACTCAAAGACATGGCTGTCATCAGACGGTGTCAGTTGAGGTGTCAGTGAATATTTTTAGGTCACGCCCCAGTTTTCTTCCCCCTTTCGTCTCTACCAAGTTACCACTTGCCAGACTATAAACATGCTGCCCAGGAAACAAGCAACAAGCTACATGTGTCATAGCTTCCCCAAAATCCTTGCACCGCACGCGCCAAATCCCCCAAAACTGTTAAAACCATGTGTAGCCGACTTCCATAATATAATCATTATTGTTTTTTGTGTTAATCGTTCACGGACTGGATTTTCAATTTCAAATTCTAATATATGTATAATGTAGGTATCAAATAATGGTCAGGCATCAGGCATTTTGAAAAATTCGCCATGGATAAAAGCATCATCATAGAGTGGTAGATTTTCCACCATCGTTTTCTGCAGAAGATTTTCATTAGGAAACCACTTACCGAAATTGTATTGCAATTAATTTGACGTGCTAATTTGCCTAGTATATCAACAACCTAGAAAAATTTAAGGCTTCGAAAACTGAAGCAACACTATTCTCAAATAAGAAATCTTCCGTCGATGATAACCCAGTATTAAGAATGTCGGGATGAGAACTTTCCATCAATTCCTCAGTATCTATTCTTGCGGTGACCGCATCTTGGTATGACCATGTATCTTGGATCGCCAAAACCGCTTCTCAAAAATTAGGTTCTCTGTTCCGTGCAAAAAGTTTCCTTACTTCTGCGCAACTTCTTCTCCTTTCTTCTTCTACTTCTTCTTCTTCTTCTTCTTGTGCCCTGTGGCGGGAGCCATATTCTGCTTGGCGGCATCCCTTAATCCGCACCAGTCCCTTATGTTCCGAAGCCACGAGTGTTTCTTTCTACGCGGGCCTCGTTTACCTTCTATCTTCTCTTGCAAGATCAACTTTGGAATGGAATATCTCGAACCTTTGATAATATGCCCAAGATAGGGTATCTTTCGCGCATTAATCATTCCAAGCAGCCCTCTTTAAACACCAGCTATTCTCAACACCTCTTCGTTGGTTTTGCGGACAGTCCATGAAATGCGAAGAAGCTTCAGAAGGGTCCACATTTCAAACGCCTCTGTACGTTTTAGGGTTCTTACTTTTATTGACCATGTCTCTGCGCCATATAGGAGGATGAGCCACACGTAGCATTTGACAACCCGAAGACGTAGTTCCATTGGAGTAGTACAGGCAAGCAGAAAATTCTTCAACTTCATAAATGTGGTCTTAGCCTGTCCAATTCGTATTTTAAGTTCTTCATCGCAGTCCCATTTTTGGTTCAGGGTGGCACCCAGATAAACAGAACGCGACACCTGATCCAAGTCTCTTCCGTCAACTCTAATCACAAAGCTTACATATTGCCGAGTAATAGCCATAACTTTCGTTTTAGATGAGTTAATTGTCAGTCCAAACTGTTTACCTACTTGGTTTACTCTGTCTACAAGCTGTTGAAGGTCTTCAGGTGAATGCGCTGGTAGGGCAGTATCATCTGCATATATTATTAATCGGAATTCCGTTGACTTTAATTCCTCTATCATCTTCTTGAAAAGCCCGCTCACATATCTTTCCCACATAAATATTAAATAAAATTAGTCACAGGAGGCATCCCTGTCGAACACCTTTGGATATACAAAATGTATCAATAGTGATTACGTTGTTGATTCTTACCTCGGTTGTAAATAAAGATGATGGATTATACGGATATCCATAAAATCTATGCCAATCTCTTGCAACCTTGCTAAAAGAAATTCGTGCTTAATGTTGAACTGGGTTTCTCCGCTCATTGCTTCGCACTTATTATATATTCGGGCATGGATAACTCGGAGAAAGAGTTAAGGAGCGGGACTCATTACACTTATCAGCCTGTAGTCTCCACAGGGGGGGGGGGGGGGGCATTTTTTTTAGAGATGGGTACAAAGGTAGATTTGAGCCAATCTGATGGAATTTCACCTGTCTGGTCGATGTTATTGCATAGATATGTCAGGATTTTTGTATCTAGCGTCTTCAGAACCTCAGCAATTACATTGTCATGACCAGGGACTTTTCGATTTTTCATGTTTCTGATAGCTGGTTGAACTTCACTCTCCAGTATGTCTGGCCCAGTTAATTGTTCTGTTGAGTTGAGTTAATTGTTCTGTTGAGTTGAAGGGGTCTTGCAAGTTTCGCTGATCATGAAAAAGCGTTTTCGCGTACTGTTTCCATTCATTGCGCAAATGATCTGGATTAAGGATGAGTTCTCCATTTTCATTTCTAAGAGATGGGATTGATGATCCTTTGATAGAGCCAGTGATTTGCTTTATCTTCCGATGAAAGTTGACTGAGTCATGTAGCTCATAGAGTCTCTCAGCCTCCTCACATTCTGCAATGATCCATTGTTCTCTGGCTTTTTTACATTTTCGTTTCATTTCCCGATGTAGCTAAGTATACCTTTCAGACTCTTGAGATAGTTTTGCACGTCGCCGTTCTTCCATTATATCAAGAATTTCATCCGTCATCCACGGTCTAATCTTGACGCGTTGCTGCTGGCCTAAGACTGTCTCACAGGCATCTTGAAGATTTTCTTTAACGTTGTTCCAAATGTCTCCAGGGTTGTCTTTGCTTCTTGGGTCATTGGCATTGTATAGTCGGTTCAGTTCCAGTCTTATGTTCTCCTTAATGTCTGTTTTGAACATCGTATTTTCGAGTGGCTTTTCTTTTCCTTGTTATTTTAAGGTTGAGTTTAAAATTGGCTATTATAGGGTTATGTTCAGATCCAATATCAGCTCCCGGATATGCGGCCACATGCGTGATACTATTCTGGTATCTGCTGGTTTATCAGAATATAGTCAATCTAATTTCTGACTATGTGATCGTGATTGTCTTGTGGGGATCGCCATGTATAGGTATAACCATCTGGGAGGTAGTTTATAGTAGGTATTTTTAATAACCAATTTTTCCTCTTCACAGAACTGAATAAGCAGATTACCTCGTTCGTTTTTCTCGCCAAGACCAAAATCATCCGTCACACCATCCACTCTTTCTTGTCCCACTTTCGCATTGAAGTCACCCATTATGATGGTTGTTTCGTCAGACTTTAGCAAGCTTAAAATTTCATGGACTTGTTCGTAAAATATCTCTATTTCTGCCTCTGGCTTATCTGCTGTGGGGGCGTATACCTGAACAAGATTAAGATTAGTGGGTTTCGCAAGTACTTGTAAGAGGATGATTCTGTCTGAATAGGCAACAACATTTCGTACGGATTACTTTATTTTTTCAGTAATTAATAATTCTACTCTTTTTAAGTGGGTCTGGTCTGAATTTCCAGAGTAGTAGAAAGTTAGACATTCCACTATTGGGCCATCTACTTTCGCCAATTCCGAGGATGTCGATATTGAGTCGTTGCATTTCCTTTATGGCATTATCAAGTTTGACAATACCAAAAGGAGATTCTTATCAATATCTGCCGCATCTTCCTACTGCTTAGTTTTTTATCCTTCAGCTATAATCTATATTGGTATCCATTGTTTATTGCTGACGACCTACTCCTTCGATCCAACAGCAATACAAAATATATACGATCATTTCCACATACAAAACCGAATGCCTAGTAGCAAAAGAAGAGCCTAAAACATGTAAATTTGAGTAAGTAAGTTACCTCAATATTGAGTAAGTAAGTTACCTACCTCAAATATATCTGATGGAAGCTGTGACAACAAGGTCTGGAAACCTACAGAATGAAGTCAGAGAACTCTAGGATCCTCAAGAGACATCCCACAAAGGTGAAAATTATCTCAACGCCAGAGAGTAAAATCAGAATATAAGACAGCAATAAACTCATAAAATTCTGCTGTTACGAGACATTATACGAGCTGATCTGCAACTTCGACAACAGAGTTTGGTTAGACAACGGAATAATGAAACAAACACGTGGAGCAGAATGAACGAATAGAGACTTAATACATAAAAAACGAGAAATTGAAGATCCAGAAAGGATCTGCGGAAAGAATTTTGGATACGTCCCAAAAGATATAAAAGAAGAGATAAGAAAGAAAGAAGAAGTAAAGTGTAATTTTTGGTAGGTATAGAAAATTTACTATTTTCACGCATTCGAATGTTACCTCTCTTCATAAATAATTCTTATTCCATGTTCCGTGAAAGATTTGAACAGTTTTTTAAATAGTTTATACAGGCTGTCACGAAAGGTTTGTTACAAACTTCTAGGGATGGTAGATCTCGTGAAAATTAAGCTTTTTTTCTAATGAACATATCTCCGGAAATGCTTTGCTTTCCAGATACAGGATGTTGAACTTTGTAAAAAAAAATCAATTTTTTCACTAATTCTTAAAAATGCGTTGGACGAATTAAATGATATTTTCACAGTTTGTTGACACCCTTATGGGGTATCTTTTGGACTGTTTAGAGTTGACCCAGTAATTTCAGGGGCGTGCCCACAGGTCATGTCGAATGGTTTTTTGCACAAAGCTAATCGTCAAGTAGATTTATTTTCAATTAGGATATGTATTATGAATAAAACACTGAAAAATAGACCTTTTTTGTCTCCTCATTTTTTTCCGTAGGTATGCTGCTTTGTTTTCGAGATAAAATCTAAAAACTATTTGAGGTGAACCACGAACGTCACTGACCTCTTAAATGAAAAATGAATTGCCTCAGAATTACCTGGAATTTTATCAGCCTTTTTGTTGCTTAAAAATAAACAAAAAATAACATAAAACTTTTTTCTAAAACGCACGCATTTCTTAGAATTTATAAAAAAGTTTTTTTCTTTTCTTTCAAAGTTTGACACCCTGTATCTGAAAAACGAAGCATTTCCGGACACATGTTTATTTAAAAAAAAGCTTAATTATTACGAGATCTACCATCCCTAGAAGTTTGTAACAAACCTTTCGTGACACCCTGTATATATGTGTGCGAAAGCACAAGAAATCTGTATAATATAGCTTTACCTTATATCTATAGCGTTAATGCAGTTTTTTCCAATTACTTTCAAGTGCTCCGTAGTCATATCAATATAAAAATTAGGGAAAAAATCAAAAACAACTCGTAACTAATTATTATAAAAAATCCTCCAATTAATGTATGCATATACATTGTATATAACTAGCTTCACCTTCGTTTTCTTTTAGCGTGTTTAGTTTTTCGAGAATGTTTTAAATATTAATGAACCAATCTGCATATTTGCATCTTACTTAAGGCGAAATTTTCATATTGATTGGAAATTTAAACAAGTTCTACGCCAAGGTTTGACATCTTTGTGATAATGGAAAATGGCTTTTACTTTGCGCAGTATATTGACAATAAATATGCGTTATGGACTTCACTGTGAGCTGGTTATTATTTTCTTATTGCCCTTGACTTGGTAAATTGGTATGTGTATAAACTACATGTCCGAAGTTGGAGCTAATTTTACAGTTTTTCTTTTAAGCTTAAAAGAGTCTTATTGTTATGCTCTACTAGCTAATTTATCAGAAAGCCTCACAAAAGGCGAAACGTGTCCATCTCGCCGAGCCATCCTATAGATGTCCTTTTTATAAAACATAACCCTATGTTTCGTGTTTTATTGTGTGCAGCGTTTCTTCGGACACCTGAGCACTCCTTTTATGGATGTCATATTCTTTATTTCCGTTTTATACTCTCTTTTATACGCGGTCTCTCCGAGCCATTTTATATATCGACAATAAAGGAGTTGGCGCATTTTGTCCCTGGTAAAATATAAAATGTATGGAATAATTTATTTAACTTCTTTTTTGACTACTATTATAGTCGGACCGAGATGCCCATGGTGACAAAGTAATAATATAATATTATATAGCCACGGATTGATGGATCTAGGTTATATTTCTAACGGTTTAGTCAACAATTTCAGTTATCCATTCTGCAAACCGATCCTTATCTAAATCCATCACCCAGAGACTACCTCAGTTCACATTCCGACATCTAATTGTTGTCAACCGCCAGATTCGGCATCTGGCTGGCCTTTCATCAATCAATGGGGAATGCACCCAAAAAAACAAACATCTTGACAAATCTGTTTCGTTTCTCGTTGTTCTCTCGAGAACTTGATCTCTGGTTCCTTTGGCAGCCAACACTTCCGTGACTCTTCTCTAGAATTAGATTAATGAATTGAATGCGACTGATGGTGAATTGTGTGTACCGTTTTAGAATTTGTTATTGTGATTTTATTATAGGTATCAATGGTCATTGTTTTGAATAAATGCATTCTCAATGAACATGACTTTTTGGCTTTTAAACCTATTTAAGCAGATAATAAGTTACTGTTTTTTAACCAGCGAACAGTAAAAAGTCAAAATGCGAATATGCCTCTATCCCTTCTCTCACCGCTTAACCCTCGTGCCTACCTGTAAATCCGTATTTACGGGTACGTCTACATTAACGTGTATAATTCGCAAAAGCTAGGGGAAGAGCATAAATGGACTCCAGCGACCCCAACAACGCTTCTTTATTGTTTTTAATTGCAATTAGGCGGTAAAATGTTACACAAAGAGAATACTTCCTCTGTCATCAACAATATTTTACTCAATTATTTACGACCAATAAATAAAGTCACTGCCTGTTGTTATGAGCTGAGCGCCCCCGTGCTTCAGCACTTCGGCAATTTGATTACGGTATTGAAAGATAATGTTTATAGCGAATATTCATTACCAACCTATTCTATTAGTTAATTTTAAAAATCAAAATAAGGGAAGGTTACATTAAAAGTTCTCTGTTCAGGATGAAGAAAATATTGACAAGGTAGAAGAAAAAGATGTAAAAGAAGAAGCGATGATATATAAAAGCAATCAGGCCAAAAAAAGACGATAAAATTAAAATAAAATCGCACTTATCTGTGCGAGAAACACTGACAGTACAAATCTTTGATTAAATGCCCATATGGAATTTTTTTTACACTCAAATCTTTCATCAATGCGGAAACAGATTCTTTTTCAATAGAGCGATTCTTTCATTATCTCCGTCAATTCAAACACCGAGTAAAGCAACAACAGTTCCATCCAAATTTTACTATGATTCTACATAATAACAAGGTCCATGATGTCCTTTCAGTCATTGCTGCGAATTTTTTGAAGATGTACCAAGAATTTATTCCACTGGTAAGGCCGCGCTGAAGGTGAAGGAACGAAGCTCGTAAGTCACCATCTTCTCAGAGTGTACCACTGCAAACCGCGGTGGTTCTCCAAATTAGGGTAAGTGTTGTTTTAATTCTCAATACCAACCTCCTCTCAATACCAACAACCTGTTTATATCTGGAATCCCGCATTCCGATTATTCAGTTCAGCCATCAGAGGTAAGAAGAACAGGAGATGTATTTTTGAGAAGAAACCCAATCGGAAATGGATATGGAGAACACCAAATGGAGAGGTAAATGAAATCTATATCATTTACTCATCTTCAGTGAAAAAAGGCTAGGCTATCGAAAATATTACAGCTTCAACTCTAGTTACAGTAGCGAGCGGCAAGGGTTATATCGTTATCTGGCAAAGCTGATGTAAAAACGCCCGCCGAAACATTCCACCGGGTTAATCGACATCCCTGCTGCTTTCGTAATTTTAATTTGAGGCATAAAGATGCTTTAAGTACTCTAGAACATCTTTTCTGCAGAGTCGTAGTAACTTTCAGAACCAAATTCCAATGTGTAGCCTCACGAAGTTATCCTATACTTTTCTTCGCATAATGTCTTTTTGAGATTCTCATCGCAAGTATCTCTGTAAGAACCAGGTTACCGATTCCTTTGAGCTGAATGGTTTGCACAGCCTCAAGTCGCTTCCAATTGCTTCCAGTACTTCTTGGCTGTTGTCAAACAGTTGAAGCATTGGTTAAATTGTCATCTAGCCATAGGTGGTCAAGAGTCATATCAACATCGAATAAGAGGATCAAGGACCCAGGACTGACCATGTATACAAAGTTGACGTGAAAATCTCACGTTGAAAATAATCGAAATGAAGGTGTAAGCTTGGGTCGACGGCTTGATAAATCGGAAGAGTACCTACTGAAAACCAAAATAGATTGTTGTTCTTTGAAAAAGAATGACTTGGATCTTATGTAGGATGATTCTGGATTCAAGCTCATTTCTTTCTAACTCTTTCAGAACTGCTGAATCAGCTATGCAATCTTCACGTCTTCGGATTGTGGCGATCATAGTCTGGCGAGAGCACCGACCCTCGTAGAACACTGGCTTCCAGCACTCTAGTTCTTGGGCGATGTTTGCCAATCTTCACGCCGGAAACTTTTGCTGTCAGATAATTTTGATCCAGTTAGCAATTCATTTCTTGATAGCCGGCTTGAATCTTCGTGTGAACTAATTCGTCATGCCAGAATCTGTTGGTCGACATCTAACGAGACTACAGTTATCTTATTCTAACTAAATCCATTTGTGGTATGGTCGGCTAGTCTGAGCACATATAGCTTGGTCGAATGACCTGCTCCAAGTTCAAATTGTTTTTCAGGAATCAATTCCAGGTCATCAGATTTCTGTAGGATCCTGGAATTGATAGCTCTCTCTGACAGCTTGCCCAAAAGGGCATGGGACCATAGTAGTAGTCTCTGTATAAGGACTTTCTAATCTTTCCTGCTCTGCTTAGCACAATGTCCTCCACATACTTCCAACACTGTGGGAAAATAGATCTAATCTCAAGATAAAATTGCTGATTTTAGGGACACCCTGTATAAAATATTGTAATGTAAAAGTCCTAGGTATATTCGGCATAATACTCTATTTACTATTCACGTGATAAATTCGGTTCTTAAGGAATTTGCTTGTAAGCTTATCTTGGAACACCCTATAACTTTTTTTACTACTGATCTTTTAATTAAACTTAGGCAGTTACTGTTTATTAAAGTAGGGTTTGTACTTGTTGTCATCATTTGTCTTCCTTTTTTAAGAAATAAAAATTGACTGAAACAAATTAATGATGTCAAAAACGTTCGTCGGTTCTTAAAACAGAAGTAATTCATTATTTGTCAAAAAAATTGAAAATTACCTAAATTCGATTGCCCAATTAATTGGGTTCGAGAAGAAAACTTTGTAGCATGTGTCAAGTTCACCAGTCAACATTATGAAGGTTAGAATGATTCGAGTGGACTCCAACATATCATCGGGTGCATTTATAAATTCGGAAGCTTTACATACAATATTTGAGTTCGACATAGATGTTGAACCAGGTTATAAGCTGAGCAAGGAACCAACTAATATTATATATTTACCGATTATTCCTGAATCACGTCAGTTTATAGACAACATTTTCAAGATCTGACTTTAGATGTGTCTGAGGGTTTCATCTACATCGAAGGGAAGTTTGTCCCTACTGATGGAACGAAAAAGTGTCATTTATCCAATAATGCACTAGCGTTTTTATTTGATGAAATCCGTCTCGAAATGGATGGAGAACAGCTCGCTTTTGGCCGAAAACCCGGCATGACTACCATTTCAAAAACGATGGTTTCATATGGAACAAAAATTACAAAATCACTATATTCGTGCAGGGGGGTCTTTGTGAAACAAAGCGTCAAATTTGGGACCCTGTAAGTATGATTTTCGTGGGAAATTACCATGGAATTATTCAATGGTAAAAGCCAAATTTCAAAGAAAAAAACCATATCTATGAAAGCGTAGAGCTGCCATGCTAATATTGAAAAATATTTTAATGGAAATTTACAGTTTTTCTATAAATTTACACTTTTTCTGTAAATTAACACTTTTCCTGTAAGTTCACACTTTTTCTGTAAATTTAGTGAATAGTTACGGTTAGTTTGGGTTAGCTTGCAATTTTAATCAGACATTTCCAAACTTACCAATAATAAACCGGTTAGTTTGGGTTACTTTGCAATTTTAATCAGACATCACCAAACTTACCGATCATAACCCGGTTATTTTGCAATTTTATTCAAACATCCCCAAACTTACCGATAATAACCTGAATAGTTTGGGTTAGTATGTAATTTTATTCAGCTATTTATAAACTCACCAATAATAACCCGGTTAGTTTGAAATTTCTGTCAGACATAAGTCCGTCGATTTTAATCTGATACTCCAAAGGAATGTGAGCTGGTGGCTCCCTACATTAGAACGCCAATGGTCACCTGACGTTACACCTGTTTTTGCCATAATCTTCACCCCCTCGCTCTTCATACGGAAAGTGTCAGATTAAAAACGACGGACTTACCCATAATAACCCGGTTAGTTTAAGTTAGTTTGTAATTTTAATCAGGCATATATCCAAACTCACCAATAACAACCCGGTTAGTTTGGGTTACTTGCAATTTTGATAAGACATCACCAAACTCGCGGATAATAACCCAGTTAGTTTGCAGTTTTAAAAAGACATTACCGTGTAATCAGGCATATAGCCAAACTAACCAATAATAGCCCGGTTAGTTTGTGTTAGTTGGCAGTTTTAAGAATGCATTACCAAACTTACCGATAATAACCCGGTAAGTTTTGGTTACTTCACAATTTTAATTAAACATTTCCAAACTTACCGATGATAACCCGGTTAGTTTGGGTTATTTTGCAATTTTAGTCTGACATTACCAACAATAATAACAATAACCTGGTTAGTTTGGATAAGTTTGCAATTTTGATCAGTCCTCTATGTTCAATTTTCGAAAATACAAATTTCGATTTTTTTACGAATGCTGTTATCTCGAAAACGCTTATTTCGAAAATTAATATTTCGAAAATCAATAATTTGGAAAACATAATGGTAATGTTTGATTAAAATCGCAAACTAACCCAAAATAACCGGGTTATTATCGGTAAGTTTGGTGATCTCTGATTAAAACTGCAAAGTAACCCAAACTAACCGAGTAATTATTGCTAAGTTGGGAAATGTCTGATTAAAATTGCAAGCTAAAATAAACTAACCCTTACTATTAACTAAATTTACAGAAAAAGTGTTGAAATTGGCCAAATTATCTCATGATAACATATTTGTACTCATACCTGATACACCCCATATACCTTTTTGTGAACCAATGCATCTGTGTTAGGTACTAACCATTCAAAGTGGGGAAAAGGCAACATTGTAAAAAAAAGCCTTGATGGTGATACATCCTAAATATTTCCTTAACTACCATCTGATAGAGAGTTGGCAAAGCTTTGTAAAGATTGGGCGAGAATTATTCTCATATTCACATAACGTACAGCAGGATGAATAGTCAAAAACCAACAGCTATCGTGAAGCCCTATTCAATCAATAAAAAAAGGGTTAGTATATGTTGTGCAAATTGAGATTAATCAATCGGGTTTTTGTGAAAGGTGTGAACATCCATTGGTGGAAAATCTGATGCAAAATGCAGGAAATGTGTTCGAGGCACAAAACTTTGTCACTGTGAGTTAATCAAAAAACAATATTGAGAGCGTGCGCTTCAGTGGGTGAGAGTAAGATATTAGGTAGGTACATAAAAAGCCATTGCACCATTGAACTTTTATCAGTCTTCTATTATATGAGATATATTTTCTATCAGTATCTACAGTGACCGCCAAAAAGTTTGCAACAAATGGGAAAATATTTTATTATTAAGATATCAAAGAGAATATTACGTGGGATCGATTCAGCATACCCATCAAGAAAAAAAAGCACTTCGATAGATGTCATGTGACCACAGGTTATGGCGGGAAATTTAAAAAGTTCGCCTTAAATATGTAAAAAGTGGGGTTAGATGACCAGAAATCGAAAAATTTAGGAAAGAAAAGTGGTTCAGGATTCGATTTTACGTCTATGTGTAAATTTTTAAAAAGGTACAAGGATTTTTGATAAATATTAATTTTTTGGCTTGTTTCCTGGTAATTTGAAAAATATCAAAAACTTTTCGCTTGGTTCACATAATTCAAAGTGAAACTAACAAAAAAAAAAAACCCAGTGCAGCCATTCTGCTTAATTGTCCCGCGGGAAATAGTAAAAAACCAAAAATTAATTTTCAGACCACTCTGATGTTGTTGCAATGACCTACAGAAGACAAAAATTTGAAATAACAAATTTGGAATTATCATAAAATCATTCTAAATGATCCAATACCTCTTTTCTAAATTCAATCAAACCAATATTTTTGCGAAAAGTTTTTGATATTCTTCAAATTACCAGACCAAAAAATTGATATTTATTAAAAATCCTTGTACCTTTTCAAAAATTGACACATAGACGTAAAATCGAATCCTGAACAACTTTTCTCTCTATAATTTTTCGATTTTTGGTCATCTAACCCCACTTTTTACATATTTAAGGCAAACTTTTTAAATTTCCCGCCATAACTGTGGTCACATGACATCTGTCAAAGTGATTTTTTTTGTTGATGGGTATGCTGAATTGATCCCACGTAACATTCTTTTTGATATCTTAATAATAAAATATTTTCCCATTTGTTGCAAACTTTTTGGCGGTCACTGTATATTAGACGAGAGCATGATGTTCTCCGAATATCTATTCAGCGACGCGACCCTAGATGCCAACATATTAGTCAAGGAGATACTTCAAACCTTCTGGACAACCTTAAGAAGCTGATAAAGAACGCAAATCCATCTTTGGCAAAAGGTCAAAGATACACCCCGACAATATTTGCAAAATCCTTCATTATTGCAGTTTAGTTTGAGTGTTGATTCTTTCTCATTTTTTTTTTTTTTTTTTTACGGATATGCGCACTCGCAAGGAAATTTCCTCGGAAATCACGCTCGAGAAGCGGCAAGTGCGCGGAAATGTCGGTGTATGTTGGTCTTGAAACGGTTCAGGTTGTAACCTGCAGGGAAAACCGTCGCAGGGAGTTTATTCCACAGCGATGCTGTTCTCCAGAGATATGAATTCTGATATAATGAGGTTCTTGGTGCCTCTAGTTTGACAGTAAATTCATGGTTACCGTCTGTTTGACGGGTTCGCCTGGTAGGTGCTACTCTCGGTGGAATCATACGTGCCAACTCTTCAGAGCATTTTCCGTGCTAGTACCTGTAGAAGAGAGATAAATCGCCCACAGATCTGCGATGTTCGAGACCATCCAAGTTACGAGTAAGTGCGGGGTCATTGATCAGCTTGATAGCTCGTTTTTGCACGGTATTCAAAAGCATTAAGGTATGTTTGGGTGCTGCACTCCATATATGTGAGCAGTACTCCATAGTTGGTCGAATCTGGGCTTTGTAGAGTGTCAGCAATTGGCTTGGTGTGTACAGATGTCTTGTACGAAATAGCACCCCCAGCTTTTGGGAGGCCCTTTTAGCAATATCTGCCACGTGACTGTGCCAAGACATGTTGGTCTCTGCAGTAACCCCCAAGATGTTCAACTGGCTCTGTAATGTGACAGCTCTTCCAGATAGCATGATGTTTGGCTCACCGGTGCTGGTCTTTTTTGAAAACAGAGCTGCTTGGGTTTTCTGCGCGTTGAACTGTACAAGGTTTTTGTTACCCCAGTCCTCTATTATCTCCAGGTCGTTATTTATCTGCGATATTTGAGTTAGTCTAAGATGATGGAATTCACGTGCGGAAAGACCTGTGGGTGGTATGAGTGAGGAGACTACATTGCCATCGTCTGCAAAGCAATAAAGTGGATTATGGGTTAAAACCCAGGAGGTACCTAAAACCCTCCTTTGTGCAAATGAGTAAATTGAAAGTGCTTTTAATTGTGATATTTGGTCCCATAAATTTTAATGATTTGAGCTTTGCCGTGGCTTGTGCAAACATTCTGTTCTTCCTTATATTAATGTATATATCGTTGATCTGATCGTTACATAGTATACCCTATCACCTTATTACCGTAATTAATGTCCTCAAAATAAAAGTCCTCTAATTGCAGTTAGCGCGGAGCGACACGGATCTCAGCGACTACCATATACTCTAGCAAGTCCAATGCGTTCTCAGCAATCAGGAAGCCGAGAATATGTGCAGGGTCAACATTATGCAGATTCGAAAATCCGGAACTAAGTTGTTGTTTCCCATCTGTAACCAACTGTTGTATCTTGCATCCAGCAAATTGAGGATCTTCCTACGTGCCACCATCTGTTCAGGGTAGTTGTACAGCCTGTGAATCGGGTCATCAGCCTCATTCCTGTCACAAAAGTTGCATGCGTCCTCTTCTGTTTGTCCTATTCTCTTGTAATGCACCATGAACTGCCCATGGCCAGTCAACATCTGTGTTACTTTTCTGTTGAATTTTTTGCGGCCTTTCCATCTCATTGCGAAACATTCTATGGGTGACTCTACCTTTGATTCGTCCTAGATCCTTTGCCGTCATTAGCGTCCTCTCTTTAAGTTTGAATTTAAATTGAATTTATATGAATTAGCCCCAGTTGTGTAATCTCGGTTCAAAACAAAGTTTAACCGAACTCGACTGGTACTTGAGCTTTCCCATTTAAAATATATTGCTGTCAGCTATTAATCAAATTTTATCAATTTTGACATCAATGCATTTCAAATGGGGAACATCAAGTACCAGTCGAGCTTAGCTAAACTCTGTTTTGAACCAAGATTGTACAACTGGGCTTTAATCTACGAAGTTATGACATCATCGATGTCAAAAGTACAAACCTTCGTGAAATGAACTTTATGTAATTTTTAATGCCAATTGAAAGTTTCATTTACACATTTTCGGAACCTGTCAAGTTCGCCATTTTTTAACCCTCTGTAAAAAATATACATACGAATTTTTAGAGTGACAGCAAGTCAATATGGTTTATTAAAATCCTTTACTACACATTAATAGTTATTTGCAAATGTGCTTATGAACATGATTAAAATAACGAGTGGGCGAGATTAGAACGACGAGGTCGTAGACCGAGTCGTTCTAATCACACGAGTTTTGTAGTCATGTTTAAACGCACGTGTGATGTACAACGTTTTATCTACAAAGCGGTTAGAGCGTTGGCCGCCAGAGGCTGTCCGCAGGGCGGAGTTCTATCCCCGATTCTGTGGTGCCTGGTGGTTGACGACCTGATTACTAATCTAAATAAGGCAGGCTTGTATACTCAGGCCTATGCCGACGACCTGGTTATCCTTTGTCCGGGTAAGGACGCCGTCTCAGTGCAGGGCCCTATGGCAAGGGCTCTGCGCATAGTGGACCGGTGGTGCCTTGCGGAAGGACTCAGGATAAACCCTAATAAGGCGGAGCTCCTACTCTTCTCCAGGAGACGCAACTTCGGCACACCGCCCAACATTTCTCTAGGAGGTGTGACTCTTAAATACTCCAGGGTGGTTAAGTATCTAGGCGTCATGCTAGATTCTAAACTGTCCTGGTATGAACACGCAGAGAACAGGATGCAAAAAGCTACCTGTGCCCTTTGGGCATGTAGACGGGCCTTTGGTTGCACCTGGGGTCTCTCACCGAAGATCCTTTACTGGATTCCTAACTCTATAGTTAAACCCCTTCTCACGTACGGGGCCATCGTTTGGTGGCCTTGCACGGAGAAAGCCAAAATACGGGCACAACTGGACAGAGTCCAGCGCCTTTCCTGCCTCAGCATAACGGGCTCCATGCGTACGGCCCCAACAAGGGCCCTGGAGACCCTCCTAGGTCTCCCGCCTCTGGACCTCGTGATTCAGTTCGAGGCCATGAGGACAGCCTATAGACTGCACGTCCTTGACGAAATGCGCACCGGCGAAACCGGACACGCGAGAATTTGGTCTCAGGCCGCAGAGAAATGTCCTGTCCTTCTGATGGGCAGTGATATCATGCGACCGGAGCTTGTTCATAGCAAAGGCTTGGAGGCCCATATCACTGAAAGAAGTGAATGGCTGGGCGGCTCCAAGCCAACTGTACTGACTAGTGGAGCTATCTGGTACACGGATGGCTCCAGAATGGATAACAGGTCAGGGGCAGGTTTTTGCGGAGGGTCCCCTAAAATTAGTGAATTCTTTTCTTTAGGGGAACACGCTACTATCTTCCAGGCTGAAATTTTCGCTGTAATGGAGTGTGGTCGAGAAATTTCAAACCGGCGCCACAGGAATGCAGTCGTTTCAATCTTCTCCGACAGCAGAGCCGCCATCAAAGCCATTATGGCTGACACTGTGCGCTCTAAACTAGTGGCTGGTCTCCTAACCGGACACTGGCACCTAAGACGCCATCTCCACAGCATGGGCACTACGGACGACCCGGAATGCCGCTGGTGCATGGAGGAGGAGGAGACGGCAGACCACGTCATCGGTGAGTGCCCTGCACTCACGCGCGCGAGGTTCAAGCACCTGGGCCAGTTGTATTTCTTGCCCGATGACGTCAAAAGGATGAAGCCAGGGTGCCTGATTGGCTTTTCTAAGGACATAGGCCTCTGGTAGCACTCAGTGGGGGACGACGGGTCCACCATTGGAGTTCTATGTGCACTACGGTTGCGGCCGCCCACTCTTTCATTCATTCATTCATTCATCTACAAAGCGAAAAATGAGAAAGTATTTTTTTGTCTCCAAAAAAACGTCAATTTGTGAGCACCTGTCAAGATGTTAGAAATTTAATTTTTATGCTGGTAGGCAAATCCAGCGGGTTGACACCTGTCGAGGTGGTAGAAATTTAATTTCTATGCTGCTAGGCAACCGCAGCGGCAGTAGAAGTACTTTTAGTGCCGCTGGAGCGGCAGCAAAAGTAATTTTAGTGCCGCTCGTACTTTTACTGCCACTTAACCATCCAGTTACCCCCGAGCTTTCCCCATTCGTTTGGAGAAAAAATAGCGTGTTGCATACGGAGTAGAAGCACTTTTTTTGTGCTTCAGCACAAAAAAGTAAAGCTGCTACTCCTAATACAACAATATACTATTTTTTTAAATTTTCGTTTATTAGTAGTTGTCTACCTTCATTTTACCTTTCCAGATTTAACTAAGAAATTTGTCAAATCACAAATACTAGTTGTGTTATAGGTTCACAGTCCATCTGATATATATGAGACAATCTAGTCCATAACACCACTAGTGTTAATAACCTAGTTCATAACATCACTAGTTGTGTTACGAGTCTCATAGCATATATCAAATTCTAGAAAAATGGTTGTGTGAAAATGTCATAACCAAACGCTTATAGATAAAACCTATTACCTACACAATTTTAGCATGACTTAAAAACGAAGTCATATCAGACCCTACTAATAGGAATTTTCATAGGCATTTTTGGTTCTTATCATGAGAATATGGTGTGATTTCCTGCACTTATTTCGAAATCAAGCCTGCTCAACAGTTCGGTCCGTATTTGTTTGAAATATTATGCATTTTCTGATAATCATAAATATATTTTAACCCACATTTATTGCTTTGATTAGTCACCCCTTATCGGGATATGGATTTGCCTTGATGATGGCAACCACGAGGCTTTGTCGTTTTTCCACTAATGAACTTATAAAACTGCACATATGGTTACAAGAAGAAAGCGAATAAGAACTGTAGAAAAAGGACATATCCTACGAAAAAATAGCATTAGATAAGTAAAACAATTATGGTAATTATAGGTCTGTTTCTGTAGAAATCACAAACCTGTCAGAGCGAATTTCCTTGGTTGAAAGCAGTCAGGAACAGTCAGAAAACTAGTTTCAACAAATGAAATTCACTCTGACTGGTTTGCGATTTCTGCAGAAACAGACCTTATATTAATAAGAAAGAAAAAGACCCATTGATCCTTAATTCATCTTTAACTGAACCAGTTCACTTATCTTGAAATCTTCACAATAAATGAAGATGTAAACGAGAAAAAATTAGAAGTGCTAAATTAAGCAGAATTTTAATTAAATATCTTATCTGAATACTCTCATTTGCGGTGGGTGTTTCAAAATAAAAAAATAAACCTATAAATGAGTTTTCAAGATAACTTCATTTGAATTCGTGATAAATAATTATTGGTATAAAGCGGTGCAACTTATTTCAAAAAAAGAATGTGTCTGTTTTGAGTCTTGCAGATAGATAGATACCATGTTTGTTAAGTATAAGACCCGGCCCCTAATAAGTCTTAATTCACTAGGAAATGCTACAAAGAAAATATTGCCGGTAAACCCATCATGATCGGCGAAACGGACACACAGGCTG
Organism: Ceutorhynchus assimilis; assembly: GCA_917834065.1. Classification (NCBI taxonomy): domain Eukaryota; kingdom Metazoa; phylum Arthropoda; class Insecta; order Coleoptera; family Curculionidae; genus Ceutorhynchus; species Ceutorhynchus assimilis. Next base: position 26,758,128 of record OU892287.1, read on the forward strand.
ACAGTGACAATTTCTCATGAGAAATGCAACATCAACAATGGCTCGTCCGCTCGTCCCGATAAAGTATATCGCCGTTAATTATGTCCAACTTCAAAGAACGTTGACAATCGCCGGTTCAGAAATAGAAGCGCTTCTTCGCCATCAACGTACCCACCCCTCTTCGGTCTCGTCTCTGCCGCAGTTCCGGCAAGATCTGGTGCCAAACAACGAGATCTCGAATTTGGAAGGCCAGACTGGAAGGCAATTCCTATTTATTTTTGGACACAACCATCAATCTAACCGACAAAAAATGGAAGTGGAATCTTACAAGTGTAACTCCATGGTAGTACCTTTTATACCCCCAGAAGTGAATTCAGGAAAGCTAAATGAAGGTTCGTAAATACTGCCGGTCTTGTTATCATCACCAAAGAGTCAAAATAAATTAATAGCAATAAATTGGGTTTTCGATGAAAATACAGAATATTATTTAGAATTATTTTTTTCAAATAAATGTAATAAATATATCAGAATTTCAGGTTGTTACCTATTGCATCAACACAATTTGCAATATCGTGACCAACAAATTAGCCTCAACAAACTACCGACCTCTACAAATCGCTAATCGTTGAAGACAGCCTCAGTATACATCCCAGCGACTTGGGGACAATGGAAAACCCACGTGCATGCCTAGAAATAGAAGCGCGTGGATTAAAAGCGAACAATGGCTCAATTGAGAATCTCAACTCGGATTATTACACAAAGTTAATTTATGGACCAAGCCGCTTCATCTTTTCTTATTTTCGTCATAAAGGCCCAAAGATATTTGTTACAACTCGTGTTTTGCTTCTTTCGGCTTTCTGCCAAAGAAAATAATAGATTTAGGTATCTTTATTTTGGGCTTTAACAAAGATAAAATTGCACATGAAATTTGCTAGTTAGTTGTGTATTAGTTAGACCGCATGAATTAGCTCGAAGCTAAAATTACAAGCCTTCCTACATTGACAAAGATTAGATTTTGAAATGTCTTTTCTGAAAAGATATCAAATTTTGCTTTCTAAGTGGAAAGAATTTTTGGAACATGTACATAAATTTGAATTTCAAGGAGATGGGATGGCCGCAAGGGTATTTTATAATCTAACTAAAACTTTCGATTGCATCGATTACGAAATATTGCTGAGGAAACTGCATTTGTATAGCTTTGGAAGCGAGTCTATGAATTGATTCAGGTCATATTTATCACGAATAACTCAATTGAGGGAACTATATCAGATCCACTACATTGAAACGGTGGCCTTTGAACGCAATAGTCAGCACGCTTACAGAGCAGGCAGGTCCACTGAGACAGCTCTGTCCCAACTGACGAGCATGATACAAGAAACTCTAGACGAGAAAGAAGTCACACAATGCGCCTTCCTAGACATCGCTGGTGTCTTTGATAACACATCTCATGTGGCCATTCGAAGAGCACTAACGAGAAGGGGAGCCAACGACACAATATCTTGATGGATGTGTAAGATGCTTGCCATGAGGACATTAGAGGTGAGCATTACTCGAGGAACTTCCCAGGGCGGAGTATGCTCACCGCTGATGCGGAGCCTAGTGGTGGATGAACTACTAGAAATACTGAACAACCTGGGCTTGCACTGCGTTGGGTATGACGATGATCATTATAGCAAGAGGAAAATTCGAGGGCACTTATGAACTCTTACAAAGGAGAAAACTCCCTATAGAATAAAGGACATCCGACTAATATTGCACAGTGGCGTAGCCAGTAGGGGGGCAGGGGGGACGCCCTCCCCCCGCCCCTGCATGTATGGCGCCCCTACCGCTCTTAAAAAACAAAAGCAAAATAAATTATAAAATTATGCTGTTTCTTATTTATTTTATTGACCTCTTCACCCTTTATTCTTTATCGTTAGTCGTCATTGTCTGATAGTTATTTATTTTCATTTCAGTTTCTGTTCTATTCTATTAAGTACATTATAATTTCTGAAAAACAAAATTGAAAAAACAATTATTATGAATTTAAATTTATTTATTTCTCTATTAAACTACGGGCTTCGGTGGGGCTGTCCTATCATCCGTCCGGAGTAGTTCTAGTTTTCAAGGCGTCCGGAGACGTCCGGGAAGATTTTTTGAACTTATCCGTGTTTAACGGCATGTCCACACATTATTTTTTTGAAGCTTAATTTATGTTTTTTGGGCGTGGCACCTGTGAATTTTTCGCATGCGGCGGGATTTTCATCTGTAATATTTTCCCCCAATAAGCAAATATCACAAAAGCAAACAAACAATATAGAGTTTCGCAAAATTATCCTATTCATTTGTTACCCCCCCCCCCAAAAAAAAAAGGAAAAAATTATATGCGTCCCCTTATGTGTTTGCCCTCTCCGCCCCGCGAGGCTGGATACGCCACTGATATTGCACCGGTGGCGGAAGTCAAATATCTTGGCATAACGCTGGTCTGCAAACTCGGATAGAGAAAATACATTGAGGGAGGCTACAAGGCCTGACATGGTGTGCCCAAACCTTCCAGTTAAAACCTGGAAATGGAAACCAGGGCTGGGACTCTGTAACGAATAAAGATATTTTCTCTATCTCTATCGACGTCCCCTCTCTATTGATTTTGAAAAAAAAAAGAAGAAGGCAGCAAGTACCATAGCGATAGCGATACTGATCTCTATCCGTTACAGAGTTCCAGCCCAGGGATCTTGAGAACGATCTACACCCTGATAGTAAGGCCAACCCTACTATATGGAATTTGGTTCAAATAAGTTGAGAAGCAAATTATAAAAGCAGCTCTCAACAAACTACAGCGCCTGGCGTACACATGCTTCACGGGCGCAATGACAATTTATTTTATAGCAGCCATCGAGACAATTTGTAGGTCTCGCACCTCTTCACATCGTGGTGGAGCGGGCCGCTAGACAAGCATTGACTAGAATCACGAGAGAGGGGGCTGGCGATGGAGGTTGACTTGGAAGGAGAGAATTAGCATCTCTAAGCAAGCTTATTCCGCTCCTCGAGCTCCCCAGGGATGATATGATCAAAACATATAATTTTAAGAAACGCTTCACAGAAGCCATAAGAAACAGAGAAGAATGGAAAGGAAATACCACATCCATTCTTAAAATGCAGCAGAAAGCCGTTAAATGGTATACTGATGGGTCAAGAACTGACCGAGGACCGGAGCCGGAGTATACTTGGTCCTGGAATCAAGTTCTCCGAAGTAATGGGAAAGATGTGCTGAGTTCAATCTTGATAGAAACTAAAGATTGTCATATTCTCAGACCGTCAAGCAGCCATCAGATTGGTTTGGGCATGCCTGGGAAAGTTAAACCAATTGGGAAAAAATAACAAGCTATCTCCTCAGTAGATACCGGGATACGCAGGGATCGAAGGTAATGAGAAGGCGTACCAATTGGCGAAATTGGGAGCACAAACACCGCTTTCAGGACCAGAGCTTTTCTGTGGCATAGGGGCGCACGTCTTTAAGCATTCAGAAAAGAAGAGCGAAACAAATGGATACAATGGGCCCACTAAAGAGGCCTAAGTATAAGGTGATGCAAGTCACCCCTCCAAATCTCTATCTACATCTACAAATGGATCATTCTCTGGGAACAGCTTCGAGAGTTAAAGCAATCAAAAATGTTTGTTGGGACCCGTCGCATTCTCACTTTGAGTGAATTGAAATCGGAAACGGAGACAGCTGCCGAGGAAGGGAAGGAAACTCCAGAACATCTCACGGAGTGCGAGGCGATCGTGAAAAAACGAATTGCCTGCTTCGGATGCTGCACCGTTGGACGGGAAGAAATTCCATCAGAACCATCCAGCTTACATGCATTCATAAGAGCTTTAAAGCTGTATGAGGTGCTTTGTATGAGATTTCTATCAACTGAAGCACCCATAAGGGTGACACGATAGATCAATGCAGGTCGCAATGTTACAATACCCCCAATTGATATCGAGTGGTCAAGCTAGGGGGTTTTGTTTCTCCCTATCCTACGTACTTATGATATTCTAATACCTCATTTGCAGATTTTTAGTTCGGTTTACTTTCAATCATTCTGAGTAAAGCAGGTATATTTGAGATTTTTTACGTAGGTTTTACTTTTGAGTGCCTTTAAGCTTTGTGGTTGTATGGAGTTCAATTTTATGTTTCTTCAGCCATGGCTAATTTAGACGATGTGGCCCTTCTGGGGTCACTGGAAAATGCTGAAATTGGTTTCGTGCGTATGACTTCACTAAATTGACACTGGAGGTAGGACAACCTAACCTTATCCCATTTGCTTATATGGAATTGAAGTGTCATACTTTCTTCTTTTGATATTTTTTCGGTGTTTTAGATTTGTTTGATTTGCTGTTTGATAGTTTATAAAGACATTTATTCACGTTCATACTGCATATTCGGCGGCATTGTTTTTACATCCTACAGCGGCACAATACGAGGATATTTTGACCCTAGTCTACATATACTATTCTAGGAAGTGAATTATATTTCAAGTAGAAACAATTTTTTTAAGGATTAGGAGGGCTAGATGGCGAAATTTCAAAAATATACTAATTTTTATACTAATAGAGACTCTACCCTACCTTTCTCATCTTCAAAATTCCTGCTTCAATCAAATGAAGCATCATTAACAGTAGGTATCATTTTAATGGTGAATTATATGATTGTGTTTTATGTATATCTTTTTGTTTTTTTAGTGTTGTGTTTATTGTTTTCTGTTTTTATTTTGTTTATTACACTTTAGATATTCAGGGGAATGGATATCAAGGAAGATATATTGTTTTTGTTAACTTTTCATAACATCTTGTTTATTAGAGTTCCTAGTTTATTTTGGATTATTCTATAAATAAAAATAGATCAAATCAACTGTCCTAATCACTTATGTCGCTCTTAAAGATAATTTGACTGCCTTACAAAAATAACTATACCTATTAACTTAAATACCTACGATTTTACTTAGAACTATAACTATTAAACCGAACAATAGGTTTCTTTTATTAAGAAGGCATGTCCCCACGGTTTACATATCACTTCCTGCCATGGAACAATCCCTTCATTTGATATAAAATAATCACACAACAGATCTCTTAAGTTTTTTGCACTCCTTGTGTAATTATTTGAGGCTACTGTCCTTGGATATTTTAAATTCTGACCCTCTTTTCTCCATTCTCCATCACGCAGGATGCCATTTTTATCGGCATAGTCTACATAGCTTGTTGGGAAGTATTTTCTTGCAGTAGGTGGGAGATCTTTCTCTGCGTTCTGTAGGAAGTTGTGAAGAACCACTGTTGCCTGCACTATTATTTCTGAAACTTCCAGTGATGCATTAATAGGTCTTCTCAAAACTCCCCATCTCTGGCTTAGTATGCCAAATGCGTATTCAATGCAGCGGCGTCCCCTGCTTGTTCTGTAATTAAAAATCTTCTTCTGTTCCCCCAGGTATGACCCAAGGATATGGTCTTGAAATGTTGTCATGTAGTGGGAATGCAGCATCGGTAACCAGAAAATGTGGCAGCACCATATTCGTATTGGGTAATGCTTTTGGTGGTGGAATATCTAAGGTACTCTCCAACAAGGCATTTCCAAAACCACTATTTTTAGAAATCGCTGAATCGTGGTTTAATCCCGCACCACCAATATCAACCATTCTGAATCTGTAGAAGGCGTCGCAAGTGGCCATTAAAACAATGCTATATTGCTTTTTATAATTAAAATATATATACTGCTACTTTTTTTAGAGGCATTAAGACAATGTGCTTTCTGTTGACTACTCCTATGCAATTAGGAAGGTTCCATCCTTTGTAAAATTCTTCAGCTGTTTCCCGGAACTCTTTCAACGATGGTTCTGGGAGCTCGATTGGTTTTAATTTTTCCCATAGAACTTTGCAAGTTTATTTTATAATTTGGCGCACTGTTGCTTTTCCCACACGATATCCCCAAGCAATTTTTTGCATTGAGCAGCCCTCTGATAGATAACTAAAATAAATTCGTACGTTAAATTTTGGGTTACTCCAGACATAGGTATTCCAGATACACACTGCAAAGTCATAACAAGTCATTGTCCTATGGATATTTTCATTTTTCTTCTTTTTTTTTAAGGAAGGAGAAATGAGTTTTAGGAGAAATTTGAACTAGTTATTGTTCATTCTCGTGTATTTTTTGAAAAATTGGTCTTCATCCAACTGCTGCATGTACTTTACAAAAGTAGCATAAGTTCCTTCGATGTCCCTTCTCCTTAGGGTTGCCACTTTCTTTAAAAGTGAAAAAATGACATTTAAAAAAAAAAAATCTTAATGCAAGTAAAATGGTCGCGAAAGGGAGCTGAAAAAAATGAATATTTAAGCTCATCTCGAAAAATAGTGGTACTTGGTGGTACTATAGGGCACTCCAACGAACTGTCAAAAACGGAATAAATATGGCTTCTGTTGGATAAACAAACCTAAGTTTACCCTATCCTTTTGAAAATTTGAGGTATTCCAATACAATTTTGTTAATTTTATGTATTGTAATGCCCGCATTTTGCTGTGTGGTAAATTGTAGTAGTAGTGCTAGTTGCTCGGCAATCCTCAATCCTCAGAGTTCTCGACTTGTAATTAAATAGGTATAATAATCGCCTATTCTTTAAATTTATACGTCTGTGTAGTTTGTTATATTATAAAACAAAAGATATAAAATGAGTGAAGTCAGTTCAAAATATGAAAAACGCAATAAAATTATTAGGAAAAAATTTAAAACGCCTTTTCGAATAGAACTAAATAGCACAAAGTAAGTATATGGGCAACCGGCTGGTTTCTCCCGCAGCGGCCATTAAAACCGATTTTTTGGACTACCCTATTGAAATAGTTTTTAAAAAGGACATTTTAAGGTTTAAAAAGTCACAAGGACAATTTGTTTGAAAAAAGGACTGTCCTTTTCAAAAAAGGACAGGTGGCAACCCTACTTCTCCTATTTATCGGCCTTGTAGCCCAACGCCTGTGCCTTATGGTGCTTCTTGGATATTCTATTGTCGCTATTGAGGTTGCGAAGCTCAAAAACATATGGGCCATACCAAGAGCAGCAATTTTTTCATTAATTTTCATGATTTCACACCAATCACACCACAAAACATGAAAAAAAAAAAATTGAAAAATCGATTCTGGAAATTTCGCGCAAAAATATTTGAAAAATTGTTGGGTTATGTTTAAAAATTGACAGTTGATTGTATTAAAATACTCCTTCAGTGAACACCCTCAATACCTTATGCTTATGCAATGTGATAACGTTAAGGAAGTGACTACGACTAATCATTAAAATTGTGCTCACGCGTTCACTAAACCCGGCAATAAAACCAAAAATATTACGTATTAATCCAAGCCACACGCACACGCTTTACTAGGGTCATTCCAATCTTATCGTTGGCATCTCCTACAATCCTGAATAACATTTGAAAAAAAAAAAAAACAAAAGTTTGACTTCTCTCAATTCAATGACCAACTGGTCATATAATGAGCGGCTACGAGTCAGCGCTGGACTTGGGGCTTGCTACCCGAAGGGATGTAGAAAATACTTGCCAGCACTAACTACTTGTGGAAAAACTGACAGCACTGCAATCATTCCTTTCTATCCAAAAATGACTGCCGGAATCCGTAATAGTGATGTGTTGAGGATTTATATTTTTTGCTTCTTACTCAGTGGCGTGCAGACCCACCCCTGTAGACCCCGCAGTGCGGGAGGGCCCCAGCCTTAAGGGGGGCCCCGCCGGGTCACTAAAACAAAATAAACTCAATACCTACACAATACGCACTTTCCGTCACTTTAAAAAGATAGGAGCCCCATGAACAATTTTTGCAGGGGGGCCCCAAAAAAATGTTGTACGCTACTGTTTTAACTTACTTACCTATGGACGAAGGACCAATGTACCGCACTGTTTAATGCTCTTTTGAGGTACACGGAGTCCTTACTTAAAAAAAATCGATTAAGTTTCTATTTTTTAGTGAAGAGCGGTATTTCGTTAAAAAAAATATGACATAGGTACATATTTGGACTGGTTCAAGGGTGCGGCGTTGCCTTCAATTTCAATAGTAGGTAAAGTGCGACAACTGAATGAACCTGTGTGGAAGGAATGCGGGCAAAATCCTCCTGATTGGTGCGAGATAAAATATACATATACGCGGGTAGTCGCGTCAGGGTAACCGCAATTTTCGCAATGCACCACGTCGGGGACCCGTCGCACAGTGTTGCTCTCAATGGACAAAATTCAAAAATGTTTGAATTTATTTTTGGATAATTGAATATGGCTATCTGTAAAGAAATGCCTGGTGATGACAAGTATATTATTGTTAACTTTTTTTGTTCACGAGTTCCCAAAAAACAGATAAACAAAAGGAAAAAGAATTTTGTGCATCTTTTGGAAGGTTATTATAAAATTGAATTTTGAAAGGGCGTTATATTGTTTTGAGGTTATTATTTTTTTATTACATTAGGAGGGTTATGGACAACATTGTAGAGGGTAAGTACTCAGTTACACTATTTGCCTTTTGCAGATAATTAATTAAAATATCTAAAATATTTTTATTAGATTTAAAAAATACATAAAATTATAGTCCTATAAATTTTTGAATTTGAACTCTGCAAACCCTCTACTTTAAAATGACAGTTATTATTATTTGCGAATTTTTGCGATTTTTTTAATTTTTTTATTTTCATTTCGTTGCTATTCCTAATAGCATTTTATACCAACAATGGGTAACTTGCGGCACGAATCAAAAACCTTAAATGGTAATGGAAACAATTCAAGTTTACTTAAAACTAGAAAATTGTTCTGCTAACATAAGAAAAAAATCTGGGAGTGCAGCAACAAGTGGGACAATGGAAATAACGTCATGACGCGCAAACATCCTCGTCTAGCTATTAGTTCTTAATTTTCGTATTTTTGAAAATTTTAACATTTTTAATGACAATTGTACCATCTTTATAATTTTTTTATCTACAAGAATATTATTTTTTTTGACAAATAAATTCACCCAAGGTTTTTTAATTAAACATTATAATTTTTGTTTGTTTCATACTGTACATAAGAACTATTTTTTTTTGTTCAAATATTCTACATCTGGGTTGTCGACTAAAATGTTTATGTATAAATAAAAACATTCGCATTAATTAATTCAACTTTGTAATCAAGATATGAATTTTGTCCAAATTCCCCTATGAGACGCAACACTATGCGTCGTGTCGTATGGTATAAATTTTCGTCTTCCCCTCGGTTACTTTATACTTTACCAAGGTTCACTTTGACTCAGTTGTCGCACTTTATATTGTTGTCGACTGTAATGAAAACATAAAACCAACAGGACGACACTGGCCTATTTAATTTCAAATAGGTATGTATTTTCTGTTTATGAGTGAGAAACATCATGAATAATTAGGGATTATCGATAACCGGAGTCAAAGTTACATGAGAATACAGGGTGTAAGAAAAAAGCATCTACTTACACTTTCATGTAAGATACATTTCTTGTTAAGTCTTCGTCGGCATTGAAGCATCCAAAGAAGTTACTAATGATCGACACAAGATAATAAGTTATTGTTCAAATTTTGCTTATTATGTACGATGAACGGCTTACTTAAATCGCAAACTTATCTCTGTGCCGCTTATAGATATTGCTTTTGTTGAATGCTGAGGACCTACAAAAAGCGCCAGTGCCGTTACGAACAACAGGACGTCTTTGAGAAGTGTTGACTTTAAAACAATGCGCGGTGAGCTTTGATGTTTAAATTTGATAGTAGCAAAAAAGTTACAGTATGTGCAGTTGCAGGATCTTGTCGATAGCTTTGTAACGTGAAGTTTGTTTAGGTGGCGCAAAAAATTTCTCTCGATAATGAGTTTGTTTGCTTAGCATTATTTTTAGTTGTTACAAAACATTACTTTCTATATTTAGATAAGGATGTTAATTAAAATACCTCTAATATCTGAACTTTATATGAAGGTAGTAGGTTAATGTGAAGAAAAATTTGTCACTGCCGGAAATACAAGTCTTAACCTCACCCAACATTATCGGCTCGGTAGGAATTATTTAAGGAGATAATATTTTTAGAATTGACGAATTTAACGTCCGTCGAAGAGCATATAAACATAGAAAATCGTCCATATCTTGGTTATGCGGAGCGAGCTCAGTAATTTTAGGATAGATCCACTGGCTATAATAACTTCCCTAAGACAGGTCTAAATTTAAGACCGGATGTGCATGAGATGTCGTACATTAAACCACTTAATAAGATTTTGCGGGATCTACTGGAAGATAAACCAAAACTTATACAGGACCGAACAATGTGAGAATTATTTAGAGCTTTGAACAATTAATCAAACGTATTGATTTATTCAGTTATGATCTAATTTTATCAATAATGACGTTTATTTCATACGTTGTATCCGGATACTAAGTGGATTGGATTAATAATGAGGATTAATAATTCTGGAATAAACAACCAGGATTAAAGAGTTTATCCGGATCGGAGTACTTAATCCAATCATCCAAATTTGTAGGAATGAATTAACTCAAATGTGAAATCAACGCCTTAAGTTTTGTTGCTAACTTCAAGAAAAAATCACATATTTGTCACTTGTAATTTTTTCGAGGATTGATGTTATTTGGATATTTTTTAATGAAAAACCGGTGTGAGAAAAGACAATGTTTACCTTTCAATTGTTAATTGAATTTTTTTTTCATCATTGTTGCCTTTGATGAAGTTAGACACAAACGACAAGGCTTAAGAAAGGATTAACACTAATCTTAATCCATTCAATAGTTGTGAAATAAACAAATATGGATTAATAATCCTTATCTACTCAGTTTCCGGATATAATGCGTGAAATAAACGTAGTCAATCTCTGGGAAGAAAATAAAAATTAACAAGGAAATTATTGAACTTTTCTGGAAGTATTTATTATTTGACCACTTGGCTTTCCAGAAAACTATTTTCCATTCGGGATAGTTACCTGAACTAAGCAATTCTTTCCATCCTAAATCCAGCTCTGCACTCTCTCATGACATCCCTCACACAAAAGTTCCTAATGCCTAGAATAATCCCAAGAATTCGGACGAACTGTGGTTTAAATAAATATTCATATATAATTTTCTGAATCTGTGAATGAACTTTGGCAAGGTGTTCTTCCGGGTGCAGCCATCGAGGAGGAGCTTCGGACGATTATGAATGAACATCTTGAGGACACATTTAGAATCTGGTAAAGATGGCTTTCATGCTGCGATGACACTTGTGCCATAATCACACACCAGGCTATCTTGCGCTTGATTAGCTTGTCACCGTCATCACTGTAAATTGCAGGAAGCTCGCATTTTCGGAAAATATAGTGCACATATTTGAAATTTCAGTCGTTGTAAATAAAATTTAATCAATTTATTGCGCACAGAGCTACGAATGCTGGCAGATTTAATTAGGTTTAGCTCTTTTATTACAAGTTTCTCACAATCCCCAATTTTGGCCATCATAAGAACCTCTCAAAAAGTGAAGTGGCTTCTTTGCTGATGCTAGAGAGCCTTTTTGCCTTTTTCAAATAATAAGTTACGGCTTTATTGTGAACGAGGAAGTGTGTAGCGGTCTTGGGTGCCGCACGGTCGGAAATAAAAGTCAACAGGCCACCGACAGGCGTCGAGCCTACAATTTGATCGCGTGTTCCGGACTGCTCTAATTGCAGTAATTGTCAATTAACGGTCGGTATCGTTTTGTACTAGTGGTCAATAGATTTGGGTTAATTTGATTTTGTTATATTGCTTCAGTTAACTTTCAATAATTTTTATTTTCGTGTGATCTTTGACATTTGAAATACCATCTTCATTAATTGAGCATAGCGGTAAAATCTTATAAGGACATAAACGGTTATTCATTATCTTCATAGTTAAAACATAAATGAAAACAATAATTTCTTGACGTTAATAATGAAAAATGGTCCTTAGGTTAAGGCGTGAGGCGTGGGTTCCAGGTAATAAAACACTTACTTAACTTAAAACAGATGCGGTCGAAATACGAGCCTGGAATAATTGAAGTGACTTTTTTGACGACTAATTTAAAAAATTCGTTTGTATGTTTTTAATAAAATTAGTATTATATTTTGGCACACTTCCACTATTATATGGAAACCTAATAACGTTCAATCAATTCTTATATCTGGAGATCTGCCTTTATAGAAAAAAATGAAAGCGGTAGCCGAAACACAACACATCCCAATACCCATCCGATCTGGTAGCTCAGTGACAATGCAACCTGTCAATGGCTAATGCAAAACGTCATTAATCACCGAAGAAAACGGGCTGACACCTCGACCGACCCAAGATAGTGCCCGAGATCTGAACCGAACGAACGCCGAGCGGTAGCATCTGCCGATACCCATAATCGCTTTCGCATTATTATTTTCAAAACAGGAGCGTATCACAAGTAATTTTAGGTTTTTATGAAATGACAGAGTAAAAGAGTATACATTATGATGACAACAAGATTCAACGGCCATAAAAACACCTAAACAATAAAAATTGGAAGATTTTACAGTTGGAGATCTTCAGCTGATAGCAAGCAAAAAATTGTCTTTGTGTGATGACCAGAAGATTGGAAAGCAGGCTTCTCTTGCAACGCTCACCCAGTCGCAGACATACCATAACTACTAGTTGTACAACACTTGACTTTCAAAAGTGCTGACATACAGAAACCTTCACCGGATAATGGCATTCCAATAAACTGAAGATTGAATAAACAATGGACTTTAAATTATTTCTGAAAACAATAATCACGCAACAGAAATGGAAGAACTGTGCTGTGAAGATGAGCATTGATAACAGATTCTCGTATCCTAGAACTTATGGAAGAAAGAACGTAACACATAGAAACAAAGATGGCGGAAAATGCAAGAAACTGCACAGGAGTGTCCTGAAGGCAATCAGGGAGTGAAAGAGAACATGCCTTTTTGAAGGAACGCAATAGTTTCAGCATGAACAGTTTAAATCCAAATTGAGAAATAAATGAGGCAATACGAAGATAGGTTTTGATGGTTTTGATGCTCGGGTCTTAAATTCGTGAACGGTGACCACTCATGCAAAAGATTGGTGAAAACAGAGTTAAAGTGTGCAAAATGTTCTCGCCAATATCATCCGGCGTCTCTGGTGCGGCTCAAGGGAGCCAAAACCCTTGGAATCGGCCAAATATTGTTTCCATCATGCACGACAAAAAGTGATGATAACGTGATGAAGCTGAGTGTCCTCTCGAAGGAAAATGAAATTTTGAACAAGTTGGTACTAACTATGATGGAGAATAACGACCTGCTAAATAGTCGTATTGTAGAATTGGAGGTGAGAAACACTGAATTGTTCTAGGAAATGGATATATTGGAGGAAAGATCGAATGTAAATAAATCCTCTTCCCTGCTCATTTCCCCGCAGAGACCATTGCTTATAGATCCGCCTGTCATATCAACTGATATGAAGGACAATATGAAGGCGCCTGGGAAATTCTCAGCTCCGTAGTCAAGAGGCCAAGAATAGTCGTTGACAAGGAAGATACTCATGAACCACAACAAAGAATGTAAACAACGCGCAGGCAAACACAAATAGGCAAGTTATTACAAATTCTCAGATGCAATATGCAGTTAATGGGGTAATAGTGCAGAGTATTTTACCAAAACATATAAAACGAACTCCCGAGAATTCTGTAAAGCGAAGTTCTTACAACATTGCAAATACTAATATGCAGAAGAAGAGGTCCGCATCCCCTTCAGGAGTCTTTTTACGGGGTACCAGAGAAAAAATGGCTCTTTTTGGAACGTGTCAATATTGAGGCAACGAGGCAGGCTGACCATATCAAAAGCACTGCAAATATTTCAGATGACAAATTGCGAGGAGTTGCAGAGTTACCAACAAAAGCCAACTCTAAATGCTTCAAGGTTGGGATATATGAGAGCTTGTATGACACTATCGACGATAGTAATTTTTGGCCGAATAATGTAATATTTAGACTATTTACCAACCGTAATAGAACAAGGAAATATGTGCCACAGAATAGGAATAATGGGGGAAATTTTCACAATCTGCAGAAAGTGGAGACAACTATCAATATGTGAGAGGTCTGGAATCAAATCTTCAGATTCTGATGTGCAATGTGTCTGTTGAAGACTATGATATCATATGGTTGACCGAGACATTCTTGGACAGCTCGCATCTAGTGAGCTTGGCTTGGATGGGTATTTTGTGCATAGGTGTGACCAATCAGACATGACAAGCGAAGGCTCAACGCAAAGAGGGGTGCTGATAGCGGTCAAGAATGGACTTTCCTGCCGTGTTCTTGGTACCACCATTCAACAATGTGGAACAGGTTTTTGTTATGGTGTCTTTTGGAAATCGTAAAATTCTGGTTGAAAACGCATATATTTCTGGTGTCTCAAATGTCAATGTTTATGAGAATTTCTGTCCATCTGTGATGCACTTGGTTGACGAGGCTGACTTCACAGATATCATTTTGCCTAAAATCTCGTGGATGAATAACGGGAATGGTACAACGCCATATGGAGTTCTGACAAATGAAACCTCATTAATATCTGACTGTGCTCCTTTTTGGGGCTGTTCCAACATATTCAGGTCCCCAATAAATATGGAAATTTCCTAGATTTGTTGTTCAGCAATCATGCTGATGTTCAGGTACCAATCCATTGCTGAAGTTGGACGCTCCGCATCCAGCTTTCGAGTGTATATTTACTATAGATTCTGTACCCAAAACTCTAGCTTCCATCTTTATTATAATTTCAAACTTGCTAACTTTGTGGACATGAACTTATTTTTGGGTAGTTTTGATTGGAGCTCTATTCAGGAGTGCACCGACGTTGATGGTGTGATGTCTCAGTTTTATGAAGTCCTCTATCGCTCAATTGAAATGTTTACACCCATTTCTCGGTACAGGACACCAAAATTTCCACAATGGATGAATAACGATTTAAAAAAACTTATAATTGAAATGAAAAAGGCACACAAAACATGTAAAGCCTCAGGATTGGTAGGTGACTACACAGTTTTCTCGGATCTGAGATCACAGTATGTAGAGAAATATCACATTCTTCATATCGAAGTTACTTAAACGGTATTGAAGACCAATTGATTGATAAAAAATCATTCGGCGGTTTGTCAATTCAAGGAGAGGGAACACAGAGTACCCACAGTGTGTCCTTTAATAATCAGGAGACTAGTAATCCGCAGGAGATCTCGGAGATGTTTAATCAGCATTTTTCATCGGTGTACTTAGAATGGCCGAGTTCGTTTTTGTCATACTTTTCGTCGATTTCCTCCGAAACTTTGACAGGCACGTGATTTATAACTTGAAACTGTCTTATCCAGTCACGTGCCTGTCAAAATTTCGGAGCAAATCGACGGAAAAGATGACAAAAACGAACTCGGCCAATATAGGCTTTCTGAATATGACAAATCTGTCACACTTGGAAAATTGCAAATTTTCATTATTGATGTTTACAACAAAATCTCAAAATTGAAATCATCCTTGGGACCGGGACCCGACTGTATACCAGTAACCTTATTGGGGAACTGCAAATTTGTTTTTTCGGATTTTCTGTGTAAGATTTTTAACCTTTCCTTGAGTAGTGGGAAGTTTCCCTCACAGTGGAAGCTGTCTTTAAGGAGGGAAACAGGACGGACATAGGAAACTACCGTGCAATTTGCAAAATGCCACTGTTTTAAAATATTTTAGAGATAACTCCATTTTTTAAGCATTTCATAATACCTGAACAACACGGATTCATGAAGGCTAGGTCAACTGTGTCCATTGTTCTCTGCTATGAGCAGCAGCTGTTGAAAGTCTCGGAGAGGGGAGAACAAGTTGACTCCATTGATACTGACTTCTCAAAGGCTTTCGACAGGGTTGATCATGGTATTTTGTTGAAAAAGCTACGTGGCCTGGGGATATTTGGGGTTTTGCTTGAGTGGTTTGAAAGTAACATTAGAGGGCGAAAGCAAGCAGTCATAATCAAGGACTATATTTCCTCAGAAGTCATTGTGACATCAGGGGTGGCTAAGGGGAGGATCATCTTTCTACATTCCTTTTTAACTGCTTTATCAACGACGTTAAGGGGGTTTTCTCTGTCTGTCAGTTCCTTGCTTTTGCAGATGATCTGAAACTTTTTATGGTGATTAAATCTGAAAATTACTCTCAGCTGTTGCAGAGAGACCTGAACAATTTCACTGTCTAGTGTGCTGATAACAATCTCTTCTTAAATACTAAAAAGTGTAACGTAATTATTTTTGGTAGGGCTAGAAAACCTTATTTGTTTGATTACGCCCTAGACTCACTGGGTCCTGGAGAGACAGGTGATAGTGAAGAACCTGGGAGTCTGGTTGGAGACTCATTTACAAATCATATTGATATTATTGCTAATAGAGCCATGAGGATACTTGGATTTGTCTTTAGGACCCTGCGGGAATTTGATAGCATTTATGCATTCAGAGAGATTTATTGTGTATGGCATCCCTTCTATAGGGTACACAGTGAAAAAAGAGTTAAATTTCTAAAAAAAATTGGCTTTAAGCTAGGCATCCCTTATGATGAGGAAATCAACTGTGACGATATGATGAAGTTGTTAAATCTCACTTCTTTGGAGAGAAGGAGAAAGTATTTTGATGTTTCATATTTTTATAAATTAATAAACAGCTATATTGATGCACCAGATCTCCTCGCGACAGTTGGCATTCATATAACTTCAATTAATGCTAGAAATCGAGACATTTTTAATGTCCAATATCATAGGACAAACTATGGTATGAATTCACCCTTGACTAGAATGCCCAGACTGATTAGTGATGATAATTTTTAACTGTTGTATGTTGTGTAAAACGGACTGAGTTAAAAAACCTATCATAATAATTTTCTAGCCAATTTTAAATTTTAAATGTTTCTTATTTTAAAATGATGATATGTATACTTTTGCGACTGTGATAATTAATATTTCTTCTTTTTGGCTACAATTGTGATATACCTAATAGATTTTAAATTGCTTTGTATATTTTGTGACTATTTGTCCATTTAAATTTTTAATTGTTAATTTTAAATTTTTGTAAGCTGACTGTATGTTTGTCGCCATTTCAGTATCCTTGTTTTGTATTTGTAAACTGAGCTAGGTCACCTCATCACTAATAGCTTTTTTTATTTTTTATTTTGTTGACTGAATAGTAAATACTTAAATAATGATAGAGAACTTCTACTGGTGAATAATATTGTTGCTATTATTATTATCTATTGTAAATTTCTAATAGCGTAAATAAAATTTTTGATTTTTGATTGTAGGTATTGAAGACAACTTGCAGCACTAATTCTTATCAGAACTGGTGAGAAATCTATACATGCTGGAACTGTTGGAAGCAGCTTCCCGGACACGAAAACATCAACGAGATGTTTGAGAGTCAGGGCTCATCATCGACATCATCATACATAAATCAAGCGATAAAATACTTGCAGTGCCGGGCTAGACTATACACGTTTCGTAGAGTAGGTAATTCTCAAATTACTGGATTCAGAACAAGTAAAACTGCTTATTATTCTTTTTGATGAAATTAGTGGTGCCGCGAGACGACTCGTCTCGTCTCGACATCTCGAGACGAGACCGTGACTTTGTCTCGGTCTCGAGTACCAAAGTCTCGTCTCGTCTCGAGTAGTCTCGTCTAGTCTCGAGTTATACAGGGTGTCCAAAAAATAGAGTAAAAACTCTTCTCTACGTGGTGGAGGACCCTACAAGGAACCCCAGAAAAATACTTTAAAAAATCTAGTGGCATTCTTAAGAAAGTTATTTGCATTTTAATATTTCTAAAATTGGCAACACTGAAAATATCCCGTTGACAATATGTCAGAGAATTAAATTATATACCCAATACCCATTTAATTACCTGAAGAATTCGAAGGTGAATTTTCACATCTATCTCTTCATATTACCAAGAATAATGCTGGAGAAGGATTTTTTTAATTTAATTATTTTTCTAAGGTTTCTCAAAGGGTCCTCTACTACGTGGAGAGTTTTTACGCTATTTTTCGGACACCCTGTATTTATGGTTTTCATTTTTATATTATAACGGAAGTCCAAACTGCCACAGTGAAAAAGCAATTAGTGAAAAATCACAGTGAAGAGTAACCCTCTGATTACCCAATAAACAATTTTCGTTACTTATGGTAACGTCTAATTATATAAAGGGAATATAAGAGGAATAAATAGTGCTTTTAGTATACAAGGGTTTTATAATATCCCCCAACCTCTAGGTATATAACTAGGTGACATAAATATTTCAATTACCAAGTTATAAAACCTAGAGTAACTATTACTAATAGGTATATAATAGGTATAAAATCGACGAGTCTTTTGTTGTTTTGTTGCTTCTGGATATGTAAGGATGCTTTATATAATTCACAGGGGGTATAATAATAATAAACAAATTGGGTGAGTGAAATAAATACCAGAGGCCAGCAGCATTACCAAACATCACATCAAGCCAAACAGAAACAATAAACCTGTGCAGTCAACTGAAAAAAGTGAGGTTATTGTTGTCATTTTATGCTGATGCCGGTGCCACACTGCGGGTATTTTGCGTGATCGTTCAACCCTTATTTACGAATTATAATTGGTCAGAACTCAGAAATGTGGATAAAGCTGTCACGTACCACTTTTAGACCAATTATGTCGGGTGACGCGATTGAGCGAAATACGTCATGGGAAACTGGGAAACCTGCATGCGCGACGTGTAATAATGGTTGCTAACTTAAGTTATAGTACCTGGAGTAATTTTTGTTACCATTATAAACTTTAAAGTTTCATGAGAACCCCTTATAAAATCAAAAGAAGCTATATAGTGTACCATAATTTATGTAAAGTTCCTTTCGGTAATATAAAGGTAATTAATTTTTCAAATTAAACTAGTCTTCATTCTGCCATATTTGATTTGCAAAAAAAATGGACGCTGTTTCACAGGTCAAAGTGAAATTCAAAAATTTATTGCAATTAGCTAACAATTTGTGATAAATATGCATAAGAACCTCATATAATTAAATAAGCAACTTTTTTCTCAAGAACCTGTCACTTAAATATTAATATTTTTTCAAAATTTTATTTTTATATTTATGGCAATACAATTAAATATGATTCTTTCAAAATGCGCTCGCATTTTTTGAAGGTATAACATGTATATTTATCAGTAAAAATCGCTTGGCAATGAAAATTCGGACCAGGATCAATGGTTTAACAACACTATTTTTATGTGAATGTGAAACAAGTAGGTACTCATCTAGCAGAAGCCATTGGTGCAACATAGGACTTCTTCTTGTCCTTGTGCATTTATCTATCCCTTCATGAGACGGAGGCGCTGGAGGCATCATCGTCAAACAAACATAGACATACCAAAAATAATTAAATAGACAAAGACAAAAAGCAACTTGTTACTCCAGGTGTCAACATCATTTAATTTGTATTTTTATAAAGGGTTTATAAGGTTTCTGGAAATATTTAAATAAATACTTCTATAAATCTTACAGTTATATTACGGGACTGACTGACTGACACAGGTGTCGGTAACCTTTATAAACTCCGCCATTTAAGTGTTTTAAGGCTTTTATAAGGGTGATGTAAATGTTTCCCACATATTATTATTGAACTATATAGGTTATTTAAAGTGGGTGTTGTAAAATATACGATTACCAATATATAACTAAAAATGTTTATTGGGTAGTGTTTTAAAAAAACCGGTTTTCTTCAAATTCGGAAAAAAACCGATAAATTTGGAAAAATACATTTTTTAAAATTTTATTTTATTTACTATTGTTGGGTTACAATATGACTACTTAATGTTGTGTACAACAGAAACAAAACAGTCTAATATTCTCTTCATTATTATTGGCTTTGACAAGTCCAAACGAGGCTCCAAATCCTAATGAAGATTTTTCTGATTCTGAAGTAGAAAGTTTTGAATGTTCTGATGAGTCTTCAGAATCTGATATCTAATGTTACTGTCACGTATGCTATGCTTATGATTTCGTTTTTGTTCTGTTCTCACCTTTCTGTGCGAAATATTTGAGAAAAAATTAAATTTGATTTTTTCCATATTTTGGTTTTTTTCAACACTCTCGGAAAAAAACAGGAAAAGAACCGTTTTTTCTTTTCGGAAAAAACCGGTTTTTTTCCGCGCTGTTAAAACACTAACCGTGATATATAATTTACTGATTTCATATTCAAATAGCCTAGAATAGTTCAATAATAAAGCTATGAAAGAAAAATTTTAAGTGTAATCTCGAGACTCGAGACTACACGAGACTCTCGCCGAGTCTGGTCTCGTCTCGTCGAGACTTCACGAGACGAGACCAAAAGCCAGTCTCGTCTCGAAAAGTCGAGACGAGACGAGACGAGACGAGACCAGTCTCGAGTCTCGCGGCATCACTAGATGAAATCTACACATGCGGTCAATTGCCACATGATAAGATCTCATATCGCTTCTGAAAAAGGCGAAGGCATCCAAATGTTGTGACCAATAAATAATATTCAATATGATGTATACCACGGTCTATTCACTGACATTGACTTCGGCTTCACAAAAGGACTAAGCAGCAAAGAGGCCTTATTCTCCAACGAACAACGAACATGTGCTATCAAGACAGATTCGTTCAGATGCCAAATAGACTTCGAAAAAGCATTCCTTAGAGTTCAACATACTTTCAGTAAATTACAACTTGACGATAGAGAACTAAGCTTCAAGATTTCAAGGTAACAAGAGTAGTTTATCAACTTCCATTTCAAGAGATACTGGAAAACGTTGAAATAATGAGCAAAATCCGATATTATGTGCTTTGCTGATTTGGAAAGATGTACTCGGGAAGAAGTTCCTGTAGTCCTTGTTTGGCATTTTGTCCTTAATACCAATTATCTTATGATCTTCTAGTGGTTCTCAGTTCTCATGTCATTGGTATTTTCCTGCATTATTAGATTGAAAGATGGGTTTTAGTGTACCTACTTCTTCATCTGAAAACGCAATTGTAATTCCTCCATATGATGTCATTAAGTTTTTTTTTGTAAGTTTAACAATAAACTTACATAACTAGTATATAGAAGAGAAATAGCCGCTTCCTAGTTCTGACATAAGAACCTGCAGATCATGATTATCAGAGCTAGTGGTCCTAGTGGCAAAAATAGACGTATCATCTGCGTACCTGATTTCCTCCATGCATTCTCCATCAACATTGTGCCATTCGGTTGCCTCCTTGAATGTTTTTTCGGAATAAACAAAATCGTCCGACAGCTGGTTTTCTACCCTGACATATGCTGTTGCTATCCAATTGAGATAAGTGATGGTTCTAAGCTCTCTATCGCAGCCTGATGCAGAATATTTACCAGGTTTCCTCAAAAAATCTTCTTTTTAGCTAGTTTGACGATTACTTTGACCTTTTTATGCACATAAAAATGATCATGCGTTTTCTACAAAGGTTCAGTCTCTTCTGCCCATTTCGCAAACCACTTCTTCTTCGCCTTTCCTATCTCTAGTCTGATTTTCCTTTGTATGTTTTCATGTTCTATATTGTCTTTATTTCTGTTCCTCTTTTCCATTAGTGCTGAAATTGTCATCCATGCACTATTTTCTTTGGTTACAACCTTCAGGTGCTCAGTGCATTTTTTGTCTTCTACGTGTTGTAGTTCTTAAAAGTTTTTTTCTGCATCGAATCTCTTAATGATTTCAATCTATTTCTACTTTTGTCTTGGTATTTCTCAGTTTTCATTGAATCCAATCAATCTTACTAGGTGATTACGTTTTATTCGGAATTTATTGACCTGTGGATAGTGATCCGAAGATACGTTAGCGATATGATAGATCAATATATGCACTGTTTATAAACCTTTCGTTCAGGATGGGGAAAACCACCTATCTAAAATATTATTTCTTCAAATCTCAAATTCTTGAAAAGTTTACTAAATAAAAGTAAATGTTGCAACCTTGCGCTGTGAAGTTTTTGGAACAGGGGCGCGCCACAGAAAACGAAAGTACCGAACCGAAGGGTAGTGGAGAGAATGGAAGACTAGAGAAGAAGCTTGTGCCTTGGACCGTTTGTCCGCCATTGTTCTTTGATGAATTTTTATTTTGTATTAAACTGATTGTTCAATCCAATTTGTGATTAGTTTGTGTGTCGTAAGGAGCCTTCACAGGTCAGTTGAATAATTATTGTTATTTTGTTTTTAAGAGTTCAATTTATTATTTTTTTAAATTTTTATGTTTTTTGTTTGTCTATAACATTTTTTTTTTATTACATGTGCATTGTTCATGTATTTAACAGAAATCGTTACATTCTGTAAACAACGCAGATTAAAAAAAAAGTAAATTAAATACTAAAGAAATTATGTGCTCTCTTTTGTGCTGGGATTTTGGTTTTTGGTAATCAGAGCGTGCATTAGGGACTTGTTAAATCTACTAATACTCTCCTACCCTAGCGAGCGAATATCCTAGCAAAAAAATTGAAAAATCATCTAGAGATATTGGCTCAAAATAACAACTATAGCTGAGTAGTCTCCCGTCCGTAACCTGGGACCTCAGTACCTGTCGACAGATGGGCTCTTCAGTATTGAATATAGGTATTGTGTTAATTGAATGTAGTGTGTGGAATTGAAATTTTAGCACAAGAGCAGGGACGGTACCTAATTTAAACTTTCATTGACTCACAATTAATTATTAAAATGACACAGTATGTTTTGATTTTTGAGGAATGTTAGATCGAGGGTTTCTCTGCCGTGCTCTTTCTCCTCGTTAGTTCCAGGTCGAGAACAGTCCGATTTACTTTAATAATAAAGTAGACTTTTTACAAATTTCGTTTATTTTTCATATTACAACTTCCCCTAAATTTCCCCAATATTTGCTAATATCGGGCGCATATCTTCAAGTCAGTAAAATTGAGTAAGCTTTCACAACGTAGATCCTATTTTATTTTTCAGAAGATTTGTTTAAAAAAGGATTAAATAAAATTCTAACCGTTAAATCTTGCTGAACGAACCCGGGTATGTTATACTACAATGAGTATGTTTTCAAAGTTGATTTCTGAGTTAGTCAATTAATTCGTACTCTGCAGTTATAAGTTATTATTACATATGTTCTGCTGTGGTTTAATTTTGGCAAAAGTCATATAATGAAATTCAGTATTTCGTTCTACGCCACTGTCTCCGCGGTAATCACTTGGCTGTTATCAGAAACGATTGCTCGTCAAAGCGTTGACATGCCGCCGAAAAAGTGCATTGCAAGCCGACGTGACGCTGAGCTCATTTTACCCGAGCTAACGACCTATCGGCAAAAACGTAGATATGTTTTTCCGGCAGCAAGAGAAGAGGGTAAAAATGTAAAACATTAAAAAGTATCAATCGAAACTGGAGTTGGAAAAGTGCTTTCTGATGAAGCCAAAAAGATTTCGAACAAACTGCAATAATTGGATGCCCTCGCGGAATTTATTACTTGGAAAGGGAATCCGGTAAATAGCTAATTTGTATCAGGTAAATTTATTGCAAAATGTAAACCATCAAAATTTTATTGCGATAATAAAATTATGTATTCTTTACTAGATAAATATCTGACACCATCCGCGAAGATTAATAAAGATGTAATACCGTTGTACGCCCACAAGCACACCAAGCTGAAAATACCGGTAATCACTATTTTACAATTTAAATAAATACTATAGACATGAAAATACAGTCAACCATTATTCGCTTGTAGCTATTTTGTTTTCTTCAGTAGCAACTATATATTCTTTGAACAACATTTTTCAAAAAAATTAAATTTGTAAGCCTTGGCTGCAAATAAATTGAATCGGATTTTTTTGCATATTTATGTAAAATTTATTTACAAAGATAATAAAATAATATTGTACGCTTTAGTGCAACATAATTCTTGTGTAATTGTTGTATGTTAATTTTATCTATGGAATTTAGACGTAAAGCATGAAATAACGAATTATTAACAAGTGAATTGATTTTTTTTTTGTTCAAAGAGCATTTAAAATAATGTATCTAGCTATAGATAACAGAAAGTGTCTTATGGTAAAAAGCTTTATATTTCTACGTTGATTGGCCTTTAATAGGTAACTATTACTTTTGCAGTTGAAATGGGTAGTTTAACAAGCTCATTTTGTTTTACACAATGTCACCGAATACGACTTACCTTATACCTTTTTAACATCATCATATCTGTCCCAACGACCCTATTTTAAATCCCCATTCAAATTTACAAAATCCATTATGTGCCCAAGCTGTCTATCTTTTTTGTGTTCTCTGCATCAAGAATAGAAGTTTTCTTTTAAGACTTCACGCACTCACTACAGATGACAAAAGGGCCCAGTTTAAATCACTTTATAATACATCCCGTAGGGACTTGAATTTAATTTAAATTTCGGATTAAGTACATGGGACTGGCTTGATAATGTTGGGTTTAGTCGGGTCGGGTGTTTTTCATGATGTTTACTTGATATTGCCTTCAATTCGCTCTAAATAGACGTAACCTTAGTTTTTACCCACTCGTTAGCAAATCCGTGCTTTCTTTTCTTCAAGATAGTCAATTAGTGTGACACACATTCCTCGATCGCGGAGTCTTAATAATAATTTAATTAATAGTTAGTCACTCCGAAAGACGTAAACAAAAAAGGGCAAGAAAACAGGTGGTTCATTGTATCACGGCACTGTTATATGAATAATGTATTTAAACCAAATTTAAATTCTTTGGGTGCAAGGCAGAAACCTGTTCCGCTACTTTCGTGAAAGACCGTATAATTTCATAAGTGTATAATATAAAGTTGATTAGCCGCGAGATATTTTGAAAGAGACAAACTAGCAATTTACATTTTTTTTTCGGGGCAAAAAAAATTGTGGCTATTCCGATTGCAAACTGCACTAGGTTTCCTTCACCCAAAGAGCTTCGTGATTATTTTGGTTAAGCTCTTGATGACTCTCATCAGAATAAAAGATCATGTCTAACTATGCAGAACGTTTGTTTGCTCGGGGTGGTTCTAAAGTGTTTTGACAGTTTTCAGAGGGCGCCAATGGCCCGAAGAAAAATCTTTTCTGCCCTGTATATTCGTTGCTATTCCGAGTTTATAGAAGTTGATGACAGATTAATTTTATACACTTGATTGTACAACTTTTTCCCCATTTGGGCCACCCTGTATCTTAAATGATTTGCAAAATCCCCATGTACTTCAAGTTTTTCCGGACACCCAGTATAGCTTCTTCCGCGTTCTTAGTATATGAGCGGCAGAAGGTATGAGAAACTTGTATTTACTTTAGGTAGGTTAGGTAGGTACTACCAAAAATCTCACTCTCCGGACAATTCGCCAGGGTCTGGGCGTAATTCTCCGAGATGGGGGGTGATTGATGATCCAAGGCCCACGGTCTGTCTAGGCAAATGCCGTTTTCAGGCGCCTAACATGGTCGAAAGATGGTGTAATAATCACGGGTTTCTGGTAAATCCGGAGAAGACTGAATTAGTACCATTTACAAAGCAAAGGATCGTGTGCCTGGACGGGCTCACGCTCTTTGGATCGAAACATGCTCCATTCAGTAAATATCTAGGAGTCATTGATTCCAGGCTGACCTTGAAAGATAACGTAAACAGGGTCTTCCAGAGGGCCACTGCTAGCCTTTGGGCCTGTAGGAGATCCATCGGACGCCTCTGGGGCTTACAACCCCAGATAGTCCTCTGGCTTTACACAGCAGTGATAAGGCCAATGATGTAAATTTGGAGTCACAGACATAAAGTTTTTGGGATATATTTTAAGTGAAGGTGAGTTGAAACCAGATCCAGCAAAAACTGAAGCCATCAGAAATATGTCACCGCCCCATGATATCGACACTCTACGTTCCTATCTTGGAGCAATAAGCTATTATGGTATATTTATCAAAGAAATGCACGTGTTACGTCGACCACTAAACGAATTATTAAAAAAAGGAATCGAATTTTTACGGACAACAGAATGTCAAGAATTGTTTGAAAAATTTTAATTTTCGTCGGATCTGATCTGCTCTGGGACTCTGTGCTTTATAGAATTCTATAGCTCGCTTTCCATAGTAGATATCTATTTTCAAAAGCGATAGTCGGCTGAAACGGCACTCTGTGTCACAATCGACAACAGTTCGGCTACGTTCTTGGATCCTTTCATTCTACTAACCATTCGAAAAACGTAGTACAAATCTAGGAGAAACTCTAGGGAATTTTTATTTGATTCCTAAGAAATGTCAATATTAATTATTGAATTGACTGTATACGTCATTAATAAGTTTGTGTGAAGTTTGTTTTTGTTATTATTTGGTTTGTTTTTTATACCATAACTATTTTTGCTTCCTGAAAGTTGAGTTTTAAGTTTAAAAATTATGCTTTGTTGCCCATTAATAATCTAAATAACAATATTGTTGAAGAAGATAAGAAGCTTGAACATATTTATCTGGAAAATATCCAGTGATGAGTGATGCCCAACCACCAACAAGTGACTGTTTTCAAAAAGAAGATGTTAGATTTGAAGAAATAATCGGACAAAGCTATAATATTTATGTGGCTACAAACTATGTCAACAGCAGAGCAATAGAGAAAGTATCAATAGTCATCGGGGTTCAGTTTCCTGTGACTCAAGACGAGAAAAATCTAATTGAAGCAGGATTTATGGAAAAAACTAATTTTCCAGGTGTGATTACTATCACACGGCTGATGGAACCCACAGTGAGTGAAATTATTAGACCATTACATGACGAAGAACCCTGGCTAATGACACCCCGAGAAAACACTGCTCCCAGGAACTCCAGAGTTCAATCATAGCCAAAATCACATCCAAACTCGAAATTGTATCGGTGTGTTTAAACAAAGATTTGTGTGTACTTCAAAAGTGTTGAGGCATGCTCCAGAAAAAGTTGAGCGCTTTGTTATTGTTTGTATTATTTTACATAATTGCTCGGAAGGGAGACTGAATGGTCCTCGAACCTTATATCCGAATAGATAACATTCAGGTACCGAGGTACCATATAATGTAACGTTATGCAAGCAGGAGTCCAAGCAAGAAACAATTTGATTTGTCGTCATTTTATTTACTGATTTTCTGAAATGTTATTATAAAGATTTTAACCATAATATGTGTTTTATTCCAGGTTTTTCGCTTCTCACTCTCATGACAATGACGATAATATTAATATTATTAATATAATCGGAAACCGGCGTCTTCTCGAAATAAACTAATGAACATATTAAATATTATTGAATAAATAAGAAATAGGAATGGAATAATTATTTCTCAATATAAATATGGAATATCAACAACAATTTCGCAATTGTCAGTGTCATTCATGAAACTTCACAATGCACATGCGTCAGTAGTATTCGACACGTCTCGAGATGTAGAAATGAAATTATAAAATAAATCGCGTTTTGTCGATATTCTTGATGCACAGAGTGCCAACCATGTAGAATCTTGTCGACTGATAGAATTCTACATGACACAGAGTCCCGCTGCTGATCTGATTTTAACCAACTACCACCCAGTTCACGAAATCATTGTAGCAGGCGACGCAAGTATCTGGAATACGAGCCTGTATTTAACACAAATTTAAAAATGGCACTATCAAACCCATATGCCACGCATCTAGAACTCTTACTGAAACAGAAAAGAGATACAGTCAAATAGAGAAGGAGGCATTGGCTTTAATATCTGCTGTCACAAAATTTCATAGGATGATTTATGGTCGAAATTTCACTTTACAAACAGATCATATTTCGACTATTTTTGGTTCAAAGAAAGGAATTTCAATTCATACTGCAAATCGATTTCAAAGATGGGCATTAGTTCTCAAAGCATATGACTTCAACATAGAATATATTAAAACTAGCGATTATGGTCACGTAGATATTTTGTCAAGATTAGTTACAATTAAATGATGGAGAATATTTTATTGCTCAGATCAACATCGCATCAGAAGTTTGTCATATATTTGATGAAGTTTTAGAAAACTGTCCAATTACTTTTAAGATGATTTATCAAGAAACTCAACAGGACAAAATTTATTCTAAACTCATTCAATACGTACACAATGATTGGCCAACAAACAAAAAAGATAGGTGTTAAAAATTATGCACTTAATTTTTATTATAGACGAGACTCATTTTCCGTTGTTAAATGTTGTCTAATGTTTGGAGACAGAATAGTCATACCATTGAAATTTCGGAATTCGCTGCTGAAATCAGTACATACTGGTCATCCTGGACAAGAAAGAATGAAATCAATGGCACGTAGTTATGTTTACTGGTCAAATATTGACAGGAGTATTATCAATTTTGTGCGGACATGCGAATAATGTGCAGAAGTTTCAAGAAGTCCATCAAAAATTTCTCCAGTAGCATGGCCGGTTCCAAAGGGTCCGCGGCAACGAATTCATATAGATTTTGCTGGTCCAATCAACGATTATTATTATTTAATTATTGTTGATGTCTATTCAAAGTCGCCTGAAGTTTTTGAAACTAAAACAATCACGTCAAGCTTTACAATATCAAAATTAGAAGATGAATATTCATGATTTGAAATTGTTGGAGCAGTTGTATCAGACAATGGCAGTCAAGTCAAGTCACAACGAATTTAAACAATTTTGTCAGAAGAATGGTATTGAACATATTTGCACAGCAGTATATTGGCCACAGTCGAATGGTCAGGCAGAAATTTTTGTTGACACCTTTAAAAGAGCACTTTCAAAAATTAAATGAGGGGGAAGTCATAGGCAATTACAACATACAAACATATTTTTAAGAATGTACAGGTCTATTTCAAATCCAAATTCTCCAGATGGAAAATCGCCGGCTGAACATATGCTAGGAAGAAGAATGAGAATTCCACTATTGATTTGTTACTTCCTCCGAAAAATATCCAGAATATGAAATTTCAAACTTTAAAGAAGAAGATTTGATTTGTGCTAAAGTCTACAAAAATAACAAGTTGCGTTGGATTTCTGGAAAAATCATAGAACCAATTGGCAATGTGATGTACAACATACTAGTGTTTTATCCAAATAATCACAACATATTAAGAGAAGATGTCATACTAATCAAATTGAAAGAAGATATGTTAAAGAACCAAATCAAAGTTTTCCAATCCCATAACATTTTTCAATGGAAGAGTTTAATTTGTAAGAAAACGTAGAACAACGCTCAGATCAGAGTTTAAATCAAGAAGTTATTATTGAAAATATACAAGATTATAACAATGCACAACAGTGATAATACCATGATTTTTGAAAATACATTTTCGAATATTCGAAAAATACTTGACAGTGTATCGAATCCAAGTTATTAGAGGATTTTTTGGAAAACACAAGTGTTTCGCCAAAGCTCCAACACACTGCTAATTACTCATTTGGCGAAACACTTGTCACTGACCAGGGGTGTAGTCACCGGTGTTCCGCGTGTTCCATGGAACACGGGCCCGGTACCTCAAGAGGCCCGGTTCTACATGTCAATATTATTTTTTCTCCAAACGTCAGAAAAACGCCACTTTGTTAACCCCTGTCAAGATGTCAGAAATTTAATTTCTATGCTGCTAAGCAAATCCAGCTGGTTAAAACCTGTCGAGGTGGTAGAAATTTAATTTCTATGCTGCTTGGCAACCCCAGCGGCAGCAAAAGTACTTTTAGTGCCGCTGGAGCGGCAGTAGAAGTACTTTTAGTGCCGCTCGTACTTTTACTGCCGCTCAACCATCCACTTGCCCCCGAGCTTACCCCATTCGTTTGGAGAAAAAATAGCGTGTTGCCTACGGAGTAGAAGCACTTTTTTGTGCTTCAGCAGTATTGCAAGCCTCACTACGTTCGGCTCGCAAACCTACTGCTTCAGCACAACAAAGTAAAGCTTCTACTCCTAATACAATATACTATTTTCCCTAGTAAGTGAACAAAAAGTCTATTTTACACATTTGACGCTAATTTATATAAAAATAAAAAATATTTATATCTACGTAGGTAAAGTCTTCATTTCTTACATTCTTATGTAGATTTATAATGATTTCTTTTATTCTTTTATGAAAACTTTTCGAGCTTACCGCTTGTCGCGTATCGTACGACCGAACCACTTCATAGTATGCCAGGATTGCCAAGTATGCCAACGCAAGATCCTGCAATCCCTGCGTTGTGGTTTGTTGCGCTGCCCTCTAATTAGAATTAGGTGAGTTAAGCCTATAGTACTCGTAACAGCGAAATTTGCTCTTTTTTGATATTGCTTCGACAATTTGACGTTTAATGCGTGAATCAAACGTCAAATTTTCGAAGCAATGTCAAAAAAGAGCGAATTTCGCGGTTATGAGTACTAGGCTTTAAGCTTTAATTTAAAGAACCGGTTTCTCAATAACAAGTCACCTCCGGGTTGGTTTTTTAACTCCATAAGCGTAAGAAGTTGCAATGTTTACCCTGGAGTTATGCCTAACCCAAGGGTGACTTGCTATTGAGAAACCGGCCCTTAGGGTATTTGTGGCATGACATTGCACATAAAATATGTCTAGAATTTTCCGCAGAATCAAAACATGTTATGATATACAGAACGTACGATTTAAAAAAAAATAAAGTTGATAACGGTACGGTACAGCTGTTCTTGGAACCACCTGTATAAAAAAATTGTTGTGAAAAAATCTTCAAAAAGCAAAAAAACAAAATCGACGTGTCCGAGCGGTTTTTCCAAAACGCCTTCATTTATTTTATATAGAATATCTTCCATACTTTCGTTCACCCTGCATATTTAGAAAAAAAAATATATTTCTTTGATTTTCCAATTTTTTTATCTCGCAGGAGTAAAATTTTTGAACACGGGTCCGGAGCATCGTCACTACGCCACTGTCACTGACCCAGGTTTCCTTAAGCCGAAGAGGCTCACCTGGTACACAGACTGGTCTCAGATGAGGGAGGGTGCAGGGGCGGGTGCAGATGGAAAGAGACCTATGCGAGAATCAGTTTTGAACTGGGTCAATTCCCAACGCCCAACGGTATACCAGACTCCGATCTACGCCATACAGGTGTGTGCTCAAGAGAATCTCCAAAGAGGTTCCTTGGGCAAGCATATTTATATATGCAGTTTAATGCTCGCGCTTGACTGTATGACCCTTGGGACAGGGGCATAAAAGGACACAGGGGCATAAAAAGCAGCGCGGAGGCGGACCAGCTGGCGCGTGAAAGTAGCAACACGGCTTTTATTAGGCTAGAGCCTGCACTTGAGCCTCAGAAAGTCAAGGATCTGTATGCAAGACCCCTCAAACTGCAAAGAGGCATAAAGCCTCCTAAAACTAGACAGGAGCTAACTAAGAGCCATCACAGCCGTCGTGACGGGGCACTGGGTGGTCAGATACCACCTGCACAATGCAGGTTCTGCAGCCCAGAAGATAAAACTACCAAGCAGATGGTCTGCGAGTGTGACGGCTTCGTCAATCGCAGACTACGATACCTCGGGTACAGGTTCTGGAACCTAATAAAATAAAGCATGTTCGACCTTTCCCAAAAGTTGCGGGATCCTAAGTAAGACAGAGGCATCAAGAGGTGGATAGCACAATGAGCCACATGCGCGTCTACGTGCTGCCTGTAAAGGCTCCCCTTTCAAATTAATCAATCTGGTGCCTGGACTAGCAAAGATACCAGAATTTCGGTCAATCGGAGTCACCAAAAGAAACGAAAGAGTCACTTGAAGTCGATAAATACGCACAGATAGTTCTACGGAAATTCGAAGGCATGACTCGCATGCCAATTTTAGAGGGTTTCAATCTCAATGGCTCAAAAGACATGATATTTCTCTTGATAAGATTATAGATCTACAGATTTGGCCGACGGTGAGAGAAAATGGCCTCGAAATTCGAAGCTACCTGTCTTGGTATATCGTTCTTTGACGTTTCGCTGTACGATAAAATTGGTTCTAACACCGGAACAAGGAGGGTGGAAAAATAAGAGCAGTTGACGACAGGCGTTCGGAATGTAATCCACAATCGGCATTAGAGGGTATGATGAGACAGTCTCTACAAGAGACCAATTTTATGCCTCGGACATTTAGAATGATACAGACTAAACAAATCTTAACATTTGTGGGAACCCGGGGCAGAACGGCATACCTAAGCTTTAAGAGGCCTTTCTTTCAAGGGATTTTGAAATTTGGAAGCCAACTTAGGCTCATGTCCTTCTTTATTGTTTTGATAACATCCAAGAAAAGTTTGAGACGAATATTATCAGAAAAAAAAAATTCCGAAGCTCAAAAAAAAAATTGTCAAAATGACCATTCTACCCCGACTCTGGGGCAGAATGGTCATTATGGTAAAATAAGTCATAATGGTAAAATAATGAAGTAACCGTATTTTTAGGAACAAATAAAACCCTCAAATATTAAATACACAATTTGATAGAAATATTAAACTTATTGGCAGATTTCGCAGACAAGCACAGTCTCATCGTCGTCGCTATTCGATACCCGCGCAAGTATTATGAACCCATTTTTTCGTAGATTGAGCATGATATCCAACCTTCTATAGATTTTAAGTAAAAGTCTCCACAGTAGAGGCATTAGGCATCATCCATTTCACTAGTTTTAGATTCGCTCGAAGAACTTGTTTCGACGTTTACTGGAATCGTTGTGTTTTTTTTATTATTCTTTTTTTGGGTTTGGGTTTTTTATTTATTGTCAATTTATATTCTGCTATTGATTCATCTGGACTGCATTCTATTGAAGACGACATGCGTGAATCTTCTTATAATTGAAAAAAATTATATGACTACTTGGTAATTTTATGCGGGGCAGAATGGTACCTTAGACCATTCCGCTCCGATCCGTTCTGCCCCGAATTTGGTTTAAAAATATTTCCAAAAAAATAAAACAATATGATTGAGGAAAAATATCAACACTACCACCACTAATGCTTTACATCATGTACTACGTGAAAAAGATAATAACCATGACTTATCATTTGTCTACAATACTTAATTTGTCATTAAATTTCGCAAACAATTATAAAATTTATTCACAAATATGGACATGCATGAATTCCGTTAGACCTAAGTTGTTTTCGCGTTGTTATTTGTCATAACATAATAGAGTATAGTCTAGGTTATGGTTATAAGCCGATTTCGATTGACTATTTTGGTTGCGGCTGCTGTTAGGAGGCCTATTCCGTTGTGCCCCGGTATGCCGTTTTGCCCCAGGTTCCCCTATGTCTAGAATCTTGTCCAAGTGAATAGTATTAACTGCTATAGAGTTATATTAAAAATACGGATCTTATGTATACCTATTCTAGCTGAATAGTTTCTGGAATACCCTCTGATTTTCTCTTTACTTGGATTTCCCTCAAGTTTTATATAATCCTGAATCTCATTAGGTTAATCAAGATGGGGCATATTCAGTTTCACCTAGAAATAAATGATGAAATTTTGATTGAGTTTTGTCATCTTGTTGCATGGTTGCAAACTGAAATTGCTTTGTGTAGGCAGGTTCAATAGGAAACACGTGGAAATAATATCATTCACATAGATGACCATGTGATCATTCCTTTTTTCAGAATAGGTAATAATAATAGTATTCTTTATTTCAGATAATTCCAGAACATAAAGTCTGTTTTTTATTTTAAAGATAATTCCCCAGGTCAAAAATTTAGTAACTATGTTGGCAACACAAGCCTTTTCTACATAAAAAAATTGAAGGCATTGACAATTTTACATTGTATTGCCAACATAATGTCATTTTGACTCTTATCTTAAAAAAAAAACAGAGTTTACAATGTATAAAACCAAAGCTTAAATTAAATGAAATAGTGTCAGAAGAAAGTGTATACAATTCAAAAGGTTACCCTATGTTTGCCATCTTGCATCAAAATTTTCGTCAAGGTTATATGGTTCTTAATCAATTTAGAACTTTTTTATTGTTTTCTTAGAGGCGTTGAAATTTTCTGAGTTTTTTTTTGTTTTTTGGAAAATTGTTGAACATTCTGATACACATATAGGAAGGGTTTCTTTCCGTATGAGCAAGTCTATGGATTGGAAAATTCATATCTACAGTACGTGTGTTTTATAGTGAATTTGTCCTTGTTTTTGTGAAGAAACAGTAAACATTCCAACAAATATATTCCATACACTGTAAGTACAATTTACTGTTTAAATTTTGATCTACAAGACTCTCTGAAGCTTAGGTTACATACTATTCGAAACATTCTCTCTTGTGACAAAAATAATTTTTCCAAATTTGAACTATTTTCCCAAAAGATTATGCCATACTTAGGTACCTACTGATTCATAATTTGCTATATATAAAAATCTCAAAGTTTTCTCGTTCATGTATCTAGAGGACACTCTGATGGCAAAACAGATTTTATTCAGTTTTTTCCTAAGGTGTTCTGTGTTTTCATTAAAGTTCAAAAATTTGTCGATATATATTCCTAGGAAAATTGTGTGATTGGAAAGTCATCTTATCAAACTTGTCCTTTGTGGATCTGTTTGTGTCGGAAATTACTAACTTTGTCTTTTGCTCATTTAAAATCAACTTATTTTGATCAAATCATTTATTGAATTTCATGTAGATGTAACAACCCGTTCATCCAGGCTACAAAAGGTCTCTGCACCCATAATTAAATTTGTGTCATCAGCATAATTGACTATAGGCCGTTTTACAGCTTGCAATTATATCTGCAATATGCAAGAAACTTGAACAAGGGTATGCGCAGAAGTGAATCAGCTGATTATTTCCTGCAAGATTTTTGAAACTTGAATGGCATTGCAAGAATCGGTTTGGTGCCATTTTTCTTGAAAGTTTTCGCGCAAGCTGGGGATTTTTTTGCAAAAAATTTAAAAATTGTTTTGCCCTTTGCTTTCTATCACTGAGGTACAATTTTATCCAACTTTTTGCATTTCCTGTAATCCCATATGCTTCTAGCTTTTTTATAAGATAGTTATCATTTAAGGAATCGTACGCTTTTGACAAATCAAGGAATATGCCCATAGCCATCTTGTTGGTGTCAAATGATAGTTTATGTAAATCAGATAGGAATGTCGAATCGGTTTTCCTCTTGAATTAACCGTTCAGGTTTTACAGCCTGTCAAAGTTGCAAAAAGTCGATTTTCAACTGTCAATATTTCCAAAACAGTTGAACTTAGGTATAGGGTAAATCACATGAAATCTGCTCAGAATTTTACGTAGAATCTAAATATGCAATCACATACAGGGTATTCCATTTAAAATAGCGATGTTGCCACTGGTTTAGAGTAGAAGCGGCAACACCGCATAAACAAAAATATTTTTAAAGTGTAGAATATGATCGATTATCCCGGTTGCCAAATTTTCAAAATGATCCGCTTTTTAATTTTCCATAAACGTCTAATACGCCATCCACCGTGGGACACCCTGTCTTGTGCATATAGTTTTCTCGAACACCCTCGAAAAACTTGGCAATAAGCTTATGGCTCTATAGTTTTCTATATTTTCAGGTTCCCCATTTTTGAAGAGGGGTTTAAGGTTTAATGAGCGCCAGTATTAGTTGGCATGGAAAAATGCCATATTTGAATAAGTTGTTTATGATATAAGACAAAATTTCACTCACACTCACATAATGCAGTGATAATTTAACTATAGATATCGGTGTCTCATCTTCACTAGAGGTGGGCGAACCTGTGATTTTAATGCAGCTGTGACAAGACGTGACTGCTCCAGTCGTGTCACTGTGACAAATAGCAGTGATTTTTTGGAGCAGTTTTACCTTAGTTGGCGGCCAAACTGCTAATATTATGTTAATGCTACATCTCAAAATGGCATAATCGCAGCCCGCAGTCACGGCCGAGGAAGATGTTCCAGTTTCCAGCCTGCCCTCTGCAGTAGCAGTTACTATTTGGCGGGACCGCGATGCGATTTATAATATTATAACAGAGCTGGGCAGGGCTTGAGTGCTTTGTGCTTGCGAAAGTGCTTGAAGCACTTTGAGGGCTTGAAAGCCCTGTGCTTCAAGCCCTTTTATAGATTTGTAATTGGGGCTTGCAAAGTCAATTACTTTAGAAAAGTGCTTGGTAATTTGTAATTGAAAAAAGTAATTCAAGCCCTTTCAATGAGCTTCAATTACTTTTAGAGGCCTTGAAGCACTTTTGGGAGCTTGAAGCCCTTTGAAAGGGCTTGAAGCCCTTTAAGAGGGCTTGAAGCACTTTTGGGAGCTTGAAGCACTTTGAAAGGGCTTGAAGCACTTTAAAAGGGCTTGAAGCACTTTAAAAGGGCTTGAAGCACTTTGAAAGGAATTTGAATTGACCATCATTCAACCTCCCACTTAAAAATTTTCGATCGTGTTTTGTCCCTTAATTTTTTTTTCTTTTATTTGAACTTGAACCGTCTTATGTCTTTTCTCTCTTAACAATGGAGGTTTTGGGTTCGAGCTTAAAATGGAATTTAAAAAAAAAATGAATGAACTTATTATTAAAATAAATAATTAATTTATATTGGTACCCTATTTAACTTTATCACTGGATTTTTTCCACTTTTCCCCATTGAACATTATGAAAACCTTAAAATTGAAGTACCATGTAGTACCCCAAGTACCTACCCCAGAACTACATCTCAAAAAAAACATACTACTGCTACTCTGTGAAATGTAAAGTTCGTCTCTACTATACCAATTCTGTGTGATGAGTTTACGCGGTAGCTTATGCCACTTTGAGAATTTTATTACAAATTCAAAGTGCTTTAGGCACATTTAAAGAGCTTCAAGTACATTTAAAGAGCTTGAAGCACACTTAAAGAGCTTGAAGCCCTTTTCAAGGCACCTCAAGCACTTTTGATGTGCTTCAAGCACTTTTCAAATCACTTTGAGGGCTTTGTGCTTGTCAAGCCCAAAGCACTTTGAGGGCTTTGTGCTTGTGAAGCACTTTTAAAAATAAAAAGGAATTTGTGCTTGAAATTGAAGCACTTTGATAGAGGGCTTAGGGCTTAGTGCTTCAAGCCCTTTTACTGAGGGCTTTGCCCAGCTCTGTATTATAATAATGCATTTGCATCACTTAGCTCGAGTTTTGTCTGCGCTGCATCGGTCGAAGCTTGAAGCGGGCAGTGACAAAATGTCACTGCTACTTGACTGGGACTGGAGCAGGCCGTGACTGTGACAGACGAGTAGCAGTGACAAAGTCACAGTTTCTGGAATCGCAACCCACCTCTAATCTTCACCACTACTGTAATTGTTTTAGATTTAGAAACATCTTTGACTAGTTTGACTTCTTGAGGGGAAGTAGGCTTTAAATATACCGATTTATTTATATTTTTGACATGACTATATTCTATTGGAATATCATTTAAATTCCCTGAAAGATCATTTATTATTTCATTGGAATATGTGTTAAAACTGTTTGCGACTTCTTCAGGATTTCCATTGATCTTCTTCTCTTCATAATTTCTTACTTTACTTTCTTTCAGACAATTATCATACTGCTTTTTTGTATCTTTATATATGCCATTGTACATAGGATATTGTTTTTTCCTACGAGCGTGCGCAAAGTAGTACTTTTCCGCACGCATTACCGTTCTCTAAGTTACACTTTTCCGCACTCAGTGCGGATACGGGCCTTATCCGCACTGAGTGCCGAAAAGTAAAAATAATTGTCAAATAACAATAAGTGCACCTCGATTTTGACTGACACATGATGACAAATTTTTCCTCTGTTTCTATATCAGCCAACATCTATACAAACACTGAATATAAATTAACTTTGACACATTGTCAGATTTGTGTTCTCCATTTACATGCAAGAATCTACAAACTTCTTTCGCATCAAATTTGAACGCATTAAGATGAACAGCTCTGACGAGGATTTCAATTTTCTGTTTTTTTGTTATGTAAATTTTGATGAATGAATAGGTTCGCTTCAAGTTAATTGAAAATAATTGAACAAATTATCATTTTTTTTTTTAATTTTTGTTATTACCTACCTGATATGAAGCTCGTAGGAAAAATTTTGTTCCTAACACGTGCGCAAAGTGTCTTTTCCGCACGCAAACACTTATCCAAACTCCGCTTCGCGTCGTTCGTATAACTGTATTTGCGTGCGGAAAAGTAACTCTTTACGCACTTGTTAGGAAAATAACTATTTTAACATGAATAAAGGATCTAATATGTATACTTTAACCGGCCGATACTTTCGAGCAACAGTGAGGTGAGTTTAGTGATTCAAAGGAACAGAACACCTTGCACAGCAATCCAGAAATGAAGCAATAACCCGGCTCAGTAGACCTGGCCCCCCCCAGTTGATAATTTTTATCCAAAACGCTAGCCCTCGTTCTTCAGAGCTAGCGCAACCTAGCGCAACTTTTTCGAAAGCTAGCGCAGCTACAGGTCAAAAGATATGTGGCTTTATATTCGGGGGGGGGGGGGGGGGGGGGGGCTAGGGTGACGCTAGCCCCCCCCCAGTTATTCGATCTTCTCAAAAATGCTGGCGCACATTCGTAACACCTAGCGCAGCCTAGCGCAAGTTGTGTCATAGCTAGCGCTGTTATCGTAGCTGTCATACAGGGTGGACAAAAAAAATCATGAGCCCCTACAAGTGATTTTTAAGTTTTCAAAAATATATATGAATCTTCCTTAAAGCTAGCGCAGGCTAGCGCAGGTAAAATTTGAGCAACCGCATTATCCCTTCAAAACATATACAGGTATCTATTCGGGGGGGGCTAGATCGACGCTAGCCCCCCCTAGTTGTTAAATCCTATTCAAAAGGCTAGCGCAAATTCGTGACACCTAGCGCAGCCTAGCGCAAGTTGTGTCATAGCTAGCGCAGCAATCGTAGCTGTTATACAGGATGGACAAAAAAAATCATGAGCCCCTACAAGTGACAAGGGGCCTATGATTTTTCTTGTCCACCCTGTATGACAGCTACGATAGCTGGGCTAGCTATGACACAACTTGCGCTAGGCTGCGCTAGGTGTCACGAACTTGCGCTAGCCTTTTGAAAAGGATTTAACAACTGGGGGGGGGGGGCTAGCGTTGATCTAGCCCCCCCCGAATAAAATACCTGTATATGTTTTAAAGGGGTAATGCGGTTGCTCGAATTTTACCTGCGCTAGCCTGCGCTAGCTTTAAGGAAGCTTCATATATATTTTTGAAAAATTAAAAATCACTTGTAGGGGCTCATGATTTTTTTGTCCACCCTGTATGACAGCTACGATAGCTGCACTAGCTATGACACAACTTGCGCTAGGTGTTACGAATGTGCGCCAGCATTTTTGAGAAGATCGAATAACTGGGGGGGGGGGGGGCTAGTGTCACCCTAGCCCCCCCCCCCCCCGAATATAAAGCCACATATGTTTTGACCTGTAGCTGCGCTAGCTTTCGAAAAAGTTGCGCTAGGTTGCGCTAGCTCTGGAGAACGAGGGCTAGCGTTTTGGATAAAATTTATCAACTGGGGGGGGCCAGGTCTACTGAGCCCAATAACCCCACTTTTCCATGTTTGGAGAATCATTATTAATCGAAGTGTAGAACCCATACGTTTGTTTTCCCACCAAGAATATTCATCTAAGACATTCTAAGAACCACTCCTGCAAAACATTACTTACCCATTGGATGTGTGAATTTTTTGCATTCGAAAAAATGTCATAGCTCTAACAGCGACAAACATTTATAAATTACAAGCGATTTATTACAAACAAACATTCCTAATTATCGTGAAAGTAGATCTAAATTCTATTTCAGATCTATTATCGACCGGAAGCCGATTGTTTTGAAGTCCCAATAAATCTTTATGTCACCGATTTATTAGTGAGCATCCATTATTTTTAGATTCTTTAATGTTTTCGTTTTGCAAACTTCCGTTATTTGTTCATAGTAAAATCCAGTTACTCAATTAATATTGTTACCTACCTTAAGATTTTCAGGTGCTATATGATTTATGTCATCCTTTGTGTGGAAATGTTTCCAGCCTTTAAATTCAGGCTAAAAGAAAGTTCGGGTACATTTTTTATAAATGCAAATTATTGCTGCTGCTGCATTAGAACTAATACTTTCTAAGAAACTTGCTATATATTGAAATATAATTCTAATTTATATTGGAAATATAAAACTGTTACGCATATCGTTAAAATCAATTTTGCCAAACAGTGTTATGTAAATTATCGGATAAAAGCTTGCCTTTTTTAGACCTAAAATGGACATACATTATATTGTAACTAGACGTCTATCTTAATTATATTATATTAACCTCGATTTAAAGAATTTCGTCGCCGATTAATTTTTTATCGACACACTACACACACAAACATATCGTGTGACATTTATAGGTTAGACAAATTTATTATTTTGTTTGATACCATTCTTTTTGTTTGTTGGGTAATTTATTGCCGTTTGTCAATCACTTTTGTTAAAAGCCGATATCATTAGATGTTCGCTTATATGGTAAAATTGGCACTTTGGTTTATTTATTTTTAACAAATTAAACAATTATTCGACTTAAAAATAAATGTATAAAATCCACACAGCAGATCACAAACAAAAGTAGAGGGGCACACTAAGAAGCGGTTGGTTTCAATTACCAGGCGTCTTTAGAAAAGCGACTTAACAGGAGCATGTAGCCGGTAAAGAGAGCCGGTATTATAGAATCTCAAATCCTGCAATTGTTCGACAGACGCATTCAATTTTCAGCCCTTGTATCTGTCAATGCGCCCTATTAATGGTGTGTTTAATACAAGGAATTCCATTTGGTGCCGCTGCTGCTGGATAGTCGCTACATATAAGCAGGAATTGAATTTATTTAAATATAGTTTGCTTGTGTGATTAGGTTTGAGAATGATTTGTAATTCAAATGTTTCTCTCACGACTGTATTCTCCTCACGTCCGAACAATCAAAAATGTCGTTCCCTAACTTGTGTCATAAAAGAAAATTCCTATATGACGTAAATAAAATCCCTAGACGCGGCTCCATGTAGGCCATTGCCTGGGGAACAATGTACTGAACTGATAAATTATTCTGTTTGATCGGCATGAGGCACCCCCTCGATCGTTTTTAGGAAGGGATTGTCGCCACCGAAATAAATTTATATCGAATCGGATCTGACAAATTGTCGAACCAAGTAACCGTGATCCTCCTTTATTAATCTGATGTAATTTTAATGCGATCCTGTTTTAGATAAACGACTGATATCCCTATGTGATTTTAAATGCAGAAAAGGGTTGCAATTATTAGTAATCTACTGTATATATATTTTTTTTTATGTTGCATACTTGATTGAGGCTTTGAAAAAGTTGACAAATGATCATATCTAAAGGCAAAATTATTCAGGTAAATTGCAAATTTATGCGGAGTAACACCTTCATCGGCTTATATTGGAAAAGGTGATACTGACTGTGATTAATAGGATAATGGTTGGTATTTTGGTTAATTTATTGCTTTCGGTTATCAAACCAATTTGTATAATGATTAGGTATAAAATATTTAGATATTTTTCGTAGGAACTTTCAGCCAACATCAAACTATTTCAAAATAATGTCAAGTTCTTGTATAAAACGCACCCCAAAGGCCTCTCTGTTTTTATTTCTATTCACGAAAACTTTATACTTTTAAAACTTCTTTGAATGTGATAGGTAGCTTTTGCTAATTGTTTATCATTTTGTACGGCTTAGGCCTGCGAGAGAATATAATCGAGACTAAAAAAAGGACAGGCTCTTAATTGATTTTCAAATAAGATATATGAATGCCGCTATTTGTGATGAAAGCGTTCATTCATATTCAGACGCTCTTATTTCTTCAACATATCATATTAGCAGAATATTGTCTATAGATGAAACGCCTTTTTTATTGGGGAATTTTCGCACCAACCATAAACGTAATAGTTGTCAATTATTTAAGTTCGTGAGGAAAACCATTTATTTGAAATATTATTTCTTCTGAGATTTGAAACATTTCCTATAAAAAAGCAAATGGTATATGTTGCAATCATGTATGCGCTGTGAAGTTTTGGGAACGGGGGCGCGCTACAAAAAAGGAAAGTACCGAAGGGGAGATAGAAATGAGAGACTGGAGAAGAAGCTTGTCCTTTGGACCGCTTGTCCGCCATTGTTCATTATCCAATTTTTATTTTGTATTAAACGGATTGTTCAATCCAATTTGTGATTAGTTTGTGTATCATGAGGAGCATTCACAGGTGAGTTGAATAATTGTTATTTTGTTTTTGATAGTTCAATTTATGCAAGGATTATTTTTTTATTTTTGTATTTGTTTGTTTATAATATTTTTTATAACATAATGCATATATTTAAATAAAAGTCGTTTCATGCTGTGAACAAAGTAGATAAAAGTAAATTAAAACCTAAGAAATTATGGGCTGTCTTTTGTGCTGGTGTGTTGGTATTCAGTTCGTACATTAGGGCCTTGTTGAATCTACTAACATTTTCCTACCGCGATGAGCGAATATCCTAGCAAACAAATTGAAAAATCTATCGAGAGATATTGGCTCAAAATAACAACTATAGCTGAGTAGCCTCCCGTACGGGACCTCAGTACCTGCTGGTGAAACTGACTAACTAACCTAAAACTCTTCAGTATTGAATATAGGTAGTGTTGATTGAATGTGGTGTGTGAAATTGAAATTTTAGCACAAGGATAAAGGGCGGTACCTAATTTAAACTTTTATTGATTATTGATTCACAATTATTTTTTTTAAATGTCACAGTAAGTTTTGATTTTGGAATAATGTTAGATCGAGGGTTTCTCTGCCGTGCCCTTTCCTCTCGTGAGTTCCAGGTCGGGAACGGTACGATTTTGTAATAATAAATTAGACGTTTCACAAATTTTACATATCACAAGTTCCGTTTAATTTCCCTAATTTTGCAATTGTCGGGCGCATGCCAAGTAAGTAAAATTGAGAAAGTTTCCACAACGCAGATCCTATTTGTTTTCCATTTCGTTTTTTTTTTTAGAAGATTTGTTAAAAGAAGAGATAATAAAAATTCACACCGTTCAATCTTGCTGAACGAACCCGGATATATTATACTACATTCGGCTT
The DNA here is from genome assembly GCA_917834065.1 of Ceutorhynchus assimilis. Classification (NCBI taxonomy): domain Eukaryota; kingdom Metazoa; phylum Arthropoda; class Insecta; order Coleoptera; family Curculionidae; genus Ceutorhynchus; species Ceutorhynchus assimilis. The sequence goes on from OU892287.1 coordinate 26,801,133, forward strand.
AGTAGATTTGAAGTTTTGAAATCCAGAAATTCAGTATTACAGATTTGAGGGTAAAGTCACCCACATAATATATAATGAGATCCACAAGGGAACGGAAAAAAATGATTACGATATCGACACAAGAATATGTATACAGTGTGATTTTTTAAGTGTGCAACATATGGGGATTTTTTTTCGTAATAGCACAACCCAAATACAAACAAGGCCAAAAGTTGGTGCATGTCTGATAATCATATTAGGTGCACTTAGAATGGTTGCAAGTCAAACAGCATACAGGGTAGCTCAAACAATATCAAAGCAAAGCAAAGTAACCTTATTTTAGAAAATTAAGCAAAATGTTATAGAGAAAAGTTGTTTGGAATTAAAAGTTATGCCTAAATACCAAAACATAGCCTCCTAAGATTTTTTTTTATTTTCTTTCGAAAAAAATCTATAATTTCTATATTTTTTTTATTTTTTATTTCCGCCCTTAATACTTTCAAAAATTAATTAAAATCAAATCAATTTTACATAACTTTGTTCAAATTCAAGCATATTTGTAAAATTAACTTAGATTTTTAATTTTTTATGGAATCACAAAATTCATGTTTGTTGCACTGTATATAGGAGTGGGAAGAGATAGAGAATGCATGTATTCGAAAGAATGAAAGAAGTCGCAGGGTTTTTTCGACTCGATGTAAGTGCATGTGAATTGACAAACAAATAACCAACCCAGAGCATGGACTGTGAAAAAATAAACCATAGAAACAGACCGGACCAAGTTACTAGACACATAGGGGGTTTAGGACGAATTATCTTGTATCCGGTTTAGGCGAATCGATGCGGTGCTGCTGAAGCCGAGTATAGCCAAGCTGCCGGAGATGCACGAATTTTAATACATGCAAGGACGATCAATGAACTACCGTGAGGATCCTGCAGTGAAATGGGTATCAGTGAATGGGTTTCATTGAAGCCTATGTGCCTAGTAGCTGGTCCTGTCTGTATAGAAACCCCGGTCCAGGCGGTCCATACTAGTATTAAAAGAAGTACGAAAAGCAATCCAAACACTAAAATAATAGAAAAGCAGTCAGAAATATCGATAGAGATTCTAAAGCTTCTCGTATAAAAGGCTAGAACCATCCATATCCATACTGATTCACTAGAAACTAGTGAAACTACCCTTATTGATACGATAAGAAAGTTAACGCAAGAAAATATGAATACTGATAAGATTAACGAGCCGCGCTTCAAAGATATTTATTAGAATAGTTCTTGGACGTATAAACCGAAAGAACTACCTATCAACAACTTGGAAACTCTCAATTCGAATTTCGGAACGGTTTGGGGACAATAAGGGTCTTGTTTAGAATCCAGTTCTCTCTTCACTCTGGTGTGACACAGAGTTGTAGACTGGCAGGTCTAGAGACAGAGGTGAGAGACAGCAATGGTCATAACAGAAGAAATTGAAATTCTTAGAAACATCTACCATCGTGTCGCCTGCTCTATTTCATTTAGTGTTATATAATTGTGCACACATGCCTGATAACTAGAAAATTCGCGAATGGAATTTTACCGCACAATAGTTCAAAAAAAATTGAAGGGATTTATTTTAGACAATTCAAGAAGCAACGACGCACCGTGAAACTTAGTCGGCTTTGGTCAGCGAGGGAGAAAAACAATAATAAATTAGACTATAACGTACCGAAATTGCCTTTAACTATTTCACACTTATTTTGAGTTTTCCATTCAAAATTCCTATAGATATTTAATTTTTCCCTGATTTTAATAGGCATTGTTCATATTTTTCCTTTATAAAATTCAACAATAATTCCAGTAGTTGCAGATCCTGAAAATATGTTAATCCTCATTATTTAAATTCTATTTTCACTTGTGACTAGTTCTTGTGACGACTAATGATTTTCCTCGATTTTGATCAATGTTTTAATTCCATTTCAAAAATCGATTTTCATGCAAAAAATCAGTTATTTCTTGGGTTAGGTTTTCCAAATAGTGGTCCGTTCCCGAATATGTACCGCATGCCGCATGCTGCTCGTACTCTGTTCGGTTGTTGAACTCAGTACCAGATTTAGTTCTGCATCCGGTTCCATCATTGGTTCCATAAGCCACCGCATTGCTTTCTTTGACTCATTATTCTATAGTGACACTCAAAAGTCATGTCACTCATTATTTGTGTGCCAGCTGACGGCAAAAATTTCATTCATCTTTGTCAATTCGCCTTTCGATTAGTAAAGTTTTTGGGATCATCGATTCCTTTGTAAGCGTTTACGTTTTGCAACACGAATTGCTTATTCAATGTCGTATTCTTTAAGTTATGATTGTTCTAGTAGTTAATTACTTGTTGTTATTATCATTAATCGTCAGCTGTTGTCATTTTTCTCTGATTATATTTTTGTGTGCAATTTTTGGCACTTAAATATTTTATGGATTAATTTTTGACAATTGTCGTTACTTTGCCTCATCTCTATTCTTCAAATCTAGGACAGCTAATTCATTACTTGTGGTGAATCTTTCTTTCACGATTTGGTTGTTCCGAGGAAAGGGTCGTTCTTGAAGTATTTAATTTTGTCTTCGCCTTATTAAAGGGGATTTTGGACCTAATTTTCTCAGTTATAAATTGTATGGTACATTGAGCCTTACGTTGCGTTATGTTTTCGTAAAGTGCCATAATGTCGCCGATGAATTCGGATTTTTAAAAACTATTTCGTGAAAAGCTGCCCTATAGAGGCCATCGAATTCTATCCAGGATCTCGAATCCCGACTAATCCAGCGGATTAGAGTATTTTTGGTGTATTTGTAACACAACACTACATGTACCGGGTGTTTCACCTAAGGAGGTAACCGAACTCAGGAACTAGTAGTTAGGAACAGAAGTCATATAACTTTTCTGTTTTTCAACCGATTCCAATGATTCGGATGTTATTTGGAAGAGTTTTTTCTGCTCAATGAACTGGCATAAGTCGACAATTTCCCATTTTTTCTCGGAAATTTCAAATATAATTATGCTTTTTTTTTTAATTTAGATAAAAAGAGGATAAAAAATAAGGAAAAAGGTGGAGACCGCTAGTCTGAATATTTATATCCTAGCCGAAAATATAAATGAACAAAATATTTCAAATAACAAAATTTTCAGGAAAATCCTTCTTGCCTAGTTTTTCGGGATGGATAAAACAAAAAAATCTAATTTTTTCACGGCAGCATAAAATTAGTAAGAAGAAGAAGAAGAACTAATTGTGTTTCTAAAAGTAGTTACCAGTCCAAGATATCAAGAATTAAAATTGAATTGAACTAAAGGTATATTATAGCCCTTTACCTAAGTCGAAACACCCTCTAATCATTTTGTTAAACAATTATTTCAAGTTTTTTTTTTAAGCTTCAGGTAAGTATAGATTATTTTGATTTGGCAATAGTTCTCTATCGCGGCAAAAATAAATTAATCACACGCGAAACAACCTGTGTTGCATATATTTTACTGTAACTAATGCAAAAAGATTATTTACAAATGACCGATCCGAATTATAATTAATAAAACGCAACCTCATAACTTAAAGGTACGATTAGCACCCGTTCATTATAGTGGACTAACAATAATTGATTGTCTGTTACGTTTCGTAAAGTTTAGTATCGTTTAATGGGGCGGAATGAAACTACAAAAAGCTTTTTCAATTTGAATAAATTTAATCTAATTTAAATCATATAGGTACTTAAAAAATAGTCAACAAAATTTGTAATTATGTTGTATATTCATTAATGCTTCTGGTGTCCCACAAGGTTCTCTGCTCGGACCCCTCTTTTTCAATATCTTGATAAATGACATAGGTTCCAAGCTTGATGTAAAGTTTTTGATGTATGCGGATGATATAAAAATATAGAGGCGGATAAAAGATGCGAATGATTGTTTGCTGAGCAAAATACATTCCTGGTGTTATGCAAATAACCTTCAGCTCAGTATTCCGCTCTGGATAGCTTTTGTGATCTAGTTGTTCTCTTTGATTTTAAACTTTCTTTTGTGCCTCATAATAATAAAATATTGTCGGAAGCATCAAAGAGTTATGGAGTTATGGTAATCAAAATTTTATTCAATTCATATGTTAGATCCATAGGTTCAATTTTAATGTTCCTCGTTTAACTTCTCGTCAAACTTGTGTATTTTATTTGTCAACTCCGCGTACCAATATAATGAAACTCTATCCTGTTTTCTCTATGTGTAATAAATATAATAAATGTAGTCTAGAACTAGACTGTTTTAACTTGTCATTAAATAGGGTGAAGCAAATATTGCGGAGATAAGTTAATAAATTGGTGTTTAATGTATGTAGGTTTGGGCTGAGTAGGGTAAGTTAGGTTCAGGTCTTTTTTGTATGCATAATTTGTTGATTCATTTTATTTTTTTACATTAAATTTGTAAGTGATTATTTTTCCAGTCCTGTAGTTGGCATTTTGTATTTTGTAATGTAGGGCAGGTAATGTAAATAAATCAATAAATAAATGAATTAATAATATTGAACCATTCATCAAAACCTTTTATGTATCATCAGAAAACAATTTTAATAAATCTTGACAGGAGCTTCCCTGACCGAGTAACAAGTTCCAATTTTCGGCAAACGAGAGCAAATCCAGTGCGGTCCTTTTTCATATTTCAAGTTCTTCCGCCTTTCACGTGCCGCAATTTCTAAAGGCATTTACTTACTACGTATTTCTTTTCGAACATTTCGGGAATAAAATTTATTAACTACTTTTACAGTGTCATACATAAAAAATGTTGTTCCATAGAAAATCACAAAACTGAGTAACGCTACTGTTCCCCAACAAAAGTCCGGCGTCTATTCGGTGCTTTTATTAAACTTTTCAGGATTGATAAAGCCCAGGCAGAACACAAGTTCGTTAATGAATAACCTGAACAAATGCGAAAGTTTCTGAAAACGCTGAAAGGCGAGATAAAGGAATAAAGGCCCTACTGGTAGCTCAGTGAAAATACACTACAGCAGGTCACATAATAGGGCGCTGTTTTCTGACGGCAGCAGCAGGATAGATTTAGCGCTGAATTCATACGCCAGCTACGGCAGCATTGAAAATTACCAAAGTAGCGGAATAAAGACAGCAACACAGAACGTAATAAAGCTCATAGAAATAATTGCGCTTTCGTACCTTTGGCTTGCCTTGATAAAGTTTCTACGCGCAATTTAGGAAATTGTGATGGAGCCAATGAAGGTATTTAACTTTTGGGACAATAATTTAACTTTATTATGAAATGGTCCCTGATTTCGACAAAATAATTTCAATTTTAATTCAATATTTAGTAGGTAATAGTCTGACAGTATCCCACATAACAGTGAAAGAACATTCATATTCTCAGAATATTCCCTTGAAGTGCTTTTTGGAATGTTCTTTTAGGAATGTTTAATGAATATTCTAAGAACGTTTCGATTGAAACATTCATTTTTGAACGTTCTATTTATGTACTAGGAATGTTGCTTCTATGCACCTACCTGAAAGATTGTGCTAAGAACCTACTTTATATAACATTATTTGAATATTGTCATACGAACATTATTATAATGTACCCTAAAAAATGTTCTTTCGGCTAATATCTCTATCAAGTATTAAGAATATACCTACCAAGTTGTGCTGAGAAGTTTATGTAGGTAGGTAACCATGATAAGAATATTTTCATATTGTTCACTTAATTATCTAAAGTACCTACTCAAAAATCTTAATTGAACAATTAAACAATAATGCTCTATCTAGAACATACTAAGAATATTATAGGTATATTCGTTTTATTTTGCTTTGTAGGACTTCCATGAGAGGGAGCCACGCGCTAATAAAGATCTACATCTTGTCTCGCGTTTCAATTACCTTGGAACCTGTTCCTTTCAGTTGGCGTGGTTTGACGAGAGCATAACAAGCTGGAAACCGGAGCTTTGGTTAAATACTTGTGTTTTCCAGAGAAGTTTTCCAACAACTCTTTCACTGCCTTTGATATAAAAGGGCTGAAAGTATCATTATTTGGAAGCGAAAATTAACATTCCAAGTATATCCTTAGAATCAAACAAGAATGTTATGTCTAGGATGCATATTGAGAATGATATATGTAGATATATTCTATAAGAATATTTCAAGCATATTGGTATAATATTCTTTTGCGAACATAACTATAATGTCATAGAAACATTCTTTGATTATGAGAATATACATTTCGAGCATATTTTAAGAATCAAACAGGAATAGTCTTTTCAGGATGTACTGAGAATCTCATAGGTATATTCTAGGAATATCCTAATGGATTTCCCAGGAAGTTCTTGGGTATTGCAAACAGTATTTCTACAATCTTTTCTCAGAACATTCTCAGGACATTCGCAATGGTTTTGGCGAACATTCTAGGCACATTCCTCCTAAAAAAAGAACATTCTCAATACATTCTAACGATGCAATTTTGTTATGTGGGATGTGTAATCAATAGTTATGTAAATAATTAATGCAACAGTAAAAGGAAGAAGAGTACAGGGTGCGATTTTGAGGATTTTCTATAAATTAGGAGACCCAAATTTGAGAAGTGAAAACAAACCGAAATTAAATAGACGCGATAACAACATTGAATAAACTAATTCGTTAAATAGGTACCTATTTACCTCAAATTTAGATAGATATAAGATGTTAACAAAGCAAGGTGGCTTCGCATGAGCGAATTATTTATGAATATGAAGAAGTTTTGAATAAAAGACCAATTAAACAGACTTATATAACTTTTGCAGCGCCAGCCAGAAAAAGGTAAGTTCAAAGGCAACTCGTGTCAAATCATTCAGCCGTATGAATAAAAATAGAGCATTTGCTTCTAAGCAAAAGGTAGAAGTATAAGCAAAAGCTGCAAGTAAAAGGTAGAAGTGGAAGCATTTACTTCATATCATATGAATAATGACGACCTTTTACTTGAGAGCAAATGCTTCAAAGAAATGAAGTGAAAGATATTACCTGTGTTGTACCTGTTGCTTGAATCTAAGACTTGAATGCCAAATTAAACTACCAGAACGATAATATCAATGGACTTTGACATTCCATAGGAAGTGGTAGTAAAAAAACGCCAATCATGGAAGAACGCAAAGCCACCGCAAGCGGACAACGCACCATTATGGAACCGTTGATTGGTAGTACACAGTCACACAGATGGTTCGAAGGTAACGGAAGTAGTCGGTCTTGGAATAGCTGGACCAAACTTCAAAGTTTAAACTCTCATTAGCAATGGGCAAAACGTCCACAAAATTTCAAACTGAGGTTCTGGCCATAAGCATCTGTGCCCAAGATTGTCTTAAAAGAGTCCTTTTAAGAGAGCACATTTACATACTGCCCGACAGTCAAGCGGGTCTAAAGGTTCTAGAACCCAATCAAGTGCAATTTTCCGTTAGTTTGGGAGGGTAAAAATATCCTTAAACACTTAACTTAGGAATAAAGTGAAGAGGGCAACGAGGAGGCGGGCTGTCTCACAAAACAAGGCGCTTTAACACCTTCTCAAGGCCCAGTGGCTTTCTGTCTACTAATGAAAAGCCACGTCTTCAAAGAAATCAACAGATGAAGAAGGTTCATATATCTGAGATCTGAACAGGTTCTTGACAATAAACAGAAGAGACATCAGAGAAGTCGTTGGTCGACTGCTCAGTGGGCAATTTCTGGTGAAATCACCTAAAAACAATAGGCAAATCAGTTTACGATTACTGCAGATCTTGCGAAGGAGCATTAAAAACTACGGAACACTTAATCTGTGAATGCCCTGGTCACATCTGCGAAAGGCTGAAATACCTTGCTTACACCCCAAGAGGTGGGTACTTTACCACCCAAGAAGCTGGCCTCCTTTGGAAGGAGTCTACAAATCTTGAACACTAGAGCAGCTGAAACAAGCTATATAGACTGCTAATGCAATCTACAATCTACAAAAAAACGGGACATAGGAATATTCGGAAATAATTTACCAAAATAGTAAACATACATCTGCTCTGGAGCAGATGCATTTTGCAAGGAGTAAATGCTCCCAATTTGAAGCAAATACTCCCTTTTATTCATAAGAAAAAGAGTATTTTCTTTTTCCTGGAGCATTTGCTTCCGACTTTTAAGTATAAGGTTTTGCTTGAACTTTTATTCATACTGGATGAAGCATTTGCTTCAGATTTTGCGAGAAAAAGCAAATGCTCTTTTTTATTCATAGGGCAGATTGTGAGCAGTTTCCCCAAAGTAATACCGCTGGGTATATTTTCAACAATACATCGGAAATTGTGGTAATAACGAAATACCTAACGAAATGTAGTATCACATACCCGGGTTCGTGCAGCAGGATTGAACGGTGAATTTTGTAACAAATCTCCTGAAAAACGAAATGAAAAACACGTTGTGGAAACTTACTCAATTTTACTCACTTCGCCCGACAATAGCAAAATTAGGTGAATTTAAGGGAAGTTGTGATATTGTTACGATAAATTTATCATTCACGTAACATGTTCCATCTCTTCTTATTTTCATTTTAAAGTTGTATTTTTTTCCATTTCAGATTCAGCAAAATAATAATTCCTTATCTAAAAATATCCACAAAGTTCAAAATAATACAAGTGCTGCCATCTATCCATCATGTGTGTTTTTTTTTTTTTTTTTTACGGATATGCGCACTCGTGTAAAATGAAAATATCTTTAATTCATTTACGAGTACTGCTATCTAGTACCTGATGGATTTATTTTTCAAAGTATTATTTATTGAAAGAAATTATATTTATCTCACTTTTAGCAAATGGATATATTTCTGTCTTTCTCTAACCTCCGATTCTGAAATAATCATTTTTTCGCTTAATGATCTAATTAATTAACAGTTTTTTATTTTTGACATAACCTTAATTTAAATTATTATAATTTGTAAACAATTGAAATATTTCTAGTGGATTTTTATCTATTCTCTTTTATTCCACGCGGTTTTTCATTGTGTTTTCATTGTAAAGTGAATATGATCTTTTGGGTGTACTCTTCTGATTGGTTGAACTGGTTAAAATGCAGTTAAGTATAAAAAACACAGGATCGTTTTCCTGTGAGATTTGGTGTCTAAAACGCTTTTTTTCTTCGAGGAAAGTCTGGCAGGCAAGTCCTCTTTATTTTGAATAATTTTTGCTTTGTATTTTTGGATTCTCCCTTATAGATTTTTCAATATATTTTGCTATCAATTCATATTATCATATCATTATTAAGTTTTTACCTGATAAATCTTATCTTATCTGTTCTTGAAATATAAATATTATATTTTAATTTTTCTTATCTAATTGTTGGCTTCCATTTTGTGTGAGTATCGATTGGTAGTGCCACGTTTATCTGAGGTAAGTCAATTCAGATTTTTGGATTTTAAAAAGGTACTGCTGCTCTGGTTTTCAGAATCAATTGTTAGTGTGGGAATATTGGACCATTTGCTCTAAATAGAGTCGGTGAAAACCAAATTTTTGTGTCCATCCCTATCAACTCTTTATTGAATCCAGGCAGAGGCCTGAATAGCCATTTTCTGTTTGACTCCCTCAATTATTATCTCGACTAAAGGGTGTAATTTTTTAATAGAAATCCAGACAGGTCAAAAATTCAGATTTTTTTTTTAACAAGAACATCTCAAGAAATATGACATATTCTGGATTTGATTAATTTCAACCCCAGGTTCATCTTGTAGTATCTATAGTAGCTACCTGCTACTTTAATTTGAAAGGAAAATTTTGTCTATTTAGGGGAGAATCCAAAGATTTAATTTCTTATTGTTTTACCTTATTTTTGTTCATATTTTTGCTTGCCAAAGCTGCTGTCAGGAAAGCAGCATTTTGCTCAATCATAACGAGCATTTTAATTTAATCTTGTCATAATTTTAATTTAATTATTATCTTACCATTATTCTTAATTATTTAATTGTATTTTTTTTATTTTAAAATATATTTTTTTTCAAATTGCATTAGCTGTTCATACATGATTCTGTTGGAAGGGAGTGTCTGTATAACAATCGTTTTATATTAAATTTCAATTCCAATTTCCTTTGCAAGACACTCACTTTTTGACAGAATTCAGGGATTTAATATTCCAAATATTGGTGAACCTGATACTGCCTTATTCTTTTCTGGGTACCTTCTCGACATAAAGATCACTGTTTGGAGTCTGGATCAGCTGGAGTGACGTGACCCAGCATTCTATCCTCTTCCTGGATACAGGAAACAACACGAAGAGCTCCAGTTCACGAAAGTGAAACCCCAACACCCATTGAAAAGTCCCGAATTGGAAAGGTACACGGTATCAGATTCACTGGAAAAACCAAGCTGTCAACACTAAAATTTTACAGAAAGTAACATTTACTGTTACTCTATGTTACATATAACATTGTTAAATATCAAATAATATTATTGTTTATTGGATTCTGAGTGGTTTTATTTGCACATAAAGGGACTACACGTTATCTTAATTTTTTGAAGTCCACGACCCTAGGTTATCTTGTCTTAAAGTAACAAATGTCAATTAATTTGTAACAATATATAAAATAAACGAAAAATTTGTGAAACGTCTAATTTATTATTAGAAAATCGTACCGTTCGCGACCACGAGGGGAAAGAGCATGGCAGAGAAACCCTCGATCTAACATTCCTCAAAAATCAAAACATACTGTGTCATTTTAATAAATAATTGTGAGTCAATAATACAAAAGTTTAAATTAGGTACGTCTCTTGTCCTTTTGCTAGAATTTTAATTCCACACATCACATTCAATCAACACCACCTATATTCAATACTGAAGATTTTTTGGTTAGTTAGCCAGTCTGCCAGCAGGTACTGAGGTCCCTGTTTTGGGAGGCTACTCAACTATAGTTGTTATTTTAAGCCAATATCTCTAGATTGATTATTCCAATTTGTTTGCTAGAATATTCGCTCGTCAGGGTAGAAAAGTGTTAGTAGATTCAAAGAGGCCCTATTACACGTTCCGATTAACAAAAATTAAAATCCCAGTACAAAAGACATTACATAATTTCTCAGGTTTTTAATTAAGTTTTTTTTATCCTCATTGTTCACAGCATGAAACGATTTTTGTTAAATACATTAACAATGCACATGTTATAAAAAAAATTATAAACAAACAAAAAAACATAAAAATGAAAAAAAATACTTGGATAAATTGAACTCTCAAAAACAAAATAACATTTATTCAAATGACCTGTGAATGCTTCTTATGACACACAAAATAATCACAAATTGGATTGAACAATCAGTTTGGTATGAAATAAAAATTGAATAATGGCGGACAGCTTGTTCTCTACTCTCTCATTTTCTTATCTACCCTTCGGTATATAGAAGATAAAAATTTGAGATTTAAAGAAATAATATTTGAAATAGGTGGTTTTTCTCGGAAATTATAATAAATTGAAGCTAAGTAAAAGATGAAATAGAGATAAAGTAACGCAAAAAGGTGAAGCAAAACCTGCAACAAAGGGTCCCATTGTGAAAAGATGGATAAAATTCATCTGATTCCTGATTGGTTAGTTGGTTAGGTCCCGATTTGCACTGCAGCCTTAAGGCTTATTCTGCTACCCCCTCTGTATTGCTTGGGCAAGTTCCGTCTTTTTGATGAGATCTAGCAGCTTGCTGCCAAGTTTCTCATGCGGAAGTCTCTCGCCGCGTTGTCTTCTGCGAGGCAGTTCACTGACGTATATTATGTATAAGGCGGTTTCCTCCTCTTCGCCACACAGTCTACATGTCGTTGGACCATTGTAGACAGTGACCTGTAGTTCTACCAGCCCTACCACCGGTCTTATCTGAAGACGCGTTAGTGACTCCTCCAGCTGTTAGCATGGGGTTTCCAATTATCCCCTTCGAGTGTCTTGCTCCAGGTGTAGGATGCCAAAAGTTGAAGTGTTGATGGGTCGACCACTTTTCAACTGCTATAAAGATAGCCTTCTTCGATATCTCAAATGCGGGTTCTGGTATTGTGTAGGGTGCAGCTGCGCCCTCGGGCTAGTTCGTCAGCCTTTTCGTTGTATTTTATCCCCGAATACCCAGGACCGCACAGGAGCTTTATCCTGTTATTCTTTGACGTCAGAGCTTCCAGGTCGTGTAGGCATTCCATCGCTATCTTCGAAGAAAATCGATGTGAGTTCAGATCTATTAGAGAGGCCTGATTGTCTGAGAGAATGCTTATTCTGGTTGTTATAATCGAGCCTTAGAATCTCCTGTGCGCATGCTTGAATTGCATTTGTACCTGGTAAACTGTGGCATTAAGTCCCAGAGGTATATTTTGTTCTGATCTTGGTCCTTCCCCATGTACGCCAGCGCCAGCTCCATCTGGAGCCATCTGGTATATCAGACCAGGCCTCTCCTTATTATGTGAGGCGTTCCTTTTTGCCAAATGCTTGGGTCCCATATGTCTTTGAATGGTTTTTCAAACTTATGGGGTACCACCATCAGGTTGATAACCTTTATGTGGCCGTAGTTGCCTGGTGTCACTTTCCATGCCCCGGCTGCCTTCATCCGATGGGCGTTAGCTATGGCTGGCATTTTATTGTGAACATTGAGGGGAGCTAGCCCCAGAACTGCTTCCAGCGCTGCAGTAGGTATGCTCCCCATAGCCCCGATGATGGACAGATATGCCAGTCTCTGAAGGCTGTTCTGTTTATAAGCCGTCGTTATTTGTTGTCCACCATATTACATGTCCGTATACAACTATGAGCTTGATGACCGTGGCGTACAGTCTCAGACCCCATGTTTTCCTCAACAGACTTCTGCATCTAACTAGACACATTTTTGCTTTGTTGAGGTTACTCTCTAGAAGTGTGTTCCATGTTAACTTGGTGTCTAGGATTAAACCTATTGTACCTAGGTATTTCACTTCGTCAACTATTATAATCCTCTTCCCGGAGATCTTAGGTTGTATGTAACAACTCATCCACTACTAGGTTCCATAGAAGTGGCGACAGAACGTCGCCTTGAGGGTATCCTCAGGTAACAACAGCTTCTAGGATGTCTTCATATATGTTCAATTTAACTCTCTAGCGTTTCAAGCAGGAAGCTTGAAAGGGTGATGGATCGATATAATTTCGCTTTCGTGTAGGTTTCCTGTCCGGGTTTTGGAAGGAAGACTGCTTTCGCTGTCCTCGATGCTCCTGGCACGTAGCCCGTGGCAATGCATACTCGTAAGATACTACAAAAATGTGGGGAGAGTATGTCTAGTCCCTGCTGCAAAAGAGTCGGGTATTGATTCTCTCAGGCCCCGGTGACTTATAGGGTTCAAATGTGCTAACGGCGAATTTGATAATGTTGTTCCAGTCCTTCCTTTTCGCCCTATTCATCAGATTTGGTTCTGGTGGGTGATCCTCCGGTTGTTGTATTCTTTATCCCGGAAAGTGCACTCAGATGAGAGCTTCCAGCTTCTCTTTCCCAATTGGCGTTATTGTTTTTCTCGAAGCCATACATAACCTAAACTTTACGTTGAAGGATTTTAAATTTTGTCCTCGTAGTAACTATATAGTAAGTGTTCGGTAGGTACTTTAACTGATGCTGATCTTGAGAAAAATACTATCCAATTCTTCATGTTACAACTCATAATACCCCTGTGTACCAAACATAGTGATTCTCGTACAATATGGTTCTGCTGAGAAATTTAATAAAAAAATTATTCTTAGTGGCGAATTTAAGGGGGCTGTAACTCCGAAAGGAGGGGCCATTTCCCAAAAATCAAAAATACGGGTCCCTCCATGAATCATTGAACAAACTTTCTTGAATTTATTTCATAATAATTTAATCAAAAATCTATAAATGCTAATTATCATTTCTGCAGTGTCCAGGATATTTTTGAATAATTTCAGCGGTCTTATGTACCTACATTTTAGTAGAACAACTTGGGCACGCTCTCTCACGAGCACGCAGTAATTCAAGTCTGACTGTATAATTTGTCTCTTATCGTGTAATTGTTTGAATAATTCATGGACACGGTGGCTTATTTGTTCTAACAAACTACCTTTTGGTTAATAAACCGTGTCCGTAACATAATCAGATATCGAAAACTTTTTATTTTTAATTGACAAATCAGTCCAACAGATAAAATAATTCTTAAATAGGTTTCTTCTTTTCCTTGGAGCTATTTTTACAATTTTAATTGGTTCACCTAAATATTTTGCCGCTGTACTGCCTGCAAACAGCATCCAGTCGGTAATGGTGGCGATTTTTGTATTTATAGCACCCGAGTTTCTTGCTCTTCTGCATCCGAAAGAAAAAAAAAAGTGCGGTTCATTCATATTTTAGAATTGAACTTGTGCCAAAATGCAAAAATGAAAGGACGTACAGGAAATAAGAAGCCCAAAACCAAAACACGAGATATTTTGAATGGAAATACTAAGCAAGAGGATGGCGTAATTACGAGGCTTGAAAAAATAATTAAATAATAAAGGATGAAATTAAGGATCAAATAAATCCAACCCCTTAATATTTTGACATGCTGTAACAATATATTAATTTATTTGAGCAGTGTGCTATCTGAAACCTAATCCTCTTAATTTCACCAACCAAAGGGTTTCTTTTTCATCAACATCTGCATACGTGTGGTTATAAATAGGATCTGGAAATACATACGAAATACTTGAAACCCTTTTTCGGAGACAGAGATCTCGTGCCATGACACTTATTCTTCTATTTTCAGAAGAATATTTAATGCTCTTGAAATATTTACTGTTTAATGCAGAACAAAGTGTTTGGTAGATATAGAGTAAACATTTTGCACCCTAGTAAAACATCTTAATTTAATTTGCAGCTTCTCTGAAATTACCGTTTTTTTCGCATTACTCTGTTAGTTAAATTTAATCAATGATAATATTGATAGCCAAATTCCACTTAGGTACCTCTAATTGCTGAAAAGACATTTGTTGCGTTCCAGCTTTGAAGTGACCAATTAGAAGTTAGTGACATTAAACAATTTTTGATCCTTAAAGGTGGTAGGACCCAAAAATTAAAGTTTTAGTGCCTTAAAATCTAAGAATAAATATTTAAACCGCATCTTGCTACGATGGTCCGTTTTCGAGTAAGGGCGGTTTAAAGTTACAACTAGGTGTTTGTGACGTCAAATCGGATTATCAGGCAAAGTATTAACACGGGTAGAAATTTTTCAAAACAAAAGACAATTATCTCACTAGAGCGAATTGCAACCACTCAGAGTATAGGGTTCGGTTCACTGACGATTGAACGAACAGAAGACCTGGATTGCCAAGAAGGCATCCATTTAACAGGCATAGAGATGCTAAGCATGTGGAAAGATCGGATGAGGATGATTATGAGCATGATGAAGACAGGACATTATTTCCAAAGATATTGTTTTCTCTGAAATTAGTATGGTACTGCTGGTAGCAGGGACATTGAGAATAATAAATTATGGATCTGAATGGATGTATATAAGTAGAAGAGAAGTTGCTGCATCTTGACAGGGGGTAACAAGAATAATAATCATGAGATCGGGACGATCTGATTTGATAGGAAGGCAGTTACGATATACATAGGTGCAGAGAGGCGAGATTCACGTTTACAAGCCAGGCGCTACTATCCAGGAGTTCCAATCCATAGTTTGATTCAATTAAACGAACATTTCATGATTCTAGAGATTTCTCAACTGAAAATGTTTTCATTGGAGTCTGTGTAAATGCAAAAATAATAGTTGTATGAAGTCTTCAGTAGTCATTTTAGTGATTAGTGAATTATGTGAATAGAGTTTTAGTGGACTCGCGGAATCCATGACAACAGATCTCTATAAAATTTACAAGCCATCAACAATAAAACTACAATAATTGAAAACATTTCGCTTCCAACGTCATATTTATCCACAACGCCTGGCTGCTCTAATATATCAGATGTTATTGTAATAAAATTCTCAGTACAGCGTTGAAACATTCCCCGGCTCCAAAACATTTATTGCGATCGCATCTACAAATCTGTCTTTATCTGCCTGGTAAGTGTATTCCATAAACATAAAAATTTATGAATGTGTTATTATTTGGGGCTTTTTCATCTTCAAAGATTTTTAGAATTTTTATTATTCCTCCGGATAATGGGGAAAGCTCATAATCGTATAAATTTACTTAAAACAAGATGCTCTTTCTAGAAGAATGTGTTAAATTTTGACTGGAATTACCTAAAGATGTTTCAGCGATTAAAAATTCATGTGTGGTCTTTAGATTTTCCTTTAAACCTATTTTTGCTTTGTCATTATACTATTTTTAATAAATTTTTAATTAACAAATAATTTTCAAATAGGCATATTATAAATGTAACTTTTCCTCAATTATATGTTAATGCATGCTGGTTGTATAACTTTCATCGGACAAATATAAATTCCGACTGTTAAATCACCTGAAATAATTAGCGTTGGAGCTATATAGCCAATTAAAAGTGTCGAAAAGATTATAAATAAGAATCGACGATTACGAAAAAGCAAATTTACACTATTTATAAATTCACATGAAATTGTTTTAAAAAATCCTGACGAGTTGTATTTGATTTACATGCACAGACCGACTCGGGGATTGGTATACCCTTCGAGCTATTTAAGTAATAATTATTCTTAAACACAAAAAGCCCAGAAGCTTTTAACGGGGCTCCCCAACCAAAAGATAAAACACTAACTTAATAATGCCACGTTATTTACATAAAAAAGGAAAAAGTCGCAACCCTTTTAAGGCATCAAGAGTGTTACGTTAAACCGAGGAAAGACAGGAACGTATCTATTTTATTAGAGGATGTTTTGTCTAGAGCAAAATAAATTTTTAGACGGGGATTTTGTGAACCACTTACTAAAATCCAAATTCGAGTCCAATTGTTAAGTTTGCAGCAAGGTACTCATTGCGGTTGGTTTTTACCTGCAAAAAAAAATATATTTTACATTTAGGTTTCCAGAAAGTTGATTGGTAATTGAGGAACTGTTTTCAATAAATTCTTGGAGTGGCTAGGGAAACAGTGGAATCTCTGATCTAAGATCAAAACTGATTTCAAAACCTGCTTTCACTCAATGACAATTAACTAAAACAGGATGGAACCAGTGGTCCGATTTTTTTCGGAATGCTTGACAGATTGTTTTTAGGGTCCGGTTTCTCAATAGTTGGTTTTAACTCCAGGGTTAACGTGTCAAATTGCAATGCTTACCTTGGAATTAGCTCAACCCGGAGGTGACCTGCTATTGAGAAACCAGCCATAGGAGTCGTTACAGCTTGTTCCAGCCGCTCAAGCACTGCTACCTTTCTAGATATTTTGTGCGTGACTCTGCTTCTAGTTGATGTCCAAGATTTGTATAGGCTTCTCGCAAGGAGGCCAGCTTCCTGGGTAGTAAAGTGTTCACCTCTTCGGTTATTAGCCGTACTCCTTCAAGGTATTTCAGATTAAATGTGTTGTAGTTTCTGTTGCTCGTTCGCAGGATCTGCAGTGGTCGTTGTCTGATTTGCCTGTTGTTTTTAGATGATATTTTCTCAGGCAATGCCCAGTGAGCCGGCCAGCGACTGTTCTGATGTCTCTTCTGTTCATGTCAAGGAGTTGTTCAGATTTCTTTGCTGAGTTGAATGTGAACCTTTTTGAAATGGATCTCCAATGAGCTAGTTCTTTTTTCATCTGTTCATTTCTTCGTAAACGAGCCCTTTTCCGGACTATTGAAAAAGTCCGGATAAGGGCTCTGGGCCTCGAAAAAGTGTTAAAGCGCCTTGTTTTGCGAGACGGTCCGCCTTCTCGTTGCCCTCTATGCCCTGGCACCCAAATCAGAGTTATGTTGTTTCTCCCAGTTAGTTGCTTTAGGATATTTTTACCCCCAGCCCAAGGCCTGTTTTCAGGAACTCTTGTGCTCAGATGTTTATGGCTAGTACCTCAGCTTAAAATACTGCAGGCCTTTGCTGAAGAAAGTTTAAAGTTTGATCCAGTTATTCCCAGAACGACTCCTCCAGTTAGATTCGAATAATCTGTATCTATGTGCCACTTCGAAGCATCCGTGTCCGCTTGCTGTAGCATTGCGTTTTTCCATGTTCTTTTACAACCACCTCATATGGAATGTTAAAGTCCAGTGAACATTACAATCTGTTAGTTTATTTTGGCTCGAGCTTTATACATTGAAGGATGCGTAAGTAATCAATCAGATCACCAGGTTTAAATATTTTTGTCTGAAATAGCCTATAGGCTATAGGATTCTTGTCTCTTTTTTCACATATAGGTGAAGAGGAGGCATGTTCAGCAGTGCCTCTAAGGCTGCTGTGGGGCAGGTTTACATAACCCCTGTTATCCCTAGACAGATCAGCTTTTGTACTTACGTAGACGATTCTGTACAGTAATTTGCTCAGTCTTATGCCACCATACAAACGAGGCGTAGGTGACAATGGGTCAGGTAACCGCTTGGTAAATTCAATGTACCATTTTTGGTCTTATCCTCCACGTTTTTCCCAAGAAATTGCGGCATGTTCAAATGGCCGCCGTAGCTCGTGATATTGTTTTGTTCAGATAGTTGTTCCAAGTACGTTTGCGGTCCAGGGTGACCCCTTAATTCTTTACTTCATCTGAGAGAGATAATTGATTGCCGTTTAGAGCAGGGTCTTGCAGATTCAGCTTCCTTTTCTTCGTAAACGGAACTAAGGTTGTTTTGCTGAGATTTATAGATAATCCTTTTTCCTCCTTCCAGTTTTAGATTATACTCAAGGGACTTTGCATTCGGCCTATTATTATGTCTTCATGCCTCTGATTATTATCGCCAGATCATCCGCTTAGCCTAGGAAAGTTGTTCTGACGTATCTTAGTCTGGTAGGAATGCAGCTTACCACTAGTGTCAGCATGATGCTCTTACCTAGGGTTATAGGTGAAGCTGCCTTGTAGTATTGGTGTTTGGACGAGGACGATCCAAGCAAAAGTATGAGGACTATAATTCTTGGTATATGGAAAATATAAGGAATTACTCGAAAAGTGAAACAAAATGATCCGAAAACCTAGAAGAACAAGAAAACTCTTAAAGAATGATGGGATGATAAGGTCGAGAGAGAAGACTTATCGAAGAATACAAAAAGTGGGGACTGGAATTCAATCTAAAAATAACCGAGTATATCTGTACTGGAGCAGTAAATCAAAACCCTGATTTGAATACAGGGTCGCGAATTCAGTCCCTCGAGGAATATGAATTACTAGGTCTGAAAATAAGGTTCAAGCATATCGAACGAAAACCAATACAACCTGTCGCGGAAATAACCCACAACAGGTTTAATTTTTTCTATTTTTAATTTAATATAAGTTTCTTCTCTATTATTCACCATAAAAATGATATTCTAAAAATAGATGCTTTGAACCAATAAAATTGCAGGTTTCTTCATTACCTTATAAGGTAGTGGACCTTTCTCGCCGCTGTGGTTGGTCAGCCGCCACATTGTTTCCTAGATTTTGCGGCTTGCTCCCTGGCAAAAGCTAGTCAACGCACATTCTTCAGTACTATTAGAATAAGCGATGAGTGATGGTCCCCAGAAGCAAAACCCCCAACTCTCTGTGTCTCAAGGCCTGACATGGTCTATATTATAAATTACAATTCATGTAATTAATCCCTAATTGTTGCAAGTCACCTCGGACCAGCAAAATTCTCTCGTAAGCGCTTGTTTTTGGCTCTTTTTCTCACTCTCGCCGGGCTCCAACGCGCCTGCATGTGCATATAGTTGTGTTTTCATCTCAGTGAAAATTCCCTAGCTACCAGTGTGAATAGTGATAAATGGATAAATAATCGCCTTGTGGGTTTATCTGCATGAACCGGATTAAGCAAGTAAGACCGTTACAATTTCTCTAACAGTCGAACAATAAGTCAATAAATACTGATTAGTGATTCGCTTGAAATGCACCATAATTTGAAGTGTCTTCTAACGCTTATGCAGAAATTTGTTTTCACACTAGAAAACTTTGATTTAGATTAGTATAAAATTTGTAGTTCGACTGGACGTCCAATTAGGAATTTTTGGATAGAATTTGATTGATCTATACCGAATTACTTTCATTTATTAATTAAATTGATAACTATTCTATTTCAGCGTTTTATTTGTGTAAATGAGAATCAAGGCAACCCCTAACACATAATACAAGGCTTAAATGATCCAATACGTAGTGGTTAACAGGTTACAGTCAGTCAAAGTAAAAACTTTTGGCATCCCTGGTGCGGTTTGACTAAAGCCCAAAAAGGGGCAATAGCTAGTTCCGTCACACAACCAATACAAACCAAGCTCATATACATTGTGAAAAGCATAGTGGTTTAAAAGTATGGCTAATTAGGGACAAGGCCGGAAAAAAATTTATGTGCTATCCAAACAGCAGGAGAGCAACAGCAAAATCTTGGAGGAAGAGAGCCACGAATCAGAGAATACGAGAAATAAAGGCAGTTGGAGAGCAAAAATATGGAAGTATGACAAACGAATGAGAAACCATACAGTGTCAAAACGAATCCTACAATGGAACCCGAATGAAGGAAACAAACCAGAAAACCCGAGAAAAAGTTGGAGGCAAGTCGGCAGATATAGGAAGGAGTGGAGATAGCAAATTGGGAGATGGTCGTGGAACCGATTTAAATAATTGTTCTTTGATGCATGGAACCCCAAGAAATTTACATGATGAAGAAAAAATGTTTCCGTCAGAACTACACGCAAAGAGTTGGAACAGATATGGGCAAAAAGCAGTTCATAACTGCCTACTACCCTTGATGTAACGAGCTGCTGGCTACCTACCATTCTTCACATTCGTTTTCTGCACTACCAGATACTATGAGATTTTGTCCATTTATGCTAACCCTACAAGGAATACCACCTACAGATACTACACTTATATAGATGTTCAATGAGGAAAAGACTTCCTAGAAATCTAGGAAAAAGCATTTTAGATAACTCAGCTAGATGGGATGGAAAAATGAGACAAGGAAAGTTTTCACGAGAGGCGCAAAGCATTGCACATTGAAGTAACAAAAACGTTTGTGTTAACCTTGATCAGAAGCAACTAATGTGATGACTTGGAGACGTATATACTTGAAATGCGCCCGACATTAACAAAATTAGGGAAATTTGAGGGAAGTTGTGATAAGTAAAATAAACGAAAGATTTGTGAAACGTTTAATTTATAAATAAAGAAACCGTTCTCGACCTGGAACTTGAGGAACACCAAATATTTAAAATATTATTTCTTCAAATCTTAACTTTTTTAAAACGTTTCCTATAGAAAAGCAAATGGTAAATATTGCAACCATGTATGCGCTGTGCAGTTTTGGGAACGGGGGCGCGTCAGAGAAAACGAAAGTACCGAAGGAGAGATAGAAGAAAATGAGAGACTAGAGAAGAAACTTCTCCCTTAGGCCGCTTGCCCGCCATTGTTCATTATACAATTTTTATTTTGTATTAAACTGATTGTTCAATTCAATTTGTGATTATTTTGTGTGTCATAAGGAGCATTCAAAGGTCATTTGAATAATTGTTATTTTGTTTTTGAGATTTCAATTTATGCAAGTATTATTTTTTATTTTTATTTTTTTTTTTTGTTTATACCATTTTTTATAACATGTGTATTGTCCATGTATTTAAACAAAAGTCGTTTCATGCTGTGAACAACTTAATATAATTATAGATAAAAGTAAACTAAAACCTAAGAAATTATGTGCTGCTTTCTTTTGTGCTGGGATTTTAATTTTTGGTATTCAGAGCGTACATTAGGGTCTTGTTGAATCTACTAACATATTCCTACCCTGATAAGCGAATATCCTGCTGGCACACAAATTGTAAAATCAATCTAGAGATATTGGCTCAAAATAACAATTATAGCTGAGTAGCCTCCCGTAACCAGGGACCTCAGTACCTGCTGATGGAACTGGCTAACTAACCAAACACTCTTCAGTATTGAATATAGGTAGTGTTGATTGAATGTGGTGTGTGGAATTCAACTTTTAGCACAAGGACAAAGGGGCGGTACCTAATTTAAACTTTTGTTGACTCATAATTATTTATTAAAATGTCACAGTATGTTTCGATTCTTGAGGAATGTTAGATCGAGGGTTTCTCTGCCGTGCTCTTTTCCCCTCGTGAATTCCAGGTCGAGAACGGTACGATTTTTTAATAATAAATTTGATGTTTCACAAATTTTTCGTTTATTTTACATATCACAACTTCCTTCAAATCTCCCTAATTTTGGTATTGTCAGGTGCATGTCAAGTGAGTAAAATTGAATGAGTTTCGACAACGTAGGTCCTATTTGTTTTTTATTTCGTTTTTTTTTTTTTTTTTTGAAGATTTCTTAAAACAAGAGGTGATAAAAATTCACACCGTTCAATCTTATATTTCAACTTTCTGACGCAAATGAAATTATCAACCATAAAATCTAAATCAACCAATTTTCTGGTCTCATTGACCCACCGTTATAAACAATAAAATCGTCATCAAATATGGTTTCAAACATCATAATTCCGCTATTATGTTTTCAGGATAAAAATTTGGTTGAGTGACAGAAATACTTTTTATCAGAACTATAGACTGTATAACTGAAGAGTCCGTTCCTGCGAAAAAGGGCGCAGTCTCGTGGTCATGATTATAAAAACATTAAAATCGGAGCTCGAAAGCTGGCCCGTCGTCGACAGTCTCATTGATATGCAAGGCCGACCTCTTCGACCGGAGGCACAAAAGGAAACTTACAAAAGGGATACGTCGAGGGATATAATGACATGCATAGTATAAAAGGACACCTTTGTGCGAAACGTCGATTGGATTTTTGCCGTGCCTCTTTGTGAATTTTCCGCAGAACTTTCGACACTGTTATTTTCTCTGGATAAACCCATATCTGGCGTCGACAATATGAAATCTTTGACTTTTATAGAGGAAGGAAAAAAAGGTTTTTTGTCAAATAATTTACTTTAGTATTATTTGAATTCTAGAAAAAGAAACTAGTTTAATCAAGGACTTTATCCTAGTAATGCATTCGTACTTCAACTTTTCTAAATCTCTTGTCCATTATCGGATGTCCTCCACTTAGCGCTAAACGTCAAAAACTTGAGTCAAACAACATAAAACTTAATGGAGGGATAATATTTAGTGCCTTGAGATCCCTAATATGGCCGATGCACGGATATAGGAATTATGAACGCCGAGAATATAGAAGTTTCTTCTTATTTAATCTCACAGGATATAGAAAATGCACTAGGTCCCTGAGGGGTTTTGCTAATAACGAAAAGTTCGACCTGTGGCAAAAGTTAACTTATTATGCTATGACTTATTTTATAATATGTTTTTGGTTAAAACCTCAGATAAAATATTGACACTTTTATATATCAAAGTCTCTTGCAGCGATTAAGCAGAGGGTCGATATCTCCAAAACTCCAAACGTTTCGGGACGTCAATATCGAGAGAATAATGAATAAGGTGCCATTCAGAAGCGTGGATTACCGATATTACATCGCCGGGATGTAATTGTGTATCCATCAATGGCTGCGAGGATAAGCATAGAGTTTGGTAATCCTGTCGTTTATGAATCAGTGACGTAGAAGAAGAATCGAATATGCGATCTATTTAAATATATAGGGCTATAGAATACATTATCATAAATGTATTCCTATATTTGTTCCAGAAAAAAATTAGTACATTGAATTACCTATTTATTTGCGAATGTTTTATATTTTTCCTACATAACGGAATAAAAGTTACCATTTTGAAATGGGTTTAACAATGGTTTCGATGACAGATATCAAAGAGTTTGGTAGAACGCAATTGCTAAATGAACTTCCATTATAAAGTTGAGCATATTATATTCGATTAATCATTTATCTTAGGCATAAAATCTACTCCACTGTTCCCGTATTGAGACAAGCTCAGGTCTTTTGTATCCCAGGCACTACACAAACTGTCTATTACGCGACACTTCCCGATAAGTACACATTATTAGTCTCCCCGGTTATTACGTGGGGACTTTAGTCTGTACATTGGGATTAATTTCCCGAACGCCATTGTTCTTTTTCCTTATTTTGCCAGGAAAGTAATAACGCGACACTTTTATGTTTTCCGTTCGGATTATTTTTTCTTTTGAAACGGAGGGAAAAATTATAAGAAAAGAAACAAAAACCGGGTTTTCCTTTCTGAGTCTATAAGGTGCCTTTTCTAAAGAAGTAATTCTTAAAAAGAGTGTATTATTTTCTTCGCATAATTACCTTAATTTGCTTGGATGGAGACTTTTTTAGTGGTATTTTTACAATATTTGTATAAAAATTAATATAATTTAATAATCAAATAATCAATAATCAAATATTTTACAATGCTAAAACTCTCAATAATCTCTATTATAATCTATGGAAGCCTAAAGGCGCGTTTCTTTTGCTTCAATAATCACTGGAAAAAATGCCTATAGATTGTTTAGCTTCGATCAGATAAACTTGGTGAACAATCAACGTAATTAAAAATCGACCGTTTGAAGCTGTATAGAGTTTCCTGCTTAGTTTACACTATAAATATGCACCTCTTTCTTATTAACATAACAGTGGAACATTTAATTTTAAAACAAGTTGAGAAACAGGTTTTGATTAATCGAAGTATTGGAAATTGCTTAAATGAATCTTCTCGGCACTTTCACATTTTGGTTACCTACCTATTGTTACATCTGAAATAAAAATCTGCAAAGCTGATCATGCCCCGTATACTCCAATACCCATTACCTCCTATTCAGCAGAGATTCATATTTTGGTATTTATGATCTCTGCATCTACTTAGTGTGCCTTAACAGCTGACACTCTGCTGCTGTTACTTACGTTACATAAAATAAAAATAAGATCCCCATTAAAAATACTTAGACACAGCCGAGTCGGCACCTCTCCTTGTGTCTTTTGTGGCACGTTCAAAATAAAAATAAAAAGACAAATTTGACTTTACGTTCTTAATGATTATTATTTGTGATATGAGTGCACGATGCGAGGAAGTCACGCGCTTATGAAGATTATTTTATTAGTCTTGTAAGAGACATATTCGTTGAATGATCTATTTACGGACGAACGACAATAAACTTTGCTTTATATTTAGATAATATTTCCAATGAATAAAAAGATACAGTTTATAATTTGTTATTTCTACAACTGGAACAGTAACGAGGAAGTTATGATGACAATAATATTTGCTTTATGTTTAGAAAATATTCCGAATTGCCATTAAATTGTATAATGAAGAATATGCACGATTAAGAAGGTCAATCGCTGCAGTAATTAGACTGGGCTGTCCTATACAAAACGATAAAGCATCCATAATGTCTGGTAGATGGCAAGCTGAGTCCATAAAAAAAACGACAAACTCTCACTATGCACCAGCCCTTTGATCTTATCCCGCCATAAAGAGATATAACCATTAGGTTTTCATCAGTATATGAGGCCATCGCGGCGTCCGCCCCGGTTTTCGTTTGTGCTCTCAGGGATTAAGGAAATATAAGTGGTAAACTAGGAGTCTACTCGTTCATTATGAATTAATGGACGACCTTTTACATCAAACGAGTATATATGTTCATTTTAGCAATGTACTTCCTGGATGATGTTGACTGTGGATCGTTTTATATTTTCTGCCCTCTGCTGGGGCAAGTGAAACTTTGGTAATTTACTAATAAGAAATAAAACGGAAACGCAGATATTTGTGTAGAATTTATATCGTTTTTATTTCATAAAATAATGTTCGACTTTTTTTATCTAATTATCTTGCACGCTTTTGGCTCTAGGTTTCTACGCCCCTCTTTACGTCCAGGTTTCTTTTATTCATTTAGTAGGTATGTATTGCTGAATGAAATGTTCCTTCACTTGTATTGTTTTCATTTTTACTTCTCATACTTTTTCTACTTGTATAGTGTTTGTCGTACTACTCTGTGGTGACCTTACAGATGATGAGGATTTGTTGGAGGTCCTGTGAGGAAAACCACCTATTTGAAATATTATTTCTACAAATCTTAAATTCTTAAAACGTTCAGTAAAGAGAATTGAATGTTGCAACAATGTATGCACTGTGAATTTTATGGGAACGAGAACGCGCCACAGAAAAAAGAATCGAAGGGTCGGGAGAAGAAAATGAGAGACTAGAGAAGAAGCTTGTCCCTTAGACCGCTTTCCACCATTGTTCATTATTCAATTTTTATTTTGTATTAAACTGATTGTTCAATCAAGTTTGTGATTAGTTTGTGTGTCATAAGGAGCATTCACAAGTCAGATGAATGAATGTTATTTTGTTTTTGAGTTATTCATACAAGTATTTTTTTATTTTATTTCTCATTTTTATGTTTTTTTGTTTGTTTATACACTTTTTTTAACATGTGCATTGTTCATGTATTTAACAAAAATCTTTTCATGCTGTAAACAACGCAGATGGGGAGTAAATTAAAACTTGAGAAATTATGTTCTGGGATTTTGGTTTTTGGTATTCAGAACGTGCATTAGGGCCTTGTTAAATCTACTAACACTTTCCTACCCTGACGAGCGAATATCCTAGCAAGCAAATTGAAAAATCAATCTAGAGGTATTGGTTCAAAATAACAACTATAGCTGAGTAGCCTACCGCACAGGAACCTCAGTACCTGCTGGTGAAACTGGCTAACTAAGCAAAACTCTTCAGTATTGAATATAGGTAGTGTTGATTGAATGTAGTGTGTGGAATTAAAATTTTAGCACAACGACAGGGACGGTACCTAATTTAAATTATTATTGACTAAAGGCGGATTTAAACAACTTTTGATAAATTTAAGTCGTAATTTTTTCATGATTTAATGCGTACCTAATTTAATACATAACTCAAAACCCCAGTTTAAACAACTTCATAATTTAATACATAATTTTTGAAATTTTACTAATATTCTATTGATATTTTGAAATTTAACACGGACAGAACTCGAAAGGTCCAGTTTTTTTCATAATTTAATGCATAAAAGTTAAAAGTTAGGAACTTTTAAGGTTATCCATTATGAACTAAATTATGAATTGAGCATTAAATAGATGTATAAACGCTGCCATAGAAAATAATAAATTTAACTTTAAAGTTTATGCACTAAATTGTGAATTACGCACTAAATTAAAGTTATGAAGTTGTTTAAACTCGCCTTTACAATTAATTAATAACATGACACAGTATGTTTTGCGAGATGTTTTGATTTTTGAGGAATGTTGGATCGGGGGTTTCTCCGCCGTGCTCTTTCCCCTCGTGAGTGTTCCAGGTCGAGAACGGTACGATTTTTTAATAATAAATTAGAAATTTCACAAATTTCTCGTTTATTTTACATATCACAACTTCCCTTAAATTTCCCTAATTTCGCTATTGTCGGGCGTATGTCAAGCAAGTAAAATTGAGTAAGTCTCCACAACGTAGGTCCTATTTGCTTTTCATTTAATTTTTTTTAGAAGATTTGTGAAAAGAGGAGATAATTAAAATTTAAACCGTTCAATCTTCCTGAACGAACCCGGGTATGTTATACTACAGTAGGTACTTGGTGACCTTACAGATGATGAGGATTTATGAAGGTCCTGGATGTTTTTCGGAATGTTCGCAGAATGTCAAGAAATGAATTTATCCAGAGATTTAGGCTTTCCAAAAATGCTGTGCGCTTCGTGCTTATCAGAATAAGGAATCAAATAGTCTCGCCCACCGAATAGTGGGTAAAAATATTGATATTCTAACAATAATTTCGCTGAGTAAACTTGAATTTAGTTTGAATTTTTTAACCTCAGTTTTCTAATGATAAAGTATAAAAATATTCATTATTGGCATTTACAATTTGTTTATTTTCACCTTTCAGAAACCATGCTGTAGCTCCAAGAGAGATGTTGCTTCTGGGTTTAAGATATTATGCTACAGGTAACTTTTTGCAAACTGTTTGAGACCTAGTAGGAGTTGACAAGGGTACAGCAAGCCGTATATTATGGAAAGTTACGAGAGCTATTGCTGGTCTCTACAATGAATTCATTAAAATGCCAGTCACCGGAGATTCATAGGAGCTTTAGACTGCACACATGTGAGAATATTATCACCTGGTGGTGAATATGCAGAAGTTTATCGAAATAGAAAAGGGTTTTTTTCATATAATATGCAGGCGGTGTGTGATGCAGACTGTTTTTTTCAAGATGTTGTTTGTAGATGGCCAGGCTCTGCACATATGATTCGAATATTAAGAAAAATTGACTCAATATTTATTGAAATCTGCAAATTTCTATATCTAGTTTCAATAAGTCTTTTAGCTAAATTTATTCTCCGAATTTATTATTGCCATTCTCCAATTTACGCGTAGGTACCTATAGGTTGTACCTAATTTGTTTGTTTTAGATGTCTGGTACAGGGTGTCAAGTTATAAAGTACCATAACCTGTAACTTTTCCATTTACCCGGTACCAACTTCAGAAAAATAGCATAAGAACAAGGTTGATTTTGATTTTAGTTTACAAAGCACTTGATAGTTATTCGCCTATTGGAATTCATAGGCATTAAAATTGATTTAAATGCCGAAACCGAAAGCAATCCCAATAAAATAAAGAACTAATTTAGATGCGCCATTTATGTATAAGCAATTTACAATTTTTATATTTATTTATATATCGATATTATGTATATTTTAAATACATACCATCTAGCTCATTATTTTGTGCATCACCCCCAAATTCTGAATTCAAACCTTCTACCCTAACGCCCAAAATGTCTCGTATCTCGGCATCAATTTCAGACAGAATTTCTGGTTTTGGAGGAGAGCCACCCCCAGTGCCCATTGCATAGGGTTTTGACTCTCTTAGCTTTTTGCATGTTTTCTTTTTCAAGTTTTCATACTTTTTTCCCAGGTTAGCTGAATCCCTTTACACTTCCCCACTTTCTGAATTGAATCTAGAGGTTATTTTTCTCCAGCACTCCTGATTTTTTTTAATTGAAATTTGAATCAGTTTACTTATTTTCCAACACATGCTTGTAGGCCCATCAAAATGACCTCTTATTTGTTGTTGGAATTGGGGGCTCTCTTTGCCACATTTTTCTCTCCTTTATCATCCATATCATTGAATAATATGTGTTATATATGGGAGAAATCAATTTCAAATAAATAATTTCACTTACGAATGTAGAAACGTTGAAACATCACAAGCCACACCACAGAAAATGCACGATGCACAGAAGAAAGCGAAATCCTAGGACTGCTAGGAGGACGAGGGCGTATGAGGACAGGAATATGACTGAGGACTCTGAGAAGAAATAAATAGAATCGGCTCCTTATTTTTAGGTTAGTCAATATATCACAATATATCTTTGTTCCTATGTCATTCTGTTCTGGCAATAGACAAATTACACTGTTGCCAGATTGATTAGTGGATAAACGCCACTCAATTAAACAATATTTAGGTTTTTGTTGTATAACGGATCATGCATCCTGAGCCAGGGTCAACAGCTAAGCAGAACCAGATTTAACAAGGCTGGTTTGATGAGAACGACACTGAAATCCAAGACCTTATAGAAAGAAGAAGAAAAGCGCATAATGCATGGAAAAGCGACCCCAGCTGGACTATAAAAAAAAAGAAATACCAAAACAAAAACAAAAGCAGAAGTTCAAAGGCAAAGGCGAGCATCAAAGAACATTTTTCTTTTTCTTCTTCTTCTTCTTAGCCTGCATACGTCCACTCTTGGACATAGGCCTCTTCCATTTCCCTCCATATCTTCCTCTATTATGCTATCTGCATCCAGATTCCAGAATCTCGCTGCGTCGCGTCGGATGTCATCGCTCCGTCTTGTCTGTGGTCAGCCAACACTTTTTGTTTTTCTGGGTCTCCATGGAGCAGTGCTTTGGTCCATTTCACGTCGCATCTCGCAACATGTCCTGCCCATTGCCACTTATCTCGCCACTCGGTCCATTAACTACTGTTCTTCTCCTTATTTCCTCATTCCGAATTTTATCTCGGAGACTGACTTTTAGCATTGTTGTCTCTATTGCTAGTGGGCATACTTGCGCTTCTGCTGTTTTTAGTGAGCGTCGTAGTTTCGAGTCCGTATGTTGCTAATGCCAGTATGCACGCATCATACATTTGTCGCTTCAGGTTGATGGATATCTCCGGATCTCGGAATAGGTGGTTGAGTTTTCCGGAGCCTATCTTTCCAGTAATTTCGGCTGTTTAGTTTTCTCTTCAAAGTTTTATACTATGTCCCAAACATAAAACATAGTTTTCAACTAATTCGAGGGTGTGGCTGTTTATTGAAATAATTATTATGTTTGTAGGGCTTGAGGAAAACCACCTATTTAAAATATTATTTCTTTGAACCCTAACTTTTTAAAAAAAAACGTTTACTGAATAAAAGTAAATGTTGCAACCTTGTATGCGCCGTGAAGCGTACTGAAAGAGTAGGTACCGAACGGGAGATAGAGAATACGCAACCAGACTAGAGAACAAGCTGGAATGGTCCCTTAGACGCGTGTCTGTAATTATTCATTATTCAATTTTTATTTTTATTTTTATTTTGCATTAAACTGATTGTTCAATCCAATTTGTTATTAGTGTGTGTGTCAAGAAGCGATCACAGGTTAGTTGAATAATTGTTATTTTGTTTTTAAGAGTTCAATTATTTATACGAGTATTTTTTTTTTTTTTTTTTTCATTTTTATGTTTTTTTGTTTGTTTATAACTTTTTTTATAACATGTGCATTCATTGTTCATGTATTTAACAAAAATCGTTTCATGCTGTAAACAACACAGATAAAGACTAAATTAAAACCTAGAAAAAGTATGTGCTATCTTTTTGTGTTGGGATTTTGATTTTTGGATTTAGAGCTTACATTAGGGCCTTGTTGAGTTTATTAACATTTTCCTACGCTGACGAGAGAATATCCTAGCAAATTGAAATAATCAATCTAGAGATATTGGCTCAAAAACAACTATAGCTGAGTAGCTTCCTGTATGGGACCTCAGTACCTGCTGGGAAACTGGCTAACAAAAAAACTCTTCATAATTGAATATAGGTAGTGTTGATTGAATGTAGTGTGTGTAATTGAAATTTTAGCACAAGAACAGGGGCGGTACCTAATTAAACTTTTATTGACTTTTCGAATTAATGACTCACTATTATTATTAAAATGTCACAGTATGTTTCGATTTTTGAGGAATGTTAGATCGAGGGTTTCTCTGCCGTGCTCTTTCCCCTCGTTAGTTCCAGCTTGAAAACGGTACGATTTACTTTGATAATAAAGTATACATTTCACAAATTTTTCGTTTCTTCTACATATCACAACTTCCCTTAAATTTCCCTAATATTTGCTATGTCGGGCGCATGTCCAGTAAGTAAAATTGAGTAAGTCTCCACAACGTAGGTACTATTTGTTTTTACCATTTAATTTTTCACAAGATTTGTTGTTTAAAAGGTAATAAAAATTCTCACTGATCAATCTGACTAAACGAACCCGGGTATGTTATACTACAGGCTCATAATTTTTCTCTTCTGTAATTTCATATTCAAACTTGCTGCTTGTGAGTGATTCTTAAGTTCATGTAATATCGATTTGAGTTCTTCAGGGCACAATATCATCGGCGAAACGTAGGTGGTTTAGTTATGTCCCGTTGAAGTTGATTCCTTTTTGGACCCTCGATAGACTTTTGAATATATTTTCTAGCGGAAGAGTGAACAGTTTGGGTGAGATGATATCACCTTGTCCGACGACTCTTTTTACAGGAATTTTGAGGTTGAGTATCTTGAAGCTATATACATGCTTGGTCCATTGCTTCGAACACAACCCACCGTTCGACGGAATAGAAGGATTTTTGACAATCTACGAAGGCTAAATATAGAGGGATGTTATATTCGCTGCATTTTTCGATGAGGGTTCGCACTGTTTGAATATGGTCGGTTATAATATAATGTATCCTTTTCTGAACCACGCTTGTTTGATGGGTTGGTGAAAATTAAATTTCTGACGACGGTTGGTTATGATTTTTTTCAGTAGTTTTGATGGGTCTATAATTTTCTAGAATTGTACAATTCCCGTTCTTGAAGAGTAGGATGATCTCACTCTACGTTTTACCATATGTCTCTGGGGTTTTGCTCTCTTCGATACATTTATTCAACAGAATCAAAATTGCATTTTCTAGTGCTTCTCCGCCAACCTTAAGCTTTTCGCTCGTGATTCGGTCCTCCTTTCTTTACCATTTTTCAGTTTTTTTAGTGCTTTTCGTAGTTCAGGTTTATCTATGTGTGGTATATCCGGTTTCCGGTTTCCAGTTTCCGGTGGATGGTTTCGATGGCTTCTATGATCTTGTATTTTCCTACAACGACTTCCCGGAGTTCACTCTTGATTTTGTGAATTTTTTTGTAGCTTTCCTTTTGACATATTTGGCCGTAAAACTTTCATATTTGTGTTCTTAATGGTTTCCTTGATTTTGTGTGTGTTGTAGACTCATACATCTCCTCTGATAGGTTTGCTCACGCTCTTCATTTCTCTGTAGTTTGATGAGTCCTAGTCAGTTTTCCTTCTTTCTTCAATTAGTCTTTTGGTGTTAGGAATGAATTTCGGGTTTCCGTGTTTCTGAAGCGAGGATACGATTTTAACAGCTCTTCGGAATTAAAGAACCAATGGTGGATAACAACATCAAACGAAATGCAGCAACTAGCTCAATGCAACAGCCCTCTGCTGCCTTCTTTCAGGCTACTAAGATGGTATACGGACCAACCATTCAAGGACTCAATCCCTTACGATCCAAAGATGGCACAAGACTGCTTAAAGACAGTTCTTCCATCAATTCTCGTTGGAAGGAATACTTTCAGGAACTACTTAACAATAATGACATCTTCAACGAAATTTCACAGAAACCAATATAACAAAGAACAATAAGTCAACTGGTACTGACGGCATTCCTGCTGAGTTCCTTGAACAAGGAGGCCCCACACAAAGTGCCCAAACCCATAATAAGTAAAATATGGATTACTGAGACCTGCTGAACCTAGAGATAGCTCCATAATTGCCAATTTCGAAAAGGGAGTTGATTATTCAGGAATTGTAGAAAGATTTCTCGGTTGATTGATTTTGTACATAGAATCAGTAGATTGGATTCTTCAATAGATTGGATATAGGCTTACCTCAATAAATGTTTTTTTCTTGATTCACGATATTTATTCTTTATCTTGCCAATAATATCGGTACCTATATGCAAGAGCGCTTAGTTTGTGAGTTGCGGTCAGTATTGAAAAAGAGAATTTTTGATCAATGTTGAGTGAAAGCGATAAGTCATTATTGACGTTATTCAATCAGTTCAATTAAAGTTGCCATTGTAAGTAAAGATAGTTTAAGTGGATACCTACGCGGAATTCCTCCCAGTATCTTCCACCTTGCTCATAAATCATTTATCATGTCGAGGATTTATAAATGTTTAGGATGATCAAAAAGATCTAGTAGTCTTTTTCCCTTTTTTCGAAGCCAACAAGAGTCAGAAATTTGATAGAGAAAAACGACACACAAATATACACATCCTCTGAATATTATTTCAACTCAATTTTTTTAATTAACAAATAAATCTCAAGTATTATCCTTAGATCCGCTTTGTTTTATAAATAAATCCAGCTATGACAAATAGCACTTTCAACTTCCAAAAATATTGTTCTCAATAATTAATGTCGATAGAGGCTTGCTCGTCCGTAACGGTATTTATAAAGATGTCTTCAAAGCAATTGAAAACGTAAAACTAAAAGTCCCCGAAACACATTGCCAAAGTACAAAACACAGAAACTGTCGGTGTGTTTATAAAAAGCGTTTATGAATTATGTTTCCCGCATTGTGGACGCCATTTATTTTTGAGTCTCTTTGTGTTGTACCAGGAACGATCAAAAGAAAAATCCTCCCTACATTATTATCTGGCTTGTTGTTTTTTTTTCTAAATAATTGCCTTAGGTTTTTCCATTGATGGTAGATCTAAAACAAAACATCATTCGATTAAAAGTTTAATTACCATTGCATTGATTTATCATTAGAACCTGCTACTGGGCACTAGAAAGAATGAAAAGCAAATCCAATTTAAGCAAAGCAATAATTGTTTATGCATAACGAGCAAAAAAAACGTCTAAGAAAATATACAGGAGGAATTATGTCCGGTTGCCGCAAAACGGTTATTAGAAAGAGAAGCAATGGCATGGTATGCACTTTCTCGTTCGTTCATTAATGAAACCCATGGTAATCCGCGGTAAAATATATTACGGTAGCCAATTATTATCGGTGATCTAATCTACTTTTGTTCAGGAGTAATGGCTATAATTATTCCATCGGAGAGTCAGTCCCCAGCAAAACGACGACGCCAAAACAAGAACAGCAGGTCTGGGACTTGGAGAAGAGAGAAATGCGTGTAAATGTAAAATAATCAAGTGGGCAGTAATAGAGATAGCGCGTAGCTCGCAGTCCTGATAGAGATACAGGCTGGTTGTGCAACTACCGAATAAATACAGGGAGATACAATCACTTAAGAAACATGGTCCCGATTGCGGGTACCGAGAGAACTGAAGGCACAAAGTTACCGCTGCCCATACCACTGGAGCGCCGTGAATTCGATCTCCACTACGACCGCTATTGTAATGTTCTAGGGTGGTATTCATTAAGATATTCGTTAAGATATTTGGATTCAATCGGCTTGGCCAGTAACTCTCTATTTAGGCTAACAACTTCATTATTTACCCGTTCGATATTTTTATTGATTGTCTAATGACTAGCAACTTATGCAGTCGCTCGATATTGTAGGTAGGTAGGTATCTATTGTTGCTTTATTAATTATGATGCTGGAAGGATTGAATAATTATTAAGTTTATACCTTTTGTAGAGATGGGATAGGTACAATATTTGTAGTATTTTATTTTTATTTTACAATTTACTCTATGCCAACACTCAACGACATATTCATTGTATGACCTGATGTTATATTATGTTCAATGTTATATCACTAGGTTAATATAATTTCAAGTTGTTGAATTTTGTCTGCTGTCCTTTCTATATACAGGGTGGGACATGAAAAACTTCCCACCCAGGTTTTCTCAGGTGTTAGATGATTAATCAAAAATCGGTCGGACCCGTCAATTTTTGTTTTTTGGGGGACACATTTTATTGATATTTTCAGCCCCTATCTGTCAACCCCTAGACGGGGGTGACCGGTACCCCCAAAATTTCAAGTGGAAAGGGGTAGTAATACGTCATTTGATAGATATTTTTATTAGGATTATATCCTCGAAGTTTTAGGTTGCTACTGTTCACCCTGCCAAAATGGCGGTTTTCAAAGTTAGGAAAAATGCTTTGTTTCGAGTATCTGAAGTGTGAACAGATTTTTTAAGGGTACCTATCCATAGTGATAAAATAATATTGTTATTCAATTTAAGTATTGTCATTCAACAGTTCAGTCCAAAATGGTTCATGTGTATTCCCTTAAAAAAATATTTTCAAGGTAAAAACCACACAACTTTGACAAGTCGCCATTTCGGCAGGGTAAACAGTAGCAACTTAACACTTCGAGGATATATTCTTGATAAAAATAGCTATCAAATGACGTATCACTCGCTCCCCTCTCCATTTGAA
The DNA here is from genome assembly GCA_917834065.1 of Ceutorhynchus assimilis. Taxonomy (NCBI): domain Eukaryota; kingdom Metazoa; phylum Arthropoda; class Insecta; order Coleoptera; family Curculionidae; genus Ceutorhynchus; species Ceutorhynchus assimilis. Next base: position 26,836,675 of record OU892287.1, read on the forward strand.
ATTTTGGGGGTACCTGTCACCCCCGTTTAGGGGTTGACAGGTAGGGGGTGAAAATACCTACAAAATGTGTCCCCCAAAAAACAAAAATTGAGGGGTCCGAGCGATTTTCGATTAATCACCTGAGAAAACCTGGGTGGGAATTTTTTCGTGCCCCACCCTGTATTTTACATTCAACAAAGTCATACCATTAAAACCCTTGTGTTGTACGTTTCAATTGATCAACCCTCGTATGGCCGGTGACTTAAATATTTGAGGAGTTTGACTTTGAAGGAATAATTTAGTCTGCTAATTATTATTGATCGGCGTTACCGGAAAATTACGGTAAGTAATTCTCGAGCAAATTAGATAGGGCTTGAAACGGTGTATAAACCAAGTTTTTGAACTCGACAGTAATATACCTACAGGGTGTTTCACGAATGGAAGATGGGTCGAATGGTGCCTTGTTTTAAGGGTATTTCGATTCTCGTCACAACGGCGTTTTTTTTTTGAAAATCGAACAACGATTAGTTCTCGATATATTAACGGTCAAAGTTGCCATGATTCAACCCTTTCGACACGGCTTTCAGGTTTTGCGACTATAATGTTTTTTTTTTTTCATATTTTTAACTTATTGACGAATCACGAAGAATGTTTGAACAAAAAAAAAACTCAAAAAAGTCGAAATGGGGGTAGTATATACAGAGTGGCAAAAAAGTCGCGCATAATACCTGTAACTTTTCAATTACCTCGTATAGGCAAAAGTGACCTTCATGAAAGTTGCTCAGTAAATTATTTCCCACATTTCTACCCAGACGAATTAATTCTGTCACTTCTAGTTTGTGTGCTATCCAGATCAACTTTGTTTTTTTAAACGAAATACCCTGTATGTGATTGTGTATTTGGATTCTTCGTAAAATTTTGAACAGATTTCATGTTATACTCTGGAGCTAAGTTGAACTGTTTTGGAAATATTGACAGTTGAAAACCACCAACTTTGAAACATGATTGAAAATTCCAATTAAATTTAATCTCCGGTTAAATTCTAAGCTGAAGTCAAATGATAGTTTATGAAAATCTAAGATAAGAACGTAAAATCGGTTTTCCACAATGTCACAGATCACCTACAACGAAGTAGTCCTTCTGTGAGCAAAAGTACTACACTTGACCTTTATTAGTAGTACTTTTCCGCATTTTATTGTATTCGAATATTTTAAGGAACTATGCAAATCTGATCTTCGATTATTGTTTGGCAGGAAACGGCCAAAAAATTTTCTTGTTTCAATATTCATATACTGTGTGTTTGATTTGTTTGGATTTTTGGCTATGATATAACTAGTCTAGAATGTGGTTAGTAAGCGTGTGTTCTTTGTTACTTTCATACTTTTTCTTGCAGAATCCTTACGCAAAGGATTTAGGTATCTCCTTTTGAAATTAGTTTGGTAATTATGAATATATAGTTGTCAAGGTACAAGAAAAGTCAAGGAGAAATTAAATAGACATAAATAACAATAGCAAGGAGTTAGAGGAGGGCCAGAGAACGAAGCTATAACATCATACCTATAAATTTCTAGAAAAAGTACCTATTCTGATACATGCTTGATTGTGCTCATATACACATATAGGAGAAATATTTTTATTTAAAATCTCTGAACATTGTACCAAAAACTAACAGTCGCTTATACATAATGACAATGCGATGTATTCTGATTCGGCACTTGGAAGCGCAACAATATTTTCTTTTTTAATATTTTGATTCATTTTAATCACAAATCCAAAAATACTTTTCCTGTCTGTAATTTCATTTGCGAAATCAGCATCTACATATGCACTTAATTGAACATTATAATACCTTCTGTTCTGGTTTGCTTTTATTTTCGGTACATCCCCTACATCGCCTTCTAGTAGTGCCTTGTACTGGTAGATGTAGAGATACTTTACACAAACCTTTCTGTTTTTCAGAAGTCCTTCCATTTCGGTCATATCGTTGAACAGAAGCAGTTGTTTCTCCGTCCTTTATTAATTCTTCTGCCAAAAAGACAAGGAATTGAAGTAAAGGTGTTTTCTTATTGTTCACCTCATTTGGCCTTTCTCCAGTTTTGTTTCAACTTTTGGTAGATTTTTTTCTATTTGAGATATAAGTTCCCAAAGCTGGAAAGTCCAATGATATCAGTAAACTTACTGACGTAAAAAATCCATCGAAGCATAACGCTACATCTTTTTCGCCGATTGTAGAGGCTAGTGCAGTGACCACACGCTCGCCCAAAGTCATAAGTGTAACCGGAAGTAGAGTCACATATCTCAGCCAAAGTTTGATTCCACGTTTTCATGTTTGAGTGGCATATATTGTTTGAGTGAAGAGCGCCCTTTGAATTTTGTCATGGATTCATCAATACTTTGAAAGGGACTATCTTGACGGAATTTTCGAAATCTTTCTTTGAGGCAACAGGTGACGTCGTCAATATAATATGATTTGCTACATACCTCTGGTCTTTCAGGAGAAGCAAAGTAACTATATTTTTGAATGAATTAATAGGAAACGGTCTCGAGAAATTGCTTTCTTGATGGCTGGATTTCTCAGAGAAGGATGCTTGGACCAGTAATCACTCATAGATGGAACATGATTATAGCACATTATGAACATACAACCCATTACAATTTTAATTTCTCCACTAGAGGTGAGTTCAAATTTTTTCTTTCTCCTTGTTTTGTTTGCATGAAGTTCGATGAGTTGGTTTGTACAATGAGCAATTTGCAAAAAAAGAGAAGAGGGGAACAATTTTTCGAAAATCTGCCGGGGGATACCTATGTTCTTCTTTTATTTCTGAAGAAATTTTGCACGGCCATTAAGTAGGGATTGCTTTTCTTGGTATAAAGGCATCATCTGGATCTAACCATAAAATAAACTATCCCCTCGATTGTCCCGTGTTGCTCGTTGATTGCTGCTCAAGTCCAGCTAGATCGATGTCATCACTATCGTTGTCGGTTCCACTACTTTTCTCCTTATCGCTATTGCTGTCGGTTTCACTTCTTCTCTCTTTATTGCCATCACTGACGATTAGACTTTTAATCTGTTTTATTTGAGGTTTTGGGCTGTCTGAATCACTATCAACTGAACTGCTGGGTTCATAGTTATCACTGCTCCCACAAGACACGAACAATGATTCCACATCGGAATCGGAGAGTTGCTCAGCAAGCGCCTCTAGTTCCGAATCTGTTAATGCCTTTCGGGGCATGACTTATTTATCACATCTGTAACAAAACTCTAAGAACGGCACTTGAGAACTGAACTGGTACACATATATATCACACCTATTTTTTCTAGATAAAATAGTAAACTAAACATTAAAATTGATAGTACTCAACTAGTATAACTCCAACCACACAAATAAACGTAAATTTTGAACGATTGCACTATTTTTCACCTTGTTGTAGGAAGAAATTGATAGTATTCACATTCAATTGGTACAAAGACAGATATGAGCCAATATGAAGCGGCAATATGACAATTTAGGTTAGGATCGGCCTCCAGAGACTACGAAATGCTGAGTGGTACATAGTAGCACAAATTTTAATGAAAAAATACAAGGTTAGTAGTCTACGGAATGTTGGTGGTACATATATAGGGTGTCCCACGGTGGATGGCGTATTAGACGTTTATGGAGAACTAAAAAGCGGATCATTTTGAAAATTTGGCAACTGGGGTAAACAGCCATGATCTACACTTTAAAAATATTTTTTTTATGCGGTGTTGCCGCTTCTACTCTAAACCAGTGGCAACAACGCTATTTTAAATGGAATACCCTGTATGTGATTACATATTTTGATTCTACGTAAAATTCTGAGCAGATTTCATGTGATATACCCTATACCTAAGTTCAACTGTTTTGGAATTATTGACAGTTGAAAATTGACTTTTTGCAACTTTGACAGGCTGTAAAACCTGAACGGTTAATTTAAGAGAAAAACCAATTACACATTCCTATCTTACATTTTCATGAACTATCATTTGACACCAACTTTGAATTTACCCGGAGATTAAATTTAATTGGAATTTTTAATCATGAATTAAATTTGAAGTTGGTCTCAAATGATAGTTTATAAAAATCTAAGATAGGAATGTAAAATCGGTTTTTCTCTAAAATTAACCGTTCAGGTTTTACAGCCTGTCAAAGTTGCAAAAAGTCGATTTTCAACTGTCAATAATTCCAAAACAGTTGTACTTAGGTATAGGGTATATCACATGAAATCTGCTCAGAATTTTACGTAGAATCAAAATATGTAATCAAATACAGGGTGTTCCATTTAAAATAGCGCTGTTGCCACTGGTTTAGGGTAGAAGCGGCAACACCGCATAAACAAAAATATCTTTAAAGTGTAGATTATGGTCGTTTATACCGGTTGCCAAATTTTCAAAATGATCCGCTTTTCAGTTCTCCATAAACGTCTAATACGCCATCCACCGTGGGACACCCTGTATATACCCGCAGTAGCGAAAGGGTTAAATAAGAAACAATCTTCTGGCCCTGTTATTCTCAAATTAACACTTTCCTGACTTCCTCTCGGACACGTCAATTTCAATTTTTTGTGTGATTCTGAAAAAATGAAAATTCACTTGTCCGAGAGGAAAGTCGAGGAAGTGTTTATCTGGGAATAACAGGGCCAGAAGATTGTTTCTTATTTAACCCATGGCAACTTTGACCGTAAATATCTTAAGAACTAATTATTCGATTTTCAAAAAAAAATAAAAATAAGTAGCTGTGACGAGAATCAAAATACCTTTAAAACAAGGTACCACTCGACCCATCTTGCCTATCTAAAAAAGAGGGGTGAAACTCACCCCACCCAGAGGGTGCATCATGGCGAAATACCGATGCGGTCAAAAAGTTTCCCCCTTGAATACAAAAATGACGTATCCAACCGTTTTTTTTTTTAATCGACCTTAAAATACCCTAAAACGCATCTGTTTCAATGTTCGTGAAACACCCTGTATAGTATCATAGTCTCGGGTATAGTTTTGCAAACATTTAGGTAGTTTTGCGTGTTGTACCTGAGCTAGTTTTGACATAATTTTGATCTTTAATCATTTGAGTTTGGGAAACAATTCTCACTTATCTACGAATTCGCTTACGTAACAATATATCATAGTCAGTTTTGGACTCAAGATTTTCCTATCCCAAAATCGCTCATGCCCCAGTGAAAAAATTGGTAACATGTTGAATGATATACAGGGATGTCTTTATGTATGGAAACGGACTAATATTTCAGAACACGCTTAAGAAAAATGTGAAATATTTCCTATCCTGGGAATTTTTGGTAATGCCCGATACAATGGTGGTATTTGCAATGTTGCCAAGGTTACCGTTTCTAAAATAGAAACATAGAAACGGATGATTGTTTGATAAGACAACTTCCAAATCAATGAAATTATTGTAAGAGGTGTTGAGAGTAGCTGAAATCTATCTATCATTATCTGTCCATAGTAAGTATTTACATCTCGTCAAAGTAAAAACTTTTGTTAAGTTAAACAACCTTATGTCTATTTGTTCTGAAAATAGACTAAATCAAAACAAACAGCGGAACGTGATCACTGAGGTGCAGGTGGATTGCTCTGGGCAAACTTCGGGAGACGTCGATGTCACCTGCACCTCAGTGATCACGTCTGTCATTAAAGGACCCCGCACACCTCTTATGGGTTTTTGGTTTTCTGTCAAACTCAATGAAATTTTGGTATGTGTTAGACCTTGACTTCCTGATAAAAAGTTCTCATGGGCCCGAACCAATCCTATGATTAGTTTTTGAGATACAGGTACTTTTATGTCCAAGAAATTTATACATTTTATATGTATTCACATCTACCCGTCACCTAATAATAGGTCTGTTTCTGCAAAAATCACAAACTTGTCAGAGCGAATTTTATTGGTCGAAAACAGTCAGAAACAGTCAGAAAACTAGTTACAACCAATGAAATTCACTCTGACAGACCTAATAATAGGTGACAGGTAGGTGTGAATGCATATAAAATGTGTACATTTCTTGAACATTAAACCACCTGTATTTCGGAAACTTATAATCATAGTATCGGGTTGGGCCCATGAGAACTTTTTATCAGTAAGTCAAGATATACCACATATCAAAATTTCATCGAGTTTGACAGAAAACCAAAAACCCATAAGATGTGTGCGGGGTCCTTTGTTTTGATTTAGTCTATTTTCGAAACGAAAAGACATTATAATTATTACAAAATGCATTGGCCTATGAAATGTTATGATTATTATTAAATGACAGTCATAAAAGGTAGGGTTATACCAAAGAAACAGAATAACCTAAATTAACCAGAATATTTTCAAGCAATATTTCTTAAAAGCATCATTAATATCGTGAATTACCCATACAGTAATTTTAACGACATTACAAAAACTAAGTTCTGCGCCTTCAAGAGATTTTAGCAATCTTTTTCAATTATCATATTAGACAATCCTGGCACCAACTAACAGCCAATTAAGTGAAGACATACCCAGTGAAAGTTTTTGCTTCCTAAAATAAATGTTCGCGCATTGTAAGACGCCATTTTTTTTTTGTTGGTTCGTCAAAAGAAACACAACGTTGACACGCACGTGTCCCATAATTGTCTTTTCTCATTATTAATTAGTTTTCTTTAGATCCCTCATCGATGCCCTGATAATTAGACGTCGAACTTTTGCCAGTTCATCTATTATCTCGCTTGACAGTTCGGCACGTTTAAGACCAAAAAGCAATTTGTTTCAAGTAATAGCCGAAAGAAGACACAAAAACTCAACTTCTCTAACTTTTGGAGAAGTAATACGTTTTTGTATGAGTTAAAGCCAGATATCGAAATTGAGTTTTTTATAACATTTTCTCGATAATTGTAGAAAAAAAAGCGCTTCGCATTTTTCGAAAATAGATTCAACGTATTCTCGCTACTAGTGGTAAAAAATTACCAAACATAATGAACAGACATGGAGCGGTAACACTACTAGAAAGTTCACTTGCCACTCTGACTCTAAATCTGTCGTTCTCGTACCCAGAACACGGGCCTATAATGAGTCTGAAGTTGTATAGCCCTCTCATTAACCTTTAAAGTGTAAACTCTGGTTTCAGTTAACAATGATTTAACAGCTAGGATGTTTCTTGTATTAGGTTTGTTTTCTATAATTAGAATTGTTTCAGCCTTTTACGAATTTCCCAAAATAATTGCAAGATCTTGAATATTATTGCGTGATGGTTATATTCATAAATACTCACAAACGCACCGTGCAAATTGCCATAACTTCCGTTACGTGTAAAACATTACAAGTAAAATGAAGAAAAATTGCATTATTAGTAGACTAGAATTAGTGTCAGCAATGTCACCCTTCCTGATACCTAAATTGGCCATTTATTGTTGCACAGTTCGAACTGATCGACGTATGTGAGTGAACTGGTTTCAAGTGAGATAATTTAATACCCGGCTTGAAAGATAGAGGCTCGTTTAAATCGGGTAAAAATGCAGCGGCGACCAGGCCTCCGCTGTCTTAAATTACAGCACAATTGCATGAGATTTGAGAATACATCTGCATAATTTACCATCCGATCGGCTGACGATATCATTGTCGCGTTTCGAGTCTTAGTTGTGTTCAGTCTTTTTTTTTTTCGGGGAATTGTACCTTCCAACAATAAAGAAGTGGGCTTCTTTTATGCTTTAGTTGTATCATGTTCATTTGGAAACTGAGATTTGACCAAGCAATGTTAATATTTTTTATCTACACTCTGCGGTTATAGATTTGTGGAATTCTAGACTTTGCATGATAATGTATCGATATTATAGACCCTGAGATAGGGCCTGTTTAGTGGAGTCATTTTTTTTTTCTGGCATTTTGAGGGATGAATGTGACTAGTTAGCTGAAGAGAATATAGGTGGTTTTAAAGCCTGCCTCCTGTTCGAAATATCCACAGAATGTTTCGCCGGAAATCTCTATTTCGAACTGTGATTACCGTCTGGCGATTTTTCAGCGTTATTTTCACAACAAAACCTTTCATTCTCTCGATTGCCAGACAAAAAGTAAACGCGGAAGGTTTTTTTCTTTTCTCTTGGAAGTTGACACCCATCCCCATTTTTTCAGCTATTGAAAAGCATCTGATTTTTTATGGGTGAATTATTTATCAATGTCAATCTTTTATTTGAAAGCTAGAAAATTTGAGATCATTAAAAAAAAATTCTTCATGTAAATCAATTTTTTTCTTCTACAAATTTTCGAACGGGAGGCCGGCATTAAAATCACCCATATTCTCATCAGTTTAGTAGCCACATTCAGCCCTCAAAATGCCAGACAAAAAAAATGACTCCACTAAACAGCCCCTATCTCACATTTTGTGAGTAGTGTGGGCTTTTAGTTATCTCACCTTAGGTATTATATGCGTTCAGATACCATAGCACAATTTCATCGAATTTCCGATTTTTTCCACCTATTTTCGCTAAGTGCTTCTTGCGTTAACACTTTTTTGCGTCACTTACCCTGAAAAAAGTATTTTTTATTTTCAAAATTTTTTTTTTTTTTTTTTGGAAGCTTTCCTGAATTCGCTCTCGATGAACATTGTTCTAGAACCCAAAGAAATTTAGAGTATAGAAAGACTTTTAGTGTAAATCACATTATTAGAAACCAACAAGGACAATAGGTGTAAAAATATGGAAAAGCCGACTATGTGACCAAAAGTGATTTCAAATTTAATTTCTGCACAGTTTCCTGTGTAGTAAGGGCCGCATTACTGCACCCGAGATGTTATGGGAAACCAACACCGTAGGACATTTTAATATTATAGGGATATCCTAATATTCTTTTGGATAATGTTTGGATAATTCTTGACATTTTAGTTATCAGTCATTCAATGTTTGAGTTATCTTCACTTGTCTGTTGTTTACCGTATTTAGGGTAAGTAATCCCTTTCTCTTCTTGTTTTTTGTCTAGGCCATATTTCCTCTATTATTGCTACTAGGATACCTTCTCCTTCCTATTGTTCCCGACAGCTGACTTCTATTTTATTTAGGTTCTATAGTGGTTGAAGTTTTATGAATTCTTAAAGAGTTTGTTTCCCTGATTTCAATGCTTGTAGGTACCCGTATACCAGTTAATAGAACGTCGTTACCTGGAACTCAGTAACGTACACGTCAAAAAAGCTTTTAAAGAACAGAAAAGACGTCACAGGAAGAATTGTAAAGCGCCTGACATTGAATCCATTGTCCAGTAACATGGAGGACGCCACTCAGGAACTTAATAGACGACGTTTCAGAGTTGTTGCAGATAAGATAAATGTAGAAGTATTCATAGAAGAGAACTAGTCACCAGAAGTCGTCCCAAGTGTAGATCTGGAAATAGCAGGCCATACGAACCTGCAGCAATATAAAAAGCAGGAGCATGCAATGGTCAGAAAGCCTGTACTTGCTGTACTCGACTTTTCGTCCATGAAGTCGTTCAGCTAAAAGATGCAACTTCCTCCATTGTGGAGCCCGTGAAAGTTCTTCCACCGAAATTTGATAACTGGGATCAAAACCAAAAGAAGAGGATTGTTACGCTCGCTTCCATATTCCAGAGATAACCGTTTGAGTTCCTTGTTAAAGATGGTGATCGCTTCAGGGTAACTTCTACAGATGGGCTCAAACTTAGAGAGGCTTTGCAGTTTTTTCGGGAGTAAGAGCAAGTGAAGGCGGAGAAGCACGAAAGCTATTGAAGCTCTCAAATGGAATAAGCAAAGTTAAGCATTTCGAGAATAATTAATTTTTATGCCCTGTGTGATTTAAATAGTTTCTGGAACATTTCTTTTCTTTTAATCAGACGTCTAAAGAACAATAAGTCAGCTGGTACTGACGGCCTCCCGCTGAATTCTTTAAACAACAAGAATCGTCCTAGACGCAGATTCTGCAGCAACCCGCACCGGATATTAATCCCCAAGACCCAAATATAGCTATAAATGACTAGAACGTAGAACACTACCCTTGGGAGCCATCTGTCAGCGAATGCAAGCATTGACGCTGGAATCGACGACAATAAAAATAGGATAGAAGATAATCATATTCGGTATCGAGTGATCGCTCATGATCATGATGATAGAACATTTCCTTCATGTTTCAGAATTATGTTCTGTTTATTAATGCAAAGGTAGGTATAATCACTTGATTGAGCATTTGGGACCAACGCTTCACGGAAAGCCTACATATGTCATCGATACTACATTAAAAACCAATTGAGTAGAACATGCTATATCAGCAGTCAATACTTATGTCGTCTCTCTTCTCACACCCACCTTACTCCATGGAGAAAAAGTTGGATATTATCAGGGCAATTTGGATTTAAATCTGTGTCATCTCGCTCATAAATTTCCAATTTGGAACTCTTCTGTATCTACGGCGGAATGACCTGGATCTTTCAGTTGAAAGACTGCATGATTGGGAGTTATTTAACAAATCAAGAGTTACCGTTGATGTCATGTGTACTAAGTTTAAGTATTTTATTTCGAGTCATTATGTTACCTCAATAAAATTATAATGAACAAATTTTTGGGTTATAGGACAAGTTACCGATGGGAAAATACATAACCTGACTTTTAGTAGCGGTTCCTTATTTATATTTATATGACATGTGTCTAATTTAAATTTAAAATCCAGTATCCAGCACAATAAAGGGTTGAATTGCATGAACCAAACACTGGTAATATAATTGAGAGACTTTCCTGAATACACAACTTCTTGGTTTCTCTTTATATTTTCTTCAAACTGATCTGGCTGCGCTGATGTTGATCTGGCTGCACTGAAGATTTGGTCAAGAGAGGTGCTGAGGTTGGCAAACTTAAAAAACAGGATTTTTTTTAAAATGAAATGTAGGTCATTTAAATGTCAACATAAAATATATCTATCCAGTTTACTCCGAAATGTATCCTTTTATAAAGGAAGTACCTAGATAAAATTACAGAAAAATTCAGGAAATCTTATACATATATTGGAAAGTCAGCACCACAACTTAATTAGTTGAAACTGGGAAGAGAGCACTTGAAAAACTGATACCGGATGAAAAATTCTTGTACTGTGTTAGGGCAAATGATGGTAGATACAGCATTTGAAAGGGTCAATCAAATAAATATTGGAAAGTTTGAGTCTTTAGAGTCCGCACAGAAGGATGTATGTATTCATACCGTACAGAACTATCTCTACAATTACACGGGTACTGAACTCCCACAGGACGTGGAACCAGTTCTAAGTTTGGACTACCCTTCTCAACTCCTGAGTTGCCAATCCCAACTATCATAAAGAACCTTAAACATTGCATATCTAATCAAAGAATATCAGCTGATGAAAAGGACTGCCTCAGAGCAAGAACTACAAACATGTCAACTAATTACTACACTAAAAACAGTACAGTTACAGCTAGGTCCAGCCTTGGAACTAAAGTGAGAACAACGAAACAATTCCTGAAAGACCACCCAAACATCATTGTGAGTAAATCTGACATAGGAAACTCTACCATACTCAAGGAAAAACAGAATATCATCTGAAAGTTCTTGAAATGTTAGGTGACACTGATACATACCAACTTACTAATAAATCGGGACCTAACCAATAAGTTCCAGAAAGAAGCAAACAGGATTGTCACACACTTGAAGTCTGAAGGTCTGATATCCAAATATGAGGAGGGAGAATTGAAACCCCATAATTCTGTTCCACCAAATTTATACTGTTTGCGAAAGACACAAAGTGACCTACACCTCCGCCCTGTGGTTAGCTGTATTAATGCACCTGGCTATAACACTCAACCCTATAATATCCAACTTTCGCTTCAACATCTCCAATTCCTTCCAAATTTCAGAGATGATAAAACAATAAAGAATACCTGATGATTATGTGCTGGTTTCCCTAGACGTTATCAGCCTATTCACTAACAATCCAAAACAACTGGTACTCGATATTGTTCAGATGAATTACAAATTTGTCTCTCACTATACGAAAATCTCAAGGAAACAACTGATTGCATTGACTATTGCTTTGACATAAGTTACATTGTTTACAATGGATGCTTCTACTCACAAAAAGATGGGTCTGCAATGGGCAATCCAGCGTCACCTATATATACTTGCTAGTTTAGTTATGAACCACCTAATAACTGAAAGTCTTAAAAAGTCGCCATTTGCTATTCCCTTCATTTTTGTTTATGTTGATGACACAATATTGGCAGATCCACAAGATAAGTTAGATTTGCTATTACAAACCTTTTTAACAGCTTCTATCACTCTTTAAAGTTTACAATGGAAGTAGAGACCAAGAAAATATGCTTTTGAGATATTGAAATACACCATAGAACAAATGGGACACTAGCAACAAATTGGTACACGGAACCGACCAGCTCTGGCAGACTGTTGAATTTCTATTCAAATCACTCTATTTCAAATAAAATAGGTGTTATTAATGGCCTTTTACATAGGGCTATTATTCACCTCAGTGACTCAGAGTTTCATTACACCAATATGAATAAGCTGAGAAAGCTCCTTGAAAACAATACCTACTTACACGCTTAATTTTATCAATACAAATGTCACTAAATTCCTGGGCAAAAAAGAGAAAGTGGGTGAACAGAAAATATATTTCAAATTCCCCTTCATTGATGGACTTTCCAGAAAATAGCAAGATGTTTCCAAAACTCTGATGCTTCCCTAGCCTTCAATAATCTAAAAACAACAGCGTTTCTCTACACCAAACTAAAAGACCTCAAGCTAAAAAAAGTTCACTATTTTACACAATTCCATGTGAATGCAATAAAATATATGTGGGAGAAACTAAGCACCTCAAAAAAAGAATTAAACAACACAAATACGACTGTCGAAATGAGAGACAATATATTGAGGATAAAACTGCACTGCCTAACCACCATTTCGAGAATGATCACAAGTTTAGGTTCGGAGATTTCAGGATTGTGGATGCAGAGATTAATAATGGTAACAAAAGAAAACTGAGTGTGATGACCCGCATAAGTATGAGAGATACAGTGAATATTAAAACTGATATGGATGGGTTGAGTAGTGTATACAGTAACTTATTGAAATCATACAGGCAGAATAACCAAATATCTTAGATAGATGTTAATAAATATGTAGTAATTATAAATGTTATTGTTGACTTCTGACTTTGGTGTTAATTGGTTTTGACTTATTGTTAATGTGTTGTTTTGTTATAATTTGTTAATGTTTAAGTTTTACTATTGTTTTTTTAAATATTTTTTATGTTTAATTTTTTTATATTTAATTTATATTTAATTTTTCTGTATTTTTTTTTGTGTTTAATTTGTTTTTCAATATTGACAAGATGTCTGGATCCTGAAGAATGTTTTCTTGGACCACTCTACTTTACAACACAGTCTTCGAACGTACTCATAGTTACCGATGGAAAAAAAAAGACCTGACTTTTACCAGCGATGGGTTCTGTGAGCGGTTCCTTATTTATATTTATATGACATGTGTCTAATTTAAATTAAGGATCCAGTATCCAGTACAATCAAGGGTTGAATTGCATGAACCAAATGCTGGTAATAAGTATAATTGAGCGACTTTCCTGAATATACAACTTCTTGATTTCTCTTTATATTTTCTTCAAATTGATCTGACTGCACTGATGTTGAGTGGACCAAGAAAACAAAAAATTATTGACTGAGTGTTGGTGTTGATTTTGTTTTAATTTTGATTGACTTTTGTAATGCCATTCGGCGCCAACTCTCTGTGTCTTATTTTAGGGCTTGAAAAAAACTAGAGTAAAATCCAAACGTTGCCGAAATGAAATAGTTTTCATTCTTCCACGATCCTTTTCCTACAACCCAAGAATTTGTTCATTATTAAGTGTTAGATTTATGAATGTTTATATAATTAATCGACGAACCACTTTGCCCCCTATATGACAATATTGTTATTCAGTTGTACACTGGCATGGTTTGCAACATTCACTTGCTTGGTGGTGAGAAACCATTTACCACACTTATAATATAAACTATTATTTTGGCATGAGGAATGATCCAAAATACAGCATGACAAAAGTGGGTGGCGTCGAAAAACATCGAAACTCTTCCTACTATTTAATAATAATAGCAAAAAGGATGTACGACTGACTATACATACTTCCAAAAATACATTTTTGACATGGCTCCCCTGAATCAAATGTAGTTTTTATTGCATATGTGATGCCGGATCATCAAAATTATTTATAGTCCCGAAAATTATATAAAATTAAATTTTATATTTATAACCCAAGAAACTATGTGAAAATAAATAAACGCCAGTGTACATTTTATGTGTACACTGTTATGATGGCGTCATTTATATTAAAATGCGTCAACGTGCATGATGGGATGGCATCTAAATTAAAAACATTCTATAATTTAACGCTCATTTTTATTAGAAATCTTTAGTAAGTGTATAATAATAAATAATGTATTATATGTATATAGAGAAATGTTCTCTTTCAATACTGTCATCATTTGGTTAGGGAAACAATTTAAAATTTCAACTTTGACTTTATTTCCAACGTTTCGGCTTGGGTCAGACAAATCTCTAGTTTGAAAACCCACAAGAATTGTGAAAATTAGTAATCATTTTACTATACATTAGTGGAAATACTAATGACTAATGAACTAAATGAAACTTATTCTTATAGGAAGATAGAAACACTTACCAGTTGATATATTTTAATTCCTAATGAAAAGGTTGAGTTTTAAGCTTCTGTGAAAATGTTGAATATTCTAGCTACGTTCTTCTAAATTTTATATTTCATTTGAAGAAACCTTGCAAATATATCATTGTTCACCTAATAAATTGACTTACTGCAACACTATTGCCGGTAGTAAGGTACTTATTTCAATATACAAAAAAAGGTCTTTATCCAACAATAGTATATTGTTGTATTAGGAGTAGAAGCTTAACTTTTTTGTACTGAAGCAGTAGGTTTACGAGCCGAACGTAGTGAGGCTTGCAATACTGCTGAAGCACAGAAAAGGGCTTCTACTCCGTATGCAACACGCTATTTTTTCTCCAAACGAATGGGGTAAGCTCGGGGTTACTGGATGGTTGAGCTGCAGTAAAAGTACGAGCGGCACTAAAAGTACTTTTGCTGCCGCTCAAGCGGCACTAAAAGTACTTCTACTGCCGCTGCGGTTGCCAAGCAGCATAGAATTTAAATTTCTACCACCTCGACAGGTAGTAACCCGCTGGATTTGCCTAGCAGCATAGAAATTAGATTTCTAACATCTTGACAGGTGTTGACAAAGTGACGTTTTTTTGACGTTTGGAGAAAAAATAATCAAAATCTGAATTACTCTAGGGAACTCATCACGGATTTCCGGCTAACGCAAATTCAATTCAGTAAGAATTAGGTCTATTTATCAGTAGATTAAATTAGCATATTTGCTTAGGTAATCAAGTTTATTTTATGGAGTTGGAATTTTGGCGCCTCTTTGTTTATATTGCAATATATGGATTACCAAATGAATAAGAGTGCAAAACATAGGTTATACTTGCTTGATAGAAAATCCAGTATAAGGAGAGAATTATTAATACGAATAAGGCGTACTCCTAATAATCCTATGATTCCTATGCTAGATACGCTCTGGCTATATAGATGTTCCCTGGTAATACCATAGGTTGCTGAAATAGTGCTGCATGAAACTTCGACTTACAAGAGAAACATGTAATATACATTCTCAGAAAGATTCTAGGTACGTTTAAAAAAAGTGTGTAAAATAAAAAGAAGATTTATTTGGTGTGAGTTTTCCATTTTCCATGTCATGAAAAATATTCCGATTATAGATAAAATTTGTTTATCACACTGTTTATGCTTCAAGGGACTTTGAAGAGATGACAACACTTATTATTTGTGCTCACACCTATGATAGTATTTTGGTTTTTATGTCAATCTTGTTCTCTGATTTGGTATACTGCTTGTGTTGCACTGACGAGAACCAGTAATTTCGAAACCGGGTTGTAGCTAGAGTATCCGATGATAGGAAGCTGGATTTTCTCTTTATTGTCTTAATACGAAGCACAATTAATTGAAGTATCGCGTATGCTAGTTATAGGGTAGAGTGGGGCAGGTTCGGACATGGGGCACCTCCGGAAATTTTGAATTTACCGCCCTCCAAAACTAAACGCGTTTCGGCATTTCAACAGTTGGCACCAGTGCCTGCTTCATAACGTCAGACAAAATTTCGTGCCGGTATCTTGAGAAATTTGGGAGTGATTACCAGAAATAAATAAATAGTGACCTAAACTTAGTCTTATCCCTCTACTTGTAAGGTTTTGCAGTATGGTGATGTAATTTCTAAGTTTTAAAGGGGTACACGTACAAAGTATAATAGTTTCACTCTTAGACTGTTTCACTCCACATAACCCATATTTCCAGAATCGACAAGAGCATAATTTTCAGTTTTTCTAGTTTTTTTTTACATTTGGTACATGTGGGGCACATACGGACAGTACAGGGTGGGGCATATTCGGACTATCAACTTCTGTTGCTGGGAATGTTCGCATGACTAGTTTTTTAAAATTCAACGTAAATTTTAGTTCTTTTGACTTGAAATAAATTCTTTTATACTTATAATAAAAACATGTTTAATTTATGTTTTTTTGTCATTATTTATTTTTGTTATTTTTATATTATTTATTTTTATAGACTAGTGCCAAAGTTCCTAGGTTTGTATGTTTGGAGTTCCTTTAGACTTCAAGTTTTGATGTTTGGATATATGCTAAACTATACTTAGACTTACTCCATGCGTGTCCAAAACTGCCCCACCGTGGGGCACCTCCGGACAAATGGCAACTTTTTTTTTTCACGAAAAACGGTGCAATTTTTTCTGAAACTGCTATGCTATTGGCTTAAAAACATATGAAGCAATATATTTGCTTTTTTAGAACATTTAGTTTAGCTAAAATAAAAGTTCTGTATCACCTTAACCAAATCCGTCCGAACCTGCCCCACTCTACCCTATCTAGAAACGATACAACCTCATATTATGAGATAAATGCATTGTACAATATCGCCTGTACTGTGAATTTTCCCCATGGAAAATTATCCGTTTAGATTTATTATTTGATCTAATTTATTAATTGAGAATAATACATGTTCGATAATCCATTCATCTTTTACAACTGATCTATTATATAACCTTTTTTTTACGTTCGACCATCATCCTCTTTGTAATGTAGCTCCTCGGAAAGTAATCGTTATCATTCAGCGGTGAGTTACGGCCTGTCAAAAACCGACCGGAATTTCAATTTTCAATAAAAGTGAGTGCTTTTAAAGGCAACTTTACATGGAGGCTGTTCGATACGAAACTTATGCCCGGGATTGTTAGAAACAAAACGATGTAAAACAAGAAGGAATTGGTCCCAGGGCGATCGTCGAACGTTCCCGTTCCGACGGCGTTCCTTGGCAAAATACGAGTGTTTCGGGAATGTGCGCAACCGAAAGAAATGATGCACTCTGGGACGTCAATTTTTAAATAATTGACTGGCGTCCGGTTGAAAATGAATTACAGTTTGAAACTCCCCATAATGTAGGTGATCTTAGAATATAGGGGATGCTCTGGGACTAAAGCCAGACCGAATGGCTATGCCGCTTCATATTTTATGCTTTCCCTATACTGGTTTATATTACATATAAATATGATTTTTTGAACAGGAAAATTAGGATCGTGAAATATTTCACATTCTGTGAAATTTTTTTTTTTTGGAGAAATGTTATAAAGACGTTAACACAATCCAAATTTGAAAAGATAGATAGGTACTGTAATACTTATTATAAACTTGAGGCTGGGCGCAAAGGCAATTTTCATCAAGGTTTGCGAATAAAATTGATTTATAATTTTTCCTGGCTTATTTTTCACTTCAACCTTAAATTCCATTTCGATTATATGTTTCGTGCTTGGAAAATTTGGAATAAATACCCAATTAGCTATGTATACAGGGTGTCCGGAAAATAGCTCTCCACTACGTAATAGGGAACGCTTTGAGTAACCCTGGAAAAATAATTTAAAAAATCCTCCTCGGCCATTCTTGGAAATATGATGGGGTAAATGTGGAAATTCAACTTCCTTATTTTTGATTTTTTTTTTTTTTTTCAAATTACAATATTTCGTACAAAGTGTTAGGTATATTTTGTTTATTCATTAGACAATGGTTTATAAAAATTTGTTGTTAACCTTTGAAACGCATTATAAAAATTACAAAATCTTTAAATTACAACGGGAAAAATTGATCTGACAACATTTTTTAGTCACCTTCGAATTTTTCAGGTAATTACACAGATACTCAATTTAATTCTGTGACAAATTGCCAAAGGGATATTTTCAGTGTTGCCAATTTTAATAAACATTAAAATGCTAATAACTTTCTTAAGAATACCACCAGATTTTTTAAATTATTTTTCTGGGGTTCCTTGAAGGACTCTTCAAGGAACCCCAATGTAGTGGAGAGCTTTTACGCTATTTTCCGGACACCCTGTATACAGAACCGTGGATACGATCTTACTCAAATTTTAAAAAAACGCTGTTTCTGCCAACATGCCTCTAGGTACTTCTTAAGAGATATTTTCACCATCCTGGGATTGACTGAGGAGCAATGAGCTCTTTCACTTAAATTTAAATACGTAATTTGAGCATTAAATCTTAAATGAGGGACTATTTTAGGTATATTTGCCAAAAAAAATTATCTACGAGCTAAACCCTTTTGGTCACCGTGTCCATTTGATGGACATGTTTTTTTATATCTGTTCCATGTCACTTATAATAATACATACCTAACTGGCGTGAAATCATTTTGTCAATGTGCAGGGACTACATTTAAATGCCATAGGGAATGCATTCGCATTCGCCATCTACGTTCAAGACGGTGCACTTTGACGAATATTGAAATATAACCCTGTAAAGCGATATCCGCAGAGTTGTAAACAAGTGCTCGTATAAATTTTAAAATAATTAGTTCAATTCATAATTTAATCAAGTGTTTTGGTTTATATGGTAAGTACCAAGTATGTTGCATAGCGTGATATAGATGAATTCTACAAAGAATGAATGATAAGGCGTTCATAGAGCCGGCTGAAAAACCATGTCCATCATAATGGACAAAAGTGCATTCTTATACTAATTTAGCATATACTTTTTTTCAGTTATTATGGCTGATCGTCCTTCAACAAGTAAGAAAAAATCGTTGCAGAGACCATTGACGGAAGCAAAATTGCTCTCTTTTCTTCTTGATGATGATAATTCGGTAATTTTGTGTCTGTCGGATGAAGAAGACCAGAATTTCGATATAACTGGAGTGTTGAGGGACATCAGTGAAATAGAAGACCACGATAATTTAGATGAAAAAGGACAAAATGAAGAAGAAAGAGTGGAAGAAGAAAGGGTGGAAGATGAGAAAGTGGAAGAAGAAAGAGTGGAAGAAAAAAGAGTGGAAGCAGGGGATGTTGAAAATGAAGAGGAAAATCGAAAGAGAAAGAGAAAGGAGTTTTTTGAGAGTCTGAACTTCAAGAGTAATATCACTTATGAGATAAGGCCTATAAGATGCTTTTCTGCAGAACAAATATAGCCTGAAGAATTACAGGCCCCCATATCATTTTTCATCGGTTATTTGTCAGACTCTTTATTCCAGCAAATGTCAGAGGTGACGAATCTATATGCAACACAAAATATTATTGCTCGTTTCCCGCCTACAACAAAAGAAGAGATAAAGGTTTTTTTTTTAATCCATATATTGATGGGAAATTTAAAATCTCCAAGGGCAAGAATATATTGGGGTACGTCTCTTGGTGTCGCAAATATAAATATTCAGATTCTTGAAATTAAGAAATACAATTCATCTGGTAGATGTGACGGCGACAGGAAACAATGAAGATCGTCTATGGAAAGTGAGAGACATATACACGTCCATAAGAAATAGGTGCAGAGAGCTTCCTCTGGAAACTAACTTATGCGTGGATGAACAAATCGTTCCATTCAAGGGACAGATCAATATAAAGCAATACCTACCAAATAAGCCAAAGAAATGGGGTATAAGGTTGTGTGGCTGGTCAAAGTGGCCAGATTTATGATTTCATTATATTATATCGGGCACTGAAATAAGTGATGAATATGCTCAATTTAGACAAGGAGCTGGTACAGTGATGCAGCTAGCTGATAGAATAGACGGCAGGAACTACGGGCTCTATTTTGACAAATATTTTAGTTCCTACCACCTTTTTCAATACCTGACGCAAAAATCAATCTTGACTGTTGGCACTATCAGAGGGAATCACTTTTTTCATCCTAAACAGCTTAGTGATAAAGACCTCAAAAAGCAGGGAGGAGGCAGTTTCGATGTTACAGTAAGTGATGATGGTGTTGTGATAACCAAGTGGTTCGACAACAAACCAGTGCTTGCATCGAATTTTGTTGGAATTGGTAACTCTGCCTGTTGTAAAAGATGGGACAAGTCATCAAATTCCTACATCTAACTTTCGAAGTACGTCAACGGGAATCTGTAACCCTTTACAACTTCAATATGGGCGACGTAGACAAATTAGACTTCCTCTTGACCATTTACAGATCTTACAGGCGATCAAAGAAGTGTACGGTTCGGATGATTACCCACGCTCTCGATATGGTACTTGTGAATTCATGGACGAAGTATAGAACACAGGCAAAGCTATTGGGAGTGCAAGAAAAAAAAAATGGATTTATGGAATTTGCGTGAGAGAATCGCTTACCAATCATCTCATTCTACACAGAGAAACGCCCAAGCGAGAAAGACCTTCGGCTCCGGATGAGCCCTATAGCCAAACTTCAAAAAACAGAATAAAAGCCAATATTGGAGCAGAGATATGACCATTTCGGTCACGTTTTCGACATGGACGACAAGAAAGGGAGCATAAGATGCAAAATGGATGGTTGCAAGAGAAAAACTCGAACATTTTGCGTCAAATGCAAAGTTCATCTGTGTTTCGTGACTGGTCGGAACTGTTTCTGCAAGTTTTACTCTAAATAAAAAATGTTTAATAATTGTCTAACCAAAATAATGTTAGTTTTGTAATAAAAATCATTTTGAATAAAATACTTTTGATTCTTCTTTTGGGTCATCATGTCCATCTTGATGGACAAGTCATAAATCATAAACCATATGAACAATCAAAAAAGTGTTTGAATAAAACATATTCAAAAATGGATTTTTAGGTACCTAGTAAGTATGCCATATTTCAGATTTTTTCTCCTTTTCAGAAAAATCTGTAACCGAAAGGGTTGAATCACTTTCCTACAGGCACTTCATAAGTGGAAATATTACAAATCTTTAAAACGCGCCAATGGATGACGTATAAGGGATATGAGCATCTTCTACCAATCAAATTTAAGAAGATTTTATCGACCAAGCACGAACAGATGTTCCGGTGACCGGTGGCTTGAAGATTTGATTGCGTCGTGAGAAATAAAAATAAAACTGATAAAAAAAAAAAAATTATCTATAAGCTTTTGGTTATGACTTTTTTACATAACCATTTTTCTAGTATTTGAGTTGTCATGACATGAGACTCATAACAAAACTAGTGGTGTTATAGACTAGATTATGAATTCATAACACAACTAGTGGTGCTATGTACTAGGTTATGAATCTATAAGAAAACTAGTCTTTTTGTTCGTTTGAAAAAAAAAAATCTTATTTTGCGCTTTGTAGATAGAACGTTGTACATCACACGTGCGTTTAAACATAACTACAAAACTCGTGTAATTAGAACGACTCGGTCTGCATTTCATTTGGTATTCTGGAAAAGTTCCGAATTGTATTCACATAAGACCATTGTTATCATTTGTGTAACGCAACGGCAAACAATAACACAGAGATCTTTACTTTTTAGCAGTTGGTTTTTTATTTATGGGCTTAACAAACAAATCAATAAGGGCCAATAAAACTGGCATCAACTTTGGTTGGTACCTGCTTTGCATCCTTGCCCTTTTTATAACAACTTATTTTAGATACCTTGAGGAAAACTACCTATTTAAAATATTATTTCTTCAAATCTTAACTTTTTTTTTAATTAACGTTTACTGAATAAAAGTAAATATTGCAACCATGTACTGTGCCACGAAGTTTAGGTTTAGGGGAGAACGAGAGTACCGCACGGAAGAGGGTAGAAGGCGACGAGAAGATAGATTAAGACGCTTGGGCCCATTGCTTGGGCTGGTCCCTTAAGACCGTTTGTCCGCCATTGATCATTATTCAAAACTTATTTTTATTTTGTATTAAACTGATTGTTCAATCGAATTTGTGATTAGTTTGTGTGTCAAGGAGCATTCACAGGTCAGTTGATTAATTATTTTTTTTTTTTTGAAAGTTCAATTTATAGAAGCATTATTTTTTCATTTTTATGTTTTTTTGGTTTGTTTATAACATTTTTTATAACGTGAATTGTTCATGTATTTAACAAAAATCGTTTCATGCTGTAAACAACATAGATGAAGAGTAAATTAAATCCTTAAAAAAATTATGTGCTGTCTCTTTGTGCTAGGATTTCAATTTTTGAATTCAGAGCGTGTATTAGGGCCTTGTTGAATTAACTAACATTTTCCTACCCTCACGAGAGAATATCCTAACAAATTGAAATAATCAATCTAGATATATTGGCTCAAAAACAACTATAGCTGAGTAGCTTCCCGTATGGGACCTCAGTACCTGCTGGGAAACTGTCTAGCTAACAAAAAAAACTCTTCAGTATTGAATATAGGTAGTGTTGATCGAATGTAGTATGTGTAAATGAAATTTTAGCACACAAACAAAGGATGGTACCTAATTTAAACATCTATTGACTTAAATTATTGAATTAATGACTCACAACTATTATTAAAATTACACAGTATGTTTCGATTTTTGAGGAATGTTAGATCGAGGGTTACTCTGCCGTGCTCTTTCCCCTCGTTAGTTCCAGGATGAGAACGGTACGATTTATTTTATCAAAGAAGTAGACGTTTCGCCAATTTTTTGATTCTTTTACATATCACAACCTCACTTAAATTTCCCTAATATTGGCTATGTCGAACGCATGTCCAGTAAGTAAAACTGAGTAAGTTTCCACAACGTAGGTCCTATTTGTTTTTCATTTCGTTTTTCAGAAGATTCGTTGCTTAACGTTAATAAAAATTCTCATTGTTCAATCTTACTTAACGAACCCGTGTATGTTATACTACAACCTCGTAGTTTCAATCTTCCACACTCGTTATCATAAACGCAATTGTAGAGTAAATAACTATTATAAACTCTTCAATCCCCAAGTAATTAATTTAAATATTTTTTTGGTATTTTGCCAACATTTTAGAATTAAGTATATTACAAAATTTCAGTGCTGACAATGAGTGGCAACACTGTCAAAATTCAAGTTGTAGTGCGGAGAAATTTTGTGTTTTTATTAAAAGAGTTTTCTTTTTCATTTATTTTCTCAACAAGGACTGCAAGTTTTTCAAAATTGAGGTGCAGAAAATTCTATTTTTAGTTGCTTCATCCAATTATGCCAATTCCAGAAATTAGTGAAAGAGCCCATTGACATAAACTATTATCATGAACATGAACAAAAAATATAAATTATGGTTTAATTAGAAAGAACCGAAAATTCGTTAATTGGCACTTTAATATAAATAACAAGTGTAAGTTCTTGGTGGCAACAAACAGTTCATGGTGGAATGAAAACGTCAAAAAAACAAAAGAACTACGAGATAAAAGTTTTAAAGTTTACAAATTGCTTAAAAGTGAAGATGCACATAGATTGTATAAAGACAAGCGAAATCAACCTAGTTAAAACTATCAAAGATGAGAAAATAAAGTGCTATGAGCACAAAGTGGATAGATGTAGACGGGATCCCAGGGCAATGTGGAATGTATTGGGAGAAATTTCACCAAAGAAAAAATATGCAAACATTGAAAAAGTAGAGATAGAAGGAGAAATAATAACTGATAAAAATAGTCTGCCCGAAAGATTAAACAAATTTTATGTAGACAGCATAGATTCCATAATTGAACAAATTAACCCCGACTCAGGGAATACAGATACCTTAAGTGACTTCATAAAGTAATGCAGATTTTAGCTCATTCAAATTGATAGATTCTGATTCTTTGTTAAGCATTGCTATGTCATTGAACAACAAGAATAGCCCTGATGATGACTTGATTGATAAGCAATAATATATCCGTCTATTGAAGCACCCCTGATTAATTTAATAAATAGTTCACTGGAACAAGGAAAGTTTCCGGGTCCTCTAAAGCTCGCTACAATAATACCAGTTCAAAAAAAACTTGACTCAATAGAGGCATCTAATTTTCGTCCCATTAATA
This sequence comes from Ceutorhynchus assimilis, assembly GCA_917834065.1. NCBI lineage: Eukaryota > Metazoa > Arthropoda > Insecta > Coleoptera > Curculionidae > Ceutorhynchus > Ceutorhynchus assimilis. The sequence continues at coordinate 26,861,020 of OU892287.1, forward strand.
CACTTCTTGTCATTGAGAAAATATTTGAAAAAGTTGTATATATGCAGCTTCTTGAATTTTTGAATTCATAATATCATAACAGAGAAACAGTCAGATTTCAGAAATGGTCACAGCTCTGAAACTGCAATACAGTACATTTTGGATGAATTTAAAATAAAATTTGACCAAAGTTACAGTATACTGGCCTGTTTTTCTGGACTTACAGAGAGCCTTTGAGACGGTCGATCGGCACAGATTACTGATGAAACTGGAAAGAATTGGAATTGGGGATATGGTGTTGAGATGTTTTGGAGATTATCTGACATCAAGAATACGGCATGTCTCTCAAAACTATAGTTTTGCCACACTTCAATTATTGCGCAACAATTGTTTATTTACCCACTGGCGTAACTATCATAGGGCAATTCGGTGCAAATCACCGAGGCCCCCGAGAGTAAGGGGGGCGCCTCTAGTGGCCCCTCTTTTGTCACAAGGACCTACCTATTTTATTAAATTCGTAATATGTAATTTGAAAAAAAAATATATATATTTTCAAATGTCTGAAAATTATAGTACAAATTTATAATAAAACGTTTTCGGCTGACAGTTATTTCAGTTCTTGTGATGTATTATCGGGTACAATTTATTTTTAGGTTATCTTGCATTGATTGATTATGTGTACCTATTCTTATGGGCAATTCCCATTCTCAAGGTGGAGTGAGGGAAAGCGCATGCCTTTTTGAATAGAGATACAATGTGGTAAGATAAGTAAATACCAATAAGGTAAACACTTACACAATAGGTTGTTTTTTGAGGGCTTAAAATTACCGTTTTTGGGCGTGGCACCTAAAGAAAACTCCGGCGGGGTCCAAGGTTCGGCGTCGGGGTCAATGGCGGGCGGGCTGATATTATCTTGCACCGAGACCCCCTGATGTCAAGTTACGCTACTGTATTACCTACTTAACCAAAATGAAATTCAAAGACTGCAAAAGTTGCACAATAGATCTATGAGAATCATACTCTCACGTAGCAAGAATACTTCTGTAAAGAGGATGCTTAGACTGCTTCAGTGGCTTACGATTGTTGAATATGCTAAATATAATGTACTAGTGTTTATTTTTGAAATTAAAATTGGACTTGCTCCATTATATATGACAAGAGAGATGGTTTTTAATAGCCAGGTGCATGATCATAACACTAGACAACAGAACAACTTCTATATACAACATAGATGTGGGCATCAGCAACAAGATCGGTATTCTTTGAGGGTATGAATGAGTTTAATCAGTTACCGGATGAAACGAAGTCATGTGATACTCTTAGCAATTGCAAAAAAAAATTAAAAGTTCATCTGCTGACTCGATGTGATATATATGTCCCAGAGTAAGGCACAAATAAGTAACATTACATAAGTTTTGTGGTCTTTTGATCTTGTATTTTGTGAAGGGAAAAATAAATTACAGGTAACCATACTTTTAGGAGTTTCATTGGCTTAACATTTTATAGATTTTCAAAATTTTATTATTACCAACCTTCAGAATGATTGTTGTTTATATTATAACATACTTTCTTGGCCATTGCCTAATTATACTGCGTACGGCTAGTCAGCATCAATTCGGAGGCCATGGGTTTATGGGTTCCCTGTATACATCTTATCTCTGGGCGCCACCAAGTTAATTGTGACTTAACTAGGAAGGTTACTTAATGATGTTATAAACAAAACCTGTGCAATTGGAGAGCTTATCAATAAAACAACTAATTAGGTACAGGTACAATAATGTATCTGGCTTTCTTTATTAGAAATAATTACAATACTAAATAGGGATAGCCAGGACCTTAAAAAAGTGTATAGATTCAGGCTTGTACCCAATTCATAAATATTTGAATAAAAAAAAATGAATGTAAATAATATATATAAAAATATAAATTTTAAATAAACATGACTAAAACTGTTCGATATTTACACTTGTGAAAAATGAAAGACTACAGTATCAGCTACACTCTACCAGCAGGCAAATTTAACATCAGAAAGGTGGAAGTTATTGTTTGGGCAACCTCAGGGTAAAATTCTAGAATTTTATTTAAGGGGGCACGTACTGAACGTAATTCAGTGTCGAGTGATTTATGTTGTATTGTATAAGATTTGCCTAAATAGTAAGAAGTGCAACTTATACATGTATACAAGTGTTATCTTCAAGTGTATGTGAAAACTCAGAAGTTCCTAAAGTGGGGTTATCTATATGTTTGGTCTCACTGTAGATCCAGACACAAGCAGTTCTAAGTTTGTTTCAGACTATGGTATGGTGAGTGAGTTCAATGGAAGTCCTACCCACGTTTTATCTGTTTAACATAGAACTCAACGTGGTTCTATCAGAGTGGTACCAAAAGGTTGCTGAAGAAGAGCTACTTAAGCTCCAACTAAGGCAATCTAGATCCACCTTAGGTCCAGTCTAAATACCGCCTAGGATCTGTCTAGATAAAGCCTAGAACCCTATAACGATGTTCGTATAAAGAAACAGAACGAGCCCCAAACATTAGAAATAATCTTACCTCTAACTGAGGGATACTCTAGGCCAAAGTGAAGCCTTAAACTTCCAAAAGCTGCTCGGAACGATCCTATTGAGGAAATGAAAAACGTGTTGTAGGTAAATAATTCCTGAAGAAAATCTCAAAACTTACAGAAACAAAATCCGAAATGACCAAGGGACAACTCTAGACAATGATCAACAAGAAATTAGCCTAACTTGAGTTCCCCTGGCACAAAATTCCAAAAAGTCTTGCCTAAAAATAATTAGAGCCAAGACCGACCTCACGCCATGAGGTCTCAAAATCAAAAGGGCACACGGAAAAAAATGCAATTCTATATCCAAGAGTAGTAATATACTTATAATTTTATATTTGATCCAGTAATAATTTACTTAGTAAAACAATACTTTATTATACATTAAAATATTTGCTTAATGTTATTTTGAAACTCTTTAAATATTCATCTCAATTATTTTTCATTTAAATCAAGAATAAAAAATATATTTTATCAAATATAGGTTTGTTCTTAATGTAATGTTGAAATAATTTCTCGTTTGAAATACCTATAGTTTGAAGAGAGTATATTATTCTTAAATGAAATGCATGTTTGTTTCAACCTGCCTTCTAGTCGCCTTTGTGCTTTGCTTCGCGTTGCGTTCTCTCCCATTCATTCCATTGAACATGAAGTTGAAGTTTGGTTGAAGGGACGCCGAAGGACGCCGAAGGACGCCACGCGACGCTACCTGTGTTTTTACAGTGTTTTTCGTGATAAAATGGATTTTTTGTTGAAGAAATGGGATTTGGAATGTTTAGTTCCAATATTTGAAGGTAAGTTTCACTTTTCCTGCTCAATTTCCGGGAAAAAACAATCAAAAAGTTATTAGGCATTGTTGGCGTGGGTGGCCATCATTTAGGTAAAAACTTAAACCGCGTGTTATCTTTCATCATGTAGAAGAACCTTATCCAATCTATTTGCCTTTTGCTTTAGGATAAGTTATTGACAAAGTGTCTATAAAAACATTATTTTTAATTTTGGGAAACGAAATTGACTTGGACAATGGTTGAACATAAATGATGAACAAAGTAAAGAGCGAATTCCCAAAATGGAGGTTAGATTAAAATTGGCCAAGAAAATGAATCGGTACAAAAATGGCGTTAAAAGTGAAGAAAATGCAGCATCTATAACGGATTTTCCCAACCTTCCCTGTGAATAATTAATAAATGTACCTATCTATGATTGTTATTGTACTTATCACAATTAACTTTTTTGTTATTATTCCATCAGTTTATACCTTTATATATTATACATATAAATTTTTAAAACAAGAATTTGAAGAATAAAATATACTTCAGAGTAAACTGTGTTTTAATATTAATGGTAAGTACACGAGTAGTTAAAACAATAAGAGGTTATTTTTGAAGTAAGAATAAGAAATATTTGGAAATAAATTATAGTTTTTGTGATAACTATAAGTAATTTTTCGGATAAGAATAACAATACTTGATCAACAAATCTACCTTATTCTTGAAACAATTACTAGGCTATTCTCGAATTCGATACTACCGTATTCTGGATATAAGTTGAACTTATTTTCAATTCTTAAGAATAGGGCAATACCTACTAGAATTAAATATTATATTTTCTTTTGGAATAGTGAAACGAATATATTCTTGGGCAAACGCTACTATTCTTAAATATAGTGGAGTGTGTTTTCCGTGCAGATACTCCCTCATAAATTCTGAAAAAGCTTCTAATGTCAAACTTCTAATTTTTGACATTGACGAAAATTAAGAAAAGGGCGTGTTAAGTTTCATCCCAAAAATACGAACTGGAAGGTGGGTTGTATATAAATGACTCCAGATAACCGGTGACTGCTGAAAATTGCCTATAGAACCTATATAAGTAAGTAGAACAGGTCTTAAAGAAAACGCCTAGACAGCGACAACTGTTCAATGACAGATGTACGATGGAACTGAAAAATCAAAAAAGTAAACAACTACTATAACCCCAGACTATTTAATAGGGCAATCCAACGACCTGTCAAAATGGAATTCAAAATGGAGGCCAATGCCTTTTTATTTAAAAAAAAATTTCGTTTTATTGCGATTTTTGATTTGTATAAAGTCTGTAAAGTGTTGATTTTTTGGAAAATGCATACGTTATGTATTGTACTTAGTTGTTAGAGCTGTTCTAATCGCGAGAAAGTCTAGTTTCATGCTATTCCTGCAGAGACAAAACACAGGTTTTTAACGGAGGAAAATGATTTGTCTGTACTTTGTAAGGACTTCATGGATTGAAATCCATATTAAAAAACCAAAAAGTCTCTCTGCATAAACGGTGTATGGATCCAAGATCCAAGCCATTTACTATCCTCCACATCAACTTGTGTCGATACCTTGAATAGCAGATAAATAAAATATAAAATATACATCAGGATTTTGTTAATAAAAACTAAACAGGAAACAAATCCTGGATAGCACTTACCTAATTGTTAAGCAGGTAAAGGTTTGTCACAAAGAAATCATAACTTTTGCAAACATCCGGGTTTTCCACCAATAATTTTTCAAACTAAAAACTTTCCATCTTAAAATACGAAAATTCTCCTCCCAAACACTAGAAAATCATCTAAAAACACCACAAAATACACAAAAAACAGTTTTTTGTTGAAAAATGTCACGGTTGTTTGAAAAAAATTTATGGCCCCAATTTTTTGGCATTGACCATGCATTGACCGTCACTTTGTTTGGATTGTCCTATAAGATTCAGGCAATCCAAACCACACGTGACACTCAAGATGGCGTGGTGGCCTCACATGGGCCGCAAAACATAAAAAAATATATAGTTTCTGCCCGAGTTAATAGTTTAGGTACCTAGTCAACAAATATTTTATTAAATAATCAAAATCAAAGTTGCAAGCAAAACTCTAAGAAAAATAATGTAAAATACGCATAAAAACATATTCAAAACAAAATTGCTTGGCCGCCACGCCATATTCAATTTTCCTTTTTGACAGATGGATTGGATTGCCTAATATCCACCAGAGCAAAACAAAGTAGCATATTAACCGAGAAATTGAAAATGCTACAATATGTTAAATTTAAAATTCAGTTTGTCATTTATGTTAATTCGGTTTGTCTCCTTTATTTTTAATTTTCTTATTTTTAAATTGTTTGTTGTTTTTGAGTTGTTATTATTTTATTTGACACTACCAGGCCCATTATAACTTTTGTGATTTTATATATTATGTAAGTCGCACGATTAGCTATTGCTAAATTAACGAAGCTCTTGCAAAACCTAATCGAGGAGCTCGCAGGAATTTATCTCCACAATGACAAAATCTCATTTTAAACAAGCAAGAAGCATAGAGGAAAATTAAAATGCCGGAAAATATTGATACGTTAAAAAATCGTCATTGAGTCCGAAAAATACTCATTCTATGGACCCAAATCAGTCGGTGAAGCAGCTAATTTTGGAAGCATATTATAGGTACAATATATTTTTTTTTTTAAATTAATTCAAAGCAACTTTTCATTTATCATAAATAACATTATCCGAGTAGGAAAAAACAATTTAGTGTTGGATTTGCAATCAAAAGACATGTTCTATAGAGTCTAGAGTACTCCAAGTTAAGTTCGGTCCTGTCCTTGTCTAAGGTGTTAATAATATAATGTGTGGTTATGTTGTAAGGTTAGCCAATGTTTTTGTTTTTTCTGTTGTTTAAGTAAGTCCACGTTTTGGCTGTAAAGTGGCTGTAATCATTTAACCAATTTAATGTCAAGCTGAGTTTAGTTTTCTTATATTAATCAATAAAACGTTGTTCAAAGTGTAGTAGTGTTTTTATTGATATTCACAAACTTATATTTGGTGCTTCCACTTTCAAAGAATCCATCAGGTTATGGGCTGCAGAAACCAAATTGTGCTAAGTTTGGAATTAAGTAACTAAACTTTTGTTTTGTGTGGAAGATGGCCTCAAGCTCAGGAAATAATTACGCCGTTGAAAAGTTTGGAATACATCAGTTTGATGGTAAAGACTATGACCATTGGAAATTCCGAATAGAAACTGTGCTTGATCACAATGGGGTTAAAATGTGTGTGGAACGGGCCATAGATCAAAACTCACAAGATGAAGTGAAGCTAGACAAGAGATGTAAAAACATTATTGTACAGTGCGTCGCCAATTCGCACTTGGAGTACATAAAAGATAAGCCAACGTCTCGTGATATGTGGCTGGCACTTGAAAAAGTGTTTCACCGGAAGGGCATTGCAAGCCAGCTCTACTTAAGAAGAAAATTGCTAACAATGAAGTTAGAAAAAGGTGAGACACTGGAAAACCATTTTATAAAATTTGAGGAAACTGTGAGGGAGTTAAAATCAGTAGGAGCAACACTTGAAGAAACAGATATAGTGTGCCATTTGCTTTTATCGTTACCCCCCAGCTATGATAATATTGTCACTGCCCTAGAAACTTTGGAACAAGATAAACTAACATTGGAATTTGTCAAAGGCAAACTTTTAGATCAAGAAATGAAAAAGAAAAGTATAAATAACCTACAAAGAGAAGATCCATCTTCTGTGGCAGCATTTAGTGGGTTTAATAACAGCAACAAAAAATGGAATAAATTTAATAACCAGAAAAATCCACATGCTAGTGGTGAACAAAAAAAGAAGTATAGTTGTCATCATTGTGGAAAAAAAGGCCATTTTAGAAAACAGTGTTGGTTATTAAATCAAGGTGAAGCCAGAAAGCAAGCAAATGAAGCCTCAACCGAAAATCAAAAAGATGAGCACATTGCCTTCATAGCAACCGCAGGAATAGCCTTGAATTGTGTTCCAGATATGCCATTCCAAAATAACAAAATCAAGTTTGTTGTTGACTCAGGAGCAACAGACCATATGATCAATCAGGATGGATACTTTTGCAAGGTAAAAGATTTAGAAGGGGAACTTCAGATTGCTGTTGCTAAGAATAATGAATCGCTGAGTGCTACCAAGGTAGGAGTAGTTAATGTAAAATTAGTTGGGCAAAGAATAACTTCAGGTGAGATTAAAGATGTGCTGTATGTAAAAAATTTGCGCCAGAATTTATTGTCTGTCCAAAAACTAGAAAATTCAGGTTTAAAAGTAATTTTTGAAAATAATACGGTTTGCATTTTTAGTAATTCTGATTTGATAGCTAAAGGAATAAAAGAAAATAGGTTATATGTTGTTGAATTTGATGTACTATATGAAATTAATAGAGAAGTTAATATATGTGAAAAGGAAAAGAATTTTAAACTATGGCATGCTAGGTTAGGGCACATCGGAAATAAAAATTTTGAGAAACTTATTAAGAATAACATGGTAGAGAATTTAAATGTAAATTTTGAAAACAGAGAAAATGAAATTTGTGCAATTTGCACACAATCAAAAATTACTCGTTTACCATTTGAAAAACCATCGAGAAAAGTAACGAAACGACCCCTAGAAATCATACATAGTGATATATGTGGGCCAATAACTCCTAGTACACATGACAACAAAAAATATTTTGTTACCTTTCTTGATGATTTTACACATTTTACTGTCATTTATCTAATAGCAAATAAAAGTGACACATATAATTGTTTCAAAGAATATGAAGCATTTATGACAAATTTAACTGGATACAGGATTGGGTCAATCCAGTGTGATAATGGGAGTGAATATTGCTCCAATGATTTTACTGGTTTTTGCAAGGCCAAAGGTATAAGATTTCGTTATTCAGTACCCTATAACCCTGAAATGAATGGCTCTGCCGAACGTTTAAATAGGACAATATTAGAAAAAGGTAGGGCTTTGTTGCTACATTCGAGATTGCCTAAAAATATGTGGGGAGAGTCAGTACTTTGTGCTGTTTATCTGATCAATAGGTCCCCTACAGCTTCTTTAGAAAATGTCACACCTGCTGAGTTAATTTATAAAACAAAACCTGATTTGAAAAACTTGCGAATTTTTGGCAGCTTAGCATATTGCCATGTTCCAAAAGAAAAGTTAAAGTCAAAATTTGATTCAAAAGGAGACATTAATATTATGATAGGATATTCAAGTAATGGTTATCGAGTCTGGGATATTTTTAAGCAAAAAGTGTGTGTTGTTCGAAATGTAGTGTTTGATGAGTCAAGGAATATAAGCAATCTAAAACTTAGTAGTACTCTTGTTAATATTGAAGGTTCAGATATTGAAGTTAGGAATGATTTTCAAGGTGATTTAAATGAAAACAAAATGTTAGGAACTAATATCAATGAAATAGAGCAAGAAAAAATAAATATTTTTGAAAACAATCATTTTAATGAGTCAAATATTGAAAATGATATTAGGAAAAGTAATAGAGTAAAGAAAACACCGGCTTATTATAATGATTATGTCATGGAAGGTGATTTAGAGCACATGGCTTTAAACGCATCTAGTTTTGTAGATAGGGTTCCAGAAAGCTTAGAAAAAGCTAAAGAATCTGCTGAATATAAATTTTGGAAAAATGCTGTAGATGAAGAAATTAGAGCTTTAATAAAAAATAATACTTGGTCTCTCGTTGAAAAACCGGACAATGTTAGGACTATTGGTTGTAAATGGGTATTTCGAATAAAGTCTAATGATAGGGGTGAATCATTAAAATATAAGGCTAGGCTAGTAGCTAAGGGATTTATGCAAAAGGAGGGATTCGACTTTCACGAAACCTATGCTCCAGTCGCAAGGCTGAGCACAGTTAGAACTTTTTTGGCAGTAGCGCATTCTAAAAACTATGAAATACAACAAATGGATGTCAAATCCGCCTTTTTGCATGGTACAATTAATGAAAACATATACATGTCAATCCCTGAAGGTTTTGAAGATAACGGAAAGGTATGTAAGTTGAATAAGGCGCTGTATGGGCTTAAACAAGCGCCCTACTATTGGAACAAAAGATTTAACGAATTTGCCAAAAAGGAAAATTTTATCAGGTCAAATAATGATCCATGTTTTTATATAAAACACTTGGAAAATAGTACAATATACATGTTACTCTATGTTGACGACATTTTGCTGTCTAGCAATGACTATTCTGAAACTAATAAACTTAAAGTTAAATTAAAATTAGAATTTGAAATGCAAGATTTTGGAAGATTAAAGTCATTTTTGGGTATCGACATATCATATTCTAACAATTTTCTTTATCTTAGTCAAAAGCAATATATCATTAACTTGCTAGACCGCTTTAACATGAGTAATTGTAATCCGATAAGCACCCCCTTAAGTGCAGATTATTTAAAAATGGATAACACATCTCAAACTGAGGAATTTAAAAACAAACCTATTAGGGAACTCGTGGGATGTTTAATGTACTTAATGCTGGCTACACGTCCAGATTTAAGTATTTCAGTCAATTTGTGCAGTAGGTTTCAGAGTAAACCAAATGAAGAATTATGGAAAAATCTTAAAAGAATTTTAAGGTATCTTAAGGGAACTGTTGATACAAAATTATGTTTTTCGTTAAACTCTGATGTCAAGCTTGTTGGATATGCGGACGCAGATTTTGGTGGAGATCAAACCGACAGAAAATCGACAAGTGGGTACTTATTTCAGGTTTTTGGTTGTACAGTAGTTTGGTCAACTCAAAAACAAAGTACAGTTGCAACCTCTTCCACAGAAGCAGAATATGTCTCTCTTGCAGAGGCTGCTAAAGAAGGCATTTGGTTGTCAAATATACTTTGTGACTTTGGTTTTGAGAAAACCAGTTTTGTCATATTTGAGGACAACCAATCCTGTATCAAGTTGACAAGGAGGTTTGATCACAGAAAATTAAAGCACATTGATATCAAATACAATTTCATTAAAGATTTGGTCAATAGTAGTACTGTAGTTGTAGAGTACAAACCAACTGGTGAACAAATCGCCGACATTCTAACCAAGAATTTAACTGGTGATTTGTTTGCTAAACATAAAATAGGATTAGGATTGATATCTGTATTGTAAAAACTTATAAAATATATATCTTTTGATTGAGAAGGGGTGTTGGATTTGCAATCAAAAGACATGTTCTATAGAGTCTAGAGTACTCCAAGTTAAGTTCGGTCCTGTCCTTGTCTAAGGTGTTAATAATATAATGTGTGGTTATGTTGTAAGGTTAGCCAATGTTTTTGTTTTTTCTGTTGTTTAAGTAAGTCCACGTTTTGGCTGTAAAGTGGCTGTAATCATTTAACCAATTTAATGTCAAGCTGAGTTTAGTTTTCTTATATTAATCAATAAAACGTTGTTCAAAGTGTAGTAGTGTTTTTATTGATATTCACAAACTTATATTTGGTGCTTCCACTTTCAAAGAATCCATCATTTAGGCGCAAAAAAATAAATTGATCAAACCGGCAAAGATAAGTGATTCCTACAATAATTAAGCATACCTATCTATAAAAAATAACATAATATTCTTTTATTTTACTGTGTTTCTAGGTATACAGGGTGGGCCACTGAAAACTTACAATGGCTATAATTTTTGAACCAAAAACGATATTGAAAAAATAAAAAATACCGTTTTTATAAAATCAGGGCGGAATACACACGACGTATTTTTCAAACCACCCCGACCTACCCCTTAGGCGCCACCCCTACTCGCTTCAAAATCTTTAATGGCAACACCCCACTTGTGGCATCTTTTTGGAAAGCTCATGAAAAATGCTAAACGATGGTCATAAAATTTTTAGGGTGACATTGGGAAACTACCCGTCAAATGAAAAAAATTGGTAGAAATAAATTTTACAAAAAAAAAGAATTTTTAGCATGAAATTAGAGATAGGAAATTGAAGCGACCCAGCTAAATTCAAATTACGTAATTTTCAAACCACTGCGGCCCACCCCTAGGAGCCACCCTCACTCATTTTAAATTCTAAGATTGCGGTACCCCACTTGTGGCACCTCTATGGAAAGCTATTTGAAAATGCTAAACGATGGTCATAAGGATTTTAACCTAAGAAAATTACGGCTAAGTAGAGATTAAGAAATGTAGGTGCGACATTTTGAAAAATAGGAACCAAATTAAAAATTATCTAGATAATTTATTTTAACAATTGCTCAAAATGACTGCCGTTTTGTTCCATACAAAAATACAAACGACTTTCAAATTCTTCTCTCACTTTCTGGAACATCTCTCTCGGAATGTTTCGACATGCCTCAATTATCCTCTGCCGCAATTCTTGCAACGAAGCTGGTTTTGTCTTGTAGACTATGGATTTAATGTAACCCCACAAAAAGAAGTCTAAAGGAGTGAGGTCAGGTGACCTTCGCGGCCACTCGATTGGACCCCTTCTGCCAACCCATTGCCTTGGATGAAATCTATCTAACCACCGCCTTGTGACAATAGCATAATGCGGAGGGGCTCCATCTTGCTGAAAGTGTATGATGTCTTCATCAAGATTCAAATTTCCTCCCAAATCTCTTTGATTTTCAACCTCATTTACAATTTCCGGCTCTATCGCATTGTCCAGCATTTCCATATAAACAGCACCCGTCAAATTTCCGTCGATGAAAAATGGACCTATTATTTTATCGCCCAGTATTCCGCACCAAACATTGAGCTTTTGGGGATTTTGGGTATGTCCTTCAACAACAATAAGGACATTCTCATCGCTCCAGTATCTGCAGTTCTGTTTATTCACATTTCCATTTAGCAAAAACGAACACTCATCACTAAAACAAACATTTTTAGTGAGTGAAGGTTGCCTTCGAATTTCCTCCGTCATTAGTTCGCAGTACTGAATCCTTCTATCTGGATCATCGTCGCCAAGTTCCTGCAGAATTTTCATTTTGTAGGGGTGGAATTTGTGCATTGTTAATACTCTTCTGACAGATGTTCGGGGTATGCCTGTTATTGATGCCAACTGGCGCGTTGATGCTTCTGGATTGACCGACACCTGACCAATAACTTCGATTCGCATTTCTTCATTCAGTACCCTGGGCCCTACCCTTTTTTGATTTTTGACCGATCCCGTTCGTTGAAACTTTTGGATCAAATCCCTAACATAAACGTGACTAACGTTTCTGTCCGGATTTCTCTCATTGAAAGCACGGGATTTTCTCAAATAGCACCTACCTTCAGCACCATAAAGAAAAACTATTTCAATTCTTTCTTCCACACTATAAACCATTTTTCGAAGTTTCAACTAAGTAAATTAAATAAAGGTAGAAACTATCGTCACTAAATTTGCAAAATAATGATTTGAAAAATGATAGAAGACAGTAAGTAATGCATTTTGTTTTTTTTTTGTTGCTGTGGGTCGGGTTGCTATAGAAAAGTAAACAAATAGCTGATAAGGAAGAATTTGCGTTACCGCAACTTCTTATTTGTGGATTGGTGGAAAATGTTAAAATAAATTATCTAGATCATTTTTAATTTGGTTCCTATTTTTCAAAATGTCACACCTACATTTCTTAATCACTACTTAGCCGTAATTTAATTTAGGTTGAAATCCTTGTGACCATCGTTTAGCATTTTCAATTAGCTTTCCATAGAGGTGCCACAAGTAGGGTACCGCAATCTTAGAATTTGAAATGAGTGGGGGTGGCGCCTAGGCGTAGGTCGCAGTGATTTGAAAAATACGTAATTTGAATTTAGCTGGGTCGCTTCAATTTCCTATCTCTAATTTCATGCTAAAAATTCTTTTTTTTTGTAACATTTATTTCTACCAATTTTTTCCATTTGACGAGTAGTTTTCCAATGTCACCCTAAAAATTTTATGACCATCGTTTAGCATTTTTCATGAGCTTTCCAAAAAGGTGCCACAAGTGGGGTGTTGCCATTAAAGATTTTGAAGCGAGTAGGGGTGGCGTCTAAGGGGTAGGTCGGGGTGGTTTGAAAAATATGTCATGTGTATTCCGCCTTTATTTTATAAAAACCGTATTTTTTATTTTTTTGATATCTTTTTTGGCGCAAAAATTATAGCCATTGTAAGTTTTCAGTGGCCCACCCTGTATATCTATATAATATATAATTTTCAAGAATCCACTAATAAGGTTTTTTTTGCAACCGCATGGTTTGCTATGTCCCCAAGCTAGCTTACACACAAAATTATCTGATGTAGGTACCTACCTTATGCTATAGTCAAGTGCCTCCGCCATGGTGAAAACCAACAACAATACAGTTTTTGTCTGCGAAAAAACTCGAAAAACAAGGAAACTATTCGAATAAACACAAAATGTTCGCGCTCAGACGCCACATGTAATGAATTACATCACTAGTTAGGATCTCCGCTAAAATAAAACAAAATCAAAAACTAAGCACCAACAACATAACCAAGATTAGAAAACTTGAAATCAAACCAACACTGGGCTTCGGCAAATAATGTAATGAAAAAAAAAAATACATTGAAATTACATACAATTTATTTGCAGAAATTGGGTGCGCTTATCAAAGTACAAACATTTTATTCTATTCGCCAAGAGATAAAATACTAAATTTTATTTGTTATTTCATGGGACCCCATACAAAAGGAACCGTTGGGCCGTAATCTATGGTATGCGGGTATTATTTTCGCGATATCTAACTCTGTGTACACAATGGCTAACAAAAATATACCTAGCACTTGAATAATACTTACTTGTCATTGATCGACCCTGAAAATAATGTAATTATTGGTATTGACTTGGATAAGGATTTTCTTTATGGACTCATTTTCAAGAATTACCTAGGTACGGAATAATCAGTTCAATTTTTTTTTTCTGTGTAACAAAGTATTTCACGTTCACTGGCAACTTTGTAGTTTAGGGTTAAGATGGAGTAGCTAGAGTTAGGCCAGAACCACTTACGACACAATAAACTACACCAATTGAGCACTAGTTGACGTCACAGACATAACCTCACTTTCGACGGGGGGACAAAAAACGACACTGCGCCCAACTTGTCCGAGCAGGTAACAGGTTCATTTGAGAAATATCGTTTGTTTGTCCCATTGAGGTAGGTTTATTTCAAAAACATGTTTGTCCCCCTATCAAAAGTGATTTTGTGTGATTTCTGACGTAATAGCTAGCGCCTGTGTGTATAAATATCTTAATGGTATAAATAGTTCCTCAAACGCTTTGTTTGTCTGCCCTTCGAAAGTGAGGTTATATGTGTGACGTCAGCTAGTGCCTAATTGTTCCACCTACTAGCTACAACAGGTGATTATTTCAACCCTTTCAGTACGTGCAAACCTTATGGCTTTGGTTTTTCATTATTAGATTTTTTATAATGTTAATGTGTTAAAATGCCATGAAAGAGAAATTGAAACAATAATCTACCCCTTTCTGCAAAAGGTAAGTAAATTTTCCATATGCCTAGCAGACGTCCAGTCGCTAAATTTCCACTTTTTGAGATCAGCACTGACATATTTTTAATTTTCAGTGGTAGGAATCCCCGAAAAGGGAAAATCGGTCATTAGCTAACGGTCTATAAGCATAAGCTAACAAAAAATGTAGATTCGTAAAATTTCACATAGATATTTCCCAAGATTCAGTCAACTGAATATTGCAAATATTAGTTGCATCAGCTTTTATTGGAAGAAGGCACCAAAAACCGCAATCAATCATCGCCATTATTCTGCAAATTTCACCTGTGGCGAAACACTAAGATGAAAGTTAAATCGCATTTAGTAAAATTAATAGCTACTAAGTTTTGAGAAGGTTACTCTCTAGTCCAATAGTAAATGTATTTCATCGCTAATAATACATCCAAAACCGTCTCGACAACACCTCAACGAAGTTCCCCCATGTGAAAACTCATTTCCGACAGAGAAAAACTGAATTAATTTTCCGTTATCGACAAACAATATTGTGAAAGGGTGCAAATATTTGCTCTCTGCTGCTGCTATGTTCTTTCAATCAGCACAAAACATGTCTCTTCCAATGGAAAAAATGATTGGAAATGACTACGAAAAATTCGCTGACGGAAATGCACAGGAAAGCAACAATCCGTCTAGCTAGGACTCTTTTCGAAACAAAAATACGAAATGAGATTGCTTTTTTCCATCATCTCTATGTTCATACCAGACAAAAAAAGAAAACGCGGTAATGAGGTTTGTGCTATTGCTATAAAATCGAAAAGATATTATAAGGATCTTTAATTATTATAAAAACAATTTCTTTACATTCCAGTCCTATAAGGCAAGCTATCAAACAAAACATAATTCTCGAGAAACAAAAGGCACTTTTTATACGCCATTATTAGATACATTATTGCTTTGAATTATCTCTTTAACAATGGCCAACAGATGGTACGAAAATATCTTGATAGGTTGCTCCGGGGAACCTGCTTCTTCAATCGTCAGCTACTGACCACATAAGTCATTGAAAGCCGAACAATGGTATAATTAAAACCTACGGGTTCTTTGACTCTGCGTATGTTAAAAAAGCACATTACTTTACCATTAAGATCTATTAATCAGAAGTGAATGCGAGAACGGTCGGACAAAAGTACCTGTCTGCTCAATTGCGTAACAAACAAACAATTATCTTTCGGTATCTTTTGCTCGTACTACAACTGTAGATTGCCTGGAAGTTATTCTGTATTATTTTCTCTTTAGTACTCAGGCCTATGGTTAATATTTTTGAAACAATTCAACAAGAATATACACATCTCTATCGCGCTGATGGGTTGCAAAATAAATATATTTTCTTTGCAATTTTCAGTTTCTTAAATTGCGTTTGCTCTCTGAAAACTTATTAGTTGTCCACAATGAATGTCAATGAAAACACAAAGTCGCCAGAGCTACAGTGAGAAGACAACACATAATGAAGAAATATGGACATCTAGCATAAGTAAGGAAATAAAAGACAAACACCTTTTCAGGTCTATAGTTTCACTTTAGGCATCTGCGAGGTTTGAAAGTCGGCTTTCCGAATAATATTGTCAGCATATTTGTAGGTAATAATGCTCTTGTCAGTAGTTAATCCATCCCTATTCAGCGCACCCTGGCCGTAAACCGACTCACTGGTGAGAGACTATGGGTATCCAACTTTTCATAATAAAAAAAAAATACTGTTTTTGTGTCCCAATAATCCACTAGTCCAATGAACGGCACCAATAATCCCTTTCTGAAAATTAGGTCTTGCTTCGAACTCGGAGTTTTCATCAAGCTATAACTAACACTTATCATGTTGAGTCCTCTAATATTCTCAGACAGGGAGTAAACTTGACTAGAAAATTGACATCAATGAAGAGCCAGACGAGCAAAATTTTCCCCAACCGCATCAAACACTTTTTGAAATTTCCGTCAACAAATTGTACCAAGAAAGATTGAAATATTGAGCACTGAAGAAACTTGCAGAAACGTTAGTAGCCATAAATACCTATGCTGAATTTGAAGTAAGACCAAATTGCTTGTACGAAAAACATTTCAATATTACAACAAGAGGTTTCATGAAGTGGCCCATTCACAGACCAAATCAAGTCCTTGGTAAACGCTCCTAGATCACCAGTCTTCTAATTGATGACTTCTAAGCAGTTCGAAAATTTGTTCTTGATCCGCTCCAAATTAGTACAGGCAATATGCAGTTGGGGGTAGAACAAATTAGAGACGAGCTATTTTTTTTTTTAATGTGTAGGAAAAAGGGTCCTATTCGAAATACTAAAAGTTCCATCCAATCCCAGCATAAATCTACACTGCTCAACAATTAAACTGGATAATTGCAAAAATCCTGAAATCTACATTTGAGAATATGAAAAAAAAGACGTGTTTTATTTTATCAATAAATAGTATTTATGGCGAATATTTTTTGCATGTTTATTGTTTTTTGTCGATGCTCTCTCTCCCTTATCTCTTTCACGGAAATATGCAGGAATATTGTTTTAAAATTTGAAAGTATCAGTTCTACAGAACCGCTTGTACACACTTGATTTTGCTACTGTTATCAATAGTTTTGCGTATTTGCTTAAAGAATAATGCCGTTACGACGATTAGAAGCAGTGCAACTCGAGCAATTATTGCGTTGGATACAGGAAGGTTTGTCTCAAGAAGAACTCGCCGTGCGGCTGAATGTGTCTCAAAGTGTCGTGAGTCGTGCGTGGAATCGGTATTTAGCAACTGGGTCTGCAGCGTACACACATGGTGGAGGACGGGAACGAACTACAACTCTTGCTCAAGACCGCTTCATAGTCCTGACTGCAAGAAGAAACCGAACATTCACGGCTTCAAGAATTAACAGCTTTTTCAGACAAGCTACTGGAAGAGTGATTTCTGGTCAAACTATCAGAAGAAGATTGCATGCATGTAACTTGAGGGCTAGACGTCGCGCTACCCACCCAAGAATGACGGCGGAGCAGCGTGCATGCCGATATCGCTGGGCGAGAGACCATAGTCTTTGGACTGTTGAAAATTGGAGGCACTGCCTCTTTACCGACGAGTCTAGATTTCGTTTGTATACGTGTGATGGTCGAGAAAGAGGACAGCGATACAGTGAACATTTAATGGCCCCGACAACTCTTTTTGGTGGTGGGTCAGTTTGCGTTTGGGGAGGCATATGTCATAATGGTCGCACTGATTTAGTGATCTTAATTAATGAGACAATGACTGCCATACGATATCGAGACATGGTTATAGAGCCGATAGTCGTCCCATTTTTTGGTGCAATAGGTGAACAATTTGTATTAATTGATGATAATGCCCGTCCGCATCGTGCGAGAATTGTGAACGATCGCATAGAACATCATGGAATCACAAGAATGGAGTGGCCACCCTGTTCACCAGATATGAATTGTATCGAACATGTTTGGGCCGAAATGTCTAGGCGATTAAACCGGATTCCACAACCTCCCCAAACCCTAGAACAGTTGGCTAATGAGTTGCAGACAATTTGGCAAATCATACCTCAGCAATTCATCAATAATTTGATAATGAGCCTTCCGAATAGAGTGACAGTACTAAGGCGGGCCAGAGGAGGTCCAACACGATATTAATTTTTTATAGGGATTTTGTGAATTTTGCGATACAAGATTTTTTTTGTGTTGTTACTCCTCCCAATTTAAACAGTTTTCTTTTAAATGTTAAATTTTGCATTAAAAATTGTTTTTTTTTTTTTCTGGGGTGATAGAATCAATCAATAAAATGTTTTTATTTTACATGATTTTTTACTTTTCTTTGAAGTATCGACAAAATAAATACAAAATTTTAAAATATCCACTTCAATTGTTGAGCAGTGTATATGGTGATATATATAACTTGTTTGCGTGTATGATTATTTTTATATCGTTAGGGGTATATTTGAGTTGATAATAGTTACTCATGCTTTATTAACTGTTATTTAAATAATTAATTATTTCTCTAAACTTTCACGATGTCTGACTCCAAGACAACCAAACGTCGATGTACCCAGGGTTCATTAACTCGATTTATCAATCATTTCAATAAGGTTAAGGACGATGACGTCTTAGATTTAATAGATTTACAGAGGCGATTAAACAGAGCTGAAGAACTCTTGGACTCATTTAATGAGGCTCAGTTGCAAATTGAAATGTCTGATACTGACTGTGAAACAAATTATGGAACTGTACATGCAGTTGAACGACAAAAAATTGTGGATGAATTTTACTCTATCACCTCTGAAGTTGAAGCATTCTTGGATGCTCATGAGATTGTCAGGATAATGCATCAGGCAGTATTCACAGTTCAAAAACAGTAGGTAAAAACCTCTAATGTTCAACTACCTCCACTTAATTTACCAACATTTGATGGATCTTTTGATCAATGGTTTTTCTTTCATGACGGTTTCAATGCAATTATCCGTCAAAACACAAGTACCGTAAAATGAGGTGTCTTCGGACAGCGCGGGTGACTTCGGACGGCAGGTAGCGCTCGCTCTTTTCTGGCTAAAGCTGACAACCCTGTTTGTTGAGCCGGGTGATTTCATGGGAGAACTTTGTCTGCCAGTATGCCCATGACTACTGAGAGGATTTGTTGCGGCAGCGCGTAAGTATTTACGATGTATTTGAAATTTTGTAACGGCCACTGATTTAACGGTTTTTGTAATATCGAAAAAGTAATCACTGTACGATTTTTACCTGTTATTACTCGAACTTTTGGTTTATGTTTTATTGAAATATGATGTTTAAATAATGTTTGTACCAAATTAGAACAAAAAAAATAGCTGTCGTTTTTTTTTTACAGAGAAATAACCTAAAAGTCAACCAAATCGAGGGTGACTTCGGACAATGGGGCGGGTCTACAAGCGGGCTCTGGGTGCCCGAAATTACATAAATTATGACCCAAAACAATTAGAAAGGGCAGTTAGAGATGTCAGAGGAGGTCAATTAACTGTGAGGCAGGCATCTGACCGCTACTCTATTCCAAAATCAACAATCCACGACAAAATTAAAGGCACACACACAAAAACACATGGAGGGCAGACGGTTCTATCACAAGAAGAAGAAGGCCAATTTGTTGAAGCTGTATTAGTTTCAGCAGAGTGGGGTTTTCCGCTGACGGAATTTGATATTCGGCAAATTGTGCAGCAATATGTAACGAGGCAAGGAAGAAGGGTGAGGCAATGGAAAAACAATCTACCTGGAACTACCTGGGCTAAAATGTTTCTTTCAAGACATAAAGTCCTCACTACCAGATTGACTCAAAATATCAAGCGAAGTAGGGCTCAGGTTACTGATGCGACAATTAATGAATATTTTCTGGAGCTACAAAAATCAATGGAAGGGGTTCCAGCTCAAAACATCGTCAACTACGACGAGACAAATTTTAGTGACGATCCCGGAAAACCTAAAGTCGTCTGCAAACGAGGATCCAAACACTGTGACCGGATCATTGATTCCTCAAAAACCAATATTAGTGTAATGATGGCTGCCTCTGCTTCTGGTGAACTCCTACCCCCGTTTGTGGTGTACAAAGCAAAGCACAGATATGAAGAGTGGGAACAAGACGGGCCTCCTGGTAGTCGCTACAGTATTAGCAAAAGCGGATGGTTTGAGTCTACGACGTTCGTGGAGTGGTTTCGCCAAATAGCAATGCCCTATTTTAGGCATAAAGAAGGCAATAAAATTTTAATAGGTGATAACCTTTCAAGCCATATCACTTTGGATGTCATACAGGAGTGCCAAAGACACGACATCAAATTTATATTGCTTCCTCCAAATTCAACGCATTTATGCCAACCTTTAGACGTTGCATATTTTGCACCATTAAAGAAACATTGGAGATCCATACTCACAGAATGGAAAATGAAGAGAAAGGGACCATTCCAAAAGTCTGACTTTCCTCGACTGTTACAACAGGCATTGGTTTCAATGAATGCTACCTCAAGTCAAAATATTTTGTCCGGATTCCGTGCATGTGGAATTTTCCCATATAATCCAGAGGCTGTCTTGAAACGTTTACCTCGTAGAACTAACTTACCCGTAGAAAATACTCCGACCCAATCCTCCTCGCCATCAATGGGGAGCCATGTCTCTGACACCTTATTGGATTTTTTGCAAAAAACAAGATCGCCAGATGTTCGTCCTAAGACTAGAAGAAAGCGCATAAACGTTAAACCCGGGCAACCAATTCTACCTGAAGATGTTCCACAGAAAGACGATCCTAAACAATCTGATCCAGGTCTCAAAAAAACAAGCAAGAAGGACATCAATGAAGACCACAACTCGTCGGATTCGGACTTTATTCCCACGCGCCCGTTGAAGCTAACTATAACAAAACGGAAGACTGATAGTAACTTAACAAAAAGAAAGACTGATAACTTAACAAAACGAAAGACTGATAACTTATCCTCTGATTCAGAAGATGAGAGTAACTTAACAAAACGAAAGACTGATAACTTATCCTATGATTCAGAAGATGAGGTTCCCTTGCTGTTGCTCAAGAATAAGAAGACAAACCAAAATACTGACACGTGCGATAACTCAGTTCCTGAAGTTGGCAAGTTTGCTTTAATAAGAGTGCCTTTAGCTTATTGTTCTAGATATAAATATTATATTGGATTGATTGTAGAAGATCTGAGAGAACCCAATGCAACTTCACCATATCTAGTAAGATATATGAGAAAAAAAAAAGGAAATGATGATCAAATATTTTTCTATTTTCCGAGAATAGATGACGAGAGTATTGTTCTGGTCTCAGATATCGTAAAAATTTTAGATCCAGTTCGTTTAAGAAGAGACCGATATTTATTTTCAAATTTACCTGATGAAATAACTTTAGAGTAGGTTGACTACCTATTTTATTTTTGCATTAACCATATTTTTCTTTGTTCAAATCTGGAAATTTTCCATTAAGAATGTTATGTTTTATTTTTTTATTTAGAATTTATATTTCCTTTTATGTTTGTTTGTATTTTTTATTTTTATAACGATTTTGATTTATAAATAAACGTTTCAAAAAATGAAAAAAAAAAAAAAAAAAACAAAAATAACAACCCAAACTAACCCAAAATAACCCAAAATAATTTTTTTTTAGGCTGGAAACAATTTTTTTTTTTTTTTAATGTCCGAAGTCATTTTAAAACGCGTCTAAAAATAGATTTCAAGCAATTTTAATGGGTGTCCGAAGTCACCTCAAAAATGGAGGTGAGTTCGGACAGCAAAAAGTCAAAAAAATAAAAATCCAGGGAGGGGGTAAAAATTTAAAAAAATTGGGAACATATATATGGATAGTGTGAGCATCTACTGTATTTTTTTCAAAAGTCAGAAAAATCAAATAAGCTCGGTATGCAGAAAAAACATGAAAAATCGTCCGAAGTCACCTCATTTTACGGTATATGAAAAAAACATTTAAAACTTATTTAATGAATATTTCAAAAATCTATCAACTTTAGAAAACAGTGTTCAATGCAAAAGTTCAAAGATTCTTTCTTCTCTACAGAATCGGTTTTTTTTTTTTTTTTTTTTTTTTTTTTTTTTTTTTTTTTTTTTTTTTTACGGATATGCGCACTCGCAAGGAAATGTCCTATCACGCTCGAGAAGCGGCAAGTGCGCGTTTGTTATCTTCACACAGCTTCTAGTTGTGTTTACATTTGACCTCAGAGGCTTTATATCTCGGAAACAAATAGAAAATTGGCAACCCTGTGAACTTACCTTCAATGGATAATAAAATCTGCCATTTTTATTTTATTCACCAGGCCTCATACCTCCTGTTTCGGAAATAGCAATAGTGGTATCACTTAAACCAGACATACTTTTTCAATGGTTGATATGTATCATGAGGTTTATAGGTTGTTGTATTTTCTTTCAGTTTAGGAATACTCTTGTCATTAGTGTAGTACTTTCGCCTGGTCTGAGGCCTCGCGGGGCCCCCAAGATCACGGGGCCCCCCTGCAACTGCGGGCCCTTAGTTACGCCACTGGATGAGTCTATTCCCATGAACTTGCACACTCCTTGAAGCAAATATCGCTCAGAACTTCCAATAATCAATGATCTCCAAATTCCTAGGCAAATATTTGGAGTGAATCCCATTTTCATCAAGTTACATGGATTCTGTGATGCATCGCAATTCGCTTAAGGATTATGCATCTATATACGATGTTTAGACTCTTTTGGTAATTATACTTGAAACCTTTGTTGTGCCAACATCGCGTGTTGCACCGATAAAGCAGATTACAATCCCAAGGCTTGAACTTTGTGGAGCTCTCTTACTGGCAGGAATGGCTGATAAGGTGATTCCTTCATTTCCTGTTAGTTTTCATCTAGTAACCTATCGGTGTGATTCTACAGTTACTATCTCCTGGATCAACACATCTCCACATCTACTCAAAACATTTGTAGTTAATAGGGTATACCAGATTCAAACGCTTTCCAAATAGGTTCATGGAAATACATAAACACATTAGAAAACCCAGCTGATATGCTCTCTCGAGGTGTAAACCCATCAACATTAATACATTTTGATTTTTGGTTTCACGGACCTACATGGCTAAGGCTTCAAGAATATAAATGGCCTCCCTATACTGTAGAAACAGAAACAATTGAGAATATTGAGTTTCCAGAAACCTACAATAACACTTCATCACTGCATACAGAAATTGTATCTATGCTCTGGTTAAGAGAGCTTAAATGATGCGGGATTCTCTACTACAGGGTACGCAGATGAATTGTGCATTCTGCTTACAGGCAAGGTTGAGAGCGTTCTATGCGATCCCATGCAAACGGCTCTTAACCAAATTTCATCTTGGTGTGAGGAGCACTCCCTGACGGTGAATCCACTGAAAATACAGTTGATCCTGTTATATATTGTATAAAATAATCTTCATTTTTAAATCAAGCGCTGCCTTCGCAAATTATTCCCCCACTTTCCCTAGCAACATGGGTCTGGCGTGCATCCCTTGGGGTTCCTGCACGTTCAGCCATTCTATTTTTGGTGTTCGAATAAATTAAACAAAAATGCAAGTTAGTGTTTTATTTCGGGCATCCATTAACAAATAGGATCAAATTGTAATTAATCAAAAACATTACAAATTGGCGCAGTCATTTTTCGAGTTTACGTGTCGCTAAATGTAACACAGTGCAAGTTTCTGTATAAAATAAAAGTACTACCCAAAAATACAAAATGTCGGAACCAGTTTTCGGTTGTGTACGTGAATTTTCCCTAAAGAGTGCAGATTGGTCTATCTTCAAAGCAAGACTGGATAATTTTTTCGAAGCAAATGGAATAGCGGAAGAAAAAAAAAAACGTGCAATATTATTGAACGCCTTGGACGAAGATGCATATAAATTAATTTTTGACTTAGTAAGCCCGGCTAAACCCGAAAGTAAATCCTATAAGGAATTAGTGGAACAATTCAGCAAATACTTTCAGCCGTTTTTGAGCCCGTTTGCATGCAGACACAAATTTTACTCTGCAGAAAAGGAGTGCGGCGAAACAGCTTCTCAGTGGGCCGCGAGGTTGCGAGGGTTAGCTGTAGGATGCGATTTTTCCGGCACAGAGCTAAATTCGGCGTTAAGGGATAAATTCATTTTTGGATTTGGAAGAGGTCCCGTCGTGGACAGGCTGATGGAAGAAAAAATCGATGCCACGTTCGAAGCAGTGGTCAAGTTGGCAGCTAACAAAATGGCTTCCATAGAAACCCAGCGAGCAGTCCAGGTCAAGCAGGAACCAATCCACCATTTCCGTAGTCAAACGAGCGCGCGCAGAGGTGCGCAATGGCAACAGAACAGGGGTAGTCATTCCAACCAATCAAGTCCTGCCCAGCAGAGCCGTCAAATGGAGAAGAAATGCGAAGTTTGTGGGAGAACAAACCACACAAAAGATAAGTGCTTTTATAAATATGCTACATGCGTATATTGTAAAATTAAGGGGCATTTGGCTTCAACCTGTAAAAAAAGGCAATTTAACAATGGAGCCAAACTCAGAAATAATTTTTTAGATCAAAATATGGATAAAAATGAGGGTAGGGATATAAACGATGATATTGAAGGGTTGTTTTTTAATATTTGTGGTGAAAATATTTTCAGTTTAGAGCCTTATACAGTAGAGGTATTGGTAGAAAATAAACCTATTAAATTTCAAATAGATTCCGGTAGCGGAGTTTCATGCTTATCTGAAACCTTTTTTAAAAATAATTTTAATTCATTTTATTTACAGCCGACAGAAAAAACATTTATGTTTTACAATAGCCAGCAGGTAAAACCTTTGGGTATTTTAGAATTAAATACTTGGTATAAAGATAAACAAAATAAAATCCAGTTTTTTGTGATGAAAAACGGTGGGCCGCCTTTAGTTGGCAGAGATTTTTTAGATGCCTACGAGATTGGTTTTTCTTTTTTTAATAAGGTTGAAGATTCGACTAATAATTTAATCAATGAATTTCCCCAAGTTTTTTCTTCAGGTTTGGGATTTTTTAATAAAGGACTGGAAAAAATTTATTTAAAGAATCCAAACACGAACCCCAAATTTATTAAAGCTAGACCAATTCCATTTGCAATAAAGGAAAAGGTTGAAGCAGAAATTGAAAGGCTTTTGTTTTTAGGTATCATCTCTCCAGTGGAATACAGTCAATGGGCTACCCCGATAGTTCCGGTTTTCAAAAAGAATGGTGACGTCAGATTATGTGGAGACTTCAAGGTTACAGTCAACCCACATATTGAAGTAGACAAACACCCCCTTCCGCGCATAGAAGAGCTTTTTTGTAAGCTTCAGGGAGGAAAGGAATTTTCGAAGTTGGACTTGTCTCAGGCCTTTCAGCAGATAGGAATTGATGATAAGAGTAAGGAGCTTTTAACAGTTTCGACCCATCTGGGTCTTTTCAGGTATAATAGGCTAACTTTTGGTATTTCATGTGCAACTGCAAAATTTCAAAAGATAATGGATTCTTTGTTGTCTCATTTGCCAGGGGTGGCGGTTTTCCAGGATGATATTTTAATTACTGGGGTAGATAAAAAGATTCATGGGGAAAATTTAAGAAAGGTTTTGAGTATTTTGCAGGGGGCTGGCTTAAAAGTTAATTTTTCCAAATGTAATTTTTATTCTAAAAGTATAGAATATTTAGGATTCAAAATAAATAGTGAAGGGTTGCACCCTTGTGAAGATAAAACAGTAGCAATTGATAAGGCTAGTAGTCCCAGAAATGTCAAGGAATTACAGTCTTTTTTAGGGGCTATAAATTATTATGGCCGCTTTGTCAAAAATATGTCCACTCTGCTAAGTCCACTTTATAACCTATTAAAAAAAGATATTAAATGGGATTGGACACCCCATTGTGATCAGGTGTTTCTTAAAGTGAAAAATATTCTAAAATCACAGCCTGTGCTTGCACATTACGACCCCAATGTTGAGTTGATATTGACGGTTGATGCTTCAAATGTAGGCATAGGAGCCGTATTAAGTCATAGGTATCCTTCAGGGGATGAAAAACCCATAGCTTTCGCCTCTAGAACCTTGTCTGACTCTGAAAAGAAATATTCGCAAATAGAAAAAGAGGCTTTGAGTATAATTTATGGGGTTCTTAGATTCAATCAATATGTTTACCTTAAAAAATTTAAGCTAGTTACAGATCACAAGCCTCTGGTTACTATATTTGGCGAAAATAAATCGATTCCGCAATTTTCGGCAAATAGACTAAGAAGGTGGGCTGTTATTTTATCGGGGTATAATTACGAGATCGAATATGTCAAAAGTCATAAAAATAATGCAGACTGGTTATCTCGTATGCCAGTCGACTGTCAAAATGATGGGGTAGAAACTGACAATTTGGATGTGGATTATTGCTATTTTTTCTCTAATAACACAGAAGTAATATTAAAGTTTGATGCTGTAAGAAAGGAAACTCAGTCAGATAAGGTTTTACAAGAGGTAATTCATTTTGTAAAAAATGGTTGGCCGAAACTGTTGAAAAGTCCTGAGCTCAAGCCATATTTCGCTAAAAGGTTTGACTTTTGTGTTCGAGACGATTGTTTAATTTGGAATCACAGAATAGTCGTTCCTAAAGCACTACAAAATGAAGTTGTTAAAGAGTTACATAGCTCGCACATGGGAGCAGTTAAAATGAAATCTTTAGCTAGGGGCTATTTTTGGTTCCCTAATATAGATTTGCACTTAGAGCAAGTAGTCAAAAATTGTGTGGCATGTATGGTCTATGCCAGTAGCTCACCAAAAACTGAAATTGTGCCTTGGAGCTATCCTAGTGCCCCTTGGGAACGACTACATCTGGATTATTTTGAGTTTCGTAAAAGAAATTATTTGGTAGTTTTGGATGCTTTCACAAAGTGGCTAGAGGTTTTTGAAATGTCAAGTATTAGCTCTTTGCAGACCATTCAAGTTCTGAGAAGGCTATTTTCCACTTTTGGTTTGCCTTCCCTTCTGGTATCTGACAATGGGCCGTCATTAGTCTCTGACGAGTTCGAAAACTTCTTAGCCAAAAATAATATCATGCATATAACCAGTCCTCCTTACACTCCCTCATCGAATGGAGCTGCTGAAAATGCCGTTAAAACGGCTAAGTTTGCCCTTAAGAAAGCTCTTTTTGACGCAGGAGGGAATTCAAATGTTGTCTTATGTAGATTTCTTTTTGACTACCGGATTACACCCCACTGCACTACCGGGGTTAGTCCAGCTGTATTAATGTTTTGTAGAAATCTACGAAGTCGTTTTTCCACTCTATTGCCCGCTTCTGGGAAAAATTTGGCAAAAAAGGTTGACCCAGAAGATGTGCGCAATAGGGTGGAAAGAGTTCAAAAAAGGCAGATTGAACATAGTAAGCCTAGTAAAATAATAGAATATATGGTAGGAGAGCAGGTTTTAGTAAAAAATTATAAATATGTAAATTCACCCACTTTTGTTAAAGGGACAGTTGTTAGGAAAATGGGTAAAAAAACGTATTTAGTAGAAGTTCCTAGCTTGGAAAAAACTTGGAAAAGGCATTGTAATCAGCTTAAAAAATTCTCTGTTAAATCTCCCAAAATTGGTATTTCCAGTGAGATATGTAATTCTGAAAATTCTGATAGTACCGCAGGTTCGCCAATTATGGATATGAGCTATGAAAAATTTGACAGTGCCTGTAGTTCAAAAATAGATCAAGATTTGTGTAGTTCTGTTCATCAGGTATCAGGTGGTTCTAGTAAGAGTATTCATAGTCCCAGCCTAAGTTCAAAACTAAGTACTCACTCAAAAGCGGCTACTCCTTTAATGAGTACTCCGGGTAGACCAAAGCGAATGATTAAACCTATTAAAAGGCTGGAATATAATGAATTTTGAAGAGATACATATTTCACTACATATTTAAAATGGCATATATTTTTTTTTTAGTTAGATAAATATTTGTAAGGGTATAAGTTTCTCAGCTTACAATAATAACAAGTAAGTTATAACGAAATTAATTTAAGGAATAGATTAGGATTAAGTTGTTTAAAAAGTAATAAGTAGAGGCATTAATGTTTAGGCTTAACTATGAATGTAACAAATACACATATAGGTATATATATATATATTTTTTTTTTTGGATTTATTTTTAAGCATTTTTGGAAAGTGACTCATTTAAATTAAGTAAATAGGAAGTTTTTTGTTTCATAGTGTTGTTAACATTGTAGGTATTATAAAAAAAAAAAAAACTTTTTTTTTGAAAGGGGGAGGATATTGTTATATATTGTATAAAATAATCTTCATTTTTAAATCAAGCGCTGCCTTCGCAAATTATTCCCCCACTTTCCCTAGCAACATGGGTCTGGCGTGCATCACTTGGGGTTCCTGCACGTTCAGCCATTCTATTTTTGGTGTTCGAATAAATTAAACAAAAATGCAAGTTAGTGTTTTATTTCGGGCATCCATTAACAAATAGGATCAAATTGTAATTAATCAAAAACATTACAGATCCTCTTCACCATGAAAAGAAAGCTAAGCTAAGTGGTATCCAAATACTTAGGCTAAATAATACCAGTCTACAGCTGACCTCAGAGATCAAGTACCTGGGAGTTGTGCTTGATCAAAAGCTCAGTTGGAAAAGATACATTAAGGTAAAAACGGAAAAAGCGAACATGGCTATGTGGCAGTGCCGCAGGGCGATGGGCAGGGCGATGGGCAGATCATAGGGCCTCACACCCAAAATCGCCCTGTGGATATATACCGCTATCATAAGACGAATGGTTTGCTATGCAGCTCTTGTCTGGTGGCCCAGAGCCAGACAAGTAAAAACAAGGGCCCTACTCGATAAAACCCAACAATTTTCGTGTATCGGGGTCACGGGCGCTATGAGAACCACCCCGACGAGGGCAATGGAGGCGGTCTTGGATCTGTCACCTCTGCACTTGTATGTAGAGGAGATGGTTCTTTTGACCGCCTGCAGATTAAAATCCTTAGGCTTGTGGCAGCACGGAAGCTGGGTGGGGGAACACTGTCGCATACTAGCGAAAAGGTGCAGAAATGCACCTCTGCTGGGTGCGGCGGTGGATCGCACGATGCTCACACAGATAACAAAAAGATCCTACAGTGTAACAACGCAGGCAATGAAGAGGCTGACAGTCTTGCCAGAGCAGCTTCAGGGAAGGCCCCGATGGGACATGAACCCATGATCCCGCTGTCGACTAACACCGTCATTGCCGAAGGTAAACGAATAACTCATTTAGAGCACGCCAAAATGTGGCGCAATTTGGACACTTGTAAGCAGGGTAGATCAATGCTCGACCTGCCTAGCAGGGAAAGAGCCGAGTATAGTGTACAGTTGTCTGGTAGGAATTTACTCAGGATACTGTAGACTAAATAAACACCTTTACACCTTGGGTGTTGTTGAGAACCCAATGTGTAGATGGTGCGACGCTGCAGACCTAACGGTTGAGCATGTGCTTTGTCACTGCCCGACCTTTTGTCAACAACGGCAAGCCATACTGGGGTACATCTGGCCTGATATAGCCAGGTTGAGGCGCACTTTTCCTGGAACTCTCCTGCAATTTATCCAACGAATACGTTGTCTGCGGGAGACACCCGGGGAAGAGAATGCGCCTCAACAAATGGAAGTGACACAAAGGGCCCTAAGGCGAGGCCTAGTGTCAGTGAGGTAACTCACCCTAATTTGTAACTATCCAGACCCAAATAGACATGCAGTAGTAACACAAGTAGATTTAAGAACATGTACATAGATTTAGGTAAATAACTAGAATAAGAGAGAAAATAAAGGATTAGGGTAAGGCAAAACAACGTAGAATTAAGAAGAAACTGGAGTGGGCAATGCTGGGTATATCGCTGAGAAATAGAGTCTCGAATATTAGACTTCGCGAAATGTCTGGAGTAACAGATGCAATTGAACGTATAACAAAGTTAAAGTGGAACTGGGCTGGACACGTAGCGGGAATGGCAGACGCCGGACGATAACCAAAGTTGATTCAAGATGGACACACGACATTAAAGGAATAGAGCCAAATTGGATGGGTGCAGTACAGGATCAAGGACGTTGCATTAGACTACGAGACGCCTATGTCCGGCAATAGACGCAACCAGACTGATGATGATGATGATGATGATGATGATGATGATGATGATGATGATGATGATGATGATGATGATGATGATAATGTTGATTGAAGGTTGAGAGTCACTAGAAGGGGAGCGAGATCTCTGTCAGTGACTTTGCAAATGTCTACTTGTTCCGCAGCGCGATAACATTCGGTGTTTCCTTTCAAGTTTTCGTGATTGATTCTGGCCTGGTAACATCCTTTCGTATTACTTCCAAAAGTTTCTCAATTGAAAATAATTTCTCCTATTTGTTCTGTATTGACACAGTTCTGATCTCTAGTTTGGATATTTTGGTTAATTAGGATAAAAACAGAAATGGAATTATCAATTTTTAGCATGAATGCTTGTAGCTATAAGAAAAGTAAAATGCACATTATCCATTGCAAATTAAAAACTATAGCTTTCTTCTGGAATTTCTCCAAAAGACGACAAAAAGACTCTATATTTCCTCCCAGAACATCGACGAAATACGCATCAAACTCAGGAGACATTAACGAATAACGCTCTAGGGCACAGAAGAAAAGAATTTTGAAAGACTATATGTCTTTTTTTATGGATATTTAATTTAACTTGTATCACGTACAGATCCCAATGATTTCCCGCGTGAAATGGACATGCTCAGTCAGCATGAATTAAATAGCAAAACCAAAATTACCTTGTGTTATTTTTAAACCAGCGCTAACCTGTGTATTGCAATTCCTAATAAAAATTTATACTTTATAGCGGCGGAGCGGTAATAATATGTGAAGCAGAAATTTCGTGAAGTATGTTTCCTCGTAAATAACAATGAAGTCGTAATACGAAAGGCGTGAACGGAATAAATTATACCTACATCAACGTGCATGAAAAGACCTCACGCATTTTATTTTTTGTCAATTTTATTGAATTTTCTAGGTTTTTGTTGTTACTTATCAACAAATTAATTATTTAGACAAAAAGTCTAGTTTGCAATACTTCAAATTATTGTATAACAAGAGATTTCTTAACTACTTAATCAGCCACCTGAACATGATTAATATTTTTTTTTTACGTCGGGGAACCCAGCAAGCATCGTGGTACCATAGTGACGTGGCCTGACCCAGCACCTGCTGGGCCTCCCGTGAAGCTTTCCTCTGAGTAAACTTAACGAACGCACATAATGTACGTATGCCCGTCACCTGGACAGTTTACACTGATCAAATGATTTTTTGATTTCCTCCTTTATAATTATTTGTATACGAGAGTTGAATCAAATCAAATAAGAAAACAAGTGAATAATTTTCAGACTGCGATAGAGGCAAAATTATTGATTAGAATTAGAAAGCTTCAATAGCACTTACGAAGAGAAATAATCAATTTTGATTACGCGTTTGTACCTACTAGTCATCTATTTGTTCTTCAAGAGGATGCGTTGAAGTATTTTTTCAATAATAATTATATCGGTAAGAACAGTTCAAATTAATAATAGATAATCAATACACTTAGGATAAGTTATTGAAAATACCCGGTATAGAGAAGTTCAGATATGCCGGCCGCTTGTAGTGATCATCGGATTTTGATTCGTTTTATTATGTTCTCTCACGAGCAAGATAAGCTTGCAAAGCGGAAAAACGCCACACGATGATCACGGAAGGTATATTTGTTCGTTGTTTAAGTCGTTTTCCTCATACGTTGTAGCTGCCATGCATTATTCCGTTCAACTGATTGTTAGGGAACGCCCGTTAGACATAGAGATCAGGAAAGGTTATGCCTGGCGAATTGTTAATTTTATTATTCTCTGCCGCAATTATGAATGTTTGTTGGTGTGTATTGTGAGTAGATTTGAAGCTTTTTACCTAATTTGTGTCGTAATATTAGCCCAACTTCATAGAGTACCTAACTCCTAAGACGTATGATACTGGATTCCGAACTAACCCCAATATACATATTAGTTTTCTTTTGGGTTCCATGGATTTATTTAATCTTATTCTAGTAATTCATATTCTTTTTAGATTCGTGAAATTAATGCTCCTTGAGGCTTAAAGTCTAGCCACAACATCCATACCACACATTATCTTGCAGTAAAAGTTGTACTGACGCACCACTGGCGGTACCGTTCCTACAGAGAAATGAAAGTATTTCCTTTATTTATATGTGTCGTAATAGTAGAATATCTATTTGTTAAACGCTATAAATTATCTTGCAAATGTTGGTGCGTCCATTAAAATTTTACTAGCATCAGGTGTTCTACATTTTCAATATAGAGACACAATAAAATATGTTAAGTTATTGATACAATGCCCATAAAAGATGGCGATTGTGTTGTGTACAATGTATAAAGCCGAAGTAGGTTATATTAGAAAATAATAGGCTATTATTGTTTAAAAGATGGTCATAAAAAATGTTATTTAAGATGATGTTTAATTTCGGAATTGGTACTATAAAGGTGGTTAACGGGATGGCCACAAAGAGAGACTAGAGTTGTAATCCAAGTGTAAATTTTTCAACAAAAAAAAATGTTTTTTTTTTTCAGTATAATCTCGGTTCTAAGTACAAGTGTCCCATCAAGAGAATGCATCGCTCAAGATAGTCATTAAAACATAACAATGCGACTCTTTGTTGTCTCCACGTCGCACAATAACGATGTTGCATTTTATATCAGCACTTTCCTTGTATTATTGCGGCTGAATGCTCTTTGTATTTTCCCGGCTTTTTTGCCTAGGTGCCCTTCTCCGTAAAGATCTTTAGTAAAAGGGCTTCTGGAAGCACGTCAGAAACTATTAGGAAAATTTTACCCATCGAGTTGTTAAAAAATGGTAATGGTTACCCAGAACTATTCTATTAGGAGATAGGTATAGGTAACCAAATTTATTGCGAAATACATTTCGGTTTTAGAGGAAATTAAATTTTCTTGGAAAATGCTTTAAACCAATTGAATAATTGGGCTTCCAGGGAAATAGTGGATATACTTTAATGATTAATTTCTTCGAAATGTAAAAACATAAATTGGATATCGGATACCAGACACTAAATTTGAAATGCGCATCCTAACAGGTATTTATGTTGCAAGTCCGGATAATACGAGTCAAGATCTTTGTGGACAAGTATCTGTGAGATTTGTGAAGCTATTCACAAATATTTATTTCATATTGCTATGTGATAAACTTGATGAGGTGTCAAGTTTTAGGTCCTAGAAATGGGACATTAAAGTACTGAGTTCGGGAGCAATATTCATTTAATTTTGTCCGGCATACTATATTACGTAGGAAGGTAATCAATTTGCAATGTTTGGCACCAAACGACCCGTTAAGATTTCCTCTCGAAGATTTTTTCTGAGAGGTAGTGTTCGGATACGCCAACAGAGAACACCATACCTGACTAAAAACTGCGATTATCATTCGAAAACTACTGACCTGATAAACTGGTTCTGGTTTTTGTTGTGAATCTTACCTACACTCACTCCATTGACAAGGTGTAAAAACACCTCAAAGCGCATCTGTTGTTGAATCCGCAACAAAAACTGGGAAGGTACCTATTTGCCATTATACTTCTGTTCTGTTTCTATTCGCACAAGTTTTTCCACTCGAGAGGTGGTATAGATCGATCTTTGCTTTTTCTACTAGCTTTCAAAATATCATCGAGCAATAGGAATACTAATTTCCTCCTCTTTCCGGATGTAAATCTTCGATAAACTAGACTAAGCGGCTGATAAGTCTTGAGAGCAGGTGTGATCTTCCAGAAATATTTAAAAGTTTCCCAGGTCTCAGGGGCAGTTGTTAATGAGTGGAACTTTCAAATTGAAAGCAAAAAATTACCTTCACCTTTAACTATTATTCCTGGAACTATGATAAAGACTTTGCTATGAGCCTTAAGTACAAAGGAATGAGTCAAGTCAGACTTCTAAAGGAGACCTGGAAGCCAAGCAAGACCAAAGACTATCCTAGAGCTCGTAAAGAACCCAGACCATCCGTCTACTGGAGGGGATCCTTGTGAGACACTGTCAACAAAAATCTGGACTTATTGGGCATCCTAGGCAACCTCGATTTCAGATTCTGTCTGAGAGGATGAGAAACGAACCATCCATGTCCTGACCGTATGTCCGGCAATCGCTCGTATCAGCACAGTGCCCCTTGACACTCATACAATTGACCCGGAGGACATAGAAAGTATCAAGCCCCGAAAGTGTGAGTACATTCTGTACAAGAAAAACTCCACTAATTTGAAGGAACAAAAAAATGAAAAAACATCGAATGAGTATTTCCGGCATGTGATTGTTGATTATCATTAAAAATCGAAGTTTCGAACACGTTCCTCTTCATTTGCAACCTTATTTTATTTTAGACAGAAGTCATAAGTCAATATTGAGTTGTCAAGTCTTGGCGGTATAATAATACATAATGATTGTCCACGTTTACTGTAATGAGTTAATAATTAATAAAAGATAGTTTATTCAAAAGATAATTTAATGAGTATTTATTATTAAAAACACAGAAGGAACCAAACCAAAAATATCAACAGGGTATGGGCCCAGGATGGTAAATAATTGTTTTTTTTTTTCTAAAGAGTTTTTTGTGCCCCAAGTGAGTTAAAGTGAGGTTAAAGGATTATTATCCGAAAACATGGCCCAAGGAAAGAATTTCAGTGTCGAATTATTGAATGGAAGCAATTATGATAATTCTAAGTTTAGAGTAGAGATGTTGTTAGCTGAAAATTCAGTTTTGGAACAAGTTGCAACCCGAATAGATGTAAGTACTTTGAATGAAATGAAATTAGAAAATAAAGCAAAATCGTTGATTGCTCGATGCCTTGAAGACAGTCAATTAGAATGGTTAAGAGAAAAAGACATCAAAATCAATTTTCACAACATTACTAAATAATAACAATAAAATGGACAAAATCGTTACATTCAAAGAAGAGGTTTTATAGCAAATCATGGGCGAAATATGAGAGGAGGTTATAGAGGAGTACTGAGAGGTGGACAAAGAGGTTTTCGACAAAACAATAATTATGGTTATGGACAGAAGAATAATGACTAATATAATGGAAAAGGAATGGTTCTAGTAAGTAATTTAGCACAAATGGAGGACTTGAGGAATGACAGATTTTATCGAGGAACTTGTTGGTCAAAGAAATGAACGAAAGCAACACCAAGGTAACAGTAGTGGTAGTAGTATTGATGGATGTATGGAAAGACAAGATAGTGACAAGAATGTTTGTTTTATGGATTCTAAAAATAATAATTGTGAAGAAAGTGATTTTCAACAAAATTTGATATTTTACATAGACTCAGGTTGTACTGCTCATATGGTAAATGATAAATCTTATTATTCTGACTTATTAATGTTAAATAAACCTCAAAGAATTACTAGTGCAGGGGATAAAACCTATTCATTAGCTACAGGTATAGGAAATAGAATAGCTCATTCTTTTATTAATGGTGAAAAGATAAAATGTACTTTGAAGAATGTATTTTTTTGTGCCAAATTTGAGAAAAAAACTTACTTTCGGTCAAGAAATTAGATAATGCAAATATTTCGGTTATTTT
Organism: Ceutorhynchus assimilis; assembly: GCA_917834065.1. Lineage (NCBI taxonomy): Eukaryota > Metazoa > Arthropoda > Insecta > Coleoptera > Curculionidae > Ceutorhynchus > Ceutorhynchus assimilis. Next base: position 26,896,913 of record OU892287.1, read on the forward strand.
TGAACAAAATTGTGTTAAATTACTTTCTAAAGATCATGGTTTGATAATGATAGGGAACATGAATAATTTATATGAACTCTTATTTTGTGTCTCAATTCCAGAATGTTTGAATGTTGAAACTTCAAATAGTAATTTCATGAATTTACATAAAAGATTTGTACATATTGGATTTTCAAATTTAAAATTTTTGATAAAAAATAATTTAGATGATGAATTGGATAATAGTTATTTATACACCAAGTGAGTTAAATGAATGTTTATTCATGAGAAGAAAGTTTAATCAACGAGCCCTAGCGAGTGGGTTAATTTTCTGCCATTCTTTGTACATGTCCGAACCAAATCAGCTGTTTGTCCTTTATATCATCTATTATTTTGTGTTTTACGTCCATAATCTCCCTAATTCTCAGATTTGTTATCCTTTCCATTTTTGACCTGCCTGCCGATCTCCTCCAAAAGTCCATTTCAGTTGCTTCTAGCATTTTTGCGGTTCTGATCTTTAGTGGCCAGACTTCTGAACTATACGTGACTATGCTTTTGACTATGGTGTTGTATATTTTCGTTTTGTTAGTTTTGTTGATATTTTGATCCCACAGTACACCATTCAGTAGGGATATTGCCTTGCGTCCTTGTATATTCCGATCTTCAATTGCTTCGTCTAGGGTTCCCTTATGTGAGATTTTCATGCCCAAATATTTGTATTCCACCCTTTGAGAGCTTGTTATAAGTATATTTTAAAAAGTGTTGGTGATATGCAGCATCCCTGTTTAAGTCCTTTAGTTGCTATAAAGCCTTTACTGATTAAGTTTCCCTGTTCAATCTTGGTCTTTGCATAACTATAGAGCGTTTTTACTGCCTTTATCAGTTCTAAGTTGATATTGGTCTTTTCCAGTGCTTCCCAACGCTTTTTCAGCGGAACACTGTCGTATGCTTTCTTTAGATCGACAAAAATTAAATGGAGTTCTTGGTTATAGGCTAGTTTCTTTTCCATTACATGGGTCAAACTGAATAAATGGTCTACAGTTGATCTTCCTGCTCTAAAACCGGCCTGTTCTTCTGCTTCACTATCTTTGTACTCGTTCTCTATTCTGGCTTTTATAAGTTTCCCATACACTCTGCTCAGCGTATTTGTTACTGCAATTCCTCGGTGGTTCTCGCATTTGTTTCTGTCTCCTTTCTTATATATCGTTGTTAAATAGCTAATTTTCCACTCTTCCGGTACTTTATGTTCATCTATGCATGTTTGAAATAGCTTTGTTAAATGTTTGTAGAGTTTATTGGTTCCACACTTTATCAGTTCTCCATATATTTCTCCTGGGCCTGGTGCCCTACCATTTTTCAAGAAGCCGCAGTGTTTTTTAACTTCTTCTTGCATAACTCGCATTGGTGATCCTGCAGTTTTTATGTTTCGTGCCTGTTCCTTTTCTTCTTTAAACTCTGCCCGCTGTTCTGTCAATAATTCTTTAAAGTATTCTTCCCATTGCTGGGGTGTTATTGTATTGAGAATTTCATACATCTGTCAAAACTGGTATTCCAACAATAAATTGACATGTTTTGATTGTTGATTTGAACCAATCAGATTGTAATTAAGCGATAATTTGCACTAGTGCAAATTATCAGATAATTGCAACTGGTGCGAAAACTGGTGTTTTGACATTTTTTGACAAAAAATTTAAATTTTTGATTTATGAAATTCTCTCATTAAATACAACTCGTGCAATGGAAATATATTTATAATTTTCGACAAATTTGCACTCATGCGTTTTTAACTGAAAAAGGCACTCGTGCACTACGTGCACTCGTGCTCTTTTTCAACTAAAAATGCATTCGGGCAAATTTCCCAAAAATTATCAATAATTTCCATTGCACTAGTTATATTACTAATGATAATATCCTTAGTTTGTGTTTTCCTCATGTTTTTGAGTAATCTCTAACTTTCTGATAAGTATTAATATGCGCACAGTTTCTTTCTCATGACTCGTTCTTTTTGTTCACTATTTTGTTCCGTACCGTGTGCTTCTTTATATATTTCTTTGTCTCGTGTCTTATTTAAAGTTAGAAACTGTTGGTATTTCTTCCTTTTATCTTCTATGTCTTTCTCTATTTCTTGGTCCCACCAATAAGGTGTGGGTCTGCTTCCCTTTTTTTTATATTTGCCAAGGGCTTCAAATGCTGCACTGTGAATACTCTCTTTGATATGTTGGTAATGCATTTCAAGGTTTTGGAAGTTCATACTACTCTGTAATTTTTGATCTAATCTCTTCATGTACAACCCTTTCACGCTTCGCTATTATAGAGATTTTAGGTTGTATTTCTCAGTATGGTGTATTAAAGGAAGATATTTATATTTATTCTCCAGATGGCATTAAGTTCGATTCAAGTAAAGTTTTAAAGTTGAAAAAATCACTCTATGGGCTTAAACAATCGTCAAAATGTTGGAATGAGGAAATAATTCATTTTTGTTAGAACTATAGGATTCCTGAGATCCGAAAACGATTTCTGTTTATATTTATATACTTATTAAAACAAAATGAAATACTGGTTTATTTATTAATTTACGTTGATGACATCATTTTATCAGGACCGAATTTAAATGGTATTAATGATATTAAGACTTAAATAATGAAGCGTTTTAAAATTAAAGATAAAGGGCATTTGAATTATTTTTTAGAGCTACAAATATTTTAGAAAGAGAAAGGGGAATTTTAAAAATTAGCCAAACAAAATACGTTAAAGCAATTTTAAAACTTCTCAATATGGATTAATGTAAGATAAGCAATATTCCAATTGATCCTAAACTGAAACTTGATATTTGTCATGATGAGGAAAATTCAACTGAAAAACCATACAGAGAGATGATAGGATGTTCAATCATGTCAAGTCAATCTGCACGTGTTTGTTTCGTGCTCCCGTTTTTGAGTCTTTTTCACCACCGAGTCTATTATATGGTTGATGTGTGTAGTATCATTTTATTCAGTAATTTTTCCTTTGTAATTTTGTGAATAAATCAGTGTCTGTGGTCAGTTGTATCATCGGTAACTGCGTAAAATCCTATACCGTTTCGGTCGGATCGTCGAATCAATTGCAAACATTTTTTTTTTCTTTTTCGGTTTATTGTACTTTTTTTTGGGGAATCTCGGCGACAGTGATACCGGTAAAAAATAAATAAACAATAAATAGTTCTCACAAACGGTTGTGTTAGTCATTTTTGTTGTACTAATCTTGTACAATTGTGAGCAACTATGTTTCAACGTTTTCAACTATGTTTCAAATTATTTATGGATACCTACCTATATAGTGCTTTTGTGTCCATATATATATAGTTATTTATTTTTTTCTTAATATGGCTACAAATTTCAAATGTTGTAAGGGAAAGGAACACAGTAATTGGTTTTGTTTATCTTGTAAAAACATATTTCATCGTAGTTGTTGGGAAAGACGGTCAAACTATGAGACTGTGACTGGAAATTTTATTCTTTGCTCTAAACTATGTGTGGACAGAGCTGCTGGGGATGAGTCCATCTTAGATCCCACCGTATATGACGAGTTTAAGTCTTTGTTGAGAAGCCTGGAGATTGATAGCAGAAATAAAGATGTCCACATAGAAAAATTGAAAAGAAATTCAGTTTCATTCTACGATGACGCAGAGCAGGCGGAACAGAGCTATTTAAAACAAATAAAAGATCTCTGCATGGAAAATAAACAACTAAAAAAAAACCTGAAACTCTTACAACAGCAGATTTTGGAGGGATCGACTTGCAAGTCAGGAGAAAAGGAGTCCACACCTGTGTCGTGTAAAGAAGGCCAAACTTTCTATACAACTACGAAGGACTCTAATGTGCAGACTGACATGAATACCGCTTCGATTGACGAGGAAAATCCATACATTTCAGGCTTAAAAACTGAAATCTCAGTACTCAGGAATGAACTGAATCTTTTAAAAATGAACCCTAGTACCGACAGCTTACAGCTGCAAATTGAAGAACTCTCCAAAAACCACACAAACTCTGACAAGCTTTTGGATGAGCTCAAGGAAGAGCTCTACGCTAAAAAAGAAGATGTTATGGATCTGGAGCTTGAGGTTACTAGGATGTTACAAATAAATATTAATCTTACGGAGGACCTGGGAAAATATCAACGAGAAATAGAATGTCTCAGCTCGCAATTACTCCAGCTCAAGGATCAAAAACTCAATGGTCAATCATCTGTAATTACTGGTAAGATAAATGCAAACCCCAACAGAATTGATGTTCGTGAGAACAGCGAGGATAGCAATGTTAATGATGGTGAATTTGGTAAAGGTAACGGCAACGGCAGCAAATTCACCAGTAATGCTAGTGAAAACAATAATAAAGTTTTGTTACTTACGGATGGTTATGGTAAATACTTATATAATAGTCTGGCCCAAAAGTTGTTCAGTGGCTTTGAACTGTCAGTCTTGTGCAAGCCTGATGCCAATTTGGACAATATCATCGATGGAATTGAGCCATTTATATCAGACTTTAGTGTCTCTGATTTTGTTGTTTTATTTGTTGGCCCGCATTGTGGCAGTGTGACAGAGAAAAACATTTTTACTTTAGCCAATAAATGTTTTCATTCAAACTTAATTATCTGTACTACTCCCACTAAACCTGGCTTCAATTATTTTCAAAACCAAACTTTAATTCGGGTAACAAAAAACCTTTCACGCTTTAATAATAATATTAAACTCCTCTCCTTTAATAATAATTCTTGCAGAATGTCAGAAAAGCATTTTGGCTTGAGATCTCAATTTTTGAACAAGCTTGGCTTGAATGTGGTTTCTAATTGTATTTTAAATTTAGTGTCTAACTTTTTTACATATCATAACATGGAATCAAATTTAGTTCATTTAGTTATTAGTGGATTTAATTCCAACTTGGTTAATTTTAATGAAGGCCCAGATAATTTAGCTATTAATAACAGTTCAGTTGTGTATCAGGCAACTACATCAGATGAGATATTTGTGTCTTCACAATCTTTTTTAATGGGAGCCGACATGACAGCACTGTTGGCTTAGTAGATTCTAGTGACAGGGACTCCTTCAGTGACAGGAAAGTAGGGAAGGGGTGGTCTGGTCAGGAAACATCTTTTTTTGTTTTTAACTGCCAGGGATTTTTAAATAAGGCAGGCGAGCTTTTCGTACTTCTTGATGCTCTTGGGTTTCCAGATGTGCTTTATTTGAGTGAGCATTGGTTGTCTGGGGATCAGGTGTGTTTTGTCGAAGGTTACATTGTGGCATCAATTTACTGCCGCAAAAATTTCCGCAGGGGAGGTACGGCAATTCTTATAAAATCTGAGCTTTGTGAGAGACGCAGATTCTGCTCAATTGATAGATTCAATTATTTGATTGAGGAGAGGTTGTTTGAGTTTTCGTTGGTGGCGGATTCAGCTGATAGCACTTACTTTGTTTCAGTTTACACTTCACCCTCCCAAAGTTCCAAGAGCTTTCTAAATAAGCTAGAACTTTTGTTGTGCTCGCTTCCTTCTTCAGCCAAGATAGTGTTGGGTGGGGATCTAAATATTGATTTTATGACGGAATATAGGGATGCCACCGACCTCAAAAATTTGCTTGCTAGTTTTAATATCAAAAGACATAATACGGAGTACACCAGGGTAACACCTACCTCAAAATCAGGGCTAGATTACGCATGCACAAATTTGGAGGGTACGGTGACCTCCATAACCCTTGATCCAGGAATGGGAGATCATAAGGCGATTTTCATATCGGCTCTTCTTTTTGGTACAGAAAAGGTTTGTTTGCACAAAATGGGCAGAATCTATAGTCAAAGAAATTTCCAAACTTTTCATAATGAATGCTTATTGTATTGTTGGAACAATGTTTTTGCTTGCCAGGATCCCTTTAGTCAGTTTTACGGTGTTTTGCTGAATATCTTTAACAAGTGTTTTCCATTGCGTAGGATAAAGCTTAAAAAAAGGAAACCTTGGGTGACGAGGGGTATTCGTATTTCTGGGAAAAATTTGAGATTTCTCTGGTCTGTTAGGCAACACACAAATAACGCATCCATTATAGAGTATACTAGCAGGTACCGATCTATCTACAGACGGACTCTAAAGGTTGCCAAAAAAGCATACTATAATGTCAGATTTCGGGGTGTCCAAAACAAGTCTAGAGAAAGCTGGAATATCATTAATGATCTGCGGGGAAAGAATGGTCAACCGGCCCAAAATATTGAGATCGAACTGGATAAACTTAACACCTTTTATTGTACCATAGCGGACACATTAACATCCAACTTACCTTCCTCTGTTAATCCCCTGGATTATCTCAGAGAGGTATATGTACTGGAATCCTTCCAATTTCTTCCTGCAAGTCTAGATGAAGTCAAACTTGCGCTTATGGGGATTAAGAATAAAAACTCCTCTGGTTTTGACTGTGTTTCGGTTAAAGTCTTAATGAATCTCCCGGACTCAGCTCTGGATACTCTTTTAAATCTAATGAACTTGACATTTTTTACAGGTGTGTTTCCCGATTGTTTAAAAACAGCATTAGTCATTCCACTGCATAAGGGTGGTAATACTAATGATCCATCCAACTTTCGGCCGATTTCCTTGTTATCGTCAATTTCTAAAGTCATGGAGAAACTTATGAAATCCAGAATGCTTGAACATCTGGAAAAGCATAAAATAATTACTAATACACAATTTGGTTTCAGAAAGAGTATGAACACTGGGGACGCAATTTTTAATCTTTTAGAGGAGGTTTATCTGGGGCTCAATTCTAGATCGGACTCTGTGGCGGCAGTATTCTGTGACTTTTCGAAAGCCTTCGATTGTGTGAGTCACGGTATATTGCTGCAAAAACTGGAGCGATACGGCTTCCGGGGACGTTCGAGTGAACTGATCCTGTCAATGCTGTCTGATCGTTTTCAGGTCGTGGGTAGTAGAAGTACATATTCTAAACCTCTATTAAATCCTAGAGGAGTCCCGCAAGGATCAGTTTTGGGACCTTTACTGTTTTCAATTTATGTAGAGGATCTTGTTTCCTTGCCTCTTAGTTGTATGTTTACGCGGTTTGCGGATGATACTACTGCTCTGTGGCGCTGTCCTAGATCCACTCTGCATGAGGCGATGACTGCAGATATTGTTTCCATGAAGCAGTGGTGTGACAGCAACCAACTGTGTTTTAATATCTCCAAATCAAACATTCTTTCCTTTGGATTGTCTGTTGATCCCATAAATTTGGAGACGCAAACAATAGGTTGTTCCTCTAGTGTAAAATTTCTAGGAATAATTGTCGACAAGAACTTAAAATTTATTGAGCACATAGAGCGATTGAAAGCTCGACTGGCTTCTGCCTGCTTTGCTGTGAGAATGACTACTTCAGAGTTGGGGTATTCACTGGCAAGAATCGTGTATTTCTCCCTGGTGGACTCTATTTTACGTTATGGGGTGGCCTTTTGGGGGTTTTGCCCAGGTTACGCCTTTCACTCCGCATTCGTTCTTCAAAAGCGTGCCATCCGTTATCTTCATAATGAAAAACAACGTGAACATTGCCGTCCCCTGTTTCTTTCTTCAAAAATTTTAACGTTAACTTGTTTATTTATTTTGGAAACTGTTTGTTTGGTTCATAAAAAGTATGGAGGGGTGGTATCTGGAGTCCGTACAACAAGGCAGTCGGGCAGGCTCCCTCTACCAGTTCCCAGATCTAGTTTGACCAAAAATTCTTTAATTTACGAAAGCCTTAAAATATATAATCATCTACCAACCGACTTGAAAGAGATATCGAATGCAAAATTATTTCGTAGAGGTATTGTAAAATTGCTGGAGGGGAAGGCCTATTATGACATTGAAGAATACTTTAACGACATACTTTAATGTGGTGTCGGCTCCCTCTGATTGTTGGCTTCTCTTGTCTTTGTTTTTATTTCTATTTTTATTCTTACTGTTATTTTTATTTTTATTTTTATTTTTATTTTTATTTTTATTTTTATTTTTATTTTTATTTTTATTTTTATTTTTATTTTTATTTTTATTTTTATTTTTATTTTTATTTTTATTTTTATTTTTATTTTTATTTTTATTTTTATTTTTATTTTTATTTTTATTTTTATTTTTATTTTTATTTTTATTTTTATTTTTATTTTTATTTTTATTTTTATTTTTATTTTTATTTTTATTTTTATTTTTATTTTTATTTTTATTTTTATTTTTATTTTTATTTTTATTTTTATTTTTATTTTTATTTTTATTTTTATTTTTATTTTTATTTTTATTTTTATTTTTATTTTTATTTTAACCTTTGTACAATTGTTCATTTCTATGTTTTTGATATTTTTGTTGAATTTTGATATTTTTTAGTTTAGAAACTGCTTTGTCAATAATTTTTTTTTTAAATTGAGACAATAAAGCTTATTTGAAATTGAAATTGAAATTGAAATTGAAATGTATATAATATTGAGCACTAGGCCAGATATATGTTTTTCTTTAAATTATTTCAGTAGAATCCAGGATAAAGCGTCAGAAGAATCTTGGATTGGAGAGTTTTTAGATACTTGAAAGGAACAGAAAATATTGGTTTAAAATATATTAGATCTAAGGAAGAAGGTCTGAATTGTTGATGTAGATTGGGGTGGTGATTTAAATGATAGGAAATCTGTGACAGGTTTTGTTTTTAAAATATTTGGGAACATCCTTATGTGGATCACGAGGAAGCAAAATTGTGTATCACTTTCAACTACAGAAGCCGAGCTGGTTGCATTGTATTCAGCAGTGACTGAAGGTCTATGGCTGCAAAAATTGTTTAATGATTTTCAGATTAAATTTAATATTATTACATATTTTGAGGACAATCAGGGTTGTATTTCAATCATTAAAAATCCATCTAATAACAAAAGAGTTAAACATATTGACTTGAAATATAATTTTGTTTCCGAAAATTTGAAGAAAGGAATGACGAACTTGGTATTTCTTGAGAGTAGTAATCCACAAGCAGATATTCTCACAAAAGGTTTACCAAGTTTATCCTTCAGTAAATTCAGATATTTAGGTATTAGGAGATTTTTATCGAGGAGGGCGGTTGAGTATCACTAAAAATGGAAGTTTCGAACGCGCTCCTCTTGATTTGTAACCTTATTTTATTTTAGACAGAAGTCATAAGTCAATATTGAGTTGTCAAGTTTTGGCGGTATAATATTAGATGATGATTGTCCATGTTTATTTTAATGAGTTAATAATTGATAAACGATAGTTTTTTTTTCCATAGCTACTGGTAAAGTAGCCTTTAATCTACTAAAAATAGTAGATAAAGTAGTACTTTAACCGCAAGGGTAGATTAATGATACTTTAACAGCAAAGATAGATAATAGTTATTTTTCTATAAATGCCACTAAAAGTGTCATTTTTAACGGATGCTGTCAGTGTCTAAAATGCCATTTTATGACACTGGTGTTAAAAGTGATTACTTTTAGCACTAGTGCTAAAAATAATGTATGATATTCGTGCTAAAAGTGATTTTATTTTGTTCAAAGGTATGAAACACTCCGCCTTCGGCGTCGTGTCCCAAACTTCCCTTTTCACAAAATAAAATGTCACTTTTACCACTTAAAGTTTTTTTTTTTTTTTAAAGATAATTCCCCAAGTCAAACATTTAGTAACTATGTTGGCAGCACAAGCCTTTTCTACATAAAACATTTGAAAGCATTGACAATTTTACATTGTATTGCCAACATAATGTCATTTTGACTTTTATCTTTAAAAAAAACAGACTTTATATTATAAAGACGTTTATTTTATCAAAAATATGTACAATATGGTGTTTTTTTTTTATTTGTCAAAGTTTGTCAAACGAATTTCTACTTATGCAAAAGTGTTCGACTCAAATAATTTCTAAATATTTTTGATACTACAGGTGTCTTAGGCTATGGAAAAAAACTTTGTTCTACACACGACGATAAAATGCCATTATCGTTTCCCGGAAATAATTCACTCGCGATTCCGCTCGTGAATTAACTTTTCCGGTCAACGATAAACTACCATTTTATCGTCTTGTATATAAAATAACTATTATTCAAAAGATAATTTAATGAGTAGGTATTTATTATTGAAAACACAAAAGGAACCACACCACAAATATCAACAGTGATTAGATTGGCTCGTTAGTACTCTTTTCCTTACCAGTTCATACGTTCTGGCGTCTGTTAAGTTGGTGATCATGTTGCCGCCCCTGATGATTATTTAATCCGCGGAGAAATTGGCTCTCCCTCCATACAGTCTTAGTGGCGTTGTTTTTGGTTGGTGACGTTGTCTGAATTCCACTATTGCTTTAATCAACTCGCATTGTCGAAGGTATCTCTGATCTTCCTCCCATATGTGATGTCTGTAGGTGGTTCAGTCGGCGTTTAAATAGCTATTGGAATGTCTGGAGGCTCAATTTACTCAATTGCTGAATCTCGAGGTGTACCTGGAGAGTCACTTGCAGAGGGTGTGTTGGTCGCTCTGCTATTGATTGTGAGGTTCATGGTAACAGCGATGCCGATGCGGGCATCAGAGTGGTGGTATTGGTTTCTCCTGGGGAATTATATGAAAGTCATGCAGATTTAGTTATTTATTCACATGATCTGTACCTGTGTACGCCTGGTATTCAGGACCCCAATCAGTTAGGGAGTAAGTTGATTAATCAACATCGAATGCTTGTGAGTTTTTGTTCAATATCTCGACCCCTTGTAATCCGATTGCAACTACTTCAAAGCGTGTTATATCCGTGAAGAGTATCGACTAGCAGTCCAAGAATTGGAAATATACAGACAGGACCAGGCTACTACTGAACACTTCAATTGCAACGCCTCGATTCGCTGAGACCGGGCAAAAGCTTATCCGTCTTATCACTTCCTATCTGTCTAGTAGGGTAGTTCGGTTTGTATGAAAAACCCTTGTAGGGTATTGCTTTCAAATTGGGGCGGAGCTCTCTGTGTCCTTAGCTTTGTGTCGTTGATAATGACTATACAAGCTAGGGCCTCAAAGATCTTCCTTTCCATACTGGAATCCTATAGTTCCCATTCCTTCATGATGAGTTCTTTGATATTCAACTTGTTGTTTATCTCTTCCGCCATCACTTTCTAGAGATCACTGAAGCGTTTTATGTTGTGGGCGGTTAGGACCTGCTGATGGGTTGGTATCTATCGGTAGTGTGTAGCATCTGCTGCTAGATTAAATGATATGTTCATTTGAGGAATTGCTTAGCCGGCTTTTCGATTCATAGTGATTTTCCTCCTACATTCAGATTACCACCGTACGTTTACTTTAAAGTGGTTGTCACTTCTATAGTATTGCCGTTGATAAAAACAAACTGTCGGTGTGAAATTTTTAACAATTATTTTGCCCCAATTCCTATCGTTTTCCGTCGAATGTCCCCTCTCACTTTGTGTTTCCTTGGTCGTTTAAGGATCCCGCATGTACACTTGTTAAAATGTTTTTAAAACGTGGTCGTGTGATACAAAAACTTGCATATAACTGTATAGTCGCAAGAGGCCGATTGTGCCATTCTTGTTCTGAATTACAATTTACACGGCCAGCAAGAGCCAGAACAGGCTCGCGTTCGTGGAAAAAACGTCGCATCAAAAGTAAATAATTTATGACGTAACCGTAGTATTTGGGCAGCTTCTGGTGTTTTTGGAGACGCGACATGTTGATCAAGTTTTTAGTCCAAAACTGGTGCAACCAATATAAATATTACTAAATAAATGTTTGTACAAAATCAAGATGAAATAGGTTCAACCATGCGTAGTTTTTTGCCGCGAAGCTGGTGGAACCTTAAGGAAACGTCTCCGGATATATCTCACACCGCGGGTCGTCTTCAACGTGGACACGGGACGGCAGAACACATTCTTGGAAGCTTTTAAGGCGCTAATTTGTTCTTTGTGGTCGCAATTTCGCTTTGTGAGACAGGCCACCATAAATTTCGCGGAGAAACATCGTGCGTCAAAAAGATTATGGAAACGATAAAACCGCCTGGTCATATAGGTATACCGTGTGTTGTGCGTATATGTGAAGAGAATCCTTGTTTGTTTTGTTTGATTAATATGTGAGATTTTATTGCATCGGCGAGGTTTAAATGCTTCACGGTTTTATTGGGGATTTGGTGGTTCTTTTTTGATGAAGCTGAATTCTTTTTTGAACGGAATATTTCTTGGCATCGTCGTAATTGCATTACAAGGAAGATGTATTCAACAAAAACACGTCAAGATAATATCGTTAGGCAACTAAGTATTGGTAGCAATTGGTTTACGGCCTCAGGGGCTTACCAACAACTGCCTACTTCCATTACCTTAAACACTTTTGAAATTCCACCCATAGCCAAATCATAAATATCAACGGATTATTTCAAGATCTAAAGGATATACTTGTGAACCTATTATGTACTTTCTAAGTTCCGCGGTAAATCCATAAAATACAATTGGTTAAAATGACAGCATTATGGTTGGGTACGGTGATATAGTGCGATGGCTCAGCTATGCGCCTATTTCCTAGTTAAAGGTTTAACGTAATGCGTTATTGGCATGAGAAGATTTAACTATCGGGAATAGCAACTTAGAGCCTCTGGTTATGAGGCAACTGTATGCAAATTTGACTCCTTTGTGTACGATAAAATTTCTTGAATGATGTGCAAATTTATCAAAAGGTAAATCACTTATTGAAATTCTGACAACTGCTCTATTTTGCTACCAGTATCTACTTTTTTTCAGGGAATGGCCTAGAAGATATGGGCGAAAAAAGGAAAACCACATATCTCCGGATTAACAAGTACCTACTATAAGATGTTCGCACCAGAAGCGAAGCGTTGGGTTATAGCAAAACAGAGTACTTACAAAGAAGGCAAACATTTCAAAATAACTACTTAGGTACAAATAAATGCGTTCACTATTTTCGACTTCGAGGAAAGTTACATTGGTGGTCTCTCGTGTTATAGTTTCAAAACTGGAGGCAAACTTAACAATAAATTAATACACAAAAAGGTGGCTGAGGTACTCCAATAACCAAAGTCGAGCAACTGGAGCTTCGTTTTTAGGGGGTCCGACTAACTCTCAATAGCGGAGAGTGGTGTGGGTAAACTCAAAAGGCGCCACCTGTTTTCCGTCCCTACAGTCAAACGAAGCTACCGATTATAAACTAAAAACAGGAAACACTCAATCCTAATTGGAAGTACTGCAAAAACCTGAATATGCATAAAATAAAATGAAACGAAATCGCTTAAAAATTCACTCCGGTGTATGATTTTTATTTGCCCAAAATAGTTATTTATAATGTTTATTGTAAATGGCAGCAAACAGCTGATAAGCACCAAAATTGAATTGTTTATTTAATAGCTTTTAAAAATAATAAAGAATCTATCAGTAAACTTAAATTACTGTGATAAAATTGGCCATAATTACAACGCATAACCAATATAAAAAACTAAAATTAGTAAGTACCTACTACTTAGTTAGAGTAGTTAGGTGAATTAAATGTGTAATCTACAATATTCCAACCAAAAGGGTGGTATTTGAAGTATTATGGTGATAAAAAGTTATAATTAATTTCCTAAATACATTCATTAAGTTCAAATAAATGAAGGGTGATAATTAAGTACGGTTCGCACCCCTTGAATCAATACCAAAATACTAAAAATACCGTCGTAAATGGATCCATTTTAACCTGGTGTACAAATACACTAGTTGCGGATATTGAGCGTTAGATGTATGTGTTTACACTAATTTGGACTGTTTGGAATGTTCCAGAAAATCAAAATAGTATGGTAAGTGAACGTAAAATTAACTTAACTTAAACTTAAACGATTATAAGGTAATTTTTAAGACAGGTAGAGGTAATTCAGCTGGCTATAATATTGAAGAGTAGGTACAAGTGGCTGCAGGTGAAAGGTTCCAACTCCCAAGGAGATGGTGAAGCCCTTAATAGACGGGGTGGATGGTTCCCAAAACGGCACAACAATACGCAAACCTGATTATGTAGTTAGTTGATGGAATGATACTACTAGGAACCTCGTGGGGGACGATTGAGATTCACAGGCCCCAAAAGCTCCACAAGCAATCTATCAGGTTCAGGATTGAGCATCAGCAATTCAGCAATCAGGTGCCTTTGTGCATCTAACGACAGCAACAGCAGAAAGGGATGTAACGTTACCCAATATAAGAAAAGGCCTAAAAGAGAGAGTTCACACTATAAAAACTCGATTTCAACAAGAATTGAGGTAAGTACGGCAATGAATTACGTTTTTGAGGGCATAAAACTCTAACGGGGATCAGAATACAAAATAAAATGATGAATAATAAGGACTTACCAATGTGGATTGGCCTTTTCGACACTCAACACGTGACACGAATCAAACTTATCCTCCAGAATTTGGGATTTTACGTATTAAATCTTGTTAAATTAGCAAATACTTGCTGTGGTGCTGGATAAGAATAATAGCCACCATTTAAGACTCAATTTACTTCCCAAATATTCACTTAAATTGGCAATATGCCTCAGAAGAAAGCTATAAACGTGCTTCTCTTCTGCGTGATTCTAGAAAAAGAAAGATTCCTCCAACACTGGAATTTCTGGTTACATGAATCGAGTTCTAGGGAATTTTTCGTTAATTTTTGGACAGTTTGAATTAATGCCTATTGCGCATGCAATACTCAATATTCAAATTTTCGTGCCACATTTGACTTTAGTGTATTGTCTGATTTAAACAATTTCCTAACCCTACTAATATTTGTTTACATTTTCCCATTCTAATCCTATCTTATTTTAGGCTGGAAACCTGATGTTTTCAAAGTTGCACAATGGAAATCTCTACAAAAATATGGAAAACAAATGCTGATTTACCTGATTCCTAGAACAGAACACAGAACAGAGAACAAAATAGTGAAAACTCAAAAAGATGCTAATTATTTTGCTCTATATACGATCATATCCTATCTCAAATCAATCTTATTTTCAGAGATCGCTAGAAGCTGTGGATATCTTCATGGAGAATAATTATTGTAACTGTTATGTGAAATATATATTAAAGATTTTATACTATACCTTTTCAACTTCAAATTGGGACTAAGCAACTTCAAATTGGGAACTAACAATATCAAAGTGGGAATTAACAAAATCAAATTGGAAATAATCAAATTCAATTTGGTACTAATCAACTTCAAATTGCGATTAATCAATTTCGATTTGGGAACAAACAAATTCAAATTGGGAATAGACCTATTCGATTCAGGTATTAATATAAATGAAGGATTGCTAGTGAACAAAATCATTATGTTAATGAAAAAGGGACTTTGAACAGTAATAAAATGAGATTTTGAAAAAGTTTGTGAGGCTTTCGCGGTCCGGGTTTATTGATGAAATGTTTTCATTCGGGCTTAATGGCCGTCGTAAGTTGGAATTTCTTCCTCACGTTTCGCTAGCACGCGTGGCTAGCATCTCCAGAGGTGCTTCCATGTCCAATTCTGATAGCAGTCTGCTACCAGACGTCAGGAAGAAATTCCAACTTACGACGGCCATTAAGCCCGAATAAAAACATTTCGTCAAAATGAGATTTTGTTCAAAATTTTTCTTTTATTTCAGCGTAATTTCAGGATTTTCCTCTATGTATCCAGTCATTTATACCATATGTTTCTCTAAAATGTTTGCTTTCCTGATTAATTCCAATTTGAAATTGCTATGTTCCAAATTGAAATTGATTAATCCCAATTTGAAGTTGAAAAGGTACAGTAGTTTCCTTTTTTTTCAGTGCCAGGCAAAATCAGGCAATGACAGAGTAGTAAAAGACCAAAGGCAGCAGAAATATGTCCTAACTTGATCGACTGAAAATTCGACACGTAACACTCGACACACATGATACCGTTTTCACCTACCTATATACTTATTTGAAATTAGTTCATTGTTTGAAATGCAGATATGTATTTTCATGGATCCTATTTATTTCTTATGGGCTGGTTATCAACTTATTCAATTATTGTCATTTGAGACTGACTAAATTAGCATTGAGACCACAACAACAAAACGATCTTAAACCAAACTTGACGATTTGTAAATACCTCTATACATCAACTTTCTTAGTTTTTTTTTTTTTTTTTTTTTAATGTATGTGTTGTATTGTCGCAGCCATAATTGTTACATACCTGAGAAAATGTGAGAATTCTATTTTTATATCCAGCCATAAAATCCTAAATCGCTATCAATAAATTATAATCAATGTTTCCCCGTCTACAACAATGCACGTCATTTGTCGGTGCAGTCCGGGCCTATTTATAAGCCGTGTCGGCCGTTTGTTTACAAGTCGTGGTACCGGCAGTACCATGTACCCTTTACGCGGTCTCCCCGCAGTTCAAAGCCCACCGCGAAACACGCGAAGAGTAAGAATTACAATAGCTCATCATATTTCAAGAGATATTCTGGTGTGGCTTCGGGCATTTATCTATAACAAAACATTTTTTAAGCAAAACACGTTTCTATATCAAAAAAAGCTTGAATCAGCAGAAAATAGCAAACTTCAGGATAATCAAGGGCCTGAAGCCTCAAAGATGACGTGAGGAATTCTTATCACGCGCTGTCGATTCTATTACACCGCAATCCAATAATCTGCACTGTTCCGGTTTGGACTCGATGCAATTCTTCTTTAAAAGACGCACGTTATACTAAATGCATAATGTATGATAGAATTCGAACTGTTAAAGGAGAACATCGCCCATTATTTTCTTGCTTATAGTGTTGTGGACGTGTAAACTAGTCTCAGTAACTTAAGGAACATATTTAGAAAATGGTCTTACCGAAGAATTATAAGAATGATGGCCCAGATTTCCAAATCTGTCGGACTAGATAATAAAGTTATTGTTTTTTCCAATTTTGGCTTACCTACATAAATACATATTAGATTAGAGTGATGCCACAACTAAAAAAAGAAGTAAACTACATGTAATAGGTAATTAACAATAATTTTACCATTTGCAGGGCTCCATTATTGACCTTTTCCATTTAGATGATCGTAATTAATTTTTTTTTTCAAATTATTGTATATGTAAGAAAACGCTAGACTTTCGGCAATAAAAATAGTTTATTTCAAATTCACAAAAATATCAGGGCGGCGATGCGTCCAACAAGCTATACAAAATGCAAGTCCCTGTCGAAAATCGCTAAAACTACCTAGCCTAAAACCTAACTGTTTTTTGAAGAGCCCTTTCAATGTTACCGAAGTAACAATGGGTCGGGTCATAAACAGTGAATCATACAACCCAAATAATAAAACCAAGGGATCAACTATGGTTTTGAACAAATCCTTTTTGCGTCGCTGTCACGTCTCTATTTTTGGGGCATCAGATTCTCGCACGGCCAACCTGACACATAATTCGCTCTCGAATTAACAGGAGAACTGCCAAAATCTGAAACAATAAAAAAAAGGCAGCAGCTCCGGTTTTGTTTTGTCATTAAAGGGGGTGTGCACCAAAAATTAAAGTTTTAGTGTAAAAAAATCTAAGAATAACTGTTCAAACCTCGTTATTCTACGATAAACCATCGCTGAGATATACCGCTTAAAAGTGTGGACGACGCTCTCGTGACGTCACGAAAACTTCGTCCAGCTGAAAATTAAATCATCGTGGAAATCAAAGTATATCATAGTAGAAATCAGAGTATATATCATCGTAGAACTCAAGGTATATCATCGTAGAAATCAGAGTATATATCATCGTAGAACTCAAAGTATATCATCGTAGAAGTCGGAGTATATATCATCGTAGAACTCAAGGTATATCATCGTAGAAATCAGAGTATATATCATCGTAGAACTCAAAGTATATCATCGTACAAATCGGAGTATATATCATCGTAGAACTCAAGGTATATCATCGTAGAAATCAGAGTATATATCATCGTAGAACTCAAGGTATATCATCGTAGAAATCAGAGTATGTATCATCGTAGAACTCAAAGTATATCATCGCAGACTTCAGAGTATATATCATCGTAGAACTCAAAGTACCTATATCATCGTAGAATTCAGAGTATATATCATCGTAGAACTCAAAATATATCATCGTAGAAATCAGAGTATATATCATCGTAGAACTCAAAGTATATCATCGTAGAAATCAGAGTATATATCATCGTAGAACTCAAGGTATATCATCGTAGAAATCAGAGTATATATCATCGTAGAACTCAACGTATATCATCGTAGAAGTCAGAGTATATATCATCGTAAAACTCAAGGTATATCATCGTAGAAATCAGAGTATATATCATCGTAGAACTCAAAGTATATCATCGCAGAACTCAGAGTATATAGCGTCGTAGGACTCAAAGTATATCATCGTAGAATTCAGAGTATATATCATCGTAGAACTCAAAATATATCATCGTAGAAATCAGAGTATATATCATCGTAGAACGCAAATTATCATACAACACACATCATCCAGTACGAAACCATTCAAAGTTTCGTACTTCACGCAAAGCGTATAGGCTTTCAACACAAACATAACAATACGCAAAGCGTGCAAGCTTTCAACGTTTCCATACTTCATGTAAAGCGTACAAGCTTTCAACATAGAGCTACACGTAAAGCGTCCGAGCTTTCAACGTTTCCATAATTCATGCAAAGCGTAGAAGCTTTCAACACACAGAACAACACACAAAGCGTGCAAGCTTTCAATGTCTTAATATACTCAATCTTATTTGCTGGTGACTAAAATGTGCAAGAACAAGACACAAACTACTGACTCATAACATTATCATCAATCATCATCCCTTCCAATCATTATCAGATGTGATGGCAAAAACAGTGTGACAAAAACAATCAACACCAACACAGTGCTCAAGCTTCAACCAACATACAATGCCTTTGTAGGAAACTCCAGAATTCATGCTAGGCATCTAGCTGAAAAATACAGAAACGTCACCTATAAAAGTCATCCAGTGAAAATTACCTATAACTGCTGCAAACACCTGCCAGTGAATCTTCATTTGCCAGAGTTGAAACCTCTTAAACTATCTAAAATCAACATCGATGATCTAAACGTGGCACAGCATAGACTAAACCAATTTTCCGCTGAACTGGATAAACTTATCTAAGAACCACTCGTATCAAGACTATCCAAGACACAGTCCAGTCAACACAGAATAAGACGCAAAACGTCCTAACTTTCAATTTTTTAGTTTAAAAGCTCACATCTTTCATGTGCAGCAAAAGTCTCACATGGAAGGAAAATATAAACTTTGTAAATAAGTTAATCAAAAGCTGTAAACTTTTCAAATGTAAAAAAAAATAACAAGAACTTTTCATAGTGACTGGAAAAGGCTTTACACAGTCCGCATAGACTACCTGAAAATGGATCGGCTCATTGTCGATAGGATGCAATAAACCAAGAATAAACCCCTCATGAGTCATGGGACCCATGTTGTCTTTGTTTACAATACATTCGAGATAATAATGGTCACATTACATTTTCACAAATTTCAAAATCAGCGATTTTCTGAAAAAATTAATGATTAATTTATGAGAACGTTTTTTTTTTTCACCAACTTCACATTCGCCGTGAAAACTGAAAATTCTCAATGGGCTTAATCAACCAACTATTAGCAAGATAAATGGGAGGTTTGTCAAAATCCCGAACATCAAATTCTAGATCCAAAGGATCGAACATTCTATCATAATATTGCAGTAAACAAATCAATCTATTCAACAAAAATTGATTTCCTGAAATCCTGGAATGGATTACGCAAATGTTTATCTTTAATTTCTAGACTAAACCATTCCCCATGCCTTTTAACGTTAATAAAACTGAGTCTAAATGACATCTTATTTTTTTCCAGAAGTTTCTAAAGTAGTTCAAAATTTGCTCAAGTCTCTATCAAAAAGTTAATTTTAATTTACAATAAGTTGGCATCTAACAAAATAATAAAATTTGAAAATTACTCTTTTCGAAATTCCCCCATAAAATCAAGGAAATTTTGTGTTCTTTTTTTTGAATCAGACATTTCTCAACTCTAATATCATTGATAAATAAATCACTGAGTGAACCAATGTTCCTAATTACTACTGAACGCTGTAGTTTTTACGTGAATATTAGCGAATTCTAAAAACAATTTCTAATATTCTGTCAATCAAAGGATCGAAATAAATAAATGGAAAAACATAATTTTTTTTCAAGCATACCTACTCACAGAAGGATTTCGGTTTAATGGTATAGTGACTTGAAAAGCTTTACTTTTCAATTCCGTCTAGTAGAACAAGGCTGGAAAACTCGCACCCCATGATTTTTCCACAGGCTTTTACATAGAAAACCATCCCTTGGCCTCCTCCAGAAAAAGTGGCGGCACTTCGCTTGCTTGCTTCATAAAGATGTCACTAGGAATTTCGGTCGCCAACACAGGATCCGAATTTGGAAAAACTTCTTTTATTTTCTAGAGCGTCGCGGCTAGCACTTTCGCTAATTGCTCCATAATCACAAAACTCGCGCTTGGCAATTTAATTTTCGGCACTAGTAAACTTGTGAGTGAATTTATCCCACTTCTGATGTAAGAAAACGCTAGACTTTCGGCAATAAAAATAGTTTATTTCAAATTCACAAAAATATCAGGGCGGCGATGCGTCCAACAAGCTATACAAAATGCAAGTCCCTGTCGAAAATCGCTAAAACTACCTAGCCTAAAACCTAACTGTTTTTTGAAGAGCCCTTTCAATGTTACCGAAGTAACAATGGGTCGGGTCATAAACAGTGAATCATACAACCCAAATAATAAAACCAAGGGATCAACTATGGTTTTGAACAAATCCTTTTTGCGTCGCTGTCACGTCTCTATTTTTGGGGCATCAGATTCTCGCATATATGTGTACAATATAATTTAAGCCCCATTTTTCAAAGTCTTTTGGTAGTTCAAGTTTGGCTGACCGCGGCCTGGTCACCGCCATAAGCTTTTTATAATTTAGTGAATACAAAATAATTTGAGTGAGTTGAAAATGAAAGAGAATGAAGAATTTTTGTTCAGATTGATCTATTCACTTCAGTGGTTTCAGCCTCTCATCAATGCTCATGCTCGAAAGATTTTCCAGTAAAGGCCACGAATGACATGGCCTATACAATACTACTTTTCCATCTCATGCGAATATTATAAAATTGCTTGGAGCCGAAAATGGCCTTTTAACAAGCGGAATTTCGAATCTCTTGATAACTGATCCATAATAATAATGTATAAGTACCTGGGCCATCAATTCAAAGTTGACAGGAACAGCCAAACACACGAATTCAGTCAAAGATTAAGTCCCTTATGGGCGGCATTGGGTAAGTATGTTCAAAATTGGCATTTTTTGATATCGGGAGTACTTGTGGCTATGGATAATACGGTAACTGTACTAGATAATATAATTCCCTTTGTAATTATTATGAATTCTAGGAATTATAGTGTTTGTATACTTTTTTCGCGGAAACGATCCCAAACGTATCCTGAATGCTAAGGCATGACTTACGCAGGTAACATTTGAAAGTTCTTTGAGAAATGGAAGAGTTCAGCAGCTGGTAAAATCGAAGGGGGAAGAAGGCAAAAAAGAATGGACGACGCAGGACATATTGGACCTTATGGAGGAGAGGCGAAAACACAAAAACAACAATCATAGTGAGTACAAGAGAATACATCGGATAATACGCAAAAAAATTAGGGAAGCAAAGGAAATGTGGCTCCGGGAATCCTGCAAGGAAATAGAGCAGCTTCAGACCATATACACGATGACTTTAAGTTACATAAAAAGATGAGGGAACTTTTTGGCATACACAAAAAGAAAACCACAACAGTGCTGTATAACGATGGTGGAAAGGCAATGTTAACAAAGGAAGATCAGGATAATGAATGGCAGTAGTATATTCAACAACTGTTCGAGGACGAGACTCGCGAGAATCTATTGACTGATTATATGACAGAGCACGGTCCAAGCATTCTCAAATCCAAAGGCAATACACCAGTCAAAAGCAAAAAAAAAAAACTCCAGGACCCAAGGAAATTCTTATCTAATAAAACTACTTGATGATGAAGGCATATCTATTTTGACTGCGTTTTTCAAGTAGGTTTACCAAGCTGGGAAACTTCCCGACGACTGGCAGAAATCGATCTTAATCGCCTTACCCAAAACCAACAAAGCTAATAGATGTAATAACTTCCGACTAATTAGCCTGGTGAGTCACACTTTAAAAATACTCCTTCTCAATAGAACATACACCAAATGTGAACACAATATTGGCAGGGAACAATTTGGATTCCGCAGCGGACTGGGAACGCGTGAAGCCCTTTTCCGCTTGAAGACATTTTTGCAGAAGAGTCGTGAGTTTCGAAAAAACATCTAGGTATATATGTTTTATTGACCTCGAAAAATTATTCGATCGAGTCAAACTTTTTCAATGTCTAAAATCATATAACTACGTAAGATACGTAGATGACTCTGCCATCATTGCGGAGAACATGGAAGACTTGCATATACTGCTGGATAGAATGCATGAGGCTAGCCAGAGATGGGGTATTAATATAAACATCAAGAAAACGAAATGGATGACCATAGGTAAAATAAACATCGAACCGACTCCGATTACAATCAACGGACACAACATTGAACTAGTACTCTTGTACGGATGTGAGACATGGACGCTTAAAGCCGATACCATGAACAAAATAGAAGCGT
Source organism: Ceutorhynchus assimilis (assembly GCA_917834065.1). Lineage (NCBI taxonomy): Eukaryota > Metazoa > Arthropoda > Insecta > Coleoptera > Curculionidae > Ceutorhynchus > Ceutorhynchus assimilis. The sequence goes on from OU892287.1 coordinate 26,919,594, forward strand.
TTGAAATGTGGTGCTATCGGAGAATCCTCAAAATCCCTTGAACCGCACATACCAGCAATGAAGAGGTACTAAGACAGCTGAATAAGAACCGAGAACTTCTGAACACTATAAAAATAAGAAAGCTTAGTTATTTCGGACATATAATGCGAGGCACCAAATATCCCATCCCTCGCCTGATCATCCAGGAAAAGGTGGAGGGCAGAAGATGGATAGGTCGCAAAAAACTGTCGCATGGCTTCGAAACATTAGAAATTGGACCGGACTGGGAGTGGAACAACTATTTCGAGTAGCGGCAGATAGAGAGAACGGCACCGAATGAAGAAGAGGAAAATATGCAATGGCATGCCAAAAGATTTTTGGGAATAAATACTGAAATTCGAGGAAGTGCGTTATCATCCTTCTTGAATGCAGATATGTTCACGCTATCTCGGTGACCCTGGCTATCAGAAAGGCATCGATCAAGAGCTGGGTGTAAGTCGAGCCGACAGCAATTGGCTTAGTTAACTGTACCCACGTAGTAATACTGAAACCAAATCGCCATGGTGATGAGTATGTCAACCGAAAAGCTCATCCTACACTGAATGTGCAAGCCACTCGTGATGCGAGAGAAATGTTGTGTGTGGAACCTGCCGCGGCACACATAAGCCAATATGCCAGCAACCTTTTACTTATTCTTGGAGGATATCCTTGCAAAAAAAAGGAAATGCTCGTATTCCTGCCTTTTTCTTCAACCCAAAACTTAATACCTTATACTTACAAGGATATCCTAATATTATGTTCCGACACAACGCCTTCTTCCACCTGGAAACATATGTGTTTACCTTAAAATAGAATGCAAGAAAAGGCCTCTTCCCTAAACCCTAACTAGATTTTTGAACTCTCTTAGATCGGACTGAATTGTTTCCACTATGCTTGGGTTCTGGTACTTTTAGCTTTGTTGAAAGGGTCACTTAGCTCTTGGTTCCACCACTTTGCGGCTTCCCCAGGCAAGGTCCGTGATGTCCTCAGATCACAGGATGATTCAAGAGCTTTGATAATGGCGATATGTATGTCGATCATCACCACGCAAATTCCCTACTATGTCCTGTAGGTTTCCCCTAAGTTGATTCAAGAACTTGTTCCGATGAGTTCCACGGGGGTCTCTAAATGATTAAAGAAATTTCTGGGTGCCTTGCTTAAATTAAGTGTGGAAGTGAGCCAGCGATAATCGGACATTGTAACAGTGTCCGTCGACTGATACAAAATAATACAGTTCACAAATTTTGATTTGATTAGGGATATGAAGATTCTTACCAGTAATATGATTATTAATTGATTGATGATATCAGTTGTTCCAATCTCTCAGTTATTCTTGCGTTGGTTTTTTCTCCTTATTTTTTAATTATATGAAGTGTATTTTCTCATATATTATATCACAAGAGCTTTAAATTTAATCGATTAAACTATTCAACATATTTTGAGCATGATTTTGCTTGGAAAATAGTTGAATGCAAAATAACTTAATAAATTTTATTTGAAAGTTATTGTGCATGAAACTATTTGCCAAAAAGCAAAATTATGCGAAAAATATTTGGATAGTTTAATCCATTTAAATTTATAGGTCGAGTGGTATACGGCTAGATTATTTCGTAAATAATTAGGATTGAATTGTTGGCGTCAATCCTATCCAAAGAGTTCTATTTATTATAAAATATCAGAATATGTCTATCAAAATTCTGTCAAAAAAGGTAAACAAAAATTTAATCGTAGGTAATACCATAAGAGCTCAGATTTAGCCGGATATTTTTTGGCTTGGTCTCGAATACTTACTTTCAGGAAATTTAACGAGAGCTGTTCTGACAGAATCACGAGAGCGCAGCTCGAGTGATTTTGTGGAACAGATCGAGATAAATTGCATGAAAGCAAGTATGAGAGAGCAAGCAAAAAAATATCCTGCTCAAAATCTGAGCTCGAATGGTATTTAGTACGGCAATTCCACGAATGTAACATCAAAATAAAAAATGTATTTATCTCAGATAACAAAACACTTTTAATAAGCTAAAATGATCGAATTTGTGAATTTTTGTGACACAATAATTTGACAGATGATTCAAAAATCAATTTAATATGCCCTTGTTACTATGGTAAAGATAGCACCAACAGAAAATTTATCCGATTTTTTTATCCAGTTATATTTTCTCTTTCTTCCTATTTATCCTCTAGCAAAGTACGATTTTTGACATTTCAAATGGGATTATTTATACATGAGTGGAATTGTCGCTGATAAACAAGGTCTTGTGAAATAATTAGTCTGTTCGCAGAGAAATCACAAATCAGTCAGAGTGAATCTCATTGGTCGAAACTAGTTTTCTGACTGTTTCTGATTGTTTTCAACCAATGAAATTCGCTCTGACTGGTTTGTGATTGCTGTGCTAACAGGCCTATATTAACTTATTTAAACAAAATTCATTCAAAAAATGACGTTGGCTGATGGGTCTATTTTATAATGAATGAAATAATCTCTAATAAACTCGCAGAAGACGGTAATCGAGGCTTTTTTCAGTTATGATAAGTGAGGTATATATATCTTTGATTGAAGTGATTTTTTTTCCAGGTTGGATCATTATTATTTTTATTATTATTATTTATTATTATTTTTGTCCAATAGCAGGCGGTAGAAACCGATGAGGCTATTGCCAAATTGTCTAAGTACACATATTTGACGTATTGCTATATAAAAGAGAAGGCTTTCTCAAAAAACGATTACTTTGGTCCCTAATGAACTAGTCTTGAGGTGGATTCCTGCATCTCTTGATCAAGTCTGTTTTTGAACTGATTCACACTAGACGCACCAACTGTATCCTCCTCCAAAGAGTTCCATGTTCCAGAGCAAATTATTGGTATTAACCGAACGGTCTTTAAATGTTTTCCGTATTAAAAAAATGAATTTATTTGCTTCTTTGATTATCGTATTGATATGCTTCTCTCATTTTAGTCATTTGAAATAATAACACCTAAATCGTTTTGTTCTTCAACTGATGATAGAGCTATGTAATTGAGGTGGTATCTAGCTAGAGGGTTATTTGGACCCATGTGCAACACTGAGCATTTTGTTTCATTCAATTTCAAACCCCACAGTTTGGACCATTTCACGATTTTATTCAGGTCCGAGGATAGGTCCTCTTCTTGTGTCAGTGGGTTGCAGTAGAGTTTCCAGTCATCTGCAAAAAATATCATATTGGTCCGAATATTCCACGAGAGGCCACCGATATACACAAGAAAGAGCAATGAGCCCAACACAGATTTTTGGGGAACTACGCTAACAACTGGATATTTCGCTGTGAAGGTACCATTTACTTTTACACAATAAAATCTATTTGTAAGAAATTGGTGAATTAAATATAGAAGTTTGCCCCTCACGCCAGAGTTCTCCAATTTGTGCAAAAGCGTCATGTGGAACCTTATCAAAGGCTTTCTCAAAATCTAGGTATATGACCTCTGTTGGTTGCGGAGTGTCGTGATTTGTTGTCCAGTGGTTTTGGAATACAGCCATATTGTGTTAGTGTTATTACATTGTTTTCAACAAAAAGGGCAGTCAGATCTTCAACAATAATTCTCTCCATACACTTACAGGGAATACATGTAAGGCTGATAGGCCGGTAGTTCGCTGATAAGTTCCTGTCTCCCTCCTTGAATAGAGGTGTCACAATTGCATGTTTCCAATCTTCTGGCATTACTCCAGTGTCAATCATATTCTGATACGCTGACGCAAGTAGTGGAGTAAGTGAATTTGCAGACTTTTGAAGATTGTCGGAATATTATCGGGGCCTGGACTGGACTCGGACTTCATTTCATTTAATGCAGCGAATACCATTTCTTCTGTAAACTCTTTATATTCAATGCTATGGATGGTTCTTGTTCCAGGAACCAGATGTGGGAAGTCGCTGGTCGGATTATGGGGAAATCATTTATTAAATTGGTCTGCAAGGTTAGCACCTATCAAATTGTCATCTACAATTATTTCGTTGTTATGGTCTTTCAGACAAATATATGAGATACTGGAATTTAAACTTCTGCTAATATATGTATTTATAAAATCTCTCAGTGGATTTCAATGTTGCAAAGTGATTTTCAAATATTTTTTTCTGGCTGTACTAGTCATATCTATGTACGATAATTTTGTTTTTAATATATTTATCCCATAGCTTCCGTTTCTTTTCGATTTATTTGAAAATTCTTCCATTTATCCAAGGTTTCTTATGGTTAACTCTAACTGATTTAATGGGTATAAAACTGTTGATGGCACTAGTAAATATATTATTCAATTCTTGATAGGTGACTGTTCCAATACTATCAGATTTTTCTTCTATAAAACTGTTGATATTTTCGTAATTTGCAGTCTAAAAATTTCCTTTCTCAATAATTTGAGTTGGTTGTGGCTTGCATTCATATTTTCTTTTACAGCTTCGTTTCGAGTATTATGGGATGTTCAAGTTCCATGATTTTTTTCGACTAGTGTATAAATGCTTGTTTTCTTTCATGTACATGATCGTACAGCGAGCTACCCATCTATACCGCTATCCACCGTATCGCAGATTTTCTATTGTTTTTTCAAAAAACCACACCATCGATTGATGTTCGTATAGAATGCGAGCGGATGTGTGTTTTTGTAAGTTTTACTGCATTGCTACGCAACTGGTTTTCAATTTTCTTATACATAAAATTAAAATTGAGTTAATGGTACGGTTAGTCGAGGTTCATATGATAAGAAAATTGATGCCTTTACCTAAAATGGTAAATTTTAATAGGTTCTCGTTAGTGTTTTTGCATGTTAATAATACAACTGTTAATTACACAGGTATCAAATGGCTGGCTGGTGTAATAGTGTCTTTTTTTTTGAATTGGATCGTAAAGTTTTATCGACCCATTAGTCCTTTATTATTTTACCATGAAAAAAAAAAGGAATTTGTCTAGATATTGATTGCATTACTTTATTATGCGAGCTTTTAGAATAAGAGCCTTGACCAAACAGACCTTAAGTATAAAACTCTTCAATTATTTCAGCTTAATATTAAATTTGCTTCTCATCGTCCTAACATTTAATTCAACAGATAAATGCCTGCTCTTTCATATAAATTTTCGATTCTCTTTTTGTGGTAATATAAGTACATGAACGTTGTATTATTAGCTTTAAGGAGAGTTTACGATAGCATTTTTACAAACACTCTTTGTACTTATCACAAGGCATAACCAGATAATTGCATAAAATATTTGACGTAAATTAACTATAAAAGTTTACTACCTCTCATGTGTGCTTTTAAATACAGTTACATTATAATCTTTTACGAGCACAATAAAATTAGAATTTTATTGTTGTTTTTAATCGGCCCGTGGAGATGCGATTTAAAAATTTTATACCCAGATGGAAGAAATTGTGAAAAGTGTACCAAACAATTTTAAACTTGGATTCTTTCATCATTTTGAAACGTTAAATTCAAAGCTTTGAAGAGAATGAGCTGTAAGATTTCAACGAGAATCATCATCAGTCTTCTATTCTTATTGATGTCGATTGTGCGTTTTCTGATGGCTATATACTTATACTAATTCTGGAGCCACACACTCTTCCAGATTCTTGGCACAGCCTCTGGTAGCATTATCTCTTCCTCTGTTCTCTTGTTCCTTCCTGCGGTTTCTCTTTTCGGTCTCGTGTTTGCGTCGCTGTTCTTTATATGTTTGTGGTCCGTCGTGGACTACTCGATGCTATTTGCCGTCTTCTCCCAGATCTGTCAAGAGAAGTTGGTGCTCAATGATGGGGCCTTCCATGCTAGTTATTTTGGCCTTCTTTAAAATATTAATGTTCGTTCGTCACTTTTGCCTATTAATCACATTGTGTCTCTGGGAGATTCTCTTCGGCAGTTGAGATAAGACGATTTGAGAATATCCTAGCAAGTATCTTTCCCGCAACAGAATGTAAAGATATTTCTCTGTAGTTTCCAATCCCAGTATACATTGAGCCTTGTCTCCCTTTTTAAAACTTGAGGCATCTCTAAATTCGGCAGGTATGGTCTCGGTAATCCACTTATTAGGATGTGGGTTTGGGCATTTAGTGTAGGGTCTCCTTGTTTAAAGAATTCAGCAGGAATGCTGTTAGTGCCAGCTGACTTATTATTCTTTAGTTGTCTGATTGCCTCTTCAATCTCTTCTAATCTGGGAACCTCGCTAAGTTCTTGTTGTATTGGTTTCTGTGGAATTTCGTTGAAGATATCATTATTAATTTGTGATTATCTGTCAAGTAGTTTCTGAAAGTGTTCCTTTCAACGAGAATTCCATCTTTGAATCGTAAGAGGTAGAGTCCTTCAGTGGTTGGTCCGTATACCATCTTGATAGCCTGAAAGAATTAAGGCCCTGGTGCTGTGGACACTGGCGTAACTAGCCATCTGACCTAGGGATGGCCTAGGGTGGGCCTGGCAGAGGCGCCGAATTTTTTTTTCCGGATTCCACTCCCAAAAACGTCTAATTTATAGTGTATATATTTTCCTATTTTTTCTACGAGCGTGCGAAAAGTTCCTAAAATGCCTCATGTCCCTATTATTATCAAAGAATAGAGATGGAGCACATTAGCAATATAAAGTATGTAATAGAGCTGATAGCAAAGAATTGACCACAAGAACGGAAGGATAGAATACTAATACCTCCCTAATCTAACACTAATGGCGGGTATTATAAAACTATTTTGACAGAATAGCCAAAAGTTAGCTTCTGGAATGACGCTACTTCTCATGTAATTCCAGAAGTTAACTTTAAGTTAACTGCCAAAGTAGTTTATTAATTTCCGCCCTAATACCACTTGTATAATTTATACAGGGTGCCTTATTTTACAGTCGAGCTGGGGTTCCTTCCTTTTCTTTCTATAATGTCTTGAATTCTAATGTCGTTCTGTAACCCCGTTTGTTAATGAATTAACAAGAGGCCCATAATATGCTCGGTTTGCTCGGCGAATAATTATTAGGGGTGGATTGATAGTCTGATAAGTATAGAATGGCAAGGGCGCCACTGAATTTAAAAAAAAATAATAATAATAAAATTGCTTAAATTATGGAAGATTGAAAATTCAGAAACACACCTAGAAAATAATCAGCAAACGGTAATTGGTTATTGATGAAGGAAACTCCACATGGAGCTTACATATTCTAGCCTAGAATCCAGGTAGATAAGGAACTAGAATTGTCGTCAAATGTGGGGAACGCATATCGACTTGTGAGGATCTTGATTCTTGTAGGGTAGGAATCCCTTCAAAAGCTCTATGCCACCTTCCACGGAAATGGAGTAACTAGTGAAAATGTGGTTACTATTGAAAATGTGTTTTTTTTTTTTGGAATGGAATTGTTGAGAGAAACGGCTCTCCGAAAGACACTAAGTAATAAGCCATTCCTTGAAAAGCTATTACAAAAAAAAAATTGGAAAAAACTTTAAATTTATGATATAAAATATTATTTAATTTTGATTAACATAATGGGCAAAGAGCAAAGAGGAAGATGCAAACGAGATCTAAAAAAGGGTTGTTTCAGAATGTTAATTAATGTAGTAAAACCAAGTATGTTTAAAGCAAAAGCCCGCGGAATCATAACCTGTGCTGCAAACACCCTACGTCAAGGCGAGAAAAGACATGTTGCCTACGTCATCACTAGTGCTATGGCATGGTGGGGGGTGTGAGATTTGAACTACACAGGCCTTATGAGGATCAGCTATCCTGTAGTAGTAGTGTGTATTATACTTGGAGAACAGCCTCCACGGTATTCTTGCCTCTTTGAAATCCAAACTGAACATCACTGAGAAGAAAATTCCCCTAAAAAAAGTACGTGATTTGTCTTTCTATATCTTTCTCTTGTATCATTGAGACGATCGGCAGCAAAAAAATTGGTCGAAAACTACCAGGGTTACTAGGATCGCCTTTTTTAAACAGTGGTATAACGTATTTTTTAAGTCTAATAATATGTCACGAACGTCGTTGAAAGTATGTAAAAGGAGAAAAGCAGAAGGACTCTAAAGTGTCTTTCCGAATTTTCGCAAGTTTTACGTGAGGAGCGATTTTGGTTGTCGTTGAACTGGACTTTAGATTTACCAGCAGCTATTTAATTGAATATATTTTCATTTATACAAAGATAAAAGATAGCGAGTCATTATGATGAACATTTTAGATATAAATTCAGAAGTTATTATTGTTTTAATGTTAAAAGATTTATTTCTATTCGTGCATATTGTTGATCAAAGTATAAAAGACAGAAAAATTGGTCAAAGGTATCGATGGTAATATTAAAAAAGTGCATATATGACAGTGATAATCATAATGGCACAGTGTTTGGTGTAAGCTCTGAAGTTTGCCATAGACATCAAAAATTAATTTAGATTTTATGAAGAGTAGTGCCACTATTTAAAATGTATGTCATTTCTACAGAAGGTAGGTTTTCCTCAATTGGGATCGAGGCTAAGTTTGGATGAAAAAAGAACTGACGCAGATGAAGAAACGGTTTTAATACTTGATAATCTTGTTTCTAGAGGTAGTTTTTAACTTGCATGCATGTTTTTTTTGAAAAGAAGGGGGGGAGAGCCTCCATTTATGTGAGGAATAACTTCAGGATGCAGGAAACAGATAAATCAGGAAAAGATGAAGTAATTAACTGGGTATGTGTAACTGTCGGAGAAATAACCTAAAAGTAAGTGCAATTTACAACCCGCCCTCTAATCCTTCAACAAATTTTTTCGAATTTTTTGAAACTGTTTTATGTAAATATCCAAAAAATCGTATCATCTTAAGAGACTTCAATATGAATTTATTGGACATTAATGCTAAAAGTGTATCTCAATGCATAATTTTAAAATAATTATTTCAATTACAAACGAGGATGCAACAAGGATTACGGATCGTTCTAAAACTATTATAGATCACGTACTTATAAATAAAAAGGTTGATATATGTGATTCATTTAGTGTAGAGCATAATGTCCTCTCAGACCATAAATTCCTTAAATATAATATCAAAGAAAATGTCAGAATTTACAAAAAGAAAATTATACATGAAACAAAACCTATGGATCATAGAAAATTTCAACTTAGCTTTTCAGAAAAAAATATAAACACAAATATTGACACATTTAATGACTTAATTAACCTAATAATGACTTGTAAAGAAAGTGCCGAGTTTACTAAAAAATCAAAATCCGAGAAAATAATGAGTGGGTAAATGAAGAGATAGTTAAAATGATAAAAGAACGTGATAAAATTTATAAAAATAAAATAAAATATCCAAATATTGATATAATAAAACTAGAGTTTAAGCAATAAAAAAATAAAATTAACAATAAAATCAAAACCCTTAAAAACAAATATTTTACGGATAAGTGGGAACAAACAGGCACTAATCAAAAAAAGCAGTGGAATTTTGTAAATAGCTTAAAAAAAAAAAAAAATGAAGCACATATTGAAAGATTACAAGTAGAACGACTAGGTATTATTGAAGATGTAAAATAGCATTGTAAACCACTTGAATACTCATTTCTCAACAGCGGAGAAAAAATTGTTAAAAATCTGAATGATGAAATAGAAATATTAAACCTGAATTTAACGAAATAACTAATGAAAATACAATTTTTATTGCACCAACTATAATGAAAATTAAATTGAAGAGATCATATCTACACTGAAAGAAGGATTTAGTTATAATAACCTAAAATTAGTGACTATAACTAAATCGCTTATTGAAATATGGCTTATTAAACCTTTGGTCATAACACACAAATTATTTGTTTAAAATTTGAGAATAAAGCACTTATTTAATGATATACTCTATCTAATAATAATTAATTAACGCATATTAATAAAAAATAAATATTTTGTTCTCTGAAGTTGGTGTTTGCTTCTGGATTTTCTGTCTTTACTAATGGTAAATTGATCATATTTTTCAAAAATATACGTTTGTTAATAATAAATTCTGGTTTCTTTTGCTGGATTAAATATAACTTTATATTTATTACCAGTAAGTAAACAATACTTGATTCAAATAATCATTTATTAATAGTAAAAAACGTTTATTCGCAAATATTATTTAGCTTTGTTACTGTTAATTTGGAATTATTTACCATAAGTATTTTTTTTTTTAAGCCCGGTTGTACAATTGAAGCCAATCATGGCTTAGTTAAGCTTTCTGGTACTTGAAACCTTCCCATTTAAAATGCACAGCTGTAAGATTTGACAACACGTTGACAGTAATGCATTTTAAATAGGAAAGTACAAGTAACAGTTAAGCTTTAATAAGCCACGATTTATAAGCTTCGATTGTACCACTGGGCCTTAGTTTGTTCCTGGGAATAGGGCACTCTGAAATAATTAAAAACGAACCGATCTTTTTTTGAATTTATTTTTCTTTGGTAGGCTAGATTCTCACATAGGTAACATCATTTTGTTGAAGAACACAGCAACATGGCGGGTGTGCATGCGGTGACCTGTGAATGTAATAATGAACTATAACTCGATTATCTTCTCAGGTGTAACAGGAAAAAAAGGTGAATACAAAGTTGCTTGGTACCTATTAATTAACTGGCGCTTCTTCAGAAAATATTATTACGCTTGCAGTTTTATAAAACAACTTCAGCATCACCATCACAGCACGTTTCCAAAAACCGTTGTAATTCGACACTGTTGTGTTTCGCCACGCTATCTTCCACGATTTAATAATTATTACACTCAGAGTTGGGATAATATCATTTATAAGTTGACTGTTAACTTTGTATTTTGCCGAAGCACGCCAGAATAATGCAAAAGTAGGGAGTCGGTGGAACAGATAAAACATAGGTCAAGGTGTTTCTTCTTTCACGCCTCGAAACGAAAAGAACGAATAGCTCACAAATATAGGCGATAGACAGTGCGGACGGTGGCCGGTGTACCAACGTTTGTTTACTGATATTATAATTTATGTATGGAAAATAAGCATTTATTATTAGAAACCAAGGAACAAGTTGAAATTTCAACTAAACTTTGTTAAAATGGAACATTATATATTTATTAATCTATAGTTACCATTTGTTTATAATTACTAAACCAGAACATTCTGTTAATAAATTATATTTATAAAGCCCTTGTAAATCAATGTAAGAAATATTTTGTTCATTATTAACAAACATTGTTTGATATAAGAAAATGAGTCCTAATAAATTATTTGTATTTTATAAATAACTATTTTTAACAGTCATATTTTTAATTACCAATTTAATGTATTTCTTACCAATGCATATTAATTATAATATTGGTTTGGTATTTGTAACCAAATTTGTCAGAAACAAATATTTATTTACTATAATCTCGAATTTTTTTTCAGTGTAATCTAAAGAAAAATTCAGCTCCAGGACATGACGGAATAACATTATTAGATATAACACACCTTAAACACAATATTATAACTCTATTAACAAATTTAATCGATAAAGTGTTGAGAGATGGAATATTTCCAGAAGAATTAAAAATTAGCAAAATAAGTCCAATATTGCAGTGGTTGCAGTATTTGAAGACCTTAGAAAAGCATTTGATGTGAGCATATTAGGGTACTTGCATGGAAAATTAAATTGATTATTGTTTATTGCAAACTGTAGGAAATCGAAAAAAAATCGTTACTTTTTTTTTCATTTCGCCCAAATATGATTATTTCGGAAGTTATACAAATATGAAGTTTTGTATATACAGATATACTGAGCATGTGCGACGTCATAAAGTATTATACCTGATGACGTCATAGGCATATTTCATAGCGTTGTATCTCCGTCAATTTTTGACTAAGAAGAAAAAGAAAAAACACGTGTTGACTTATTTTTCATGGACTATCAAAATCAGCAATAAAAAAATTTGATGCAAGGGGCCTATTATGATTTAGCGGGATCATGTACAGTATTATTAAAACTTATTTACTTGATAGAAAACAATATCTTAGGCTTAGCGGAGTAGATAGTAAGATATTGGGAAGTGAGTGTGGAGTACCGCAGGGATCAGTTTTGGAACCCTTGCTGTACTGACTATATGTTCTAAATCTAAAGTGTGCTAACCTCAAGGCTAGATATTTTACTTTTGCTGATGATACTATATTAGTATATGCTGGTGCAGAAGAGAGGGCATTTAATAACATAGTAAATGAGGATTTAAACTCTTATCTTAACTGGCTTTATTATAACAAATTAAAAATAAATATTGACAAAAATAATTTATTTATTACAAATTGACAATATATAAAAAGAAATAAATAATTTAATTTTAGAATAAGTACAGGACATAAGATATCTGGGACTAATAATCGATAATAATCTCAACTGGAGTCAGCGTATAAATCATATCTCAAATAAAATTGTATCTTTGATACCAATAATATATAAATGCAGATATTATCTCTCGAATAAAACCAAATACAACATATACAGTGCCTTTATTCAAACATGTGGGATAACAAATTTTAACTCAGTCCAGATACTTCAAAACAAGATATTAAAAATTCTCTTCTGTTATAATTGGATGACCAGTACAGAAATATTGTATGAAAAACTAAAAATACCAAAGCTCCAGGCACTTTTAGAGTTAGAACAAGTAAAACTTGAAGAAAACCACCTATTTAAAATATTAATTCTTCAAATCCTAACAGAAAAAAAAAAAAACGTTTACTGAATAAAAGTAAATGTTGAAACCGAAGAGGAGACAATAGAATAAGCGACTAGACTAGAGAGAAGACGCTTGCCTGCCTTTGTTCATTATTCAATTTTATTTTTATTTTGTATTAAACTGATTGTTCAATCCAATTTGTGATTAGTTTGTGTGCCATAAAGGATCATTCGCAGGTCAGTTGATTAATTGTTATTTTGTTTTTGAGAGTTCAATTTATACAAGTATTATTTTTTTAATTTCTATGTTTTTTTGTTTATTTAAAACCTTTTTGTATAATATGTGCGTTGTTCGTGTGTTTAACCTGAATCGTTTCATGCTGTAAATAACACAGATAAAGAGTGAATTAAAACCTAGAAAAATTATGTGCAGTCTTTTTGTGCTGAGATTTTGAATTTTGGATCTAGAGCGTACATTAGGACCTTGTTGAATTTACTAACATTTTCCTAGCCTGACGAGCGAATATCCTAGCAAACAAATTGAAATAATCAGTCTAGAGATATTTGCTCAAAAACAACTATAGTTGAGTAGCTTCCGGTATAGGACCTCAGTACCTGCTGGCAAACTGGCTAACTAACAAAAAACTCTTCAGTATTGAATATAGGTAGTGTTGATTGAATGTTGTATGTGGAATTAAAATTTTAGCACAAAGACAATGGATGGTACCTAATTTAAACTTTTATTTAATTATTGAATCATTGACTTGAATTATTGAATTAATGACTCACAATTATCATTAAAATGACACAGTATGTTTTGATTTTTGAGGAATGTTAGATCGAGGGTGTCTCTGGCCGTGCTCTTTCCCCTCGTTAGTTCCAGGAGAACGGTACGATTTACTTTAATAACAAAGTCACATATCACAACCTCCCTTAAATTTCCCTAATATTTGCTATGTCGGGCGCATTTCAAGTAAGTAAAATTGAGTAAGATTCCACAACGTAGGTCCTATTTGTTTTTCATTTCGTTTTTCAGAAGATTTGTTGTTTGAACGGTAATAAAAATTCTCACCGTTCAATCTCACTGAACGAACCCGGGTATGTTATCTACAAACTTATGTACAAAATTTTAAATAACCACCAAAGATGTCATGTAGATATTTAAATAACTAATAGAATACATAATCATGATACCAAATCCAGAAACAATATATACTGTGATACTTTCAAAACAAATATAGGACTACAGAATCCAGTACAAGCATCAGAATCTTTTAATAATATGCCTGAAAATATTAGAAATGTGAAAAAATACAATACATTTATAAGGCAACTCAACTACATTAAGGATTTCAAAGGCAATATATAAATAATGGTTCCTAACCTAATACAAATAAGCACGACACTGTTACCTAGTATTAGTATAGTATAGTTTCTCGAGGCCAGTGCTTCATGCACGGATTTGAGAAGTAAAATTGTTATTGTTATTATAACTAAAATAACTATAAATAAAGCTTGTTTTCAAAAAAAAAAAAAGTTTTCTCCAATTCTGTAATGAGTTTTTACAATTAATAACCGTTACCCAAAAGGTTAACGCAGTATTTGAGTAAATGTCAATGTTTTCACCGAACACATGCTCAGTATGGACCGAACACATGTTCTTGTTGGAACATTCTTTATTTCTGTGTATCTTTCTGGAAATCTAGTAAACTCTTCTTTAAAGATCAGGGAGCCAAGTAGCTTGAATTTTTTCTCAAATACTTGACTTGACTTGAAAACTCAAGCTTTTGAAAATTTGATATTTGACTTGACTTGATTTTTCGGTCTGAACTACTTGACTTGATATCAAGTAAAATCAAACTACTTGATATTACTTGATAGCGATCTGTGAAATGCGCATCGAAGCGTTAAAATAGGGGATTCACCGAGGTTACAGCCAGGCCCGTTCCTGGAGGGTCAGGCGCCTGGGTGTAAGTAGGATTTTTTATTCCGCCCTTCCGCCCTTTAGGCTTGAGCGTACCAAAGCATATCCTATTGGGGGGGGGGGGGGTTGCAACCCAAATTTCCCAACTTTGTATTAACTTAATAACCATACTCATTACATACTCCTAACTCCTAGTTCAATAAGCTAAAAATAATTGAAATACATATAATATCTAACAGTGGCGGCTATAGGATTTGGTCTTGGGGGTTGGGGCGGGAATTCAGAATATTTCGTATTTTTATTTAATTTATTATTTAACTGTGTTTGTTGGAATTTTCGTTTTCAGATGTTTTTTAAATAAAAGATTAAATCTATATACAGGGTGTCCCATAAGTCATGGTCCAAACTGAAAGATGTGATAGCGGAGGTCATTGCCGACAAAAAAAAAACCTATTTGTTTATGTTACTAAACAATTCTTCACGGTTTTCAAGATATTTGAATTTTATTGATTTTACTAAACATGGTTACATTAGTTAGGGAAGGAAATTTGCAAGTAGAGTATGAAAAAAAGTATAAGAGATTTTCAGAGCAATGTGGCCTTAATTAATTAATAATATGGATAAATCAGGGTAGTTTTAACACATATGGGTCACCTTTTTTCATCTTTGCTTTCTAAATTATTATCATTTGAACTTTTGCTATGAATTGAATAAAACAAAAATAAGATAGAAAAACTCCCTTCAAGTTCTTTAGCAAAAAGACAAAACCTCACATACTTATAAAAGCTTAAAGACAGACATTCCTGCTCATAATTAGAAAAAAAAATCAATCATGGGTTCGTTGGTTTTAACCAATGCAACCTATGTTTGTTAAAATCAATAAAATTCGAATATCTTGAAAACCGTGAAGAATTGTATAGTAACATAATCAGATTAATATCAAAAAAGTATTATTTTTCAAGAAAAATCAAGTAGTTAGCTTGAAAAACTTGATTTTCAAGTTACTTGATTTGTAACTACTTGACTTGACTTGAATTTCAAAAACAAATACTTGACTTGATCTTGACTTGATATCAAGTCAAGTCAAGTCAAGTAGCTTGAAAATCAAGTCAAGTCGTGAATCTCTGTTAAAGATAAATTTTCATATGCATATCTCTAAAGAAAATTCCCCATTCTCAAGTGAAAAGCTTATTTCTGCTGACGCAGAAATCAAAGAATATTCAATACCTGTCGTATCTCGTCAATATCTCTCTAACCTCTTATTATTAACAGAAACAGATCTATTACTCGCCATAAAAGATTGAACATATTGTTTGGTGTAGCCTCACATCGCAAGTTTTCAATTGTCACTCTGTATTTATTTATCATATTATGCCCACTACCAGTTATTTTCTGGATGGCGAATTGATCTTTTTTTTTTCTAGATATCACTTCGATAAATTCGCTACAATCCTAAACAAACTGAATATTTTTGAGCAAGAATTAATTACCTTACGAAGTTTATCAATAAAAGAAGTTAAAACTCAAAATTTCTGAAACTAATCCCTTCTTCGCGTTTTCCGAAGTTGTTCTTGGACCGAAAGCTGATCCAGATTTTAATATGGATCACGTGAATATGACGGAAATTGGGAATCTTCGTAGAGAGAATCTGATGTTGGTTGACCTAGCTGGACGGAGAGGCTTGATATAAAATAAAAACATGCTGTTCATCTATAATTAAATAGTTTCATAAATTAAATTATTATAGAACGGTATAGGTACCTACCTAATTGTTTTGGACTGAAAAAACTTCTTGCCATTAACATAAAAAATTACCACCGCAACAATACCCATTTAATTTCTATTAAGCGCTGCTCCAAACTACTTCTTAAAAGCACATTAGGCTATTAACAAAACGCTTTTACCATTTGTCTCGCTGTTTCTCACAGATGAAGAAGAGAGAGAAGTTTTAAATCATATTTAACCCGTAAAGTTATTTTAAATAAATACGAGCTCAAAATAGCAATTCATCAACTTTGCTACAACCCGCTTATTAGTTAAAAGTTCCTTGTTTCATCCGCGGCACAAGTAAGGTAGGTAATTGAATTTTCGACAACGAAAGTTTCTGATCCGTCAAGATGATTTATTTCGCTGCTTTCAAGTTAGTTGTTGATCGTTATTTCGATGACATTGTTATTTATTTTGCTAAAATTACATGCCAATATTATTAATAGCAAAAAAAAATATTTGTCCTAGAATATTGAAACAACATTTCTAAAATAATGATTACTCTCTTCTGCAATGATATCTATGTAATTTTAAATTGGCAAGGACGTAGTGGAAGGCTCTTATGCTCTGTGGTAGGCAGTAATTGTGTTGTAGCCCATAGCAGCTCATTTGTCAAAACAGCTCAACGATTTATAAAGTGTGTCGGCGACCTGTTTGCAGGTGTTCAAACTCTTACAAATGGAATTAATAATAATGCCTTAATAATATGTAAAGGGTGACTATAATGTAGGTAGATATTTCGCAGAACAGTGAATAGCAGCAAAGTTTAATAATCATAATCACGTTTATTGTTAGACTTTGTCCTTTGATAGAGGGTACCTACATACATTTTTGTTACTGTACATTGAAAGATACATGAAGTAAACATAAATATATTAGTGGATTTTAGTAACAGAGGATCAGGTTATGAGAAACTGTTATCTTGCGTCTGAAGAAGGCATCATGTGCTGGAAACATACTAAGTACGGCTTTAGACATTTAAAATTGTGGAAATTTAAATACTGTCCAATTCCCAAAGTCTTTTTTGGAGTAGTTATGACTTTGACCTCGATAACATAATATAGTTACACTATCCACGGTTTCCTTTAACATTTAATTTTTTTCTATTTTTCAAATAAATTTTTAGAACTTCTACCGTTACTTACAAAATTTCTTTGCATTATTCTAGAAAACCGACCAACTCTCTCTAAATGGTAGGTAGTAAAAATTCCATCTCCAACCAAAAAGCTTGAAATAAAAATAGCTCAAGCAGCAAAGGGTAGTAAATTGGCTAAAATAGAAGCTAAAATACGATCCATAAAAGAATCGCAATAAGGTATAACCTCAGCAAGGGTTGCACAATATCCGCTAGCGATGTAATCACATCAGCGGCGTTCGGTAAATTTGCTTTAATTTTATATGATATCTTGCACGTGGTCTGCATGTTGTAGTTTTTGGCTGTAGTTTTTGGCCCGAAAAACCGAAACAGCCAGTGGCCGATCAATGGGCAGGGCCTTTCTCGGTCTACGGCCGGAGCAGTTCTTATAATGCGTTTTACTTATTCATTGCACACAATCGCATTAAAAATTAATGAACGAGGGGTCAGGAGTGGTCTGCCTTTTAAACAGACCCTACTTTATTGACTTCTCTTCCCGGCAAATGGCTTGTTTTTGTTTGATAACTTGTTTGATGGTTTTTTTAGGGCCGAGGAGTGACATAAATTTAAAATTATGCTTTTTTA
This sequence comes from Ceutorhynchus assimilis, assembly GCA_917834065.1. Taxonomy (NCBI): domain Eukaryota; kingdom Metazoa; phylum Arthropoda; class Insecta; order Coleoptera; family Curculionidae; genus Ceutorhynchus; species Ceutorhynchus assimilis. The sequence goes on from OU892287.1 coordinate 26,937,616, forward strand.
TAGAAAAGGGACGCAGTTTGATATTATGATCTTTTTTTTATTTGATGGAATAATTGAGATCTATATTGAGAAATTGAAATTATTTCTGGACGAGGATAGCTTTTATTGAAAAACTCAAAGAACGAGATCCGATTCTTCCAAAGTCAGAATTAGAGAACCGTGTATTCGTGATTGTTTATTTCTCATTCAATGTAAAATTTGCTTATTTGGTAGCCATTTTCGAAGGAAAGTGTTATTTTACGACCAAAAATGAGCTTCTCTTTTCTTTCTTACAAGTAACAACTGCAAAACGGTACCATCTTTTGTCTTGGACCAACAAATATAAGGAAACATGTCATGTACATTATTCAGATAATGAAGCAAAAATTTTAATAGATAACTTAGATTCAATTATGATAGAAATTCGCAAAACCACAACTTATTTTGCATGTTTTGTAATGTTAACACTCATTTAACGTCAGAAAGTTGAAAACTAACAAGCTATGAGCAAAGCCAAACTAACAGAAGCAGTGGTGGTAGTGTGGTAGTTATCAAAATAAATAATATAACATAGGAACTAGCAATGGAAATAATTCGAGATTTCAAAATAATCATAATTTCAATCAATCTCAATCAACTAATCATGGAAATTTTAATAATTTTCGTCAATATTATAATAGAAATCCCCGAAATTTTTCTACGAACAGAAACTATGGATAAAATTTTCAAAGTTATAACACCCATACCAACCCTAACACACAAATAAATAGCATGCCACCACAGCAAATTCAAACAATTTCATCCCAATCAAATTCTTTCCAACCAAATCGCCCAGATCAAATTCAGGCAAGCTCATCTTTCAATAAAGTAATCCGGGAGATGAGTTAGAAGCTTCCCTTGCGAACGCTTCAATCTAGATACGCTGTTTCAAATTAATAGAAAATCATAATTGCCAAAATAGTACTAACATTAACAGCAGCTCAACAGTAAAAAACTCAGAAATTCAACTCTTGATAGACACAGGCGCGGATGTATCTTGATTAAAAGAATCCTCATTAATAAGTAACGCTAATTTAGATAAAAATGATAAATAAAATTGAATTAAAGGGCATAACGGAACAATCTATTTATAACTTAGGCGTTCTTCTTGTTAAAATAAATTTGAAAAATAATAAAACCTTAAAGCATCCTTTTCATATTATTCCTCAAAGTGTTCCAATTAGACACGATGGTCCCTTAGGACGAGACTTTCTCCCAAAGTATGAAGCAAAAATAAATTACGAGGATGGAACTCTCAGTTTAGAAAACAATGATTTTAAAATTCTGTCATCGGAAACAATTACTATTCCTGCTATTTCCAAAATGGTGATTCCTGCGCTAGCAAATATCACTGATATAGAAGGATTTGTAACTTCTAAGCAACTGACAAATTGTCTTTATTCAGGATCGTCAGTAACAAAAGAACGCGTTTATAGATGATTAGTTAGTATTTTAAATATTTCTGAATACCCTGTGACTATCCCTTCATAATTCCTAAGTTAAATGTCGAGCCAATAAATAATAACGAATTTTCTATTTTCAACATGTCTCAAAAACACAGAAAATAACATAGGTCGCCTCGATCGCTTGCAAAAACTTGTACAAGACATTAATTTAAAAGGACTTAATGATGAGGAAAAATATTCGCTATTACAAATTTGCAGTGATTTTAGTGATATCTTTCACCTAGAAGGCGACAAACTTACCTATACAAGTACAGTAGAACATAAAATACCAACGGATCCCATTAAGTGACTTATCAACATTAAACCATATATATTACCTTTTAAACATAGAGAAATTATAAGTAACAAAATTGAACAAATTTTCGAAGATGGTATAATTTCACCCTCAGCTAGCCCTTATTAGTAGTTCCCAAAAAACTGACCATTCGCGAGTAACTTATTTTAGAATGGTAGTAGATTCCAGGAAAATTAATGAAATAATTGCAGGAGGTTACACGTTTCCGTTACCTAATATCACAATCATTTTGGTCCAACTAGGTAACTCACGCTATTTTACAACCTTAGATTTAGCTAACGGATTTCATCAAGTTCCAATGGACGACTATGATAAGAAAGATAGAACTGCGTTTAGTACATATACAAGACTTATAATAGAATGTCATTTGGGCTTAAGGGAGCACTTGCAACCTTTCAAAGACATATGAATGCAGTTTTAGGTGGCCTAATGGTTTTTAAATGCATTATTTATTTAGACGACGTAGTCATTCATGCAAATAACTTAAATCAGCATAATGAACGATTAATTGAAGTATTTCAGAAATTTCAAGAATATAATTTGTTGAAGTTAAAGTTAAAACCATCTAAGTGTGAATTTTTACGCAAAGAATGTCTTTATTTAGGCCATATAATATCAGAAAATGGCATTGAACCTGACGCTTCAAAAGGAGAATGCGAAGCCAATTTTCCTACATCCAGAAACCCTAATAGGAAATTAAATCATTTTTGTGGTTGGTAGGATATTATAGGAAATTCATACAAGATTTTGCTAAAATCTCTAAGCCTTAATCTAAATTATTGCAAAAAGATAGGGAATTTAAATGGGATAGATAATACGTGTAACATTTCATTTCAGTCCCTAAAACAAAGTACACTTTCTCCTCCCGTATTACGATTTCCCGATTTTTCCAAACAATTCATAATTACAACCGATGCAAGTAATTTCGCGGTAGGCGCGATTTTGTCACAAGGGGAAATAAATAAAGATCCGCCAATAGCATTTGCCAGTAGAACCTTGAACAAAGCAGAACAAAACTATTTTGCAACAGAACAGTCATAGTTTGGGCCGTTAAACATTTTCGACCCTATATTTTCGGTACCAAATTCAAAATTGTGACGGACCATAAACCGTTGAATTACGTTTTTAATATTGATGATCCCGGACGCGACTCACTCGAGAGCTTGAAGAATATGATTACCAAGTAGTTTACAAGGCCGGTAAAATTAATACAAATGCAGACGCATTGAGTAGAATTATCAATACCATCAACACTGATTTAATAACTGATTATGCAAAGTTTCAAGAATAATTAGAATCCCATATTATTACTAGATCCAATGTTAAAGAAAATAACACAAAGCTTTTCCAACTTGACAGTACAACAGACCTTAGCAACAGACCCTGTCATATTATTTATATAATTATTTTTTAATAAAAATGAAATCACAATCTTAGAGAAAAATCAATAATAAATAAGTTTTTATCCTCTTATAGTAAAGAAGAAAATTTTGAAATTTCTACGGCCTATCGATATAATAATAACATTTGTAAAATTTTCTTACTCATTGATAATGAAAATTTTTTTAGTGATAAACTACGAAAATATTTGGTCTTGCCTAATAAGTTTGCGAAATCAAATAGGGGATGAACAAACTAAACTTTCTTTTGTCAAATATCATTACAATCCTCTAATAAAATAAGAAATAATTTATCCAATGTTAAGATATATTCTGAAAAATTCGGGAGCTGGAATAACGATTTTGAATAATAATTTAATTACACTGAACGACTCCGATAAAGAAACCCTGCTAAACGAAATCCATAACTCTCCGCTAGCAGGACATCAGCGAGTTTCGTGCACAAAATTTCTCGATTTTATACTTGGAAAGATTTGAAAAAAGTTGTTAAAAAATTCATTAAGAAATACGAACTTTGTCAAAAAAACAAAAAGAATATCTGAGGCTTTTTATAGCGGATTCCCAAGAAGATTGGGATAACTGGTTGTCCTTCGCAATATTTACGTTTAACACAACTCCATATAGCACAACTAAGTTTACTCCATTCGAACATCTATACAAACATGTTCCTAATTTACCTACTTCTGTTCAACAGCCTGCTAGAACCAAGTATACATATGACTATTTCGTTGCAAACCTCAAAGAAAAGCTTCAATATTTCAATCGATTACTAAAGTTTCATTCAACAATTCGATATAAGAGATAAGGTTTTACGGTTTGATGAATCTGTTCGCAGGGGTAAGAGTAGAAAATTTTCATCTCTTTGGGTAGATCCCTATAAAATAATCAAAAAACACTTCGATGTGAACTATACTATACAGAAGGAAAAACAACACAAAAAATTCACGCAAATAGAATAAAACCTTTTTACGAATAAATAATATAAAAAATAAGGTCAATATGAACCTAACTAGTTTAAGCTCCTGTAGTAATTACGATAAAGGTATGTAAATAGTACAAATACTGTAGCAATTTTTTATCTTCCCTTTCAGAATTTTCTTCCTAATCCTCATGCTAATGAGTGTTGCGATTCAGGCCGACTATAACATAACGACTTCAACCCAGGAATTCACTTTTAAAGAATGGGAGTTCTTTGGCTTACCAACAACAAATGGAAGATATTTACATATGTAGAATTAGATAACCTTAATGAAAAGTATTTACTATTAGAAAATTATCAGGGAACCACAGCAGGCTTATGTGACTACACTAATGCGAAATATCATTTCAATATTTGCGATTTATTTTTTAAATCTTCTAAGTATATTTTGAATGAATTACATAAAGAATTAATGGGACTGTACGAGTTAATAGGGAACTTTACAATTTTTTTTTTATTTTTTCAAATCATTTATTTATGCCTTGAAAGAGTATTCCCCAAATATTATTCCCTAAAACTCAATAATAACTTGGTGAAAAATGTTTAAAGTTTCGCGCGAATTAAAAGCATTTCAAACGACTCTTAATGCGCGCGAACCTGGATGACGTCACGTAGTATGATTTTGCGTTAAGCCGGCGCCACACGATGTGTCCAACCATTGGCCCCAACGTTGGATCGATCCAACGTTGGGTACAGTGTTTTTTACTCTAGCATTCGGCAAATGTATCATGTATCCGATGGGCGCACAGCTACACGATGCCACGAATCGCTATGTCTCCAACGTTAAAAGGCATTCGACACATCGTGTGACGCCGGCTTCACCTTGTCGTCAAACGTCATATTTTATTGTATTTAATTTGGTTGATTTTTGATTTCCACATTTTCCACAGTGATTTGGTTTGTTGTTGTTTTGTGTTGCGGCGAGTTGTAAATTTTGAAGTTATAATGGAAAAAAAGATTCGCACATACCTACTTACTTTTGCTACAAAATATCTGCAAAGGTGCTGAGCGGCTGAAAAGCCCAAACGACTCCCCCGAAATCTACAATCTACTTTTGCTACCATATCACAAATTACAAATTACAGATTGTCGGATTGGCCTTCGGAATTTCCTTCTCCGGTCATAATTTAATAGGTATATCCTTTTATTTATACAGGGTGTTCCGAAATTAATGCACCAAATTTTTATGGCATATTCTACGTCGAAAATAAGTCCTATTTACCTTTATAAAGATATGTCCGGAAACGCTTCCTTTCCGAGATACAGGGTGATGAAATTCTAAGAAAAAAACTATTTTTTTAACATAATTTATACCACTTTGAAAATTTCACAATTTTCCAAGGATGAAACTTCATTATTAGGCCTCTTGAAAGAACAGACCAGAACAGTTCGATCCACTATTTCTAATTTCAATAATACAATTGGTACCTTAGATTTCAATGGAAATATTTTGAAAACCAAACTTGCGGAAGAGTTAGACAAAGAACTGACAGACACTAAGTTTTTAACATTAAAATCCAATCTAGAGGAGCATATCGTCATGTTCAATATCAGCAAGCTGAAGTCGCGACCCTTATTAACACGATTTTAGTAGCAAAAACGGGTATTCTACAACCAAACGTTTAAACACCTGTACGCTTAATTAAGAACCATTCATGACTCTTTACCACATGGATTAGAATTTCCTATATCTACCATTGAATCTGATGCCCTAGAAAAGGTTGCACTTACGTGTGTTGCAGTTCAAAGCTGCTCCTTTTATGTTTTGGCCTAAAATGAGGCCCTCTTCTACGGATTGTAATATTTATAATGCCTTATGAAAACCTCCTTCTGTATTAGATTTTCAACCCCCTCTTCGCATGTGATCCCCTTCTAAGTTTGAGTAGTCAGTGCTGTGAAAAGGCTTGAAATAGTTCTATCTCCTTTGTGCTACAACCACCATCATTTCACTTTTTTCTCAGCAAAGGTGAGTGTAAATACTTAAGCCAGAAAAACGCGTTAAACTTATAATTTAACCTTCCATACAATCAAATTTCACTCCTCACCATTAATGTTGCTAAATATTTCATTATAAACTCAGACTTTGCAAAATACCAAACGCCTCTCTACATGATAAATTTTTGTGTATCTTTTTATTGCGACTTGAATCCACAACTATTGACGTTTGTTACTTTATTATCACTGTTCCATTCTCTTTTCTCTTTGAACTCAATTTAATAAATATTTCAATAAATGAAATGCCACAGCTAGGTACATATTTAATTTTCTTTTTTTGTACTTATTCCGCAACAATGACTGTAGGCTGTACAACGTATACAAATTTAGTTAATCAAGAGTCCTTAAATAAACACACCACGGTTATAAAACCGTACAAGAAAATCAATCAAGCGTCCGCGTCGTGCAATTATCGAAGTACACTCACAATGCCTCAATAAATGATGGCCGTTACAAAATAATCTTTAAAAATCTGGTGTTCCAGTGATGGATTATTACAGCGGACCTGTGTGTGTGCATACGGTTTAACAATGGATTAAAATAAAAACAAAGCCCTCTCTTATCTCGGTCAATATCTTCGAGCGTGTGAAATTTATTCCGATGGGCGTGTGTAGTGGAAAATTGATTTGGTTTATTGATTAATTTTGTTCTACTATACGGACTACACAAATAATTTACTGTATGCTGACAAACTTACGTCTCCAAAAAGATCAATGACATAGTTTATCACCAATCTGATATAAATGTCTTCACTGGTAATAGATATTAAAGAATAAACAAATATGTCGAATTTGACACCAATTCAAATTCTGCTTTAATGACTACTGCTATATGGTGATATTCTTTGATACAACTAAGGACCACTTTATCATGGGGAGGATTGCCCCAAGGAACTGATAATCGCCAACCTGTGAAATGAAACTATATTCGTTGCAGATGAGAAGGTTGCTGCTCTAAGCAGGTATATTGAGACTATACATAAAAAGCTGCAGACTAAATATTAATTGCTGCATCAGGACTTCAAGCAGAAACCTCTTGAAAACTTTTCGAAAACGGAGACATAGAAACCCTTTCGAACAGTCAAGTAAAATGCGAACTACGAACGATGGTGAATAGAGATCGACCAGATATAGAACAATCATTTACAAAAGAAATTGTTTCCTAATGCATTACCAGTATAATAAGGAAAGTATTCACAGCAGCATCAGGTACATACGAAAAAAATTGAAGGAGCACAAAACCCTTATTGGTGGTATGAAGAAATCTAGGAATACAAGGCGGGCAACAGGAAGGGATATCAACTCAGTACCCATGTTCAAACAAGACAGGGGATAAAGAGGTACAGGAAGATTAGATAAATAATGCAGAAAAAAACTATCTGGAACTAAAAGAAACACAGAAAGTTGGAGAATACTGAAAAACACCAGGACAACAAAAACCAATGATATTATTATAGCAATGCGAAAAGTATTTCGGAGAATTACTGACAGTACAACGGGCAAAGTTAAAAGAAGAAAGAGAACAGCAATACTGAAAGACAGCCCCCTGATAATGATATCTTGTGTGGTGGCGGTGAGTCATCTCATCACGTCAATGATGTCAAGTCTTGATTGCTTCTCAATTATGTATAGGTACCTACCATGGAAATTAGGATTTTTGAAACACAAACCAATGTCCTAGAACAAATCTTTATTGGAAAAGGGTGATATGACGCTAGTAGAAAACTACAAACTAGTTAGCCTGATCAGCGCCCTATGTAAATGTATGAAAAAAATCATTGCTTAGGAACTCACAAGCTTTTTCCTCGAAGCTCATATTGTACCACCCCAACGACATGGTTTTCTTCTCAAAAAATCCATTTTGACGAACCTCCTTACCAGATTCAATATGTGGACAAAGGCGGATGATGAGAATAAAAAACTTTGAAAAAGCATTTGATAAGATAGGTACCAACAATATAGGTACTTATTATACATATCATGTTAGAGTCAGAGACGATTCAGTGCGACGTTCTGAGGAATTCCTCACTGGACCTACCTTTCAGGTAAAGACAGATCAATAGTTAAGATACTTCCTTCATTTCATTTGACTAAATTATTAAATTTCATAAATACTTGACGTAATTTTTTTTTGAACTTTTCCCAACTTTCTCGGATTTCTTCAATGATTCCCCATACTTTCTTAAGTTTCTCAAATTTTTCTCGGACATCTACAATGCTTGTTCCATAATTTCAACTCCTCGGATTTCCGCACCAACTTCACGTACCTCAATCATCTCTTATTCTCTTAATAATGATCAATAGTCATTCAGATTTCTCAAAACTTTTGCAACTTACTCAATACTTTCTCAGATTTGTATAATTTCAAATTTCGATACACCTCCTCTGCACTTCCATGGTTGGAGGTGAAAACTTTTCAGGTAATTTTCCCCTTATTTCAAAGCCCATAAAGTCTTCGCGAGAAATGAGGTCATAACTCATTTCCATAGACAATTTCTTGTATTTTCGTCTTTAAGAATGCTTCCCCTACTTTTTTTTTGGAATTGCTTCAACTTCCTCGGATTTCCTCAATCAGTTGAATTGTCTGTACTCAGCGGCGTACCACAAGGCTCAGTCTTGGGACCCTTGCTTTTCTTGGCGTATTTGTATGATTTATAACAAAAACTCTGAAGACCAAATATGTATCGTTTGCAGATGACACAAGCCTATCGTGCAATCGTCTACTACAGTTTGCATACAGGAAGACCTATACACCATCACAGAGTGGACAATCTATTGGAAAATCCCATTGAATGTAAATTAGAAGTGCTAATGTAAAGTTTAACAAAAGCAAATGCAAGTTTGGAGTCAAAAGAGCAAAAATTAGTTCAATACAGGACAAAAACCAAGACAAAATGAAATTAATAAATGATAATAAAGATATGTTTGACAGTGTTGGATAAATAAAAAATGCTAATTACAAAATAAAAATTAAACCAGATGCACAGCCAGTAGTTGAAGCATACAAGATAAACTTAGGGAAGAACTAGACAAAATGGAGAAAATGGAAATCATTAAAAAAGTCAGTCAACCTACAGAATGGGTGAATTCAATGGTAGTAGGAAAAAAACCTGATAATTCTTTAAGAATATGTTTAGATAGGTACCCAAAATTTGAATAGAAATAATATTCGTGAATGATATGATTTACCAACTTTTGAACAAGTGGTATCAAAGATGGGAAGACCTAAAATATTTACAACCCTTGATTCGAATAAAGGATTCTACCAAATTGAGCTGGATAACCATAGTCAACTTTTAAGAACATTTAATGCGGGTAAATTTGGCAGATATTGTTATAAGAGAATGCCATTTGGCCATTGCTCAGCACCTGAAGTGTTCCGACGGACTTTTGTTGAGATTTTTGGAAACTTACCTGATGTACAAGTTTATATAGATGACATTATAATCTATAGTGAAAATAAAGATATCATTTAAAGAAATTGTTTAAAGTACTTGAGAGAGCAAGAAGTGCTAATGTAAAGTTTAACAAAAGCAAATGCAAGCTTGGAATAAGAGAGGTGAAATATTTGGGACTTGTTTTGAGTGCGGAAGGACTGAAACCCGATAATGACAAAATGCAAGCTTTTCTGGATCTTGAGGTACCAAAAAATAAAAAAGAATTACAGGCCATTTTAGGTATGATAACTTATATTTCAAAATTTTTGCCCGATGTTTCTCAAATTACTGATTTAATGAGAGAATTTCATACATCTGTCAAAACTGGTATTCCAACAATAAATTGACATGTTTTGATTGTTGATTTGAACCAATCAGATTGTAATTAGGCGATAATTTGCACTAGTGCAAATTATCAGATAATTGCATACTAACTGGTGCGAAAACTGGTGTTTTGACATTTTTTGACAAAAAATTTAAATTTTTGATTTATGAAATTCTCTCATTAAATACAACTCGTGCAATGGAAATATATTTATAATTTTCGACAAATTTGCACTCATGCGTTTTTAACTGAAAAAGGCACTCGTGCACTACGTGCACTCGTGCATTCGGGCAAATTTCCCAAAAATTATCAATAATTTCCATTGCACTAGTTATATTACTATTGATAATTTTCAAAAAAAAAACGTGGAATTTTCATGGACTGAAAATCATACTAGTATTTTTCAAAATTAAAAGAAATGTTACAAAAATTTTGACATAGGAAAACTTGTAGTTATATCAGTAGATAGTAGTTAGTGTAGGTGCTGTTATTCTACAACATAACCTACCAGTAGCATATGCCTCAACAAGTCTTACAGTTAATCAAAAAATGTGAGCTCAAATTGAAAAGGAACTATTGGCGATATGCCATGGTCGTGAGCGCTTTCACCAATATATATTTGGTGAAACAGTAATTGTTGAAATTGATCACAAGCCACTAGAACAAATTTTTTAAAAACTATCAAGTGAGACACCATTAAGACTCCAAAGATTGCGTTTGCGTTTACAGCAATATGATAATATTATTAAATACAAACCTGGTAAGGAACTTTTTTTGGTAGATGGTCTTTCAATGCCTTTTGACAGATATTCTATTGGTATGATAGATATTGACCAAGAAGTTAAGTTACACATTAACCTGATTCTGTCAAATTTAGCTTTTTCTGACCAAAAATTTAAATTATTTCAGAAAGAAACTACGGCCGATTCCGAATTAGTTGCCTTAAAAAATTATATTGAAAATGGTTGGCCTAATGCTAATCAAGTTCCAAATGAATTGAGATTTAATTTTTCAATTAAAGATAACCTATATGTTTCTAATGATCTGATATTTAAAGATTCTCGTGTTGCCTTCTATGATTATGGAAATTGAAGACAAAATTAGAAAATGCTATAGGTACATGTTTGAAATTCCAGAAAAATCACGGAGGAGAAAAAAATGTTGCTTCGAGAAGTTCCTAATTTACCATGGGAAAGTATTCGTATAGATATTTACTATTTTAAAATCAAACCTTTTCTTTTGATAGTAGATTATTTTTACAAAATTCATTGAAATGAGGAAGCTCGTGAAACAACGGAACATATGATAGTACAGTTAAAAAGTTATTTTGCAAGATTTGGAGCACCTAAATATTTATGTTCTGACTGTGGAACTCAATTTACACATCATTTTTCTAATTATAAATTTCTTGATTTTGAAAAAACTTGGAAATTTAAACATGTAACGTCTAATCCACGGTTTCCTAAATCAAACGGGATGATAGAATAGTATATTCTTCAACGAGCATATAATGATGGCTATTATTCACGAGAATGAAAATTCAAACACGAGCCGAAGGCGAGTGTTGGAACCATTCGAGTGAATAATAGCCATTATATGCAAGTAGAAGACTATACTTTCTCTTCGAACTCTTTGAAAGAAAATCATTAGTTTTTGTAAGAAATAACAATCATCAAAAGTCTAAACCTGCGTCATGTTTTGTTTGTATTGTCTCGTTGCGGCCCGTGTATTCCTAAAATACGGAGAATTTGATTGGTCGATAGGCCGTGGATTCCAATTATTATCCACGGGGCGTGTAGAATTCGTATCATTAATCAGTTTAATATCGAGCAAGAATGAATGTATTATTTAATGTTCGAAGAGAAAGGAATGTACAAACTTTTAAGAATCTTTTGAAAAAAGCAGAACATTCAGGTACTGATTTGTATACGGCTTTGATTGAGTAAAGAAGTACTCCGATCGATTCAACCATCAAAAAATCACCAATACTCCAAGACAGTTAAAAATTCTTATATGGTGAATTGGTAACAAAATAACATAAAGCTGCGACTAGTCTCAATCAATAGGATTTATGGTCCTGATGAACATACTAAAAGTCCCCAGACCTCCCCATAGGGGAACATTGTCAAAAGGGCGCCGCCATCTTGGGTTTTTGAAATGTTTTGCTTAATTTACGTTTTACTCAAAATCTACTGATTTTTCGAGAAAATAAGAAGAGAGATAAATTGAAGAGCACAAAAAAACCCTTAAAAAGAGTTATTTTTGGACTTCCTGGGTACTACTCTTACTGAGATAGGAGGATTTTTTTATTTTTCTTTTTGAGGGAAAAGCATTAGCAGGAAATTTCAAGAACGTGACATAAAACATATTTCTGATATGAGTACTCGCGTGCGAAAAGTGTCACTTTTCCGCACGCGATTACAGTTGGTCGAACGATGCGAAGCGGAGTTCTGCCAAGCAATCAACTCAGGAAAAGAGACTTTCCGCACGAGTATGGAGTGATATTTTTTGTACTAGATGAAAATTGATACTTGTACCTCTACTAATTTCAAGTACAATTTTAGATATTTTCCCTTTCCGCACTAGTGCTGAAAAGTAATGCGGAAAAGTGACACTTTCTAAACTGAAATGCGTGCGGAAAGTGGGCTTATCCGCAGTAAAAACACCTTTCTCGGCATTTATTAGAAATCCTCAGGTGTGTTTTCTTGACTTTCAGTCATTAGATACATAACATAGTGCGCGTACTATGAGTGATACGATTACGAACCACCGCAAACAGCTGACTCGACTATCGCCCTTACCGAAGTATTACGTACGGATTAGATTTGAATGCGATACGAAAATATGAGAATAGTCTGGGTTTGAGATTTGCAATGTGTTTTTTTTTTATTATCCGGTGCAGTGATTGGCTGAATTCCAAAAATTTATAGAAAAGGTAGGCAAGTTCTCCAGTAACTTCATGTCATATCATCTTTGTTTATCTATTGTCTATGTATGGAAAGTTATTGGATATAAAAAAATCCAGCATATTTTAGCGCCCCATTACTTCTCATATTTTCTTTTGGTTATTTATTCAATCCAGAAAGTAGCCGCTGCGCTGTCACTCTGCGCTCCTCAAGTGTTTCAATGTGATGTACTATAGGCCCACGTTAGGCACAGTTAGAAGGAAAAAAAGGTATGTTATTTTTACTCCATTTTTTCATGCCTACCATAAGCTCTTTTTCTATATGAAATTAATAGTTGAATATTACTTATTATTTATTTTTAGATCAACATGGAAAACTGCTCCATCTGCGACGAAAACTTGGGCACCACAACAGTAGTCACAGTTAAAAAAAGGGCATCCAGAAAATTGCAAGTGCTAGGCATCGACGTAACGATGTAAAACTCTCCGCATATCTGGATAAAACCGAAATAAAGGTCCACGTGAAGTGTCGAACAGATTATACTCGAGACAGTAGTATCAAGGCTTTCCAACTGATCATCCAAGACAAAAACAATGATACAACAGCTTTACCCTCCACCACAGTATCAAGAGGTTCCATTTCCCAAAAGAAATGATTCCTGGTCACAGCAAGTTGAGTTGAGGGAGGGTAATTGGTTACTTGGATCTAGTTGCTGTGGAAGCCAGATACCATTCAGAATGTTAGGTATTTGTCCTTCACAAGACAAAAAACATTGAATGCTCCTTACCGCCCTGGAAACGAAACTCTTGCCGTTTCAACTATCTCGGCCGTGCGAAAAAAGTCGTTTTCAAAATTTGTTGTTTAAATAACTATTGTTGCTATATGTTTGTACCTATCATAACAGAGTAAACAAGTTTCTTTATGTATACCTATGTAGTATGTAAGTAGAATACACGTTAGAAATATTATGTTTCGTTGATCGAATTTGTTGTATAAAACAATAATTTTTTTATAAAAGTGTAACGGAAACGCTATTCTGAAGCGTTTAAAGTGATTTATATCAGATTTCCTACAAAACGCAACAACATTCAAGTTATATTAGCTTGCATGTGGAAAGCAGTATTTCGGCGGTACTTCTTCGGCTCCTATCTTAGTAAGGGTAGTACCCAGGAAGTTCAAAAAAAAACTCTTTTCAAAGGTTTTTTTGTGCTTTCCATTTTGTTCTTTTTGATATTTCCTCGAAAAATTAGTAATTTTCGAGTAAAACATAAATTAAGCAAAAAATGTCAAAAATCCAAGATGGCGGCGCCAGTTTGACAAGGTTCTCCTAAGGGGAGGTCTGGGGACTTTTAGTATTTCCATCAGGACCATAAATCCTGTCGATTTAGACTAGTCGCAGCTTTATATTATTTTGTTCCCAATAAAATTATAACTGTCTTGGGGTACAACTTGGAAGTTTTATTTTTCGTAACTGGTGATGAAAAGTATTGTCCATCGTTTTTAATCTGACACTTTCCGTATGAGGTGCGAGGGGGTGAAGCTTATGGCAAAAACAGGTGTGATGTCAGGTCACCTGTGGCGTTTTAATGTAGGGAGCCACTAGCTCACATTTTTTTGGAGTATCAGATTAGAATCGACAGACTTTAAGGCATTTGATAACATCAACAAGTTTTGAAAAGTTTCACTTTAAATGTCAAAATTAGAAGAAAAAAAAATTGAGTTACAAAAAATAACAATCACATCACTGAAATGACAAAAAAGGACAATTCAGCTCATTGAAATTTTTTGAACACGCTCATTCCATCTGGAACTTATATTACATCAAAGACATTGAACTAATTGAGAAAGTACAGCGCCGAATTACAAGAATACCTAATGAACTCAAAGACTTACCCTATGAGAGCCGTCTTAACCAACCAAACCTAACTACATTGAAAGACAGAAGAACGAGGGGAGACTTTATTGAAACTTACAAAATACTGAATGGTCACTATGCACTAAGGCCACCAATACCAGATGACATAACCAGAACCCTGAGAAGGAAAAATGTAACAAGTTACTAAGAAGAAATTTCAAGACAGAGTGGTTTATCAGTGGAATAGACTTAGTCATAAAACAATTAGTGCAACATCAGCAAATCAATTTAGAAACCGTTCGGATCCAGAAGTAAGGCGCTGGCACAATACGTTTGTATTCTGGAATTTAATTGGTGAACAAACTGTGAAAAACTAATAGACTTAGTGGTCTCATCGGTTACCCATCCGCCTAACACTGATGTCCATAATAATAATATTAATAATAATGTGTTCTAATCAGTCTTTTGAACACGTTTAGAAGACATGTTGAAATCCAGGTATGCAGAAGGCATTGTGAATTACTGAGACGAAATTTGAAGGAAGAGTGAGTGCAGCAATGCAACAGTGCGAAACAGGAAGACATGAAACAACTTGAAGAGACCTATGTCAAGTAATGGATACAAAAAAGGCTGAATAATGATGTTGATGCGTAATGGTCTGGCCGCGGGACATCACAATTTCAAATTGCAAGCTCTGTCATACTGTAGGTTAAAAGAGTTAATTATGTTAGACCCAAAACTTCATCGTTATTAAAAACTTGTTTGTAAGTGAAGATGACTCAGACACATATGCAGTTTCTCCAGTAAATAAACAACCGTTGAACAATTTAACCATAGCAGACATAATTACAGATACCTACTTTAAAATATTCAATATTACCTACACTGTTTTTTTTTTTACTTAGTACCTATATACAATAAACAGACTTTAAGCTCCCAGTCACCAACTTCAAAAATCCATAATGAGTTGAGTGTTAAGTTCCAATGTTGGTGCCACCCCAATAGAAAACAAAACTTGAACTAGAACCGAGAGAAAATTCAAAAATATCTTAAATGTAATACTACTTAGTCAAACTATAAAGAAGCATACGCCATTCTCTTATCTCTTCGTGAGAATGAACCCACATCAAAACCGAAAAAGTGAAAAAATATAAAATTAATAAACCCAAGAGGCTTTTAACCGCTTGTCCGCTCATAATAATAAAATTGACAGCCGAACTCATCTCACAATCGCCGAGGCCCACCTCCTCCCATGCAGGTAATGCCGCCATGGACCGTTATACCACCATCATACACCTGATTCCTTTGCTCTGATCGGCGTGACCTGCGTGACGTCATAAGCTCAAACCTTTTTCCGGATGACCTTGGTCGAGCTTAATACTCAATTTCCTGTGTGATGTTTTTTTTTCTACTAAGTGATTGGCAGGTATCTTATATGAAACGAATTAGGAGCCTGAGAATCTTGTTGTCTAGTTCAAGCAGGACCGATTCATAATTTTCTAATCTCTATTAATTAATCTTTTAATGCTAGCTGACATTTGAGGTGTAGGCATAGAATTATTATATTGCAATAATTATTAATTAATATTTAATTAGGCAACTGTTATACAGCTTATGTACCCATTGCAAGAATACTCATTCCGAAGTATTGACTCTTAGGGCGAACATTTTTATCATAATCAAATTTTAAATTTTACAAGTTGAAGAATTACCAGCCAATAAAAATGCACTCAAAATCTTACCTTCTAGTTACATAATATATTTTTATGTAGCCACCTAATTAAAAGCGAACAAATGGAAACCTAAACCAACAACTAAACAAATATCATATTACAATAATAATAATAATTGAGATATTTGCAGCAACATTAATCCTGCTAATATTTATTACGACCATAAATTTTTTCCACAGCATTTCGTAATCGCCGATTTATTAACTCTATCGTCAATAAAACCATATATTTAATTAATATGGTAATAGGTATTTTGCCAAAAAAAGTATCAACATAAATCATAACGGAATGATCTTGTAAAACGTTTTATTACAGTTTTGTGTGCATGGGAAAATAGAATAGCCAAGGAGGAAATGTGATCAATTATTGAGTTATGAAACATCATAACTGTTTTCATCAAAAGCCGTACTATGAAAATCAAGCAGGTAGATAATTTATATCTCGATGATTTGGAATAAAATTACTTAGGTAATTAAGAAAATTGACAACGGATCTACGTACAATGATTCTATATCTATACAAAAACCTAATAAAACAACACATGTTTTAAATCCATAGAGATTGTATTTAGAGGTATCATCGTCACCAAAAGTAACTGGGACAGCAGCATATTAGCTCTTGTATCAAATAGTTGTCAAAGTATGAATAAAATGAATGATGGTAGAAATAGGCCAAGAGATTATTACCTATGAATTATTTTTGTCCCAGATACTTTTGGTAACGATGGTACCTATCTATTCAGCAGTTCATGAGTATAAAATATTGAGCATGGTCAATTGAGTTTCATTATAAGAGGGGGAAGTGTCAGTTCAACCACGTGATATTTATGTTTACTTTTACTTGGACTCACCTAAGCTTTATGTTCCTTTGAAGAAAACTGGCATTACTTCATTTTTTAGAAAGTCTTTCACATTGAATTTGATACAAAAACACTCTATAAAAAAAATTTAAGTTTTTTCAAATTGTTAATATTTAATATTAATATCACAAAAATTTAAATCAAATAGTTAGTGATCACTAAAAAAAAAATGATAACCCATACAAGTTCAAAAAATAGTCATAAATATCACTGGCTTAAGATTAGAAAGATGCATCACGAGTCCGTAAAAGAAGAGTTCGTAATCCATTCATGAGCATAAGAGTTTGTATCTCGCGGTGTTAAGCCGAAGACCTCGCTCCGTGCACTGATCATGTACACATGATGGTGCGAATGGACCGGTGGGGGACACATAAGGTGGTCAAGCGGGGTCCAGCAGCTTCCTTTTCGATCTTCACAATGGGACAATTAGAAAGGGATGAACACTTTTTTGGGTACCGTTTTCCATATCTCACATTTCCACTTGAAACTTATTTTATTCAACTAAATAAAATATTAAAATAAAATCAAGAAAAATCTACTCAAACAAGTTCCATTTCGACCGAGCAAAGCCAAAAGTACATACAAACCATTATTCTCAAGAAGTTTAAGAAACTCCAAAAGAGAAAACGAACCTTATTCTCATGATTAACGATTGAATGCACTTTAGAAAAGCGGAGGCGAAAACGTGGAAATTCTTTTCTGTCGGTGAAAATCGTAAAAAACATCACCGTTCAGTGCCTTTGTGGATTCGAATAGTGGGCATTTGTCAGGCGAGTCAATAGACACAGCCAGCAGGGGTAATGTATTGTGATTCCCATTAGGGCCAGCTTTTGTAAACATTTGGAATTCATTGGGACTATTTGGGCCTATTTTGGTATTTCTGCACGAACGATCGAAGGTTTTTTTTCTTTTTTCGCTCGTTTCGGAAAACACTTATCGCATTGAGAAGTTTTACATTTACAGGGTGTTCACATAATTTTGGCATACACATTCAATATCTGATTCCTATTAAAATTCCAAACCACACATGTCATGTCCCTACGTGTGACCTATTGAAACACCCAGAGATTGAATGCCAAATATATTAAGGATCTTAATTATGATGTTTGTCGTAGAAATTACAGTCAGCATGTGGGATAGGGATTGTAGGGCATCAAGAGCAGACTCTTGGGAACAATAACTGTGATTTCCTAAGGAATAATACGACTGTGTAGCTTAGAATTCGCCGAGGAATAATAATTTCTCAAATCTACTACACTACATCTACAACTATGAAACGTAATTTGATTTCGGCAAATTCTCTGCGGCGAAACAATTTGGTTTCAGCCGAGAAGGATGCTGTTCGTAGTTTGTTAAAATAGAATTTGTTTAGATATTCCGTACGTAATAATTATCATTATCGATTCAGAGCTGGAGACGGTTTTATTTGCGGTGTTTCAGTATGGAAATATGGAACTAGTGTGCTAGCTTTAGCTTTCATTTACTTTTTTTGTTGTTTTTATGGTTTTGTTGAAAATTGTCAGAGGAAATAGTTATTTACTTCACATGTGCGGAAAGTTATAGTTTTTCGTATATAACTTTCGCTGAAATAACGAATTCGGACATGTGCAGGGGGCCAATTCTTGAAAGTGGTGAAAAATTTCACCACCTAATTTTCACCTGCCTCACTCGTTTTGTATTCTTGAGTCGTGGGTGAATTTACTTGAGGTGAATATAAAATAACACTTTGGCAACGTCGGAATATAGCCTTTTTAGAAGGAAAATTGCTAAGGAAAATTGAAAACGCCTACAATTCTTAACCTTACTTTTGTGTGGGTTTTTTTTCCGCAACCGTCAACGCGTCAACTGACCGGCGACCGCAGCAATTCGAAAAATTTAAGTATAAACTATTGCTATTTTGCCGTGTAAATTCAACAGTTGAAAGAGATGTCTAAGAAATATTGTGGACATGCAACCACGAAGCAAAAAGAACATCTAATTGAAGTTGTGAATGATAACGAATTGAGAAAAGGACGATTTTCAGATTCTTGTACAAAAAGCTTTACAAAGCTGATATTCTTGTTGGGGCTTCTAGAAAAGGATCTTAAATTTCTATAAGAAGGCGAACAAGAGATTTGGTTAACCTGAATAATTTCTTGAATAAAAAATCTGTATTTCAAAAGGATTTTCTCGTCTATGTCTCATTCTATTTCCCTCGCTAACCGCTGCATCATCTATGATGTCTCCAATTTCAATTAGGTTCATTGACAATAGCTCGTTTTCCATACTTTATAATATAACAATTAACAATAGGTTCACAAGCCAGTTATTTCATAGGAAATAGGAATTAAAATACAAAATCAGAGTACCTACCTACTCTTACAAAATAGTCAATAATTATTGACAATAAACAATTACAAAACAAATTACAAAGTGCCGAATTAGGGTTAGAAATGCACGTTTTCACCACCCTTTTCGGTGGTGAATCTATTCACCCAATAAAAGGTGAAAATTTTCACCTTTTTTTTTCAAGAATATGATTATGTAAATTTTTGGTAAAAGCTTAGCAATTCCACCTGGTGAATATTTTCACCACTTTCAAGAATTGGGCCCCTGAAGAGACACTTGCCGGACACAGTTGAGATTGATAATAAGTGTCATATTCAGGGTACATAATCACAGTTCAGCTCGTTAGGTATCAAATATTCGGCTTGTTCATGAATTTTTGTGATGAGACTTTGAATTATAGCCGAAGCGGTACAGAGAAAAATCTGACGAAAAATGAAGAAAGCAAGCCACTTGGCACAGATGATGTTTGTGTCCAATAGATCGATTTGACCCGCAGCACTTGCTTCCCCCACCCTGTGGAACCAATATGGCGGCCATTAAAAAAAAAACCGTTATTTTTAAAGAAAAAAAATATGTTTCCCACTAAAAATTTATTTTTTGGTATTAATTAAGTAATTTATAGTTATCACAAACATTTAATATGATTTTAAAACTTTTTTTTGATAAGCTTAGACATCCTGGCGGCCATATTGTTTTTTTTGCACTTTTAAATCATCTATTTTACTGTACAAAAGGTGGCATACGGCATATCATTTAAGGGTAATTTGAGGTCACTGATTTCAATGGGGGGGTCAAAAATATAAAATTCCAAAGATTTTGATTTTTATTCAGTCATATCAATTTTTGAAAACTTCAAATTTTGATAATTTTTGAACAAAACAAAAATACATAGTACCTACATATTGCAACATGATCTTGGTCAAATACAGCGCATCAACTCACAATCTTTGAGACAACCGCAACTATAAAGCTCTCTGCAACCTTGCCAGATGTTTGGCAAAGACGACCAATAGGCTGCCAGCCATGCTCTGACTGCCTCCAACCTCACTCGTCTGGTTCTGGCTCTAGTTTACAAGACCTTCCCCAAAACTGTCCTGCTTGATATGCTGCTCGTGAAATGTGCTGCTTAAGAGATGCGGATATGGGAGGTATCAATAGAAGGGAGCGATTTTCAGTACCAAAGAGATATTTCCGAGCATTGTTTACGGGTTTACGCGTACACAATCGGGATCTCTAATGCGATACAAATTAACTGTATACTCCTCCAGAATCTCCGATACACGCTGAGTGGGGGTAGGACCTGGAGTACCAATATATTTGAACGCTTCAATAATGTCATCTCCGTTAAATGCTTTAAATGCTGTTTTTTCTAACCTTTGAGGTGAAGAATGATACAGTGTCGCAGCCTGTAAAAGCATGAAAATCCCATAATTAGGCCTCACATTTATTTTAACCCAAGGCAATATTGTGAATTGGTAGGTATATACTGTTTCTTATTTCCACTACCAAATAATATCCAAAGTTGCTTTAAACCCATAGTACTTAGGTAATGGAAAAATGAAACACATAAAACGACAATATCTGTGTCCGAAAATCTAACCGTTACGATTTGGGCACCATGGTCAACTGAATCCTCCACATTTAATATTACACGTCCATCCGCTTCTTCCATGAAAGAACACGAGACTCCATTTATTGATGAAAGACAATCTTTAGATGTACGAATCACAGACCCAACGTTTGTCACAAAATTAACATCTGTAGAGCTAAGTAAAATCCCTGACGCAAGATATACAAACAATTTCGTCTTGTTTGAGTTTTCTCAAATAGTATTTCCAGTCTTTTGGGAGAACACCTACAAGAAACAATTAACAAATATTTAATAGTCATCTAAATTATCAAACTTTGAACAAATTTGAAAAGTACATATTCATATTATACTGCCTTTAGTAGGTAAGTTCTGGCGACGTACTCCAGCACCTCCGGAAGATTTTGTGCCTGCCTTATTGCTACCATCTTTGTATAAATCCCATGCTATATTTATACGTTTCAAATGTAAACTCTGCGCTAAATTGTTGATAAGCTGTTGACAATATCACAATATTCTTTAAAATTGTTCATTCCAGGATGCGGAGTTAACAACTGTGCTAGCATACCTCCGTCAATCACAATTGTATCCGTACTCATTGGTTTTTCTGTTGAGCAATCATAGAGACTTTCAAGAATAGGAATTAAAGAAGCTTTGTCTCCTGGATGTAGTTCACCTCTCAATGCTAAAGAAGGTGGAAAATGTTGGTTTTTATGTTCAAAAAAAGAATCTAGATTCAACGAACGAGCTGCACTTACCTACTATAAACAATCGAGAAAATAGTTGTAAATCTGTTTCAATTTCTTTAATGGCATCATTTCTTTTAGCTTGTGTTTTCGCTTTAAATATCTTGAGATTCTTTTTTTTTTTTAAAGCCATATATGAAAGGAGATTTCATTGGAAACTAGTCTTTTTTGCACAAAATCATTGTGAAGGTAACACCGACTTTCTCTATATTATTTAAAGCATTGACACCTTGGTCTCCCACAACTACCCTGCTATCTAAGACAAAAAGGTCTGAACCAGTGCATGTAAACGGATTGTCAAATTGGAGAAAGCTTTCTTTCAAAGCCGTGCATTTTTCAAGGAAAAATTTTTGGAAGCTAGCATATTGTTTCTCGTGTCTTAGTGTTTTATTATCCATAACCACTTTTTCACGGAACTCAAAAATAATATACGCGTTATTTCAGGGCCTGCAATGAGACATCTTCTTAACGCCGACGGGTCCTCCGTTAACCCAATAATGCCACCACTTGATTTAACGACAGCGTTATTTTGTTCATGGGCTTCATCTATCCCCATCCCGGAGAATGATGGGTTTCCAGTTTTATGTACTACAAAATTACCTAGAAAAAAAGAAAGCGAAGCACGAGCGGGAATCAATAAAATTCAAATTATATAGGGAGATAATAATTATTAACGTTTCATCTCTAATTTAAATCGTATATTTCCTTAGATTTTTTTTAATCTTGACTTTGTTGGGTATTAAGGTGACTATTCAAAAACTAATCTTTCGAATTTCATATTTTCGACCTTACCATTGAAATCAGTGACCTCAAATTACCCTTAAATTATGATATATCGCATACCACATTTTGTACGGTAAAACAGAGTTTTTGAAAATGCAAAAAAAAATTATATGGCCGCCAGAATGTGCTTATCAAAAAAAAAGTTTTGAAATCATCTTAAATGTTTGTGATAACTATAATTTACCTAATTAATACCAAAAAATACATTTTTAGTAGGAAATATATTTTTTTTCTTCAAAAATAAGTTTTTTTTTTAATGGCCGCCATATTGGTTCCTCAGGGTGGGAGAAGCAAGTGCTGCGGGTCAAATCGTTCTGTTGGGCATAAACATCATCTGTGCCTAGTGGCTTTCTTTCTTCATTATTCGTCAGATTTTTCCAATTTTTATTATATACCGCTTCGGCTATTACTAGTAAGTTTCCTTTCGCCCAGGCGATGTTAGATGTGGAAGGATTAGTCAATTTATCGTGACGACAAGCTTCAATTAGTCCATTTATATTTAGTTGCAATTTTCATTAAGAGACAAGTTGTTTGATTATTTGATTGGTATCCAGCTTGTAACATCTGTATTAGCTTATGGTGTGGTTCTACGCCCAGTATAGTATAACTACGCATATAGCGGAACTTTTCTTCAGTTGAATCCGCTGTTGATGCGCTTCCCTAATCTGAGTGATCTGCTCTAAAGCTGAATTGTTTATCAGGAATCAATTGAATCTTTTTAATAGTCTCTTCTATTTTAATAGCCGTTCTGTGCTTCTTTGTTTTCGTGAGCCTAATCACTTTGTCATCGTCACGTCATGTTCATCTGGTTGTTCATTTAGCCGGCCTTCCCGCTGTGGAGTGTCTGCGAAAGCTTCACCTCTGTCTTTATCAGACTATACCATCCCATGCATTGAGTCTGTGCAATGGTTTTCTCTCTCCTCTGATACGTCCGCATTTGCCACGCATCAGAGAGTTTAATAATGCTGAGTTCTTGTTTTTCTGATCCCATCAGTTGTTCCTGACTTTCTCATGGACTTCCCGTATTTTTCTGCTATTCGCTCTTTCAGGTCCCATATTCCCTCCTATAATTTCCGTTACTTCTAGGAGTTCCTTTTTGTGTAGCTATGGCTCTAAGCTCTCTAGGAAGAGAGAATTATCCATGGGCGTCGTTACGAGGTTTCTCAGGGCGGGGGAGGCAGCACTATAATAAGATCAGTTCCAATAGCGTGGCTAGCAACCGCCGAAGGCGAATTTTTTTTTGGTGCCACGCCCCTTTTTTGAGCATTTTAACGTACTTATTTGAAATCGATTCGGTACGAACTCTCTTTTACTGCTTTCTTGTTCAAAAACTATTTCTAGGGAGGGGCAAATGCCCCCTCTTAGGGAGGGGCAAATGCCCCCCCCCCAAAACGACGCTCATGGAATTATTTTTTGTAGTTAATCCTGTCTCAGTGACTGACTCTCATATTGGAATGTTTTAGACTTGTTTTAACCATTATTGCTACTACACCAGCCGCATTTGACTTCGCAATTATTACACTTTTAAAAATAAATATGAAAAATGGGTCACTATGCTTATAGTCTAGGAGGCAGTGACGGTTTTCGGTACTTATTTTCCCAGTCACGAAACATGGATAGAATTGTAGGGTTAGTGATTCTAAGTAAAATTCATATGTATTTAGGAGGCGTTTTCTGAAGGGCTGAGGCATAAAATGCGTTAGAGCTTACGAATGCATGGCCTTTTTTTTCAGTGATAAAAATAGCTCTACTAATGAGAAGTATACTGAAGTTACGTAAAAAAATAGTCCGGCTAATCTGTGAGTATGGATAATACGTCTGGCGAGTGCGAAATTGAAGAACCCTTCCAAAAATTTTAGCCAGACTCAAAAATTCTTGTTTTGTATCAGCAAGAGAACAAACTATTTGATTACTAGGAAAATAAGTGCTAAAAAATTTCACTGCCTCCTGGAATAAATTATCTGCTACCCCAGTACGAACAAATTGTCAGGAGTTTCAAAAATGGGAAAATTGTTACATAAAACTTTCGTTACATTTAATATAGCTAAAGCAGTTTCACAGTTAAAAGCATTGTAAAGAAAGATGAAAGAGAACTTAATAAGATATAAAGACATCGCAGGTAGTTTTTAAGTTGTTCACGCCGATTCCATCAGAAAATTATTCTTTGGAAAGAAGTTTTATTCTTATTCGTTCAAAAGTCTTCATGTAATGTCATGTCTGTTATATTCAGAGTGTTCATAATTATAGATTAGCTCGGTAGGTGTAGCAAAGATTCGGCTGGTTATGGATTTTTGTGATGAGAATTTGTGTTACTAGTAAGTTGTCCTTATTATCTTCGATGTTATATGAGGTCAATTTTTCGCGAAGTTGCTTGTGTTAGTTCAAATATAGTTGCAATTTTCATTAAGAGACAAGTTTTTTTATTGGTATCCAGCTTGTTACATCTGCTGTATTAGATCATGGTGCTATATTAGGTCGACGCGTCATTTTACGTCCAGTTGAATCCGCTGTTGATGAACTCTTCTATTCTGAGTGGCCGTAACTTAGTGAGGGGCCAGATTTTTTATCGGGATCAATTGCATCTTCTTAATAGTCTCTAATTTTAGGTTGTAGTGGATAACTTTTTATGGCAGTAAAGGAATGATGCTGATGAGATTGTCCTTCTTTGTTCTCGTGAACCTAATCATTTTCGTGCTTTCAGGTTTCCCAGTGTCAGAATGGAGTTAATGTTAATCTAGGTCATCACACCCTTCCCAGGCTTCTCGTCAATCATCCTGTTAAAAATGGCAGTGCGTCTAACGTCCTTCCTGGCTTTTGATGATCCGAACGTTCTATCTTTATCAGAATATAATTAAAAGTTTTCCTCACTGTGAAGTTTCATCATTTTTTTTTTTTTGTTATCCTGGGTATCGGTCATTTAGTATCAGAGTATACCATTTCATGCATTGAGTCTGTACAATGGTAAGATGATGGTTCTCTGTCTTCTCTGATTTGCCACGCAGAGAGGTCAATAATGCTGAGTTTTTGGATCTTCTGATCCCATAAGTTGTTCCTGACTTTCTCATTGATTTCCCGTAGTTTTGTGCTATTTGGTTCTTCAGGTCTCATATTTACTCTTGTATTGTCCGTCACTCATAAGTGTTCTTTTTTACGTAGCTATGGCTCTTACTCCTCTGGGATGTTCTCCGTTCCTGATAGACGCTTCAAAAATACAGTACTGAAAAGTTCCAACTACCCAGAGTTATTGAGCACTGGGAAGTTACCAATCCAATTGTGATTGTGAGAATCCTCTCTTGTAGTAAATCCTTTCTCAGTCTCTATATTGAGAGTCTAAATCGTGATATTGTCACTGATTCTAGACGCGTTTTAACCATTATTGCCACACTAGCAGCATTTGACTGATTAAGACGGTATATCTCATATCCTGTGATCAGAGTATATTTGCATTTTTCATCGTTAGCTTTCTTTTGGTTTCACTCAGAACTAGTTCGGAATCATTCTGCACATGCGCATGTTATATAACGTTCCTGCGATGTCTTAGGTATACCTTAAGTTCTCTTTCATCGTCATTTTTCCGCCACAAAATGTTACCTCTATCTTTCTTTATAATGCTTAACTGTAAAAATGCTTTAACTATATCAAATATCACGACAGTTTTATGTAACAATTTTTCCATTTTTGAAACCCCTAATAATTCAAATTCGAGAAGTAGTCTATATCTCAATGTGGAGTTGAAACTTAATTCCAAAAGAAAAACTTGTAACCTCTTTCTTACTATATACTTGTGACTATATTTATTTGCTTGATTAATAAAAGAAAAAGAAAGAGTAACAATGCGAACGGCAGCTCAAATTGTCGGAGGCAGTGGGTAGCCAATGTTATAGTTTGGCCCGATTTTCCTTCACTTACCCTTTTGGACGCCACTCTTTTTTTTTAGGCGAATAGAGAAACCTTTAGATCAAACTTAATTATTACTTGACTTCTTTGTTAGCTGAAACGAAATTATACTGTCCAAAACTTAAATTCCAACAATAAAACTCAAAAGATATTTAATACAAATAATATTTAATGGAAATCTCCAACGATAAAAAAGACATTTATCTGATTAAGGCCAATCAATAACTATTAATATGATTTAAAGGATTTAATAAAAAATGAGGAAAAATAACTAGGAGTTACATTATCCCATTTTAGGATTTATTAAAGAATTATGTAAGCTTCGCTTGGAGATCTTAATTCCAAAGAAGGAAACATGAATAATAACCTAATTCAGGGGCTACCTAAGTGATTTGATTCTAGAACCTTTCACGGTAATCCACATTAATTGTTATGGGGTTATTTTAAGATCCAAGGGCCACTTTTATAATGATAATAATATTTTGTTGATCAATTTAAATCTTAGTATAAGATTAAATAAGTTTGAAAAATAATAAAAAGAATTTAAAAGAATAAAAAATAGTGCACTAGCCTTAATCCAGCTGGAGACTCCATAACATCACAACTTGTGAAATTCCACCCTAGGAATTCATCCCCAAAACTCCAGTGACATCACAGCCACAACCATATCGTTGAGGGCCTCAACGATTATACACCAAACTTAAATTTTCGATTCCATCACCAGGTAAGTATCTTCAAAACAGTTTGTGAAAATCCACACCATCCAAAGCATTAAATTTAAACTGAGGCTCAATTTTAAACTCAAACTTAGGACTCTAAAAAGAAATATAGGTACTCGTCAATATTTTTCTAACCACAAATAAAAAACACCGAAATTCTCACCTCTTTAGGACACTTTGGCAAGCCAAATTTAACAAAACTGATACGTCCTGGACATCTCCATAATCCAACAGGCCTTAGAGGGATACTAAAAAAGGATGAAAATTCCTATTTACAGGTGTGCAACAGGTAATGTTGAAAACAACCTACCTCAATAAAATCCACAAAACCTCCTCAAACAGCAGACCATCGGGCCAGGAAAATAACTGGAGCCTGTCAATGGACCCAGGGCCGATTCGTTGCGGGAAATCTTTTCGAGATTTTCCCAACGAAAATTCGGGATCGGCCACCAAATTGGCACAGGCTCAGGGAGCAGGATCTTCGCTCCGCAAGTATTTGTGGAGGAAGACTTTCAGTTTTTTTTTTTTGGAATTCCCTAATACATTGTTTAAAGAAAGTAGTACTCTTGGGGTAGCAGATAGTTTATTTCGAATTTGCTTTCTTTCAACTATGTATTATATAAAAAAAATGGGCTCTGTAATTTTAAATTCAAAAATTTGTGTGGATGAAGACTTTGTGTTTCTTTTGATTTCAAATTTTAACTCCAGTTTGAGTCATGGACTACTTTTCCAATTTAAAAATAGAATCGTTAAACATCGCAAGGTAAAACCTAGACCAAGTTTAAGACTTGAACAAGCTTCAGGAGATGCGAGCTGTGAAGGCTGCACAGAAGATTCTTTTCGAACAAGAACTGAAGAACGACGCCGCGTCCAATCCAAGAAACTTAAGACTTTTTCCTCGCCCTGTGACCTCGGAGAGCGAGCTGGAAGCGGAATATCGAGGTTCTGTTCTCGAGAAGCTCGAAAAAAAAGGCCCTCTGGCCACGGCTCTGTGACTGAGACACAAGTCTACGCTCTTGGTGGTCGGCAGGAAAGAGTCACAAGCAGTCTCGTGCGCAGCTGCCAAGAAGCCCTCACGTTACCCTACCCGTTGAAGGTACTAGTTGTTCAACGGTACAAAGAAGATTGAATTCGAAGAAAATCATCTTCGATCATGTCCTCATCGTTAGGAAGCACAGCAAGAGGTTTCTTAGATCCGTACCGGATTATAATCTATAGGACGGTGATTAAAACTCTCACAGATTTGCGTATCAGATACAGGAAGACAAAAAGTTTCACCCACCAGTCAAGAAATTCTTCAAAGAATTTTATAGTCTAGAAGAAGGATCCAAAGATCTGGCATGAAATGGATCGTATTTGGAGGTAAAAACCGAAATAAAGATTCATCAAGACCAACCTCAGTAATGCTACAGATGGAGGAGACATGGCGCAATGTATCTTGCTACAACTTCACATGATCCGGACATCGTGCTATAGCTATCAAAGATGCCCTTGATAGCCACAGCCTGCTCCTCGAAAACAGGCCAGGACTGCTCGTCACCACACAAGAAGTGCGGCAAGGAATCCTGCAATTTCTCAGGAAGTTTCACGAAGGGCTCAAACGAACATAACATGTAGCACCTGATTAAAAAAATTGTGACAAGTGAGGAAGTTACGAATTCACCAATCGAAAATTATCACATGGAATGTCGGAGGATTAAGAGCTCGAACTCTACATGTCGAAGGACTATTGGAACAGACCATGAATCCGACATCTTCGCTCTGCAGAAGACCAAGCTTTGTTTTGGTTCGAAATTTGGAACGATTCTGGGATTGCGCAGAACTGCTTGCGTACAAAAAAATATTGGGGACTGTTCTAATACTAATTCTGAACCGATTCGGAACCAAAAATAAAAAAACAAAACAAGCCGCATATCACAAAATTCCACAACAGTTCGTCCTTCAGAGCAAGATCGCAGGTAGTTTTTAACACCATCAGAAAATAGTTCACCTCGATTGATGTTGCTTATGGTCAGTGATTTCTATTTTGTTTCGTGACGTTCTAAATGCTTTGGAACGAGATCCGCAAATAAGAACGTCACCTAGGAACTGCATAGGTATAAAAGTTTCATGCGAATGTGGAGAGGCAAATAACGAACCACTGGAAATGAGAATCAAGGCGCATCGAGCCGACACAAAGCAAAGCCGCTGAATCAGGAATAGCTCAACATCATGTACGAAATAAACAACATACAGTACAGTGGTCAGACACAAAAATAATTGACAAATAATAACATTGGAGGAGAATATGAAAAACAATTCTGAACAACTTCCTAGAATAGAATATTACCAATATCAATTATTGCTATTAGAATAGCTTAATAATTCTGATTAATCCCAATAACTATCACAATATAGGTCGCGTTATTGGTAAAAAACAAATAAATCGGATCCTGATAATACAAATAAATCTTCCGTCACTATCAACAGTGTTCTTCATTTTTGCAATAGCAAGTTCAACACAGCCTTGCCTAAACGATCAACTGAATCTTTAATATACCTACCATTACCACCATTACCCACAAACTAAACTCGACACATTTAAAACATTTTACCACCAATGCGTCCCGTTCTTACCACAGTAAATTCTGCCGTATGATGCGGCATTCTTCGCCATGCGTTGTTACTGATTTATCGTAATGAAATGTAAAACTTGATAAAGATGGTCATAAAGCATCGCGGGTATTCTCTGCGAGACGCTGCTTTATTCTGCTCATTGTTTATTGCTCGCTGCCTGAAACAGATTGCCTGAAATATCCATTGTGATGATTTAGGTAATTCGCGGTTTTTAACTTGCACGAGAGAGTTGCGACCGGTTGCCCCTGGTTGCGTGTTTACTGGTGGGAATTGTTGTGCTCCGGTTTTAAATAAAATATAGAGTTATGTTTCGCTTTGCAAAGTTAAAAATCGAGGAGCCACTTACAATGAACGGAGCGTCAATTTGCATAATTGAATTTAAGCTCAAAATTAGCGATCATCAAATTTATAACGTTAAAAGCAAATATAAATGAGGATGGTTTATTATTATTTACGTGTATGTTTGCACGTAGGTAGTCAGCTTTTCGCCTGTTGAAATTTCGATGGCAGAATTTCAAGGGATTTTTAAAATAAACCCTGTAATTTTTGAGGTCTTGTCGTACAGCAACACGAAAAATATTGAAACTTGCACACGCAAGTGCTAGAAAAATAGGATCGGAGATATTTGCTGCAAGTGCAAGAAAACACTTGAGAGAAATAGATGTGCGCATGCTTGTCATAAAAATCCCTGCAAGTTTTCTCACTGATGAATATGAAAATAGCGAATTGTAAATTGGCCTCACTACATGAACTGGGACGTTGTTTGAAAAATCAACTAGTACAGTCTGCAGATAAATCGAGTATAAAAATGCACCAAACAGCAGATTTGATATTGATGGCCGCATTGTCCATAATTGATGAAATAAGAGGTAAAAGTTCACGATTCAGGTCTCTGCATCCAACCTGCTTCCTAACAATCTGAATATTTTCTTTCGCTCTATAGCCAGACTCTTCTGTTCCAGCTTAACTCAGTCTCAAATTCCCTCTTCTTGGCACCAGTCGATGTTCCTGAGATCAAGGAAACCCGTTTAACCTTCAAAAACAAAAAATCTCAGGCTATGACGACATATCCATTAGACTACATTATGCCATATAAACGATAGGGGTTTAGAAAGCGCTTGGAGATGGAATGAATGATTTCTTTGACAAAGGTATATTTCCTAATATCCTTAGGCATGCAGTGGTTGTACCTCTTCACAAAAGAGAAGACTCAGATTCTCCAGCAAATTCCGTACTTTTTTTCTTCTTCCTTCACTTGGTAAACTGATTGAGAAACTGGTCAAAATTAGAGTTTTTCCATCCCACAATCTAAACAGGATACTCTCCGATATTCAATATAAAATGAGCAACATCTGCGGAGTGCCTCGGGGTTCTATACCTGGCCCCCTTTTGTTCTCGATCTGTATTACCGTATTACTGATCTAGCTTCTCTAAGGGTCGGGGAAAGTATTGAACTTTCCGCTGACGACACGTCTATTTTCTGGCATGCAAACAGTTGAGAATTCTTGGGACGCGTGATTAATCTAAGACCAATATGTTAAATTTCCAGTGCTCATTATCCAATATCTCCTAATGTAGTAATGCAGTAATGATTATTTCATTCATCCCACCGCCTGTGCTAAGTTTCTTGTAGTTACAGTGGATGAGAGTCGAGCAGCATATTTGTGGCACTCTTTAGTAGATTATCATCTGCTGTTATGCTTTCAGAGTACTCTCAGAGCAGTTAGCTGCGAGCTCTCAGGTCCACATATTTTTCTCAGTAACGCATGACTTATGGAATTGCATTTCGAGATTGTTGCAGTACTACAAATTTCAACTCCATATTTATTTTACAAAAAAGATCCCTTAGGTTTATGCTTAGAGTTTCCTTCCGACAATCTTCCAAATCTAGCTTCATTTCTCATAGCATATGGTGGTTTTAGTTCCCCCTACCTGAATAACATTTGTATCAAATTACGTTTTTCTAATTTTTTCACTTTCAGAGATATTCGCATTGAAAGTTTTCAAATTGACACCCTGTATATAATAGAAAGTGTTTTCCTGGTCTATACGTCTTATGACGGTTTTACAGCAAACCGACTAGTTGACTTGCTGTTTTGTTGCTGTTTTAGAAAACAAAAACTCAACTGTTTTTAACGATAAAACTGTTCACACTAAACAGACAAAAATTAGTTGCTGTCGAGTTTTTATTTTCTGTCGTTTTACATCAGAGAAACGGTTTCAGTTTTGTTTAGTTCAATTCAGAAAGTAAATAGGTGTTCATTGTTTTATAAGGTCTGTTCCCACAGGAGTCTCTGACAGTCTGCAAACTGTCAGTAAGCATCGCCCATACATGTTTTCAATGCTGTCGTTACAAGATAAATCTGTAACTCAGCTGAGCGATTGTTTCTGACAGGTTGCAAACTGTCAGAGACTCCTGTGGGAACAGACCTATAATATTTATTAAGTGTGAAGAGTCCACCAGCAAGTCAAGTTTGAATTTTGTCATATTATAGATTGTCATTGTATTTTACTGTTGAATTTAATAAAATATTTTCAAAAACAAATATTGTTGTGGTTAATCCGAACTGCAACAATGTGGCGCAGTTGCTAGATCATGAAAATGGAACAAAAGACAGAAGTTCTCTCAACTTTCCTAAAGAATCAACAAGATATTTTATCAAAAGTCAGCATGATTTTTTGGATCAAATTTCCAAAATTTAACTCCAAATCAAGCCAAACCATATTATGAAGTGTTTCGGATGGAAACCCTGGGTAATAGTATCACAGAATTTCATTATGATCAGGAAACAGGGAGCACTTTTGATGTATGGTACAAAAGATCTCAAAGCCTTTTCACAGAAGATGCCAAAAATATTTCAGACCCCGCAAAAGTAAGATTTCTAAGAAAATTAGAGTCACAAATCCATGAAAGATATGTCAATTCCATTTTACCTAAGGGAATCAGAGATTTAACCTTTAGTGAAACTGTGAACACACTAACCCAGTTGTTTAGTAAAAAAGCTACAATTTTCCACACAAGATACCAATGCATGAAGTTGAATAAAAATGAATCGGAAGATTTCATCGTATTTGCTTCACGTGTCAACAAAATATGTGAACAATCCAAAATAAATTCACAAACGAATTTTATTGTTTAATTTTCACTTGTGGCTTATAATCGAGTAAAGATAGTGAAATACGAACCAGAATTTCATACAAATTAGATTCTTATGGCAATGATCAACATACAAACATAGAAAGTTTGATTTCTGAATGTCAGAGGATTGAAAATATAAAGAAGGACGCCCAAATGATTGAAGATCCGTCTCTCAATGTTAATGCTATTTCGAATAGAAATAAAGATTTACCAAATCCAGGTTTCCAGCAAAATTTTCAGTTCAAGCACAACTTTAAACCGTTTCGACATGAGAAATAAGCAAATGATTTCCAGGATGGTTATGCAGTTCCGTTCCAAGCAACCCGTGCTGGTATTGCGGCGAACAACATTTTGCAAATTTTGTTCATTTAAAGAACACTCATGTCAAAGATGCCATATAGTAGGTCATAAAGAAGGGTCTTGCTATTTCAGGAACAAAAATAAAAGTTTTAAGACAAATTATAATACGAAAAATGCAAGATCAAATGCCATTTATGATGTTAATCCTATTGGGTTAGTTAGTCAACTTCCTTACAAGAAATTAGTATCCCTACGAATGGAAAAATGCCAAGATGATTCTACTAGACAAGCCCCCCAAAAAAAAAACGACGACGAGACAACAAAATACAGGCCTCTATGCTTAATAGATGTTATAGCCAAGACGTATGAGCATCTACCCAACAAGAGACTCACATCAGGGATTCAGAGCAAAGGTGGGCCAACGACCTGCAATTTGGCTTTACTAGGGAAAAAACAACGATCGATACAGTGAGACAAATAACTGACACAGTAGACGGAAAGATCGGAGGATGGCATGGACTGATACTGGTAGGCATAAAGAATGCATTCAAAACAGCTCCTTGGCAAGGCATTATGAGTGCATCACGAAAAAAGGCATAAGTAAGTACTTGGTCAATATTATAGGGTCATACCTCGAGGATAGGCGAGTCATAATAGACAACCAAACAGAGCGTCAAACATATGGCAACGTTCCTTAGGGTTCGGTGCTCGGTCCAACCCTGTGGAATATACTGTACGACAGCGTTATGAAAATAGAAATCCCCAAAGGAGTGCAGCTGATCTGCTACGCAGACGACCTAGCGGTGCTAGTAACGGGGAACTGCGACCAGGAAATGATGAGGCACGAAAACAAGGCCCTGGAAAAAATAAGAACGTGGATCGACGGAAACCATCTAAATATCGCCTCAGAAAAGACTGCTGCTATAATATTAAACCGTAAATGGAAGAGATAATCTCAAGCAAATTTGTCCGCTACTTGGGCATAACCCTAGACAGGGGTCTTTGGATGACCAAGCACGTAGACGAATCTTGTGAAGAAGCCATGAAAAGGTCATGAAAGCTCTATGCGCACTTCTTTTAAACGTAGGAGAACCAAGACCTGGAAGAAACGAGTACTGACAATAGGAATGTAGTCATACTCTACGGCTCCTCGGTGTGGCTCAATGCCATGTACCACCAAAAATACAACGAACAAGTCAGATCTCGACAATTAATTACCGCGGTATGGGTATGTAGCGCGTATCGTACGGTCTCAACAGAGGCAGCGTTCCCGATCGCTGGATTGGTGCCGCTCGACTTACTAGCGGAAGAATATGTTCTTTACAATATCCGTAAAGAAGTGAAACGGGAGAATCTGAGGAAGGGAACCCTAGCGAATAACTGGCAGGTGGTCGCACAGACTTATAAGACAAGTCGACACTTGGATAAACCGTAAATGGGGAAACACAAACTACCAGATGACACTGTTCCTGACAGGATACGGATCCTTCGGTGCATACCTCCACAAAATAGGCAAAAAAAAACAAGAAAAATGCAATTACTGCGATACTAGGATCGACGATGGCGAACATACGTTTTTCCACTGCCCAAGATGGGAACTAATGCGAAAAAGAGCAAATATAGCCGCACGTGCCACATTAAGCCCCAAAAACGTGATAAACACCATGATGGAAAACCATCAGAGATTTTATAGAGAAGGTAATTTTTACAAAGGAAAAAGATGAAAGACAAATGGAACTTATAATTATAAATTAAAGCTGTAAAGAGAAAGGTAAACGCTACATAGAATGCGTTTCATTCCGCAACTTCTCCTGAAGCAATATCTAAAAAAAAAAGTCAACTTCTGGAAGAAAATTTGAAGAAATTAAAGACCACATGCGTGAATCTTTTCTTATAATTGAAAAAATTCATATGACTACTTGCTAATTTTATGCGGGGCAGAATGGTAACCTAGACTATTTCGCCCTCTAATTTTATGCGGGGCAGAATGGTTCCCTAGACCATTCCGCCCCGATCCGTTCTGCCCCGAATTTGATTTAAAAATATTTTCAAAAAAATAAAACAATATCATTGAGGAAAAATATCAACACTACCACCACTAATGCTTGACATCATGTACTACGTGAAAAATATAATAACAATGACTTATTATTTGTGTACAATACTTACTTTGTCATTAAATTTCACACAAAAATATAAAATTTATTCAAAAATATGGACATGTATGAATTCCGTTGGACTAAAGTTGTTTTCGCACTGGCATTTATCAAAACATAATAGAGTATATTCTAGGGTATAGTTATAAGGCGTTTTCGAATTACTATTTTGGTTGCAGCTGGTGTTAGGAGTTCCTATTTTCAACGCAAAAAGACCAATAGCTTATTCAGTAGATAAAGTTGACCAATAACTTCAAAAGTTGCAAGAAAAAAATATCATATCATTAGTTGAATATTTTGATTGGGCAATTCTAATTGTGGTTACAAAGAAACAAAACGGAGATGTCAAATCATGCGGCGATTACCCTACTGGTCTCAATAAAGCTCTTCTACCACATGATTCCCCTCTTCGAATAGTCGAAGAAATTTTTTCAGTTACAAAAATCATTGACCTTTCTGATGCTTTCCTTCAAATTCAAGAATCAAGAAAATATTTAACAATAAACACTCATTATGGATTGTTTCAACACAATAGAATGCCATTTGGTATAAAAGTTGCCACAGCCATTTTTCAACAGGTTATGGATACCATGTTATCAGGTCTGAAAGGAACCACGGCATATATCGATGACATTTTAGTATCAGGCCAATCAAAGGAAGTACAATGTCAAAATTTAAATCTTGTCCTAAGGCGTATAGAAGAATTGAAAAAATAATATACGGGATGTCCCATTTAAAAAAACACAACTTTTTTCAATATTCCAAAATCGGAGGCATCTGGAGAAAAATTGGTCATGCCACTGGATTCTCCTTGAAAAACTGCCTCTAGAAAGTATTTTTCGTTTTTGGATATTTTGAATAATAAGGAAATTAGAGAGTCTTTTGAAATTGGACAAACTTTGAAAAGTGCCCTGTATTTCCTAAACGCATCAAGTTAGCCGTGATTTGTCTTCGCCATTGTTATTTTCTCAAAAAAAGAGCTCGAGAATGTGCTCCCAGATTTTTGATATCTCTGCTGGATTTCGATATAGCCTATTAAAACATCGAAAATGGGCCACCCTGTACATAATGATTGGTCAACAAACAAAAAGGATATAGAAAATTATGCACTCAATTTTTATTATAGACAAGAATCATTATCCGTTGTTAAAAGTTGTGTAATGTTTGGAGACAGAATAGTCATACCATTAAAATTTCGAAATTCTCTTCTAAACTCACATACTGGTCCTCCTGGACAAGAAACAATGAAATCCATAGCACGTGGATAGGTTTACTGGCCAAATATAGACAGGGGTATTATAAATTTTGTGCGAACCTGCGAAGAATATGTAGAAGTTTCAAGAAGTCCATCAGTAATTTCTCCAGTAGCATGGTCTATTCCAAAGGGTCCATGGCAACAAATACATATAGATTTTATTGGTCCAAACAACGATTATTATTATTTAATTATTGTTGATGCCTATTCAAAGTGGCCTGAAGTTTTTGAATCTAAAACAATTACGCCAAGCTTTACAATATCAAAATTAGAGGATTTGGAATTGTTGAAACAGTTGTATCAGAAAATGGCAGTCAATTCACTTGCAACGAATCTAAACAATTTTGTCAGAAGAATGGTATTGAACATATTCGCACAGCAGCATATTGGCCACAGTCAAATGGTCAGGCAGAAAAAAGAAAGCCTTCAATTTTCTATCATCTAGGGTTAGGTCTTCACGTTCATGCGGGAGGCTTAGAAAGAGGGTTACTCTTGACTAAAGCCTTACTTTAATATTGATGAATTCTTTGGTGACACTTTGTGAACATATTTTTAACGTAAACTTTATTTCACGAGGGTTCATACTTTTTGCCTTACTTTTTTAAGAAATAGAAATTCACTGAAACGAATCAATGACGCCAAAAACGTTTGTCGGTTCTTAAACCAGAAGTGATTCATTTTAATTTGTCAAAAAAATTGAATGTGTTATATGAATTAATCTACGACAACCCTTTTTTTCAAGTTATGACGTGTTCGATGTCAAAAGTATGAACCCTCGTGAAACGATCTGTAGGTAAAATTTCAAATTGTTCTTATAGATATTTAGTTTTATTATTTAAGTTCATATACTTTGTCAATAAAAAATTTTTTGTGGACAATAAAGTACATACTTTTTGATTTGATTTGATGAAACTGTACAGATACAAAGATATAGCGACTCTAAAAAACAATTAGGTATAACTGACGCTAAAATCCATTTAAAAGATATCATGAAAAAGGGCGAATTTTTGTGAAAATGACTCTCATAAACAAGAAAAGACGAAATTTGCGCAAAGGGCATTTAAGCTGATGAAAAATGCTGAAAACAAAAGAACTTCAGCAATATACGAGTAACTTGACGGGACCATAGAAAACTATGAAAAACTGAATGAGGAAACCAAGGAGACTGTGATTCAAAATTGATATAGAAAAATAACAATCGAAATTGAAGAATAACTAAAATATGAAGCAATTCTCATTATGTAGGTAAGTACCAATGGGAAAAAAATCATGCTCTCCAAGGCTTTTGCGTTCAAGCTCGGACAAGTAATGAACTAACTTCATTTAAATAAACGGTGCAATTTTGAAACGTTGCCATCATGCTAATGATCCATTATATGCACAATATTTTTCCCCCAAAACCCATATTTATTCATCCTGTGAAATTTGGCAATATGTGAGCTCGCGAATCATGAAAAATGTTATGTACAGACTTTTACATCAGACCATTTTAATTGAAGTTGGTGAAGGTTTTATACAGATAGCCAAATTCAGCCGTTTAAAATTGGATTATTCTTAAAGGCGAGCCGTTTTAAAAAGCGACATCCCGGACAATACTTATCTGTTGCGTTCTTTTTAGGGTAAACAATAGCGAAATGCAAAGGAGACGATTCAGTGTCAAGCACTGGACAATGGATTGGATCATTATATATTCTGCATCACATCCAATTTTGCAAAAGGGGGAGCAATCCGGGTTATAACAATAGAGGCTGGTTCTGTTCGCAACGAGTTTTGATGAGAGCAAAAAGATAAGAATACGCGGACAATACGCACGTCAGTCAATGATTAATTAGCTCGTTCTTCTTCTTTCTTCTTATAGTTTTTTACTATCTACGAACAATAATTTTGACCAGCTGGTTTTTCAATCATTGCTGTGTGCTGACTTTTTGGAAACTACCTATATCTACAAGATTTAGTTTAAAACTAGTCTAATTACAACATTTAATTACTCATCATTAATTTAGTCTAATTAAAATTCATATCACACTATTTGTGCTCCATCTAATTGGTATTTATTGTTGTTTATTCTCGACATCATTAATTGGTTCTATTTCCGCTCATATTTTTGCCATTTACATAACAAACTGATTCGATTTAATCTTGTGAGATTCACACTATAATCAAGTTCATAAATTTTATATTTAACGGAAATTGTTTTTTTTTTTTGAACATCAAATTTATTGGATTGTAAGTAAGGATTTCCTGAACGATCTTGAGTATCTATGTGACTTTTAATAAACTATTATTAAGCTTACCACACTAATAAAAAAATTAATATTTGTATTAGTCTAAAGCTATTGCCCCTTTGCATTAGATTCTCAATGATAAAGAATTTAAAATTTATTAAAATAACCTCTCTTATTAAATATAGAGAACAAAAACGAAATTAGAGACTTTTGTCACCCCTTATTAGGCAATAATTCACTTACGCTCCTCTATAATTGGATCCTCAAGAATCGGACACCCTCTCAGTCAGAGTTCGCCTGAAGGGATAGAGCCAGTAGAGCCCAGCGTCTTTTTGGAACAATGGCGCAATCAATATAATAGAAGGACACTGGGATTCAATTATTGATGCGGTCACCTCGGAAAGCACTGTACTAATGGATGTGGCAGGACTCCCTCTTGGCTTGCTCCTTAACCTTTAAACTTTATTGTAAAGTGCATCAGCAGCACTTATATTTCGCGGTCTGTCTTAGAGCCAGTCTAAAAGCTCTATCAATTTATCAGTTGATATTGTTAAGGATACAAAATAAGAGAAATCCCTCAGCTAATAGCCAAATAATTTTCTCATGAATCTCTTTATTTTAGACTTATCTCAAAACATTGTTTTATTCAGAGCAAGAAAAATCCAGTCGGCATCCTTTGTACCATAGAATCCATTCTTCCCCGGCTCGCTTGAAAATCTAAATACGAATAAGGACATTCTTTAGTCTGTAGATAAGTAGGCATGTCAAGCGATTCCTTTGGATGTAAATTTGTACCAAGACACTTGTGCGTAAACTATAGATTACAGCATGTATCTTTCTTGTAAGTTGTTTTGTACGAGAAATGCGATGGTCATTTTTAATAACGTGTTATTATTTTGCCCACATACTGGGTGGTCATATTTTATCATTGCCACAGCTATTTTTTTTTTGCTCGTACACTTTGCATAATTATTATTTTCTTAAGTAAGAAAGTGAACGATCGGAATTTTAAATTGATTATTATCGTAACAAAATAGAGCAAGATTCTGGTTAATTTTATTCAAATATTTCTTATAAGTATTGCATGCTGCAATTATGCAAATTTAATGAACGAATTAATAAATGCGGTAGTTCAAATTGGTGTTAGAATGTTAACAATGTGTCGACTTTTTGAATGTTGAGCAGGAAGAGATCATTTACAATCTGACTTTACGTTTTGAAGTTTGTCCCGATTTTTTTTTTTGGTTACAAATGTACTTCTTCATTTGTCCGTGAACTTCCCTCTACTTTTCAGGCTGCCTACGTAGGTAATTTCTTTATATTTTCAAACCAACTTGTTCAGTGGTTTACTCCATAATATGAAAAAGTATTGGTATTTACAGTGAACGTTAATACGTGCAACCCTATCACTGCTTATACCAGGAGCATTAGAGCCTATGCGAAGTATATTCGGTATCTTCACTCGAGTGGCAAATTTACTTATTTTGTCATAATTCACTGAACACATGTTTTAGGTTAACAAAAGTAGTATTCTCCAACCATTGTCTAAAACAATATAGCAGACATTTTGAGCTATTTTGTTTTGTGTCCTCAATAAAATTATAATGAACAAATTCTTGGGTTGTAGGACAAGAATCGTGGAAAAATGGAAACTATTCCATTTCGGCAACGTTTCGACTTTAATCTAGTCTTTTTCAAGCCCTAAAATAAGATACAGAGAGTTGGCGCCGAATGGCATTACAAAAGTGAATCAAAAGTAAATAATTTATTTCTTCTTGCTCCACTCAACATCAGTGCTGCCAGATCAGTTTGAAGAAGATTAAAAAAAAAAATTTAATTAGAAATATTTCATATAAATATAAATAAGGAACCGCTGGTAATGTATTTTCCCAGCCGGGTAACTATGATGAGTACGTTCGAAGACTGTGTTGTAGAGTGGAGTGGGCCAAGAAGATATTATTCAGGATCCAGACATCTTGTCAATATTAAAAAACAAATTAAATACAAAAAAAGTTAAATATAAATTAAATATATTAAAAAAATAAATATATAAAAACAAACAATAGTAAAAATTAAACATTAACAAATTACAAAACCACACATTAAAATTAAGTCAATTAACTCCAAAGTCAGAAGTCATTAATAATATCTATAAGGACTACATATTACCATCTATCTAAGATACTTGGTTATTCTGCCTGTAAAGTCTGTTTTTTTTAAAGGTAATTTCCCAAGACAAAAGTTAGTAACTATGCTGGCAACACAAGCCTTTTCTACATAAAAAATTTGAAAGCATAGACAATTTTACATTGTATTGCCAACACAATGTCATTTTGAATTTTATCTTAAAAAAAAAGACAGCCTTTATGATTTCAATAAGTTACTGTATACACTACTCAACCCATCCGTGTCAGTTTTAATATTCACTGTAAGATCTCTCATACTTATGTGGATCATCTCACTCAGTTTTCTTTTGTAATCATTAATCTGCATCCAAAATCCTGACCTGACATCCCCGAACCTAAACTTGTGGCCATTGTCGAAATGGTGCTTAGCCAGTGCAGTTTTATCCTCAATATATTGTTTCTCATTTCGACAGTCGTATTTGTGTTGTTTAATTCTTTTTCGAGGTATTGCTTAGTTTCTCCCACAGATATTTTATTACATCCACATGGAATTGTGTAAACTAGTGAACTTTGTTTATCTTGAGGAACCTGGTCTTTCAGTTTAGTGTAGATAAACGCTGTTCTTTCTAGATTATGGAAGGCTAGGAAAACATCAGAGTTTCGGAAGCATCTTGCTATTTTCTGGGAAAGCCCATATGGAGGGAAATGTGAAATAAATTTTCTGTTCACCCACTTTCTCTTTTTTTAAATAGGAATTTAGTAATATTTCTATTTCCATTAATAACACCCATTTTGTTGGAAATGGGGTGATTTGAATGGAGATTCAACAGTCTGCCAGAGCTGGTGGGTTTTGTGTATCAATTTGTTGCTAGTATCCCATTCCATTTGTTCTGTGGTGTATCACAATATCTAAAAAGCAAATTTTCTTGTTGTTCTCTACTTCCATTGTGAACTTTAAGGATTGATGGTAGCTGTTAAAGGTTTGTAGTTACAAATCTAACTTATGGAGCTGCCAATATTGTTCCATCAACATAAACAAAAATGAAGGGAATAGCAAATGGTAATTTTTCAAAAACTTCAGTTATAAGGTGGTTCATAACTAACATCCGTTTTCCGACGGAAGATGTCCGAAAACCCTTCTATTCTGACATAATCGTATAAAAATATGTCAAAATAGAAGGTTTTTCGGACATTTTTCGTCGGAAAACGGATGCATGAGACTCCGGCTTAACTTGAAAAAAAAAGGGTTGTCGTAGATGAGTTCATAATGACACATTCAATTTTTTGACAAATTAAAATAAATTACTTCTGGTTTGAGAACCGACGAACGCTTTTGACGTCATTGATTTGTTTCAGTCAATTTTTATTTGTTAAAAAAGGA
Organism: Ceutorhynchus assimilis; assembly: GCA_917834065.1. Taxonomy (NCBI): domain Eukaryota; kingdom Metazoa; phylum Arthropoda; class Insecta; order Coleoptera; family Curculionidae; genus Ceutorhynchus; species Ceutorhynchus assimilis. The sequence continues at coordinate 26,980,142 of OU892287.1, forward strand.
AGTCAAAAAGTATGAACCCTCGTGAAGCAAAAGGTCTGTTTCTGCAGAAATCACAAACCAGTCAGAGTGAATTTTATTGGTTGAAACTAGTTTTCTGACTGTATTCAACCAATGAAATTCGCTCTTACTGGTTTGTGATTTCTGCAGAAACAGACCTAAAATTTAGGTACCTACCAGTTGTTTTGGAATGTTAGTGAATGGGCTGACAACATCTAGGGAAACCAGCACATAATTTTCAGGTATTCTTTGTTGTTTTATTATTTCTGAAAATTGGAAGGAATTAGAGATGTTGAAGGGAAAGGTGGATATTATAGGGTTGAGTGTGTTATGCAAATACTTAGTCAAGTTATAGCCAGGTGCATTCATACAGCTAACCACAGGGCGGTGGTGTAGGCAGGGGCGTCGCGTCGGGGGGGGTACTGGGGGTAATTACCCCCCCCAGGATCGAATTATCAAGTGAAAACACGATGCCAAAAAGAAAATACATAATATATTGAAGAAAATACATTTTTGTTTTGTTTTATTTTTTTCACAAATGAAATAATTGTTCTGGAAAAGTGAATGACCTTGAAATTTGCGAAAAATTTCGCCTGCGGTGCGTTTTTGGAGGGCGCCCCCTCAGCCCCCCGTACCATTTACCCCCCCCCCCAGACTACTGGTCACGCGTCGCCACTGGGTGTAGGCCACTTTTGTGTGTCTTTCGCAACAGTCTAGTTTTGGTGGAACAGAATTATGGCGTTCCAATTTTCTCTCCTCATATTTCGATATCAGACCTTCAGACTTCAAGTGTGCGACAATCCTGTTTCTCTGAAACCTATTGGTTGGGTCCCGATTTATTTGTTGGTAGTATCAGTGACACCTTACATTTCAAGAACTTTCAGATGATATTCTGTTTTTTCCATGAGGACGGTTGAGTTTTCTTTATCAGATTTACTCACAATGATGTTTGGGTGATCTTTCAGGAGTTGTTTCGTTGTTCTCACCTTAGTTCCAAGGCTAGACCTAGCTGTAACTGTACTGTTGTTAGTGTAGTAATTGGCTTATATGTTTGTAGTTCTTGCTCTGAAGCAGTCCTTTTCATCAGCTGAAATTCTTTTATTAGATATGCAATGTTCAAGGTCTTTTATGATAGTTGGGATTAGCAACTCAGGTGTTGAGAAGGGTAGTCCAAACTTATAGGGCCCCAACTTAGAACTGTTTCCACATCCTGTGGGAGTTGTACTGGTGTAATTATAGAGATAGTTCTGTACGGTATGAATATAAATGTAGGCTTTTTCCTTGGTTCTTGGTTGTTTGTGGGATGAAATAAAAGGTCCAGGTGAAATTGGATTGGTTGTAATAGCAAATAGTCGAACAAATATGATGGGATGGGATAGAGTGTCTCGTCTTTTGGGATTAGGTTTTTGCAAAAAATGGCAGCCACGTCTTTAGCCTTTTACTCACTTAATTAGTGCAAAGGGTGTCGGCTTTCGTCTTCGTCTTTATATAGGTAATTATAGGAGTGACACGGCTCTTCACTGCCAATAATTAAACAACTCAGAATTGCACTCGTCTTTCGTCTTTCTTCTTTTTGAATTAGGTACGCACGCTACTTATTGCCCTGACCTGATCCATGGCAAGAATGGCCGAATGGCCGTCCCCCCTCGCGTAGTACGCTCACACCGACTTTTTCCCATAATGCCCCATCAAACGTGCTTGTCATTGCTTTTTGTAGGTGTGTTCATTTAATTTAGATTAAATGCACCACTTGAACAAAACAGAACAGAATAGAACAAAACGGAACAGAACTAAATATGTACACCTACATTATATATCCTTCTGTGTGGACTTTAAAGACTCAAACTTCCTAATATTTATTTGCTTCACCTTTCCAAATTTTGAATTGAGCCTACCATCATTTTCCCTAACACAGTACAAGAATATTTCATTCGGTATCAATTCTTTAAGTGCTCTCTTCCGAGTTTCAATCAATGGGGTTGTGCCTTTCCAATATGTAATGTCAATTTCCAAGTTCAATAAGGATTTCCTGAATTTTTCTGTAATTTTGTCTACTCTCTTTATAAAAGGATGTGTTTCGGAGTAAACTGGATAGATTCGGCGCCAACTCTCTGTGTCTTATTTTGGGACTTGAAAAAGACTAGATCAAAGACGAAACGTTGCCGAAATGAAATAGTTTTCATTCTTCCACGATCCTTGTCCTAAAAGCCAAGAATTTGTTCATTTTAATTTTATTGGGGACACGAAATGGCTCAAAATTTTCAAGAGGTCTCTTCACAAACATCATAAACATTTACGGTGAGCAGGCGCAGAAAATGGTGGAGATTTGGTCAAGAGAATTGCCGAGGTTGGCAAACTTAAAAATCAGGATTTTTTTTAAATTGAAATGTAGGTCTAATGAGATTCTCCCTAAACATTTAAATGCCAATATAAAATGTATCTATCCAGTTTACCCCGAAACACATCCTTCTATAAAGAGAGTAGACAAAATTACAGAAAAGTTCAGGAAATCCTTATTGAACTTGGATATTGACAATACATATCGGAAAATGAGAACCGCAAACCCATTGATTGAAACTCGGAAGAGAGCACTTGAAGAATTGATACCGGATGAAATATTCTTGTACTGTGTTAGGGAAAATGATGGTAGGTTCAATACAGAATTTGAAAGGGTCAAGCAAATAAATATTAGGAAGTTTGTGTCTTTAAAGTCCGCACTAAAGGATATATATATTCATACCGTACAGAACTATCTCTACAATTACACGGGTACTGAATTCCCACAGGACGTGGCAACAGTTCTAAATTTGGATTACTTTTCTCAACACCGGAGTTGCCAATTTCAACTATCATAAAGGACCTTGAACATTGCATATCTAATCAAAGAATATCAGCTGATGAAAATGACTGCCTCAGAGCAAGAACTACAAACATATTATTACACTAACAATAGTACAGTTACAGCTAGGTCTAGCCTTGGAACTAAAGTGAGAACAACGAAACCGTTACTGGAAGATCATCCAAACATCATTGTGAGTAAATCTAAAATAGGAAACTCAACCATTCTCTTGGAAAAAACAGAATATCATCTGAAAGTTCTTCAATATTAGGTGACACTGATACATACCAACTAATAAATCAGGACCCAACCAATAAGTTCCGGACAGAAGCAAACAGGTTAGTCACACACTACACTTAAAGTCTGAAGGTCTGATATCCAAATATAAGGAGAGAAAATTAAAACGCCATAACTCTGTTCCACCAAAACTATACTGTTTGCGAAAGACACACAAAAGTGGTCTACACCTCCACCCTGTGGTTAGCTGTATTAATGCACCTGGCTATAACTTGGCTAAGTATTTGCCTAACACACTCAACCCTATAATATCCACCTTTCACTTTAACATCTCGAATTACTTATAATTTTCAGAAATAATAAAACAACAAAGAATAGGTACCTGATGATTATGTGCTGGTTTTCCTAGATGTTGTCAGCCCATTCACTACATTCCAAAACAACTGGTACTCGAAATTTTTCAGATGAGTTACAAACTTATCTCTCACTATACGGAAATCTCAAGGAAACAACTGATTGAAATCATTCGCTATTGCTTTGACTCAAGTTACTTTGTTTACAATGGATGATTCTACTTACAAAAGGATGGGTCTGCAATGGGCAATCCAGCGTCAGCTATACTTGCTAGTTTAGTTATGAACCACCTTGAGTGAAGTTCTTAAAAAATGGATATTCCCTTAATTTTTGTTTATGTTGAACAGAACATTAGCAACAAATTGGTACACGAAACCCACCAGCTCTGGCAGACTGTTGAATTTCCATTCAAATCACCACATTTCAAATAAACTGAGTGTTATTAGGCTCTTACATAGGGCTATCCACCTCAGTGCCCCAGAGTTTCATTACTCCAATATGAATAAGGTGAGAAAGCTCCTTCAAAACAATCACTACCCGCTTAATTTTATCAATAGAAATATCGCTAAATTCCTGTCCAAAAAAAGAAAGTGGGTGAACAGAAAATGTATTTCATTGATGGGCTTTCCCAGAAATGACAAGATCCTTCCAAAATTCTGATGTTTCCCTAGCCTTCTATAATCTAAAAAGAACAGCGTTTCTCTACACTAAACTGAAAAACCAGGTAGGTACCTCAAAATAAAAAAAGTTCACTAGCTTACACAATTCCATGTGAATGCAATAAAAAATACGTGGGAGAAACTAAGCAATACCTACCTCGACTGTCGAAATGAGAGACAATATATTGAGGATAAAACTGCACTGGCTAAGCACCATTTCGAGAATGGCCACAACGTTAGGTTCGGGGATGTCATGATTGTGGATGCAGAGATTAATGGTTACAAAAAAAAACTGAGTGAGATGATCCATATAAGTATGAGAGATACAGTGAATATTAAAACTGACACGGATGGGTTGAGTAGTGTATACAGTAACGTATTGAAATCATACAGGCAGAATAACCAAGTATCTTAGATAGATGTTAATATGTAGTCCTTACAAATTTGTTGACTTCTGACTTTGGTGTTAATTGGTTTTGACTTAATTTTTACTATTGTTTGCTTTTATATATTATTTTTTTTTGTTGCTTGTTTGCTTTTATATATTATTTTTTTCCTATTTAATTTATATTTAACTTTTTTTGTATTTAATTTTTGTATTTAATTTTTGTATTTAATTTGTTTTTTAATATTGACAAGATGTCTGAATCCTGAATAATGTTTTCTTGGACCACTCCACTCTACAATAGGGCATGTCCATGTGACGTCACAAATGAGTTTGACAATCGCCCTGAGGTAAAACAAATCATTTATTTACATTGGTGTAGATTAGGCAGGTTATGTTTTATGCGGTTTTCACAGCTTTTTTGCAAGTTTTTGTGTTATTTTGTTTTGAAAAAGTTAAAGTAAAGTGTTTATGTTCCAGTCTATGTGGTCTTTTATCCAGAAGTTTCCTAAGTTTTTCTATAATGGATTAAATTTAGGATTTTTCCAACAAAAATCAAAACCAAGTGTCACAAGAACAAAAATATAAGTATAGTTACTCTATAATTCAATCTATTTTTCTGTCAGATCTTCTCTTTTAACAACATTAATCAATTTTTCTCTTCTTTCTTGAGCTAACAAATCAAACCTCCCATTGTTATTTAAAATTGATGGAAACCTATGAAAGGATATTGTATCCCTTGCGCTATACTGCCACAATTAACAAGTAAACAAACTCTAGGCATGTCCAAGAAACTTCTGGACCACACAAAAGGTATTTAATTAAAAAAATCCAACTAAAAACCTAAAAAACCACTTTAAATATATGTTTGTTTTGCCTCAAGGCGACTGTCATTAATGTCAAACTGTCAGATCATGTACTTGCCCTATACAGTCTTCGAACTTACTCATAGTTACCCTGCTGGGAAAATACATAACCTAACTTTACCAGCGGTCAATGGGTTCCTTATTTATATTTATATGACCTATGTCTAATTTAAATTTAGAATCCAGTATCCAGTACAATTTAAGGGTTGAATTGCATGAACCCAGACGCTGGTAATATAATTAAGCGAGTTTCCTGAATACACAACTTCTTGGTTTCTCTTTATATTTTCTTCAAACTGATCTGGCTGCAGTGATGTTGAGCGGATCAAGAAAATAAAAAATTGTTGAGTGAGTGTTGATTTTGGTTTAATTTTGATTGACTTTTGTAATGCCATTCAGCGCCAACTCTCTGTATCTTATTTTAGGGCTTGAAAAAGACTAGATTGAAGTCAAAACGTTGCCGAAATGAAATAGTTTTCATTCTTCCACGTTACTTGTCCTACAACCCAAGAATTTGTTCATTATAATAGAAGACATTTTGAACCTGTCATGGTATTGCGGTCGCACCACATCAGTCTGGTTGCGAATAGTATAGGCACTTACAAGTAATTTTCCTGCTTTCTAGTGCTGGCTTATAAAAAAAATGTCATACCTTGGCTTTTGGGGTCTGTAAACGCTCGGCTCGAAAGCCAAATTGTGTCCTTGTTTATCCACCTTTGACTCAATATGAAATGACTCGCGTTTTTATTTATTTTTTTTTTAATCAGGAGCTATTTTCATCGTAGTGAACAAGGATAGAGACGTCCACTCCAATACTCACATCGACTGCCAAAAAAAAAAATATATCACGCAACCCTTATAATAATATGATTACTTACATGAAAGTGGAGTTTGACCATTTCTGATGTACTGAAATTGTAAACAATAAACTTTAGATACATTTTTTTATCTTCAATGTAGCTAACCGTAAAATATTCCAATGGTGTTGTTTCAATATTTTCTAACTGTGACAGCAAAAGAATCGCATATCTATCTTCAAGTAGGACGCAAGCTAGAACAATACAACGACAAATCATTCATCAAGTATCAAGCCTTCCTTCAGCACAGAGAGGCCGGGGCATTACAATGCGTATTCAGCGTTGATAGAAGATTTATATAATGTAATCCAAAAGGAAACGAAACAGAAAAAGAAAGTGGTTTTATAAAAGGGACGTGGCACAAAAGCATTAGTAGCTCATAAAGTAACCGGCTGCCCCGGTAGCTCTGGCTACTCTCAAAAGAATCGCTAACAAAGCAGATGGATGCACATTAATGCCTCCAATCTGACGCGTCATTAATAACGAGGTAATCGCCATATTCTGTAACACTATATCACCTCGCTCAACAATACTACAAAATATTCCTATTGTTGCCGTTCACGGTTAACGTTTTATTAAAAAATTTAAATCTCTCTTGGTAATTCTCGAGATGCTGGTATGGCTTTACTGGTGATTTATAACCAGAAAAGCTAAGATTTAAATAATAAATTTAGCGTGAATACAAAATTTTATAGTTAATTTTATGTTTTATCTTCAAGAGAAGCCTCTACTTCTCCGTTCAAAGATAAGTTGCTTGAAATTGAAGAAAATATAGATAAGTGGAAGAAACTTTGTGGAATACAATATGTCCAGTACAATATCTCATAATGGATACTTTCAATCGGATTTAAAACAAGGAAGGAACCTTGTGAAGCGAACCACTCTATCAAACACTTCTCCATCGTCTGGAAGTCATTATGATAAAATTCTCTATGACTAGACATCTTTAGAAGACCTACTGGATGAACGCGGGCCCGCTATTCCATAGCAAAAAACGAAAAAAAAAAATCCTCAAACTAACCCAATAAAAAATTGAATTTTACTTACAAGTGCGCTTTCTCATGCGCACAGCGATATCAGAAAACCGGGATCATATTATTGAGGACAACGCATTCGAAGAAGATATACAGGACTTACTACAAGAGAGGATTTCCTTTGTTGATCTCAGTTTTGAAACCCCAGCCTGGAAATTAATGCTTGTCGTATCCGAAATGAACTCAGGCTTGAGGAGCATGGGCGTCATAGGTCCTGAAAGACCTTGTACCTATCAGCAGGAGGTAGGAGTCCTACTATGCTGGACATACCAATTTTGAGAAATGTCGCGGATTTTCGAATAGAGACTACAGAATAGAAGAAGGTACCTCAAGCCAATGATAATCGCCTTGTGATACATTACTCTGAACAGTTGCAACTAGCTAATAAAACCCTGCAATCGTGCACTCTTGAAGCACTTCAGGAATGCAAAGTAATTAAACCTAACAGGAATGGAGTAGGTGAAGCCATGTTAAAGACTTATGAGAAATCCAGAAGAAGTGAAAGGAACAGGATAGCAATAAACTAGTACAGCTCAAAACCAAGTTGAGCCTTTGAAGTAGTCAGAAACAACGATGAGATCAGAAGATCCAAGAACTCAGCATTTTTGCCACTCTGCGTGATGATCATTCTACTATTGCACAGACACATAATTATGATATACTTCGATGAAAGGTGCGCAGCTTTCGCAGATACTTTAGAGTGGAAAGGCTGCTCAAATGAATACTCAGAAGAAGATGATAATCGCGTAGACGAGATTGATTAAGACGCTGACCGTACAACGCGCCAGGAATCTCGACCCCAAGAGCTTGAAAGCCAGGAAGAAAGAAAGTAATGGCCTTGACTAACATCATCAACTTCATTCTAAGACTGATCACTTCCCACAATGTTGGAAGCACGCGAAAGCGATTATGCTCACGAAAGCAAAAAACACAATATTTCCTCTACCACGAAACTTCGGTCCAATCAAACTTTTACCTTTTCTTAGTAAGGTGGCTGAGAAAAATACAAGTACAGAATGTTTTTTTATATATTGACACCCCACCTGCAGCCTTCACCTTTACAGATAAAATACAGGCGTAACTGCGAAAGTTTTAGGATTTTATCTGAATTTATATAATCCATCGTCAAAAAAAAGAATTGAATGTTGGAAAGGTCACATTTTGGATGAATTCAACTTTTTCAAATAATTAGAATGCCCTGTGTTTATTCCAAAATCGAAGTCCAATTAAAACAATGAGGAAAATCACCTATTTAAAATATTATTTCTTTGAAACTCAAACTTAAAAAAAAAAAGTTTACTGAATAAAAGTAAATGTTGCAACCTTGTATGCGCTGTGAATTTTTTCGAAACGGGACGCGCCGCAACAAAAAAGTACCTAAGCCAAGGGTAGGTAGAGAATACGCAACTAGACTAGAGAACAAGCTGGTCTATGCGTGTCTGTAATTATTTATTATTCAATTTTTATTTTTATTTTGCATTAAACTGATTGTTCAATCCAATTTGTTATTAGTGTGTGTGTCAAGGAGCAATCACAGGTCAGTTAAATAATTTTTATTTTGTTTTTGAGAGTTCAATTTATGCAAGTAGGTACCTATTATTTTGTTCATTTTTATGAATTTTTTTGTTTGTTTATAACATTTTTTATAGCATGTTCATTGTTCATGTATTTAACAAAAATCGTTTCATGCTGTAAACAACACAGATAAAGAAGTAAATTGAAACCTAAGAAATTATGTGCTGTCTTTATGTGCTGAGATGTTGATTTTGTGTATTCAGAACGTGCATTGGGGCCTTGTTGAATTTACTAACATTTTCCTACCCTGACGAGCGAATATCCTACCAAACAAAGGAAAGATATTGGCTCAAAATAACAACTATAGCTGGATAGCATCCCGTATGGGACTTCAGTACCCTTCGGCAGACCGGCTAACTAACAAAAACTCTTCAGTATTGATTATAGGTAGTGTTGATTGAATGTAGTGTGTGTAATTAAAATTTTAGCACAAGAACAGGGGCGGTACCTAGTTTCAACTTTTATTGAATTAATGACTCACAATTATTATTAAAATGACACAGTATATTTCGATTTTTCAGGAATGTTGGATCGAGGTTTTCTCTGCCGTGCTTTTTACCTTCGTTAGTTTCAGGATGAGAACGGTACGATTTACTTTAATAATAAAGTACCTAGATGTTTCACAAATTTTTCGTTTCTTTAACATATCACAGCTTCCCTTAAATTTCTCAAATTTTTGCTATGTCGGGCGCATGTCCAGTAAGTAAAACTGAGTAAGTTTCCACAACGTAAGTCCTATTTGTTTTTCATTTCATTTTTCAGAAGATTTGTTGTTTAAAAGGTAATAAAAATTCTCATCGTTCAATCTTACTGAACGAACCCGGGTATGTTATACTACAGATTTTGGTACCGTGACCAGGATGCGCTTCTTAAACGACAGACTAGAGAACAAGCTGGACTGATCCCTTAGACGCGTGTCTGTAATTATTCATTATTCAATTTTTATTTTTATTTTGCATGCAATTAGTCAAATTTGTAAAATCTGTTTTATTCAAAAATTTAGTAACTATGTTGGTAACACAAGATACATAAAAAATTTGAAAGCATTGACAATTTTACATTGTATTGCCAACATAATGTCATTTTGACTTTTATCTTTCAAAAAAAAAAAAACAGATTTTAATTTTTGCTTGATAACTCAAATAAGAGTATTCAAACAAAGGAGGTGTGCGGGGGCACCTTATAAGGGATTTTAGCGATCGGTCGATTTTTTTCAAATTTTGATATGTTGTAGAGGATTTATTTCTTAACAACCTTCAAATGGGACGATATCTTGTAGGTATTACGGTCTTTGAGATATGAGCATTGAAAGATGAACTTTTTTGCGACTTTTTGTGTGGAGTGTATACGAAATACTGGTGCTCCTGGTGTTTATCAGTCAAAATATTGACAGGTTCACATATTTTACGTCAGTATCAAATTAATGTCAACATAGGCTAAGGCCGGGACCGCACTGGGGTCAATGGTGGGGCCAGTGCGGTCTTGGCCTTAGCCCATGTTGACATTTGTTAGTGACATAAAATATGTAAACCTGTCAATATTTTGACTGATAAACACCAGTATTTCGTATACTCTCCACACAAAAAGTCGCAAAAAAGTTCAACTTTCAACGCTCATATCTCAAAGACCGTAATACCTACAAGATTTCGTCCCATTTAAAGGTTGTTAAGAAATAAATTCTCTTCAACATATCAAAATTTGAAAAAAATCGACCGATCGCCAAAATCCCATATAAGGTGTGCAGGGTCCTTTACGAAAAAAACGAACAATTTTCTGCCTTTTTTATTTTTTAGGTGTTCCATCCCCCAAGCTTCGACAACAGTAGCAGATTTGGTACCGAAACGTCAGCAAAAATCCAGAAGTTATACCTCCGAGCCTAATCAAGTATTATTTTATTAAAATAAATAATACCGATTCGTTTATAAAACTCGATTCGAGTATTTTATTTTATAAAAATAATCTGATAGGTAAAATTGCTCTAATCAGAGAGCTTGTAGTAATTCGTATCAAGATCAAGAAACTTCTGGTAAGTCCCAAAAAATGCAAGGTAATATTAAGACTTCCGATGACAGACCACAATGCCATTTCGACCATGCCATGCCATGAAAACATCCTAACATAACTGCAATTTTATTTTCTCCTGAATTTGAAACATCATTTACTTGTATTTGTATAGCTAACGCAAATAATGGTTGATCCATTTCCAAGACTGGGACTTGTCGCGATTTATAATAATTAACCACTTGCTTTGCTATGAGCATAGCATGCCGAATCATTGCAGCCGAGTGGGATACTTCATGAAATAAAGGTAACAAACAAATTTTATAGCGTGGTAGTATCACCTTAACTGTTGAGGAGATTCAGAAAGGTCCAATATAATTTTATTTCACCAGTCTGATGGTTAGTCTATTATTAATAGTGCACGTACACTAGATATGTGTACAATACTATTTACTCAATTACTCGATGATGTTGATCTGGCAGAATAAAATTACATGTACGATTCTTGCGCATATGCCAGTCCCAAGTTTATTAGGAACGCCCGCTGTGGTGCGACCTATTATTTATTGCCGTGGCTATATTTCAAAAGATAGCGAAAAAAGTCATGCACCGCATAGAGAAAACTTTATACTTAATTTTTTCTATCTTCTATTTTTTTAAATTTTCAAGCGGTTTTAATGATATTGATCAACACGTGTCTTTGTGATTACCCCTCACCACATTTTTGTTTTTGTGGGGCCCCACTTTGAAAACATAAACAAAAATAAGGTCATAGCCATTATGCAGAATTTCGTGCTCTATCGAATGGCACCAAAATGACGTTTCTATCTTTTACCTTTTGTGAGAAAAATAATAAAAACTCAAACAATCCACACTTATCAAATTTGAGGGCAGTGGGGGAGGGGTCGGCATTACTTTTTCAGATGGGTCTGTTGAAAAATCTACTAACTCTGATGTGTTCTTTCACTTGTGAAAAGGATTTGCTTTCACTCAAAAACCGAAATATAAAACCCTCAAGTCACTAGGCTATAAGAAATTATGTGCTGTCTTTTCGTGCTGAGATTTTGATTTTGTGTATTCAGAACGTGCATTAGGGCCTTGTTGAATTTACTAACATTTTCCTACCCTGACGAGCGAATATCCACCAAACAAAGGAAAGAGATATTGGCTCAAAATAAAAACTATAGCTGGGTAGCATCCCGTATGGGACCTCAGTACCCTCCGGCAGACCGGCTAACTAACAAAAAACTCTTCAGTATTGATTAGAGGTAGTGTTGATTGAATGTAGTGTGTGTAAATAAAATTTTATCCTATGTTGTTGATACAGGTTTGTTGAAAAATATTTAAAAATTATTTATCTTATGCATGCATCGACATTTATTTATTTCAGGCACAGAACTTTATCATTTACCTCCTGACATAGGAATCCAATTGCCAATGGAGGAAGGCAAGATATACAAATTAAGCCAGATCTATTTCTTAGAATTCATTTACCCACAGGAGAAACTCAAGATACTGAACAAGATACCGATGAAACAGAATTTGAATATATTATTGGTGAGGAATCATTAGCTGAACCTCAAACTGAGTTAATATTAGCACATAATAGTCCTAGTTCACAATGTAATTTACTAGCTGCCAATACCAGGAAAAATAGTGAAAATACTTTCCAAATTTGGAAGTCTTCAAGGAATCCAACTGAAGAAGATGTTAATGTGACTAAATTATATTGGAGCTGAGAACTTCAGAAAAATATGAAAAACTTTTCTAATGATAAGAAAACAGTGAAAAGTAAAGCATGGCAAATGATTGCCAATGAAATGAACTGTAAGGGATCTCATGTTGGAATAGGAAAGGAAGGGGCTGATAAGTGCCGACAGAGGTATTACAATTGGCAAAAAACATTTATTTCATTAACCAAGCAATCTCAGCAAACAGGAGCAGAAACTCCAAAATTTCCAACATTTTGATTTATTGAATAAACTCTTTAGAAAAAAACATAGCATTAATCCTACAGTTATATTGGATTCTTTACCAGATACTTATGCAACTTATTTGCCTTTCAGATATTATTAGCGTAGCATTAGCCTTGGACATTTGCAGGTTGATCCTCTATAATAATGACAGTATATGTCAAATTCCAGACATCAGTTTTAAGTATGTTTTACATACTTTTGTAAGTGTCGCGGTATCAAAATTCTCTGGCCTATCGGGCGAATCAAATTTGACACATTTTTCAATGCATTTTTCAATAGTGCTATATTATAAACGGTACCTAATTATTTTGCGTACCTGCAAAATGACATTTTTTAAAATTCGGCATTGTCAAATTTATTTCATATTTAAGATGCCGAAAATAATTTTACAAGAGAAAATAATAACATGTAATGGCTATTTCAAGAACAACAAACCAGAGGTTCTTCAGGGAATGATAATTGAAGTCCAACTACCAGATATATTTGGGGTAGACATAGTTTAAATGTAGATGTAAAGCCATTTCTTACAACCAGCAATCAATATCTTTGTTGGACCAAACTCGCCCAAACCCAAAAAAAGTTTACTGCGAAAACATATTTATGCTGTTTCAATATGTCGTTCTTTCGATATGTTGCTGTTTTGCTTAGATGTCGCAGTTTCAAATGACGCGCTTTTAAGATATGTCGCTATTTTTAAATGTCGCAGTTTTAAATGTTGCTGTTTTGATATGTCGCTGTGTTAAATGTCGCTAAAATGAGACTGCCGTTTTGAATATCGCGGTTTTGAATATCGCCCTCTTGAACTGGAGCCTTCAAATTTATCAGAGAAAAATATGAACTTGGACATTCTCTTAGAAGAATTGAATTTTCCGCACTTAGTGTGCCTTACAGAACATTGGCTTAACCTCGACGAAGCAATTTACTTATTACGCAGTGATGCTGATGAGCAAAACGGCAAAAAATAAGTCTAATTTTGTGAATGTAGACAAGTTTGACCATTTAATAGTTGAGAAAGTTTTAGAATTCTCCATGACTCACAGCAGTATGCTGAATATTTATGTTATTTGTATATACCGTTCCCCTGTGTCTTGTCTGAGGGAGTTTTTGAATGGCTTGGAGGTGCTATTGAGTCAACTCCCCCCTCTTGCCTCGATTGTTCTGACTGGCGATCTTAACATTGATTACAATGCTGCTAATACTCGAAATTCAATTCAGAACCTTTTAATGAGTTTCAATCTAATTATGCAACCAGGATAACTGATAACGGCGCATCGACTTTGGATTATGTGTGTTCTAACATTGAGAATATCTCTTCTAAGGTTTTGAGTGCTTCGCTTTCTGATCATGAGGCGGTAATGTCTGTTTTCAATTTATCAATAAAATCATATCCGTTGTCCTCTCGACGGGGTCGTATATTTTGTAGACGTAACTTTATTAAGTTCCGCAACCTTTGCGAGGATACTGTTTGGCTGTCTCCTGAGTGCGAGAACCCACTGGATTCTTTTCACAGTGCTTTGACCAAAGCATTCAATCAGGCCTTTCCTATCGTCACAATAAGAGAGAAAAAAACGATGGAAAGGGATGGCTTACCGGAGGGATTAGGATATCTGCAAGAAATATGCGATGTCTGAACTATCTCAGAAAGTTTTTCCGAAATAGTGTTCTTTAGTCCCCGTTTGTAAGGTATCGAATTATTTATAGAAGCAGCGAAAGAATTAAATTAATTAAAAACGAATTTCCACTTCTAATAACACTCAAAAGGAGGCATGGTCTATAATTAATGAAAGAAGAGGTGAAACTTCTCGCCCCCATGTCTCTTGATCCAGCTTGTCTCCTAACAATCTAAATATTTTTTTTTGCTCTATAGCTGGAGAGCTTTCGTCTCAGCTCGCCTCCGGAGCAAATCCCTTAAACTATTTAACCGATATAAATGTCTCAAACTCCTTCTTCTTGGCTCCAGTCGATGTTCCTGAGATTAAGGAATTTCTTATAACCTTCAAAAACAAAAATTCTTCGGGCTACGATGATATCTCCATGAATCTATTACTTCATCTTAACGATGGGGGTTTACGTGCGCTGGGAGATGCAATAAATGATTCCTTTGTCAAGGGTATATTTCCTAATATCCTTAAGCATGCAGTGGTTGTACCTCTTCACAAAGGGGGAGACTTAGACTCTCCAGAAAATTTTCGTCCTATTTCCCTTTTTCCTTCACGGGGTAAGCTGATCGAGAAACTGGTTAGTTAAAACCAGAGTTCTTTCATTCTTAAATCTAAACAGGTCTCTCTCGGAGAATCAATTTGGCTTTCTGTGTGGCAAGGGAACATCTGATGCGATATTTTCCCTTCTGGAAGTTATCTATTTAAACACAAATCAGAATCACCTTTCAGCAGCGGTGTTTTGTAACTTGTCGAAGGCTTTCGACTATGTCGATCATTCTGTATTGCTCAGCAAGCTTGAAGTATATGGCTTTAGAGGTATGTCTCTAAATTGGTTTCAGTCATACTTGGGTGATCGTCAGCAGGTAGTTTCTCATAGGGGCGAGTTTTCGGATGAAATGAGCAACAACTGCGGTGTGCCTCAGGGGTCTATCCTTGGCCCTCTTTTATTCCTGATATATATCAATGATCTAGCCTCTCTTAGGGTCAGAGGAAGTATTCGACTTTTCGCTGACGACACGTCCATTGTTTGGCATGCGAACAGTGGAGAATTCTTGGAACGCATGATCAATGTTGATTTAGATTTAATAAAAACCTGGTGCGACAGCAACAATCTATCCTTCAACATATCTAAGACCAATATGGTAAACTTCAAGTGCTCATTATCCAACATCTCCTTATGTGGTGATTTTATTCATCCCACTACCTGTGCAAAGTTTCTTGGAGTCTCAGTGGACGAGAGTCTCAAGTTTGAGCAGCATATTGCGGCACTCTCTGGAAGGTTATCGTCTAGCTGTTACGCCTTGAGAGTACACTCAGAGCAGCTGGAGCTGCGAGCTCTCAGAACCGCATATTTTTCTCTTGTGGAATCACATATTACTTATGGTATTGCATTTTGGGGCTGCTGCAGTACTGCAAAATTTAACTCCATATTTATTTTGCAAAAAAGAGCCCTTAGGTTTATGCTTAGAATTCCCTTTCGACAATCTTGCAAACCTAGCTTTATTTCCCATAAAATTTTAACTGTGCCATGTTTATATATACTCGAAAGTGTTTGCCTGGTCTATAGGAAATACTATGATCAACTTTCTGTGGTGAGGCACTATTCCACTAGGCAAGCTTATAATATTCCACTGCCAATTCCGAGAAGCACCTTGGTGAAAAAGTCTTT
This sequence comes from Ceutorhynchus assimilis, assembly GCA_917834065.1. Classification (NCBI taxonomy): domain Eukaryota; kingdom Metazoa; phylum Arthropoda; class Insecta; order Coleoptera; family Curculionidae; genus Ceutorhynchus; species Ceutorhynchus assimilis. The sequence continues at coordinate 26,996,252 of OU892287.1, forward strand.
TGTTTATTTTGCTAAGAAAGCATTCAATTTTCTACCATTGAGTGTTAGGTCTTTACGTTCGTATAGAAGGTTTAGAAAGGAGGTAAGGGAGTTGCTCTTGACTAGGGCATACTACAATGTTGAAGAATTCTTCAAGGACACCTTGTGAGCATATTTTTATCGTAGCAAAAATTTTAAATTGTATTTTCGGGGATAATACCACGAGAGCTTCAAAATTACCGATAATTTTTCACGATTGCGTGTTTTCTTTAATTTCACGAGTCCGTAGGACGAGTGAAATTTTCAGAGAAAACACGCTTGAGTGAAAAATTATCTGGTTCATTTTAAAGCTCAAGTGGTATTTAGAGGATTATTTCACGTATGAGAATGCAAAAAATATGGAAATAAATATGTATTTAACGATTTGAACATCTTAACAATCAATACAAATAAATGGTTGCTATCAGGAACCGTTTGTTTGTATCAAAAATTAGCATGACAACCATATATACAATAACATGGAAGAATTATCGCTGTAATTCTCTCTAGTTAAACAAATGGAAGAGGGAATTTTCGCTATAATTCTGAAAATCGTCACTTGTCTTATGGGATTTCTAACACATGAGTGAATGAATAATCATAGATATTTTTAATTATTATTATTTAAGTTAGGTACCTATATGCTTTGTGCATAAAAAGTTTTTTTCTGGTCAACTTCTTGATTTGATCTTGATTTTTTGTGGTATGCTTTCCTAATTCGTAACTAGAATTCGAGGCTTACTTTACGTCTCTGTCCATTTTAAACTGTTTATTTCGAGTGTGCGCATTGTATTTTTATTTTATTTTCTATTGTCCTTTCATATAACTATACCTTTTCAACTTCAAATTGGGATCAATCAATTTCAATTTGGAACGTAGCAATGGGCTCTTTCACTCATTTTTGAAATTGGCATATTTGGATAAAGCAAGTAAAAACAGAATTTTCTGAATTTTTACTTTTGAAAAATTCAGAGTCCTTCTTGAGAAAACAGAGAAAAAAGAAATACCTCCAAATAAAAACCCAGAATTTATTTCTATGACGTCGCAACTCGCAATTTGACCGTGTTGCCACTAATTGTCTACATTGAAAATTTGTAATAGATTTAATTCTGAAATGTTCGCAAAATATCATGAAAAGTAGTTAAATTAATTAGTTATGGATTCAACATTTTATAACATTTTTATTGAAATTATGCTTAAAAACAATTTAATATAATTTTTTATGTTTAGTTTTATTTATTTATTTTACGTTGCACTACATTTAGTCACCACCGACAACAGCGCATTCGAACCTTTAGCTGCATTTACTACAGGATAAATACAGCCGAGGCGATCAGCTCTTTGCAACAACAAGCGAAATGAAGAATATTTATGCGACGTCAGCAAATCGGCGCGTTTTTGATCAATTTGAATATTGGTAGTTTAAAATGCCTGTAAAAAACTTATTTAACCTTGTAGAACATTTTTTTTTGGTATATATGCCTAAAATAGTCCCTCCTTTGGGATTTTATACTTAAATTACGTATTTAAATTTTAGTGAAAGAGCCCATTCCAAATTGGGATTAATCAACTTTTAATTGGTAACTAACACGTTCAAAATGGGAATAAACAAAATCAAATTGGAAATAAACAATTTAAATTTGGTACTAATCAACTTCAAATTGGAATTGTTGAATAAATTTTAAAGTTTTGCAAGCCAAACGGCAGTTACGTGTTTAAACCTTATATCAAATTAACAAAATGCCTTACCTACATTGAAGCACCTGATGCAGAAAATGCTGGAAAGCAAATATGTGCTGTTTTTAATCTCAAAGAGGCGACTGAAGAGGATTGGCTAACACACTGGGTATAAAAAAATCTACAGCGTATCGATGGATTGGTACCCAAGAAGTTGTTCGAAGGAAACGTGGGGGACAAAGAAAAGCAAACATTTTAAAAGAACATAAGTTATAAATGACTGGATACATAGAGGAAAATCCTGAAATTATGCTGAAATAAAAAAGAAAAAATTGAACAAAATTTAATTTTGATGAAATGTTTCCATTCGCTTCATCAGACAAATCACTAATCAGCCATGTTTAGCACATCAGGTATAAAGCGTTGGATATGAGCTACATCTCTGGCACAAATATTTTTCTCAAATTCGAAGAAATATACCTTTTTCAACTTCAAATTGGGATCAATCAATTTCAATTTGGAACGTAGCAATTTCAAATTGGGGTTAATCAACTTTTAATTGGTAACTAACACGTTCAAAATGGGAATAAACAAAGTCAAATTGGAAATAAACAATTTTAATTTGGTAATAATCAACTTCAAATTGGAATTGTTGAATAAATTCCAAAGTTTTGCAAGTCGAACGGCAGTTACTTTTGAACCGTATTTTAAATTAACAAAATGCCTTACATTAAAATACCTGATGCAGAAAATGCTAAAAAGCAAAAAGCTGTTTTTAATAACAAAGACGACTGAAGAGGATTGGCTAACACACTGGGTATAAAAAAATCTGCAGCTTAGTAGGTACCCAAGAAGTTGTTAGAAGCAAACGTGGGGGACAAAGAAAAGCAAACATAAGGTATACATGACTGGATACATAAAGGAAAATGCTGTTATTACGCTGAAATAAAAGAAATTTTTGAACAAAATCTCATTTTGATGAAATGTTTTCATTCGGGATCAATGGGTGTCGTAAGTTGGAATCTCTTTCTGACGTCTGGTAGCAGACTGCTACCAGAATCGGACATGGAAGCACCTCTGAAGATGCTAGCCACGCGTGCTAGCGAAACGTCATAATTCAGGAAGAAATTTCAAGTTAGGACGGCCATTAAGCCCGAATGAAATCATTTCATCGATAAACATGGACCGCGAAAGCCTCACAAACTTTATCAAAATCTCATTTCATTACTGTTCAAAGTCCCTTTTTCATTATTGTATATTGATTTTCTTCACAAGCAATCTTTCATTTATATTAATATCTAAATTGAATAGGTCTATTCCCAATTTGAATTTGTTTCTTCCCAAATCAAAATTGATTAGTCGCAATTTGAAGTTGATTAGTACCAAATTAAAAATGATTAGTTCCAATTTGATTTTGTTAATTCCCATTTTGATATTGTTAGTTCCCAATTTAAAGTTGCTTAGTCCCAATTTGAAGTTGAAAAGGTATAGTTCATGATTCTCTAAGGGACTTGAATGTAATCGGAAGGAAAAACAAAGTCAAAGTCTCAAATATATATAATTTCTAAATTGAAGTCTATTCCCAATTCGAATTTGTTTCTTCCCAAATCAAAATTTATTAGTCGCAATTTGAAGTTGATTAGTACCAAATTAAATATGATTATTCCAAATTTGATATTGTTAATTCTCAATTTGATTTTGTTAGTTCCCAACTTGAAGTTGTTTAGTCCCAATTTGAAGTTGAAAAGGTATAGTTCATGATTCTCTAAGGGACTTGAATGTAATCGGAAGGAAAAACAAAGTCAAAGTCTCAAATATATATAATTTCTAAATTGAAGTCTATTCCCAATTTGAATTTGTTTCTTCCCAAATCAAAATTTATTAGTCGCAATTTGAAGTTGATTAGTACCAAATTAAATATGATTATTCCAAATTTGATATTGTTAATTCTCAATTTGATTTTGTTAGTTCCCAACTTGAAGTTGTTTAGTCCCAATTTGAAGTTGAAAAGGTATAGTTCATGATTCTCTAAGGGACTTGAATGTAATCGGAAGGAAAAACAAAGTCAAAGTCTCAAATATATATAATTTCTAAATTGAAGTCTATTCCCAATTTGAATTTGTTTCTTCCCAAATCAAAATTTATTAGTCGCAATTTGAAGTTGATTAGTACCAAATTATATATGATTATTCCAAATTTGATATTGTTAATTCTCAACTTGATTTTGTTAGTTCCCAACTTGAAGTTGTTTAGTCCCAATTTGAAGTTGAAAAGGTATAGTTCTAAGGCTTTTCGTTGATACTAAATTTAAGTTTAGCTTTGTCAATAAGATTGTATCTTTGATAATAAAGCAATTTCTGATTTGATTCGATTTTGATTTGAATCCAGAATATATGTATGTATAAGTACAAAGGAGCAGGACGCTGACACATTTACTTAGGCTCTTCCAAGATGTCAGTATGGGAAGTTTTACTGAGAGGAAGATTGGGCATTCAAGACCAAAAGAAGATAAATCTATAATTCAGGATATTTTGTTCTGTGTATTTTCTTAAGTAGAGTATAAGTTTTTTCTTAAAAAAAAAAAAAAATGTTTTGTAATCAACACACATAACATGACAAAAGGTGGAAGTGTTGGAATAATGTTGAGTTAGGTTGTTATTTTGTAATGTTCATTTGTGTTAAGCAGTGTGTCTAGCAGTTTTTAGATTTGTATGTGACAGTGGCACTTGTTATTTGATTGATTCTTGTCAAGCGAGGTTAAGTTCCCAATTTATGTGTTAAGCTAAGTCCTCATAATCGCGAATTGCGAACTTTTTTCCTGCGGAATTGTTCCTATTGGTCCAAATTATTTGAAATTATAATGGCGGGAAAATCTCGCGAATATGTCTTCAACTTCTTGCGGCATCGCAAAAAAGTTGAAATATTTTAACTTTTTGACGAATAATCTGGGAAGAAGTGAGATTAAGCTAGTTTATTCGCCAAAAAGTTAAATTATTTTTAACTTTTTTGCGATGCCGCAAGAACTTGAAAATATTCGCGAGATTTTCCCGCCATTTTAATTTCAAATAAATTGGACCAATAGGAACAATTCCGAAGAAAAAAAGTTCGCAATTCGCGATTATGAGGACTTAGCTTTAGCATTGTTACCTCAATGATTATTATCAAGGATAGCGTTTTGTTACATTTGCTATGTAGGTAATAGTATGTTTTGTTTTCTGTAAATAGTTCAATTGTGTATCAGAAACAGTCAGCAGAATCTATTGAGTTCTTCATTTTAGGTCCAGAAAAAAGGCATAATTCAACAAACCACACTTTGTTATGAAAGAAGCCATAGTTTAATAGTCACCAGGCTGACATACCTATTGGAATTTATTTTTAAATAGCTGTGAGGGTGGCCAAGTGGTCTGCATCCACCACCAAAAAAAGTTCACTTCATTTTTCAATCGAAATACTTTATTGTAGGAGCATCTGTCCAAGGATTGCGGCCTGCTTATGTCAGATTATGTCACATATGCGATACCCACACAATATTGTATTACTGATGAGAAATCAAAAAGAAGAACTACGAAGAGTTATAGAACTAAATTACGAAATAGTGCATTACCTGTTTTTTTTTTTTTTGTTTTTTTTTTTTCCAATGTCATTGAATTTCGGTTTTGACATATATAGTGTCAATATTTGGTAACTTCCTGTTTAATCGGAAATGGCCCTAACTTTGTGATTTCGAATGGCATCCCAAGTGTTTTTTTTTTTGTGTATTTTTGGCTTATGCAGATCATAAAATGGTATAAAAACGTCAAATTTGAAACTTTTTGAAAAAATTCCAGAATTTTGGTTTGAAATTTATTGAATTTGAATAGAAAGTGGCAGAATCATCTGAAAATTGTTTTTTTCAGCTCACAAGATCGTAGCAAAATGCGAATGCTATGTTGTTATCCTTTGCTTGTTCTCCAAAGGCTTCCAAAGTAGTGTTTCACAAGATTCTTGCAAATTTCTTGTTCTTGTCTTGTTCTTGCTGCAAGAACAAGACAAGACTCTCTTAAATTTCTTGTCTTGCAAAGCAAGACAAGACAAGAAGTTTCCAAGCAAGACAAGAAATTATTCTGCAAGACTCTTGCAAAAACATGAAGTCTCCTTCTCTGCATTTTTTTGAATTAATTTTGGCAACGTTGCGGCAGTTAACAATAACTACAGTGGCTAAATAAACCTTTACATACAGTGGCGACAATAGAGTTCCCGCCGCCATCTTGTTCCCAACCTCTTGTTACTTTCAAATATTAATATATAAGATTTAAATAGACATCTATCATAAAAAATTAAAATCGGCATATTTGATGACCATTATTAGGTTCATCAAATACGTTGTTTTCCATGTTTTATGATGGATGTTCACCTAAATCCTATATATTCATATTTAAAAATAACAAGAGGTTGGGAACAAGATGGCGGCATTTTCAATATAAACATATGGGACTTTTGAACCAATCAAAAAAGAGACCGCAATTGTCGCCACTGTGGTAATAAAGTCACTGTAACAATAACGAGATAAAAATGTCAGCATGTCAGTTTGTAAAGATTAAGGCATTTTTTTTTGCGACAAAACGTTTTGAAATTGTAGTTACAAAACACTCAAACAGATGTCAGTTTCTAACAGTTCTTGCAGCAAGTATGGCTAGGAAAATTTTTGCCCATGATGGACAACGACACTGCACGCACACAATATTGAATTTTAAGCCCAATGTGAAGGCCTTTTCGTTTTCAACCATCAAAGAATCAAGTCGATTTTTTTTAAGGTCTGATAGCATTGTAGTGCGATTATTTTCGTTCATTAATAGTTGTCTACCTTCATTTTACCTTCACAGGTTTACCTTTGACATTTGTCAAATCACCAAAAATATATAGTTGTGTTATAGACTCATAACCTCGTCCATAACACCACTAGCTGTGTTATGAATTCATAACCTAGTCTATAACACCACTAGTTGTGTTATGAGTCTCATGACGTAACTCAAATACTATAGACAAATGGTTATGTAAAAACGTCGTAACCAAACGCTTGTAGATAAAAGCCTTTAAACCAGGAAAGATGACAACCACGTTATCAATGAGAATGACACCAATCATAATCTTAAGGGCCCCATACACTACGATGAAACACGACGGTTTTCGTCGCCACGATGAAACACGTCGTTCCATAACCGAAGTGTGTGGTAGAAAACCGTCGTGTTTTTCTACCACACACGTCCCCGACGCGCTTTTGAACGTAATGAATGATGCAAGAGACGCAGCAAGAATCTTGCAACAAGACTCTTGCAAGCAAGACTCTTGCTATGACGTCACAAAACAAATAATGCAAGAACAAGAAATCTTGTTTGCAAGACAAGATTTTTTTCTGCAAGAGTCGGGCAAGACAAGAATAAATTCCATTTCTTGTCTTGCTTTGCAAGACAAGACAAGAATAGGCCCAGCAAGACAAGAAATCTTGTCTTGTGAAACACTATTCCAAAGTTGAAAAAAATCACATTTTACAATTTTACGTGATAACTCAATGAAATCACCCAACTGTCACAAAATAGTAGATTATACCACGAGTCAATAATGATAGCTATTATTCCCGAGGATTATTACGAACTGAGCCGCGTTAGCGGCGAGGGAGTAACATTCCGAGGGAATAATAGCCATTATTGCGAGTAGTATACTCTACTTTATTTACGACAAATTAATTTATTTGAGATTTTCAATGAACAAATTTCATCCGTCTCATAATTTTCAATACAAATCCACAAACACTAGTGTTTGACACTGACACTTTTGTGGAATAATGACCATTAATCCCGCTACTCGTCATTAATCCCTGGAGGAATAACATATTTCATTATACTGCCAAAATCACAAATATAATACGCACATTATACATTAGTCGTAAATAAAAAGCTTTTTACCTTTTTCAAAATAAAATCAAAAATGCATTAAAACATTTTATTTATGCCAGTTTTTATTTATTTTTTTGTTATATTTTATTTTTATTATGTATACTACTATAAATGATAAAACTACTTATAAATAAACCCCTGCATGGAAAAGCGTTTTAAAAGGAGCTGCTGGTCAATTTTTTCTTGTCAGGAACAAACTTCATATTACCATTAAAATCACAGAGATGACAAACAATATCAAAATTCAATGCAATGGATAAAAAAAAAGGCCAGCGAGAAACTGTTCTCGTAGATACCCCGGTATATCGAAGAAATTATGCATGGAACCCAATAGTGGAAATCTGACGAATAGGTATAGAGAAGGCAATGGTATGCTTAAGTGAGCACACTTTCCTATCTCATCAATAATGAAAAATACCCGCAATATCTGAAAATAATAAGATCAAATCAATGTAGGGACTATACGGATTCAAGCATAGCATGGAACTTTTTCATGGAAAATATCGAAAAGTAAGATCCACACTCTTCCTGCTCATTTATTCTCCCTGTAGCCTATATTTTACGATCATTTACCGTATTTGCAGATTTATACTTTTCTTTGAACTAAGAATGCTTTGGTGAATTGTTAATTTCGCTTTAATTTTAATTATGCATCTACTGTACTATCACGCACCGGTTTACAGCGTTGCAGCAGCGTCCGGAGCGTGATATAGGGTCGTGTAAAAGGACAGGCGCTCGCAAGAACACGACCCGGGTGACAATTGACAAACTTGAGCTGGTATTCTGCGTGTTCTTGCGTCCCGCTGAGGTATGCGTTACGTACTGCGAACAACATACCTTCCCCTTACATCTTGTTAGATATTTGTCTTTCTCCCATCCTCGGTGTTTTTTTTTCATGTAAAAGACCATGTAGGAATTCTTCAGATAATGGAAAAGGTGTGTGAAGCAAACAATGCCCGTTTGCCATACGTACTCTATACGTAAGCGATCTTCTTTTTGTGCGGGTTCAGCTAAGTCGTATATGGAAGAAATTGTGAGGATTCTTCATGAACATTCCTCCGTATCATATACTGTAATTTGTGGTTGTGTTTGTTTAATATTCTCTCTCTTTGGGCTTTTTCTTTGATAATGTTGGACATAAATAATACATACACGTCTCAGCTTTGAGAAATAGCCAGAATAGTTTATAGGAACATATATGGGATTCGAATTGTCTGGTTTTTGTTGCGCATTTTCATGCTCTAACGGTAGAATATTGATACATATATAGGTGCAATTATTTAACAGCTTATAAGATCGTGCTATGGCATCTTTTTGTATTTTGCACTCAGTTATGTCGATGCCGGCCGTGCCGATCATTAACATAACTATGTCTCGTCATATTTTACATTGTTTTTACTTCAGCAAACAACCATAGAGGAATTTATGGTATTTTAATTTCTAATGAAAATATCCTTCTATATTTACATTTTTATCCTATTATATTCACACATAAAGATATTGGAGGTACCTATTAATTATTAATGAATTGAAAGGTTTTATTTTCGATCTTAATTAAATATGCCATCGTGATTACATTAATGAGTTCTTATAAAAAATGCAAACAGATGGCAAAGAGCTTCAAGTTGTTTTTATCGAAATAATTATGATAATAATACCGCCCTCATATTAATTTGTATCTGGGTCAATCCATATGATCGAGTTTCAATTAAGGTAAATATTGTCAATCCATGTCATTAAGGAACTTTTGCAAAAATCGTTGAAGCGTTATGGCTTATACAACATAAATCAAACGCCAACCCCTTCAATGGGATCAACCCTTTCCAACGATTTAAAAATTACAACAGACAGTCCCAGAAAAAATAATTAAATTTGAATCAACTAGATATTATTAATTAGGCGTGTAATCGAACCGGAGCAACACTTGTGGACAGGACGGGGGACATTCATCAAAACATAAATGTTCGCAATATACGGCAACATGCGGGCGATACGTAATTACGGCAACTATTGGTTGAAGATTCGCTCAGAACCATTGGTGGTATTGCTTTAATTATAACTGGATTAAAATGCCCCGCGTTTTTGCTAATTTATTCAATTTAATGGATGTCATTTTGTGTTTGTTTAATTGGTTTCTGCGTATCAGTGGCGCACCTAAGAAGGGGTAATTTTTGGATTGGTTATGTTCGAGGCATCAGAAAAAGAACGCATGTTTTCAGATTTTTTGTATTGATAGACTATGAAAAATAAATATCTGACATTAAATTATTTAATATAGTTATAACACACTAAAGTATTCATTTTGAACAGCTCTATAGGAATAAAGAGGAAAACACTAAAACACTGAGACAAGAGAGACATTCACAAATGGAGATTTACCATCTATATCCTATTCACAATCTGTAGTTCAAAGGTACAGGTAAAATTTATCACTTTTCAATGCTATTTGATAGGGAAAGGTGATAAATTTACCTGTACCTTTGAACTACGGATTGTGGATACGATATAGGTACTTGGCACATATCGACAGAGAGGGTCAAACTAACAGCAACCACTCTAAACGACAAGAAATCACCTGGTATAGATTAAAAAACCAGCGGAATGATCAAACATGGAGAAAATGCAGGTACTCAGGGGCGAACTAAAGAATCTATACGATGAAATATTATCCCTACAAAAAGTACCGTTAAAATGGTAGGACAGCATAAGAATCCCAATCTTCAAAAAACGAGGAGAAAGCAGACCCCAAACACTACAGAGGACTCAGCCTCCAAAGCTTAGTTTCGGAGCTGTTCAATATTATCAGGAAGAAGTGGAGGTGAGGAGGAACAAGGATTCAGACACAAATAGATCGACTAAAGACGACATATACATACTCCGCCAAATAACTAGAAAGCCATCGAATCAACAATTTCGAATTCTGTTTAGCTTTGCGTTAGTATGATCAGAGCCGTCACAAGTACTTTACTAAAGTACTTGGAGTACAAGTACAAAGTACTCAAGATTTTATAGAAGTAATTGAAGTACAAAGTGTATATTTTTCTCAAATGTACTCCAATTACCAAGTACCTAATGAAAGTACTGGAATTTTTCAGAGTTTTTAACTTCAGAGCCGGCACAAGTACATTACGAGAGTACTTGAAGTACAAGTGTAAAGTAAATAGATTCAATAGATTTACTTGAAGTACAAGTTTTTTAAAATTATACTTTATGAAGTAAACTTGAAATTTACTTGAATTTCATCAAGTAATTTACTTCAAGTTAAAACATTAAGCTTCAAGTAAAGTGGCATTACTTGAAGTATATTTAGTAATTGAAGTATGTAAAATACTTTGAATAAATTGAAGCAATAGGTACTTGAAGTAATTTTGGTACTTCAAATATCTAAGATCTGTTCGAAACAAGATTATTCTTAGTAATTTTTTCAGTTATTCACGAATGTTTTGTCCTTGCCAACGTAATCGAAAAGTAAACGAGAATGATAAAGACGAAAAATTTGTTCTCTCCGGGATCTCTACTGTCTGTCATATTTTGATATTTGATAAAATTGCAATAATTATTATTTAAAGAAAATCAAGAGACTTATTTATTAAGTAGGTAGGTACCTACTCAAAATACTTCAAGCAAAATACTTGACATAGTCAAGTAAAAACCCAAGTATTTTAGAGAACCGATATTGGAAGTACAAGTACAAGTGTATAACAAAGAAAGTATTTCAAGTAAAATGATTAAAGTACTTGAAGTAGAATTTCAAGTAATTTACTTCAAGTATTGACAGCTCTGCTTAATTTGAAGTACAGTTAAAGTATTTCGGGTACTTGTACTTCAAATACATTATAATGGGTCTTTCTCATAAATATAAAACATGACAATTTTTTTATTTATTATATTTTTTTTGGAACCTTTGCCAAAAATTAACCAACAAGCAACCTCAAATGTCTGTAACTTTAAATATTTAAGAATACAGGGTGGAATTTTTAAATGGAATAAATTCAGTATAAGAAAGCCTGTTTATTTTCTGGAAAAAAAAAAAAAAACGGGTCCCTTTATTTTTAGTTTTGAACATTTCTTCGGCATTTTCATGGAATTTACCCCTCTCTTAAAGGTAGAAACCACCCCCAACTTTTTTTTTTTCGAATGTAAAAATATGTATTGTGATAGCTCATCGGAATGGGAATAAAAAAAAGGAATATGATCCATTATTTACTTTTGCATTGCGGTGATCTAGAAAGCGAAAAAAAAAAAACAACACATTTTTCCACACAATTTTTTTACAGCTAAAATTGTTGAATATCTTCAGCATTTCTTCTTGGTAGAACCCTAATGCGAAACAATTCCATTTGAAACGTTATGTAATTATTTCTGACATTAACACACTATTTGATGCCTGAAACTCGGATTCTCAACCCTAAAATAGTGTGTTAAAGGGGGTGTGCGCCAAAAATTAAAGTTTTAGTGTGAAAAAATCTAAGCACAACTGTTCAAACCTCGTTATTCTATGATAAACCATCGCTGAGATATACCGCTTTAAAGTGTGGACGACGCTCTCGAGACGTCACGAAAACTTATTCCAGCCGCGCTCTGCATTATTAATTTGATTGTTCCCGGCACGCCTGAGTGGTTTTTGTTTAGATTATTGCAGGTAACACAGGAAAAACATATGATAATTTAATTAACTCCACTTTCTCGTGCGTCGATTGAGCTTTCGTGACGTCATAGGGTGAGATGCGGTACCTTCATAGAGCCATATCTGCTGTATTATTTGTCATAGAGGGGTGCGGATTTCACTGTTATTCTTAGATTTTTTTTCTCTTTTTTTTTGAGATGAAGTCGTTTTTTTGGCGCACACCTCCTTTAATGTCAAAAATAATTACATAACTAGATCACCAAAATGCAAAAGTAAGTAATGCGTCATATTCCTTTTTTTATGCCCATTCCAACGAGATCTCACAATATATATCTTTCTATTTGAAAAAAAAAGTTGGGGGTGGTTTCTACCCTTAAGAGAGGGGTAAATTCCATGAAAAGGCCGAAAAAATGTGCCAAACGAAAAATAAAGGGACCCGTTTTTTTTTTTCCAGAAAATAAACAGGCTTTCTGATACTGAATTTATTCCATTTAAAAATTCCACCCTGTATAATGTATTTCGTCGAGCTTCAGGTAAACTTTTGAAGTACTTGTAATACTTTCATTGTACCTACTTGTACTTGGAGTACTTCTGATGTACTGCAAGTACTTTTATGTGCTTTAAGTAATTTTCAATGTACTTCTAGTCCTTGTACTTGATGAAATCAAGTACTATGCAAAGTACATACATTGTTAAAAGTAGTTCAAGTACCAAGTTTAAGTACCGTTAATCCACTGTACCTACACCTAACAGCTTTGAGTGCAATGCACTCTTACGCATTATTGGGTGAGTCTATTAACTGCTGATGTTGTGTTAAAGTAACATCTTGTTAAGGAAGAGATATAGGAGTAGATATAGGAAAGGATGAAAAAGGAAGGAAAGCGATTTAATACGATAGAAAAGAATAAGGGCTTTCAAATTTTGATAAGTAGTCCTGGTTCCCAGGAGAACGAGTGTTCCGTCTTCCTCAATGATATGCAAATGATAATATAAGTAACAAAGACGGAACACTCGGAAAGCAAAATTGACACACTTACACACGTTTTATAGGTTATAAGACCAGTGACTGAAATGCTAGTTCTAAGGTCGCTAACTGAATACACACTATAACAGGAGAAGAAACGAGGAAATCAGACAGGCGTTCAGAAAGGATGAAGACTTGGAGAGATCATGTAGAAAAAATGACTGACAACCAATTGACAAAAATCGCCAAATACCAGGAGCCTAACAGCTCCAGGCTACCCGAAAGACCGAAGCGATGGCACGAAAGGTTGACATCGACAACCCGGGACTAGGGAGTTGAACAGTGGTGTATTTTAAAGTTTGGTGCCCTAGGCCTGTACGGAAAACAAATATTCTGTACTGCAGTGATGAATGTTCCTTTTCACATTCTTCTTGTAGATCGTCCGCAAGATCAACCGGGTTTCAAGAAATAGTTTTTGGAGTCTTGCACCGCCCTTACTCTGCCAACAATGGGCTCTTTCACTAATTTTTGAAATTGGCTTATTTGGATAAAGCAACTTAAAAGAGAATTTTCTGTTTTTTTACTTTTTAAAAATTCATAGTCCTTCTTGAGAAAACAGAAAAAAAAGAAATACCTCCAAATAAAAACCCAGAATTTATTTCTATGAGGTCCCAGCTCGCAATTTGACCGTGTTGCCACTAATTGTCATCATTGAAAATTTGTAATAATTCTGAATTGTTGGCAAAATATCATGGAAAGTAGTTAAATTATTTAGTTATGGATCCAAGATTTTATAACATTTTTTTTGAAATTATGCTTAAACACAATTTAATACAATTTTTTATGTTTAGTTTTATTTATTTTTTTTACGTCGCACTACATTTAGTCACAACCGACAACAGCACATTCGAACCTTTAAGTACTTGCTGTGCTTTTACAGAGCGCAACACAGCCGAGCCGGTCAGCTCCTTGCAACGACATGAGGCAAATGAAAAATATCTATGTGACGTCATGAATCGGCGCGTTTTGAATCATTTTGAATTCCGTCAGTTTCAAGTGCCTGTAAAAAAACTTATTTAACCTTGTAGAACATTTTTTTTGGTATATATGCCTAAAATAGTTCCTCCTTTGGGATTTTATACTTAAATTACGTATTTAAATTTTAGTGAAAAAGCCCATTGGTCGCATTATAGAAAAAAAGTATCAATTCTGGAATGGTCTCGTCCTTCGAACAACACTTCTCTCACGGCAGGCGGAATTATGATCGATGGATGATTTGGGTCATTTCTTACTGATGTGACCGGATGAGCTTGCCGATGTCGGCCTGCCGGCAACACGATCGGTTCATCGTACGGTCGCTCCATTTCTTGTAATATTGTCAACGTATCAACCAAATAGTTAAAAAAGTAGTCCATGTCTCAAAGTGAAGTTGAAATTTAATTACCAAAGAAAACATAAAGTCTTCCTCCACAAAATTTTCAATTGAAATTAATGAGCCTTACATGTTTCGAAACTAAGGAGCTCATGCTTTATCATCAGAGGCAAGTTTGCTCAGGTCAAATATTACAAGGCTTTTATAATTTATTTTAAGCAGCTGAACTCAGGATTTGGTAGAGGAAAAAAAAAAATCAAAAAGAAATAACATAACATCTACCTACATTTTTACTGCGCCACCCCTCGCACCCCTGCCGCCCCGGGCGATGGCCCACATGGCTCTATGGTAAATACGCCACTGGAGTTGAAGATTGAAGAAGACAAAGAACTGGAGTCATAACCTTTGAAGAAGAACACTAAAGTTTCTATCCTATGACATGTTCTCTAACACTATCCCAAACTCTTGCCATGTCTATTTGCACATTGTTCACTTCGACTGATACATTCAACATTCAGCTGACTCTTATTATAGGTTGCAAACAAAGATGTATATAATGCTTGTCTTTTGTGTTCCCATTTGCAAGTTCTAAGGAAATTCTGATTTGGAACAGTTTTGGTTTTGTCTTGAAACGCTTCTATCTGGTTTTTGGCGCCATCTCTCCCATCTATTTCAGAACATTCCAGTGGAACATTGTCAAGACAAGATTCATCTCCAAGATATTTTGGTTCACCCGATCGCTCCTCCCTTTTGGTTCATCTACTCTGTCTTCCACCAGTTCAGATTTCACCAGAGCTTCTTCATTGTCCTGTAATTATTACCTACATATCCTCAACATTCTCTTTCATTTCGGCTACAATAATTTCTTGATCCATATTCTCGATCTTGACGAGACGATTTCTTTTCGTTTTCAGCTCCAACTCAGATCCATATATCTCTTTATTCAAGCAGCGAAATGTTTAAAATTATCGATCAAGGTAAAAAACCAAAGACATTACCACTCAAGAGACCAAATGGGCAACATTCTACTGTGGCAAATCATCAACTCCTCATAATTGCTCGTTTTTATTTGTCCGTGAAAAATTGGTCCAAATTAAATTAGGGTTCGTGCAATCAAATAATGAATTTATATAACAATACATAAAGTAAGGCTTTATTGTACGAACAATTTTATGGCCGAGCGAGCTTGCGAGCGAGGCTATTAAATAATGAGTCAATAAAGCCGGTTTATGTAAGCGTTATATACATGATTTTATGTACGATTACGACTGGTTTTTGTTATAAATTTAAAAAAATTAATGAAAAAAATAAAATTTGAGTAGGTATACCTGTTTCACCTTGGCAGTTTGTCAGGACCTGTTCCACCTTGGCAGGTTGTCCGGACCTGTTTCAACTTGTCAGGTAGTCCAGGTAGGCAATAAAGTAGCACTTTATTTTACTAGTAAAATTTTATTGACGGAAAACTGTTCCATAAATAGCACTTTATTGGTCAATCGGACATAAAAACTATCAACATTAAAAGAATATCAGAAACTACAGCAATAATGCAGTATTATTTAACGATTTTAAACGCGGTCAAGGTTGCCAATGAGAGATGTAACAGATATTTTGTATTTCATATCGTTTTTGCAGATTATTCGTAATTTTTTCTATTATCTATGTAAAAACTATTTAGAAAATAAACAATTACCTATATCCTATTCACAATCCGATGTCCACAGGTACAGGTAAATTTTTCACCTTTCCCTATCAAATAGCATTGAAAGGTGATAAATTTTACCTGTACCTGTGGACATCGGATTGTGGTGAATGGATAATACCTATGTGGATCCTTTGAATCGAAATTTGTCTTTTCACCGGTAAGTATCTATTTCCAGGTTGTGCCATATTGTTTTCATGTAAACTTTTTTGTATATAAAATAAAGAAGACGATTTCAAATGTTGCCAGGAGGTTACAAGAGATTTCTCTTTCTCCCTTGAATCATTTGTCTAGTGAGTTTCTGCCGGTAAAAGTATACATTTTTCCATCGTAAGAACTTGCATTTATCGAATCAAATACATCACTGTGTATCAGAAAATCAGTCCTAGTGGCCTGTTTGCCCTTGTGATTGTGTGTTAACTCTAAGATTATGAAATTCTTTTCAAGGGTGGCATATCATAGATTGGAAAAACTTAATTATAATCCCGGAAGATAGATTCCATCCGATAACTTGATTTTAATTTCTACTTCATCTACTTTTGTCGTTGTAATCAGATGACCTGCTTCTCTTATTTTTAACATTTATTCAGATTTTGCCATTCTGATTCTTACCCTTAATTTGAGCTGCCAATGTTCGAAAGTTACTATAGTCATATGTTCCATTGCAGTCCCAGAGGTGGACAGTACGTCAAAAAGAAGCCATATATTTAGAGGTCCTTGGGTAGCCAACTTTAACGCATACGGATGGGATGCCTGCGGTTCTTGAATAACTTCTTCTAGCTGAAATGAGGTTGGCCAAATCATTGGAACATCTCCCATGGTAATAGCGATAGAATAACGACAAGTCGGCAACCTTGCGTCTATGCTCGAGAGATTGCAATGAATTGCTGCTCTTTGTACTGCATCTAATAGAGGCAACGATTGCTTGGAAGCATCGTTCCAGATGTTGGAACAGTATACCATACATGGTCCGATTTGAGCCTCACAAAGAAGAATAGGTTGCTCAGAAGTGAAGAAACTTTTTGCAGGAAACAGAAAACCTTATTTTTGAGAAGCGGTTTTGGCGATCGAAGATACATGGGTCATTCCAAGACAAGTTGGTCAATGCGGTCACCCAAAGAAGAGATACTGAGGGATTGATAGAAAAGTTTTGTTCCGACATCCTTAAAACTGGGTTAGCATCGACGGAAGATTTGTTTTTTGAGAATACTATTGCTTGAGTTTTAGAAGCATTAAATTTGACTAGATTGTTGAGGCCTCAGTTGGTAATGGTGTCATGATCTCTGTTGGGCGAGGCGTGTGGAAGTGGTTGCAGTAAGCGGCTAAAAAAACATCAAGCTGCTATCGTCTGCAAAACTGCATATGGGGTTTCTTGTCCAATTCAACAAACCTAAATAAAAATGAGAAAAAGTGTTGGGGACAGAATTGAGCCTTGGGAAGCGCCCGCATTTCTAGCCAGTGTATCGCCATCGACCACAACATGTAGTGACTTGCCTTCCAAAAATCATACGATCAAAGTTTGCTGAGGAGACCTTTGTGCTACACCTGATCAAAAGCCTTGGAGATGTCCGATGTTACAACAAGTGAGCTGGGAATGGCTAGGAAGAGTTTGCTTTTCCTTTTTCGGGATGGACTGCACTCTGGCACATTTTCAGATAGACGGAAAAACGCCTCGACTGTGAGAGAGTGAAAACAGTTTGCAAATAACTGAAGCCAATTCTGGTGCGCAATTTTTTAGGACAATTGGTGGAATGTCGTCGGGATCTTATAGTTTTAGATAATTTCTTTGGCAAAAAGATCTACTTATTCCTTTGACGGTCCTACAATTGAATTATTGTCCTTCTAAAGGTGGAAAGGAAGAAAATGCGCATTTTTTAATCAAAAGGATCTTGATCCGCTCGGGCAGTTCAAAAGTCGATTACGCACTTGTTGGTTGTGTAAATGACGATGAAGTGTGTTAGCATTGGTTTCTACGCTAGGCACGATATGCGGTGTTCTTGTTTGCAACCGCTCGGGCACACTGATTGTTAAATAACGTTTTCCCGCCAGGGGATATTTTATTGGAGTGTGGAATGTTTTTTTGTGTAGCCTCCGAGGGATCTTTGGATTAAAAGCAAACATCTTACAACGATAAGGTCTAGAAAAAGAGTTTTAGACCTTCCTAGTCTGCAACTCCATAATGCCACACCCTATGAGATATGGATGGGAGCAGGAGCTGAGGGTATTTGTGGTCTGATTTGACTGATTTGCTCAATTCAAAGGTGCAAACGCAGCGATCTTGTAAGGATCTGGATAAGTGGTAAGGAACAAAACGAGTTAGTTGACCTGTTGAGAAATCGGGAATATGTGTGGGCTCTACCAACTGGGCTAGGCCGTGTGAAATGGCAAATGCTTCAGCAATCCTTCCAGCATGGTTATTTTTGTTGGAGTACTTGAAATTTGGATCTGCACGTAGCTGTTGCGTTCGCCGCATCGCACGCATCGCTCGAATCGTGTTCACGCTGGACATGGCGTAAGTTTAAGACAAGGTACGGCTCATTGCGAATATGGCGGATTTTTAGATAGGATGCTTGTCGAACAAGACATACAAAGACTTCGATCTCAGAAATGTGTGATGAAGTTATTGCCAAAAATCTCACAAGCTTCGCAGACGTTAGAGTACCAATGTGCAACAGATTATTAAGTTTCTCGCCCATGTGATAGTTACCGTGGTCATCAATAGGAATTCTTGAAAGTTGTAACGCCCAATCGAATCTTTTAAAATTATCTTCTACGAATAATTCCTCTGCATAACGGTACTCGCTTATTGAAAATGTAGGGGTTTTAATAATTGTGTTTGGATATGTAGCAGATGCATCACGTGCTGCCGGAATTGCATTTGTTGCTGCATTCTGAATCACAGTGATAATCATGTTTGACAGAGCCTGGAGAAGTTCGGGAGGAAACTCGCTCATTTTTTCGGTTCAACGAATATCCCACTTCTAAAACCACTTTCAAATCTCTATATTTTTCAATAAAATACAAATTACGTGAAACATCTTAAGCTTTAACTACCCGCGCCGGTGTATAAAATACACCATTTCTCCTGAAAGGGCGGTAAAAACCCTATCCGGTATCCCCCACTCATGCCCCTCGATGTAACCTACGACCGATGTGTTTACTAGGTGCTGAGACAGTTGCGCTTTGGTAGCTGGAAAGTTAGTTGGTTTATTGACAATTTCTTTAGTGCACTACACCATGCAGACTGTAGTGCAAAATCATATACCCACTTTTTGGAACTCTGGAGGACAGATGGTACCGGTTCTGAAATTTTTCGAGCACATATGGGTAAAAACAGATTCCTTGCATGACAAATCAAGGCAAAATGTTTCGTTATCCTTATACATTGATTTATATACTCAATCATACATACATAAATGTGGTGTACATAATACGCGCGGGTAGCTACAGGAGATTCTAGAGCGCGGGCAGCTAAAGGTTAAAGCCGGCGCCACACGATGTGTCGAATGTCTTCCAACGTTGGACACATAGCGCTTTGTGGCATCGTGTAGCCGTGCGATGGTGACAAACATGTATTCAACGTTGGCCACATGCACCGTTTGTGCCAATGTCGGACTAGAGTGGTAAACATTTTATCCAACGTTGGATCCAACTTTGGGACCAATGACGTTGGGACCAATGGTTCGACGCATCATGTAGCGCTGGCTTAATCACAATGACAATTCCTTTGATAACAAACCGTAAGAACAAAATTGAAAGGTATTCACCTGATTAGGTG
The DNA here is from genome assembly GCA_917834065.1 of Ceutorhynchus assimilis. Lineage (NCBI taxonomy): Eukaryota > Metazoa > Arthropoda > Insecta > Coleoptera > Curculionidae > Ceutorhynchus > Ceutorhynchus assimilis. The sequence goes on from OU892287.1 coordinate 27,016,320, forward strand.
GATGAATAATACACCTATGAATCAACTAATAAAAGATACTAAATAGAGGACACATAACAAGTCCTTGGCATATGAAGATGAATCCACGTCGGCGATGTCGGGCTTGAATTTATCCGCTGTTGCAGCGGAAGTAAACCATCGACCTATGAATCCAGATGGCGATTATCAAAGCCTTTGGTGGATCGCATTTGACAATGCAAATGGGCCGAAAATAGTAGAAAGCATCTAGCTCCAACAAGCAGTCAACTTACAACTGGTATGATACGGAAGGAAAGCCAATATTGGAAGGGACTTAAAATGGGAAAGTTTGGAATACTTTATACCCCAGAAGGCAGGGAAAGTCCAACAGAAAGCGGCCACACATGATGATCAAGACTAGAATAGTCTAATTATTGATCATAATCCAGGAACAAATACTCTACTGGTTGTGTCACCAGAAAAGACATAAGAATCAGTTGCGCAATTTGCACTAGGTCAACTGAATGGGTCCAGTAGGAACGTGAGGGGCAAAACATCTATTGGCAACGATGTATGAGCTGACACTCTGAAATCGATTTATGATTCCTCCATCAACATATACCACAACCAAATTAGGAATTTATTATCTTTGCCAAAGTACTTGGATTTGGTGTAAAAATGCAGAATGTTAACTTTCTAGTTACGGTAACACTTATTTTCGAAACGGATGACAACGTTAATCAACCAGTAAATCCAGTAAATACTCCGTTTATAGCTTCGAGCAAGATTGCCTTTAAATTAAAACATCAATCATTGTTTTTACATTGTATAGGAAACAAGCTATCAAATTACATTAAATAATTAATATAATGGCCATCAGTTTAATCACTCTCCCGACAACATATTCAACGTCCGTTATTTTCCTGTCTGTCCACCTATAGGCTAATCCCTATTATATACATGAAACCTCTAATGAAAATGGATTTTGAAAGAGAAACGTAAAAGTAAAAAATGTTCAAAAGCACCTTTTGATCAAAAGTTGCCGGTATGTAAATAAGCTCAGATAAGAGAATAATATGACTTCAAACCAATCGCAAGAAAGTAATGAGACGGTTTATACAGTATTGAAATTTAGACGATAAAAGTTAGGGAGATTCAGCAAATTTCAATGAATTGCTGAAAGGTTTCTCTACAGTTTGATAGAGATTTAAAAGAACAGATATAATGAATATCTTGCAAGTTCATTTTATTATTTTAATATGTGTTTAATGTTCAATGAGAAATTAAATTTCCACTGATCATAACACAACTCAATATAATTTTATGCGTAGGTAATGGCAGTTCGACTCTAGGAATAATTTAACTGAGATATTTTGAAAGTTGTATTATTTTGGACATCATAAAAATAAAATATTCATGCATTTCAGTTAGGTTTAGCAGAACTATACCTATACCTACGTGAATATTTATTTGCAAGTCGTTTTCTTGGGTAGGTATCTCTCTTCACTCTAGTTTGTGAACTATTTTTTTCTGACGATGTAAATGCAAGTTATTTAAATTTAAAAAAAAAGTTTAAATTATCGCATTATCGTTGCTCAAGTTGCTAAAAGTCTTTATTAATTCGGAAACTAGATATCTCAGCGAATCAAGCTGCCAATGGAAAATCAAAAGCATAGAGAAGAGGTTTGCCTTAGACAGAAACAAACAGTAACTTATATAAAGAGCTCTTGCTTGATATCTACCGCCCCCCTTTCGAAAGATCTTACGCCGCAAGTACAAAATAAACAGAATACAGAGAGTTTCGTTCTCTGTTATACTATTCTATGCTGCCGATATAATTAATTAGAAATATCCTGGAAACTTTCGGGACCATTATAAAGTTACTATAGTAAAGATACCAGTCGGCAATTCAAATAAACAGCCCCGAGGCGGCAGGCTTTATGACTAGTCCGTTTATTTTTCTCCATTGTTTACCATTAAATTCGATTGTGTACACTAAATCGCCATTATCGTAAAAGTTACTTGGCGTAAACACTATTATTTTTTCTTTCAAAGTTGCGGATTGAAAATCACGAAACGGCTTTCATAGGGATAACCTCTTAATTGAGAAGTAATCCTTGGAATTAGGTCACAAGATACGACAAGGTTCAAACCATATACACAAGGCTTCCAATTGTAAACCTACCCCTCGCTGAGCGGTTGTTTAACCATCCTATTATTCTCTGGACAATACTTAAACCGGCTTCTGTGTTATCCTTGGGGTGTATTGTATTTCTATTTGCGAATTTAGCAATAGAGTACACCTGAACTTGTTTTAAATGGTTTTGGAAAGATGATCGGACATCTGTGGTAATTTTTTTTTTTTTGGACAACTTTTTTACGTAAGCAGAATCCTTTGTACTAGAACGTTCATTGATGATGGTAATTTGATTACAATACAGAACATTAATTTTTAAATTTGAAAACCGTAAATATAAAATAACTATTGAAATATTTAACAGAAAAAACGGTACCTTTTTTTCTATGTAATAATGTAATAGGTGAAAAATTTGAGCTCGTTTTTAAAATACGCTGAGGTAAAAAAGTTAGGAAAGTATTTACGTCCTAACAGAATAATTTATTCCAATGCTTACGGCGTATATACCTTTCTCAAAAACCGGGTAGTGGTTGAAGCAATTAAGAAGATTCTAGCCATAATGGAGTAAAATCCTTTTTCACAATGAGGGTGGGTACCTACCAGGAAAGCAAATCCCTCAAAACTCAGAGTCAAATGTAATATAATATGTGGACGTTATGGAGATGGAAGAGGCGATTTTATATGCAGAAACAATCATAGATTATAATTTGAAGGAAACGAAAGCCACACCAGCAAAAGCAGATGAAAAACTCAGTCTACAAAGTATAAGTCATCTTATATCCCTATTATACTTGTTTCAAAAGGTATGTGTAAGGTATTCACGAGTAATTTTAAATGTTGCTTTTTGACTTTGATAGATATAATATAGTGTGTTAAATAGTCTTTTATTCATATCAAATAAGAAAAGATTCTATAAAATTGGCGATGAGGACAGAACAAAGACCATAGAAGATGAATGAAGACCAATTCAAGCAATTTATGTCCATTTTGACTGCTAGTTTCACAAAACAAAGTACTATACCTACTTCAACAAATTCGAGGACAAACGACAAATTCAGGTAACAAATCCACTTCTATTCTGTCCCCATTTGAGAATTTTCATCCCCAGAATGAAGATTTCAAGAGTTACAGGCAACGCCTCGGAAATTATCGGAAGCCCAAGAATGCTTTCGATGATAAAACTTATGTAGCTCAGATGTTGCTTAATTCTATAGGATCTACAATTTATAGTATACCCTTACAGCCCTAGTAGCTCCAAAAAACCAGATGAATTCAACTATGATGAGTGAGGGGGATTTCAGTAGTGGAACTGTGTACACTAAATTACCACTTCTGACAGAAATTACCACAAATTACTTGTAATTACCTCAGAATTACAACTTTTTTCCTCTATTACCTTTCATTGCCTCAGGAATTACCACTCAATGCCACCCAAATTACCACTTATTACCTTTTATTGCTGCTAAATACCACTAATTACCACTGTCATTACCACAAATTGCCACTAAAATTACCACTTAATACCAGGAATCTGTTTTAATTTTCAATTATACCCGAGACTTAGAACTCAATAACATGTTGTTAAGTTTTACAGCAACTATAAATGTTGATTGACAAAATTGCTTTCATCTAGTTTATTTGGTCGACCTTTGATATTGAAGGAACAAATCAAGATGTTAAAAAAAAAGCAAATCAAGATGTTGAAAGTTGAAAAAACGAGATACTCAGGAAGGCATTCTAACATGTTTCGAAAAAAAAAAAGGATTCCAAAATCCTGCAAAAACTCAAGTTTCATCTTCTAGAAACTGGATAAAAATCATTTGATTGATGACGAACGTACAAATCGAGATGTTAAAAGAAGAGCAAATCAAGATATGTTGAAAGTTGAGAAAGAGAAACACTCAAAGAGGCATTTCAACATGCCTCGAAGAAAAAAGTATTCCAAAATCCTGCAAAAACTCAAGTTCCATCTTCGAGAAACTGGATAAAAATAATTTCATTGATGTTGAAGGAACAAATCGAGATGTTAAAAGAAGAGCAAATCAAAATGTTGAAAGTTGAAAAAGAGAAACACTCAAGGAGGCATTTCAACATGCCTCGAAGAAAAAAGTATTTCAAAATCCTGCAAAACTCAAGTTCCATCTTCTAGAATCTGGATAAAATTTATTTGATTGATGATGAACGAACAAATCAAGATGTTAAAAGAAGAGCAAATTAAGACGTTGAAAGTTGGAAAAGGGAAACACTCAAGGAGGCATTTCAACATGTCTCGAAGAAAAAGGGATTCCAAAATCCTGCAAAACTCAAGTTCCAGCCTCTAGAAACTGGATAAAAATCATTTGATTCATGTTAAAGGAACAAACCAAATTCACCATCAGCGACTTCCTCACAAATATTCGCGTATTTGGCTCGGTATTTGTCATCCACCTAGGATAGGTGAAAATCTAGAAAATGAAACTAGAGAAACAGAGAGACGGAAACACATAAACACCTAAATATTTGTAGCTATTTGCGGAATGTATGAATGATGGAGGCTTGAGGTATTATAATAATATAACAAGAATGCATTCTATCTATCACATTTACCTTTTCTTTTAGATTTAGAAACACTGAAACACAAAAATTGGCCTTGAGACGAGGACTTGAAAGTTTTAAAATGAGCAGTAAATACGACGTATGATGTCAAACCATGTGTTGAACAATTGCAAGGTTGCCACTTCTCGTGTAATAAACCCTCAAATGAAACATTCCTTAGAAAATCAAAGTTGATGTTTCTAACTGACTAAAAGGGACTCAGAAGAATATTTTACTTAAAGCTTAATTGAATAGTTTATAGTTGAAGCTCTGTTACTTCTAAATTAAAGCAAATTCGAAGGCATATCATAATTTTATCACTACAGAACTTTGAGGTATTACCACAAAATTTCCTTCAATTACCCCCAAAATTGCCTCAAATTACCAAAAATTACCCCGAATTACCACAATATTTCCACTAATTACCATTAAATTCCCACTAAATACCACTGTATTTCCCCTAATTTCCAGTCATTACCACTCATTTCCCGTAAAATTTCCACTAATTACCGCGATTGTGTACACTAAATTACCACAATGAAATCCCTCTCGATGATGAGTTAATCGAGTATCTGGCAAAGCAGCTATGCCCCAAGAAAAATATTATGGTTTCTCAGCATAGATTTTTATCAATTTACCAACGTGAAAATCAATCTATTTCCAAGTATGTGGCTACGTTAAGACGTGATACTTTGGACTGCGATGTTATATCGCCGTGCGCGTGTAAAGCTATTGTTTCCGATATTTTTCTCAGACCACAGTTCATCAGAGGAATTTATGACCATTCGATTCGTGAACAGTTGCCTCAATCGACTACCGATGATCTCGACGTACTATTGACAAAAGCCTTGGCACTTGAGGCATCAAAATTAGCTTCTAAAGAGATATCGAATACAGGAAATTTAAAATTTGACCCCATCAATAAAGTTAATCGTTTTTCGAAGAAGGATTCATGTTTTCAGAACCGTTCACGTCACAGGTGTGCACAGGTCCCTGTCAGGGAATAAACAATAAACGGCATAAGTCAAGATCACGTATAACCTAGTCTGAATTGGCATCTACAGTGTGTTTCAAAACTCTGGGAACGGTCAAATATTTCCATAGCGGCTTGAAATAGAATTATGAAATTTTCTGCATATGGGTAATTAATGATGCCCGATTCAATGATGACATTGACAATGTTGCCAAGTGTACCGTAACTTCATTTTTTTAAATAGAAACACCACTTTATTTTTATTGCAATAAATTCGGCGCTCTATTGTTATTAAAACCTTTAATATCATGTTCCTATTTTACACGACTTCTGAAATATTGCAACAAAGCTTTTTTGTTCAAAAGTCTAGGAACGGTCAACTTTTTAGAACGACTAAAAATAGGATTGCATTATCTGGGGGTCAGTTCGAGATTTGAGAAAATATTACCCCTAGGAAAATATTTTATCTGTCTTTCTTAATATTACCGACTGAAATGTCACTAAAAATACTGGTTGTGGAGTATAAATTGATAATTTATACGGGGTGTATCCGGTTTGACTACAACAGTTTTAACACTTAAAAAAATGACCCATTTTGAACAAAAAAAGTTTTTACAACATGAGGTCCAAACTCAACCATTTTTAAGAAAAAAGCCTTTGAAGTTGTGACATTTTTTGACGAATATTTGAAAGATAAAGAAAATTTTAATCATTATGAGATCAAAAAAAAATTAACTCATTCAATTATTAAGTGATAATGCATTTTCAGTCAACAACAATAATAAAAAATTGAGAAAACATGACACCTCCACTCGTAATTCGGTATCTAAACATTTGGCAACATAGCACAAAAAAGAATAGGTGGTTGAAAATAAAATGTTCACAAACGTTGGATATGCAGATACCTACTTGTTAAGGCAGAATCGTTGCAAAATGCTCATTTAGCCGCCAGAATTTACAGGGAAAGATTTCTCAATAGAAGGGCACCCACCTCATGAAAGAACATTGTGCCCGTTTTACAAAGATTGCGTGATATGGGAAGTGTAAGTGTGTAAATTTTTTTCTCTTGAATGTTTAATGCAAAAATGTCATTGAGTGCTATTCGCTACTTAATAAAACGGCACATTGTCTATTTTTACTAGAAAAGTGATAAAAATGCAAATTATTATTTACAATTTTTTGAAAGCGAATAACAAACCAAAACGTAAACAGGTGGAAATAAATGAAATGCTTGCAATAAAATAGAATTTACCAGTTTGATTTGCATTAATATCCTGGCAGAGATTATCTCTACAATGTTGTCACGTTGTTAACATTTTTTTAAATTTAAATTTTGCGATAATTAATAATAAAATATTTGTACTCATACCTGATACTACCTGTATTGTTTGACAATTTGTCAAGACAATAACATGAAAGAATTCACGTACGCTAAATAACTAAATATTTAGATATTCATTTGTTTATTCTCCAGTGGTAGAGGTATGTAATTCAGGCAATTATCAGATGTGTCAAGTTCCTTCAAAGTTTTGTCAAAATAAATTTCGAACTGAGTGAATCCCAGCGTATCGATATTTTGATATCCGTGGTTATGGGGATAAAACTAGATCTTATCGAGAAGTCTGTGACCTATTTAACGCTCGATATCCTGACAGACAAATAAAAAAGTCCACCGTTTGTCGAATAGTACAGAGATATGAGCAAACTAGAAGTATTAGACCGAGAGCTCATAACACAAAAAAGTTACTCATTTGTAACAGGTATGGCGACCCCCCTAGGGGTCGAATTACGTAATGAGGAAAACGAAAAAGATGATAACTTTGTTGCCGTCAGGCCTTAATCGTATGGCGATTAATCGAACTTGTCAGAAAAAATGCGGGTTTCAAACGATTTGTAACACAAAGATTCTTGTATTTTTCGATAGTTTATGAAAAAGGAACTCGTCGGAAGCAAAATGCCATACTTTTCCAGTCTACAGGGTGTATATTTTAAGTGATACCACTATTGCTATATCCGAAACGGTAAGAGCTACAAGGTCGGTTCAATTAGGAAAAAGTTCATTTTTTTAAATACGGACCTGGATTTTTTATGTCATTTTTAGAAAGTGCCTTTTATTCCCTTTGTAAAAATGATATAAAAAGACCAGGTCCGTATTAAAAAAAAATGAAGTTGATGATGGAAGCTCGATCACGAAACGTCGGGTTTAAAATTTGAAGATGCCATGTTGTAGAGCGAAAACAATTATAAAACGTTCAAATTTAAATTGTGTCTCGAATATCAATAGTTTTTGAAATAGTTGATGAAATAGTTTTTGGCGTTTTTAAGAAATCACCCTGTATTTCATAAACTAAAAGGAATTTGACAACACTGTAAACAAGTTTTGAATGGGCATCAAAAAAGGCAACTTTTCTCTAATTTAACCGACCTTGTAGCTCTTACCGTTTCGGATATAGTAATAGTGGTATCACTTAAAATATACACCCTGTATATAAAAAGTGTTTCAAGACCGTCCAAAAACAGCAACCATCAGTGACGAAAATAAATTAAATGTGTTACTACAGTTGGAGGAAAATCCAAGAACAAGTCTAGCACAGCAATCCTCAAATCTGAATCAGGAAATTACTAAAGCTTCTGTTAACAGAATTTTAAAGCATGAAAAGATCAAGCCTTACAAAATAATTTATACTCGAGAACTATTGGTATAAGATGATCCAGATCGACGAATGGAGTTCTGCCAAGTAATGATGGAGGGAATAAATACAAGTCCATTTTTTTCAAGAAAAAATTTATTCAATGATGAATCAACGTTCTGCCTGAATGGGCAAGTTAATCGTCAAAATTGCAGATTTTGGAGCAAAAACAACCCACATTGGATGGAGGAGCATCATACGCAGCATCACCAAAAGTTGAATGTGTGGACTGGGCTCTTGGGAAACCATGTTATTGCTGCTAGGAAATCAGGTTTTACCTAGGTTGCGAGAGCTCAATATTAATATTCAGGAAATATGGTTTCAACAGGATGGGGCACCGCCTCATTATTCAGAAGAAGTTCGTAATTACTTGAATCGTACCTTTTTAAATATGTTGATTGGAAGAAGAGAGAGCATGGAATGGCCAGCCCGGTCGCCAGATTTGACACCGTTAGACTTTTTTTTTTGGAGACATATGAAAAATCGCGTTTATGTAGAAAAAACCTCTTACCTTAGAAAATTTATGATATCAGATCTGCCAAGATAATTTTTAAATAGTTTTTAGTTTTCTTTTTCAACACACTTTTCACATACAAAGTTTTTGGGTTAAATTTTTTTGACAGTTCTAACCGCCAGTGGGATTTTGTTTATTTACTATTACTATTATTTTTTTACCTATTTATTTTATTTATCTATTTATCTATTTATTAATTATTTACTATTACCTATTTATCTATTTACACATTTATTCTTTATTCGTCGTTGCTCCAGTTCTTAGATTCTCCCTTCTTGTTTAGTAAATTTTTCTATTAATTAAATTGTTTTATTACTTAAGATAACGAAAATAAAAATAAGGAAATATGATATTTTCTGGGGCTCTCGAAATATCTCCACAAACTACTTACGATTTTTACGTGTAGGCTGTTCTGCATATTTTATAATCCAATTAAAAAAGGGTTCTATTGTGGAGGTTTTATTAACAGTAGAGTGCTGAATTCATGCAATAAAAATAAAGAGGTCTTTCCTTTCAAATCGGTAAACTTGAAAATATTGTTGACGCCATCATTGAATTGGGCATCACAATAACCTCTCTTCATCTAATTTTTAATATCCTATTTTAAGCCTTTGTCAAAATATTCAACCGTTCTTCAACTTTTGAACGAAAAGTCTGTGTTGGCACATTTCAAAAACCGCTTGAAATGGGGATTTGATATGAGGAGATTTCACTTTACAATAGAGTACCAAAATTGCATTACAAATAAGGTGGTACTTCTATTAAAAAAAAAAAAAAACAAAGTGACCTACATTATCTGAAAACCTGTAAACTTGGCAACATTCTCGATGTCATCATTGGATCGGGCTGTATTATTTACCCCTCTGCAGAAAATTTCGTAATTTTATTTCAAGCCGCTCTGGAAATATTTGACCGTGCCAAGACTTTTGAACAAAAAGGCTGCGTTACAATCTTTCAGGAACCGTGTAAAATAGGAATATGATATCAAGAGGTTTTAATAACAATAGAGCGCCAAATTTATTGCAATAATAATAAAGTGGTATTTCTATTTGAAAAAATGAAGTTACCCACATTATCTGAAAACCGATAAACTTGGCAACATTGTCGATGTCATCATTGAATCGGGCATCACTAATTACCCATATGCAGAAAATTTATAGGTTAAATAAGTTTTTTACAGGCAGATAATTAGTGGCAACACGGTCAAATTGCGAGCTGCGACGTCATAGAAATAAATTCTGGGTTTTTATTTGGAGGTATTTCTTATTTTTCTGTTTTTTCAAGAAGGACTATGAATTTTTCAAAAGTAAAAATACAGAAAATTCTGTTTTTAGTTGCTTTATCCAAATATGCCAATTTCAAAAATTAGTGAAAGATCCCATTCTATTTCAAGCCGTTCTGGAAATATTTGACCGTTCCCAGACTTTTGAAACATACACTGTATATGTATCCGTTGTGGCAGAGATAATCATCATGTTAAAGACTGTGAAACTGATCCAGATAGACTGAAATGCGCTGATTGTGGAAAAACCGGTCATGTGAGAAAAAGTATGCATTCGTTCTCTATTGACTAATAAAAATAAATCAAAGTTAGACATTCGTCAAGTGGAGCTTGTGGCTCCTTACATTAGAACGCCAATAGTAACCTGACGCCACACCTGTTTTTGCTATATGAAACACCCCCTCGCTCATCATACGGAAAGTGTCAGATTGAAAACGACGGACTTTACAGGGTATCTCATTTAAAATAAGCCAGTTGACATGTACTTCCAGTATAACCGGAAGTACCACCATCTTGAAAATTTAGCCGGGTTGCCCCATTGACATTAGTATACTGTCAAATTTTCAAGAATTTATACATATACAGTGAGGACATAAAGTACGTCGCCTCCCTCTAACTTTTGAACCGCTCGGTATATTGCAACGAAATTTGGAATGATGATATGTGAGGGAATGCTCCATTTTTTGAAAAATAGATGACAGCTTCAGCTGTCAAAATGACAGCTGGGCGCAGTTTTGAATCGTTCTTTTAAATAGAAGGCGGTGTCGAGTGATATATCGTTTTAAAGGTCTCTTTATTCTTAATTTAATCCCCGATTCTGGAAACATTTGGTTTTAGCGCTTTTCAAATGATGACGAAAAAACAAAGGTTTGTTTTGGTCATAAAATTTCTTTTTAGTAATGGGGGTAGTATACTACTACTATTTAGTGTAATCAGTTGCTTTGTAAAAACCGCAATAGCCTGGTTTTTTTTTTTAATTTCCTCTTAGCCCCGCCCCTACGTGAAAATAAAAGTTCATGACATAGTTAGTTTTTCCAATCTGGCAACACATCACGCTTTTGAGAACACAGAATTGCACTGACATTGACGATTAAGAACGAAACGTCAAAGGACCCCGCACACCTCTTATGGGATTTGGGACTTCCGCCAAATTTAACCAATTTCTAGTACCTATGATATAAATTTGACATTTCTGATCAATACTTAGCATTGGCCCAACTTGATCCTATGACTAGTTTTTGAGATACAGGTAGTTTAATGTTCAAGAAATGTAGGTACACATTTTATATGTGAGCGTGAGGGTACCTGTCCATCCTAGTATCAATATATTATTAGGTGACAGGTAGATGTAAATGCCTATAAAATGTGTACCTACATTTCTTGGACATTAAGCTACCTGTATCTCAAAAACTAGTCATAGGATCAAGTTGAGCCAATGATTGTATTGATCAGAAAGGTCAAATTTTTATCATACTAGAATTTGGTTAAATTTGGCGAAGTCCCAAATCCCATAAGAGGTTTGCGGAATCCTTTACTACATCAAACAACGTAAACACGTTACTGTGGCAATGTCACATGTCACACGATTCATACGACATCACACGTCGTTGAACTGTTGAAGTCAGCTGTCATTTTGAGCAGCGTTGCCAGATGGTCAGCGGCTTAAATACTATTGGTCACTGCTGTGGCGCTAAATTCAAATTACAGTTTGTTTTTCTCTGACTAGTTCTTTAAACACTATGCTGGAAAATAATTTAGTATCCCACTATACCATCACTATTTAGCCTATAGAATAATGTCGAGCATTTTTTTTACTGATTTTTATATATAGTGTACTAGCCCATTGAATCATTATTTTATGAGTACTTTTGTGATTTTTTTATGTTACCAATGTCATTTCGTCAATATTATTACTTAAAAAAAGACAATAATGAATATATTTTTTTTTATGAGTGTTTATGAGGAAAACAAGCCTTTATTTTTTCGTCATCATTTGAAAACCGCTGAACCAAATGTTTTCAGAACGAGGATTAAATTAAGAATAAAGAGGCCTTCAAAACGATATATCACTCGACACCGCCTTCTATTTGAAAAACCGTTTCAAAACTCCACCCAGCTGTCATTTTGACAGCTGAAGCATTTCAAAAAATAGAGAATTTGCTCACATATCTTCATCCCAAATCTCGTTGCAATATACCGAGCGGTTCAAAAGTTAGAGGGGGGGGGGCGACGGACTTTATGTCCTCACTGTATATAGATCGATTTGGTTCCCGTTGAGACAACGTGTATAGCTATCAGAAAACGTAAAATCGACGACAATAAGAATAGGATAGGAGATATCCATACTCGGTATCGACTGATCGCCTATAATGATGATGATGATGATATCCCAAGATAGAAACCAGCTTTTGAGTTTGTAGTAAATTACATTTCGTCACAAATATGCTACTTTGGATGCTTGATTGGAACTGCGATAACTTTCCAGCACTGCTAGGACATATTGGGCGAATTAAACGCTACATTAAAAGCTGCGAATCTTTGAGTAAGAAGAAGGACAATCAATCTAACTAGGTCACAGTGTTAGGAGTTCAAAAACTTACCCGCCCTAAGAGCTAGTCTAATATATAAAAACAATTCAAAGATTAACACTCTGTAATATATGTCCAGGACAAAATCCTCCCTTATTCGTAACAAATCCAATCCCATTTATTGTGTGAACCGAGATTCGCCTGTCCATGACTTGCACTCTTGTCTCTTTGAGAATAGATGAGATTCATGTTCACGGCTGCCAGTCCTGGTTATCTGGCGGCACCGTTTTTTCACGCGCTTTCCTCAATGAATTCATGCAACCTGTGATGACTAGTCCGAAAATCCGAATCGTTTAAATAAGCGTTTGATAATGGGATCACTTTATAAAACAGGGGTTTTTTGCTCCTGTGCGGCAGCTTTACATTGTCAGTCGGAAGCTTATCTGGTTTGTTACACATCATCACCAGTGGCTTGTCAATGATAAATTTTGGATCTTGGATCGATGATTACTAGAATAATAGAATGTATAGATATTGTCTGGGAGAACATTAAAAATAATTAACATTTCCTTCATTGTCAAAAGATAAACGCATATGCCCATTTATGCAAATAGCCACAGTACACCTAGGTGGCAGAACGCATAAATCAAAAACGCTATTCTGTTTCTGAGATAATAAATAAAGAGAAAGAGAAAAAATTGTTAGCGCACAGTGTTTCATAACCGCGACAGGCGCGACAGTCACAATAAATTTTAAATAATTTATTGGGATAACTTTAGTTGCTGTTTATGGAGGTCCCGGTACTTTTAGGAGTTGATGAATTTTTGCTCTGCAAAAAAAATGTAATTGGAGAATACCTACTTAATAAATTTAATTTATGATTAATTTTAGTATCTACGTCACTTTGAATTAGGTCTTACGGCTTATGAAGCGATGGGGAATGGATTTGGAATATCCTGGCTTGTAAGGCAGTGTGAAAAACAATTTGTAAGGGATGTGGAGTGAATTTTGTCTCTCCTCGGATAAGTAACAAAAACTTCAGAGGCAACGCTACGTCTAGTGGTTCCTTCCAAGTTATATTTTTCCTATCATTTGCCGATGTCACAACCGCCGAAATCGCAGTCTTTTGTTCGTTCAGTCGTCAGTGAACCTTACCCTATACTTTGAGGGGTGGCAATTCACTCTAGGAGTTAATTGTCTTTTGTTTTGGAAAATTCTTACACGTGTTCATACTGTCCCTGATAATCCAGTGTGACGTCACAAACACCTAGTTGTAACGTTAAACCGCCCTAACTCGAAAACGGACCATCGTAGCAAGATACGGTTTAAATATTTATTCTTAGATTTTTTTGCACAAAAACTTTCATTTTTGGGTCACACCCCCTTTCACAAAGTCAAATAAAAACTATGAACAAAAAAAAAAGTTTTAGTCAGATTATTAAATAAATTAACAAATAAAAAGTAGCAAATTTAAACAAATCACGTGACTGAGAACTCCATCTTACTGGCTAAAGCCGATATTCATACTTTTGTTGCCACATTTGAAAATGCGAAATTTAAATGACTGCAACGATTATACTTATCCTTTATTTTTTTATCGCGGACTAAAGGGGCTCAGTAGACCTCGCCCCCCCCCTCATTCGATATTCTTTGTCCAAACCGCTAGTCCGCATTCTCTAGAGCTAGCGCCATCTAGGAGGGGGCTAGGATGACTCTAGCCTCCCCCTCAGGTCTACTGAGCCGACTAAAGGACTGACTAGGTAGTGAGTTGTGTAATCATTCACTAATGGGAAGGTAGGCATCCTCGCATTTTCCGGAAAGTGACGTCATTTTCCGAGCCCGTGTTTTCGCAGCAGTTCAAAAATTCGATTTTCATATCGTTTTATTTGAAAAAAGTATATAGATGTTATTAGAATGACAAACACAATAATTTAAAAATGTTTTTGAAAAAAGTGAAAGTGGCCCATTCTGATAATTGTAAAACATCCAACGCTCTAATAGTTTTTTTTTATGTGTAAACATCTATAGTTGCGATTCGAGGGTAAATTCCGGGAAATGGGACGGAAGTATGAAAGCGGATGTGACAGTACTACCCGTGCGCAGTATTAAGTGCGCGGCTACTTCAGCTCTTGCGGCCTAAGGTGGCATTAGATTTTCATGTCGATGACCAAGGTTTTTTTAAAGAGGAGAGAGGTGGTTGCCTTATAACTTTTGTATAGTGGGTGCAATAACACAGCCCTGTTTACCGCCTGTAGTTATTTGGAAAGACTCTCCTTGTCGACCATTGCTTAGGACGGTTGTATTCATTATGCATCAGGCGGAATATCTGGATGTACTTTTGCGGAAACCAAACCTTTGCCAATACCTTCCAAAAAGCTCCCCTGTTGACCGAATCAAATTCTTTCACTAAATGTTTGAAAGCCATGTATAGGGGGCGATTTTGTTCTCTAGATTTCTCTTGCATTTGTTTTACACTGAAAATCATGTCAGCTAGTACAGGGGTTGAGTCTACAGGTACACTGCGTCTCTGGTAAGTTCTTCGGCAAATGGGATTAGACGATTCAATAATATCCTGGCAAGTATCTTTTCCGCAACAGAAAGTGAAGCTATTCCTGTGTAGTTTCCACATTGAGCCTTGCATCCCTTTTTGAAAATGACAACCATAGTGGTATCTCTAAGTTCGGCAGGTATGGTCTCAGTTATCCATATTCCACTTATTACGATGTGGATTTGGGCAGCTGGTCTATTGTTCTTTAGGTATCTAATTTCCTTTCCAACATTCTCTAATCTGTAAAACTCGCTCAGTTCTTTTTGTATTGGTTTCTGAGGAATTTTGTTGAAGATGTCAATATTACTTTGTGATTTTTTGTTGAGTACCTAGTTCCTGAAAGTGTTCCTCCCAGCGAGAAGTAATGGAAGCAGTCTTGTGTCTTTGATTGGTTGGTCCGTATACCCTCTTAGTAGCCTGAAAGAAGGACCTGGTGCTATTGGATCCAGGTAGTTGCTGCATACCAATAGAGATATCTTAACTGTGGCTGATATTGATCGAATAATCGGACATATTCCTAAAACAATGCTAGTCAATACTCAACGGCCGCCCCACGTCGGGTCTTTCGCTATAAAAAACTTTACACTTACTACTTACTTGCAAATCTCTGATTAATCTAGCTACGGCGACCGTGAACGTCTGACGGCAATTCAACGTAAAATAAAAGTCGCGTGTTCACTTTGATTGAAAAGTCAAGCGGCGACCTAAATGTTTACCAAATATGACGACGCAAGAACTCAAGGTTTGGCCAGAAGTCGAAAAAATTCTGTTTGAGCTATCATATTAAATTCACCCGCGACAAAAATTTGGTCTATCGAGATCACAATGGGTTGTAATTCGACTATTCCACCAGGTACACCATTATTCTTAATTCTCTCGATGATTTCATTATTTTCCTTAAATATGTTTGTGCATTTGGGAGTTTTGCTAGAAACAGTGTCCTTTATTCCTCCTATTTTCTACAAGAAAAATATATAATATTGTAACCATTAAGACACCAAAGCACCCTCTACCTCGGTAGAAAACACCCAACGACACCGGTCCATGACCAGTCGAGAAAAAAGGTGTAAAAGGGATTGTCATAGAAAGCGTCAGCGTTGTCAACACGTATTTTCTACTTCAGAAATCTTTATTGCTATATTTTTGCCTTTTATTCAATTCGTACAGTAGTTTGAAATAAATATTCGGGAATTTAGTTAATCAACGTATACCGTATTACATTTTTCCCAGTGCAGTCCTGATCGAAACACCCCAGGTATAGTGGCGCACCAACGTTGAGGGCTAGTTTATTTTAACTGTACTCTTGTTGACTAGATAGATTTGTGAGGTTTTCCTGTGAGTTTTTCGATTGTGGTCATAATCCATCTCTCCAGCATCACCAAGGACACAAATTTCATGCACTTACGTTCAGGTCGGATGTCGGAAAGCACTGAATCTAATGAAATGGGAAATTATGAAGACAATCATGATAATGACGTTATTCAACAAGTAGTAATGTCGCCAGAAATGTTACAAACTCTTATACAGAGCCTTACTATAAATCAAAATGCCAATTTGAATAATTCCCAGCGAGGTAATTTTGCCAAATGCACAGCTCGTAGCTCGTTTTGATGGTTCATATAGTAGTGATGTGAATACGTTTATTGATAGCATCCTTATTTATAGAGACTGCGTGAATGTTTCTGGAAATAATTCTCTCAAGGGTTTTCCTATGCTTTTATTGCTTCTAGAAGGGCTCGTTCAGTAAGATTGAACGATGAGAATTTTTATTAACTTTTAAACAACAAATCTTCTGAAAAATGAAATAAAAAACCAATAGGACCTACGTTGTGGAAACTTACACAATTTTAACTTACTGGTCATGCCCCGATATAGCAAATATTAGGGAAATTTAGGGGAAGTTGTGATATGTAAAAGAAACGAAATTTTGTGAAACGTCTACTTTATTATCAAAGTAAATCGTACCGTTCTCATCCTGGAACTAACGAGGGGAAAGAGTACGTCAGAGAAACCCTCGATCTAACATTCCTCAAAAATCGAAACATACTGTGTCATTTTAATAATAATTGTGAGTCATTAATTCAATAAAAGTTGAAACTAGGTACCGCCCCTGTTCTTGTGCTAAAATTTTAATTACACACACTACATTCAATCAACACTACCTATATTTAATACTGAAGAGTTTTTTGGTTAGTTAGCCCATCTGTGGCAGGTACTGAGGTCCCTGGTTACGGTAACTCACAGCTATAGTTGTTTTTGAGCCAATATCTCTAGATTGATTATTCCAATTTGTTAGGATATTCTCTCGTCAGGGTAGGAAAATGTTAGTAAATTCAACAAGGCCCTAATGCACGCTCTAAATCCACAAAAACATCTCAGTACAAAAAGACAGCACATAATTTCTTAGGTTTTAATTTACTTCTTTACCAATGTTGTTTACAGCATGAAACGATTTTTGTCAAATACATGAACAATGCACATGTTATAAAAAAAAAATTAGAAACAAACAAAAAAATTACATAAAAATGAAAAAAATGATACTTGTATAAATTGAACTCTCACAAACAAAATAATAATTATCTAACTGACCTGGTGAGCGCTCCTTGACACACACACTAATAACAAATTGGATTGAAGAATCAGTTTATTGCAAAATAAAAATAAAAATAAAATTTGAATAATGAATAATTACAGACAGGCGTCTAAGGGACCAGTCCCAGCTTGTTCTCTAGTCTTATGTCTAAGCGCTTCTTCTCTACCTCCCGTTCGATTCTTTACCCTTTCAGTACGCTTCACGGCGCATACAACATTTATTTTTATTCAGTAAACGTTTTTTTTTTTTTTTAGTTAAGATTTGAAGAAATAACATTTTAAATAGGTGGTTTTCTTCAGTGGCAAAGTAAAATCCAATATTGTTACATGATGGTAAAATCTGTTTTTTTTAAAGATAAAAGTCAAACTGACATTATGCTGGCAATACAATATAAAATTGTCAATGCTTTCAAATTTTTCATGTAGAAAAGGCTTGTGTTGCCATTGCCAACATAGTTACTAAATTTTTGACTTGGGGAATTATCTTAAAAAAAAAAACAGCTTTATATGTGCATTACTAAATGCTTTTGGACAAAAAAAAACTTCCACATCAACTATGTCGTGAGTTATTTTCTAAAGAACAATGTAATGAAGAGAAAACTGAAACTTTTGTAAGCTGATGTCGAGTCATTTTCTCCAAATTTCCAATTAATCACCAGGTTTCTGCAATTTGTCAGTTAGATATGGTTTATGGTCTATTGAACTACAATATTAGAAAGAGAGTTCCTCGAGAGAATGTTAATAATTTCAATGAGCTTATTCAAAATGCTCGAACTGCAGAAATCACTCTACTGGAAAAGAACACTCACGATTCTGTTAAATCGAGCCCCCACAAAGAAGCTAAAACAGAAGGGAAGAAGTCTTAATTGAAATGTGTTTATTGCAAAAATTATGGCCACATCATAGAAGATTGTAAAAAATCGAAACAATTGAAACAAAACTCTAGACTGGAAGAAACAGGTCGGAAGTCAGAAGATCCGCAAGAGAAAAAAAAAATGTTTCTACGGCAATTTCTTGCTACGATTGTGGACAACAAGGTTACATCAAAAGCAACGGTGAAAATTGTCGGAAATCAGGTTCTTCTAGTAATACTTCATCGTGCCAAACGTTCACTGCAAGTGCCAAAGCAGCTGAATTCTTGTTTCATTCTTCAGATGTTGATTCTCAAATTAAACTTATCGTTTCAGTCAATATTCTTGGTCATACTGATCTTGCCTGTTTGGATACAGGAGTAAAGCGTAGCCTAGCTGGTGCTGGGCTTATGGAATTTCTGTTGGAAGAAAATGCTCCTTATATTCAACAATAATTGTTGATTAAACTTGCAGATGGCATAGAGGACTAACTTCTCTTGTTTTTAATATTGAAATAATTCTGAATGATAAAATTATTTCAACATCACTTGTTGCCATTCCAGAACATATCAATAGCAGGACTTTACTTGGTTTAGACTTCATTGAACTTGCCAATATTGTGATGGACATTCCTCAGGGACTATGCCGAAACTCCACAATTTTGATTTGAAGATGAGACTAATTATGTAATAACTACTGCGGATTCTACTCCAATGTTTTCTGTACAACTGAATGCATCACCATTGAGAGAAAATGAAGGTGTACAACTAAGCCAACCGGAAAAGCAACAAATTGAATTCTTACTGCACCAATATGCTGAATTATTCACATCCAGTACTGCGCCAACACCATATGCAGAACATACAGTAAAACTGACTGATGATATTTCAATTTTGGAACCACCTTATCGGATGTCTGAACAAAACAAAAACATATTGAGGGCAGAACTGGATAAGCTTCTGAAAGATGGATTCATAGAAGAATGCGAATCTCCGTATGCTGCTCCAGTTGTTCTAGTACCTAAACCTGATGGTAGTATTCGCCTTTGTGTGAATTATCAACGCATAAATGAGAAAACAGTTTCCGATAAATATCCACTTCCTAGGATTGATGGTCTATTACACACTGCAAACCAAAGTATATGACCACTCTTGATTTAAAATCAGGATACCATCAAGTCTCTGTCGGTGAATCTGATCGAGATAGAACAACATTTATTTGCCCATTTGGAATTTTCCGTTATACGAAGATGCCATTTGGAATGAAAAATGCACCTTCCAAAGACTCATTGATCGATTCAAATCCGGACTCCAAGATTTGACCATATTAGCTTATACAGAGTGTCCCATAAGTCACGGTCCAAATTGAAAGGGGTGATAGAGGAGCCGACAAAAAAAAAACTTATATGTCATTATACAATTCTCCACCGTTTTCAAGATAACGAACATGGTTACATTGGTCAAGAAAAAGAAATTTGCAAAAAAAAACATCGAACCCATCATTGATTTTTTTATTTATTATGAGCAGGAATGTCTGTCATTGAATTTTTATGAGTATGTGAAGTTTTGTTTTTTCACTAAAGAACCTGAAGGGAATTTCTCTCTCTTATTTTCAATTGTATCCAATTCACAGCAAAAGTTCAAATGATGATAATTTAGAAAGCAAAGATTAAAAAAGGTGACCCATATTTGTTAAAATTACTCCTTATTCAATTAAGGCCACATTGGTCTGAAAATCTCTAATACTTTTTTTGCTACTCTAGAAATGTATTCTTTTTCTCAACCAATATAACCATGTTTGTTTAAATCAATAAAACTCGAATATCTTGAAAATCGTGAAGAATTGTATAGTAACATATAAGGTTTTTTTGTCGGCAATGACCTCCTCTATCACCCCTTTCAGTTTGGACCGTGACTTATGGGACACTTTTAATAGACGATTTGATTGTATTATCCAGAACTTACCAAGAACAACTTTCTGATTTACAACGAGTTTTTGACCGACTTGTAGCTTTCAAGCTTCACCTCAATCGATCCAAATGCCACTTTGTGTGCTCCTCTGTGAAGTATTTGGGACCCGTAATTACATCCCAAGGAATCCAACCAGATCCTTCTAAAATCACCGCTATTATGGAGAGACCACCTCCCAAAAATGTGAAAGAGCTTTTGTCCTTTATCCAAACATGCTCTTGGTTCCGGCGATTCATTTCTTCATTTGCAGAAGTTTCAAAACCCTTGACCTCCTTATCCAAGAAGAAAGCTATTTGGAAATGGGAGAAGAAAGAACAAGATTCTTTCGACCTTATGAAACAACTTTTGACTACTAATCCCATACTCCGACAGGCTCATAGTACATTGCCTTATATACTCAGAACTGATGCTAGTTCATATGCTTTAGGGGCAGTTTTACTCCAAGGGGAGAAGGCCGATGAAAGACCTGTTGAATATGCAAGCCGACTACTCACACCTGCTGAGATGAACTATCACACTACAGAAAGAGAAGCTCTAGCAGTTGTGTGGGCTGTGGAGAAATTTAGAGACTACCTGGATGGAGCTAAATTCATTATCCAGACTGACCACCAGCCATTGAAGTGGTTAATGCCTTTAAAATCACCTAGTAGTCGATTAGCTCGATGGGCTTTGTCTTTACAGGCTTATAACATGAGAATTGAATATACTCCAAGAAAGGTAAATGTAGTGGCTGATACTTTATCCTGGCCACCACTAGAAACGTCTCAGACAGAGGTAAATGAAGTTATTGTTGATTTGTCCAGAAAAAAAAGAAGACAGAAGGAAACAGTTAGAAGATTCAGATGTATTAGAAATAATTGTATAGTGGTACCGAAAAGCATGATTCCTGAAATTCTAGAATAATACCACCATTTCCTCTTACCTGGTGATTATGGTATTGATAAAACCACACAACGATTACGATCGAGATACTATTGGCCAGGAATGAGAAAACGTGTTGCCGAACATGTGTCCAGCTGTATTGCATGTCAGAGATATAAAGTGAGAAATCTTGAACCTGCTGGTTAAATACAAACACCTGCAATGGCCAAGCGATTTGAAGTAATATCTATAGATCTCTTTGGACCTCTTCCTGAAACCGATACTGGTGCAAAATGGACCTTTATAATCGAAGATACTGCCAGCAGATGGATAGAAATATTTCCGCTCGCACATGCTACTGCCAAGTCATTGAGACGCACATTTTTCGTAAAAAAACAATTGAATATCACCTCCGGTTACTCCGGAAATGGACCCAAGTCAAGACATTTTTATGGAACGCTGTATATTTTTTTGCACAGTTGGATACAGCTTGAAATTCCCTTTCCAATGACATATCACAACTTGCATTTGTTTCCAAGATGGCGGCGTAAGAAGGTATTTTTCTTAATTTCAATATGGCGGCATTCTGACGTAACCGATAATGTTTCTGTCAAATAAACACTTTTCCCAATCCATAATTTTTAGATTTAAAATGGTTTTAGATTGAATTTGAAAAAAAAAATGATTTTACTCAAAAACAAGGGCATTTCAAAATTTCTTTGAAATGCAAATTTTAGTTTCAAATTTTCTAAAAATTTTGAATAGGAAGAGGAACTTATAAAATTCTAGAATTATAGTGTGTCCAATGGCCTACCGAAAAATGTCTACCAAAATGCATATTCATTTTTCGGTTAGGTATTGAAAGGTTAGATCAGAATGCTGCCATATTGAATTTAAGAAAGTGCCTTCTCACGCCGCCATCTTAAAAGCAAATTCCACTTATCATACGTCATTGAAAAGGGAATTTTAAGCTCTATCCAACTTTGTAAAAAAATATGCAGGGTTCCATAAAAATTTCTTGACTTGGGTCCATTTCCAAAGTAACCGGAAGTGATATTCAATTGTTTTTTTATGAAAAGTGTGCGCCTCAATGACTTACCCGTTCCACCCGATTTTCAAATTTTTAAATTTAAAGACAATTAAATGACGCCTTGTATAACGATTTCGTTGTCACCCGTATATTGCTAGAACCTTGAGAGAAGCAAGAGAGAGCTCCATAAAAAGTCCCAAGATAAATCAAAAGATTATGCTGACCAAAGGAGAATAACTATTCCCCATTACAAAAAGGGAGATCGAGTGATGGTAAATACACACCCAATTAGCAAAGCCAAAGATGCCTATACTTCAAAATTTGCTCCACGACGTGATGGTCCATACGAAGTTATTAAGGTTGCCACGCCAACAACAATGGACCTGTCTCGCATAAATAGAAAAAGATAGCTTAATTGTAATGGATACAAGTTAGATAGAAATAAAACACGACATGCGCGCGCAACTAGTGGGTTGCAATGTAGCCAGATTGTATTGTTGCAGAAAAAATGTAGACAATAGAAATCGAACCCATTAAAAAAAGCGATGTGTCAAGTGTTTTACAACGCCTTAAATCAGACGAAAGAAGAACTGTTAAGTGTCTGTTAGCATCGCTTGCACTTTTATTTTGATAAATGTTCCATCCGGCTACATCGTTCATCGAATATGAAAGTGGGAATATGACAAGTGTCAAGTGTCACAAAATTAAAAATTTCACTATTTCTCACAGTACTTGGTTTTTTTTTTTAAAATATAAGGGCAAGATGTGGGGGAAAGACTTGAGTGCCTTTAGAAAGTTCAATTTTGGTGTGGCTTTATTATTTTTTGAAAGCCATGGATATAAAAAGCGGCAGGAGGATCGGGGTTTTAAATTTTTCAAAGAGGGATACATCCATGAAGTTATGACACAAGCTCTTAGCATAAAAGCCCAATGTTACCGGAGTATGAAGAAACATTTACCACCTCATAAGCTTCATATAACGCTTTTTGAGAATGGAGAGAACATTAGGGAAACTCATTGCAGTTGTGGAGTTGGGTAAGTAATATGTAAACGCACGTCCTGTGCTGTAACGTACAGTTTTTTTTTTGGTTCAGTAACTCAGAATCATGCCATCATGTTGTGACATTGGCATATTTCATGCATGAACATGTGTACTCTGGACTTACCGTCATTACCGAGGATGTCTCTTGTACTTCAAAACCAATGGAGTGTAATAAACGCAGAGGGAAAAAAATCGAACCTGAACAAATAGGATCATCAATATTTTACAACCCGAACAATGTTAATAGGGAGAAGGATCCAATAAAGTCAACTTTTAGGATTCCCTTCAAAAATCTACAATTAATGGATGTGAAGAATTCAGATGTTGAAAATTTGAAGCAAGTTATATGTGGATGTGGAAATGGAAATTATAATTGTCTATTTCCTACCTTTGGCGACAATGCACAAGACAGTATAGAGGTTCTTGATGGTTAGTGTTAATATTTCTACCGTTGCGTTGTCTAATGACACTCTCATAATTTAATAATTTCAGGGATAACGAGAGCAAGTCGAAATTCAGTGTTAGGGCAGCGAAATTTTAGGAAAGACGATATCATGAGTGATGAGCCAAGGGAAGAACTTCCAATAACATTACCCGTACATTGCTCAGAAATAGAAAATATTTTAATTTCTGTACCAAATATCCAATTTTGAAACCCTTAACTTTCGAAGAATCGCATGCTATAGAAAAAATTACACGACCCCAAGCTGATTGCGAAGAGTGGCATTCTTACAGAAAATATAGATTTACAGCATCAAACTTCGGTCTCATTTGTCACAGACAACGTTTCAATGAGAAATTTAGAGAAATCTTTATCCCTCCGAGTGAACCATCTTCAGCAAGGGGTGCACGCAGTATTAGACATGGACGTGAAAATGAACCTATAGCTATTGCTAAATATCTAATTATAAACACCAATGCGAAATATTATAAATGTGGAATAATAATTCATCCCTATGCTGTTCATTTGGGGGCAAGTCCTGATGGGGTCATCTTCAAAGCTGATTTGAATGAATATGGACTTTTAGAAATTAAGTGTCCAACAACGCGAAATGCTACAACTTTAATGGACTATATCAACTTGCCTAGTTTTTGCCTGGACAGCAATTATCATTTGAAAAGAACTCACCACTACTTTCATCAAGTACAGGGCCAGTTGTTGTTAAGTGGTTTGAAATGGTGCGATTTTGTGGTGTTTCTCAAAAGTTGTGATGAAACGAAAATCGTAACTGTTCCTTTTGATGCCAAATATTGTCAAAATATGCATGAAACTCTATTCAATATTTACTGTCAACATGCCTTACCTTTTTTACCCCTACAAGAAACCAGTAATAATTAAGAGCAATGTTGTGATAAAGCATATTTTCATATTTAGGAAAAAGTGTAAATACTCTGTCTTTGAAAGCTCCTTACAAAATCTTAGCACATATTCCCGAGGGCAAGATAAATCGATTTAAAGCAACTTAGCTGTCGGAACTTGGTCCGTTTCCGAGATACAGGGTGGTAAATTTAAAAAAATAAAATTTGAGTTTTTCAAAATTCATGAATATTTTTCAACATATTACTTTAAAAATAATTGGTAGCCAGGGGTTTTTTGGAACGCAAAATCTGAATATGGACACCTTTTTTGCTATGGCTCCTAGAGGGCACTTCACAATACTCTTCTTATCGTTTAGAATGGCCTTCAACTTTTTTTCAGTGTAATTTTTAATTTTTTTTTGTGAAGGAAATAGTTTTGTGAATATTTTTACGCAAAAAAGGTACCTACCCTTGTTAAAATTTTTTAAAGTGAGCCGATCTCGGGAACGGAGCAATTTTGGGCTAAGGTATAAGTTGCTTTAATTCGACTTATTTGGACCTCAGGAATATGTGCTAAGATATAAGATGTGCTTTTGAAATATTACCAGTTTGTCCTAATTAGGTCTTCATAAAACAGGTTAAAACAGTTTTTTTGAATTTTATTTTTTTATGAAGAATTTTATTTTTCTGATGAATTTTTAAGTTTTTTTTTTGTTAACTGGATTGACAGCCAAAACATAATATAAAATAATCTGTAGCTTCTATAGTCTCAGCTTATTTCGGAGTGAAGTAAGTATACAACAAACTGTATGAATTTGTTCTGAAATCCCTAACGAAGCGATTGGTATCTTTTGGCTCAATATTCTGTATTGTTTTAGTCGGCCAATAGCTCTCTCGACGTGAATTCGTTCGTGCGATATTTTTTCCCAAATAGGTAATCTTTTTCACTGAAATGCTTTGAACATATCTGCAATGATGAGTGGATATGACATAGGTTTCTTAAAGTATAATTTCAGATAAATTACCCTTAGATTTTCTATTTTTTTGCCTACACCAGACATTTTCAGGGACGTTAACCAGGCTTTGCGGCGCTTGTGATCTGCGGGGAAAGCATGGAAGGCGACATCACCATCTCTACACACTTTCGAAAAGCACAAAGGCACACAACAGTATATACATTACCATTTTGACAAATTTCAAAATTTGCGGTATGCGCATGAATAGGGCAATATTGGCGCCATGGGAATTTGATTTACCTCCAAACAACCATGACGTTTTGTTACAATAACGGTTTTCTGTGTCCTTTTTGATGTTTTAAGGCGATTTTCTAGTACTTGAGAAGGATAAGTTTCATATTTTAAGATGGAGAGTCCTTTTCTTAAGAAGTTATTAGTGCAAAACTGGGATGTTGGCATGGTATAAGATTAGGCCTTCGCAAGACCAAGACCAAGACTGGCCGGTCTCGAAAAATCGATGCGGTCTTGGTCTTGAAAAAAATTTATACCAAATTTTTAAAATATACATAACATATAAGGACAGAGCAGAGATAATGGGTTTAGGACCTCAGAATTGAAAAATAAAACTCTCTTTTTGATAAAATTATGCCGACGTTTCATGCATTTGGTCTTCTTCACAACACAGAGACTCAAACAAACATCAATTATTATTGAATTAGAATTTTCATTAACGGAACAGGAAAGTTGACAAAAACTCCATAATGTACGGAGGAAAAAAATAAATTTCTATTTGAATCATAAGAATAAACCTACGTTACCGTCCTGAGCATTCATGCCAGACAAAAGTTCTCAAGAACTCTCACATAGTCACATAGGTCATTTGAATTTTATTGGCCTATTCACAATAATTAGACTTGGGTTTAGTTTGGGTGGGATATGGGGTTTGTGTACCTATATAATTAATAATTATCTTTGGAAATTCCAATACTTAGGTATTCTATTATGTAGGAGTAGGAAAATATCGATGTGTTCTGTGTGAATCAATGTTATCTACACTATGTTGTATTTTTAAAACCTATACAACCTTCTCGTGAATTCGAAAAAAATAATAAATTTGATGAATTGATTTAATTAAAAAGCATTAAAAGTAAATAGTGATTTGCATATTTTTATAAATATTGAGTCGATATTTTTTTTCAAGACCAAGACCAAGACGAGAGTCTCGAGAGAGAGTCTTGGTCTTGGTCTTGGCTATGAACGTCTACTCTTGGTCTTGGTTTTGAGAAGATTTATTAGGTTTTGGTCTTGGTCTGGCTACCAAGACGAAGACTAGTGTTGTGATCTCGCGAAGCCCTATATAAGATGTACTAAAATTCCACTAAAACCTAAAGGTTCTTCAGAAAAAATATATTCATTATTTATTTATTCATACAAGTAAATTAAATATAACATGCTAAAACACATTAATTGATGTGTTTCGTAATACCTGGTGTGCGCGCGCAACTCGTGGGTTGCAGGTGAACGTCCAATGAAAATTGAGTTTGTTACGGGCTTGCGTCACATTCGTATTCAGGGACCAGTTCAGAATTAATTGTTCCTTCTTTCATTGTAACGTGTAGTTCGACAAAGAGCAAATTAATACTTTACGTATTACTTGAACCTATTGCAGTGTTAGATTAAACTTGACATATTCCTTTGCAATTTCATTGTGCGATGTTGCCGGATGAAACTTTTATCAAAGTAAAAGTGCCATCGATTTTAACATACACTTTAAAGCTCTTCTTTTGTCTGATTTAAGGCGTTGTAAACTACTTGACAATATATCACTTCTTTAATGTTATAATGTTCGATTTGTATTGTCTACATTTGTTCTACAACAATTCAATCTGGCTACACTGCAGCTGGCTACACTGTCATTTTTTATTACTTTCTAACTTGTATTTATTACAATTAAGCTCTCTTTTTCTATTTCTGCGAGACACGTAAATTGTTATCACAAAAACATTTAGCGCAAATCACAAAATGATTATTAGTAACAGATGCCCGACCTCTGCCGCCATATTGAATTATTTTTTGACATTTTGGACGCTCACCTCTCACCTGCTCCACTAGTTGCGCGCGCAGCCAAGGTAAAAAAAGATACCTCGATTGAAGTTAAACCTATAGAGCCAACTGAAGGTCCCACCATCAAATTACATACGTCAGCTATGGCACCTTATGTGCGAAAAGGAGAAGTTCCAACATCAGTACGACCTATACGCCCACGTGGAAGACCCATGAGAAGACGCCTTATTGAAACTGAAAATATACCCGAAGGTGTCGAGGCCATTCCTCAGAAAAGCATAGATGTACTGCATGCTGATGACAATGAGAGTTCTAACGAAGAAAAAAATGGAAATGACGATGAGCCCAGATTAGATGTACGACCCAGACGCCGCATTAAAGCTCCAACTTGTTTATGTTAGGATCATACATCAAAAATTGGCTTGGAGTATCCCTGAGGACGTAGGGAAACTCCAAAAGGGGAGATTGTAACCATTAAGACACCAAAACAACCTCTACCTCGGTAGAAAACACCCCATGACACCGGTCCATGACCAGTCGAGAGAAAACGGTGTAAAAGAGATTGTCATAGAAAGCGCCAGCGTTTTCAACACGTATCTTCTACTTCAGAAATCTTTATTGCTATA
This sequence comes from Ceutorhynchus assimilis, assembly GCA_917834065.1. Taxonomy (NCBI): domain Eukaryota; kingdom Metazoa; phylum Arthropoda; class Insecta; order Coleoptera; family Curculionidae; genus Ceutorhynchus; species Ceutorhynchus assimilis. Next base: position 27,044,815 of record OU892287.1, read on the forward strand.
TTTTTGTCTTTTGTTCAATTAGTACAGTATTTTGAAATAAATATTCGGGAATTTAGTTCACGTGTACCATATTATATTTTTCTCAGTGCACTCCTGATCAAAACACCTCAGCTAAAATATATATATTTGAAAAGTTCCAATTAACCCACCCAAGAACAAACTCAAACTCTATGTATCTCTTGGAATTTTCCAGAAATCCTACAACAAATCTACCGACTTTTTCTAAAGTTCTGCTTACAAGTTCGCAAAAAGAAAAATAAGGAAGTTTCATCCAGAAGCTATTATTTTGTTTTGTGAGCTTGCCGAACGCCCAAAAACGACAAAAGAATCCAACAATAAGGGTAATGAAAACTCAGGAAATCATCGGGTATTGTGCAGATTCGGGCTGGATAATCATATAATTGCAGGGCCGGGTCCGTTTTACGGGAGGGGGCAACTGTCGAGTTCACCCGATCAATCTTTGTCGCTGTCGGTAATTAGAGGGACAAAGTATCCGTAAATATTTCAGCCATTGTACAGGTCGAGGGGTTGTTGCTTTCCGTATGATGGATGTCTCTATTAATTTATGAAAGTAGGATTAGATGATCTAATGGAATAAATATGTTTTTAAAATTTTGAATACGTAATTTACTATTTATAATTATTGCTTTTATGTTTCCTTATTGTACCGAAAAAAAAAATCTATTGATAAACTATATCCATTACCGGTTATCAGCAGGAAATTTGTTATGTTGAAGATACACCGGTGTACTTTCATATAGGAGAGCAGACACATCAGAGATACTGAGAATACAAGGCACAACTTTTTCCCACCATAGCTCATCCAATGGACATTTTATTTCTATTTGCACCTAGATGATTTAATGTGGTACCAGTACCCACAATCGCTACGTTAGCGGACATTATCAAAATGCTTGGTCGGGCTTTAACATAAAATGTTTAATTATGGCCGGCCGTGTAAACAGCCGGTGTTGATTACCTATTCAAGAAATGCGTTCGCGGATATTACAATAATATGGCTATACGAACATGACTAGCCTTATAATTATTGTATATTTTCTTTTATAACTTCAGATTAACTTCTTCCTGAGAATACCAATATTAATGCAGAAACTATTTGACCTACACACTTAAATCAACGGTTAATTACCGAATAAATGTGTGTAATGTTTTCGACACCTACTACAATGTACCCTAGAAATAAGCAGGAGTTTGGGTGACAGATTTTAGGCAAGGGTTGATTTGCATTGTTGAACTTGCCCAGGCTTAAATTGTACATTGTTTCGTAAATCGGTTTTTAAATCCCTTTTGATTCACACTTGTTGTTGATGGGGGGGCTTCTATTGTTTCCCTTGATGAAGTCCAACAAGGGTTGGATTTGGAGCTTTCTTTTGTTTATCGGTATTTTATATTTTTCTTTTTTTTTCTGAAAAGCAAATAAACATTAAACGAAATTTCAATTTTTTAATCTTTTAAAAATAACTTTCGAATTTTCCGTTAGCAAACAACATTTCTCGAGTAAGCCCATTACGCTTTTGCTAAAAATGTATCTCGATAAAAACCGTAGGTAGGTAGGTACGTATTTTATTTTCCTTAGTTCCTTTGCTTCTAAATAAAAAGTAAACCTGCAAAGTAAACAAGCTCAGAGGATAATAATTTAAAATTTTGGCGTTGTATCTGAGATAGGCTACATAATCGAACAAACCCCTTAAAGGCTTTCCATTAACTTTCTTTACGTCTGGTAAATAGCAGTTGAAACGAAAAAGGGTGTTCTTGGATAAATAATCATTTACCTGAATAAATGAGTAGGTATATTATTTTCATACTTTTAATAAATGTTTAACATTTAAGTAATGCGTATATAACATTATCACGCACATTAATCAATAACAGCATAATGTCAAGTGTCCTAAACAATAATAAATAGATAAATTATGATACAATAAATCCGGATAAATAATTATTCCTAACACAATTACAGTACGTTTTTTTCCGGGCTTTGGAAATGCCAACGACCCTTAAGCTATTTAACCTAATGATAGTGCGTAAGTACGTAGCCAATATTTATGCACCAAAGAGAAAGTCGAACGCAACAGAACAATCGAAAAATGCAACAATGCAACTGTCATTACGTAAAATCAAGAAAAGCCGCTGGGTCTAAGTTGGTATCTAAGACACAAGTGTATTTTGAGTAATTTATTAAACATAATTTTCGATAGATGGATGTTGAAATGTAAATACGGTTACGCTAAAATTAACGAATGGATGTGGATTCATAGTTTCATTTTTCTCTGGGCTCTAGCCTGTATAAATTCACCGGACAAAGAAATGCAGATGGGAATAAAAAACGTGAACAAGACACAAAGAGTGCATTATTGTATTTATTCTAAACTTATATTGGTCAGACGTTGAGATTGTTTAAAGTCCATGATTTACTTTCGTCTCGTCTGTATTCTGCTCTTCTATGAATTGGTCAAAAAGAACTGAACAAAAAATTAAAAAATCAATAACATTTGTTTTAGCGTCGATAAAATGTGATTATTTATTATACAAACCTGCCTATTGACATCAAATTCAGACATGAATAAAAGCGGAAATATATTCAAGCTAGCGGCCATGCAATCGCCAGTTACAAATTACAATCCAGATACAGTAGCACTTTGCTTGCGCGACGGACGTGTTAAGGCGAAACCTTAATTACTCATTTTATATACCTCATTCTATTGGTTAATAGATTATGTTAGGGTATATATCAGTGGCGTAACTGAATGATAGTTTCAAGGATTAGTACCTAAATTTGATCATCAAGGAATTTTTTTCAGAGTTAACCAGCACAAAAATAACTATTTTTTTTTTCAAAAACTTAGGCACAAAAAATTCTGCAACATTCTTACAATGAAATGAATAAATGGCTTTGATTTTAGTGGCATGCAGACGTATTAATTAAAATTGATGAAAAATCTTCTTGCCTTGACTAGGATTTGAACCCAGGACCCTCGCATTTCCAGTGCAACCCTCTACCAACTGAGCTACCAAGACCTGTTTCATTTCTTCATTTCTACCTTATCGATCAAGTCTTTCATCAATTTTAAGTTGTTAGTTGTAAAGACCAACGGCAACCTTCGGCGGTTACCATTGGTATGGAAGTAGGTGAGTTAGAAGGTATGGGGAACACTCCCCAGGAGCGTTAGATAAACCATTTGATTTCGATGGATTTCCAAAAACCTATACCCAATTTTAACTTATGGGAAAGTTCAGGGAGTACTAAAGCATCAATAATCTTTGTTTTGTCAATTCAAGTTATGGGTACCTGAATATAACCAATGGTATCACATACTTGGTCATTAGCTACATTACACGGATTATGTTGTTTTATGGGCTTGAACCCAAGGCTTGAAAGAACTTCGTAACCAGGTAATCCGACATGAAATCTACTAGCACCAGAGTCTAATAATCCTAGCAAGAAAAATCCCATAATCTGAACTTCAAGGTAAGGACGCTGATCTCCATGAGCATGTGAAATAATGTAGTCCAGAAGAATTTTATTTGGAAACTAGCGGCCCGCTCCGGCTTCGCACGGGTTTAAAATATATAGCCTATGTCACTCACTGAAAAAATGATTAAAATCGATCCAGTATTGTTTTGATTTATTCATTACTGTCCGTGGCCCGCACGCGTTAAATTTGGAGTAAAACAATTCCCCTTTCCGTATACCATGAAGATTTCCTGCTATCTTTGGAATATCTAAATTCATACACTACATTTTTACTTATTTACTTTTTACATTTTTACCTATTTATTTTATTTTTACAATAATTAATATATTACAGAATCAACAATGTATTTAAGGTATTTAATTGAATAAGGATTAATGCTGTATTGGTTAAAATCGCTTCCTGCCTTTGCAATGTAAGCGGAAGAAATTTAATTATTTATGACATCACATTGGAAACCTAAAAAATAACAGTATTTCTCCATTATTCAATGGATGTTATTATACATATAAACCTTCCTCTTCAATCACTCTATTTAGTTAAAAAAACCGCATCAAAATCCGTTGCGTAGTTTTAAAGATTTAAGCATACATAGGGACATAGGGACAGAGAAAGCGACTTTGTTTTATACTATGTATTGATATTGAAGCTGAAGGATAGGTCGTTATACTAAAAGCATTGGCGGATATAGCACGACCTAACGATTCCTCCGAGGCTCGTTTACCGAACACTTATTACAGTTCCTGACTGTCACACCAGGGTTACCACATTGATAGCAATGTGTCTTTCGAGGTTCTGTACAATTCTGATTTAAATGACCACTTCTCTGACAATTCCAGCATTTGAAATTTACTCGACTAGAATCCTGTTGTGGTGAAATTTCATCAACAGGGTATGTCAGGGTACTTGGAGAATCAGTGCTAGAAGAAGGTTCACTGACTGCCAAAAATGCGAAGACGGGTTCAACAAACTGTTGACGCTTCCTAGAAGGTGGAACGTAATGCTCAACCCGATACTTTTTAGTCTCCAACTTAAGACACTCTTGCTCAAGTTCTTCAAGGGAAGTAACAACTGGAAGTTGGGTGGTGTAGGAAGGTGACAAGTAACGAGATAAAATATCCAACTGTGTTTCCGGGGTCAATCCATCATAACGCCTAAGCAAAGCTTGCATGCAGGAGAGGTAATCTACAATGCTTTCCGAAGTATCCTGAGTTCGCTCTAAAATTTCCCTAAAAAGTCTTGGACGGTAATCGGGTGGTTCGAAGTGACGACGAAGCAACTTAAGTTTGTAAGTTTAGGAGTATCAGGCATAATTGGTACTTGTGGAGTGAATCGATGGTTGGTGGAGTTATGTACTGGAGAAGATACATGAAATTCATCAGCATCGAGCTGTCGACTTAGTTCAGGATCAGCTCGGACAACAGCCTCCAAATGATCCAAAGCAGCCAAAACATCAATGAGGTGAATGAAAAGTTCAGTCTTCTCCGTCCGTTCTTCCGTTGATAAAATAAAATCAGGGATTCGTTTCACCCGCTCAAGCAAATAACTAAACGTGACTGTGTGGACACAAACTTATTTTGGCTTGCCTCACCTGATATGGTGGTAATGACATTATTTGCTTCGTCAAAGAATTGCCTAATCTGAACCTCCTCAATATCGAACGTAAGAGAATATGGGGCAAAAAAACATGCTCAACTCTTTTCTAATTTTAGAAGTGGTTGCAATATAGACCTTAATTCGTCTACAGTCTTGGTATCATCAACTGAGACACCTCGGACAATAATCTCATGAATGAGCATTTCCTTTCTTAGGTACGAGATAGTAATTTTGTAATCCATTTTTAATCTAGCAATCAATACGTTTAGCAATCAACAATAAAGATAATTCAAAAATAATCGAAAAAAAAGTTTAAAGATAGAAATTGAAATTTGATTCTATGCACTTAAAAAATCCAGAAGAAAATTAATAATAAAAATAGTCTTTCATAAAAAACGGCGGCCCCACGTTGGGCGCCAATTAATTTGTCACGCTTTTTCTGTATTAAACAATAAAAAAAAATATAATCAAGATTGCCGGACTGAAGGTCAAAGTACGTGCAAATTAAGCCCTCGCTCAGAATTAAAAAATAATTCGGAGAGTAGGGGTGGGTTATGTTTTGGGCGCCACCAACTCAGGACAGATGAGTCGGACTCTCCAGAATTTTATCAGTCTCCAGATCCTTACAACTTGATCAAATTATTAAAATGAAAAAGAAAATAATTAAAATAATAAGTATTGGGCTGAGTGCATAAAACCAAATAAAACTCAAATAATTCAAGTGGTATAGAGTTGTTTGATAAAAAGAAAATTTAAGAAAATAGGTTCTTAAAGCAATTATTGTGGTTCACAATCAATAATATTAATAGTCCAAATTAAATTTAAATTTGAAAATTCAAAATACAAAATGTTATGGTACTCAAATGAGTAAACCGAAAGCTGAACAAAGAATATAGAAATTAAAAAAAAGAATAAAATGATTATTGGAACAGTTACCATTCACAAGCCTTAATACAATGATGTGACCAAAGCTAAATATATATATTTTTTTTTTTCCTGCAAATGTGTGCTTTACCTCTCTTTACACTTCTCTCTCTCCTTCCCTTACCTACACTCCTTGTCGCTTTAATTTTGGTTAGTTTTATTTTCTAGTTGCTAATAATAATCTCTGTATTCTTGTTAATTTTTCTTTTATTCCGTTTCAATTTGTTGCTATTATATTTGAGGCTTCAACATAATTTGTGAGATCATGCGTGACCTCGCAAAATAGGCTGAAATATATAGGCCGATTAACGCATCTAATTGTAAATAGATAAAATTAATCATCCACATGAAACAGGTTACGCCTAGCTAAAATTGTACCTAATAGTTGTTTTACTTTTCACTTGGTACAAGTACCTACTGACTTACACTCTTACGTACTGCGGTGATCACTTTGGCGCAAAAAAAAAGGGGGCAAAATGTGTAAAATTAATAATATGAAATGACAAAAAAGAATACCTAAATTAAGGCTAGTACCACAGCCTCCTATAGTTAACAAGCCATGAAATTGGAAATGACGGCAACGTCGCGTATGGTACTATTTTGTTATTGGGTTATGTGTTTCTGTGTATTGCTTTCATTGTGTATTGTTGCAATTTAGTATTTTTATGGGCATTATTGACGAAAAAGTGGATAGAAACACACCAATATATTGCCCATATTTAGTTGATACCTGTTCCTTTGTGCTTTGATTGCAAATTTTTAGCAAATGGGTACAGGAGCAAAAATGAAGGTAAGGTAAGGTAAAACAATAAAAACAATATTAATATTTGTCTGCAAGAGCATAGGTCTCGATATATTACCTAAGATATTTAAACTTGTTCCAGATGCCATGAAACTACTGTGTTCCTGGGTGCAAATCGAACTATTAGGAGTTCCTTAAAAACTGAAGAAATGCAAACATTTTTATTTCCAAAAAAATTCTGAAGTGCAAAAAATGTGGATGAAAGCAATACAGCAAGATAATTATGCCCGAGATTATACAATAACGAAAAATTCTGTGGTGTGTTGTAAACATTTTGAAGAAACCGAAATAATTAGATTTGAAACAAACAAGGATAAAGGCGTAGTTCGAGAGTTCAAACTAAAACGTCCAACTCTTAAAAGTAGGTACCTCTTATTTTCGAAAATCAGCTCAAGTATTTGAATGGACTTGCCTTCCGAAAAAATCCTGAAGAAAGAAAAAGTTAGATTTTCAGAAGACATACTGAAACATAACACTTTAGACTCTAGAAATATATTCATTTAAATCAATTATTTACTGTTCTTATTTACAAATAGTTAAATTATTCATTGAATTACTGTTTTTGGCCCTTTAGTACAATAAATTATGTATTTTTTGTGATTCATATTAATAAAATAAAAAATATATATTTATACAAACAAACACCACCAGCACCACTTGGCGGTAAGATTGCGGTGTTGCCTTTTTAACTTCATGGCTTGTTAAATGTAGGGGGCTGTGCTAGTACGATACCAACATGTACCAAGTGATGGCAACCGGGTCAATTAACCTGGTTGTTCCTGATTGAAGGTTGTAGCTGATATGGTCAAACCAGTCGTAAGGGTCAACAAAACAAAGGTATAACCGTCCAAACAAAAAGGTAGAAGTAGTAGGTTCTGGTAGAGGTAGTAGCCTTACAACTGTGTAGGCTCCGATAAAGGTTGCCGTACACTTAGATGTGTAGCCTTTAGTTAAAAGGGCTGGCAGTATACTTGAATTTGTGGCCGTACGTAAAAACCCTAAGGAAAAACTGTTATAGCACTCTGTATTTGTACTTAACCTTAGCCAAGGCACTTTGAAATGAACCACAAGTAAATGAATGTAACTTTAATGTAACTTATTCAATCATTGATGAATAATTCAATAGATGAAACTATAGCTCTTGAAAAATATTTAAATAATTTGTGTATAAAAAGCAGAATTAGCCATATTTGAAAGGAAAGAATATGTGGTTCAAGTTTGCAAAGAAAATCTGTCGTTATTAGGTTATGTCTCACCTGTTGGAATTGGTTTTATTTGCATCGAAAATACTCTGGATTAGTCTGGATCGAGGTCTGAATTCGAGATACTTGAGTGAGTGTGGTGGTCTTTACTCTACTCCTTATGGCAGCTTTTCACTAATGATTAAATAGAAAAGGTCAGAATCCACTGTGGGAAACAACGTGCAAAGCAAAACTTACCAAATGGATGGTTCGTAAAATCCGAAATTATCGGCAAAATTATAGTACATTACGAAAACGTAACGCAACGTAAGGCAACTCAATGTACCATAAATTCAATAATTGAGAATATTAAGGTCAAAACCCCTCAAAGGGCGAAGAAAAAATATAACTTCTTCCGAAAGAGCTTATTCCTCGGAAACCACCAAACGTGGAAGAAAGAAGCACCACAGGGAATTAATTAGCTGTCCTAGATTTGAGGAATAGGGATGGGACGATAAATGTCAAAAATTAAACGGTAAAATTTTTACGTTCCAAAAATTGCACGCAACAATATAATCAGAGAAAAGTGACAACAGCTCTGACAACTAATGATAATAACAACAAGTAATTATCCACTAAAACAAACCTAATTTGAAAAATACGACATTGAGTAATCTTAGAAGCTTACAAAGGAATCGATGATCCCGAAAACATTACTAATTGAAAGGCCAATTGACAAAGATGAATGACATTACTGCCGTCATCTGGCACACAAATCATGAGTGACATGACTTTTAAGTGTCACTATAGTTTAAAAGAGAGCAATCCGGGGGTTTATGGAACCAATGATGGAACCGGATGCAGAACTAAATCTGGTACTCAGTTCAGCAACCTAACAAAGTACGAGCAGCATACGGTACACATTTGTGAACTGTTTACAATTGAAAATGGATTTTGAAATGTAATTAAAATACTGATTAAAATCGAGGAAAATCATTAGTCGTCACAAGAACTAGTCACAAGTGAAAATAGAATTTAAGTAATGAAGATTAGAGATTTACAGGATCTGCAATTATTGTAAAATCAGGGAAAAATTAAATAACTATAGGAATTTTGAATGGAATACTGAAAACAAAGTGTGTAATAGTTAAAGGCAATTATGGCAAGTTACAGACTACATGCGCGTCTACGCGCTGCTTGTAAAGGCTCCCTTTTCAAATCAATCAATGTCCGTTGTTTGGATGATGTTTACTGCTTTTAGGGCTGAGGTTTCACTATCTTCTGATCTAATTTGTGATGTAATTCCAATTACCTATAGGCTCAGAAGCCACTCCTTCCCAGGTGTGAAAATGATTGGGCATCTCTCATGGTAAGTGAAATTGAAATGTCCCAAAATGCGCTATCATTCTACCACAACCTTCATTCTGCTTTTCAAGGCGGTGGATTTTGTCTCTCAGGCGCAAGACAATTGTGAAAACGGCAGAAAAAGGCAAGACTGAAATACAGGTATTTCAGTTTGGAGTTTAAAGTGTCAGCTCATAGGCCTCAGTAGCAGCATATAAACTCCATCGTTAGGTATATGTATTGGGTCATCTTCCGATTTTTTTTCGGGTTACCTTCCCCTAGACAGATTTCACTGTTCCACAGCTTTGAGCCTTTGACAGCCGCCTACTCCAAGTTAGTCGCTGTCGTGCCAGTGTGTATTTGAATTCCCCCTTACCATCTGATATTCTCTCAACCGCTATCTGGAGTGTTTTCTAATGGGATACTGGCAACCCACGCTGTAGCTTGACAGACGCCGATTCCGAAATTTAAATCATTTCGAGAAGAAAATGTGAAAAGATCTCCGGATATTCGAGTTAAATAAAAATTAGCCAAACTTTTCGAGTAAACTATGCAACACAGATTCATGACGAATCAATACCCAACAAACTGTTAAAATCTGTCTTCTACGGAATCGATAACACTTAATCGAATGGTCAATTTTCCACGGCACTGAAATGTTATCTTATATTGCAAAAGCAAAACCAGTAGCTTGAAAGTTGGGTAAATTGATACCCACCTATTGTAGCCTCTAGGCTGAGGTTTTCAAATCTACACGCCGTCGTGCACTGATTTTGAAATTAAGTCTAAATACATGCCGCGATGCATACAAAGAATAATTAATTCATTCCTATGTCTTCAGGGTGATAGTCTTTTAAACTTACGTAACATGTTATCGCACTTAATTATGTCATATTATTCGTATTCTATATGAATTTTAATATGGACGGTGGAAATTTATGTTCTTGATTTTATATTAGCCTCTATACGAAATGGTAGTTATTCCTCAACTTTGTAGAACATTAACATTTCTGAGGTGGAATATATCCAAAACTGCTAGTCCAAGTAAGTATAATATAATAAATTCTGCTCGAAAAATCTACTTGTTAAATCAGATAATAGTTGCGCTGTAATTGAATGTATCCCGGAAAACACGTTACATCTGTACCGCTTAACTAGACAATTTAGTAAAATAAGTTATTTAAGCCAGCGCAAAATCTCACTCGATTATCTTCTTTTTCTTGTTTTTGTTAATTACAAGAAGCGGAGGAGACAAAAAGATGCGATCTGAGCTGGCGAACCCACCCAACGAACGGACAAAGCAAAATCGTGTGGCGATTCTCCGAAACGTATACCTATAAACCGAAAATATTCGCGACCCTTCATTTCGCAGGACTTTGTCGCGTCCCAGCAGTAACAAGTATCTTCTGTTCTCCATAAACAGCGAAATTAATGTTTGGGGCCGGACCGTTAATGTCTCTAATCTGATGCGCCCCGGCAGTAAACGCTTACGGAATCTCGCGACTATTAATTCCTTGGACCGGTTCATATATTAAAAAGGACAATGATTGTACGAGGTCCACTGACATTCAATGCCTCAAGACGCAGTATTACCGTTTCACTTTTATTATCGTCTTTCGCCAGCGTGTTGTTGAAACTTTTTTTTGCAGTTATAAACAACTTTATGTGAATATATGATCAATTAACTACCCCCTCACCTAATCTTAAAGATGATAATTAGCGAGCCTATAATGGGTCCTATTTCAATAGTGCTGCATCAACATCGTTGCCGGTGTCGTGTCGGCAGGTATGAAGGCGCCTATAGTCGTAAAATTGCAAATTTAATTAGCTGCCGAACACATATTGGACTTTTATTTTTAAATTATTGGTTAAATACTGTTGCATTTTCAGATCAAATCAAAATTGGCTAAATTGAGCTCCTAGTAGATGCAACTTCTTCTGGAATCGAATTGGAACTCTGTGAAAGTAAGGATTATGCGTTTGTTGATGAGATTTTGTTTTGGATATACGGTCTGAGTGTTTGCAGACAACATAGTCCTTATTGCAGAGAGGGTAGATCATGCACTTCACCTTCTCCAAGACCTCAAAATCAATTTCTCCAAAACACAATTCAAGACCAACCTTGTACTCGACAAAAACATTTCAACGTATGTCAAGAGAATAGAAAAAGTTGATGCCTATAAATATTTAAGCCATAAGATCAAATTACGAGGAGACAACGAGACCACAGAATTGAACAGGAGAATAGGATTGACATGGGAAGCTTACGGAAAACTGAGGAATTAAATCAGATATTCCCATGTGCTTGAAGAGGAAGGTCTTTGATCAATGTGTGCTTCCAGTTCTCACACATGAAGCAGAAACACTGACTCTAACCGGAAAAGTTATAAACAAAATCAAAGTGGCACAGATGGCAATGGCGAGATCAATGTTGAAAATACCCCTCAGAGACAACATTCCAAATCCTACCATCAGGGAAAGAACTGGGGTCACGGACGCAGTTGAAAGAACTACAACGCTGAAATGGAACTTAACAGGTCACGTTGCCTGAGACGAAAAAGATAACCAAATCCCCCCCCCCCCTGGAAAACGGCAAAACTGTTCCTGATTGAGAAACCCTAAAAATCAACAAATGATCCACCGAAATTTATATGCCTGATAAACTCTAAAACCAAACTGTTGGAATACCTAATCTTAGCAAGACTTTCAAATGACCTACAACTAACGGAAACTCTATCTGAACGACAACATGGTTTTAGAAAAGGAAGATCTACGGTCATGGCCATCCAAAGAGTAATCGACCCAATCAAAACTGCCATATCAAAAAAATCCCACAGACTAATATGAGTACTGATTACCCCAGATATTAAAAATGCATTCAACTCAGCATCGCGAGGCAAATAATAGTAGGGGAAATAAGAAAAAGGGGAGCAACTCAATATATTGTAAACCTAATCTAGGACTACTCGAAAGATAGAACCATAATACTAGAAGCTGAGGGCAGAAATTAAACTTTTGACATGACATGCGGAGTTCCACAGGGTTCCGTACTCAGACCTACCCTGTGGAACATCATGTACCACGGACTCTTGAAACTAAGACTACCAAAGGGCGCTACACTAATAGTATACGCGGACGATATTGACCTGACAATTCTGGGCAAAGACCTAGATCAGATTGAAAGAATGCTACAAATAGCAATACCAGGTATAATGTTGTGACTACAGGAGAATCAACTGGAACTAGCAGAAGAAAAAACAGAGGCTTTAATAATAACCAATAAAAAGGTGGTGCCCAATAGAACGTTTAACCTTTAGGGAAAGACGATATCTCCAACCGCAGACATAAAATACCTAGGAGTATGGCTAGATAACAAGCTAACGTTTGCAACCCACCTAAAGAAAACTGCGGTCAGAACAGCAAACGCCATGAAAGCCCTGGCAAAATTAATGCCCAATGTGGGGTCATACACAACCAAAAGAATGCTCTGTGGCCAGGTCGAATATGCTTTATGCGGCCCCAGTTTGGGGTGAAGCCATGAAATACAGGAAGTACCGGTGCTGACTGGAAAACATCCAGAGGAATGCTGCTCTGAGAATACGCTGCGCCTACCGCACAACGTCAACAGAAGCAGTACTGGTCATTGCAAAAACACCACCGGCGATAGACCTCCTAGTGAAACAGGCCGCCGAAATAACGGACGCCGGGGAAGAGAAAGAGGCATTACAAGCAGAACTTAGGATCAACCTAGTACGAGAATGGCAAAATAGATGGGAAAACGAAAAGAAGGGCAGATGGACCTATAGACTAATTCCAAGTTTGGCCACATGGGTAAATAGGCCGCATGGCGAAACGGACTACTTCTTGACGCAGATGTTGACGGGTCTCGGCTGTTTCAGGGACTACACATATATGATCAATAAGACCACGGATAATGAATGCGTCTAATGCGGAGAAAGGGATGATGTTGAACACACCTTTTTTCCATGCGGGCACTGGAAAGAGCAACGGGAGACATGCATCAATTACGCAGCTCCCTCTGAGGTAATGCTAAAAGGCGATTCCAGGGGTGAGGGAGAAACCTTGTTACGATAAATTTATCATTTATGTTCCATCTCTTCTCATTTTCATTACAAGGTTGTATTTTTGCCATTCCAAAATCAGCGAAATAACGAAATAATAATTCCTAATTTAAGTAATTTGAAAGTATCAAAAGAAAATTTAATTTTTCTACGAGCTTACGGGAAATGGCTCTTTCCGCACGATTTGCTGTGCGGGAAGACTTTTTTCCCGCACCAGTGCGGGAAGAGATTTCTTCCCGCACTCAGTGCGGGAAGAGTTTGAAATAATAATTGTGACATGGAATTATTTGTATTATTGATACACCTATACCTTTACCTTTAATACCTTCACCTTTTTTTATAAACACCTTTCAATATATTTTTAATTCTACCTTCTGCACAATCGCATTTTATTTAAATTAAACTTCTCGTAACATCAGCTCTTGCGGGAAGAAATTTCCGGCACTCGTTAGGAAAATAGCTATTTCCTACAGCCGTGCGGAAAAATCGATTTTCCGCACTGATATGCGTGCGGAAAATGAGTTTTCCCGCACGGTGCGGTAAAACTTTTACCGCACGCATATCAGTGCGGAAAAAGTTTTTCCGCACGGCTGTCAGTGCGGAAAAAAATTTTTCCTACGAGCGTGCGCAAAGTAGTACTTTTCCGCACGCATTTCGGTTCTCAAAGTTGCACTTTTCCGCACTCAGTGCGGATACAGGCCTTATCCGCACTGAGTGCCGAAAAGTAAAAATAATTGTCAAGCAACAATAAGTACACCTGTCGACTTTGACACATGATGACAAATTTTTCCTCTGTTCCTGTTCCAGCTAACATCTATACCTACAAACACCAAATTTAATTAACTTCAACACATTGTCAGATTTGTTTTCTATATATATGCATCTACAAACTTTCTCATCAAATTTATAGCATTTTCCATTTGTCGAAACAGGGCAAAAAAATGTATCCTTATCCTTACATGTTACATGCTTTTAGAAAAAGATGCGGATGCACTCAGTGCGGCACTGATGACAAATGGAAATCGCCATTAAACGCTTTAAGATGAAGAGCTCTGACGATGATTTTCTGTTATATTTTTTTTTTTGTTATGTAATTTTTTGATAAATGCATAGGTTCCCTTCAAGTTAATTAAAAATAATTAAACAAATTATCGTTTTTTTTTTAAATTTTTGTTGTTACCTACCTGATATGAAGCTCGTAGGAAAAATTTTGTTCCTAACACGTGCGCAAAGTGTCTTTTCCGCACGCAAACACGTATCCGAACTCCGCTTCGCGTCGTTCGTATAACTGTGTTTGCGTGCGGAAAAGTAACACTTTGCGCACTTGTTAGGAAAATAACTATTTCCTACGAGCGTGCGCAAAGTAGTACTTTTCCGCACGCATTTCCGGGCTCAAAGTTACACTTTTCCGCACTCAGTGCGGATACAGGCCTTATCCGCACTGAGTGCCGAAAAGTAATTATAATTGTCAAGCAACAATAAGTGCACCTGTCGACTTTGACACATGATGACAAATTTTTCCTCTGTTTCTATATCAGCCAACATCTATACAAACACCAAATATAAATTAACTTTGACACATTGTCAGATTTGTTCTTTATTTATATGCAAAAATCTACAAACTTTCTCATCAAATTTAAACTCTTTAAGATGAACAGCTCTGACGAGGATTTTCTGTTATGTAATTTTTTGATAAATGCATACAGGTTCCCTTCAAGTTAATTAAAAATAATTAAACAAATTATCGTTTTTTTTTAAAATTTTTGTTATAACCTATCTGATATGAAGCTCGTAGGAAAAATGTTGTTCCTAACACGTGCGCAAAGTGTCTTTTCCGCACGCAAACACGTATCCGAACTCCGCTTCGCGTCGTTCGTATAACTGTGTTTGCGTGCGGAAAAGTAACACTTTGCGCACTTGTTAGGAAAATACCTATACCGCACTGATATGTCAAAAAAAAAATTACAGCTTTACGCCTGTAGGAAAAATATTGTACCTAACACTTGCGGAAAATATTTTTCCGCACTTGTTAGGTAAATAGCTATTTTTCTGTGACGGGAAAAAAGTTGACTTTTTGTACCTGGTACATGTAGAGATAACATTTGTATCGATTGTGCTGGTAGAACAATCTGCAAAATATTTTTTATCAAGAATCCAAGATAGGTACTATTTTATATAAATATTCTGGAATCTCTGCCGTAAGGTACTTTTTATTTAAATCTTGTGGAGTTAGATAATGTCCCATATAGAATTAAAGCCTTTATGACTCAAAATTGCCTTCCGTAATATTCCTGCTGCTCTGTGAAACGCTAAATTTTAATTTTTTTCACATATAAGTTCTTCCTCGGAGCCCGAGTGTTCTTTTATAATAGATCCATACATAATATCGTATTCATATTTCTTTGAAAGTACAAGTGTAGGTTTTCCTGGACGGCTCAGAAATAATAGTAATTCACCAAATTTCTTCTCAATGTTTTTTCTTATATTACTGGTATTATTTGCAATATCCGAATCAATATTTATATTTTCCAATGTATCTTTTAGTTGATTACATAGGTCTTCTAGCTTTATAAATTTTTTTTCTTCTAAGATATCATTTTCTATTTTTGTGAAAAATATTTGAAAGGCTTGTTCTTTAAAATCACTGCATTCAGACAATACATTAACTTTCTTAGTATAGCTGGTCCCATTTCTTTCACTTATATATTTTGTGTAGTAGGATTTGTGGTATTTCGCATCCGCAGCAAATAAGTCTATGTAGAATTCCATTCGTCCTTGTATATACCATTTCTTAATATTGAGGTTTTCAATATTTTTTCACGTGTACTGCTTCCAGTTCCTGCACTAATCGAAATTAGGCTCTTCTTTTTTACTGTTTCGCTTTTTCCACAAATTAAACAGTCAGTTTTTATCTTAAAATTTTCACCATACCTAACCGATACTGGTACTCGGTGTATTTTCTGGAAAATTTCGCTGCAGAAAGACTTTCTGCAGCCCGAATGAAACCTAAAGTCCGACTCTGAAGGTTTCTCATTTATTTCGGCTTGTTGAGATAAAATATTTAAAGAAAGATTGTTTTTCTCAATTGTGCCGCGGAAAATGTAGAGACATATTCTCTTAAAGTAGGCTTTTGAATAACATCCGCGCATCCTATCCTATGTTGAGCCACAAAATATGCAGTTGTCTTTATTAAAATTCATTGCTACCTTACAAATAAAAAGAATTTAGGTACTGATAAGAAAGAACTCAAGAGGAAGTATTATTTACCCTTGCTAGATGCAAAAACTATTTCCTTATAGGGAGTTTCACCAATAAATAATAATGATCCCAAAGAACACCAAACCACTTGTCTTTATTTCATACATAAATAACATACCTAGGTACCTATTTGTAAGTATTTGTCAGTATCTAAAATGCCATTTTATGACACTGGTGCTAAAAGTAATTACTTTTAGCACTGAGTGCTAACAGTAATCACCTTTAGTGCGTTTGTAGTAAAAATAGTGTATGATATTCATGCTAAAAGTGATTTTATTTTGTTCAAAGGGATGGAACTTCCCTTTTCACAAAATAAAATGTCACTTTTAGCACTCATATCATAAATAACTATTCTAATATTTTCTAACATAAAATAAAACAAGGAACCAAACAAATCGACAGCAGACCGAGTTTTTTGATCTACATATTTAGATACCTACCTATATTATTATTGGTATCGGCAGGACGCGCTAAGATGCAAAATGGCACGCATTTAAGTCGCCCGCGCCGCCGCGATGTGCATTGCTGCGTTCAAAAGGCTCCAGCCAACTTATTTTTCAAAATAGATATAACATTAATTGGTAAAACATGAAGCTTATAAAATTCTGCAGTTTTTGAGTCAAAAATAATTTTAATAGGGTTTCATATAAGTGAGATAGATCGAGGTGAATCAGACAGAGGAAAGAAAAATTTATTTCTTTTTTCACAAAACTAGGTGTTTTTCAAATATTTTTCCAATATTAATTACAACTTTAGGTACCATATGAAAGAGCTTATTTTGGGCTATAATTGAGTAAAAAAAAAGTTCAATAGCTATTTTATTTCCAGAGATATGGAGCCTCAAAGTTAAAATTAATTTTTTTCATTTTTTTTATGTTTTTTGCCTATAACTTTGGTCTCGACCAAAAGAAAAAGTCGTCATATTCATTTTTGTATGTAGAAACATAAGTAAAAATAGTGGTAGTAATCTCGTTTGGTTATACCAAAATATTGGGTTTCTCTCTAAAACGACGATTTATTAGCGTTCCGCCGCCGGACATAATAGTTATTTATGCACCTAGGTCAAAAAGTACAGCTTTAACGCCCGCAGCGTGTGTAACACGCTGAGGGCGTTAAAGCTCTTTTTGACCGAGGTGCATACAAGATTTTATGTACGATGAGCATGTTTTCATTTTGATATTTAAGAAATTATATATTTTTAATTTTGTAATGACATCAATCAAAAATATTTCAAAATAAAAAATTTCATCTTTACCGCAATACGGCATGTCCATGTGACGTCACAAATGAGTTTGACAATCGCCCTGAGGTAAAACAAATCATTTATTTACATTGCTGTAGATTAGGTTATGTTTTATGCGGTTTTCACAGCTTTTTTGCAAGTTTTTGTGTTATTTTGTTTTAAAAAAGTTAAAGTAAAGTGTTTATGTTCCAGTCTATGTGGTCTTTTATCCAGAAGTTTGCTAGGTTTTTCTTTAATGGATTAAATTCAGGGTTTTTCCAACAAATATCAAAACCAAGTGTCACAAGAACAAATATATAAGTATAGTAAATCTATAATTCAATCTATTTTTCTGTCAGATCTTCTCTTTTAACAACATTAATCAATTTTTCTCTTCTTTCTTGAGCTAACAAATCAAACATCCCATTGTTATTTAAAATTAATGGAAACCTATGGAAGGATATTGTATCCCTTGCGCTATACTGCCACAATAAACAACTAAATAAACTCTAGGCATGTCCAAGAAACTTCTGGAGCACACAATAGTATATTGTTGTATTAGGAGTAGAAGCTTTACTTTTTTGTGCTGAAGCAGTAGGTTTGCGAGCCGAACGTAGTAGGCTTGCAATACTGCTGAAGCACAAAAAAGTGCTTCTACTCTACTCTCTACACTGATGAAAAATGCAATAAAAATAAGCCATCCACGCTATGGAGTTGTTACTCAATGTTGGCAACAGTTCTTTTGTGTTTTTCTGTGGAAAAAAGCCGATTATAAAAGTTGAAAACTGTAAAAATTTTATTTTCAATTTTAAAGTAGATTGAATTTTATTATTATTGCTTATTTCATTATTCTTATTAATTGAAATAAATCTTGTTTTGTTGAACAAAGTTGGTATTTTTTGGACTAAGCAATAGAAATGCAAAAAGTTTTAAAAAAACTACGTTGAATTTTTGCTTATTTTTGATATTTTAGAAGTTTCAGACCCGCGGGCATAAAAGGCGCCCTAGGGCGTAAAAGTACAACTTCACGCTTCAAAATGCGGGCGTAAAAGTGCACTTTTACGCCCGTTCGTACATAAAAAATTATTTTATATTTTGGGCATTCTACAGTTTATCCCGCCTAAGGACTGACCACACTTCTAAATTTTTTTTTTTTTTTTTCCGGCCTCATTTTTTTTTTGTCTTATATCTACTCGAATTTGGCACTTATTAGGCTCATGATTTTATTTCTGCGGCTTTACTGGTGTACAGGGTGTCCACATTTATGGGCTCAAATTTCAATAAGTACTATAAGAGATTTTTTTAGAAAAAATTTGATAGCAAATTCTTGTTCAGAATGGTCTAAAACCCAAATGTACTAATTTTTATTTCAATACGATACAGGGTGATCACAACAAATTTTCAAAATTTAATTGACCAAAGCGCAAAAATGTCATATTTTGAGGCCTTCAGAACAACGGAACTTGATAAAACATAGTTTTAGAACATCGTTAACCAAAACATGTATTAAGCTTGTCTCAAAATATTGTCACAACCCCTATACGTTTCGTCCTGGGACATCACAACAGGAGCGTGACTTGGGGGCGTAAGAGGGGTTCAGGTAGAGAGAAACTCGCTTGGTAGAGGCACAACAAGATATGGTATTGATAAAATAGAATAATATTACCCTAGGAATAATACCATGACGTCTTTTCTACAGAGGGGCGTATACTAATTAAGCCACTCTGTATTATGTACACCCTGTACACTTGGCGTGACTGAAGACTGAAGCTGGGTTTGAGACAGGTTCAGAAGGGCGTTTCCCAAGGTAGTTTGCACTGGAAGGAGACTTAGCTAGAGGGGCTCTTCCCAATTGAGGAACTTTGTACTAGCCTTAGTCTGCCGGCAATTCACTAAAGTAGTTGACAATATGACATTTTTGCGGTTTTATTCACTAAATTTTGAAAATTTCTTGTGATCACCCTGTATCGTATTGGAACAACAATGAGTACATTTGGGTTTTAGACCATTCTAAACAAGAATTTGCTCAGATTTTTTCTCAAAAAATCGCTAATAGTTATTATTGAAATTTGAGCCTATAAATGTTGACACCCTGTACACGAGTACAGCCGCAGAAATAAAATTATAAGCCTAATAAGTGCCAAATTCGAGTAGATAAAAAAAAAAAGTTGAATCGGTTAAAAAATAAAAAGTTTGGAACGGTGGTCAGTCGGAGTCCTTAAGCGAGACACACTGTAGATGTCCTCTAATGATTTGTCAGTAGATAGAAACATTGTTACAGACCAGGCACAATAATAATATTATTGACTATTATAAAACTACATTTTATTGCTTGTGATTCCAAAATCTCTAAAGAAATGATCCACATCTAAAATGTAACTTTCTGCTCCAGATTATATCTAATTTTATCGTTATTGCCCATATAAATGCATATATTCTCTGTGGACCAAACTAATAAGTAAGTATGTAATAATGCTTTACTTTTCAAGTCAACTTTATATTTTCAACAATTATGACAAACTGACTATACAAATGACAACACTTCAAACTCTACCCTTACCAGTTATATGGTAAAAAGACATAACAGTCGTCCCTCGTAAATCTTCATCATAAATTATTTTTCCGAACTGGCTTAATTTTGCGTTTAGATCTCCTAAAAGTCATGGTGTTTTGTAGAATAGATGATCTTGTGTCTCCCTTTCCTGAGTACATCATCCTTTTCTTTATTGTTAGATATATATACAGGGTGTACCTATATTTTAAGTGATACCACTATTGCTATATCCGAAACGGTAAGAGCTACAGGGTGGGTTAAATGAGAAAAAAGTTTTCTTTTTTGATGCACATTCAAGACTCGTTTATAGGTTGCCAAATTCCTTTTAGTTTATGAAATTCAGGGTGATTTCTAAGAAACGCCCAAAAATATTTCATCAATTATTTCGAAAACTATTGATTTTTGAAACACAATTTAAATTTGAAAGTTTTACAATTTTTTTCGCTCCACAACATGGTATCTTCAAATTTTAAATCCGACGTGTCGTCATCGAGCTACCATCATCAACTTTATTTTTTTAAATACGGACCTGGATTTTTTATGTCATTTTTAGGATGCGCCTTTCATTCCCTTTCTAAAAATGAAATAAAAAATCCAGATCCGTATTTAAAAAAATTAAGTTGATGATGGTAGCTCGATGACGAAACGTCGGATTTAAAATTTGAAGATACCATTTTGTAGAGCGAAAAAAATTATAAAACTTTGAAATTCAAATTGTATCTCGAATATCAATAGTTTCCGAAATATTTGATGAAATAATTTTAGGCGTTTTTCATAAATCACCCTGTATTTCATAAACTAAACGGAATTTGGCAACACTGTAAACAAGTCTTGAATGGACATCAAAAAAAGCAACTTTTTTCTAATTTAACTGACCTTGTAGCTTTTACCATTTCGGATAGGTATAGCAATAGTGGTATCACTTAAAATATACACTCTGTATATCTTCTTCAAAAAGAACTGCAGGATCATTATTCCTGTTTTTGGATACTTGTGTGATTGCAATATGGTCAACGTGTCTACGCCATATACGACCATTATCCAGTTTTATTAAATAATGTAATAGCCCCTTTTTTTCTGCAATGTGACCATATTCCCATTTTGTATTTCTTTCCGAAAAATTACGAACTCTAACCCTGTGGCCCCCTTTAAATTTCCTAAAATTTTCTTCTCCAACTGTCGATTTTAAATTTTCTTTTCCTTGTAAAGTAGGTTTAATGAGATCAAGTTTCATTCGGATCTCGTAATTCATTAATTTTACGCAAGGTGAAATATTTGTAGTTGAATTAGGACTTCTATATCGCATTAAAAAATTCTGTAGTTTGTGGTCCAAATCTCCTGGTTCTTCAATTACTTTTTTTAAAGCCATCTTAAAAGTTTGAACGTACCTTTCGGCTTGTCCGTTTGTAGCTAGATTCCATTACTTTCCAGATAAAGTTTGAATTCAGTTGAGGTGAAGGTTGGTCCATTATCACTTATCAAAACTAATGGTAATCCAAAACGGGCAAAAATGTCGCGCAATACTTTAATAGTAGTTGAAGGAGTTAATGAAGGTACCAGTACGATTTCTGGCCATTTTGAAAATGCATCGACTAAAACAAAATAGTTATTTATATTACTAGTATGGTATGAGCTTCATTACAGTAACGAGTGGGGAATATCGCCAAGACGAGGTCGTAGACCGAGTCGTAGTAATCACACGAGTGGTGTAATGAGCGTTTTCGTACGTGTGATATACAAGATTTTATGTACGACCCACACTGTAAGAGCTTATTACGTAACTCATTTTATTGAAAAACGACACTTTTTAAAATTCATTTATTCGAAAAAATTATAAATCTAGTTTATTGTGAAAAATTAAAACCATTTCCAATACATAAACCAAAAATCTGGGTCGGACATAAAAATATTTACCCATGAATGGGCTTGCAAAATCAACATGTAAACGTTGCCAAGGTTGTTTTGTTTCTTCCCAAGTGTGAATGGATTTAGGAGGATCATTTTGTACATTTTGACAACTTATGCACTCTCTTGCTATTTCTTCAATATCTTTATCAATGTTTGGCCACCATACGAACGATCTTGCCAAACTTTTCATTTTGATGATGCCAGTGTGAGCTTCGTGAAGTTCATTGAGAACTCTTTTCCTCAAACAACTTGGAATAACTACCCGTACGTTTCTCATGATAGCACCTTCATTCAACTAAAACTTGGCATCTTTGCCTTCAAAACCATGTTCAGTAATATTTTCTTCAATCTGCAAACATTTTTATATTTTGGACAGAACGACATCGTTTCTTGTTTCATGTACAATTTCGTATGCGTTAAAGGGGGTGTGACCTTAAAATACAACTTGCTTTCAGAAAATAAAGAAAAAAATTCTAAGAACTCTTGTGAAAATCTCGCATCGCTACTCAAAGTAATAAAGTAGATACACCTGAATAAAGGTTTGTCTATTCCTCGCGTGACGTCACAACCACGCGACGAGCGTGTTGGCCGGCTCAGGGCGCGAGGCGCGTGTCATTCACGCTTAGTAGTAGCCTATTTATTAGTGTATGTCGTTTATAGATTAACGTTTTTCTGCTTAATTTGTTCGTTGCTTGTCGAACATTAAAAATGCCTAATTGCTGTGTTGAAGGTTGCAATAACAATCCTAAAAATGCTGGTGTTTCGTTGCATTCATTTCCGAAGAAAGAACTGCAGCCAGCTCTATACAAAGCGTGGAAAAATCGCAAAAACCGGAAAAATTTTAATCCCAATCATCACCATGTGGTTTGTAGTGTACACTTTAATGAAAATGACTTGGAACATAGTTTTAAGACGACTTTATTGCCTAATGAGAAGATAAAGATGAGATTGAAGAAGAATAATATTCCGACTCTCTTTTTATTCAATAAAGGTGCTACAACACTTGCATCATGTAAGCGAATTAGGTCTTTCAGGGTTTTTGTCAATTTTTCCTTTTTCCTCGTCGTTTTTTAATTTTTAGTTCTTTTTTAGAATATTTTGGTTCAAAACCAAAAGCCGTTATTATTGAAGAAAAACCTTAGAATATCTTTTGCGGTTTGAAAATTTGTTCTTAAATTTTTTTTTTCAAAACTTTTATTTTTGGGTCACACCCCCTTTAAAGGTAGTTTTGAATCTGTTGAAGTTGACAGTATGACACTGGATCATAAACTGGTATATGCTTTTCACTTATTATTGGCGTAGTGGCGTGCCATGGAAATTTGACAGGTTGACCCTCGTATAATAATGACATTTGATGACAAAATATTTTTCAAATTTCAGGGTTATGAAACAGAAAGCCGAGTTGCCAGAATGTGTGAAATATCTGAGTAAATTCAAATAGTAAAATTATTTAATTGGAAGAGTTGTGGCGAGCTTTTATCAAACAATGTTCTGAGATTTTTCCGTCACGATATTCTTCTTTTTCATGGTCCTCTCTATCCAAATATCTTCCCTTGCAGGATCGTATTGTAATAAAACCTTATCTTTTTGAAAGAGTGGTAAGGCATGGGAGGGTGGGTAAGATCTCGACAATTTTTACATAAGGCCATTTTTTGAGAAAGTGGTAATATACTTAAGCCTACATTTTCAGTTAGATAACCTCAACTATAGGTTACTAAAATGATGTATTAGAGAACCAATTCTGTAAAGCGTTTTCTTTAAAAATAATCTTGTATGCTGCCTTGCTTGAGTCAAATACCTCTCCATCAGAAGGGAGACATTGGAGCAAAATAGGGGAGATTTTGGACATAAGCAAAAACATGGTGCATTTAATAAAAATAGTTTTTCTACAAACGTGTTAAAAATGCAATTTTTAACACCGCCCCGAAGCATTAAAAATGTTACTTTATCGCACTAGTGCCATAAAGTCTTTATAGCACTAGTGTTAAAAGTGAAACATCAAATTTTGAGAGCGGACGTCAAAAAAAGTTTGTATTTTCAGTTATTTACATTGATATTAATGGTGAAATTTGAACAACTGAGGTAGCCCGATTGGCCGCCTCATCTATATTTTTCGAAGGATCGATGCAACCCTCTTTTTCTTCTGTATTTTGTTGCATTTTTAGCAAAAAGCATTCCTGACCACGACAGACTTTCAAGAAACTGACAAGACATTTCGTTACCTGTAAAACAAGGTGCTGGTTGTATGGATTTTTTGACAAATGTCAATTTCAAGAATTTTATGTAGGAAAGATGCTTCCAATTTCATTTGAAAATTCAATTTGTGACTGGTTATTGCTTTTTATTGCCGTTTGTAGAAAAAATATTGTATGATATTTGTGTTAAAAGTATTTTTAAGGCACCTATGTGAATTGCAGAATTCGCTTCGCTCATTCTGCAAACTTTCACATGCGTGCCTTAAAAATGTACTTTTTACACTTATATCATAAATAACTATTATTTCAAAGTAAAGGTAAAATATTATATTTCGCCAAGTAATTACTTTGAAAAATAACTAGAACAGATAATAGTTATTTATGATATAAGTGTTAAAAATACTTTTAACACAAATACCATACAATATTTTTTCTACAAACGGCAATAAAAAGCAATAACCTGTAACAAATTGGATTTTTAAATAAATAATAAATTGGAAGCATCTTTCCAGTAGAAATATAACTAGTGCATAAAATATTTCCGGAAATTTTTGAAAATTTTGTCTGAAGCCAATTTTTTAACAAAATCATGAGTGCATAACGCCTGAAAAAATCCCGAACCCGAAGGGTGAGGGATTTTTTCTTTGGCGCTATGCACGAATGGTTTTGTTTAAAAAAATTGACTAAAGACCAAATTTTTAAAAATTTCCCTTAGGAAATATTTTATGCACGTGTTATATTTTGAAAGGAAATTTCCCGAGTTTGAAGTTTATTTATTATAAGTTGTGTCGAATATTTTAATTATGATGATGTGTTCTGTGATGGTGATTGTTATTGATCTTTCCCATTTAAATTGCGTTTGTCAAAAAATATACACTTTGACAGATTTCTGACATCAATGCATTTTAAACGGAAAAGCTGGTCTCAATGCCAAAAATGACAACCTAAAGGTGGGTTTCCGACGGACGCCGCGCGGCATTGTCGCATTGGAAATTTCACCCGGAAATATCCCTCTCACCAGGGATATTTCCACTTGTCAATTTTTGAAAATTATGAGGTAAATTTCCAGTTAAATATGCACAAGGGAAATTTCCAGTAGAAATATAACTAGTGCATAAAATATTTCCGGAAATTTTTGAAAATTTTGACTGAAGCCAATTTTTTAACAAAATCATGAGTGCATAACGCCTGAAAAAATCCCGAACCCGAAGGGTGAGGGATTTTTTCTTTGGCGCTATGCACGAATGGTTTTGTTTAAAAAAATTGACTAAAGACCAAATTTTTAAAAATTTCCCTTAGGAAATATTTTATGCACGTGTTATATTTTGGTAGGAAATTTCCCGAGTTTGAAGTTTATTTACTATAAGTTGTGTCGAATATTTTAATTATGATGATGTGTTCTGTGATGGTGATTGTTATTGATCTTTCCCATTTAAATTGAGTTTGTCAAAAAATATACACTTTGACAGATTTCTGACATCAATGCATTTTAAATGGAAAAGCTGGTCTCAATGCCAAAAATGACAACCTAAAGGTGGGTTTCCAACGGACGCCGCGCGGCATTGTCGCATTGGAAATTGCACCCGGAAATATCCCTCTCACCAGGGATATTTCCACTTGTCAATTTTTGAAAATTACGAGGTAAATTTCCAGTTAAATATGCACAAGGGAAATTTCCTACATAAAATTATTGAATTTGACATTTGTCAAAAAATCCAAACAACCAGTAGCACCTTGTTTAACGGGTAATGAAATGTCTTGTCCAGGTCTTGTCAGTTTCTTGCACAGAACATATCCCCTATAGAAAAATATCTCAAATGGGAGAATCGCGACGAAAGTTTTTAGTTAGGTTTTTAGTCAACGATGGCGACACTGTCGGGAGATAAGAGAAACTTGCAGGTATCTGTAGTGTGAACAGTGATTTGTGTTGGTTGGTTTTGACATTTATTTTGTCATTTTAAAAATCAAAATTTGAATTTTTAAATTGTGTTGTTGTACCCCACGGTCCCCACGCGCGTTAAAGTGAAAATTCAAAAAGTTTTGGTTGAAAAAAACCCTAATTTTTGTTCGTATTTTTTTGTATTTATTCGTTTGTTTCGTTTCGTTCGTATTTGTATTTATTATTCGTATTTACTTTGCGATCTACCTATAGCTGCATGTCGCTTGCTAACTTATTAACTCTTTTTGCACTATGTTCGACATTGGAAACTTCCTGCCAGTCATAGTTTTCAAGAAAAGAGCTAAAAGGAGTCAGCAAGTCAAATGCAGTTGAACATTAAAATTTATTTAAAAATAATAAAAATATATGAAAAAAATCAATTCGCCTTTTTGTCAAGAATGCTCGATTAGTTGGGTTTCCATTCAACGAGGGCGCTGGAATTCATAACCGGTACGTAACATTGCAGATACTTTTCTAGGGGTGATATGTTCTGTGGTTTCTTGAAAGTCTGTCATGGTCAGTAATAGACTGTGAGATAGGGGCTGTTTAGTGGAGTCATTTTTTTTTGTCTGGCATTTTGAGGGCTGAATGTGGCTACTAAGCTGATGAGAATATGGGTGATTTTAATGCCGGCCTCCCGTTCGAAAATTTGCAGAAGAAAAAAATTGATTTACATGCAGAATTTTTTTTTAATGATCTCAAATTTTCTAGCTTTCAAATAAAAGATTGACATTGATAAAATAATTCACCCATGAAAAATATCAGATGCTTTTCAATAGCTGAAAAAATGGGGATGGGTGTCAACTTCCAAGAGAAAAAAAAAAGAACCTTCCGCGTTTACTTTTTGTCTGGGAATCGAGAGAATGAAAGGTTTTGTTGTGAAAATAACGCTGAAAAATCGCCAGACGGTAATCACAGTTCGAAATCGAGTTTTCCGGCGAAACATTCTGTGGACATTTCGAACAGGAGGCAGGCATTAAAACCACTTATATTCTCATCAGCTAACTAGTCACATTCATCCCTCAAAATGCCAGACAAAAAAAAATTACTCCACCAAACAGGCCTATCTCAGGGTCTATAATGCTTTTTGCTAAAAATGCAACAAAATACAGAAGAAAAAGAGGGTTGCATCGATCCCTTGAAAAATATTGATGGAGGCGGCCAATCGGGCTACCTCAGTTGTTCAAATTTCACCATTAATATCAATGTGAATAACTAAAAATACAAACTTTTTTTGACGTTCGCTCTCAAAATTTGATGTTTCATTTTTAACACTAGTGCTATAAAGACTTTATGGCACTAGTGCGATAAAGTTACAGTTTTAATGCTATGGGGGGGGGGCGTTAAAAATTGCATTTTTAACACGTTTGTAGAAAAAAGATATAAATTCCTACATTCTAATTAAATTGAATGGAATTCTTGAAAATTTAAAGAATAGAAAAAAATAAAAACAAATAAAAAAATCATCACTGCAAACCAAATTACGTCAAAGCTAAATTGAAATAAATCATGTCTCTAAATCTCTTTCTTCTATCATTAATGGGAGATGGAAGTGAAGAAGTAATGTCGTAAAAAGGAACCAAAGCTTAATCATCTTTAAGAACTGTGAATCTATTTGATACAACGTGACGTTCTGAGAAGTTCACTTCATATCAATCAACTCTTCTTATAATTTTCGCTGCCTAATTTCTGACACTACTTTCACCGTAAACTTTGTAGTTATAGAACATGTTTCTGGAAGTTCTTTGTAATCAAAATTTTTCTCGTCGTTGATGAAAATTAATTAATCTCCTGATAAATTATCCTTACATTCAATTCGATCCTCCTCCATATCCCTAATCGCTGTCTTCGGGAGTGTCAGTGGCAATCATGCATCTACCATCTATGGCGCAGGATAGTTTTTTGATGTTGATGGTTGTAGCTCTAGGTTGCCTTTTTGATGTGGATAGTTAGTTGCGGCTCTGGATGTGAATAATTATTATAGATGGTGGGAGCCGGTTGATCCATTACGTGAGAGGAGGAAAAGTCTTCTTCTTTGAAGATGTTTCGATAAAATGGCATTATTTCAGTGCATCTGGAACCTGATTTTTTTGTTTGTTGGTGCAGCGGTTCTAACCCAAGCTTGATAACATATCACAAGCAAATCCCAGAGCACCACATCCCGAAACACCTTGCATCATTCTCTTGGCGTCATAGCGTATGCGGGGAAACGGAAATGCTCAAGTTGGCGACAACGCTGTTCCGCTGGAAGAGATTATTCCTACTTGCGTAATCAATTCACCTCTTTCACGAGAAGTGGCTTCTTTCCAAACATTTCAGGAACTCGTTGTACCGTCGTTACACCAGTCTACAAAAAAGAATTTAAAATAACATGAGTGGTTCAAAAAAGATTAAATTTTACCTCATCTAAATTATAAATTTGCATGAGTTCTAGAATTCGTTTCAGCATATTCATAAACTAATCGCCTTGTTGCGTTTGGCTTCAGACCGTAAAATATAGAGGAACACTTCATCTGCATAGAAAATACTTATGACGTTATAAAATTTGGTGCAACATAACATTTTCGAGACCTTTTTCTTGGACTTGTCTGACATAATTCAACCCGGTTAAAAACAATCTGATCTGTGCCGGTTGACCATTCTGGAGATACTGTTGGCACCTTGGCGTGATAGATCAGAAAGCCGCAAGAGGCGGGAAATATTAGCGTGTCCATTGTCTCCCAGAGTCCCGATCCTATCCACCCTCCCCTTATAGTTTTGTCAGAGTAATAGTTCAAATTCAGATCCGTTTTTAGTCCGTCTTAAAGGAGCGCGCCCACTGGGCCCGCACAGCCCGGCACAGCACGGCCAGCGCGGCCAGCGCGGCCGACAGATTTTGATATGTTCGTAAACGACTAGAGTAGCGCCCACTGAATCGGAACCGCTCAGCTCGGCGCAGCACGCTCAGCCCGGCGACGACTCGTATTCTAGATAGGGCAAAACCTGCCGGTCGGTCCGCGTGTCTGCGACCATAAAAGCATTGGATTGTTTTATTTCATTTTATTTGTTGCATCACGTCCAATGAATTTTGATTGAAAGCGTTTGGACAAATGCATTGTTATATGAACCCAAGGAAAAATATTACCACGATACCACTCGTAAAAAAATGCTTGGGGAGAAGAGTCTTTTTTATTCACGAACCTACCACTTCGATAGTCAAAGTTGTTTTAAACACTATTTGGGTCTGATCATGCCGAAGCAATGGGCGGTGGCTACGGAAATACCGGTCGCGCTGGCTGTGCTGTGCCGGGCTGTGCGGGCCCAGTGGGCGCGCTCCTATTCAGCTTCCAACATTTCACTTGAAGAATTAGATACCTCCTCAGATTCAGACAACATTTCTGAATCCGATTCGGAATCGGATTCTCCAAGAGAAATAATGAAAGGAGGAATATTTTTGAAAGGTAAGTCTCCCATGTATTTTGTCCAGTCATCTAAAAACCCAGAACTACTCCCCGCATGCAAAATAGTAAAACGTTTCCCCTCTGACTTAATTTTGGATGGGTTGCTTTTCATATCAGATTCGTGAATCCATCGACGAACTTGAGATCCGTTTTGGTAGATCCAAGTTTCATCTAAATACACGAATCTGATATTTTCGTTTGAATGTTTATATTGCAGGTATTTCCGCAGAAATGTAATTTTGGCAGCAAGAACATGTTTCTGCTCACATAAAATTTTGCGTCCATTCACTTATTTAAATTTATATCCCATAGATTTTAAAATTTTATATAAACTTGTTTGCCCTCCCTTAAATTCCAAATTTTGTCAGTAATGTTTGTAATGTAAAATATTCATTTTTAGAATTGTATTTCCAAATTTGTCGTTGTAAATCTTCTTTAAACATTCGGTCCATAATAGTCTCTGTCTTTTTCGGTCGGCCTAAAGGTTTTTTGTTTGTATATTGTTTTTTGAAAAACGTTGGTTGGGTAAGAAATGGCTTCACAACTACATTTAAGTTATACCTACCTCAAATATATCTGCAAGTTGGGCTTCAATTGTTCCCTGGAGAGCCTCTAGTTTATTAATTTTTTTTAAATAACCATGACATTTTAATATTTCCCTTTTTTTTCTTCTGAAATTATTTTCGGCATCTTCAATACGAAAGAAATTTGACAACGCCGAATTTTAAAAAATGTCATTAGATTTTGCAGGTACGCAAAATAGTTAGGTACCGTTTATAATATAGCATTATTGAAAAATGCATTGAAAAATCTGTCAAATTTGATTTGCCAGATAGGCCAGAAAACTTTAATACCGCGGCACTTACGAAATTATGTAAACCACACTTAAAAATGTCTGGAATTTGACATATACTGTCATTATTATACGAGGGTCAACCTGCCAAATTTCCATGTCACGCCACTACGCCAATAATAAGTGAAAAAGGTATATATCTGGTTCTTTATTCGATTGATTTTCGATTTGAGGTAATCTTGAAAGAGCATCTGCCTGATCAGATGTAGATCTGTAAACAATTTCAAAATCAAAACCTTGAAACTCCAGTATATAGCTGTAGCTTTATTGTCTATTTGAATCACTTTTTCTTTTAAAGCATAAGGCATTTTCCTAGTAGGAATGGTAAACAGTTTTCTTTAAGAAATAGATTACCTTCGAAATTGTTAATTTTTTCCAATTCGTCTTGAAAAACATCTGAAAATGTTTCTTTAAGACTTGCAGTCACCTCCTCTTTTTCCTCCAATATGTTTACAGAATGTATTTCTGAGGTCTCAAGTTTTGTGGTATTTATCCATTCTTTGCCAAAAATCGGGTCAACTTCTCAGATAAGTTTTATTTATGACTTTTCCAGGAAATTTGTTAATAAAATACTTATATGAAATCGAAGATACCGCAGCTCCAGTATCGTACTCCATTTCTGTGATGCAATTATACTTAAAAAAGGATTTACTTAAATGTTCTTTTACTAACTTCACTAATTCTTCATATGTTTTATCCTAAGGATCATCAGGACCAAGTTGTAATTTGTAAGGTTTTGGGTCCCATTGTATGAAGTAAACATTCCATTTCCTTTATTTCTATTTCAGAAGCAGATCCTAAAAAAAATTTCATACTAAAGAAGGTTTCTAATCTTTTGATGTATAAATCCCAAGATTCCGTATGTCCCAAGAAAAGTTCTATCGAAATACTTTCCCTGGAGGTGTTGCGAACTTTGGTTGTAGCCTGCATAATTTTTGAAAAATTTTACAAAAATGCTTCAAATTGTTCTTCATCTATTTTTATTTGTAAATAGGTTTATCCTCGTCGCCACTAAGTCAACTTTATATTTTCAACAATTATGACAAACTGACCATAGAATAAAACTGGCTATACAAATGACAACACTTCAAACTCTACCTTTACCAGTTATATGGTAAAGGTAAAAAGTACAAAAATACCGGATGTTGAAGACATAAGACAAACTATCTAAGTCCTTTCTTTGTACCTACTGGCGAAGTAAAATTATTTCCAATTTACTTCAAGATCGCATTTGGTAAGTCCATCGAAGAATAAAAGGAAGTAGATACCTTCTACGTCAACTTTCTCGACAGTCTCTATCTCTCTATATAATAATTATATTCCATATTTCAATCGAGCTATGAAACCAACAAGCCGTAATAACGTTCACATAACTGAAGCAACAAAACAGCTTAGCAACTATTCCACTGCCTACACCTAGTATTACCCGGCTTATCATAATATTATCTGCGCTGTCCGTTCCTACTGTTCTACACGACTTATTGTTTTATATTGCATTCTAATAAACTAGAAATGACAGGTTGGATCAATCAAGTTTGCTCTCTCGCCAAGTAGCTAAGGACCTCTTGGGTGAACAGCGGCGGCGCCATAAATATGCGTGTGTGTACGTACACCAGGGGTCCGTTGTTCTTCGGAACCGCTTTCCGTCCGTGCATGCGGGTCTGAATTGCCAGTTTGAATTAATTTCCGCCAGGATTGGTGTCGGATTTGAGCAGCTATTGTCTTTGTTTATACAGATCCGTATTGTTTACTTTAAAACGACAAATTGGACAAAGAAAAAAAAACGCAAATTGAAACATTCATTTATCTCATAAAACAACATCACTTAATTAACTCTCGAGAGACAATATAAAATGGAATTCGGATTATCCAATTTGAGTTCCAAAGTAAACATTTTCAAAGAATGTTATATACATTATGTTTGAAGTTTTTCCAACAGCATACACAATGTGATTATAGACCGGCAGGCACAAATCAAAACTTAAGACTTTGAAATAACACAGAAACAATTAAGTGTCTGCTAGTTGGAATAAAACACAAATGATTCTTTTATGTCTTTGTATATTTAGGTTTTCGGTTTTGATGGTTTTGGTGGGTTATTCTCCACGAAATAAAAATTATCACATATAGATTTCAGATGTTCCACCTTTTCCACGCAGTCGTGGATCTTTTGGAAAGAGGATTATAGTACCTATTTATCAAATTCTTTTTGCTTGAATATAATATCTCATATCATAACACCCTCAAATATGAAAGATATAAACAAAACAAAAATTTGGTGAAATTCCCAAATTCTTTCTGAACAAACTAAGTCAAAATTAGTCTGGTGTGTGTGGATTTAATGATCCTGATGATAGAGGCAACATAATGGAAAACAAAGCAGTTAATAAATCCACTTCGAGCAGATGGAATTATTTAAGTTTCAAGTGATGACTGAGTACGTAAAACTGGCTCTAAAATTAAACAAAGCTTTTTTCATTACACGTCGCATCGAATTTCTGTGTTTACTACGTCATTACATGTAAATCATGTTTGAGTCTTTTACAAACAATGGGATTGTATAGATTGATTGTTTGAACACCTTTCTATTACCATTCCGGACACGCGGAATTTTTAAAAATAGCGTATAATTGTTAGTTTTGGCTGTTTATTTAAGTTAAATGAATTATATTTTCTTTCTTTAACATGATGTCAGATTTTTGTAAATTAGTCTGTTTTTTTTTCAGAAATATGGCAATAAATTTTATAGGCTCAGGCGATCCCCACGTCATCTTTTCTAGGAGAAAAACATGAAATTTTTTTTCGGACCAGAGGAAAGAGGAAGAAGTGACAAATAGTACTAAATGAAAGTGAAGAAGTTGCTGAGACAGAGAATAACTTATCTAGGTTCTCAGATGATCGTTAGACACAGGTGAAAGTGTTTTTTTTTAATATTCTGTTATATTGGTCCGCTTACAAGAGACGAAATCTATACAATCAAAGCGGTAGCATAAGCGGAAAAAATCGAGTGACGATTAACCCTTCGTTCGAACACGTTGAGGTTGAATCGTTCAGGAAATTAAGTAGAAAGAACAGTTCCAGAGGTGGACCACCAAAATGACGCCCTATTTTCAGAGGTACACCTGGTAGCCAACTTTACCACATACGGATGGGATGCCTGTGAGGTTCTTGTAGTTCTCAAATTACTTACTTCTCCTCGCTGAAATAAGGCGAAATATCACATCTTCCATGGTAATATCCATAGAATAACAACAAGTCGGTCACCTTGTGCCTATATGCTCGAGACATTGCAATGAATCGGTGAGGTACTGCATCTAATAGAGCTAGCCAATGCTTGGGAGCATGACTCCATATGTGGGAACGAACATTATTCCATACATAATCTGACTTGAGCTGTTGAAATATGGGGTCTTCTGATCTTTTAAACAGCACATAAATACAATAATTTATACTTTCAAAGAACTTTTAATTTTTTTTTATTATTATTAAATATTTCACCATGCTCAACAAAATTTAACCTCTCAATACCTATATATTATCCTTTTCTAACATAAGACCAACTTATCATTTTTGACATTACCGATATTAAAGTGATCTACGCATGGATTAAATATAATTACAGAACACTTGAAATGATAACATAACATTGGAGCGTTTTTGGAGGTACATTCAAAGAAGTGAACAAGTATACATGAAAATGAAAAAAATAACAATCATCAAAAGTATTTTTTTTCAAACGAAAGTTTCGTGATCTGACAGTAGACGTCAGTCATGTTTCGTTTGTATTGTCTCGTTGCAATCCGTGTAGGTATTCCAAAAATACGAAGAATTTGATTGGTCGATAGGCCGTGGATTCCAGTTTGGAATCCACGGGCGTGTAGAATTCGTATCACTAATAATATCGAGCAAGAATCAATGTATTATTCAATGTTCGGAGAGGAAACTATTTCTAACACTCCCACTTTTTGTTATGTTGTTTACTGGTTATTTTGAACACACTATATGAGTATTTCTCTCATTTCTTCAAATCTTATTATTGGTAGTGACTTGGTAAAAATATCTGCCTGCTGATTCTTAGTGTTCACATATTCTGGTTCTATCTCATCTTCTTCATAACGTTGCCTCGCAAAGATGAATTTTATGTCAATGTGTTTCGTTCTTTGAAGACACTCTGGATTCTTGATCAGTTCAATTGCACCCTGATTAACAATGAATAATGTATTTGGTTTTGGCACATCTTCGAATTCCAGCAGGAATTTCTAGAGCCAAATTGCTTCTTTTGTAGCTTGTGTGTATAGCTGCAATAAATTCTGCTTCGGTTGTCGATAATGATACAGTTGGTTGACGTTTGCTACACTATGTGACAGGCCCTCCACATGACTTGAAAACGTATCCAGTTGTGGAACGATGCGTTTCCTTATACTTTATTTGCATAATCAGAATCAGTATAGCCACACAATTGAGAATCTTCAAACTTATTTATTTATTTATCAACGGGTAATTTCCCAATTAAAAAACAGTACAATTTTAGTAATATAAAATACCTAATTTCTAACCTAACCTTAAAACAAATTAAATTATAGATATTAAAATAGATCAAATCAAATTAACATTAAAATTAAAATTAAAGCCCTAGAAATCTGATCAACAATAACAATGAGTTGCAATACAAACAAAATATAAAATTTAAAATTTAAGTCTGAAGCTAAAATAAAATATTAAACAATATGTAACAGTTTCCATAGTTGACAGTTCCAATTAAATAGGTATCTGATAATTATTCGTTTTACAGCATTCCAGTGTGAATATGTAAATTTATTCAAATACCTGCTGACAACTCCCACCGCATGTAAAATATCTGGTCGAGAAACTGTTGCTAAAAATATAACTGACTCCACAGCTTCTCGATAAGGTACCTCATCTTCTTGAAGAAAATCTTCAGTAGGATTTGTCAAATCTGTGTGTATGTCTTTTGGAATACTCACTGGATTGGCATCATTTTGACCAAAGCGTTCAATAATCTGTTTTATATAGTTTCTTTGACTTAAAAACATTGTTCCATTTTCATATTATCTGGTTATCTCAAGACCGACAAAATAACTTCCATCTGTTACTGTGACTTCAAAAAATATTTTAAGCTCACTCATGTTTATTGCTGTCTTTTCATTGGAAAAAATTAGTCCATCATCGACATATATTATTAGAATTACTTTGACATACTGTATATACATAACCTTTAGGTATAGGTATACACATTTATCAGCAGTTGATTGGATGAAACCAAAATTGGCCAGAAATGCACTAAATTTCATATTCCAACATGGGGGGGACTGTTTAAGGCCATATAACCAGTTTGCATACTAGGTTTGTTTTATCTTCTAATGCATCGATGGTTCCATATAGAAAGGCAGTTTTTATATCAAACTGTGTAAACTCATAGTCTTTTAAGTTAGGTAGTTAGAAACCTCGGGTGCCCTGAATGATACAACATGGAACGTGCAGACTGAACTATTGTTCTGTTGTCCCGTTCTCCCTGCCGTTATGTTCAGGAGTATACGGTGCGGTTAATTCATATTTGATGCCTTCTTTATTTAAATGATCCTTAAAACCATGGTTTATATACTCTTCCATTATCCATATATAAAATCTTCACTGGTGACCAAATTTTGTCTTTATATTAGCGGCAAATGTTCTGAAACACACATCCGATTTATGTCTTATGAAATATGCAACTCTATATCCTGACTGTTCGTCCTTGAATGTAACAAATATCTTGCACCCTGTACAGATGGTGTTGACATAGGTCAACATAGCTTCACATGAGGACTTGATTTTGGCTTAAAAGATAATTTTTGTTGTTTACCTAACAAACAAACATGCTTCACACAGAAAATTTCAGTTTCGTTGATATTGACACCATTTACTAGTCCTTTCTAAACGATTTCTAGTAGGTGATAGTTCTTGTTTACATGTCCTAATCTTTCATGCCCTAACTTTAAAGAGTCTTGCACTATAAAATTTGCACTGTCTACTACAGTACGAAATAACATTTTATAGGTATTGTTATTGTCTTTAATTCCGATAGCAATAAGTTCTGAGTTTTGATATACTTTGGCTTCTTTATCTACTTTCAAAACTGTCATTCCATTATTTGTAAATATACCTTCTGAAAACAATTTTTCTCTCTCTAGGTCGGGCACGATATTTATAGTGGCATTGAACCACTGTTTATCCACAAACTTCTGAATTTTGATAATTCCTTTACCTTCAACTTTTAAATTATGATTATTTCCAAGAGATACACTAGATTAAGTCTCTATTCAAAATGTCAAAATGTGAAAATAATTTTCATGAAAAGCTTGTCTAACATTTCGAAATTTTTGAGGCAACTTACTTGAAATCTTTGTCATTACTGCAACCTCACTTACATCATCACCTGTGTATCTTTGATTTGTTTTGCCAAATTCTAAACGTTTGCAACATATTGAGCTACACTATCTGAGGAATTCATTTAATATTGCTGGAATCGCTCATGCGACATCATCTTGTTAGCCTCAGACTTTTGTTCAAAAATAGATTCTAATATGTCTCTAGCAGACTCACAACTTTCAACTAAGGTTATCTGATTGAGATTCATAGCCGAGGTGAGAAAAAACATTGCCTGGGCATCTTTCCTATTCCACAGCTCTAATTCTTGAATGTGCGTCTCATTTGGTTCAATTAAAGATCCATCTATATGACCCCATAGAGACCTTTCGCTCGGAGAGCCCACTTCAACTGGAATTTCCATTGTTGGAAATTAAAGCTATCAAACTTGTCACTTTTATCTGCCATTTTTATGATTTTTGCTAGTCACTTTTTAGAAATCACCAACTGACTTGGGGACACACCCTTTTTTTACTTTTTTTTTTTTTAAATCAGATCAAACGATGACCTG
The DNA here is from genome assembly GCA_917834065.1 of Ceutorhynchus assimilis. Classification (NCBI taxonomy): domain Eukaryota; kingdom Metazoa; phylum Arthropoda; class Insecta; order Coleoptera; family Curculionidae; genus Ceutorhynchus; species Ceutorhynchus assimilis. Next base: position 27,082,544 of record OU892287.1, read on the forward strand.
GGCCCATAACCTGTTAAAATATGGGGTCTTCTGATCTTTTAAACAGCACATAAATACATCAATTTATCCCATTTTGACGTTTAAAAATAACACCATTGAATGCATAACAATAAAGATAAGTAGACGTTTATCATCTCAGTGATTTAAAAAAAAAAATAACTCACTCTCGGCATTTTAAGTCACTTCGCCCAACTAAGATCGGACACCTCAGTGATTTAAAATATTTCTCCTTGTACTCGTGGATTAAACTTTATTCTCACTTGCTGTATAAATAACTATTATACTTGGAAAGAACTTTTCATTTATTATTAAATAATTCAACATGCTCAACAAAATCTAACCTCCCAATATGTAAAGTCTGTTTTTTTTTTAAAGATAATTCCCTAAGTGAAAAATCTAGTAACTATGTTGGCAAACAAACTTTAATATGACCAACTTTTCAAATTTCACATTACCGATATTACAGTGATCTACGCATGGATTAAACATAACTACAGAACACTGGAAATGATAACATAACATTGGAGGTACATTCAAAAAGTAAACAAGTGAGGTTTGTTTCACCAGGGTTCATACTTGACCTTGAAACTTGAAAAAAAAAGGTTGTCGTCGATTAATTCATAAAGTGTGTTTTTTTTTAAAGATAAAAGTCAAAATGACATTATGTTGGCAATATAATGTAAAACTGTCAATGCTTTCAAATTTTTTATGTAGAAAAGGCTTGTGCTGCCAACATAGTTACTAAATTTTTGACTTGGGGAATTATCTTTAAAAAAAAAACTGATTTTATGACACATTCAATTTTTTTGACAAATTAAAATGAATGACTTCTGGTTCAAGAACCGACGAACGTTTTTGACGTCACTGATTTGTTTCAGTCAATTTTTATTTGTCAAACAAGGAAGGCAAATGCTGGTGGCAAGTACAAACCCTGGCGGAACAAACTTTATACATATTATAAAATGAAATTCAACATTACGAAACTATTTCTAACACTTATAGAGAAGTTGTTCAGAATTGGAGAAGCTTTTTGCATGAAACAGGAAACCTAATTTTTAAGAAGCGCTTTTGGCAATCGAAGATTCGTAGTCATGCCACGGCAAGCTGGTCGATAGAACCTTGAGAATACTGTTGCATGAGTTTTGAAAGCATTGAATTTGACTTGCTTGTTAAGGCCCCGGTTGGTTATGGGTTATGGTATCAAGATCACTGTTGATAGAGTGAATCTGTTCTCGAGCGAGGTGTATGGAAGTGGTTGCAGTTAGCGGTTTGTCAGAAGAGAAAGATGTCATCTAGCTACTATCGTCCACAAAGTATATGGGGTTTCTTGTCACATTTAACAAATCATTTATAACAATGATAAATAGTGTTGGAGACAGAATTGAGCGTGTGTAATAAGTTGTTTTTATCGAGTTCTCCCTTTAGGCAGCTTACTCATTCCATGGAGAAAATTTAAATTTTCGCTGTTGAGTTAATTTATTTTGTTAGTTATTTTGTTTTTTTTTTATATTTTTTCATTGTTTGTTTTTATTTATTTTCAAGGGATGTCTTCAAATAGATTTTTAAATTTGTCGTTTTTTTGTCTATCGATGTGAATGTGTTTGATCTATACCTTCATTGAATTTCGTGTGTTTACGGATCAAGAATTCCTTTATTGACTCGGCTTGGAGGTCTTCGTGGATGTCCGTGTTCCTGATGAACCACAGGGTGTTGGTAATCCTTCTGAGGGTTCTGTGTTGGAATGTTTGGAGTTTTTTCATGTTGGCGTTACTTTGGTTGAAGAAGGCTGTTGAACCGTATAGCATTTTGGGCCTGATGACTTGGTTGTATAGCAATAATTAATTTTTTAAATTAAGATGGCTTTTTGACTGGAGTTGATGATAGGTGGCGTTGCAGATTCTCAGTTTTTGCTGTGTATTGTGATTGAAATTTAGCCTTTTGTCTAGGTGAATGCCTAGGTACTTGACCGTATCTTGCCATGGGATTTCGGTGTCGTCGATGGTGAGGTTCTCTAAGTGCGGTTTCGACCATTTTTTTAAAATGAGTTAGTCCATTCCGGGATTTGGTCTAGATGGTTTTGTATTGCATTGGCTATAGTGTCTGGGTTTTTGAAGGATGCGAATATGCAAGTGTCGTCGGCAAATAGTGAAATTTTGGTTCGTGGGGATTTTGGGATATCGGCTTGGTACAGATTAAATAGGATGGGGGAGAACCTTGGGGGACTCCTGCTTCTATTAGCCTGGTGGTGAATAAGGTTTTGTTTATTTTTACTTGGAACTTCCTTCCTTTGAGAAACTGTTTAATGAATTGGGTGAAGTTAGGTGGAATCTTCTGATTTTTGTGTAATTAGGTTTTTGTGTTGGTTGGTTAAAGTTTCAAGTTCAAAGCGCAGCAGGTTCACTCCTTATATTGAGCGATGGTGCGATCATTTTCAGTGACTTGGGTTTTTAAGTGGTCAATTTCTTGGGAAAGGGTTTGGTTGGTGGATTTAAGGGATCGGTAACGTGCTATCAGGGATTTTGTTTTATTGTGAGCACGGAGTTTATCGGATAGTGAGTCGGACTTACCCCCTATGTTGGCCATTTTGGGTTTGTTTTTTTTTCGCTATTACTTTCGTCACTTTCACTGAACTTTTAACTGGAATCAATGAAGTAACATGCACTTGTTTGCTGTTTGATTGGACTTCTAAGTCACGGCTTCAGGATTGACTGGATTTAAGCTGCTTTGCTTTTCAGAGTCTTAAGGCCGAATTTTCCAAAAGCTCCCTAGACACTAAATAGGCATGATGTTGGAACTATCTTCTGATATCTTCTCGACGGATTGGCTTCTCACTATTCGAACGCTTCGACACTTCTTGACTGCTTCGACATTGAATGATTGCCTGCAGAATTGAGCCTTGGGGTACGCCGGCATTTATGAGCATTGTATCAGAAGACACACCCTCTACCACAACATACGTTCCAAGAATCTTCCCAGCCAATGGCAAAATTCATTCGGTAGACCATACAATGGAAGTTGCTGAAGAGACCTTTGTGCGACGTCTGATCCAAAGCCTCGGAAATGTCCAGTGCTACAATTCGTCATGTTTTTCGAGAGTCGAGTTCCAAATATTATAACGTACTTTTTTTGGCACTTGCCTAATTATACTGCATACGGCTAGTCAGCATCAGTTCGGCGGCCATGGGTCTATGGGTTCCTTGTATACATCTTACCTTTGGGCGCCACCAAGTTAATTGTGACTTAACTAGGAAGATAACTTAATGATGTTATAAACAAAACTTGTGCAATTGGAGAGCTTATCAATAAAACAACTAATTAGGTACAATAATGTATCTGGCTTCTTTATTAAAAAATAATAACAATAATGAATAGGGATAGCCAGGACATCATTATGGCTTGTACCAATTTATAAATATTTGATTATAAAAAAATTAATGTAAATAACGCATATATAAATATGAATTTTAAGTGAACATGACTAAAAACCTTTTGGTATTTACACTTGTGAGTGATAAGAAAAATACAGTATGGGTTACACTTTACCAACAGGCAAATTAAACACAGAAAGGTGAAAGTTATAGTTAGGGCAACCTCAGGGTAAAATTCTAGAATTTTATTTAAGGGGCACTTACCGAACCTGATTTAGTATCAGTGATTTACATAGGATTTGCCTATATAGTAAAAGGTGTAACTTACATGTGATACAAGTGTTTGTTATCTTCACATGTATGTGTAAATCCAGAAGTTCCAAAAGTGAGGTTAGCTACATGTTTGGTCTCACTGTAGATAGACGATGGTATGATAAGTGAGTCATGAGTCCTATCCACGTTGTATCTGTTTAACGTAGAACTCGACGTGGTTCCACCAGAGTGCTACCAAGAGGGTTGCTGAAGGGAGGCTACCAAAGCCAACTAAGGGCAATCTAGATCTAGTCTAGAATTTCTTTCTAGGAGCTGTCCAACTATAGCCTAAGACTGTCTAGCTACAGCCTAAGACTAGGATTGTCCAACTATAGCCTGAGACTAGGATTGTCCAACTATAGCCTGAGACTAGGATTGTCCAACTATAGCCTAAGAGTAGGATTGTCCAACTATAGCCTGAGAGTAGGACCCTATAACGATGTCCGTATAAAAAAACAAATCGAGTCCCAAATATTAGAAATAATCTTACCTCAAATTGAGGGATACTCTAGACCAAAGGTGAAGTCTTAAACTTCCAAATGCTGCTCGGAACAGTCCTATTAAAAAAAAATGGAACACGTGTTGTAGGTTAATATTTCCTGAAGAAAATCTCAAACTTACCGAAACAGAATCCAAAAATGACCAAGGGACGACTCTAGACAATTATCAGCAAGAAATTAGTCTAAAACTTGAGCTCCCTGGCACAAAATTCCAAAAAGTCTCGCCCCAAAAACAATTAGGGCCGAGGCCCGAGACCGGACGACTACTCAGCGTGAGGTCGCAGATCAAAAGGGCAGATTCTTCATTTAGAATTTAGATTTCGGAAGAAGACTTTCATCTGTCAAACTTCTAATTTTGACATTGAAGAAAATTATAGAAAAGGACGTGTTCAGTTTCACCCCAAAAGTACGAACTGAGAATCGGTTGTGTAAAAAATGACTGGTGAATGTTGAAAAGTGTCTATAGAACATATATCAAAAGGTAGAACAGGTCTAAAGAAAACGCCTAGACAAAACAGCTGTTCAATGACATGATGGAAATGAAAAGTCAAAGAGTACAAAAAAACAACAATTATTATCATAACCTCAGATGATTGATTGGATTTGCAAACAGAGATGGTGATGGTACTAACTCCCTTTCCTAAGATTCTAATCAATAACAGCGGGCCCTGCCGTACTAAATCAAACCTTCCCAGATCAATTAACCAAACTTGCAAACCTGAACCAAAAAAACTTCTAGTAGAAGGCAGCACTCAAGGTAACAAAATCTGGGCACAAAAAAGATAGTTGTTCATTCATTTATTTTATTGTAGCTCTATATGGAATCATATCCAGTATGGCAAAACAAGGTAGCTTTTTAGCCAAGAAATTGAAAACGTTACAATATCACTGTCGTACGCCAGTAGATCCCCAGTTGTTCTTTTAGAACGAAACCCGTACCGTTTTTCAGAGATGAGGTTATTGGCTTTGGGTATTCGACCAGTTTCAACTTGACTGCCTTTTCTATTGCTTTCGAAAATACGGATATAAGTGAGATCGGACGATGATAATTGCTAGAAAGAGTTTTCTTACCCCTTTTCGGGATGGGATGCACACATTTCCCGATAGACGGAAAGACGTTTCGACTGTAAGAGAGTGGAAACAGTTTGCACAGAACTGAAGCGAATTCTTATGCGCAAGTTTGGAGAATAGTTGGTGGAATGCCGTCGGTACAACAAGATTTCCCAGTGTCAAATTGCAGAAGAATTTTCCCCAAGTTTTAGGTCTAAATACAACATTATCCCTGTAAGAACCGATATGCAGTGGCAGTTCCTGTGGCGTGCTGCCATTGTCCTACATCTTGAAATGGGATGCAAATTGCTTGGCAAAGACATCTCTGCTTTTTCTTTAAAGATACTGCATTTAAATTATTATCCTTAACTGAAGGTGGAGTTAAATTACAGAAAACCTGCATTTACTATTATTTGTGCCAGATAGATTGATTCTTAAACAATTTTAGATGTGCGGACTGTGAGTCCGCGTGCGATTGCTCATGCTACTGCAGGGTAAATATAAATTATTTTTGTCCCAGATACTTTTGGTGATGATGTTACCTATGCAAGGGGTGATTGTTCTACTGTACTCTATCTGTCGATAACAAAATGCGCACTTATTTCGGACTCGCCCTGTATATGGGAAAAGTGAACGCCGATCTGCATTTTTGAAACTGTGAACAAAAAAATACAGTTTAAAATGAGAACATGTGAGATGTTTTCCTATGATCCACTCGGGTGGTCCAAAAGTCGATTACGCACTTGTTGGTTTTGAAACTCCTTAGCCTTGTTGGTTATACGATTGAAATCATTGGTGTTTCTATGTCTGGCACCATATGCGGTGTTCTTTTTTGCAAACGCTCGGACAAACTGCTTGTTAAACTAAGATTTTCTTCCGGCACGGGGTGTTTTGTTGCAGTTTGGAATGTACAATTTCATAGGAAATTATTTTGGTAACCTCTTGTGCAGCCTGAACGTTATAATGGGCGCGTTCACCAGATACCTACAAACGTTAGTAAAAAGCTTTACGATTGTTCGGCTGAACGTTACGTTAAGTTTGTGTTGAAACCAAACATGTTTTGCAAACGGTTGCGAGCCCAAATTAAAAGTGTTTATAATTTCCAACACTTTGTGTTTTGTTTGGTGACATGACATTCAGAGGGCGACGATCTATGATTGTGAAAAGTTGGATCGTTCAGCGTTCAACCAAGAGTTTACCCAACGTATTCTGTTGGTATTTGTAAACTGTTTACATCCCTTTTTTGGTTTTTAACGCAGCCAATGACGTTACCCAAACACCAATAAGATAGGTAACAGGTCTTCAAAGGAAATCAAAGATGGCTATCATTTGTTAAACGTATGTCTTAGCTATATGTTTCTTTCATTATGTAATGTCATGTCAAAAATCCTGACCAATGAAGAGGTAAGTATTCGTAATCAAAGCCCTCTTTGTGCCTGTCGAACATCATTAAAGCTTTTTAGACAATAGAGTCGCCCAAATGTGCTCTGGTATATGCACGCTTTAACCAGAATCAATATATTATTGATTTTTTTATTAATAGCATGTTCTATTAGTATCGTATGCTATGCAGACATTTTTTTGCCTAGTTATTAGAGGATAACACCAAAATTTTGAATTCAACAGACTAGATTTTGTATTGCTTATGGAGTCGTTTTGGTTCTCAGCAATCTCAGCACTGATACCTTCGCAGATATTTTGCATTCTTTCGAAAACCGCTAGGATAATTTCTGACTAGCGCCTATAGATGATTAAATGTTCAAAGACATTTTTTTTTTTTAAGTTTTAGTCGCACTACGCATTATAGAAAAATTGCACGAAAGAAGGGAATTATTGATGTTGTTTGATATTAAATAAATGTTTGTTCATGTTTTCGACCTATAGGAAGAGTTAACAATTTAGCCTCTCTCGAATACTATTACCGTACAAGTTCGCCACGAAGTTCGACTGTGCAATTATCCGACATAAATCAAGAACCTGTTAAAGTGTTGACGCTGGTAAAAATACAAATCTAAACACTTCCGATGGACCATTAACAGATGCGAAGGGAAAGTTAATAGCACGAAATAACTCACATTAGCATCTCCTTGGTGTACGCACAAATCACTTAACCAACTATCATTTAATCAAACGAAGAGGAGTATATTATTTAGGTAAGCAGACTTAAAAATGACCACTTGCTGTTCAACAAAAGGTATGTAGCACGGCTTGGAGCTCGAATAATGCCGCCATAAATTATATTATTACCTTGTCTGCCGTGTATAATATAAATTGATTGGAATTTCATACCGTGTTTCAGAGCAATTGCAGCTAAAAACGTTGTGCTGCATCTTTACTTCGTAGAGGAAAAGCGCGCACGCATACGTATATGTAAAATGAAAAAAAAGTCCGCCTGGACTAAGAAATATTGCTGGTCAATTATGATTTGTGTTCAGATTCCCAAGCCCTGATTTTTTCATTACCACCATATAGGATGTGCCTCATGATTAGAATGACCAGGTCTTGTTATAATTTATAAACGTGTTTAGCAAAGTATAGGTTGGTTGGCGAATACGTCGGTTCTCACTTAAAGATGATCGTAAATCATGATCGACGACCATCTCCGGACGTTTCTTTTATTCATCATCGCCTAAACGGAACCAGTTTGAATGAAATTTGTTACTGTTGGAAAATGTGGGTCAGATCTTGTCAATGGTGTAAACTATGACGCGATTTATTGCATGTCCATTTCTACTATGGCAAAGCAAATATCTTTCGTCTACTTTACATTTTAATGGTATATTGAAAATGTCATACACAATAACAAAATTATTTATTTAGAGCTAAACACTCCCACAAAGTTTTTCTTAGTCGAGCCGGTGGGACTTTATTTATTGTTTTTCCGTATTAGTGTATCAAAATCTGAATCGTTGTACAAGATAATTTTAAGATTTAAGATAGGCATAAAATAAAGACCCAATTAATGGCACATCGTAAATAAAAGATGAGGAAAAAGAAAATGAAATTAATTATACTTATATTACACAAAAAACCAAAAGCTGCAAATGAATAAAAAGTTGTTAAGAGTAAAGTGATTGTTATACGTTCGGTTGACGCATTCTCGAAAGCACGAATTTTAACGTTTTATTTATCACTACTTTGTAAAATGTTATTCGTTTAGTTGAAACATAAACGCTGAACATTTATTTTTACCAGAGAATTGTGAAATTGACAACCGAACTGCAATAGTTATCATTATCCTTACGAGTGCGAAAAGAACAAAAGGAACGGGTGAGTATTCGGAGTGCAGGAAAATGAAAAATAAGTTATTAAATTTGTTAGTACAATTTGTTGCATTACGTAAATTGATTGTGGATGTCAGACAAAATAGCGAACTGGTTCTGATTAGCGGAAAATTGCAGAGAAGGTATCCAGCTATCGTTGGTGCTGCTGGGGAACGATGCAATATTTGAGGAAGGGAATGGGTTCAAAACTGCAACTGAAACTTGATTCGATAAGTTCTGAAACATTGACACATGATGAGATTTTTGTTCGACGTGTCTTTTTTGCAGTTGCAGTTGCAAATGCACTCCTATACAGGTGACCGTCGGCACCAGAAAGGGACTTCCTTCCTCCTGAAGGATTGATATTCCTTTCTCCTCCTCCAGAATTGACTAGTTAGGAAAAAATCATCATTTTCGTAACATGTTCCATTTCTTCTAACTTTCATTATAAAGTTGTATATTTGCGATATGTATTTCTGTCTTTCTTTAACTTCGATTCTGAAATAATTATTTTCAACTTGATGACTTAATTAATTAGTGGTTTTGTGTTTCTAACCTAACCTTAAATTTAAATCATTATAATTTGTAAACAATTAGAATGATTCTAGTGTATTTTTATCTATTCCCATTTAATCAGCGTGGCGTTTCATTAAGAAGTGGCCACGGTCTTTTGAGTGTGTTTGAGTGATGTCTTCTGATTGGTTCAATGGTTACTACGCAGTTAGGTACATATAAAAAAAAAACACGTGACTCGTTTTCTTCAAGAGAATTGGGTTTTAAAAAGGTCTCCTTTTTGGCAGCGGCTGGGCAGGCAAGTAGATTTTCATTTTTGTAATTTTTTTTCTTCCGATTTCTAGATTTTCCCAAACGAAAAATATTAATTTCGTTCTATTTCAGCATCAGTATCTATTATCACTGTTGGGTTTTTATTACCTGATAAATCTTATCTTATCTACCTTCAAAATATAAATATTATATTTCCATTTTTTTATCTATTGTCAGCCTCCATTTTGTGATTGGGTGCCACGTTTTTCTGAAGAGAGTCAATTCAGAGTTTTGGGTAATAAATACGTATTGCTGCTTTGGTTTTCAGAATCAATAATTGTTAGTGTGGGATTATTAGACCATTTGCTCTAAATAGAGTCGGTGAAAACCAAATTTATGTGTCCATCCCTATCAACACTTTGCTGAATCTAGGCAGAGGCCTGTATATCCATTTATTGTTTGACTCCCTCATTATCTTCTCGAGGAAGGAGAGTGCTGTAAGGGTGAAATTTTAGGACAGAAATCCGAATAGGTTGAAATTTATTTAAAAAGTTTTAGTCATCTCAAGAATTTTGATAAATCCTGGATTTAATTTATTTCACCCTCAGCTTTATCTTGTAGCTCCAATAGTAGGTAGGTACCTTAACTAAGAAGGAAAATTTATCTATTTGGGGAAAATCTCGAGAAATATTTTTTTGTATCTTGTTCAATTTTTCTTGATTTTTTTTTATTTTTGCCTGTTCAGCGACTGCTCGAGAAGCAGCATTTCTGCTTAATTATAACGAGCATGTATTTTTATCTTTAATCTTTCTGTATACCCACTTACCTTATTATTACTACTTTATTATTTTATTGTTTTTTTTTTTAAATTATTTAATTGTTTTTTTATATAATAGTTATTTATGCAACAAGTGTGTAAAGTGAACCTTTAAAAGGTGCTTTACGCACGTATTGCATACAAATTTTTTTCTACTACCAATCAAATATGTGTAAAAAAATAAATTTTGAACAAATACTTTACGCACCAGTGCGTGAAGAATTTTCACTTTACGCACTAGTGCGTGAAGTAATTTACCAGAAAAATGCCAAATTGACAGTCTTGACATCTGTCATTGACATTACTTTACGCACTAGTGTGTGAAGTGAAATACTTTACGCACTAGTGCGTGAAGTGAAATTTTACATCTTCTGAATAGTGCGTAAAGTGAGTACTTTATGCACGGTAATAGAAAAAATAATTTTTCAATTTGCAATACATAGTTACTTTTACCTGATTCTGCTGGAAAGGAGTGTCTGCACAATAACAGTTTTATAATAAGCTAATTTCATTTGAATTTTTTCTCTGCAAGATACTCACTTTTTAACAGAATTCAGGAATTTAACCCTAGAATACTAACCCTATAAAAACACACGTAGATACTAACCTACCTAAAATTTACGTGTTCTATGTTTTTGGGTGTTTATGTGTCTGTGTGAAATGTAAGTGTTACTGGGTGTTTCTGTATATATTGTGTGAGTATGTTCTTAGTTGTGTACATACATATAAGTATGTTCAAGTAGAACTGAAAGAAAAAATCTCCTTAAAACTTTCATTTATACAGAATACAAAATAATCATCCAGCCGCTTTTATTTGGGAAATTTTGAGAAATAATCTTAATTTTTATTGAATGATCAACACTCAGAACAAATTTGCATTCATATTTTCTCAAAAATACCGCGAAATACAAATAAAATCAATGAGGTCCGTTAAAAAAAAAGTACTAACCCACGTAAATTTTACGTACAAAAGTGTTTTCTTGTGAATCTGGCAGACGTGAAACGACTGGCATTTATATAACAAAGGCGATGCCTGCTCCTACTGGTATTGAGGGAGCACTCCTGAAATTTAAGCGGACTGGATCACATATTTGGGAAATGGCAGCATATCAAAGAAAAAGCACACGTAAAACTTATGTGGGTTAGCATTCTAGGGTTAATATTACCTAATTTGGTGAACCTGATACTGTGAATTCTTTTCTGGCTGTTGTATACTGGGACAATATTTTCCCAATTGAAATAAAAAATTTGTTGAATACTGAAAAATTTTAACAACTTTTACATTTTAACATAGAAAAAATTGAATTTCCCACTATACACCACGTTCCCACTATATGCAACCACCCTATGTTGCATACTGGGAAAGATGCATGTGTATAGTGGGACAATGTTTTTTGAAGCCAAATAAATGAATACAAAAAAAATTTTTGATCGTTTATTCACAAAATGATAGAAGTTTAACATAAATTAAGTGTATAGCCCTAGTAACAAAGATAGGAGAACATATCTTCAAACATTACTTCAACTAGAAAACATAACTTTATTGAAATAATTTTCAAGGTATCAAACATAAAAATATTTGGATTTGTAGTCCAAATAGAAAAGTTTTGACTAAGCTATAAATTCAAAACGAGAAAAAACTTAACAGTGGTGAGAAGCATTATTGCAAATGAAAATCCTCAAAATCGAAATCAGAGAGCCATTGCTTAGCTGATCTTTCAGTTCCACCAGAAGCAGAAGGCATTGGAAGTTTCTGAATAATATCTTCTTTCGACACAATATCTTCATCCCGGTTCTCAGGAAAGCTAAACCTATTATTTGTTTTTTTTTTTTTCAATTTCTCTTAACTTCCTTGGCCTTCTTAACTCTTTGTCGCTTTTCAGATTTTTTCCCCAATTTCAACCTCAATTTTTTTTCTTCTCTTCAATTATGGGAGTTATCAGTCAATACAGTAGAAGTCGTGTTTTTCCTGACACTTGTATTTCTTTTTCGAAGTGCAGCCTTCGCAAATGGTCTTATGCAGCTTCCGGGCTAATAATATTCTGTTTGAGTTATTCTATTTCAGTGCTGGACATTCTAGAGCAACTTGGAATTGGGTTTTCAATAGAGTTATCTGCAGTTTTATTGCCCAATTGAACTGGTTCCTCGGTTTCAATTCGGTCTGACACGTAGGAGTTCAAAAAGTTGCAGTCTTGAAATATTTTAATATTTAAAAGACAAATACCAGTTTTTTCAAATCATTTTATGATATTTTTAGGTGTGAAAGCTAGTGGAAAAGATTTGCCAACTATATCAGCGATATTATAGATTGTCACAGGAATTCCAGGGTTTTGTAGCATCCAGTCATCCATTGATTTATTGTAGTAAATTTTGAAAGGGCCGAAACAACTGACGTCCAATGGTTGTAAGCGATGGCTACAGTGAGGTGGTAATGTTAGGAGTACTATGCCATGTGTTTTGCAATATTCAAGTACCCTTTCATCTGTATGACTCCCGTGGTTATCGAGGATTAGTAGGATTTTATTGTCATTGTTACAATGTATGGTGTATGTAAGATGCTGCAAGTATTCTAAAAAATTACTACCACACATCCATCCACTGTCATTCGCTGTTCCTTTTGATCCAGGGGGAGCTCCAAGCAACATGTGAGGCTGGAAATGTATGCGTGGAAAAACAAAGAAGGGCGGCACAAATGTCCCATTGGCGCATATAGTGGCACACATTGTTACTAGTACACCTCTTTCGCCACTGGTAATTTTACCAACCTGTTTTTGACCACATGGTGCTGCTATTTTTAGAGGCTTGTGGACAGTTGTGACACCAGTTTCGTCACAGTTGAAAATTTGATTGGGGTTAAAACTGTTTTTTTCCAAAACTGTACGCAAGTTTTTGGAGAAAAGTTCCACATTGTGACGGTTGAAGCTACTTGTGCGACTCAGACTTGTTAGCCTCGGGCGTTCTTAGGCTTATCTTATGTCGAATTCGAAAAAGTTTGAATCATTCTTCTCCGGCGATCATTTTCTGCCCAGATTTTTGGAATTTTTTTTTTTCATTTGCGACGGCATGTCTATAAGCTAACTTTCTAGTTTCTTTGCTTGGTAACCCGTAGCACATTTGAAAAGAAGTATGTAACTAAATATTCGCTAAGCAGTTGCTCTTCATCGTCACTGAAAATCTGCTTGAAACCATGTTGCCTTTGAAAATTTAATTCGTGTGTGTTTGCTTCATTTATTTTGGGGATTTTCAAGTGTCTATGTAACGCTGATTTGCTTACTCCAAATTGAACTGCAGCATCCCTAATATTGATTTTATTTTTAAGAACAGCCTCTACCGCCTTCCTCATTTTTTCAGCATTCTCAAGGTGTTATTTCCGACTCTCGAAAAACGATTTTTTATTTTTCCGGCCCTTTTTCTTATCCATTTTTGGAAGAAAAAAGTTATTGAAACTAGGTGAACTTGAAAAATACGAAACTGTTCTATTTTAGAGCAATTAAAATGTTTGTCCCAATATGCAACCCGAATTCTGTCCCACTATACACTATTCCAAAATACACCCTTATAGACTCTTGAACATTTTCTGAATTTATAAAAAATACAACACAAATACTAGTGAAAAATAACCTTAACACACCTTCCAGACACCCTCGGACACAATTATTCTCAAATTCAGGACAAACTCTTGGATATTACTGGCATAAACTATGTCCAACACGTGGTCGTAAAAAAAAAACTTTGTCACTTTTATGCTTACACTAACAATAATGCCGCCATACTGAAGACTCTAACGGCGAGTGGCAAGCCTATATCTAATGCACATATATGATGCAGTTGACATATATTTTTCCAGAATTTTAGGCGATACCGGTGGCGGGCAATTTGAATTGTCCCACTATGAAACCTGTCCCACTATACAACAGTTTTCCCTATCTTTTCGACACAAAAAGATCACTATTTAGAGTGTGGATCAGCTGGAGTGACGTCACACAAGCAATCTATTCTCTTTCCTGGATACAGGAAACACGCGAAGAGCTCCAGTACACGGAAGTGAAACCCCAACATCCATTGAAGAGCTCTGGATTGCAAAAGTACATACCGTATCAGTGTCACCGGAAAAAATAAACTGTTAACTTGCAAGTTTCAAAAGTAACTTGTTACGTACCTACATTGTTACATTGTCAAAATAATAGTATATTGTTTTATTAGGAGTAAAAGTGATACTTTTTGCGGCGAAACTAAATGTTTGACAATTTTAGACGAGCCACAAAAAGTGCTTGTCTCCGAATAAAACATGCAATTTTTTCCGCAAACGGTGTTCAAGCGATGGAATCTAAGAAATTTCTGTGACATCACTTTTTTGTCCGGCCGTGAGCGTACAAAAATAGTTATTTGTTCTACTAGGCAGAAAAGTACAAGATTTAAGGCCGCGAATAAAAGATTAAGGCTTAATCGACCATATACGCAGATGACCAAAACTCGTGCTTCCACTTATCCTCAACTCCTATGTTTGTGCATACCTCCATTAGTTTGGCTGATTACTCACATTTTCAAATACAAACGCCGTCATCACAGACACGTTGGAAAAAACAATTATTGGAACTATTGATGGTGGCGACAGGTTTTTGGCGAAGGGGCAGCTTCAACTCAAACTTATTCAGAGTATTGGTACACAAATAACAACTATACCGTAAAATCCTGAGGGAAATGGTCAAGAGTACAGCATCCGATACGTTTACCTCTCTGTACAGCTATCAATAATTCTAGGCCACAACATAAATGCTGAAAATGCTTTGCCGATTTTCCTATCATAGACCAGGAAAAGATTTTTGTAAAACAAAAACAAGTAAGTTCCACTAAATATGCTTTTTCATTAAGGACGCTGAATTATTTCATAGTATGCTCTACTAGAAAGATACCAGAATGGAATGGGGGGAAAAGTTTTACTTAAACTATACTCCTAGACAAAATTATCGCACCACCACTGCACATAAGCACCATAAGCAGTGGTGCAATAATTTTGTCCAGGAGTATATTAGCGGAAAAGGAGGTACCATCGTCACCAAAAGTAACTGGGACAGCATCACATTAGCTCTTGTCCTATTATATGAATTTTATTGTCAAATATTTGTCAAACTATGCATTAAATGCATTGAAATGAATGACAGTAGAATTAGTCCAGGAGATTATTATGCATTATTTGTGTCCCAGATACCTACTTTTGGTGACGATGGAACATATTAAATTATTGGACTCGGCTGCTAACGGGCAGTTTGGAACACCTAATCACACTGTAACAACTTGTCTTCTTCTTTTTCTCCTTCTTCTTCCTAAGCCGTTCTGTATCCTCTAGATATAGACCTTTCTCAGATTTTGCAAGATATTTGTATTCTGTGCGACCTGGTACCAGTTTAGTCCTGCTGTTCACTTGATGTCGTCGTACCAGCGTTCTTAAGGTCTGCCGACGCTTGTTCGTTCCCCCCAGGGTCTCCATCTTGTTACTTTTCCGCTCCAGTTGTTGGTTGTGTTTCTCGCTACGAGGCCAGCCCAGTTCAGTTTCATTTGAGGGTGCATATTCTATGTGTAATGCCTTCGACCTTTGTTGTATTTCTTATCCACTCGGTGGTCTTAGTGTAATACTTATCATTCTCCTTTCGATTGCTCTCTGGGTCCTTATTCTTGAAACAGCGTATCAGCGCTTCCAGGAGAACGAGTGTTCCGCGTTTCTGAATGATATGCAATTTGCCAATGATAATATAAGTAACAAAGACGGAACACACAGATTCCATGTTTCGCTTCCATAGGGAACTACTGGCAGAATACATTAATTGTAGACTAGTTTTCAGCTTCAAAGGTAACTTGGACCGGAATATGTGGCGCATTTTATCATACGCCGCCCATCCCAGTCGTATTCTCCTATTAATTTCAAGCTTTTGATTGACTTTGCCAAACGTTATTTCCTGTCCTAGATACTTGTAGGAATTTACTTTTTTGACCTGCGCTGCGAGTTGTCTATATGGCTGTTGTGTCTCTATCTCTTTGCTAATTTGTCATAAACTCTGTTTTTGATATGTTTATTTCTAATCCGATCTTCTCGACTTCTTGGTGTAAGTCTTTCAGCATGATTTCTGAGTATGTTTCAGTCGAGGCGAATATCACGTCATTAGCGAATCTTAAATTATTAAGGTTTTCTCCAGATCCGTCTATTTTCCCAATGTAGTTCCTTGAACACATACATCTTCCAGGACTAGGATGAACAGCTTAGGTGATATTATATCGCCTTGTCTTAAGCCTCTTTCGATATTCACTTCGTTTGTATCTTCAAGCATTTTTTATTTTATTTTTGTTGCTTCTTCTTTTTTGTTTCTAGGTGGTTGGTGCTTATTTTCATATAGTTTGGCTACTGAGAGAAAAGCGTTTCGGTCTGAGGTTAAGGGGGAGGAAAAGACGATATGGAAATACACAGTTGCGATGGAATAAACTGTGATAGAAATATTAGTTCCCATATTGACCGCCGGTAAACTCTCGCTCGTCGGACTATAAACAGTTTGTATATCTGATAAAAGAGGTTTATGGGTCTAACAGTTTTCAAGATTTGGTGGGTCTCCTTTTTTGTATATCAGAACGACGATGGCAGTCTTCCAGTCGTGTGGTATTTTTCCCTCTGTTAGACGTCTAGTGAAAAGTATTTTCAGATGCTTCACAGGGTACTCTTCTTTTTCACAATTTCTGGTAGTATATCGTCCATTCCTGGGACTTTTCCGTTGTTTAATTGGCTTAGCGCTTTTGCAATTACTTCTATATCAGGGATCTCTGCTGATCTAACATTTAGAATTTTGAATGTTTCGCTTTCGGTTTCTTGTTTGTTATTTTCGTTATTTTTTTTTTTGCTTCTATGAAAATAGAAAACAGAATAATTGCCCAAAAAATATACGCAAACAGCTGCGCCGCGTGGCTCCATGATGCTCAGATGCGAATCGCAAGGGTAAGTACACAGTGGTTGGAATTAATTAAATGCCTCAATGTTCTGGAAATATTTAACATTCTACCGCACGTACCTTTCTTGAACAGATTTTGTGAGGGAACCTTCAACCTTTATTCAGTGGATTTATTCCTCTTTAGAGAGAAACTCAAAATAAGAAAGTTATATAAAATACAGTACCTATATAATATAAGTAGAGCTATACAGTCATAGTTCGGCGAGAGATTGAAAAACGTGCATTTATTTGAAAAATTTAGGCATAGTAATATGCAATCTGATTATTATTTCCATAATTAAATAGATCATCTCAGGAATTTCAAAGTATTTCCTTCATAGTGAATATAAATTAACGCTAAAAGCATCAACTATTAATACAAGATTTACACCATAAATGGACTAAATATGTAGTTTGCATTTGTAGCTCTGTAACAGAATCGTAATTATTGTTAGTTCGATTTATGCACTATTTGGACAAAGTTATTTGAGTGGTTCTACAACACAACATCTCCGACGAGCTGTGCCGATGTTGGGTGTTTATTGACCGGCCGTGTTTACTACACCGGCATCGGGGCATTCGATTCGATTGCCGGCTCTCGAATCCGACATCTGAGGGCAATTTGATCGAACACTTTATGGCATTCATTAGACGAGAGCATCACGACGACGACTACGAGAGAGAGGCCGAAGAAGCGCAGAAAGAACCTGGTTTATCTGCATCTAGCGGTTCTCTACAAGGAATTTGCAGTACATGAATGATAACTGCTGTAAACAATTGTCAATTAGAAGACATCTAGTTAGTCCACAATGCAACAGGTCGACAGCAGTGCTTTGTTCGGCTCCATTAGAAGCCGCCTTGACGATCGAACAATAATGCCGATTGCAACAAATGTCCTGGGGATTCTACTTATCACGGAATATCTGATCGGCTCGGCCTTTCGTGGGACGCCGCGATGCGTGTTTGGATTCGATTTTTTCTTTACTTCACTCGTACTTGTTATGTCAACTTAGCAAGTGAATGGTATCCAATAACATTAAAACTACTGCGAAACCCAATTTGATAAAGCTTTTGATTAATGAATACCCCAGCGCACTTTTCCAAAAATATCAATATTCAAAATCAACCTTACCCAAACTTACTAGTTTATTATAATTTTTAGACCAAAGAAAAATACTGCAGCAAAATATACATATACCTATGTATCAAAAATTAACTTTTACTCGCAATGGTATGGCATGTACTAACTTACTGTGTTAAATGATAATGCTTCCTCGTAACAAATTATTTCTACTACATTGATTAATTTAATTATTGCAGCAAAAGTGAATATTGTTAAATAATTATGCAATCATTATTCCAATTGTTGTATTCCTATTATTCTGTCAATAAGTTATATTTAATAATTCAACGAAACCATTTGTCGTCTCTTAATTAGGCTCCGTCAAGTTAGCCGCGCCTATCAATTTTTTAATTTTTTTTTTTTTTTGAGCTAATCAACTGTGCTCCCAGTGTGCTCTACTGTGCTACTAATATTAGGAACTGTGCTGAGTTGCACTCAAAGCTATTCACAAAAATTTGAGGGGGGGCCAACTTGACGCTTAGCCCCCCCGTTTTTTCGATTATTTTATCGAACAAAAGCAAAAATTAATGTGCTAATTAGTGTGCTGCTAATATTTTCAGTTCAGTTTTTCGTTCAACCCTGTGTTCGATAAAATAATCGAAAAAACGGGGCCAAAAAAAAAACCTGCAATTTTTAAAATAAAATCAAAACCTCGCACCTGCTACAAATGGCAAAATCGAGGACATAGAGCGCCTGGATGCAGGACAACAAAGTGTTTCCACTGCCATGGATATGGTCACCGAGCCCAGGACTGCAGTAAACGCCAACAGAAAAATTACGAGCAGGGTGATCCTACAGAAAGTATGTTATGACTAGAGACAGACGCAAATAGAAAATATTATAAACACATTTTTGCCAGTGGAAAACCACTTCAAGCTTTTGTAGATTTTGGATCAAGTTACAATATTATTCGAATTGCAGATGCTAGAAACCTTAATATTGAAATCAAAAATGATAGTTATATATTCATTAAAGGATATAGATCAATTTCAATCAAAGCCATTGGCGAAGCAAAAATAAAAATAAAAATAGACTCTGTTGAAAGAACTGTGAACTTCCTCGTTGTTCCAGATAATTTGCAGGATGTTCCCATAATAATTCGTCAACCAGTGACGAAGGATATTCGGAAATTGAACTTTAATTACCTCCCTCACCAAATCGACTCCACATCGAAAATAGCGCTGTGGTTGCAAGAAACAGTAGTTATTCCTGCAAATTATATGGGTAACGTCATGGTCTGCACTTAAGCACCCTATGAAGGAGATCTTCTTGTAGAAGCATGTGGCCGATAGGTACCAACCTGGAATATTGCATACCTAGGATAATAATTCAACTGACAAAGGATACTGTTATACCAATCATAAATCTTTCTGGAAAGGACCTCTTTCTTAATAATAAAAATCCAATAGTACGAGCATTTCCCTGTAAATTGGACATTCATCAGAACTCAGAGAGACCTATATTGAGAGATCTAGATAAGCTACCTGCTCTGGAAGAATCATTGATATATAATATAATGCCTTTCGGCCTTTGCAATGCTCCTGCCATATTTCAACGAATGATGAACAGAATTTTGGGTCCTTATCGAGAGATAGCAGCGGTTTACTTAGATGATGTCATCATTCCCAGAAAAACATTTAATGAGAACTTAGACAGCTTACGCATAATACTAGCTACATTAAGAAACGAAAATTTAACACTTAATTTGAAGAAGTGCAGCCCTAGACAGCATGGCAGTTTTCGACACCAAAAAGTGTTAAGCATATTCGTCAATTTCTGGGACTCACCGGTTTTTTTAGAAAGTTTATGAAGAATTATGCATCTATAGTTGAACCTCTGACAAAACTCACACAAAAAGATAGCGTTTGGACGTGGGGAGAGCATGAGAGGAACGCATTTGAAGATCTAAAAGCGAGACTCACTGAAAGACCTACCATTGCCTTGTATGATGCAAATGCGAGAACGGAGGTTCATACCGATGCTAGCCAAGAACGAAAAGCTGGAAGTCATACCGATGTTAGCCCAGAAGGAATAGCTGGAATGCTACTTCAAGTATATGATGACCAATCACGACCTGTTGCCTATTACAGTCGCCACATTAACAAGGCAGAGAGTAAATATCATTCCTACGAGTTAGAAACCTTGGCTGTGGAGGAGTCATTGTTAAAATTTAGAGTTTATTTACTTGGGCTCACATTTAAAGTAGTGACGGATTGCAATGCTCTAAAAATAACTAGCTCAAAAACAGATCTTGTATACCCAGAATAGCTCGCTGGTGCTTCAACTTCAAGAATACAAGTTTACTGTTGAGTACCGTCCAGGACAGCGCATGCAGCATGTGGATGCCCACAGTCCTAATCCAAATTCAAGTGAAGAAGCACCTTCAGAAAATTTTGTTTTGAGTATCGAAGAAACAGATTGGATACTTTCCGCTCAACTAACAGACGAAAAAATGAAACTGATTCAACAAATTTTGTCAAAACCTCCAGAGAGTGGTTAGGTACTTGCATCAATTTTTTTTATTGCTGATTTTGTTAGTCCATAAAAAATAAGCCAACACGTGTTTTTTCTTTTTCTTCTTAGTCAAAAATTGACGGAGATACAACGCTATGAAATATGCCTATGACGTCACTTATCATATAAATTAGTGACGTTGCACATGCTCAGTATATCTATATATACAAAACTTAATATTTGTATAAGTTCCGGAATAATCATATTTGGGCGAAATTAAAAAAAAGTAACGATTTTTTTTCGATTTCCTACAGTTTGCAATAAACAATAATCAATTTAATTTTCCATGCAAGTACCCTATTACTGCTTTAGGAATTCAATGGGTTGTGCCTAAAGGGTTTAGAAATCAGGTTGTACGATGGGCTCGTGATGATTCCGGACATTTCGCATCTGACAAAACACGGAAGAAACTCACTGAGAAATATTGATTTCCACGTATGAGGGAATATGTGGAAAAATATATTGCAAGTTGCATTCCCTGTCTTTACAACAAAATTGCATCAGGATGTCGTGAAGGGTTTCTCGATTCCATTGCCGAAAAACCAATCCCCTTTCATACAATCCATATAGATAATCTACGACAATTCCAGAAAACTCCTAAAGGAAATCTATATTCAATCGTCATCATAGACGCATTCACCAAATATGTCATTCTGAAGCCAGTAAAGTCAACGAAAGCTAAATCCGTTGTGAACTTGTTTAGAGAGCATCATTAACACATTATTTGGATTGCCCACTCGCATAATTTCTGACAGGAGTTGCACTTTATTTAAAAACTTCTGCAAGCAACATAATATTCGGCACATTCTCAACGCTTGCGCTGTGGCAACGCCTAGGGCTAACGGACAAGTCGAGAGACTAAATCGCACTATACTTGCTTCTATTGCAACCACTAGCCATTCTGAAAACAAATGGGATCAGCAAGTTGAGAAAATACAGGTTGCAATAAACAATGCCGTCCACCAGATCACAGGAAAAACACCAAATCAGCTGTTGACGGGCTACTCACCAAGAGCCAGAAATGATAGTATTTTGACAGCAGAAATTGATTTGCCAGTGGTATCACAGTGTATAAGGAATGAAGCAGCAAACAAAATTGAACTCCATCAGGCGAAAATGAAGGAACGCTTCGACGAACGCAGGAAAAAGGCTGAGAAATACAAGATTGGTGACTTGGTATTGATTTTGACAAACAAACATTCAGAGGGGCAAAGTAAGAAGTTGCATCCTAAGTATTCAGACTCAATGAGTGTCACAAAAATATTCTCGAATGGTCAATATTGGGTTCAAGACATCTCATCTACCCGAAGTGCTACCAAAAAATATGACAATGTGGTAGCAGCTGACCGAATGAAATTGTGGATACCATCGGGACGAGTGAAAGTGGAGGTGAAGTAGTTCTCTTACCAAGCGATTACGATTAGTGTTGCGAGGGCGCAACAATTTTCAGGTTGGCCGAATGTTAAATAATTACGCAATCATTATTCCAATTGTTGTATTCCTATTATGCTGTCAATAATTTATATTTATTAATTTAAAAAAAACATTTGTCGCCTCTTAATCAAATAGTCCAAGCTGCCAAGAACCTTTTCCTTTCAGGTAAAATATTGAGAGGGGAGTCATAGAAAGAAGGAATCGACAAGGGTGTGAAAAGAAAGGGATGTGTGGAGTGGTGAGTTAAGCAGATAGGAAGAGAGGTTGTGTTTTTCTGTAAGCCTTTGGCCGATATAAATAATTATTGCTGATTTATACTGTGTTTATCCTAATATTTATGAATCATAATATATTGCATGCTGGTGTAGAAACTCATGGAAATGTACTATGAGTGTACATTTATTGCACGTTGGTGTAGCAAGCCTCTTTACGCTGGAATGGGCGCCATTCCTTCAAGTTGTGTCTTGTAAGATTGGGGGCCTTACTTGCGACTTGATTGACTGAAATAAGTATAGGGTTGTAGAACAAACACCCCAATACCCAATTTGTTGGGATACTGATTGTTTAGCGGCAATTTTGTATCCGGGGAAGCCTTGACTTATTTTGGGGGGGCACTAGCTAGTCTTCGAAGAAAGAAGATACAAGTGAAGATTAATCTTGCTATTTTAATTATATTTTTAACCAGGAATATTTTGTAATGTTATGTCAGAATGACCAAGAGGCAAGGGGCGGTAAAACCCCCGGTGAGTACTTGCATTTTTATTAATTAGTATATAGAAACGGTAATTCTTTCATTTTTTTTTTTTTTTTCATGGGTATGGTTCCTGTCAATCTTTTCCGTCATTATCTCGACTGGGGAATGAATCTGCTTTGCGAAAACCCACTGAAAATTTGCCATTGAGACTCAAAAAAGGTCAGTTAATACAATATCAGCTTTGATGTTTTGGATTTGGTGTATCTAAATAATTACCTATATTTGTTAATTTTACTAAAGTTTTCATAGCATCTATAAAAATTGTATTTACTTATTCAAAATTATAATTTCCGCTAAATCAGGACAATAAAATAACTGCGTCTCCATGGTAAGAAGATTATAAAAAAAGGCGAGCCGGTTTCCGTCAAAGTCGCGTCGTTTCCGAGCGTTCGCGTTCTCTCGAATTAGCTTTTTTTCTTTTTAGTTTATTTTGTTTGATTTCCTTGTTCCATATATTTCTAATTATGTTTTTTTCCTTTAAAAGTCTTCTAAGGCTATTATCGCCCTCCTGTGCCGTAATTTCTTTTTTATTCAGCCCCGGAAATAAATTTGCCTTTTGAATTTTTCTTGCATGTATCCTTTTATCATGGCACGACGTTCGTCTAAATAATGAAGCTGTCCCTCCCCGTTCCATGTCACAAAATAAACAGGAGCGGAGCGGCTCAGGGACTTTCAAGTTGTTAGCAAGACATTTCTAGTAGTATGTGTTCATATTGTAGCGGGCATATCGAAGGGAACTCCAACACTATGCACTACACATTGTTCTTTTGAACGTTTTTTTATTTAACAAGTTAACTGGAAAAATACAAAGTCAGCAAAATTACTGATAATGAACTTGATCCTCCGGAAAAACTGACTGACTGATTGATTGATGACACTTGTCAGACATGGTAGTGGCTATGGAACTTGCAGCGTCTCGCCAAAGTTCCAACAAAATTAGACATCGTCAAAAAACTTTTTGGATCGTCGAGCCCTTAAAGTACTTCTACCAGGTGGACGACCTCTATGTCGAATTGTCGAATAGGCCTAACAGGAACTAGATCTTCGTCACCTATGTACCATCGTCACCAAAAGTATCTGGGACACAAATAATGCATAATAATCTCCTGGACTAATTCTACTGTCATTCATTTCAATGCATTTGATTCATAGTTTGACAAATATTTGACAATAATATTCATATAATAGGACAAGAGCTAATGTGATGCTGTCCCAGTTACTTTTGGTGACGATGGTACTTGCTAAGAGCTGAAAAATGGTATGTACCAACCGGTACTGTTAGAGATTGGGTGGAGGCAATCTGATAAGAGGTTGGCGATATTATCTTTAGGATTATATAGGGGCCATTTCTTCTAGAGGCGAACTTGGATATGTAAGACTGCGATCCTTTGCTCAACACATGCGAGTTGACCAAAACCTTTTCTCCTATAGTGAATGGTTCACTGTGTCGATGTTTGTCAGCATACATCTTGGACGCATCCTTTCTAAGTTCATTTGTCTCTCTAACGTAGGACAGGGCATTAACAATAATCTTTAATTTGGGGGCAATCTCAGGAATGAAGTTCTCTTTGTTAACGATAGCTCGGAGATCACGTTCGACATCATGCGGGGTTCTTAGTTCACGGGCAAAACATAAATAGGCAGACCTGTAACCAGTAGATAGGTTGTTCGTAGAGTTCATTGCAAATCTCACAGAAGGCAAGGCTTCTTTCCAATTCGTATGATCCCTTTCCACAAGTAGTGTTAACTTGGTCTTCAGATCTCTGATTCTTCTCTCTTCAGAATTAGAAGCCGGGTGATACAACGGTATAAGATTTTGGGTAAAACCGAGGCAGTGAACAACGTTGCATGACACCTATGATAAAGTACGTGCCATTGTCACTGATGACCTTTCTGGGTGCTCCATACCTGAGAATAACTTCATCTAAAAGGCATTTCGCACAAGCTTCAGCTGTAGCATTTTCAAGTGCAAATGCCTATCCATTTGGTGGCAGTATCTTCTATAGCAAAAACCCACCTTTCACCAATTTCTGCTTCAGGCAGTGGTCCAAATAAATGCATAGCTAAGGTTTCAAATCGCTGAGTCAGAACAGGAGTCTGAGTCAAACCAGAAGGCTTAAGATTTGTTGGTTTGTATCTCTGACATTATATGCATTTTCGGATGTGTTCAGTAATGTCTTTTCTCATCGCCGGCCAGTAAAATCTTCGTGAGATTCGTTTCAAAGTTTTGTCGACGCCGTAGTGTCCCGCAAGTGGATAATCATGGAACTCATGAAGTATAGATCCCACTCGACCTTGAGGAACAACAATTGGGCTTCATCAGAAACGGAGTCACTGGCGTAACGGTGTAAAATCCCCTGAACCATAAAGTAGCCTCGATTGGTCCATCTGGCAAAGTCGACAGTATCAGAATCAGCATTCTCGAACAGTCGATAATATTCCTAGTGTATGGATCATCTAATTGCTGGGTTCTGGTCTCTGCAGCCGATTTAATAGGTAGCAAAGTAGTAACTGTGTCGACCGACAGCTATTAGTGACTGGTCATTGTTATCCGAGTCAATGGGTGGTTTTGATAATGTATCTGCGACGACATTCGTACGTCCGGTAATGCAGTCAATCTTGAGGTTGAAAGCTTGCAGTTAAAGTGCCCACCGGGCCAATCTATCAGTTGGTGATCTTAATGTCATAAGCCATCGGAGAGGTTGATGATCAGTTTTGACATAAACTGGTAAACCTTCTATATATCCGCGATACTTGTTGACTGCGTAGACAAGTGCAAGGGCTTCTCGATCAGTACAGCTATAGTCCTTCTCGGCCGAAGTAAGTAAACGACTGGCGTACTCTACCAGTCTTTCGTCTTGTGCCTCCCCCTGGAGCATACATGCACCAATAGCATAGGCACTGGCATCAGTCTCAATAATGTATGCCTTAGAAGGATCGGCTTGACGAACTGAGAAGTTGTTCCACGTTCTTGGGTGCGATAAGATGAAGTACAGAATGTGCATTTCTTCTTGTTCACCTTCAACTTGTAAGTGCGTAGACGGTTGAAAACATCAGTCAAATCTTTCAAAAGTCGTGGATACAATTATCAAGTCATCAAGATATCCTAAGATCTGGAAATGTGGCAAACCTGAACAAAAACGGTTTATTAGCTTTTGAAACGTTGCTGGGACCGTTGATAGACCAAAAGGCATCATCTCAAATCGATAAAGTCTAAATGGCGTGACAAAGGTGGTTTTATCACGATCTTTTCTCTGACAGGTACTTGCTGATAGCCACTTTTCAGGTCTAAGGTGGTTATGAAGTTAGCTTTTCCAGTTGAATGTATAAGGTCATCTATACGAGGCAACGAGTAACGATCATTCTTTGTGACAGCATTCATTTGGTGATAGTCAACACAAAGACGTGAAGTTCCGTCTTTCTTCGGTACAAGGACGACTGGGAATGCGTACGGCGATTCGCTCTCTTCAATGATATTGCTGGCAAAATGTTTGTCGAGCTCTTGACGCAAAACTTCTTTCTTCGCAGGAGATAAGCGATATGGTGGTGCAGCTATGATAATATCATCAGTGAGGATGATGGAATGCTCAGCATATGGGGTAACTCCTGTATTTTCATCGAACAAATCCTTGTAATGCTCCAACAGCGATTTCAATGTCCTTTTTTCAATATTGGAAAGAGTCGGGAACGATAAATCATTTCAGTCAGCTACAACAGACAAAACTGTGTTGGATTCAAACATTTCATCCTGTAATTGCAAGGAATTACTTGGATCATCATTGAAATAGTATATCTTCTCAGGTTTATTGAGCACTATATCGAATTGTGATATGAAATCAACACCAAGTAAAGTCTTACTGTCTTTGTAGTCTGGAACAGCAATCATTTGCAGTTTTCGTTGTTCATTCACGTAACTTGTACATCTCTGCTTCAACTTCTCGGGGTATACCATCAGCAAATACCGGTTTTATTAGAGCAGTCTTGAATGGATGCCGAATAGGATCTAAGTGGCGAACCTGCAATACTTACTGCATCTTGCTCCAGAATCAACAAAAGCAAAACCTGATTTACTTTGAATGCTGACAGGTACCATAAGTCTTAAAGGCGGACCATCAAACGTCGATAATAAGTTGAAAGGTTCACCGAGATCAGCAGCGAGCATTTCGACAGATGAAATGGTTGTTGGTGCAGGTTTACATTGAGGACAGTTGGAAAGTTCTTTTCAACTGTATCCTGGATTACCGCAACCATAACATATTACATTTGTAGAGGACGGGTTACTGGATCGGACTGTTAGGGCAGAAGTAGCGGACGAGGCTTTCTCAGCAGACTTGGCTTTAAATTAAACAGCTTGAACATGTCCAAATGCTTTGCGAAATGCGCACCGGTCCTTGGGCTTTTCTGCAAAGGACGTCACTTTCACGTTGGATTCAGCAAGGCTGGATTCGATTGCTCTGCATTTGTCGATCATCTCCGAAGAAACTATGTCGAGGAAGTTTTTTCCTGATTCTATGGTGAAGAAGTCCATAAGCCATTTCTAACTTGTGCTCCTCTGGCAAGGGCGTGATTATTGTCAACTTTGAAAGCAGTGCACGGGCTTGATTCACGAAAAGATCCGTTGGTTCCGTGCTGCCTTGTTCTCGAGAAAACAGCTCTCTATAAATCTAATGTGCATCCAAAACTTCAGACCATATGGTTGACTTTTTGGTGCCTTGCCACCATACTGCAGCAGGGCTATCTAGTAGCATGTTACAGCGTTATCGTCACTGATGTTCAGACAGTATTTGTAAATAGTAATGGCATCAATAAAAGCTTCGGTATCTTCGTCTGACTTTCCAGAAAACCTTGAGCCGCATTTAGAAAAATTGGCAGCTGTACGTTCGAAGTAGATTGTGGCATATTCTGAAACATTTCTCTCATACCAGCGAGTAATGTATGTAATTGTTCATTCGTCAGAAGAATAGGATCACCCATTTTGTCTTGATTTCATTGAGACTATCGAAGAATATACGGCATTAACAGGAAAATCCAGCTTGCAGTAAGCTAATTGATGGAAATGTAGTGTCCAGAAACAGCAAACTCGTGTAAATCCTTACAGTCAGGCGACTGTAATGTAGGAACCCTTCGAACAAACTTGGACGGACATACAGGAAACTGTAATGTAGGTACAAAATGGAGGACAAACTTGGACACACGGGAAAATGTAATGTCGGTACAAAAATGGAGGACAAACTTGGACACAGGGAAACAATTCAGTTAAATAATAAACATTCACACACTGATAATGTCTCGCGATTGATCTACAGTGACAAAATTAGTCCAGAATGTCATTTGGGTGGTAGTTCACTACAAAGCCCCAGGCACACGTTGAGACGCCAAATATGTAGTGGTTATCGAAGGGAACTCCAACACTATGCACTACAAATTGTTTTTTTAATGTTTTCTTATTCAACAATTTAACTGGAAAGATACAAAGTCGGCAAAATAATAGCAAAATTATTGATAATGAACTTGATCGGGAAAAACTGACTGACTGATTGATTGATGACAATTGTCAGACATGGTAGCGGCTATGGGGACGCAAGTGTAGACGTTACCCTATTGATTTAATTTAACTTAAATTAATCGATTACAGGAGTCAGAGACTGAAAAATCAAACAGAGAAAAGAAACGGATGACGTCCAGAACACCAGTGACATTGAATGACCCAGTACCGTACAGCGGGGTTTATGCGCAAATATGAAGGCATCTAGTGGCTTCTGACAACTGGTAACTGGATCCAGAAAGCCGGCCGACAGAAAAGTTGCCACACAAACATGTGAAATTTCAAAGCGCGGTCCTGGTGGGATTAATACCTAGGCTATTCGCTATTCTAGACAAAAGGACAAAACCTGGTGATCTGAATGGGCCATCACGCATCCTTCAGTCTACAAAGCTCGAGTGTCAAAGTAAACCAACAGATTATTGATAAAATCACTGGACTTTTGACATTCCGTATGAAGTGGTTGTAGAAGAACGCCAATCATGGAAGAACACAAAGCTACCGCAAGCGGACAACCCATAATAATTGTGGTACACAGATGGTTCGGAGCTAACAAAAGGAGTCGGTCTATAGGAATAATTGGACCAAACTTTAATCTCTCCTTAGTAATGGGTGAAACGCCGACAATATTTCAAGCTGAAATATTGGCCATAAAAATCTATGCCCAAGATTTCCTCAAACGAGGCCTTTTAAGAGAGCATATTTACATACTGTCCGAGAGTCGAGCAGCTCCAAAGGCTCTAGGAGCAATCAAGTGCAATTCGCACCTAGTTTGGGAGGGTAACAATCTCTTTAAGAAACTGGCTGGGAGGAAAAAAGTAACCCTGATGTGGGTTCCAGGCATTGAGTTAGGATGGTAGGGAGACGCTATAAGTATTATTTCGCAAGGAAATAAACGGCGCACTGGGCGTGGCTAATAGTCATAACAATATGGATGCCAGGACAGGTCCGGACTGTCTAAATTTATAAGAATTGATTATAGTTAATTTTGAGTGATAGATTTTTTCCTTTTAATAAGATAACGTAACATGCTGATGATTGATCGATATATTGCTCAGAAAAATGCTTTGAACACAGAACACTGTATTTTGTAGGTTTCCAATCGCCTCTATCTACTGCAACCAGACCTTCTGACGTGCAGGATCTTTGGGAAATCTGAAAAGAAAACAATTTTTACTTGCTCTTTGTATGTTAGTTGATGTAAAATGGGTGATAGTTTCATCTACGCCTTGGTGAAAGTTTTAAAAATATGCCGTAAAAGCCTTTTTTCCATTCTTAAAAAAAAATGTTTTATGATTTTTTATCCAACACATGACAGTTATGACTGTTATTATTAATGTCATTTTAGACAAGTAAACTATCAAATAACACACTAGTGTGTTATAATCCATAACTCACTAGTGAGTTATGGATTATAACTCACGTTCATATTTAAAGTAGTATTCTATTTATTTATCACTATTACAAGCGGTATTCACATTGATATTGAAATTAAAGGCAAACGCTAACGGTTTATTCGAATTTGAAGTTATTGTAAAATTCGTTGGTTCATTGGAACCAGACGCTCCAATATCGGTACAGCTGCTGATAGTGCTGGAAGACGCCGACGCATTAGAACCTTGTATTTTTTTTTGTATTATCTCATTAAAAAAACGATTTCTTCCACTTGTTGGATAAAACATTGTATGCCACTCGTGTGTTATGTTTCCTAAGTCACTTGAGAATTTATACCACTCGGCCTGACGGCCTCGTGGTATAAATCTTTCTCGCGTGACTTATTTTCAACATAACACACTAGTACCATAAATAACTATTATTCATGAAAAAATATGGAA
This sequence comes from Ceutorhynchus assimilis, assembly GCA_917834065.1. Taxonomy (NCBI): domain Eukaryota; kingdom Metazoa; phylum Arthropoda; class Insecta; order Coleoptera; family Curculionidae; genus Ceutorhynchus; species Ceutorhynchus assimilis. The sequence goes on from OU892287.1 coordinate 27,112,792, forward strand.
AATATTAAATGGTCGTATAAAAAATATTTTAACAAAAACTATCACAGCACAATTGACGAGATGAAAGCCAGAAACTATTTAAATAAAGAAATAGAGAAATAATTTTTTGAAATACTTCCCTGTTTATTGTTATTTTTTTGTCTACTAACCTATGGTATGTTATTCCGGTCGTTTTCTTTTTATCAACTGCATGCCTGCTATTGCAGCTACGAAGGGTACATGATACCATTATTATCTTTCACTATATTGTTCAAAATATCACACAAAAGTACAAAAGGCAAATAAAAACCCAAAAACTTGATCAGACAACCAAGTGACAGTTCGTTGACGTAAGATTCATATCAATATGGCGGACCTGTATCCGCTTTCGACCACGTGATCGCATCTCCCTACCATCCTAACTCAATGGTTCCAGGACAGCAAGGCATAGAGGGCAATGAGGAGGCAGACCGTCTCGCTGTAACAACTTTTCGAATGCCTTTTTGTGGAAAGCCACGTCTCCGAGGAAATTAACAAATGAGAAAAGGAGCGAATGCTAGCTCATTGGAGATCCATTCCGGGTCTGAGGCAGACAAAAAGGTTCATATTCATCTCAGCGAAGAGATCTGACAACTTCTCGACATGAACAGAAGAGACATTAGAACAGTCGTTGGTCTGCTCACTGATCAGTGAAATATCACCTACAAACAATAGGCAAATCAGGCAACAACCACTGCATATTTTGCGACAAGCGACAGAAACTACAGAATATTGAATCTGTGAATGCATTGCCCACTCCTGCAAAAAAAAATAATGAAATACCTTGCATGACTAACATCCCAAGAGCTGGGCACTTTATCGCCCAGGAAGTTAGACTCTTTTAGGATAAGCCTAAATCTTGGACACCAACTAGAAGCAGAGTCAAGCAGAAAATATCTGGAAAGGTAGCAGTGCTTAATTGAGCAGCTAGAACAAGCTGTAATTACTCTAAATGCAATCTACAATCTAAAAACCTGGTGGGTAAACTTCAGAATTCGCAATATAGCTTTGATGGAAACTCAGACAGCTGATGCCTATTCTGGGGGAGACGTGAAATCGACAAATTCCTTTCAACGCAGGCGAAAACAAAACATTCTCATTGCGGGAACAGATGGAATCAAAAATTGATACAACAATGGAAGAAGTTTCCAATAATATTGATAAAGGGTTGACTGCCATCATTTTGGGTCTCATAGCTTCGGTAGTCGTAGTTGAGGAGGTAGTTATGAGGGTTCTCAACCAATTCTACGGTCCCAAGTCCTCTAGTCATTGTAGTATAACATGCCCAGGTTCGTTCAGCATGATTGAACGGTGACCTTTTTTACAAATCTTCTTAAAAACAAATACCTACGTTGTGGGAACTTACTCAATTTTACTTACTTGACACGCGCCTGACAATAGCAAATATAAGGAAAATTTAAGGGAAGTTGTGATATATAAAATTAACGAAAAATTTGTGAAATGTCTAATTTATTATTAGAAAATTATACCGTTCTCGACCTGGAACTCGCGAGGGGAAAGAGCACTGCAGAGAAACCCTCGATCTTACATTCCTCAAAAATCAAAACATACTCTGTCATTTTTATAATAATTGTGACTCAATAAAGGTTTAAATTAGGTACCGTCCTTTGTCCTTGTGCTTAAATTTCAATTCCACACACCAAATTCAATCTACCCTATACCCTATTCACAATCAGTAATCCAAAGGTACAGGTAAATTTATCACCTTTCTCTATCAAATAGCATTGAAAGGTGATAAATTTTACCTGTACCTTTGGACTACAGATTGTGAATAGACAATACCTACATATTCAAGAGTTTTTGGTTAGTCAGCCAGTTCCACCAGCAGATACAGAGGTCCCTGGTTACGGGAGGCTTCTCAGCTATAGTTGTTATTTTGAGCCAATATCTCTAGATTGATTTTCCAAATTGATTGCCAGGATATTCGCTCGTCAGGGTAGAAAAATGTTAGTAGTTTCAAGAAGGCCCTAATGTACGCTCTGAATACCAAAAATCAAAATCCCTGCACAAAAGACAGCTCATAATTTTTCTAGGTTTTAATTTACCCTTTTTTATCTCATCTGTGCTGTTCACAGCAAAAAACGATTTTTGTTGAATACATGAACAATGCACATGTTATAAAAAATGTTATAAACAAACAAAAAAACATGAAAATAAAAAAATAATAATACCTACTTGTATAAATTAGGACGGCGGCGCGGCGGCCAAGCGCGCAAAAGCCTTCGTTTTAAGGAGCAACCCGGTATTGAGGTATAATTTATTAAGACTAGTACCAGATGATTCGGCATATTTTTCTGCATATAAAATGAAAATGGACGACTTTTTGCATTGGTCGAGAGCTAAGTTAGGAGCAAAAAACTAAAAATATATGGAAACTAATATTTCCAACAATAACCTCGTATAACTTCTAAACCGCTTGAGGTAATAAAATGATTTTTGCTCTAGATTCTAGACAAATATATTCTCTTTAATATGGTGTATATATTGTTCGAAAAATATTAAAGTAGAGCTCAAAAAATCAGTTATTTCGTAGGCACGGCGAGAATGAGTAAAATATATGTTTGCTTTAACCTGCGATAACTCCTTTATATATTGGAGTATTAACCTAATTTTTTGTTCAAAAACTGGCAAATTTAATTGGCTTTCTTTCGTCTCAATCATATACCGACCTATTTTCAATAATAAACTAACTAGAGCCGTCTTAACACAACAAAGCGCGGTCTGGCGGCAGAATTTGTGTGGCTCCCCTCTCATTCCTGCTGCCTGCTGACAACCACCGGCATGAATTGAAAAACTACGTGTGATGCCGTAGACTGCATGCAATGATATGACAGTCAATTTTGTTTTTTTATGGATTTTGTGTTCTATTTTAAAAAGTCTAGTTTATCGGGTTCTGCTTGCATCAGGAGCTATTGCACAGATAATATTATCAGTAACTAGTAACAGAAAAAGTTAACTGGAAATTATCGATAATTTTTGGGAAACTTGTAAGTACGAATGCAATTAAGTTAAAAAAAAAAAGAGAACGGGTGCACGTCAAAACTTTCAAAATTAATGAGACGAAAGAAAGCCAATTAAATTTGCCAGTTTTTGAGCAAAACATTATGTTAATACTCCAATATATAAAAGAGTTATCGCAGGTTAAAGCAAACATATATTTTACTCATTCGCGGCGTGCCTACGAAATAATTGATTTTTTGAGCTCTACTTTGATATTTTTCTAACAATATATACACCATATTAAAGAGAATATATTTGTCTAGAATCTAGAGAAAAAATAATTTTATTATCTCAAGCGGTTTAGAAGTTATACGAGGTTAAAGTTGGAAATTTTAGTTTCCATATATTTTTAGTTTTTTGCTCCTAACTTAGCTCTCGACCAATAAAAAAAGTCGTCCATTTCGATTTCCTATCAAGAAAAATAGGCTGAATCATATGGTAGTGGTGGTAGTCTCAATAAATTATACCTCAATACCGGGTTTTTGAACGCAAACGCTCCTCCGCCGACAGCCTAAAATTGGACTCTCAAAAACAACATAACATTTATTCAACAGACCTGTGAATACTCCTTATGACACACAAACTTATCCCAAATTGGATTGAACAATCAATTTAATACAAAATAAATATTGAATAATGAACAATGGCGGAGAAGCTTCTCTTTGCTCTCTCATTTTCTGTCTACCTACCCTTCGGTACCTGTTCGTGTTTTGGTTTTCCTCACCATTAAGTAGGTATGTCGTTGCCATATACCTCTTCGGCCTTAGTTTTTATAGTATTTGTCCGTCTGCATTTGCTATCAAATCACACCTAAAGAAAAATTACCTTTGATTAACGTCCACGACTCTATTTCGTGAAGAAGTTAAAGGAAGCATATCATTTTGCTAGTCTCACCAGAATAATTTTCGGATGGGGCTTGACCTATTATTCTGAGACTTACTTACTTACTTGGTAGCTCAGTTGGTAGAGCGTTACACTGAAAATGCGAGGTTCCTGGGCTCAAATCCTAGTCGAGGCAAGAAAATTTTTCATCAATTTTAATTGAAACGTCTACATGCCACGAAAATCCAACATACTTAAATTATGCAGACGATAAAACTTGTATAAATTATAAAATCTTATACTTCATAAATACGACTACCTAGCTCAAGATTTCGATGTTGAAAATTCCTTGTGAGAAACAGATCCAGCCCTGTAGCTTATTCCCTTACAACAAATTGCGTGTATTGTGACACAGTCGGGGGCTAAATAAAAATTCGTCGAGCAGTGGCAGTAATTAGAGTGTCGAAAACACTCTTCGTCTTACAATATTAGAAGAGCAAAACAATGTAGCGTTTTTATATTACCTTCTTTTGACTTTGAGATGATGTAATAAAAAAATTACAAAACAAAATTCGTGATATTCTTTCATTCCGGTTTCGTATCTTGACAATAAAAGTTATGGCACAAGTGAACTGGAAAACAACAGGTCAAGCAAGCAGTAACCGCATCGATTGTGGATCGCATTCATTAACGCCGGACACGCAAATCGCTGTCCGTATGTGTACCTGTTGCAGATGTTGCTTACATTTATTTATGTCGAAAATGTATTAGCAAAAAGTATTGATCTAGATTCTAGATCATTCCAATGCAATAGTGTTATTATGGCCGACATAAATATATACATATACTGATCATGTATAATTGAAAATAAAAATATATGCAAAAATTAATGTTTTTAGCATCTGCAGCAATTTAAATTCGGCTAAGACAAGAGATACCTCCAGAGCCGCAAAAGCAAGCGCACATTAACCCATCTCGATTATAAGCAATTATACGGGAGTTAAAAACGTCACGCAACAGCAATTCTCCCTTGGAGCAATTTTCAAGATCTAGTCGTGAAGCCACTAATTATTTGCTTTGGACTGACGTTTGCTTTTGAAACATGTCCTCTGCAGGAAATTATTTAATTGAGCAATTTTACCTTATTTTGTTATGCTTATCTATTGCTTTGTCTTCTGATTATAGACTTCTTAGTAGAAAAATCTGAATTGCAATGTTTTTCTAAGGTTTCCAAAGTTTCAAAACAAGTTCTAAAATTATTTCCCCTAAAAATATCCACCAACCAAATCCATCTGACACCGTAACTAATAAAAACAGATGATTGTTCGTTTTTCCCCAGGCAACCTTAACTAACCCTTTGTTTTACGCTTTTGTTACGCTCAAAAAGGCTTAGCAAGCAAAATTAGTTGTGTAAACAACCTGAACAATATGATTAATTACGCTTATTAAGAGAACGGATCGTTTGAAAAAAATAATAATAATAATAATAAATTAGGTAGAAATAAATTGATCATCTTATTCCCCAACGTAGATATAATCTTTTCGGTCCGTATTGAACCCAAGTTTCTACAGTGTATATATATAAATTATTCTTGCCGATTAAGTATATTGGTTTCAAGCAAGTTTGAGGGTTGTTTTCCCAACTGTTCGCCAAGAAACAAAATAGAATCAGTGTCCTCCTTTCCTTTCCCACCCATTTAAGTTTCGTCTCTTCGTCAGAAGAGCGAGTAATAAGACCGACTAAGTCTTTGCTTTGATGTTTCCTCCGCATTAATTAACAAACGAGAAAATTGTATTTAAACAATAGAGTAACCGCTTTTACTTTGAAACATTAGTTTGATGATATGAATACTGTAATCTCTCCCAAGTCAAAGCATTAAGTTTACAGAGTTACTTCCACGACTAAGTAAGATTATGCAAATAAATGTGCACTTTAGCGGCAAATAAATTATTTAGAGGAGGCGGCTTAGGGACAGTGAACGACGGAAAATGGTGTTTGTGCTCCTAATTTCTAAACCGTTTTTTTTTTTTAATATGATTTATAATTAGTTTGCTTAAGTTGTCTTACGTTATTCGTGTGGCTAAATGGTACATAAATTGCTTGAAAAAACTTCTGTCGAACTCTTGCATTGGCGCCCCAGTGCATAATCAATCGTTCCTTAAGGCCTTGTCGAATTATCGCACCGGCCGGAATTCAATTATATCGAACAATTTATCACCCCGAAAAATAAAATTACCGGGTGACAAGCAAAGTTTTATTTGTTTTTCACTATTAAGCCCAGATGATTACACCTTACGGATGCCGATATTCATAACGATGCGAGCAGCAGGAACCTTCCCTGAGAATCAGTAAATAATAAATGTATAAAATATTGAAGATGTTTTGGAGAATAGCTCGCTCAGCAAGCCTTCTTCCATCAATTTGACAATTATAAATTGTGTCTTGTCGTCGCTTCTGTTCCGAGATTGAATTGCTAGTTTAAATAAAACCACAAAACACACGCTCTGGGCTTAGCGGTCTTATCTCCAGAATTTCTGGATTCAATACTTTCAAGATTTGTCATTGGAAATTCGTAAAAATTTCACGATTGTTTTCACAGTGGGATTAAGTTTGAATTATTGTGGCATCACATTTTTAGATATAAGTTGTCTAAACATTTTGTAAATTTTAGATATTTTCAGACATATTCGTTGGTGTATTGACAAATACATCTTCATGTTACATAAAGAAGATTCACGTGATAAAATAAGACGTTTTAAAGCAGGTTTCCTCATAAAAAAAATATGACTAGAATATAGTAAATGAACAATATCAACTTCACTACATGTCTACACGCACCTGATATAAGTAAGGAACGAGAGGTTAGAGAATATATTTTCTACGAAGAATTATTTGGAACAGTATTAGAACAAAGAATATAATCGTGATTATGGGAGACTTGAAAGCCAGCAGGGGAAATGGAAAAAAATTTTGGAAAATATGACTCCAAGATTTATTGAAGGGCTGTTCAGGACAACGAAGATTTGCGGGAAATGTTATACAAGAATTAACAACACGATACGAATATTGAACTTTGTTGACCAGCCAGAAACAATTTTCAGAGTAATCAAACCAAAGTAACTAGGTCGTCCTTTTTTTTGGAGTGGTTCCACAGCATAGTGGGCAACATTCCCTAGCTAGTCCTTCACGCGCTTTGTCCTTATTTGGACTCATCAGAAGGACATAAGATTGAGCTCCCTGTTCAAGCCATATTGAACTTTAATGACTAGCCTATGTCCTTCTGATGAGTCATCCAAATAAGGACGAAACTTGTGAAGGACTGGGGGAGTCCACAGCATATTATCAGGCCAAATCCAAAACAAGACCTACTATCTCCTTGACATCACGTTGGATATAAAGTACCTGAAAAAAATTATTATCCCAACGAGATGACCGAATTGAAAACGTGTTTGTGAATTGTTAATTATTCTATATCCTACTGAACTATTATAGCCATATAATACCTTGGTTACGATAATCATGAACAGGGTCTTAACTCCCGCGCGGGATTCAGGATTTCATAATTTCCGCGCGGGAGTTGAGGATCTCATAACTCCCACGCGGGAGTTAAGGATTCCATAACTTCCGCTTTTACCTTGGACGGGTACAAATTTGACAAAAAAAATTGAAATTACCACGGGAATTATCACGAGTTAATACTCACGGGCAATTGGTGTCCCTCGGGCCAAAGGTCCTCGGGACGGAAACTTTGCCCTGGGGTAATAACACCCTCATAATTCCCTTGATACATAAATAAATATATCCCCGTATCTTTGTAACGTGCCAAAATTGCCTTCAACTATTTCACACTTATTTTCAGTTTTCGATTCACAATTCCTATAGATATCTAATTTTTCCCTGATTTTATTAGGCTTTGTTTAAATTTTTCCTTTATAAAACTTTAACAATAATCAGAGGAGTTCCAGATCCTGTAAATTTTCTAATCTTTATTATTTAAATTCAATTTTCTCTTGTGAGTAGTTCTTGTTGACGACTAATGATTCTTCTCGATTTTAATCAATATTTTATTTCCATTTTTAATAGAAGATTTCATTATGAATGACTTTGGCAGAAAGTCGACAAACAAAGTCACATAACCTATAAATAGCATTGTCAATGTTATTAATTTTTTTTTCAATTTTGGGCTTAAATTTAATAATTATGGCAGTTTTGGGAGAACGTGATATGTTTTATCGAGAGGCGATGAAGCGATGTGTGTTTGGTGATTGTAAAAGTGATAGTCGAACGAGTTCCATCAAATTAACGACCCCATTTGCCTCTACTGGAGTTTTAGGTAACACAGCACCTGTCACATCACTCTGTTAATTTTATCAAACGTTTTTGCAACCAAAGAAGCCATAGCGAATGCACCGAATACTTACGAAAGCGTGCATTTGAAAAGATGCTGTGTTACCTTAAACTCCAGCGGAGGCAAATGGGGTCGTTAATTTAATGGAACTCGTTCGACTATCCCTTTTACAATCACCAAACACACATCGCTTCATCGCCTCTCGATAAAACATATCACGTTCTCCCAAAACTGCCATCATTATTAAATTTAAGCCTAAAATTAGGCAATCCAACGACCTGTCCAAATGGCGTCTGGTTGGCAAACAATAAACAAAAAACATATGTTTTTCTTTTGGCAGGATTAAGCCTAGTACTCATAACAGCGAAATTCGCTCTTTTTTGAGATTGCTTCGACAATTTGACGTTTTATGCATGAATCAAACGTCAAATTATCCAAGCAATGTCAAAAAAGGGTGAATTTCGCGGTTATGAGTACTAGGCTTTATCAATCTGACACTTTTCTGACATCGTTGACATGTAACAACCCGTATTCTAACCTCATAAAAATTTCAAAATGCCGGCTGGTTGGCAAAAGTCACGTGGTTTGAATTCCCTAATTGAAAAAAAATTAATAACATTGACAATGCTATTTATAGGTTATGTGAATTTGTTTGTCGACTTTCTGCCAAAGTCATTCATAATGAAATCTTCTATTAAATTTTCAAGTAAACAAATCAGATATTTCTTATTCTTAGGTTAGGTTTTCCAAATAGTGGTCCGTTCACGAAGTGTGTACTGCACGCGACAAGTAAAGTGCGTTTTTTTTTAAAGATAAAAGTCAAACTGACATTAGGTTGGCAATACAATGTGAAATTGTCAATGCTATCAAATTTTTCATGTAGAAAAGGCTTGTGTTGCCAACATAGTTACTAAATTTTTGACTTGGGGAATTATCTTAAAAAAAAAAACAGATTTTACTCTGTTCGGTTGCTGAACTCAGTACCAGATCTATAGTTCATACCAAATAAACTTATAGTTGAGTTGTCAAGCTCGACCGGCACAGCGTTGCCGTCTCTTGCATATTTTCCTTTGGTCAAAATATTTTCAGAAAAAATAATGGATTATATTATAATATAATGCAAACATTTATTACTTGAATTATAAACATTGTTTCAAAGCTTGGTTTAATAGATATTTAATAACAACTCATTTGTCAATCATCACATAAAATATAATCAGTACCCATTTTATTTACAGCCACTCTAAATACTATAAATAATTAAATATTATGAATATTTGAACCAACAAAAATATTTTCAATTATTCTGGATCACTGAAATCGCTAGAATCGCTAGAGTCTTCATCAACATTGATAAAAAGTGGAAGAACCTCTTGCCTGTCCATTACTTGTTCCCTGTTATACCACTCGTCAATTATTTCCACATTTCAGGGGTAACAGTTTCCAGTGCCTCTCGCCACATTTTTGAACAAGCATCTTAAGTATAACCATCTCTGCCAATATGTCGGTTATAATAGTTTTTTGCAATTCCCCAAATAAATTCAATCGGGTTAAAAGTGCAGTGGCATGGAGGTAGTCGTAAAACTTTATATCCATACTGTTCTGCCAAGTCATCTACCACATACTTTTTTGTTGGTTTATTCCTGAAAAATCAATACTTGAAAAGTTGAGCATAAAATGCATACAATTTTGGTATTGTAGGTACTTACCTTGCAACAATGGTAACAAGTTCAGATTTCAATGCTGTATTTGGATACTCAACTTTTTGTTCGGTTAACCAATTTTGAATTTCAGCCTTGATATATCTAAAAAAAGCATTTAATTTGTACATCTAATACAACTGCTCTCTGTATTCATGTTTATATTCACCTTTTACCATCAACTTTCGTAGTTTTAACACGTCGCTTGTTATTGTCTTGCCAAGAGCGATTAATGGTACCATTTTGAAACATTCAAGTCTCGTCCAAGAAAACAAACTGGTACAAAGCTCTACAAAGCCTCCTGTTTCAGTCTTAGATAAGACCTCAAAAATGATATGCGTTTAACAGCAATATCAGGAAGTTCCATCGTATAGCACTGCTATCGAGCTTTGAAACATCACAGACTCTCTTTGAAGTGCATTGTTTCTTAGAAGGCGATTCCAAAACTTCGTTATTTTTTATTGCCTTTGAAATAGCACAGACAGTGGACATACTTAAGTTCAAAGCCTCTGCTACGCGCTAAAAATGAGAGAAAATAAAGTTCAAATTGGAAATTCCTATTTGGTTACACGACATCAACGACTTGTGAACTCACCTTCCTAACAGCATTTAAGGGACATAAAGGGCCATTATTATCGCGTTCTCGTTCGAAATATTCTAACAAGGATGCGATTAGTTCTTTGCAACGGCTGTTAAGCTGCTTCGGCATCTTGTACACTTCGCACTATAACCTGTTTTTGAAAAACTAGCTCACAATAAATAGCACTCAAACCAACAACTCGTAAACTGCCAAAACGCAATCAAAATTCAAAATGTCAAGAATTTCATTTGGCAACATTACATTTTTTGAAGTGGTGTTACCAACTGAATGACCAGCGGGAAATTCAAATTCCAATTAAGTCAATCCGACGCCGAATAATTTCACGGTTGGCAATAACGATTTTAAAAATGGCGTCATCGATGTCACAACTACAAGTTTATTTGGTATGAACTATAGTTCCGGGATCGGTTCCATAAACCGCCTGGTTATGCTTTCTATTTTATAGTGAGTGACTCTTAAGTGATGGCCTTTTTGGTCAATTGGCCGTTCGATTAGTAATGGTTTTGGGATCATCGATTCCTTTGTAAGCGTTTACGTTTTGCAACACGATTTGCTTATTCAATGTCGTATTCTTCAAATGATGATTCTTCTAGTGGTTAATTACTTGTTGTTGTTATCAGTAGTCGACAGCTGTTCTGTTGTCATTTTCCCTAATTATATTGGCGATTTTTGGTACCTTAAATTTTACCCGATTTATTTTTGACATTTGTCGTTACTTTGACTCATCTCTATTCCTCAAATCTAAGACAGCTGATTAATTACTTGTGGTGAATCTTCCTATTACGATTTGGTTGTTTCGAGAAAAGGGTCTCTCTTGAAGAATTTAATTTTTGTCTTCGCCCTGAAGGGGATTTTGGACCTAATTTTCTCGTTTTTGAATTTTATGGTACATTGAGTTGCCTTATGTTGCGTTACGTTTTCGTTAAGTGCTATAATTTCGCCGATGATTTCGGATTTATAAGAACCATTTCGGTAGGTTTTGCGTTGCACGTTTTTTCCCACAAGGGATTCTGACCTCTTTTTGATAATTAGTGGCCTAAGGCGTAGAGTTAAGACCACCTTCACTCCAGGATTTCGAATACAGACCTCAATCCAGAGTATTTTCGAGGCAAATAAAACCCATTCCAACAGGTGAGACATAACCCAATAACGACTGATTTTCTTTGCAAACTTGAACCACATTTTCTTACCTTTCAAATATATCTAATTCTGCTTTTTATGCATTTAAATGTTTCTCAGGAGCTATAGTTTTACCAAGTAAATTAACTATCAATGATTGACTTCGAGTTACATTCTTTTTCTTGTGGTTCATTTCACACAAATTTAGGTACACCGCCATCCCTTTTTAACTGAAGGCTACACGTTTAAGTGTACGGCAACCTCCATCAGAGCCTACACAGTTGCAAGGCTACCTCTACCAGAGCCTACACCTTTTTGGACAGTTATACCTTTGTTTCGGTACTGTTGAACCTTACAACTAGTTTGACCATACCAGCTACAACCTGTTCCTGGTTACAGCCAGGTTAATTGAACCTGCAGCCATCACTTAGAACATATTATTGGTATCGTATAGAATTTTCACGCTATATTTAGGATGAAGTCACATTTAGTAAACTTCTGCTGCAAACCTAACAAAACTAAAAGTACTTCTTAACGCATTTAAAGTAGGGGAATTTCAGATGTTTCTGGTTGGCAACGGCGCGCCACGTTGCATTATTTAAATAAACATTATCAAATAAATAACGCGTGTCGATTCATTTGGTTATTTTTAGCTGTCAGTGGTCTTGCTTGATAATTTATTATGACATTCTGGTAAATTATAAGAAAACAAATAGGCATTGACAACATTGTCAGTCCTTGTTCTATGACGTCATATAACGTAAAAAACCTACACCTATACTAGCTTTAGTTTAAGTATTCTTTGTTGTCATTTTATATTCCTAATTTTAATTTTACACATTTTGCTCCTATTTTGTGCGCCAAAGTGATCACCGCGGTACGTAATTCAGTAGGTTCTTGTACCAAGTGACAAGTAAAACAACTATTAGGTACATTTATTTTAGCTCGGCGTTACCTATTTTATGTGGATGAATAATTCTATCTATTTAGCTTTGGTCACATCATTGTATTAAGGTTTGTGACTGGTAACTGTTCCAATAATCATTTTATATTTTTTTTATTTCTATATTCTGTCTTCAACTTTTGGTTGACTCGTTTGAGTTACCACAACATTTTGTATTTTGAATTTTCAAATTTAAATTTAATTTGGATTATTAATTGTGAACAACAATAATTGCTTTAGGAACATATTTTCTTAAATTTTCTTTTTATTAAACGAACTCTATAGCACTTGAACTAATTGAGTTTTATTTGGTTTTATGCACTCAGCCCAACACTTATTACTATTATCATTATTTTATTTTATATAATATAAAAAAGGATAAAATCCTGGAGAGTCCAACTCATCTATCCTGAGTCGGTGGCGCCCAGAACATAACCCACCCCTACTCTCCGAATGGCAGCAAATATCCAGTTAAGTTCTCCAAAATTTTGTAGAGGGCGCGAGTGAACTTGGAGTGCTTCAAATTTTGGCGGTAAATGTCAATAGTTTTAAACCGTTTAAATTGAGTAGAAGAAAAGATTACTACAATATGAACAATGAACAATGAATAAGTTAAAATATCTTCCAAAGCATTCAGTGGCCCTTAGAGAATATTTTTAAAAGTGTCAGCCTCAGCTTGTCTTGAAACCACACATCAAACTTAACTTTTGAGGTTAAAATTCCAATCAATTATTTGCGCGCCAAAATTTAAATAGCTCCAAGTACAGAAGCGCCCTCTTCAACTCAACTGTCAATATTACATGCCATTGTATAATTCTGAGCGAGTGCTTAATTTACACGTACTTTGTCCTTTAGTTCTGCAATCTTGATTATTTATTTTTTTTGCAATATTTACTTTTATCCAGTAAACGTTTTTTCAAATAGTTAAGATTTAAAGAAATAATATTTTAAATAGGTGGTTTTCCTCACATTAAAGGTAGTTGGCACTGGACCTAGTCTGCTGCGTTCAATACTTCCAGAAGGGCGTTTCCCAATAAAGGTACTTTGCACTGGGAAGAGACTTAGCTAGAGGGGTTTTTCCCATTTGAGGACTTTGCACTAGCCTTAGTCTGCCGGTAGCGGATTTCGGCGCGGTATTTATACCAAATAAATGCTGACTCGTCGACACGCTTTAGTAAAATTGATGTACAGAGTGGTATTTACTTAAGTAGTGGACAATAATAATATAGAAACATTGATTGTTCTCCAACAGAGAACCCTAGTGCGCTTCCCAGCAGTATCCATTGTAGTTAGAAAAATGTAGAGCATTTTTTGGTTTATTTTTAAATTTTTAATTTGCAGGTGGAGGATGAAATACATGACAGAACAAGTAAATTTCTATGTGGTCGTCTCCGTGCAAATTATCCGAGGTGTGCCATAGTTGAATTGGGGATTACCGGAATGAATAGACTCAATACTCCCCATTGAAACTCCATCTTTTTGCGATTGGAAATAAGTAGTGGTCACACAATGATGAAAGATGGTGTTCATTCCGTCATTGAGATGATGGCAAACCTAACCAAAAATTTGATCGGTTGACAAGTAATGTTATAGATTTTTTTGATCAAAAGGGTGGAATCTTTCACATGAGAGCATTAGCCTATATGTGGCTGGAGAACTTTGATAAAGAGCAACGAAAAAAAAAACGTCGTTCTCTAAAGATGTCTACCTCAGCAGTAAACGGTATGTTAAGTATAAATACTCGTAAACCACGGCAATATAGCCCCGGCAGAAACCTTTTCACGAGATTTGATGGCGCCGTGAAAACCTACATTCTATCATATGTTTCCTATTTTTTAGTAAAAATGAGTCGTGAGCTAGTCAGGACTTATAACAAGCTTAAAAAATTAATCTAGATCAGAACAACTAAATCATTGAGAGAAATAGAAGCGGAATAAACGATAGTATATGAAACACAAAACTAACGTAGTAAAGGAAAAAACCATAAGTCACAAAATTCAGACACATGATATCGAAGACGATGCATAGAAATGGAAAGATATGAAGAGTAAGCATAAGCAGAATCGACCAACAGCAAAATTGAGTTTATGGAGGATGACATTATTTATACAGTAAAACTACTATGATAAGCAAGAAAAAGATATAAAAGAAGATAGGACAATTCTAAGATGTGTGATGAATTAAATTATTAATAAAAAAGGATGAAATCGACAGACGGTGCAGAGACCAGACCAGGGATAAGGATAAAAAACTCAATTAAATTTAAATTTATAAATGACTAAAAAGCAACGCGGAAACTTATCCTTTGATGGTGTTAGATAGGTATTCCTTTTTGCGCCAACCACTTCTTGTTAATTTATTCCCAAGTAACGGCATTTCCAATGATCTGTATTTGGGTATGTCCTGTCAAGATCAAAATAGAAGAAACTTCGATCCGGTCCTGATATAATAATACCCGAGGTGCGGCCAGCAGCGGCTTTATCGACCGAGGAGTCGTTGCATCTTCCGTGGAAAGCATGAAAAATGAAAACGCGTTTGTTACCCAGAAGAATGCGGGATGTAAATCAAAACTCGACGCAATTTATCTACTGTATATGGAGAATACAACATGAGGCCGGGCTGGCGCCTGTAGCCACGGTCGAAGGACTCTTACGCCACTTACGGGACACTTCTTCTTCTTCTTTCTTCTTCATCCGACTTTAGCATACTCACCTCTCATTGATATACTTGACGGATGTCGTTCGTCGTTTCTCTATTCAAAAATAATGGGCTAGATGCTGAGCTGTTTTTGAAATTCCAGGAATTATTACTTGTAGCACTTCACAGTCTTAGATTCTCAGTCGTTTAGACAGTGAACTCAATACTGAAAAAATTGAAGCGTGCTGAACGAACAGATATGATAAGATATTTTCAAACACCAATGTTGATAATTTTTTATCAAAATTCACGAAGTTGTGAACCGATGCAAAGATGCATCATCCCTCTCGATACTTTCCTATAGTGTTTTGCATAGAAAACAAATCCCTAGACACAGTCGAGTTACTGAGAATGTGTGAGAATTTCCAAGAAGAACTGAAGCCATGTAAGGAATAGTCATTTACTGAAATTAATTGTATTCATAGGAAAGCAACTTGTTGTTGGTCCAACGATATCGGAGAGAAGAGAATTCATTTCAAGAGGAAACTCAATCATGCTTCAGGCATGGATTAACTACATAATAAGTTTTAACGTTCATAGGCATTGAAAACCTCTTTTAGCAACAAATATGTTTTTAGAAGTCCGGCATGATGAATTACGTACGGATCGGCTGAATCGTAGACCATAAGCACACTTTCAGTATCTTTCATTCTAGATACAAGTAGATTTATACAATTTTGATATCGTCTTGCCCACTTATATGTTTTACTAGTGACAATCTTTCCATATATGTATATATTACTGTAAATGCCCGAAATTCGGTAAAACCTAGGATAAGCGCGCTAAACCTAGGATTTACCAAAAACAAGTAGTAAAAGCCCGAAAACTAGTTATTTTGCTTTCATTTCGGACTTTTACCGGACACAAACAGTAAATCTTAGGATTTACCACACCGCATTGGTAAAAGTACGAATACCACTGATACGTTACAAAAAATCGATATCGTGAAACGATAATCGGTAAGAAAAAAAATAAAAAGGCAGGGCCGTAGCCAGGGGGGCAATCCCCTATCTTTCAAATGATGATGCCCTACCTTTAAAACACATGTGTTGAGGTTTCTCTAGGAAATTTAGGAGTAGATGGCAGCACTGTTCCAACCGACATGAGAACCATTCTAGAACGGTAATTTACAGTCAATCAATTCATTTGTCAAGTAGGATCTGAGGATCAGCGTTCAACTTATTAAAAATTAGGTGGGCAATTGGAAATTACTGGTTCTGGAACGGTTCCCATGTCGGTTGGACCACAGCTAATGAATAGACCTGAAATCGAGTAAGTTGGTATGACATGCAGTTATTTTACAAGTAGTACAAGTACAAGAGGTCCCTCAAAAATTATTGCCTGAACGCGCCATTTTGTTTACTTGCCAGAGATGTTATCTGATGTTGTTTATTGAAAAATTTTCCTCCGGCGTCATTACCCTCATTTTGTTTACCTTACTTATTACTGGTTCTGGAACGGTTCCCATGTCGGTTGGACCACAGCTAATGAGTAGACCTGAAATCGAGTAAGTTGGTATGGTATACAGTTATTTTACAAGTAGTACAAGTACAAGAGGTCCCTCAAAAATTATTGCCTGAACACGCCATTTTGTTTACTTGCCAGAGATGTTATCTGATGTTGTTTATTGAAAAATTTTCCTCCGGCGTCATTACCCTCATTTTGTTTACCTATAAAAAATTTAAGGGGGAGGGGGGGAAGTAGTGCATCTCCTATGTCAAATTTTTCATGCCCTATCACAAATTTGACTCTAGCTACTGCCTTGGAAAAAGGTAACATAAATCATAACTGGTGATCGACCAGTGGCAGTGCATTTCTTATAGAAATTTTCAGTGACCAGTCAGCTACCCGTTGGTACCTTGTTCCAATTGAGTTTGGAAATACTATACCTACTTCTTGGCCTTTTTGCAATATTAGTAGGTACCTGAGTTCTGAATTAATGTTTTTTTTTTTATATATCGTTTAAGGCCACTATAATTTTTGTTTACATTTGAAAATATTAAAATAAAAAGTGTTTTGCTGTGACTTTTTGTTTCATTTATAAAGTATCTTATTTTTAGGAATTGAAATTTTAACGATGATCATTAGATCATTTCACGATATCGATTTCTGTAACGTATCCGTGGTATTCGTACTTTTACCAATGCGGTGTGGTAAATCCTAAGATTTACTGTTTGTGTCCGGTAAAAGTCCGAAATGGAAGCAAAATAACTAGTTTTCGGGCTTTTACCACTTGCTTTTGGTAAATCCTAGGTTTAGCGCGCTTATCCTAGGTTTTACCGAATTTCGGGCATTTACAGTAACATATATAAGCTTGTTGGGGTTCCTGCGCTTATATCGTCGCGACTTAAACTTCAGAACAATTCCTTGAGGCAGTCCTGCCACCAATTGTCTATGTTAAGGATTTACGTTGCTATTGAAGATCCTATTCTGCAAGAAACTTTTTTCCAATACAAAACCATTAAGTATACAAGTATGTTTCGCATTTGAATCTGTAAAATGTTATTCCAATAATATCGGAAAATACTTCTAGTCTTCGTGTAGTTTATCGTTGGTCTGAACCAAGGCCGTATAAGGTGTCGCGACTGACCGCAAGTGCAAAAATAGAAAGTGATCTTGGTCGCTATCAAGTGAATGATTTATGTAATATTTTCTATTTCGACCACTTAATAGCTTAAGACCCTCATAAAAATTCCAAAGGTGTCCATCGATGTTCCCGAGAGCGGAAGAAGAATATAAGACCAACACGCCAAAAAAAAAAAAACGCGTTTTATCTGCCGGTAACACAATAAGCACCCGAATAATGACGACACAATGGACCATTGAAAGGAGTTCGGGTCCTCTGAATTTGTGAATTGTGTTCCAAAGATGTTTGTCCATTGTTGAGGGCTATTATCATACAACGGCCCCCACAATAGCCCCCTTTCTCGCTGTTGCTTGCTAGGCTGTATGTGCCCGAGTTTACAATATAATCTAATAATCGGAATAAGTTGGCTTCGCAGATTTGAATCACTGCTAGCAGAGGAGCTTATTTGAATATGTCCTTGCTCCGGAGTTGAAGAAGAGGAGCACACAATTTTATCGTGTATTTTTTCTTGTTTGTAAATCGAAAATAATGACGTACAGTTCCTATCATAATTGAATTAAATGCATCTCAATTAATTAGTTACAATATCACAGGCCATTTGTAATGTAAAATAACTACATATTTACTTTTCGACGTTTGTAAATAGTAATCATTAAATTAGCCGTTAATAAATTAAAAATAAAACATGGGCCAATTAATTGAAAGAGTTAATGAGGGGAGGTGATTAAAATAGTGGATATATTTTTTTTTTCTAGTTATTATTATTATTATTATTATAAATAATCCGGCTGTGTTTCAGCTGCGGCGCGACAGTGAAAGAATACCTCTCCGTAATCAATAAATAAAAATTAATTGACGGAAGCCCTGCTGTTTGAGATTTTGTTTAAAGGACGTATTCGCCTCGTAAGTCAGTTAATTTTATGTAAATAATCCAGCTATAGCTCGCGAGACCATTCGCTTCTCACACTGTGAACCTGGCGGGTTCCTGTGTGGAGCTTGCAGCTTGAAACAAAAGGAGCAATTGCGCTCGATAGAATCACTAATTACATGCACCGTGAAATTTAGTACAGGTATTCTTAAATATTGCGTGAGCTATTTTAGTGGAATATATCAGATACAGGTAATCAAGACGGTTTGGACAATGTGGTTTCATGAATGTTTTTTGTTTTTAAATTAATATACCTTAATAGTTTACAAGAGGTGTGCAACCAACCACGTTCTTATCAATAGTTAAAATTGTCATTTCTTGAAAAGATTATTTTAGGTTAAACCATTTTTTTGCTATACTTGATGCTGAATTATTTCGTCCAGGAAATATTTTTTTAAAGTAATCTCGTGCGGGTTTTGATGATGTAAGAATGCGCTATCCTATCCAAACCAACTTGTCCTTCCCGACAAGGTCAGGAAATAGAAATATTAAAATTGAGATCTTTATTCTAGATATGGTGGAGGATATCGGCCTCCTGGCGGTTCTGCTAGGTTATGTAGGATTTTTTTCTGAAAAAAACCCGTTGATCTACCCTGACAAAGTTAGAGCAAGGAGTACCTGCCAGGTACTCTTTGCTGCAACTTTCCCACATAACAAAATTGCATCCTTAGAATAATGTACTGGGAATGTTCTTTTTTTAAGAGGAATGTGCCTAGAATGTTCGCCAAAACCATTGCGAATGTCCTGAGAATGTTCTGAGACCTAGAATATACCTATGAGATTCTCAGTACATCCTGAAAGAATATTCCTGTTTGATTTTAAAAATATACTTGGAATGTTAATTTTCGCATCCAAATAATGCCCCTTTCCGTCCTTTTATATGAAAGGCAGTGAAAGAGTTGTTGTAAAAATTCTCTGGAAAACACAAGTGTTTAACCAAAGCTCCGGTTTCGAGCTTGTTCTGCTCTCGTCGCGGTAAGAACGCCAACTGAGAGAAACAGGTTCCAAGGTGATTCAAACGCTAGGCAAGATGTAGATCTTTAATAGCGCGTAGCCACAGTTTATAACGTACAGCGAATCAGTTATTTAACTCTCCACCTATTTTGAAGCCATAGAATTCAACCATTAGGAACATTTTCCTCATATTTTGGGCATGCGCAGCATGCCGATTGATATGAGGACGATTTTTTTATTTATTAATGACAGAACCGCACCGGTTTCCGGTCTAGTTTTGTCTTTTTCTCTTACGACAGTTTCACCACAACAGAGAGAGATAAACAGATGCCGCACCTGTTTGAATCAGAAAGTGAACACACCAGTCAGGGCTGGTTTATCGATTTTCCGAGTAGCACGCGGTCGCCGACCTTTGCAGTTTGTTTATTTATTATTGATGGTCAGCTGATGTATTGAATTATTTGGAGGTTGGAAGCGATGTTCTATTATCTTTTGATTGATTTTTCGGCGGTTTCAAGTGATTTTTTCAAGAGTGTTGAATTTTTTGACAATTAATTTGTGAAAAGTTGAATACTGTTTTCAGTTTTCATTGTTAAAAACTATGGTTGTGCGTTGTTTTGTTTGCAAAAGTTATGAGAAAGCCAATCCAGCTTTAGGATATTTTAGCTTTCCAAAAGATGAAAGACTGTGAGAAGATTTTTACATTGAGTAGAATTAAAGAACCTATTGTATGATCCCAAAATAAAGGCAAACAATAAATTATAAAATCGTCACCCTTATAACACCTTAATATTACTAAGTTGTGCCTTTGTAAATTTAATTAAAAGTACCTACCTGAGTGCAGAACAATTCTCAATTACGTTTACTAGGTTTCTTTTTTTACCAATTCCACTCAAGTTGCTGCATAATATCATTTAATTTAATAATTTGATTAAATTAATTCCAGTCCGGCCCTGTCGAGCTCCAGCTTGCGAGTTAATCATAACAAGGGCGTACCCAGGATCTGAAATAGGGGGGGACTGACCAAAAAAAAAAAAACAATGGATTTTGCATTTCTCTTTTTAATTACTAAATTTTGACATAACTCGCTTAATTTTTACTTCAATAACAATTTTCTTGGATTTGTCGCAAATTTATTTAAAACTTGATTTTCAAATTGCTCTCGATTTGATTTAATTAAATCACGATGCACACTCATGAGACATAATCCTGTTAACCTTTCCTCTCCCATGGTACTTCTCAACCAAGTCTTCACTCTTCGAAGAGTACTGAAGGATCGTTCTACAGTGGCCGTGGTGCATGGAATTGTGATTAAAATCAAAAGTGCCTGTTTTAGGATGTTATAAAAAACATCGGTCTCGTCGAGAAGGTCAGTTATTTCGACGTCTTTTAGCTGGTCCTCAGTTGACTTTTTTTCCTTCCACAAATTATACCATAGGTCCATTTCCACAGTAATATCGTCCAATTTATAAAACTGGGTAAAATATTGTGCATTTTTTGTTCTACTTGATTGGTTTCCATGTCGAGCATATATAATGGATGTATTTTTGTTAAGGCAAACGCTGGAGTATGTTCTTGAGAAAAGCGAATATTTAAAGAGGCTATAATTGAATCCAGATACGGTATAATTAACGAACGCTTCCAGTAGTCACTATCACAGTCTGATGGAGGATTGTTTCTATGTATTTGCCTCTTGGTAATTCGAGGGATAGAAATTTCTATTTCCAATTCCAATGCAAAGTCTTGTGCTTTTTTAAGTACTTCATCAATAACTAGGTCGGCATCTTCACGGTTTTTCTTCAGAACGTTAAGGATTACGTTCAGATGTTCTTGCAACTTAATTAAATCCATAGTTTTTGCTTGCAAGGCATTAACAACCGGCTCCAGTAAAGCTGAATATTTTGCAATTATAGTTAGGGCAACAATTAGTGAGGGTTTGGTAACGGCGGCATGCAACTGGTACGCAGATTTTCTCGTGGTGTAGTTTCCTTCGATAGATAGTTTTTCAAGTGATTTCACAATTTCGAGGAAATTTTGTGCAAATAAGCGAATACTTTTGTATTTTTCAGACCATCTAGTCTCATACAGTCGTGATAGATTAGGAGCGGAACTTCTGCGAGTGGTGGATTCCCTGAAAAAGGTTATAACATCCTTTACGGTGCCAATAGTGTTACTAATTTCCGGAACATTATTTGCATCATTGACAAGATTTATTTTATGGTTTGAGCAATGAAAAAATAATGGTCGTGTGTACTTTTTCCTTAAAATCGCTTGTACGCCACCCTCTTTGCCCGCCATCGTAGCGCAGCCATCAAAACCAAGTCCTTCACAACTATGCGGTGAAAAATTATAGCTAACTAAAAAATTGTCTATTGCATTGGCAATTGCTGGGGCATCCTGTGCTGTCAGCTCCACAAAACCCACAAATTCTTCTCGGACTTTTTTTTTACTTTCATCATAGAAACGCAAGCCAATGGATAGCTGCTCCTTTCCTGAAACGTCGACTGTCTCGTCGGCTAAAACTGTGTAGAACATGGCTTTCTTTGCATCATTTATCACACTCTCCCTAATAACTTCGCCACATAAATTTATTAGTTGGTTTTGTATTTTTGGTGACGTATAAACAGCATTTCTACGACACTTTTCCAGGTGATTCTTTAATTTGATGTCGCCCGACTCAACTCGCAAATTCATTAGATCGAAAAAAACTCCCTCATCTGCTTCTTTTCCTCGTAGAGGCATATCGTGTATGCCACAGAATACTACACAGGAAATAATAGAGGCCAATATTTGCTTGTTCTCTTCGATTGTTTTTTGGTGGAAACTTTGAACTTGAATGTCCACAGGTATATTTTCGAGAAAGGCCTTTGCAGCAGCAGATGCAGATTTGTGAAAGTTATTGGTGGCATGTTTACGACAATCTTCGTGCATATTCCTAAACTTCGTAAATGGTCTGATCATAAATTAACCTAACACTCCCCTTACTGTGCCAGTAGAAGGAGGAAATAAAACACAGTGCTTACACAGAGCACCCTTTAGTCGCTTGGAATACACTAACCATGGTGTGTATTGATCTAACCAAGCATAATTAAATTTTCTTCGCAAATGACTGGCATTGGCTGCAAAATCGTAATTCTTGGGTGGAACCCACGGATTTTTTAACAACTCTTTTTTTCTTTCCATCGTCAGGTGAAATGTTTGTCCTACATAACGACCCAAGTCATTTTCGTGGCAACCATCATTCTCTTCAATTTCGGGATTGACTACAGAGCCAGATGTTGACGGTAAAGATTCTAAATTAGGAGCAGTGACTTTCTTAGATCTCAAAGAATTTAGCGGTTACTCAGATTCAGATTCAGTTTTAGATGGGCTTGGCGATGAAATTTGATCATTGTTATCACCGCTCCCGCTGCTACTGTCATGTTCTTTTTTCCTCTTGAGAGTTTTAGTAGCTGCAAAACACAATAATGCCGCTATTAGTATTTTATACAGTGTGAGTGATATCCATGTTAGTATTTTGTTTAACATGTAACATGGAAAAAAACATTTTGTTTTTTTTAATTGGAATTTACAGATATTACACAAATGTCGTCGAATGTAACTTACTAACTGTAACTTACCTGTTTGAAAAAATTTCCTGATATCCATTTATCAGTGTGGAGATACCGAGATGCCCGAAATAGGTAGATTCAGCAGATTTTCCAATAAGTACTGTAACGTTTTTAGCGTGAACTTGTTCGACTACGATGTGATAAAAGCTGCCAATTAATTAAAACTATACTTTTATTAACACAACTAAAATTCACTCTGATTAATTTAACTAAACACACTAACTAGTTTATGTAACGCCTTGTATCTTGTATTTATTTATAAAAGTATTCTATTCTTCAACCCGGCACTGGCGAAATCTGCCCTCTCCGCCCGACATTGTTCCTTTTATATCCGAAGCGCCTGCTTCTCGAAGATTCTCTCCGCAGCACGTACGAAGCTTCGCGCTGCGTCTCGAGAATTCTCCACGCGGCCGGGAAGAGTCAGAGGCGGACTCAGGGTAATTTTCGTTACAGTACAATCTAATATAAATTTCTGACAATGTTTACTAGTGTAACGTAACTGCTAACAGCATAGCATAGACGTTTATCAACAACTAAGTAAATTAAGTTTACTTGCAGTACTTGCACAAACAAATTAACATTGAATAACAAATGAAAATAATCGAATTCCGATAGAAAAACAACACAATACAACAAATTCGCAGGGGCCAGGATCGTAATAGAAAATTCATATTTCTTTGCTAATTCCGCTAATTGCAAATCTAGTAGACTGTGCAGTGCGCTGCGTTTGACTTACGTAGGTATATGAATATATTTTAGTAGTATTTAGTAGTATATTTTTGGGTTTGTAATTTTTTTAGTAAAACCATAGTGGTTTATTTTGATTTTTTTATTTTCTGCACTTAGCGGAGCCTTTTTATAATTTATAAAAAATTTTAGGGGAGGGCAGCTGCCCCCCCTGCCCCTCGCTGGGTACGCCCTTGAATCATAACATTTTTAACACGTGAAGCGCATGCGCGGAATATGAGGAAAGAATAAAAAAGTCAAATCTGGCTTCATCCAAATTAACAGAGTTAAATAACTGATTCGTTGTACGTTATAAACTGTGGCGTAGCTCCCTCTCTTGGAAGCAAAAGAAAAAGAATATACCTAAGTATATTATTTTTAGTAGGTTCAAGATAGAGCATTATTGTTTAATTGTTCAATTAAAATTTTTGAGTAGGTACTTTAGATAATTAGGCGAATAATATGAAATATTCTTATCATGGTTACCCACCTACATAAACTTCTCAGCACAAATTGGTAGGTATATTCTTAATACTTGATAGAGATATTAGCCGAAAGAACATTTTCTAGGGTACATTATAATAATGTTCGTATGACAATATTCAAAAAATTTTATATAAGGTTATAGCACAATCTTTCAGGTAGGTGCATAGAAGCAACATTCTTAGTACATAAATAGAACGTCCAAAAATCAATATTTCAATCGAAACAATCTTAGAATATTCATTAAACATTCCTAAAAGAACATTCCAAAAAGCAATTTGAGGGAATATTCTGAGAATATGAATGTTCTTTCACTGTTATGTGGGTTGTCAGTGTATTCTATTACTCATCCCCGGTAAAGTAAGTAAAATCATAGGTTTAAGCACACTAACTCGTCGAGTTTTCAGCAATGATCAACCTAGGTCGGCCATCTATTGTCCCAGGTCATACACAGCCCACCCACTGATACAGCTATGTACGTCAGACCAAACTGCCATCAAACTGATGCAGAACAACAGTGGACAAAAGAAAGCCATCGTCCTGGCTTCAGTATATCTCCCCACAGATACTGACAAGCTTCCACCCAACAGGGACTTTGTAGAGCTGGTCAGTGCACTCGCACCATATTCACTGGGGAAGTCAGGATATAAATCCAAGAGGTGAGTCACTGTATGACTTTATAATAGGTAATGATCTGTTTATATGTAATAACGGCACAATACCAACTTTCCTTAACTCTCGTAGTCAAACTGTAATAAATATAATTCTATGCTCATTATTAATATCAAATTCAATTTATAATTGGCGCGTTTTTGATGAAGTTTCTAGGTCGGATCACAGATGGATAAGTTTCACACTAAACTGGTCACCTAAAACCACAAGACCTTACCGTGACCCTAGAAAAACCAATATTGCACATTACGTGCAAGATTTGGAAAGGGCTCTACGAGAGGTTGCAGTTAAAACATCCAATGATGATAAATTGGAACGGTATGCCAATACCATCCATGTTGCCATCATAAAATCCTATGAGATGTCGGGCCCATTGAGGATGTTCCAAAACTCTGGTAACATTTCAGGGCGACGACAAGAAAAGCTTTCAATAATGCATCAAACTACCTGAGGACTGGAACCTCTATAGGTACCAACTCAACCAGTATAAAAAAGTCGTACGACAAAAGCAAAGAGGTACCTGGAGGACATACTGCAACAAAATAGAAAACTATACGGAAGCATACATACCCTCTGGAGCTGATTGGCAACTAGCGAATCAGATAATATACGAGGAAAAAATAGGTTGGGCAATCTCAAGCTTCTCCGCCTTCAAAGCACCAAGACGTGACGGCATCTATCCAGCCCTACTTCAGTGGGCTCTGGCGTCACTCTTGCCTCATCAGGTAGAGATGTTCAGGGCGTTCTTGGCGCTGAGATACATACCCAAGGCTTGGAGAGAAGTTAAAGTGGTATTCCTACCCAAACCAGGGAGGATGGACTACACCACCCCAGAAACATATCGCCCCATAAGCCTCTCATCGTTTTCTCTAGAAAAAATGGAGAGGCTATGCGAAAGGTACATAAGGGATGAAGTGTTTTCATCCAATCTACTCCACCCTAATCAACACGCGCATACACCCCCGGGAGATCAATGGACACAGCCCTCCACCTGGTCGCTGGGCGATTGGAAAAATCACTGGACAACAGAGAGTCCACCCTCGGGGTTCTCATCAACATTGTGGGGGCCTTTGACAAGACCACCTTTCAAAAAATTAGCCACTCGCTAACAGAAAGGAATACTCCCGAAATGTTACCGGATGGATATTCAATAATATGCTTTCCAAAAGGATATGTAAGTTGACTGACTTACTTAACTACTTTTCCATTATTTTTCGATCAACTTTAGAAGTTATGTGGCACTTGGTTTTATAAATATTGATTATCATGTTTGATGGTTTAGCTTCTGGGTTAGAAGTGTGAAGGAACAATACTTAGTAGAGTCCATGTAGCATACGACATGGACATAGAATACGATTTTCCATTTTACATACGATAGTTCTGATGGGTAAGTTTTTATGATTCTGCCCATGTAGCCACCATCTAAATGAACTGATTCGAAGCAAAAGTCATGGAGATGAATCCGAGATTGTGGTAAAGATATGATCCACAATCAAACCTGCAGTTCACAATCAATCAATGAAACCAAATGCTCCATTTTTGAACGTAATAACAATAACAACCAGACACAAGGGACACATAAATACAAGTCTCTACATAAAACCAACTCATACCGACTAATATCTAAATGTCAATTTAAATCACTGTTGAACCACCAAACTAGGAGTCATCACCTCACTTCTGGACAGAGAGGAGAACCCATGCATCACCGAAGATGCCAGAGTCCAAGAAATAAAAAACCTTCGAGGAAAGACCAAACAGGAAACTGATACTCTAAAAACGTAGTAAACCGATTGGTTGGAAAATAAGAACTTACAAAAAACAAGAACCGAAAATATAGGCATATACTTACAAAATACATTGCTAATGATGAGAGGCATATCGACATCGTAGAGACCATTGGATATCACAATTATTGCGGAACACCGAACCAACATACAAAAACGAGAAACTTCCAAATCACAATACAGAATACAACGGGCAAAAATAATTAAAGTGCGTTTTTTTTTTAAAGATAAAAGTCAAAATGACATTATGTTGGCAATTAGGCAATTTAATCCATCTGTCAAAAAGGAAAATTCAATGTGGCGTGGCGGCCAAGCAAGTTTGTTTTGATTATGTTTTTATGCGTATTTTAAATTATTTCGCATACAGTTTTGCTTACAACTTTGATTTTCATTATTTAATAAAATATTTGTTGACTAGTTACCTAAACTATTAATTCGGGCAGAAACTAGATATTTTTTTGTGT
Source organism: Ceutorhynchus assimilis (assembly GCA_917834065.1). NCBI lineage: Eukaryota > Metazoa > Arthropoda > Insecta > Coleoptera > Curculionidae > Ceutorhynchus > Ceutorhynchus assimilis. Next base: position 27,140,274 of record OU892287.1, read on the forward strand.
TTTTTGGCCCACGTGTGGCCGCCACGCCATCTTGAATGTCACGTGGTTTGAATTGCCTAATACAATGTAAAATTGTCAATGCTTTCAAATTTTTTATGTAGAAAAGGCTTGTGTTGCCAACAAAGTTAAATTCTGAACTTCGTTGACCAGTCAGAAACAACTACTCCGAGGGCAAATACCCCTACCGGCGTTGAACTACACTGATTGGTCTGAGCTTTCGTTGGCAATAGAAATTGTTAGAAAGATTTTTACAGGTAATGACCAACGTGAATACAGGGACACTTCGGTCCCTGTTTTGGAATCGGCCCACTGAGCAGTGGACTCAGGCTTCCCATGCCAATCCTTGACGCGTTTCGTCCTTGTTAGGACTCATCAGAAAGACATAGGCTGAAGCTCCCTGTCAAAGCAAAATTGAACTTCGTTGACCAGTCAGAAACAACTACTCCGAGGGCAAATACCCCTACCGGCGTTGAACTACACTGATTGGTCTGAGCTTTCGTTGGCAATAGAAATTGTTAGAAAGAATTTTACAGGTAATGACCAACGTGAATACAGGGACACTTCGGTCCCTGTTTGCGAATCGGCCCACTGAGCAGTGGACTCAGGCTTCCCATGCCAATCCTTGACGCGTTTCGTCCTTGTTAGGACTCATCAGAAGGACATAGGCTGAAGCTCCCTGTCCAAGCAAAATTGAACTTCGTTGACCAGTCAGAAACAACTACTCCGAGGGCAAATACCCCTACCGGCGTTGAACTACACTGATTGGTCTGAGCTTTCGTTGGCAATAGAAATTGTTAGAAAGATTTTTACAGGTAATGACCAACGTGAATACAGGGACACTTCGGTCCCTGTTTGGGAATCGGCCCACTGAGCAGTGGACTCAGGCTTCCCATGCCAATCCTTGACGCGTTTCGTCCTTGTTAGGACTCATCAGAAGGACATAGGCTGAAGCTCCCTGTCCAAGCAAAATTGAACTTCGTTGACCAGTCAGAAACAACTACTCCGAGGGCAAATACCCCTACCGGCGTTGAACTACACTGATTGGTCTGAGCTTTCGTTGGCAATAGAAATTGTTAGAAAGATTTTTACAGGTAATGACCAACGTGAATACAGGGACACTTCGGTCCCTGTTTGGGAATCGGCCCACTGAGCAGTGGACTCAGGCTTCTCATGCCAATCCTTGGCGCGTTTCGTCCTTGTTAGGACTTATCAGAAGGACATAGGCTGAAGCTCCCTGTCCAAGCAAAATTGAACTTCGTTGACCAGTCAGAAACAACTACTCCGAGGGCAAATACCCCTACCGGCGTTGAACTACACTGATTGGTCTGAGCTTTCGTTGGCAATAGAAATTGTTGGAAAGATTTTTACAGGTAATGACCAACGTGAATACAGGGACACTTCGGTCCCTGTTTGGGAATCGGCCCACTGAGCAGTGGACTCAGGCTTCCCATGCCAATCCTTGACGCGTTTCGTCCTTGTTAGGACTCATCAGAAGGACATAGGCTGAAGCTCCCTGTCCAAGCAAAATTGAACTTCGTTGACCAGTCAGAAACAACTACTCCGAGGGCAAATACCCCTACCGGCGTTGAACTACACTGATTGGTCTGAGCTTTCGTTGGCAATAGAAATTGATAGAAAGATTTTTACAGGTAATGACCAACGTGAATACAGGGACACTTCGGTCCCTGTTTGGGAATCGGCCCACTGAGCAGTGGACTCAGGCTTCCCATGCCAATCCTTGACGCGTTTCGTCCTTGTTAGGACTCATCAGAAGGACATAGGCTGAAGCTCCCTGTCCAAGCAAAATTGAACTTCGTTGACCAGTCAGAAACAACTACTCCGAGGGCAAATACCCTACCGGCGTTGAATTACACTGATTGGTCTGAGCTTTCGTTGGCAATAGAAACAATAACAATTTCTATTGCCAACGAAAGCTCAGACCAATCGACGAAGTTCAATTTTGCTTGGACGAAACGCGTCAAGGATTGGCATGGGAAGCCTGAGTCCACTGCTCAGTGGGCCGATTCCCAAACAGGGACCGAGGTGTCCCTGTATTCACGTTGGTCATTACCTGTAAAAATCTTTCTAACAATTTCTATTGCCAACGAAAGCTCAGACCAATCAGTGTAGTTCAACGCCGGTAGGGGTATTTGCCCTCGGAGTAGTTGTTTCTGACTGGTCAACGAAGTTCAATTTTGCTTGGACAGGGAGCTTCAGCCTATGTCCTTCTGATGAGTCCTAACAAGGACGAAACGCGTCAAGGATTGGCATGGGAAGCCTGAGTCCACTGCTCAGTGGGCCGATTCCCAAACAGGGACCGAAGTGTCCCTGTATTCACGTTGGTCATTACCTGTAAAAATCTTTCTAACAAAGTTAAAATCTGTTTTTTCTTTAAAGATAAAAGTCAAACTGACATTATGTTGGCAATACAATGTAAAATTGTCAATGCGTCAAATTTTTTATGTAGAAAAGGCTTGTGTTGCCAACATAGTTACTAAATTTTTGACTTGGGGAATTATCTTTAAAAAAAAAAACAGACTTTACTAAATTTTTGACTTGGGGAATTATCTTAAAAAAAAAACGCACTTTAGTAAAGAAAAACATTGGAGATAAATTGGTTGTAATTCGTTTCCTAAGACTCATGTGAAAGTTTCCTGGGTTTTAGGGATGAAAAGAAAACTGGAAGACCACTTTTGGTTTTCTTTTCATCCCTAAAACCCAAAAAACTTCCACATTGAAGATAAAAAAAGCTGAAAGAGGTAGCATATAATATATGGAAGGAAAGGACATCTCCAGTTTCCAGTGTATGTCTAATTTCAGTATGCGCACCTGGCATCACGGAAGCGCCAATTGATTGAAGGATCCAAGAATATTGGAAAGCGCCTCAGTCAATATATCCCATATAAAATAAACCCAATGCAATTGAACATGTTGGCTGCTGCTGCGTTGTAGCTGGATGTTGGCTCATAGACTCTTAAAAGACCCAATCAATAGCCTCGGAACAGGACCGAAAATCGGAGACGAACTAGGCAACATCGGTACATGGAACGTTCATGGAATCTCTAGAAAAATAAATTAAGTGATATCAGAGATAAAATATCAAAAAATGGACCTGCTCTTCACCACAGAGAGCAAAAAGGAAGGACAGGGACAGGCTCAGAATATCTGGGAGAGTACGGGGTTCAGATTCAGAACGAATAAAGAAGTATCGATCTTCATACACAAAACTAAATGTATGTATGTTCAGAAGGAAAATAAAAAACTTGGGAATATATAGTGAACGACGACGAACCCGTTTATATAAAGGATTCATTTTTTCAACAACTCAGGGACCAAATTATAAAAGTAGGAACTTAAATGGAAATAATATTGCTGGGAGACTTCAACGGACGAACTGGAAGAAAAATCCACGACAAGGTAGTTGGAAAATTCGGAGAGAATGTAACGAATAACAATGGAGAAAGGCTCATAGCAATATGCCAACAAAAAAACCTAAAAATCTTAAACGGCTACTTTCAGCATAAAGAAATACATAGGTACACATGGAAAAATGAAACTAGAAAACCAAAATCGATTATTGACTACACTATCGCAAAACAGAGATCGAACATAAAATTTCAGGATGTGAGAGCATATAGGAAAGTAATCTGTGGTAGCGATCACTTACCTGCTGAAAACAAAAATCTTTATCCCGGGCAGAAATACCGCAAAAGAAAACGGAATGGAAAAATAGGAAGACCATATTGTGCCTGAGAAATACAACCTAAATCGGTAGAAGAGCAAAGCGTAAAGGGGTTGTACATGAAGAGATTATATTAAAAATTACAGAGTAGTATGAACCTCCAAAACCTTGAAATGCATTACTATCATATCAAAGAGAGTATTCACAGTGCAGCATTTGAAGCTCTAGGCAAATACGAAAAAAATGGAAAAGGCCCTCACCTTATTGGTGGGATCAAGAAATAGAGAAAGACATAGCATATAAAAGGAAGATATCAACAGTATCTAAGTTAAAATAAGACACGAGACAAAGAAATCTATAGAGAATCACAAGCAAGTGTACGGAATAAAATAGTAAAGAAAAAAAAACGAGTCATGGGAAAGAAACTGTGCGCATATCAATATTTATCTGGAAGGTAAAAGAAACAGAAAGTTGAAGAATACTAAAAAACATGATGAAAACAAAAACCAAGGATATTATCAATACAATAACACCCCAGCAATGGGAAGAGTATTTTGAAGAATTACTGACAGAACAACGGGCAGAGTTTAAAGAAGAAAAAGAACAGACACGAAATTTAAAAACTGCAATATCGCCAATAGGAGTTATGCAAGAAGAAGTTAAAAAACACTGTGGCTTCTTGAGAAATGGTAGGGCACCAGGCCCAGGAGAAATATATAGATAACTGATAAAGTATGGGACCAATAAACTCTACAAACATTTAACAGAACTATGTCAAACATGCATAAATAAACATGAAGTATGTACCGGAAAAGTGGAAAATAAGCTATTTAATAACGATATATAAGAAAGGAGACAGAAACAAACGCGAGAGCCACCGAGGGATTGCAGTAACAAATACGCTGAGCAGAGTGTATGGGAAAATTATAAAAGCCAAAATAGAGAACGATAGTGAGGCAAAAGAACAGGCCGGTTTTCGAGCAGGAAGATCAACTGTAGACCGCTTATTAAGTTTGACCCAGGTAATGGAAAGGAAACTAGCGTATAACCAAGAACTCCATTTACTCTTTGTAGATCTAAAGAAAGCATATAATCAACCATCCAAGGACCTTTTTTTTCAGTCATACATGTAAACCCCATACTTTGTGAGTAGCTTGCTTAGATCAAGTCCTACAACTTTTTGCTCTACGACTTTTCACGGAAATGGCATGTATGCGCGCAGGCGACTCGCAAACATGTCGATCTGACGTAGCTATGTTTCCTGATACATGTAAATCTAATTTTACGAATAATGTTTGATTTTTATGTCTAAGTCACGGAAATCAACTTGGCGGACAAAAATAATGGCAAATCGGGGGAGTCCGACACCCCCAAAATGTCGATCTGACGAGGTTATGTTTCTTGATGCATGTAAATCTAATTTTACGAATAATGTTTGATTTTTATGTCTAATGGTGCGATTCTGTATGCGATGTAATGTAATTTAAGGGATGCAACTTTGAGCGCTGTAAGGATGCAACGAAAAAGGAATTCTGTAACTTACATCGCGCTGTAAAATATTCTTACACCTACTGTAAATTTACGTCGCCAAAAATAGAGACATACTGTTACATTTTTGACGGTATGAAACAAAAAAGTTCCTATTTTTTTCATGAAGAAGCGTTTTGAGTGAAATATTACTTAATTATGGCTATAATACAGATTGGGCCTTTCATCATCACAATAGGCAATCACTCGATACCGAGTATGATGATCTTCTATTCTAATCTTCGTTGATTTTGCGTTTTCTGATGGCTATATAAACCAATTCTGGAGCCGCACAGTCTCCCACAGTCTTGACACATCCAAAGCCTTTACGGAAACGCTGATCCGATTACAATGAATTCACCCGATCACCCAACTGATGTAGTTTGTGTCTATTTTCAATCGTGTTTAATGAAGAAAGGTGCAAAACACACAACTCAATGGATCAATCGGTTCAGCGTTTCCGTAAAGGTCTTAAGGTCTTATGTATCTGATGGAAGACGACGAAACTGCAGAACACGTCTTATGCACGTGTCCGGTGATAGGCAAAATCAGACATGCTGTTTTCGGAGAGTCAGCTGTTCGACCCGAATACATAATGCATGGTTCCCCCATACTTATCTCCACCTTCATAAGAAGGGTTGGACTGATGGGGAAAATATAAACTCGGAGTGAGCCACAATCCACAATAGACCGTAGGTCACAGTGGAAGGGCTGTCATCAGACCACTCACAAAAAACCTAAAAACCTATGTATCTGATTTATCAGGAGGACTATAGGCGCCATAGACGGTAAAGATATGACACCTTTTTTCCTGTTTCTTTCCAAAATATTTCAACTTCAAAAATTGTCAAAATATAAAAATATTAGGTTACGTTTATTACTATGATGTTGGAGCGCTATAAATAGGGCGCTGTAACTATATACTTTACAGCAGGTGTTACGGAATACGAGTTAAGGCCTTCAATGTAAGTTTCAGTTATACATCGCGATATAAACTTACGCACTTTAAAATTTACAGTGATGTAAGGCGATTTACAGAATCGGCACATAAATCACAGAAATCAACTTGGCCGACAAAAATAATGGCAAATTGGGGCAGTCCGATACCCCCAAAGTGTCGGCCAAGTTGATTTCCGTGACTTAGACATAAAAATCAAACATTATTCGTAAAATTAGATTTACATGTATTAGGAACCATAGCTACGTCAGATCGACATGTTTGCGAGTCGCCTGCGCGCATACTTGCCATTTCCGAGAAAAGTCGTAGAGCAAAAAGTTGTAGGACTTGATGTAAGCAAACCACTCACAAAGTATGGGGTTTACATGTATAACTGAAAAAAAAGGTCCTTGGATGATTGATTAATATGACAATGTGAATGAATGAATTGTGCAAGGTGAATAGGTATGACAATGCGGAACCAGCATTAGGTTCAGTAATTGGTTGGTGTATTGGTTCATAGCCTGGATTGCGTGTATTTTTTTCGGCAGGGAGTGGGGACAAAAATTTGATTATATAGGAGAGTGTCGGTAAAAGTTATTCTGATTAGTTGGCCAAAATGTCCTAGAAAATGGAGGTCAATCGCCTGAGCAAGTACGCGAGCTAGCATACGAGCTTACTTGGAGAGGTATCGCTATTGGACTTGTGGAAGAGATGCGAAGTCAACTGATTATGGCGAGAACTAGAGGGAGCGGGCGATAGCCTGCATTATCCGTCTTATCCTTTTACCTTCCAAGTGGACGCTTGTGTCGTGACAGCCAAACTGGATGGGTTGACGAACGCCGTGGATGCATTCTCAGACACTACCAGAAGTGGGTCCTTTTCGAAACTTCAGTCGATGTTGAGTCATATACTAGGTCGACTGGATAATATGGCCTGCGCTACCCAGAATGAGGTTGGCCTAAGAGGTGTGCTAGTAGCACAGACATTGATGCTGATGGAGATCAAATGCACAACAAAGCGGATCAAGCACAAGGCAATCAGGGACTAGCGCCCCCAAATCTTACTGCTTCACAGGGAGACTTGCGATAGCTTCAGAGCAATGTTACGCATCAGGCGCAAACTAGCGAACTTACAGGCAATTAAGGTCATCTTCCCACCCACCATTAGGTCCCGTGCTCAGCTCGACTGTTATGGATCTGGGGCCTCCCGCAATGACGAGTAGCACTCCTAATCCTTATCAGACTGCCCGCTCCAGTGCTATTAAACCCATCTTTCCCCATAAGTGGAATATAAAATTTGGAGGAGATAGAAAAACGTCACTATAGATGTACTCTTGGTTCGGGAATTGACTTATTTGAGGGCCGAGCGTATGAATTTTACCAAGACTGCAGGCACGAAGTTCAGACTTGGGAGGAGTTAGTGGGTAAATTTAAGGAGAAATATCTGCCTGCATTCTACAGAGAGCGTTTCCTGGAAGAAATTAAGCGGAGGACCCAAGGGGTGGATGAATCCATCGGCACGTATATTGCTATCATGGCCAAGTACTTCCAGCGACTTCAGTCCCCTATCACACAGGAAGCTAAATTGACCATTTTGTTAAGGAATATCTCACCAGCGTACCGATCGCATATGGGAGCGCTAGATGTAATTTCGATAGCCCAATTGAAAGCTCTTTGTAGAAGGATAGAACAGAGAAACTTCTCAGTAGAATACGCCCCATGTCCTCGTAAGGTTTCACAGGAACCAAATTTGGCATATGTAGGCTTTGAACAACAAATCGAGGAGATCCATCTGACTGAACTGACAGCAACGGCTTTGGCACAGGACAAAGGAAAGTCGTCTGTTTCAATTGTAACAAGCCCGGCCACCGAGCTATCGGCTGCGCGGAGAAAAAGAGAGTCTTCTCTTATGGTTATAAAAGGGAAGGCGTTACAGAGAGGAATAGTTCTAGGTGTACCTAGAACTAGGGAAACGGTCACAGACCCTCCTAGGACGTCGGCCTAAGAGTGCGCTGAGAAACCTCTCTACCGACTACCGTCCAATATTAGACCACGCTAAAAATGACGAAACATCCTATTTACAGGTGGATATCTTGTGTCACAAGAACCTCGTTTTGCTGGATTCTGGGACAATCAGGACGTTTTTGGGAATAAAGAGTTGGAATATTGTCAAAGGGTTGCACCTCCCACACGGAGAAGAAATCGATATGCACGGTCGCCAATAGACAGAGAATGGAGAGTATCGGTACCATTGAATTACCAATAAGACTGCGTGATTGCTTAAAAATTATAGAAGTGATTGTACTACCGGATATGCCTCACTCATTGATCCTAGGATATTATTTTTGGATTGGGATGGGAATAGTGCCCAATTTACCGGATAATGCGTGGCACTTCGCCGAAAACCCGGACATAATTAGCACTCTGTACGAAAATCGGCTGTTGACAGTTTTGGATAATAGCGAGATGTTCCGACTGAAATGAATTGGTGACTAAATATAGATACATATTGGGAGATGATGTAATTGGTTATACCAATTTAGTAGAACATCGGATCGTAACGAAATGAGAGCCGATAAGACAACGCGCGTACAGGATTTCTCCAGTGTTGCAGAAAACCATTAAAGATGAAATCGGCGAGATGCTGAAATTTGTCATCGAGCCGTCTAGCAGCCCTTCAGCCTCACCGGTAATGCTGGTTCGGAAGAAAAATACCGACAAATACAGATTTTGTGTAGACTATAGAATGCTCAATGCCAATACTGACCGGGACATTTATCCTCTTCCCTTGGTCTTCGAGACATTGGATAAGCTCAAAGAAGCCCAGTATTTGTCTAGTATGGATATCAAGAGCGCGTATTGGCAAGGGCCTATGGAAGAGGCTCCCAAGCCATTGACGGCCTTTATTTGTGGATAAAGGGTTATATCAATTTAAAAGGATGTCTTTTGGGCTGCATAATGCCTCTGCTACGTGGCAAAGACTGATTGACCGGATCTTGTCCGACTTGACTCCGTATGTCTTTGTCTATTTAGACGATGTGGTCGTGGTTACCGGAATATTTCAGGAACATCTTTCTGTTCTGGAGGAAATATTAAGACGGTTGAAAGATGCTGGGATCACTATAAGTTGGACCAAATGCCAGCTCTGCCGTCCGGAAATGAAATATCTCGGGTATGTAGTGGACAGAAGGGGTCTGCGGGTCGATCCGGACAAGGTGAAGGCCATGTTGGAACTGCCGAGACCCAGGACCGTTACAGAAGTAAGACGACTGGTTGGTAGCTTTTCCTGGTATCGTGGTTTTGTGCCAGAATTTTCCACCATTTTCTCCCCGATAACGGCACTAACCAAGAAGGATCGAAAGTTCGTTTGGACAACCGAGTGTGAAAGAGCGTTTAAAAAATTGAAAGAACTGTTGGTGGCTGCGCCAATCTTAAGCTGTCCAGACTAACGCAGGGAATTCATAATACAGACAGATGCTTCGGGCTATGGTATGGGAGCTGTTCTGGTACAACCTCACTATGACGGAGACAAGACTATTTGTTATCTAAGCCGATCTATGACGAAACAAGAGCAACTATATACGACTTTCGAAAGAGAGATGTTGGCTCTTGTGAGGGCAAATCAAAAACTGAGACCGTATATAGAATCACTAATAATTACACATCACTATAGCCTGAAGTGGCTACTAAACCTGAAAGACCCCACGGGACCATCAAACTGCAGATGTATGACTTCAAGGTTCAAAATAGGCGAGGCAAGGACATGAAATTGCTGGACATGTTGTCTAGGATAGTACCAACCAATGATCGATAGTGTGGAGTATAATACTGTGAACATAGTTTCTGATAAATGGTACAATCGGATGATAAAAAGTGTGGAATCGTACCCTTTGAAATATATGAGTTGGCGTAGTAGAGATGGAAGAATTTATAAATATGTAAAACAAGAATATTCTAACGTCTTACCCTCTGAGGAACTGTGGAAGTTAGTGATACCCAAGGAGAAGCGCTACGTTATAGTCAGGAGCGCACATTATCCACCTATCGCGGGACATCTGGGTGTATATAAAACTTTTGCGAGGCTAGCCGGAAGATACTACTGGCCAAAGATACGAAAAGATGTAGCAACCTACTTTCGAAAGTGCCTGGTGTGTACAGCTTATAAAAGTGACTCCCGAGGAGGAAAGGATCAAATGGTGTCCTTTCCCAAACCATGGGAAGTAGTTTCTACAGATCTGATGGGTCCATTATCAAGAATAACAAATATATAAATATATATAAAGGGGAACTCTTATATCCTTGTAGTGGCTGATCACCTTTTTTTTTTCATTGATTTTTCTGCTTAGGAAGGCAACGTCCGCCACCATTATCAAGCGTATTGAAGAGGAAGTATTTTTGATATTTGGTGTTCCCAGAACCAGAACAGAAGATTATACGATAATGGTCCCCAATACAGAAGTAGTGAGTTTGAAAAGTTCTTGTTTAGGTGTGACATCAAATACAATGCCAACTACCACCCCAGGGTAAATTTCACGGAACGGCAAAATCGGACGATCAAGACCATGCTGGCGATGTATGTCAAGGATAGTCGCAGAACTTGGGATGCCGAAATCCATAAATTGAGCTGTGCACTGAGAACTGCGAGGCAGGAGACAACGAAGATGTCACCTTATTTTATTAACTTTGGTCGGAATATATGCCTATCAGGAGAAGACTACGCAAATGGTGACTTAGTCGGAGAAGAGGATGCGACGCAAGCTGCCGAAATTTCAAAGAATGAACTATTTAGGAAGATATATAGCGACGCCAAGAAACGTTTGGAAATTGCTACGGAACAGGGTGTTGCCAGATATAACTCAGGGAAACAGAGTCCGACTTATTCAGTTGGTGACACGGTGCGGCGGAGGAATTATGTTATTTCGGATGCGTCTCCAGCACTTCAGTTATAAACTATCACCAAAGTATTTATTTCCATTTAGAATACGGAGTAAAGTATCTCCTTGGACTTATGGATTAGTTGATGAGGATGGTAAGTTCCAGGGCGTCTGGCAGGCCAAGTTCCCGGGCGTCTGGCAGGCCAAGGGCCATAACCCTCGGGCAGGCGCGCTATCGGCCTTTTATGCCGCCTTTTTACTAATTCAAGGATTCCGAAAATATTGTGGATTTTATCATATTGTCCGTCTAGCTATGTTCAAATGACTATATGAGTAAACCTACTACGCACAATTTACGACCTTAGAGCGCTTGTTCAGATGTCCGTGAGTTCTTGAACTTGCAGGTGTTGAGTTTTCAGCATTCCATGCCGCCAGCGCGCCTAGTCATGTGAGTAAAATTACGAGGGGAATAGTACAAATATTATGAATATTATTTTTGTGTTTTTGCGAAATTAGTATAAAGGATTTCATTTAGTAGCCTAGAATTACAATTTATTTTATTTTTTTGCTCTATTTAAAAATAAATTTTGATATTTAGAATTATTTCGTATGATTTCCTGCTGGCGGCACGCAGTGCCGCAGCGCGCCCGCTAATGTGATTTTCAAACGCGCTCCTGCCTTAGGGTTAAGGAGGATTGTTGGTCATCGGATTAATAGTTGATAGAAATTCCCTGTGCGGACTACGGGAAGACCAAAAAGAATGAAGTTCGTAGGCATATATAGATTGCCTTAATCGTAAGAAGTAATGAGTGCGCGTGGTTTATTGTCCATGTGCTTGGACTGGGCGGTCATTAATTTTGAAGTTGGGGTGCGAAATTGTAAACCAGGCTAAAAATGCAAAATAAGGATAAAAATGGAGGAGGGACAGGGATAGAGTGTTGAAAATCGAAAGTCAGGATTCGGGTCTAGACAATTCGAATCGAATTTACAGGATCAGAATTAGCCATTCCGAAATTAGAAAATGCAAAGCCACAACAAGTGTTTTGTTTATTATTATTCACTTCATTAATTTTGTTTGAGAAACTCACCTTGAACTTGACGTTTTAAAGAAATTATCTGAGAAAAATTATAATTAATAAATTAATATATAAAAACAAATAATTAAATTTGTCCAAGCGTGTTAAAAATAATAATTAATGAGGAATAGTAGACTGTAAAAACGTTCTTAGCACAGGTTAGCTGGCGCTTGGAAGATATTTTCTATAAGCGAGCATTTCCTACTGAGTTTTTACTTTTAAATAATAATTATTCATTATGGAATTACGACCGCTTTTTACAGAATACGATTATGTATTTTTCAAATAATTAATTCGTTAGAACAACATAAATCTCATAATTAATTACCCGAGAAACGGCTTTCTTCTGAAATAACAAAAACCCGTTTCTAAACTAGAAATTTATCTTTTTACGTTTTTAATAATCAACATTAATAATTGTTCATCATCAGAGGCATCAGCATCGGAGGCGCGGGTCTACAACCTGCAGGAAACTGCTGCTTCACAATGGAGTAGAAAATCTGGTTTCATTGAAAAATGTCTGCCTATTATTATGCTCCTCGATAATTGCCAAGAAGTATTTATTAATGTTTTATAACTGGTTATGGAAAAACAAAAGAGCGACGCGGCGCGGTACTTAAAATTATTTACGGATCGTAATCTATTAGTAAAATGACATCTCAAATAAAAACCAACAGATTGTAATTGATTTTGTTTCCTGTTTTTCCCCGATCCGAGCGTGAGAACGCTTTGTTCATTATAGTCTTTGGCATTCGTTTTTGATGGTGACCATTATTACTATTAATGTCCTTTTTTCGTCTACCTTTATTTACGTCATTTAACTTTTTAAAATTAAAGAAGAGTTGACCTATACAGGTATTTGTTTGTCGAGGCCACTCTTAGTTGTTATAACACATGTCGCTTTTTTTCGAGAAACCAACTGCGGTGCCAATAATGAAGGTACGAGCAAAAATAACTGTGAAAGCAAAAACCACCGAAACAATCGCTAAAAACTGCCCAATCGACATCTAAGTATACCAGGTAACGCATTTTAATGTTAATGTTACCAATTAAATAACTTCTTAATTAAGTGCTTTAACAACTTGTCACACCAGAATAAATTCCAGTCAGAGCTCCAACGGGCCAGTTGGGTATTTTAAAATTTTGATTAAAGATTTACCGTTAACGTATTGTACTTTTTCTCGTTTATTGGGTTACCATTTTATTTTTATGGTGATGGTCTTAATTAACTGTTATTGTTTCTGTTCCCATATCCGATTTTGGTTGAGTGACCACTTACGAGAGTCGTTTTCGTTTTCTAATTTATAAACAGCTCTAGAAGATAGTCTAATTTGAATTTTCGAGATAATTAAACGCCTTTTAAATCGATGTTACTATATTTTAAATAACCATTCAACTTATTTATTATGTTAATAAAAAACGTGTAAGCCTCTTAGGAAACATAATATCTACTTTTGATAACTTATCTAACAATCATTAAAAAAAGCAATTTCCTACAAGTAAGAATGTAGATAGGTACCCTTATTGAAAACTTTTCAGACTATTTTCTTGAATGTTTCTATAGGTATTTGAATAATAATATGTTTACCTAAGTTTTTTTTTCGTTAGATTAAATAATATGGGTGTCAAATGGCCGAAAGTGCCAATAAATTAATCTGCGTTCGGTAAGAAATATTTAAATGCCGTTTTTTTTACGAGAACGACATAAGAATTTTATTACTTGGTTTAATGGGCCATTAGCCGGCAACCGGACTGGTGAAAGTTGGAATTGTTTTCCGAACAATAAACATTCATCAATCTTTAATTGGAATAGGTAAATAGCTCGGTATGGACAATGCATTGCCATAAAGACTGCCTTATAAACATTCTGATAGACTTGCTCTAACTTCTTTTGTCTTTACGATTGTTTTCTGTTCTGGTGACGGCTGATGTACAGCTATAGCGGGAAAATTGTTTCGATTCTTTCAGGCCAATTAGAAGAACGTGCCGGTCGGTTTATGCCTTTTTTTATTCGCTATTATTTAATTCCAGAACACACCGGAAAATCACTTTCTGTGCAAATTTTATTGCTAAACTTTATTTTTTTCTTAAAGAACATCTATCGACTTTGAGACTTTTAATACTCAGAATCTATAGTGGGCACGTTAATGTACCTTTCACTTTGTAGTTATGGAAAAGCCACTGTGCACAGGTGTTTGTCGAGTTGATTTACGTTTATTGATTATTGTATCATTTCAACTTCCATTACTCTTCTTTAAACGCTTGAAGATTTCTCATATCAGTATCATCGTCATAAGCATACCTACCTTAAGGTGTTTATACACTCTCCTTTAACTTTAATGCCAGTGTCAACATCTTGTTGAAATATTTGTAGCTAAATAAATATTATAGAGTAGTGAGTCACCACAGTCTTTACCTTGGGTGGGTTCATTTTTTAAAATTTTCATATTGCTCCTATAATGGAAGACATAGTTTGTACTAATTGTACTACCTAAGCGGTACCATGAGCGGAAGAAATTAGATGACCCCCCGTTTGAACACGTTAATGTTAAATCGTTCAAGAAATGAAGTAAACTGAAAAAAGAGTTTATTTTAATGTAATAAAAATGGAGTTTATTCAACAACATATTTGTTTCCTATATGCGAAACAAATGTTTATTTGAAAATTCGTCAATATTTATTTAACCTCTTGCTGGAACTTTTACTTTGACTAAACAAATAATTATTTAATTGAAATGAACCGGTTTTTGAAGCAATGGCATGATTTACTTAATTGAGATAACTTTTTTATTACATAACTAGCATTAATTTTGAAATAAATACCTTATTTATTTGGTTTGAATTAAAAGAAATATAGCTGAATAAACGCAGTTTTCTAACAAATTCATGATTTATTTGGTTGAAATATTCTTTGCTTAACGCAACAAGCCGACTTATTAGATTTGAATTAATATTTATTAATTCTGAACATCCACATCCCCTGGTGTTTTTGCATGCACACAATATATTGCATCTCGAGTCTTAGCTATGGATGGCTTCCACTGTTTCTTGTTTTTCAATCTAGTTCTTGCCTTGGATGGAAGGAGACTTGACAAGAGGCATAGTTTTAGAGAGTTGAAATCTGGAAAAAAAAATCCTAATTATAGTATATTGCATTACCTATTCAATTGCTGACTATTCTACGATTTATCCACTAAATTTTTATATAAAATAAAAAGTTTAGTATATAAATTCAGTTTAGCCTGGATTATAAAAAGAGAAGGAGATTCAGGGTGTTAAATTTGGAATACTTTTTTATCTTATAAAGAAAAAACTCTGTATTATGTTTCCATACCTGTTGTTATTTTTTTAAGAGTGTAGCGATGTCTGTTGAGTTCAAACTGCCATGTTTTAAATAAAATACTTTGTCAAATAAATTGTCAAATTGTTCTTGCAGTGGCAAATTAGCAGATTTGTGAATTTGTTCAAAATCATAGGACATCTGGAAAAAAGAAATGTTCATTTAATATACTAGAATTTCACTATAAAATTAATAGGTAGGTACAAACTCACCAGTTCATATGCTAGCTGCGTTTTTAGTACAGGCCAGTCATCCAAGTATTTTTCTATTTTCGTATTTGTTATCAATTTCCTCACAGAAAACGATTGCCTCCAATGATCTAAAACCTCTGCTGGTGGTAAATCTTTACAAGTGAAACGTGGAACGCAGGTGTAAGGTGTGACTAGTGGTATTACTACTCATACCATGAATACGATGAAGATGAAAAGCGATCCACACCTGCCGCAAGGCGTCTCGGCGAATCAAAAGCAAATCCGCATTGCAAACACAAAACTAATTATTCTGAATAAATATTTATTTTAAAGCAATAATTCTCAACTGCACTTTGTTTGATTCAAGAAAGGCATAGACGAAGCAAATAATAATTATTGAAAAAAGAGCAAGTGACTCATTTTTTTTTTTCGAAAACCGTAGAATATTGCAACCAAATGATATTTATTCAATGAAAACAACATTTATTTGGTTCAAAGTACCAGAATCATGGATACGAGATCTGTTTCACGTGAAAGTTTCTTTCTTCGAATCAAACAAATAAAAATCAAATAAATCTGATAAATTATTCAAATACTTCAGTTTCTTCCAATTTAATAAAGTGTGTTAAACATAAATATATTTCGTTTAGTTCAAATCAAGGAAAATCAAATAAATATTTATTAGATATATTCTAAGAAAATTTTTTCAGTGTAGGAGCAAGGCAGTGGAGCACGGCCGTTCCTGACAAGCGTGCAGTGCGTGCATGCACGCAGGCGCAAAATTTTAGGGGCGCAAACCGCACAAAATCGACGATCATCCAATATTCTTTATTACAAATTAAAAAAACAAAATTTGTCCCCGTCACCAAGGACCTGCTTGCGCCCCAGTTTGTGGGCGCAATTGACCTAAGAGAGCTTAATTGTAATAAAAACAAGTTAGAAAGTAATAAAAGATGACATGCGCGCGCAACTCGTGGGCTGTAGTGTAGCCAGATTGTATTGTTGCGGAACAAATGTAGACAATAAAAATCGAACATTATAACATTAAAGAAGTGATAAACTATCAAGTGTTTAACAACGCCTTGGATCAGACAAAAGAAGAGCTTTGTATGGTAACATCGTTTGCATTTTTTTTTTTTTAATGTTTTATCCGGCAACATCACACAATAAAATTGCAAGGGAATATGTGAAGTATAATCTAACATAACTTTAAACGACACTGCGGTGAAGTCATACGTAAAGTATTAGTTTGCTCTTTGTCAAATTACACGTTACAAAGAAAGAAGGAACGATTAATTCTGAACTGGCCCCTGAATAAAAATATGATGCTATCCCGTAACAAACTCGCTTCTCATTGGACACTCACCTGGAACCCACGAGTTGCGCGCGCAGTCAAGGTAAAAAAAGATAAGTCAATTTGGGTTCTTTGGGACATTCTGTAGTACGAAATCATCCTATCATTCAAGTCAACACCTACCATGGCTCTATTTTAAGCAGTGATACAGGTTGGTCGAAGTATTGTGATATACCATCGTCACCAAAAGTAACTGGGACAGCATCATATTAGCTCTTCTACTATTATATGATTTTTAGTGTCAAATATTTGTCAAACTATGAATCAAATACCCTGAAATGAATGACGTTAGAATTAGTCCAGTAGATTAATATGAATTATTTTTGTCCCAGATACTTTTGGTGACGATGGTACCTTCCTGATTTCTTGTCCCAGCGTTGAACATCTGTAACTGGCAAACTACCTTCTAATGAGGACAACATCAACACCGATCTATTGTCTATCCATTTGGTAATTGGGAGCCGTCCATCTTTCCTCTCTATTTCTTGAAAACTACCTCTTCCATCTTTCATAAGATCTTTGTCAGGACGAATTAGGTTTTTTGCCGAATAAGGTACTTTTTTATAGTTCCGACTCCGTGAATACGTCGATCTTCCAAATAATCAAGAAGGGGATAGGAAGTAAAATATCTGTCCATCAAAAAACCACTTCCTGGAGCTACATTTTCAGTTTTCCCGAAAATTGAATCATTTGCTCATCCTCACTAAGTTCTTTTCTATGTGGAAGCATAGAACATTTTCTTTTGATTGCATCAATAATTGGTTGAACCTTCCATAACCTATTGTTTTTCTTAGTCTCATCAGTAACTTCAAGATTATTTACCAAATGCGTGTTATTACGAAGCTTGAAAATGCTATTGCGAGAAAGTGTTGCTACTGTGGGAATTTGTAAAGTTTTTTTGTGCTACATTCGAACTCTTGGCATATTTAAGCAACCCATTAGAATACAGGAGCCAACTAACTTTTTGTAATCCGAATCAGTGGCTCGGAGTTGTGGTAAATTATCCTGCAAATACTCGAATATTGCTTTGGTTTATAACCAATTTCCAAAATTCATCGTCTAGGTACTGGCAAAAATACCTTAGAGAGGACCAATTCCTTCTCTCTCTCTGACAGTCCATTCTTGATCCATAGCTTCGTCAATATCGGGTTGGAAAATTCTGCTTTCCCATTTCATTTTCTTTCTGTCGGCAGGTGAGTTGTGCCTCGTAATTTCTTTTCTTATTTTTGACAACGGAATGTTATCGTGAATTCGTTCTCTCGTTCAATAATGTCAATGGGATCTTGACAAATCTTGGATATCAGGAGTCTGCACTACGCTTTCGTTCAAATTGATGCCATCATCTTCATCGAAGTCTAATTCGTTCTCATGATCATCGGCGTCACATTCGCTTTCAAAGCCGGGTCTGGAAAGTCTACTGAATTTTGAATAGGTCATCCTCGAATAGTTCTACTAGATACAGAAATGCTATAGTAGGTGAAAAACCTTAAATTTTTAGCTTGGGTCACGATAATTTGCTTGGGTGGCCCCAATGCCTATTTTTTTACATCATTTATGATTTTCAAATTAACTGGCGATGTAATGAACGCGATAAAGATGTTTATTTACGACTAATGTATAATGTGCGTATTATATTTGTGATTTTGGCAGTATAATGACATATTTTATTCCCCCAGGGAATAATAACGAGTAGCGGGATTAATGGTCATTATTCCTCAAAAGTGTCAGTGTCAAACGTGTAGTGCTTGTGGATTTCTATTGAGAATTATGAGACGGATAAAATTTGTTCATTGAAAATCTCAAATAAATTAATTTGTCGTAAATAAAGTAGAGTATACTACTCGCAATAACGGCTATTATTCCCTCGGAATGTTACTCCCTCGCCGCTAACGCGGCTCAGTTCGTAATAATCCTCGGGAATAATAGCTATCATTATTGACTCGTGGTATAATCTACTATTATTTCCTACTTAACTATTATAACCATATAATACCTTGTTTACGATAATCATAAATAGGGTCTTAACTCCCAAGGGAGTTGAAGGATTTCATGACTCCCGCGCGGGAGTTAAGGATATCATAACTCCCAAGGGAGTTAAGGATTTCTATAAGTCCCGCTTTTACCTTGAATAGGTAAAACTTTGAGAAAAAATAGAAATTATGGTTTATTCCTTTATAAAAATGGACAAAATACAGTAAATTCAGTAGGAAGTAAAATTTTCTATGTACCACGAGCATTATCAGGTGTTAATATTCACGGGCAATTGGTATACCTCGGGCCAAATGTCCTCGGGACACAAACTTTGCCCTGGGGTATTAACATCCTCATAATTCCA
Organism: Ceutorhynchus assimilis; assembly: GCA_917834065.1. Lineage (NCBI taxonomy): Eukaryota > Metazoa > Arthropoda > Insecta > Coleoptera > Curculionidae > Ceutorhynchus > Ceutorhynchus assimilis. The sequence goes on from OU892287.1 coordinate 27,159,592, forward strand.
TTGATACATAAATAACTATAATAATATATATTTTTTTTTTTTAGATAAGCAGAAACAACATCGCGATACACGTTGTTTCTGCTTAGTTGAAGTAAATCCCACGACGTTATTCGAAAAAGTTCCTTGTTTCCTTATACGCGATCCTGTCTTTTATCGTGGGGAGCTCTTTTGCTACAGAAAGGATGATCTCGAATCAACAATCACAAAGGTTTATTGATAAAGTGTTTTCATTCGGGTTTAATAGCCGTCGCCGTAGCACGCGTGTCTAGCATCTTCAGAGATTCTGGTAGCAGACTGACGCGTTCCCGACCGTAAGTTGTATTTATGTGTGATTGGTTGTGGTGGGGGAGGGGCGGGTCTCCGCAGCACGTGGCTAATCTGAACTTTCTCTGTACTCAATGGAATCTTTGTTGCGTTTTTGGGTATCGGGTTCCAAATTTGGTTGAGTTTTAGTGTTTCTTCTTTCGTGTTGAAGTTATCCGTATGTTTGTGGTTTTCTATAGCTTCATTCACAAGACGATTCTGGTATCCGGAAGTCGGTGGAAGAAGCTCGACCTCACCAAATAGTATATCGTGATTCCCTTCATTAAGCGCATGCTCCGCTACTGCCGATTTTTCGGATTGTCCTAGTCTGCAGTTTCTTTTGTGCTCGTTGATACGCTGTGTGGTTTTGTTTTTTTCCGGATTTCCTTATGAGTACATCTAAGAAGGCGATTTCTTGGTTTTTCTACTTTTCCATGGTAAATTGTATGCTAGAATGTTGCGCGTCCAGGTGGCCTAGGAACTGGTTGAGCTTCCCTTTCCCGCGAACCCAAACCACAATGGTATTATCTACGTATCGAAGCTATACCGTTGGTTTGTGGTCAAAAGATTCAATAGCTTTCCTCTCGAAATCCTCCATAAAGAAGTTGGCTATGACCGGGCTGAGCGAACTTCCCATAGTTACACCATCCGCTTGCTCGTAGAAAACGCCGTTCCACAGGAAGTAACTACCAGTGAGACATGTCCCGAAAAGCTCAACTATGTCAATGGGAAAGGTACTTGATATCAAGTCAAGAGATTCCGTCAATGGCACTTTTGTGAATAGAGACACGACATCAAAGCTGACCAGGATATCCTTAGGTTGGAGAATAATATTCATCTACAGGTCATCTACCCTAACAGACATGGTTAAGAAAGGCATAATAAAAACAGAAGCGCTTCCACCACGACTCTACGGCCTACCCAAAATTCACAAACCTGAATTCCCACTAAAGGTACGGTTTGTTAGGGCAGTGCGCGACGCACAACTAACATTCTGTCGAACGCCGGGCACGTCTGCTAAAATCAACCGAGTGTAAATACTATAGACTGGTTTCTTGGCTTTGCGCAGGTGAGCGCGACGTAAAGTATCAGCAGTCTGTCAATGTCGTGCTGAATAGATTCTGCCGACGTTTACGTTGTGAGTTGTACGTTGCGCACTGTCCTAAGAAACCGTACCTTAAGACCCATAGTGAGTGCAGCTGGAGCACCAACGTACAAACTAGCGAAACATCTTGCATCGCTCCTTCAACCGCATGTAGGAAAAACTAGGTCTCACGTCAAGGACTCCACTCACTTCGTCCAGAAAGTTAAGAATATTATTCTCCAACATTTTTTTTTGAAACATCGGAGCGGTTGGAAAAAAGAGCAGCATATATCGTGCCTGGCGTAGACACACTTCTTCCTTTCTTCTTTAGTTTAGTTAACACTAATTTCATTGTAGTATCGTCAAATGAAAAATCAGATCTCTTTTCCAAACAATTTGAAGATGCAGGACAATAGCAAAGCGCCACCGGCACTGCCACATATTGGTTTTTATTTGGACATCATTGTATAGACCAGAAACTAGTAGGAAATTTCATCTGCAACTTGACACTGGGAAATCTTGTGGTTCCGAGGATATTATATCAATTAACCTCAAAACTTGCGCACAAAAATTGGTTTCAGCTGTTTGCAAACTGTTTTCACTCTCTAACAATACATGTGGAAGCGTTTTCCCGTCTAGCTGGAAATATGCCAGAGTGGAACCAATCCCGAAAATGGCCAAGAACACTCTACCTAGCAGTTATCGTTCCATCTCACTTATATCCGTACTTTCGAAAGTCAATCTGAAACTGGTTAAATACCTTGAAGCCAATAAGCTCATCTCTGAGAAACCGTACGGGTTCCTTTCTAAAAGATCAACAGGGGATCTCAGGGATCTGCTGGTGTGCGTCAGACATATTCGGAATTCGACTCTCGAAAAATATGGCGAATCTAGAATTGTAGTATCAGACATATTCAAGGCTTTTGATCAGGTGTGGCACAGAGGACTTCTCAGCAAACTTCCCTCGTGTGGTCTTCCGAACGAAGTAGGTAATTGCATGTTGTGGTCGATGGGGTGTCTTCTGATACACTGAATGCCAGCTTTCCAAAAGGCTCAATTCTGTCCCCAACACTGTTTCTCATTTTTATAAATGATTTTTTAACATGGTCATGGTCATATAGGGAAAACTTCCTCGAGGGCCAAGCCACGTCGCCTGTATATTGATGACACTGAAAAAAATCTTTGTATTTGTTATTCCATATATCTGCAGAGATTCAATAAGGAGCACTGAAAAAAAGAACCTTGTTGTCAAGAGATAGGTTGATTTCCCGGAAATTAATTTTTCTTGGCAAAGTTCAAGATCGATATAACAAGGTTCTTTTATTTACAGTTTTACTAAATTATTGGCGCTAAAAAGAGTATTTGAATATATTTACTCACACCAAAAATATCAAAATGTTTCTCAGAGAGCCACCTTGGATAAAGACCATTAAAAATACATAGAACGTCACCTACGGAACGGTGACGCGGCTTGCGTGAAACACTATGCGTCACCTATATAAAGGTGACAAGCCCCCTGGGAAACATATCTGTCACCTATATGTCGGTGACGTGGCACGCAATGTGTATGTGACAATAATACCAATATATAGTATTTTTAATGCCCATTTAGAATAACCCCATCCTTATTTATCAGTCACGAATCAGATGAAACAAAAAATTCCCAACAAAAACGAACGTCGATTACTAATACGTCAATTTCATGTACAAATAGGAAATTCCTAACCTAATTTTATTTGTGTGTTCAAGGAGCGATATACGTTTGGTCACTAGAACGACTGGTACTTCTAAATAGGTATTAAAAATTCTATATAGTTTTGCGGTCGATAGTAGCTTGAAGACATCTTTCTCTTCTGACAAACCGCTTACTCCAGCCACTTCTATACGCATCGCTCAAAAACAGCTTCACTCTTTCAACAGTGATCTTGACATCATTGCAAACTGGGGACTCAAGAACTTAGTAAAATTCAAAGCTTCCAAAACTCAAGCAACAGTAATCTCAAATAAGAAATCTTCCACCGATGACAACCTCGTTTCAAGGATGTCGGGACAAAAACTTCACATCAATCCCTCAGTATCTCTTCTTGGGGTGACCGCGTCGACCAACTCGTCTTAGCATGTCGACCATGTATCTTCGATCGCCAAAACCGTTTCTCGAAAATTAGGTTTTTGGTTTCGTGCAAAAAACTTCTTTACTTCTGAATAACTTATTCTCCTTTATAAAGCTCAAATCAGAACATGTGTGATAAGTGAATTTTGTATAAAGTCAATTTGTTTAATAAAAGTTGTTAGTCTTCGTGAAGTGAGGAATCCTTGACAATAGATTTAGAATTTTAATCTATATATCAAAGCTCCAGAGCCTACTAAACACTTGAGGTTTATTTGACCTCACATAAGTCTCACAATGGTCCAAAAAGTTAATTAGCCGTAACCAGCTTAATTAAAAAAAAAAAACAATTATGCCTTGGTAACAATATAAAGATTTTATCACGGAGGCGATACGATGATTTCAGCAATCGACATGCCCTCATGCAGACCGCCGTACATGCTCGCCACACCGAAAAAAAAATGCGGGACGAATTTACGGAAACTCATAAGCGCTGACAAAATAAGAAAAACCCAAGTTGCAATCAACGGCCAGTAAAACAATGGAGCGCGAATACAGAATCGCTATGGGAGTGTTTATTAATACCGGGGTCAAAGAAGCTAGCTAAAGCATCAAGCCACCAGTGGGACAATATCACGAATTGGATTCGTGGGAAGTATGATCTGGGTAAGGTAAATAATTAAATATTTTTTTAGTTCCTATCTTATATCTTTATTCTTTCATAACATTTTTAATTTTTCCTAAACGCAAATTCCATGGTAGGAAAGTTGTGATGAATTTCTTAAAAACAAAGCACTTGGTCGATATATTCACTGTAGCACGGTTCCTATGTTGGTGAGGCGTTATGGTAATCTAGAGGTCCTGGGTTCAAGTCCAAGTCGATTCTGATTTTTCGTCCACTTTCGGTAACCGTCGAATTGCATTAGGTACTTATATTTAAATAGTGGACGAAAGACATGACCAATCGGGTAGAAATGGATCGAGGGCTTTAGTAGCTCTATTGTATAACGGAATTTTTGAGAAATTACCTCTCACACATGCATACGGCTCGTCAGCATCAGTTCGGAGGCTTCTCAGTTGATACGTCTTTCTCTATCCAGCCCTATTAAGTTGACTGAGACACAGCTAAGAAATTCGATGATAGGTGTGTAAACAAATTAGGCTATCTGTGACTCACATAAGGTACTTTCTCACGTCTTATATTCGGGATCATTACTAAATTAAAATTAAATGGCCATAAGATGCTCGTACATGTAGACACTTTACGGTTAAAGGTACCTGAGTTCAAACTGACTCCTGGGTCAAACTTAAGTGAAACCAAGGTAAATTTTAGGTGGTATCTAGGTGAAACTTCGGTTGTATTGTTCCTCGATTTTTATCTGACACTTCCGTATGAGGAGCGAGGGGGTGAAGTATATGGCAAAAACAGGTGTGACGTCAGGTTACCATTGGCGTTCTAATGTAGGGTGCCACCAGCTCACATTCCTTCCGAGTATCAGATTAAAATCGAGGGACTTTACCAATGACATTGTACCTAAGTTTTACCAGGTACCATCCACCTGGAAAAAACTTGGTAGGTATCCGAGTATATAAAATTGTCCATGTCAGACTCCAGATGGAGCTGAAAGGTTTGGAAAATCTCTTACGTATAATCAGCAAACTCCAGATCTTGCTGGAAAGTTGTTACTTCTAAAGTAAGGCTGGAACTTATTCCTGAATGGAAGAGGAATAGGTAAATTTGTTGTAGGTGACGCATTCTGATGATAATATCCAAACTTAACTAACTGGACAAGCTCCAGACAAATTTCCAAAGACATAATTTAGCAAGACCTATCCTTCACGACCAAAATAAACTTGGGAGCAAATCCCAAGGCAGGAGATTTATTCACCATGTTACAAACCCGAAAAGAAAATGACAGAAACACCTTGCTAATCAAAACGACACCGGAAAAAAGGAACAAAATGACAGCAATTTCAAGAACAGAAACAGATATTTATCCCAAAGAAAACTTGTTTACATCTATGAACTAATTGCCCTGATTTTTCTTCTCCGCTTTATGCATCCTACACTTTAAAGCACCTCAAATCAGCAGCTGATGAGTATGACTGAAATTCGAAGTTATTCAAGAACAATTCAAAGGATATTTTGAAAACGTAAACATTGTAGGCATCTAACCTACAATATTCTTGCAATAAAAGGCTTGAAGTGAATGGTTGTTTGTTAATTAGAGCGGTTGTCGAGTACAACAGGTTAGATAACTCAACTTGTACTAGATAGACTCTCCTGCAAGGTCAGGATGTATTCAGATAGAAATCATCAGGCTCGCAATCCATCAAAAACAAACCTATCCAAATCAACTATTCAGTACACAATAAATGGGCTATAGAAATACGACATAATAAGTAGGTATGAATGAGAAAATATTAGTTCACTTTCTCCTTTATGCTTGGGCCACCCATTTTGATTATTCTTTTCGCTTCATTATACGTAGGTGGTTTTGTCCACTTTTCTGCCCAAAAAAAAGTTACTGATTCTATGGTTTTATGAGATAATAAAATCAATAGTTTTGTCTAATAATGGAAGAAGTTAATCCACTGTTCATAGTGTGTATTAATAATGCGGAATGTCCGAGGATAAGCGTCTCGCGCATCCACTAATTGTGTTCGCGTATAATTACATATTCGTGGGTTATAATTAACCCGGGCAGAGAGAAGTCAATGATCCATGCAAACCGTTGTCAGCCCGTTCAAAACTTCTAATGCATGCTACTCCACGCGCGGGCATGCAAAAACACACCCCCTTTGTAATTAAATCTTCCGCAAAAGAAAATTAAATTTTGAAACCTTTTGCCTGTGTTCGCGGTTTATTTCATTTAACGCAGGCTTTGCTCGAAAAGAAAAGCTTTTAATTTATTATTGAACTCCATTTATCAGAAATCGAAATTGGAACTCGGTAGCGGCATTTTCTTGCACCGTCACTTTTGTGTGCAAAAATTAAGACATAAATAACGATTTTTTAAATACGCGACCGAGCTTTAAGCCTCCTGCTAATTTCGGCGGTAATTACAGAGCATCCCGGCAATAAATTGTAACAAAAGATAATTAAAGATTTTATCTGATGTAAGGCCGGGGAGTCTTCTTAAACTGTTTTACTGATAAGGATAAATTAAGAATGAAAAAATATAAGTTCAAAATATGAATTATATACTGGTAGCTGGATGGTGTTTAATAGCTTCAAAAGGCTTAAACATTGTCATGTGTTAAACATGTCTTGTAAAATGCATACATATTTTCCCTATTCAGAAATTTATGTTTCCAATTTACTTTTTTATAGTCTCAGCATGGACATATTTTGAAATATCCAATTTAAAAGTTGTCTGAATTTAAGGCGTAATTGCGCCTATAAAAAGACAACAACACACCAGCATCCAGCGAAAGCCAAAAGAGCATTTAATAAATTCTTCCAAGTTAACAATAACAAGATTGGATCAAATAAAATCGATAAAATACATTGTCCGGCCAAGTTATGGTGCGGGCCCAATAATGGTTGTTGGCTCGTTTAAGGAAATACGACCGACGTGGCCATAACAATGCTCATTGTTGAGACGACGAGAAAATGTAAATGGCCTGACAGTCAATCTAAGTTTTAGACCGGTCGAATATATTGAAAATGGTTTAAAAACTTGTGGAAAATAAAAAATGAACGGTTAGGTTTACGAGTATAGAATTAGGAGAACGAACATAATAATATAGTATTTTCTCTTCTTAATCAACTGCATTTGGATAATTAATTGCGTGAATGCATTTTTCAAAACAAATTCCATAGTGCCAAGTGGGCTTTCACGTTGCAACTTGCGTCTTCCATGTTTAAATCCATACCAAAGTCACACACTGCGAACTCATTTATCAGCAGTCCTCTGTTGGTAATCTTCTTCTTCTTTGTCAACCTCTATCCAACCACGCCTGGATGCACTCCTAATTTTTTCCATCTTTCTCTATCCGCCAATCTTATCCACTGTAGGCCTGGCCAATGTCCATGTCGTCCACCGATCTTTTTTGCGATCTTTCTGTGCTTCTTGATTTCTCCCTTGGTCTCCATTCCAGGATTCTCCGTGTCCATCTGTCGTCATCATCTCTGGCTGGCTGGCTGGCTGGCCACATAAGCCCATCGCGAATTCATCTTTGACCTTCTCCACAATGTCTCTGACTTTCTTTATGCTTTTGGTAATGATATATTAAAACAGTCGCCTTTGAGATGTCATCGGAAGAAGACAATGGGTCTGTTCCAACCGACATGAGAACCGGTCGATCAATTCATTTGCCAATTAGGATAAACGTCCAACTTATTGAAAAATAGGTGAGCAACTGGAAATTTTCGTTCTAGAACGATTCTGATGTCGGGTCGGAACAGACCTAATATTGTGTCCTTAGATGAACTGACACATTTTGCAGGTAAATATTTCGAAAACGGGAAAAGATAACGAGATGCGGTTTGTTCTGGGAGAATAAGGATTTTTTGAAGTTTTTTTTCACATTATTGCTGAATCCTTGAATTTGCATAAATTTGGTTTTACAGACATGCGATTTTTTGAAATAAAATAACTGCCTTATTCTTAATGAAACCCCCTGTATATTTTTTCATCGTCAGAAAGCCTGATTTTTCTACTTTACAAAAATGTATAATTTTTTTCAATTATCTTGAACTTGCATCGTGAAAATTGAACTTTGTCGAAGAGAATACCATCGACTAATCAAAAAATAATTCAGAAGCAATTTGTGTTTTATACTTTTATTAAATAATTAGCGCATAGTTAACTAATAATACAAGTATTAAACACAAATAAGTGCATATAAAACACAAATTAATTTTTAAATATATTTTTTTTTTGGCAGTCGATGGTACACTTTTCAACAAAGTGCAATTTTACGATTCAATTTCATGATAATTGAAAAAAATTATACATTTTTGTGAAGTGGAAAAGTCACGCTTTCTGACGATGACAAAATATAGCGGGTGTTTCATCAAGAATAAGGCAGTATGTAATTATTTCAAAAAATCGAATTAGTCAATACCATGGAAATAAACTTTAAAAAATCCTTATTCTTCCAGAACAAACCCCATCCCGTTATCTTTTCTCGTTTCCGAGATATTCACCTGTAAAATGTGTCAGTTTATCTAAGGACACCCTGTACTCTGGATTCATCCGTACTTACGATATAACGCTAATGCACATAGCACGTACGTTTCTTGTATCCCAGCAACTACAAGTACAAGTCAAAAATGTATATTAACAACGTGTGCGCGCCTTGCAAATACATCGCAAACTATCAAAATATAGGACATGTTTCAATTCCGAATCGCACGTTATATTTCTAGAGGTTCTATAATAAGTAGCATGCTTCTTGCTTTCTAGCAGCAAGTCGAACGTCGCATGCTACTTTGATGTGAATGCCCACTAAAGAACAAGCAGGCTATAGAAAGAGCTACAGGACTATAGAACATCTTCACACAATAAGAATACTAAATGATAATACCACCGAATATAACACATTACAACATGGCTAGCATTAGCATTAATCGATTTTGTATAGGAAAGCCTTCGATACTGTCGAATTCAGGGCGATAGAAAGAGCTATGAGAAATGAACGAATAGATCAGAGATATACATAATAACCATAATCACAAATATACAAGAAACAACAAAAGTGTAAAATTGAGAATGCACGAAGATGCAAACGAACTAACGAAGTGCAGATCAAACGAGGCGTAAGACAAAGCGATATATCACCTGAGCTGCTCACCCTAATCCTCGAAGATATGTTTAAGGAACTACATTGGGTAAATAGAGGGATCAATATATCTGCAGAAAACCCCAATAACTTAAGATTCGCTGACGACATCGTAATATTCGCCTCGAACGAAACAGGCTTAGGAATCATGCTGGAAGAATAACTTCAAGAAGCCAAGAAAATCGGATTAGAAATGAACATATCAAAAACAGAGTTTATGACAAATGAGCAAACAGTTAGAGAGATTTTTTCAGGTAATGACCAACGTGAATACAGGAACACAACGGTCCTGTTTGGGAATCGACCCACTGAGCAGTGGACCCAGACTTCCCGTGCCAATCCTTGACGCGTTTCGTCCTTGTTAGGACTCATCAGAAGGACATAGGCTGAAGCTCCCTGTCCAAGCAAAATTGAGCTTCAGCCTATGTCCTTCTGATGAGTCCTAACAAGGACGAAACGCGTCAAGGATTGGCACGGGAAGTCTGGGTCCACTGCTCAGTGGGTCGATTCCCAAACAGGACCGTTGTGTTCCTGTATTCACGTTGGTCATTACCTGAAAAAATCTCTCTAACAATTTTCATTGCCAACGAAAGCTCAGACCAATCAGTGTAGTTCAACGCCGGTAGGGGTATTTGCCCTCGGAGTAGTTGTTTCTGACTGGTCAACGAAGTTCAAATGAGCAAACAGATAGGGTTACAATAATACAAGAAAACCAACAGGTAGAAAAAGTAAACGCCTACAAGGATCTAAGCGAGGAAATAAAGCTTGGCAAACTCAATCAAGGCTTGAAATTAATAACAGAATGCGACTGGGATGAGCTGCGTATGGTGAAATGCGACACATATTCCGGTCCAAATTGAAGCTGGAAACTAAAGTCAACAACGAATATATTCTGCCAGTAGTTGCCTATGGAAGCGAAACATGGATCCTTATAAAGAAAATCCCAATGAGCTGCAAGTATATTAGAAAGCACCGGCACGTTGGTACTTGGTGATAGAAAACGCAAGTCGCTTTACGCAGACCAATAACTTCAATGCTTAAAAAGTTGGGGCACCAAAAGCTTCTGGTAAGCAAACAAGTCAGGGCACGTACACCTAGCCGAACACCAAAACAAGTCAGGGTACGTCGACTTTAGGCTCATCCTCAATCAATCTAGTAGCGAAGTGCCACTTCGGCACGCGTGCTGGAAAATTGATACCCATCCTCAATGCTGTCAATTTTCAGTCTGCTGTGCGTGTAGTACGGTCACATAATCTAAATCATTTTTTACCGTACTGCGCATGACACAAGTCGGCACGCATCGAAAAAGCTTGCACTTCGGAGTTGGCCCGCATGCTAGCACGGAATTGAATTCAGGATGCCAACGTTAAACAATATTGTCCTAGCATGCGTGACGAAGAGCCACTTCGCTACAAGATTGATTGAGGATGGGCGAATTTACCGCCACCTCATAACAAGTCAGGGGACGAGGTAATACCACGAAAAGTGAGGGGACGTCAACTAGTGAGGGGACGCTACCCAAAGTAACGGCACCTCAAAATAAGTAAGGGGACGACGCCGAAATAAGGGAACGTTACCTGAAGTAAGGGCACCGCCAAAAGAAGTGAGAGGACGTCGCCAAATAAGGGGACATTACTCAAAAGTAAGGGCACTTGCCAAAAATCAGGGCATTTGCCAAAAATCAGGGTACGAATCCAAATAAAGTAAGGGAACCCAAAACAAGTGGGTTTCCATTACTCGACTTACAAAAAGGGCACCACCCAAACAAGTAAGGAGAAGTCTCAAAAATGTCGGGCACCCCAGAAGGGGGTCCCTCCATGGACGGCGTAGGAGCCAACGAAGACTCTGACAACGAGAGTGTGCAGAGCTTCTTATCGAACACTTCCGTCACCAACAGGAGAAGCGTTCCTAAAATAAAAGCCCGACTGAGAATGCACGCCGATGCGTACGGTGAATGCAAGAAGAACCTAAAATTTCTTGAGTCACACACCGACAATACGTCCAAAGACCTTCTGGAGCTTATTATTACGCAAATTAGACGTAACCATCTAATTATCATACCCAAAATTAGGCAAGCAAAACGGCCTATGAAGGAAAGCCGTGAAGATCACAGAGCCAAGAAAACTACGGAAAGCACCCAATTTACTCACCAACCCCATGCTCCCCCTCACCCCCACCCCCCACAGGACACTATCACACTGCTCAAGGCGACAGGTTTTGGCTCGAAAACAAAGACCCGGAGCCAGAACTCGAAGAATTAAACAAGTCCCAAGCAAGAGGAGATCAGGACCAAGGCGACCGACTCCATCCAGGCGAAACCTCATCCACCAAAAGCCACGGGGAAAAAAACCCGCCCCTCCCCCAAACAGGGGCGTCGCGTCGGGGAGGGGGGTAGGGTAATGGGGGTAATTACCCCCCCCCCCAGGATCCAATAATCAAGAGAAAAATCACGATGCCCAAAAGAAAATACATTTTAATATAAATTAAGAAAATAATTTTTTTTTGTTTCATTTTCCTCTCAAAAGAAATAACTGTTCCGTCCGAAGAGTCGCACTCCTTCGTAATGCGCTACATGAAATAGAACTACGCACCGTCGGAGATCAAAGAGTATCTGGCAGACAGATACGCCGCGAGGGTGAAGGAGGTTTACCCAATGAAAAACTACGGGGCAGGTCAACCCACTGTACCTGGTTGTCACTACAGCAGATTGGACACTAGCGAAAATTACAGACACGTCCAAAATAGTATTTGCTTCCAGGGTACATTCGAGTGAGGCGAACCACTCAGCTTCCCGCCTTGGGGCATTAGCTATTGATTGTCCAGTTCCGGTGCTCGTACCCAACATCCAGGGAAACCACAGTCGAGGGAACCTGTTTCAGCAACTAGAAACCCCTACAACCCATCGCCAACCATGGTCAATTAGCGGTTAAGGAGCCTTTCTTTCTTTTCTATCTTTTTCTTTTTGTTTATTCTTAGTTGGTCTCCATCGTGCGTATCTTCATTCTCTGTATGTCGGCATAATTGTCTACCCAGTCCCTTCTCCTCTCCACCGCTTCCAGCCAGAGAGGCGGAAAGCCTGCTAGCACCTGTAGCGCCCCGTTGGGGGTTGTTGAGTACGCCCTGCATATCATCAGTAGCATTGGCCTTACTGCTGCGTGTAAGTGTCTGCGTCCCATCGTCGTGTTGGCCTTTGCTCCCCAGATCTCACTTGCATACAGCATGGCAGGCTTTATAACCTTTACTAGGATGTCCTTTATGACCGGTCTATTGTGTCCCCATTTCCTCCGTATGACTCCCGTCATTGTCATTGCCATTTTTGTTACTTTGTGTCTGGTCTCCTTCATGTGTTCTTGGTAATTTCTCTTTTTGTCTATTACGAGGCCTAGGTATTTTACGTGCTCCTTTAGTGGGATGATCTTTCCCTCTACCCTTATTCTGGGTCCTCTAATGGTCCTGTTTATCCTTGTGTGTTTGTCTCTCTGTATGTATAGTATCTCGGTCTTTTGTTCGTTGTATCTAACATTGCTCGCGTCTTCCCATTCCTTGCAGGATTTCCAGATTGCTTCCCATTTCTGCTCAATTCTTGCAAGTTATCCAGAGAGGACTATCATCTGGTCATCCGCGTACGCCTGCGTGTCTGCCAGACTGTCTCCGTTGGATTCCATCCATAGCTCATTTCCCCTATCCATTCTCTGGCACCATCCCTGCATGACCTGGAGCCACAGGGTGGGACCCAGACTTGAGCCCTGGGGGCATCCACGTGTCATTTCCACTGCGTTTTCCCAGCATATTCCAGAGTCTGTGCCAGGGTTCCGTATTGGCCGTTTCCTCCACCTTCCTCTGTATGGCTGTATGTATGTCTAGCTTCCTTTATTGCCGTCTTGTATGCGCCGCGAAGTGTTCTATATATTTGAAGAAGTGTCTGTTTTCTTGTCTGTTCGTGTTCGTTCTGCCATTGTCTTCTACTTTTTCTTGTTTTTTGTCTGATTCTTTGGAGTTTGTCCGTCCACCTCTCTCTGGTGTTCTCCTCCACGATCTTAGTGTGGATGGATTCCTTGCAGATTCTGTTGCACACTTCCTGGAGCCTTGTGGCGTTTTCTTCTAGCGGTTCTTCGGTCCTCTGTCTCCGAGTGTGTATGTTCGTTTGTGTTTTTAAGTTGTCTTTGAATCTGTCCCAGTCTGTGTTTTCAAAATCGAATTCCCACTTGGTCGGTTTCTTAATCGTGTGTATATTTTTTATCCTGTAACTTATGAACCTATGCCCACTCAGCGTTTCTTCGTCGTTGTGGATTCTCCACTCCGTGACGTCTATGTTTTTAGCGAGGGTGAGATCGATATAACTAGCTCCTCTTCCTGTTACGAAGGTTGGGCCCTGAGCTTTCGCGTTCTTTATATCATACCGATGTGTTGTCGCCCAGTCGAGTAGCTTGGTTCCTCTGGCGTCCGTGTTCGTGCCTCCCCATGCGGCGTTGTGTGCGTTAAGGTCTCCTGCTGTAAGTGTCCGTTTGTAATGTTCTCGTATTTGTGTTTGTTTTCTAGCAGCCTTCTATTATGGTTGCCACCTGGCTCGTCGTAGATTGAGGTTATGTGCATATCTGTACCATTCTCATTTTGTATCTTTATTGTGGTAGTGTTCTCGTTGTTCATGTGGGTGCATGCTTGTACTCCTTTGATGTTTTTCTTGACCCAAATGTGTGTTTTGTGTTTACCTCCTGTGCCGTGTGCCGTGTATGATATAGTTGTCGCTATGGGTGGTTCTGTAGTATAGTATGGCTCTTGCACTATGATAATGTCTATGTCGTGTTCGTTCGCGTATTCTTCCATCACGGTGGTCGCTTCCCATCCTTTGACCACATTGATTTGTAGAACGCAGAGCATTATTTATAGCTAATATTGTTCCTCTTGCGTTCTACCCTCATCTTATATATGGGACAGTGGGAAGAAAGAAAAAACCGAAAGGACGTCTCCCAGTGCATCAAGTGCCAAGCCTGAGGGCACACGATGACTGTGTGCCATAGCGGAGCAAGTGCTCTAAATGCGTAGAAGCACATATGACAGCCGACTGCCCTAACAGAGACAAGCAGTCGGCCTGTGCAAACTGCAACGGAGCGCACCGAGCAACTGCCCAGTGTACAAATACCGCAAGCAAATTCTAGACGAGTGGAATGCTCCCAAGCCAGTCTATGTCCCTGCCCCGCGTTCTCAACACTCAGCCTTGAATCGATCTAGGCTTCTCAACCGCCCCAAAGATAACCCCAGATGCAGCCACCACGACCACAAACCATGAACTATGATCGTGACTTTCCCCGGAGTTTAGTGCGCTAGAGCGAAGTGCGTGATCCCGCTAATGTTGTTCGCGAAACAGTGCCTAGCCAGGTAAGCCAAACCTCTTCCAATTTAGGTGCAACAATCACGACATTCCAGGCTAAATTTGCCCGCCTAGTCGCTGGTGAACATGGACGGCATGATGCTTACCTTGGACTATTACATTGGCATGCTAGAGCAATGCAATGACGAGTCATCAGTTCTTCTGATCCCAAATAAAAAAGTTCAATCTGAAAAATGTTCAGAATAATTCACTGGAACGCTAATAGCCTCAATGGCAAATTAGGTGAGCCTATCCATTTCCTTCACCATGAGAGGATCGACATCGCTGTAGTCGTGGAGACATTGCTAGGGGATGGGGATCGTCTCGCGGTGGAAAACTTCTGTCGAACGCTCTGACAGAGGCGGCCGACCGACGCGCGGGCCGTGTGGCGATATTGATCAGAAGTTCAATTGCATACAAGCGGATGCCACAGTGGCAAAGTGCTATTGAGCACGTGAGCAACCAGCTGACAAATGGCGTCCTGATCAATGGATGCTACAACACCCCGCAGACCCGCTTGTCAGTGGCTAACCTGACTCAATTGTTTCCGCGAAATATCCGATCCTTGTTGCTTGGAGACCTTTGGCGGAATCATAGAGGAAATATGATCCCAAATGATTTCGACAACGACCGACCAGAGCTCATACTTCTCAGTACTGAATCGCCGACCCATTACCCTAGCAATAACATGACACCGACCTACATTGACTTTGCCATCAGCAACAGATTCAGGAAACTTCCAGATCTCGTCACCATCAACGCCCTGAGCTCGGATCACTTACCTATCTTTTTCACCTGGGGCGAACTTGATTCTCCCCGCCCACAAGTTTGTCTAAGTTATAAAAACTTCAATCGGCCCCTGTTTCGATAGACACTCAACACCCTAACCCAAATTCCTGATCAAATTGATACCATAGACGCTCTTGAGCAAGAGGTTTCAACCTTGACTAGGAATGTCCAGCAAACCCAAACTTTCCTCGCAACTAGAGTGACTGTTAGTCGAGGCCGGGACGAGCTCTCACGAGAGCTCATTGATCTCATTTCGCCTGCTTACTCACCACCTAGCAGGAACATGGAAAGCACCAACGTTCAGTTACAGATAAATGGCTCGTGCTTCGTTGGTGCTTCAATGTGCTTCAATCCCCAAATTAGCAACCGTTGAAATTTCAGAGATATTCCGGTTTTTAGAATTCGCCTATTTAGTTCACACATAGCGGGAACATCCGAAGCACCAACGTTTAGTAGTTGTAGATAGATGGTTAGTGCTTTAATATGCTTCAATAAACAAATTAGGAACCCTTATATTTTCAAATATATTTCGGTTTTTAGAAATCACCTGCTCACTACACACCTAGCAGGGACAAGGGAAGCACCAACGTTCAATTACAGATAAATGGTTAGTGCTCTGTTAGTGCTTCAATCTTTAAATTGGCAAACCTTGTATTTTCGGAGGTATCTCGGTTTTTTGAAATCGCCTGCTTACTTCACACCCAGCAGGAATAAGAGAAGCACCAAAGTTCACTTACAGATAAATAGTTAGTGCTTCGTTAGTGCTTCGTTAGTGCTTCAATGTGCTCCAATCCCCAAATTAGCAACCCCAATATTTTCAGAAATATTTCGGTTTTTAGATATCGCCTCCTTACTTCATGCCCAGCAGGATTGTGGGAAAGCACCAACGTTCAGTTGCAGATAAATTGTTAGTGCTTCGTTTGTGCCTCATGATGCACCACCGCCACCACCTTAGCTTTTAACAACTCTTATACTTCCAGAGACATTTCGGTAATCGCCTGCTGATTTCACCATATCAGTAACGAGCTCCCAGAATATGAACAACATAAACTCTATGGATTAAATTACTTATAAATATGGTCGACGAATAACTGGCCGACCAATAGGAATATAGATTGCGTTTTCATCCGTTAGATCATCCTGATAATTTATCAGAAGGTGAATAAACCCGGCCTTAGTTTCTCTTTCGAGCATCTTTTACATTCATCTTATCACAAATATTATAGATCAGGACTCACCATCTATATACAACTGAACGTTGGTGCTTCCAATATTCGTGCTGTGTATGAACTAAGCAGGCGATTTGTAGAAACCGAAATATCTCTTAAAATATAAGTGTTGCTAATTTGGGAATTAAAACACATTGAAGCACTAACGAAGCATTAACCATTTATCTGTAATTGAACTTTGGTGCTTTCCTTGTTCTTGCTGGGTAAGTAGTGAGCAGGCGATTTCTAATAACCCGAAATAATATATCTGAAAATATAAGGGTTCCCAATTTGGGGATTGAAGCAAATTGAAGTTCTAACGAAGCACTAAACATTTATCCCTAACTGAACGTTTGTGCTTCCCTTAAGTATGTCTGGAATCTGCAGTAAGTGTAACTTGTCCTGTGTCTTCAGAGAACCCCCAAAAGGCAGTAATCTTATTTTTGGTGGGACATGTGATAAGTGCAAAAAGGTGTTCTGTAAAAAATGCGAGAAGTGGGCAGCAACAGAGGTGAGATTTATTGAGATGATATCTAGAAAAATACAGTACTTTTGTCAAGAGTGTTCCTCTAAAGTTAATCATAATGAACACCATATTGAAAGTATCTTCATGCAAAACAGAAAGCTAAGCGAACTTGTTATTGAGATGGAGGAAAGGATTGAGGAGAATAACACTAATTTTTGCAAACAAATAGACGATCTCAATACCACCATAAGAGAGACAGAAGGACAAATGGATGCATTACGTAGAAATACAATGGAGTTTCAGGATGAAGTGTTTTTAACTGAGAGGGAGCATGAATCTGAAATTGATAGACTTAAGAGTGAGAATAAATCATTAGTGCAGAGACATGGAGAAGTTTGGCCCAAAAATTAAAAATGACTTAGATACCGAAAGATTAGAAAATGAGAAACTAAGACAACATATAACTGATCTAACAAGAATAATTAAAGACAAGGAACAGGAAGTTGACTATAAGACTGACGAAATAGATCAATTGAAAAAAGAGTTGAAAATGAAAGATAGAGAAATAACAATGTCAAGTCAAAACTTTGTTGAAAACTTAATGGAGGAAGTTGCAGCTGGCAAGGAAGATATTAAAAACCTCAATACCGAAATCGGAAGAATGTTGCAAATTAACTGTAACTTGACTTATGATCTAGAGAAATATTTACATGATATTGATGATCTGAAGCGTGAGAATAGGAAACTTAAGGAGACAGGAAGTAAGGGTGGTGCAGTGGGTCAATCAAGGAGAATTGTTGGGCAAAGTATCAATATTGGAAGAAAGACAAAGGACATAGCAAGGGTTTCTGCTTCAAATACTGATGGTGTCCTTTCCTCCAGTGGTTCCAGTAGTAAACAAATAGAAACATCCTTGCCCAATGAACTATCAGCTATAGATCGGCATCAGCAAGTGGCAAGTACCGGTGGCTCTATAACGCTTATATCTACACCTCCATCTACACCAGTTTCAGCCTGTCCCATAAGTAAGAGCAACATCTTGGTTTTTGGAGACGAGAGTTCACGAGGCGTGGTTAATGGTCTACTTAACTTGACTAGTGCTTACTCAATTTATGGAGAATGTCACCCTGCTATTACTACCTCGCAGATGGCTGACAAACCTTTCCAATTGACAATAGGATACACAAGGTGCGGATAATGTTATTGTAGCCTTAAAACTGAGTTCTATTAAATTTCTTTATTCATTTTATCTCAAAAAATTATTTGCCATTGGTAAATATACAAACTTGGTTTTTTCTGTGTCATATTCAAATTCTGAATACAATAAGTATCTAGGTTTTGTTTCCTCTTGTCAAAATTTTCTTAAAAACCATAATGCATCCATTAGAATTTTAGATAATAATAAAGTAAATGGCAGATTTCGACTATCAAGGCTTTCTTTTTTAAGAAATTTACTTTTATATGTAAAGAACTGCACTAGTTTAAAACACGTTTTTACCCTTTCTACCATAAAATATTGTGTTACCGAACATTCAGCTTTCGAAATCAGTCGAAAGCTGCCTTGTACCGAACAAGATTCTTTTTTAGAGTAAGGAAATCTGACACAGGCATATCTTTGTTGCTTCTAAATATTCAATCAGTTCGTAACAAAGCTGATAATTTATTTATTTTTCTAGAGGAATTGAAATTCCTTAACATTGTTTTATTGACGGAACACTGGCTTAAGCCGGATGAACCATTACATGTTCCCGGATATACTATTATTTCTAGCTTTTGTAGAGAGCACTCCTTGCATGGCGGTACTTGGTGGATGATTATATTTTTGATAGTTTTCGTAATTTTAATGATTATGATGATTTGCTGGTTGAAATGCAGTTTGAGTTTTCCATTATTCACTCCAAAAAGCTAAAATGTTTCATTATTTGTATTTATAGATCTCCAAATTGCAACTTAAACGTCTTTCTTGAAAGACTTGAATTTTTATTGTCTAAATTTCCTAAAATTAACACAGTGATACTTGCTGGTGACCTTAAGATAGATTTTGAGGACACTGATAACAGATCAACCATCAATCTGTTAAACTTGTTCGAGTCCTTCAATCTTAACATGCACGTACGGGAGTCTACGCGCATCACTGAAACCTCATCCACTACAATTGACTACATTGCCTCAAATATAAATGAAGGCATGTCTTGTTCCGTGCTTGATCCTGACCTTTCTGATCATCGAGCTATTTTAGCTACCTTCCCTTTCGACTACGATAACAGTAATAATACAGCAAAACTAGGACGAATTTACAGTAGTGGCAACTTTCAGAAATTTCGACTGTCTTGTGGGTCTTTTAACTGGGACTCCGTTTTCGGAGACCCTGATCCTTTAAGTGCTTTCCATAATGCTCTTGCCAACCTGGTCGGCAAAGCTTTTCCTCTTCGCCGCTTAAAACCAAAGCGCAAACATCGAAGAAAATGGCTGACACTTGGAATCCGCACTTTTGCCTCTAATCTTAGATTCCTTAACAGCCTTAGGAAAGCGTAGTCTAATAACGCCTTCTTACAATCCTACTATCTTTTTTATAAAAAAACTTATAGGAAGATCATTCGTAAAGCCAAAGAGTTATTTTACTCTAAACGCCTGTCTAAATCTAACAATAAACAAAAAGAGTCATGGTTAACGAAATAACTAATAGGGCAAATAATTAATCTCAAGTAAACATCGACAGCAATATTCTAAATCAATATTACTGCTCAGTTGCTCTTAATTTAACCAAAGATTTACCATCCAATATAGACCCACTCTCATACCTGTCAAACATCAACATTCCCGAACACTTGCATGCGTTTCGTCCCACTACCCCTCGCGAAATTCTAAAAACAATCAATTCCATGAAAAATAGAAAAGCCGCCACTGACGATGGTATCTCATTAAAAATTATAGAGAGTCTTCCCAATAACGCCATTGCCACATTATCTGATGTTATGAATTTATCTTTTATGACAGGCACTTTTCCATCATCCTTTAAAATTGCCAAAGTCCTCCCTCTTTACAAGGGCAGCGATCACGCAGCTCCATCTAACTACAGACCCATTTCTCTATTGTCAACGCTCTCCAAACTTATTGAAAGTCTCGTAAAGTCTTGCCTTATGTCATTTCTGGCTGACGACAGCATCATAGCTGGAGATCAGTTTGGATTTCAGGCTAACAAGAATACTTCTGACGCCATGTATTTGTTTCTATCTAGAGTTTTCCAGTCCATTAACGAACGTGAAGCCTCGGCCGCAGTGTTTTGCGACCTGTCTAAGGCGTTTGACTGCGTAACTCACGAGATACTGCTGCGGAAACTTTACGCCTATGGTATTCGAGGAAAGGTCTTGTCGTGGTTTGAGAGCTACTTATGTGAACGTGAGCAGTTTGTTCACGCGAATGGGTTGTCATCCAGCAGGCAGTGTATCTCCTGTGGCGTTCCCCAGGGTTCTGTACTGGGACCTATTCTTTTTCTAATTTTTATTAATGATTTAACACAACTTGGGATATCTGGGCAGTTCACGTTGTTTGCTGATGACACAACTATTTTCTGGCACAATAAAAACCTTACGCAACTACAACAGGACATTGAATCTGATCTTAAGAAGGTTAAGCAGTGGTGCGATGCTAACCGTCTGTGCTTAAATATGTCCAAAACTCATATGATTGGCTTCAATTTTGTACCTCAAGACCTTGCTACAGGTGATGACTCTATCTCTTTTGTAGACAATTCGAAATTCTTAGGACTTATTATCGACGAAAATCTTAAATCTATTTCGATTGGTTTTCATCCTCTATCTATCTATTTCGATCGGTTTTCATCCTCCAAAAGCGTGCAGTTCGAAATCTGTGTAATGCTCACCCTAGAACTAACTGTAAAAATCTCTTCATCCAAAATAGTATCCTTACTCTTCCTTCTCTCTTCATCCTTGAAACAGCATGCTTAATTCATAAAAACAAACATTGCCTTCCGAATCACCAGCAAGTATATCAAACCCGTCAGAACAATTCTATCCCACTGCCTATACCTCATTCCAATTTAGTTAAGAGGTCTCTCTTCTACAATGGTATTAAAATTTATAATGGTATAAGTCTGCAAATTAGAAACGCCCCAACACTAAAGGCATTCCGAAACCTGCTAAAAGCATTTTTATTGAAAAAAGCTTTTGACACAATTGACGAGTTTTTTGAACAGTCTTAATTTTAGTAGGTAATTATTGACTAAATAATATTGTGTATACACTGTTTGTTAAAATTAACATTTACCTTGTTTGTTACATGCCTCACTTTTATTTATTTATTTTTATAATTTTTATTTTTTATTTTTGTTTTTGTTTTTGTTTTTCTTTTTCTTTTGTTGTCTTTGATTAAATTTGATTCTAGTCTATTTTATTGTTTGACAAATTTATTGTTTTGATTTGAATAGCATGTTGCAATTATTGTTGTTGGTAGGTTATTTTTAATTATGCTTTGTCAATAAGACCTATTACATGTAATATTTCTTGGACAATAAAGTACTTTTCATCATCATCCTTGTTTCTGCAGGGTGTGAAGTGAGCAAGCGATTTCAGAAAACCGAGATATCTCCGATTAAACTAAACGATTACGTAAAATTTAACTTTTGTGATTCAAGTGTGCCTGCCTACTTCACAGAGCCTGCTTTTCTGTGATCAAAAAAAAAAAAAATGTCGAAATAGATGAACTCTGGTTAGGGTCGTGAAAAATGTATTTTCATGGCCACCTAGGTCTCCTAACCGCAATCCCACGTAGAGACCTTAACCTTAGTTCAATTCTTACCTCAAGATCCTATTGCCTTCTCTAATGCTAGATATAGATTAGAATAACGCCATTATGAGAAAAGAAAATTGAAAGGAAGTGTTCTAATAGTTATAAAAAACCCGAATGATCTGGCATTTCAAAAATTTCGCTGACACCGTGGGATTAAATCGTAAGCCAACGAAAGCAGTTCTATTTTTGAAACAAGAAATATCACAGCTCCATAACCCTAATTCAATTATTAAACGTCTCGATAGTCGACATCCGTTTGTTGCCATTCAGTACAAAAAAAAAGCAATTTACTAGTCGTACGGATTCTTGAAAAACGTTCGGTATCATGGTCGCAGATCTGAAAAGCAACTTCCTCCGCCGCCGATTGGAGAACAACAATCGATCCGAACAAGCAGATACGTTTTTCCTATTGTGTTGTTGTTGCTCGTTACATCTTCCGATTAACTGTAGTGCCTGCCTCAAAAGGCAGTACTGAATCCTGGCCGGTTCATTGACTAGTTCTAGTTCTTGCAACAAATACATAAGTACATACAGGAATTTATGTAAGAAACAAAATCTCGATAATATTATTTTCTTGATACGAGGGATTTCTTGATAGTTGAATAAATATTGTCAGCTTTTTTTTCAGTAGTGCTATCCAAAACTCTGCAAGGGTTTAAAAGAAATTAGGCCATTGAGAGGTCAGGCAGCTTAATCTGTCTAAAAGCCATCGTCCCAGTTCTAATGCACTTAATGTAATCAAGGTGCACTAATTAATAAATTACAACCCCGTATATAGGAAAACCAAACCAATCTCGATAACGCGCCTCACCACAATATCTTGTTGTCAGCAAAAGCAGCCTACACCGTCCACCAGTGTCATCGACTTGTCGCCATATTAATATCGCGTGTCTTAGGATATAGTGTCTCCATTCGTAATGAAAAGCCGTTTTAATGCCACTGCTTATATAGAAGATGTCTTTAATTATAAGAAAATAAATAATCGACAATAAAAAGGATTAAAGTTAGGTACTAATAAGGACATTCTTCCAATCGAAGAAGACTTTTATCAATAAATGATACCGATACTTTGCAATAGGCATTTTGTAAGGAAAATCGTATTAATTTCTTGTAATATATGCAGTTAATTTATACCATTTAAGGCACTTGAACATCGTGGCTAGGTCATAAGTTTTCGGTTTGTCATTAGCAAGTACAGCAAGCACCAGGCCTGAATTTTTAAATTTAATTTGATATTTTCATGGTGGTGTCTGCTTAGCAATTCTAATATAGAAAAACAAGTTAACATAAGTAAATTATAAGTTTGTCTCCGTTTTAAGAATTATTTATTAAAACTGACAATATTTTAATAAATTTTCATATTTGTATTTTAAATAATTATTTGCTCAAGTGTCAGATTTAATAACTGCTTTCATATGTTGCATGAATATTATAGCTGTGATTTTAATTTAGAACCTATTTAGAAAACATGCGGAGCCACGCACAAGGTTCGCCTTTAGTCTTTTTTTTTTCTTTATTTGCCCCAAAGTTCAATAAATTAGTGTTACTAGGCTATATTTATAGCACTCGTGACAAAAATATTGGGTCCGTTTATTCCAAAAATCGAAGTCCAATTAACACAACAATAATTTATTTCGCGTTACTACACACTCTGACACTAATTACTTCACTAATTAACTCAAACAACTCAACTCTTTACAACTTACAAAATTCACTATCTAAATCGTATCACAGTCAATTTTAAACTTAAAACTACTAAGCTAAAGCCTTTATATATCTGTTATTCATTATTGTAAAATCCAGAATGAACGCGATACTCTTTTTGCCCGAATAAGGCAGTATTTTCTAGATTTCAAGTGAGATTCTGTACACTATGGCGAAAGCGCATCGCTACACTGCCCTCCTCTTAAGGTTGATCGTCCCGATCAATTTCACGCCCATGATATTTCGTCAATCTGTGCAGATGTACAACTTTCATCTTACTCCTGGTGTTGCGCTGAACTCGATAAACCAAATCATTGATCTTCTTGACTATTCTGTAGGGTCCTTTCTAAGCTCTTCTTTTGTCTGATTTAAGGCTTTGTAGAACACTTGACACTATATCACTTCTTTGATGTTATAATGTTCGATTTATATTGTTTACATTTGTTCTGCAACAATACAATATGGCTACACTGAACCTACGAGCTGCGCGCGCATGTCATCTTTTATTACTTTCTAACTTGTATTTATTACAATTAAGCTATCTTTTTTTATTTATGCAAGCCAAGTCAATTAAAGGGCCCGTTTTCTAATCTGGCCGTTGCCCTGAGAGCTCGACTTTGGCTTAGGGGGGCAGTCATCTTCCTAAGTGCATTATCGGTTACCGTTCTCGTGGAAAAAGTATCTTATCGGCCTTCAGGCATTAGCTTATCTAAGCGAAATAAAGTTGCGTAAGGCAGTAATTCATTGATTATCGAAAAAATTGTTCTATTGGTTTACCTGGGTTAGGGTTTAGTTAAGTTGTGTGCATTATTTATTTCTTTTTCAGAATGACCAAATACCGTTTGCTGATTATTTTCTAGGTGTGTTTCTGAATTTTCACCCTTCCATATATTAAGCAATTTTATTATTAATTGTTTTCTTTTTTTATTTCAGTGGCACCCTCGCGATTCTGTATACTTATTAAACTATCAACCTACCTCATATTTATTCGCAGAGCAAACGGAGCATATTATGGGCTTCTTGTTAATTCATTAACAAAAGGGGTTACAATACCTGAAACCTCCATGGATATTTCGAATCTTTGTTCCCATTTCTTAAAGTTTATGGATATATCTCCTTCAAGGCTTAGTTCACCAGTGTCCTTATTCTTGAAACATGGGAGCAGTGTTCCCAGGAGAACGAGTGTTCCGTCTTTCTCAATGATATAGAAATGATAATATAAGGAACAAAGACAGAATACTCGTTCTCCCGGGAACGCTGCTCCCACTCTGGAGTTTTCAAACCTTCCATTTCTGACAGTACTGAACAGTTTTCACAAGGGTCCAGTTTTTCTAACCGATCACACTTTCGCGCAGCGCCATGTCATGTTTCAGATGTTAAATAAATATGATATAATATGCAAATTAAATATAACTTTTATTCAAAAGAATAGGTCTGTTTCTGCAGAAATCACAAACCAGTCAGAAACAGTCAGAAAACTAGTTTCAACCAATGAAATTCACTCTGATTGGTGACGAAACTTGACAAATCGCGTACTTGACATGGAATGTCATACAACAGAGTAGTCACCTTCATAGAAGGGACAATCTACATACATAATAATAATAATAACCTATTCATGACAGCACCGCTACATTATTATTATTATTAATATTATTATTATTATTATTATTTTTTTTTTTTTTTTTTGTTTTTTTTATGCTCTGTTTTCACAGGTAAAGTTGAACCAAGATTGTCGGCCCATGAGCAAGACGATCTTGGCGAGTCCACAGCTCAAGAAAGAAAGGTCCGAACGATATGAGCTGCATCTAGGATCACTGCCTTCTGAATTTGGCGATATGTATTCACAGGTAAGTTTATCATTTTAAGGTATTCTTTCAAGCTTTTTGGAACTATACCCGAGCTAGATAATATGATTGGTATTATTTCGACCCTATCCATATTGTGCATTTCTTTATATTCTCGTTTTAACTCTCTATATTTCTCAATTTTTTCATTTGTTTTCAGGTCCAGGTTGTTGGTGTTTGGAATGGCGATATCTATAAAGTAGGTAGTTTTTATTTTTTTGTCGATGAGCACGATATCGGGCCTGTTGTGTCGCACTTCAATGTCCGTTATGATTGTTTTATCCCAGAGTAGTTTTATGTTCTGATTTTCTTTTACCGGCGGTGGTTGGTATTTGTAGTATGGGCCTGGATTTTCAATGGGTAGAGAGTGTTTCTTCGCAATTTCCTGGTATATAATTGTAGCTGCTTTGTTGTGTCGTTCAATGTATTTATTTCCAGCTAGTTTTGTGCATCCTGAGAGAATGTGTTCGATTGTCTCTTGCTGTTGGTTGCATTTGCGACATTTGTCATGCGCGCTATTTTCTTTTAAAATGTGTTTTGCGTAGCTTCTTGTTTTAATCACTTGGTCCTGTATCGCAATCACAAATCCCTCAGTTTCTGGCATAAGATAACCAGCTTTCAACCATTCCAATGATGCCTGCTTGTCCACGTTATCTCGGTTGAGATCTCTGTGGTACCGGCCATGAAGCTCTTTCTTAGCCCATTTTTTATTCTTCTCGTCATCACTTTGGCTTTTAATGGTTGATTCTTCTGGGTTGCTCAGATTCAATGGAGTACACTTCTCATCGGCGATTCTAATGCTGTGGAACAAGGTTCCGTTTTTGTGCTGGAAGTACCTACGCAGACTTTGGATTTGAGCACTGCAGGCTGACGTCAGATCCTTTAGCCCTCTTCCCCCTTGGTTTCTTGGCAGAGTTACGCGCTCCATGGATGATCTTGGATGGTGCATTCTAAATTTATTCATTCGAGTGCGTATAAGCCTGTTAATGTTGTCTAGTTCCGTTGTAGTCCACTTGATGACACCAAAAGAATATTC
Source organism: Ceutorhynchus assimilis (assembly GCA_917834065.1). Taxonomy (NCBI): domain Eukaryota; kingdom Metazoa; phylum Arthropoda; class Insecta; order Coleoptera; family Curculionidae; genus Ceutorhynchus; species Ceutorhynchus assimilis. The sequence continues at coordinate 27,186,103 of OU892287.1, forward strand.
GAGGATTGGAATGGCATAGCAGTTAATTGCTTTAGTAAGATTTAGAGAGTTTAGCTTTGTTTTAAGCAGGGAATGCAGTCTCATCTCAAATTTTCTGGTTAGGTTTTCTTTGATCTGTGTATGCTCTATTCTACTGGTTTGCAGCATCCCAAGGTATTTATAAGGCGTATCTTCCATTGAAGATATTTCAGTGCTCTCATCCAGCTGCATAGGATTTCCATGACTGAGTTTACCTTTGATGACCGACACAGTCTGGCATTTATCCACTCCAAAAGTCATGGATATATCGCTACTGATCTTGTGTACTAGTTTCAATAGCGATTCGATATGGGGTTTGGTGGAGGCATACAATTTGAGGTCATCCATGTACAGAAGATGATTGACACGTTGGTGTCGCCTATCCGCTTTTAGTTTGAACCCATAGTTTGTTGTGTTGAGGGTTCTGGAAATTGGGTTTAGAGCTAGACAAAACCATAAGGCGCTGAAAGAGTCTCCCTGGAATATTCCTCTATTGATGTTGATTTTTGATGTTTCTATCTGGTGTTCTTCAGTCTTCATACTTAGAGTTGTATTCCAGTTTTTCATGGTATGTTCGAAAAAATTTAGAATTCTTGGGTCGATATTATATATCTGTAGTACCTTCAAAAGCCATTCGTGCGGGACTGAGTCGAACGCTTTCTGGTAATCAACATAAGCCATGTAAAGATTGCGGTTTTTACGCGTTGCCTGCTCTAATATTATGGAGTCAATGATTAGTTGCTCTTTACATCCCATAGCTTTTCTTATGCACCCTTTTTGTTCCATAGCGAGTATGTTATTAGATTCGAGGTAAGTATAGACTTTGTTACTTAGACTTATTATTATTATTATTATTATTATTATTATTATTATTATTATTATTATTATTATTATTATTATTATTATTATTATTATTCCTATAGCAGACAAAGATTTTGCAAGGGGTATTAGAGTGAACAAGAACAAAACAGAAGGAGGAGAAGAAGAAAAACTAAATAGTTTGATTAAAAGTAGGTAACATGAAAACAATGTACCTAGTTTATATAAATTGCCAACTAAGAACCATATAGTCTGCTATTTTACATAAAAGAAAGCTTAGCCCCACTAAATACAAGTGAACGAAGAGCTTCAAAACGGAAAATAAAAAGCAAAATTTACTGTGTAGACGACAACCCCAAACAAAATATTAAAAATCAAGAAAAAATTATAAAAGTGATTTCATGACCGAAAAAGGCTGGTACGGAATTATTAGAGTACCCAGCTCATGGAAGATCAGTACAAAAGGGCAAAGCAGGAATTAAAGAAACAGATAAAAAAGATAATAACGGTAGATGCTAGTAACTTGTTAATTTGAGTAGGTTAGGTAATTACTAATATAAGGACTTAATCTGTTTTTTTGTTAGTCTATGCTGTTAAGGCAAAACTTTAGTTTAAATAGTTTGGTTAGTTGAACAGAGGAATTTGGGAAGTTATTTCTAACAACTTCAGGTTAAAATTATTTTGGTTTGTTTTCTGAGGTTAATCGGAAAATTCTGGATAAATTTTCATGTACAATGTCATATACCTATCTTCAACTGTTTCGGAAATATTGAAAGTTGAAAATTGACTTTTTTGCATCTTTGAGAGACTGTAAAACCTTAACGGTTGATTTTACAGCAAAACCGATTTTACATTTTTATCCTAAATTTTTATAGGCTATCATTTGACACCGACTTTGAATTTAACCGGAGATTAATAATTTAAGCGGAATTTTTAATCATGGATTAAATTCAAAGTTAGTGTCAAATGATAGTTTATGAAAAACTAAGATAAGAATGTATGATCGGTTTTGCTGCAAAATTAACCGTTCAGGTTTTACAGTCTGTCGAAAATGCAAAAAAGTCAATTTTCAACTGTCAATATACCCGAAACAGTTGAAGATAGGTATATGACATTGTACATGGAATATATACAGTGAGGACATAAAGTCAGTCGCCCCCCCTCTAACTTTTGAACCGCTCGGTATATTGCAACGAAATTTGGAATGATGATATGTGACTAGATTCTCCATTTTTTGGAAAACAAATGACAGCTTCAGCTGTCAAAATGACAGCTAGGCGCAGTTTTGAAACGTTTTTTAAAATAGAAGGCAGTGTCGAATGATATATCGTTTTGAAGGTCTCTTTATTCTAAATTTAATCCCCGATTCTGAAAACATTTGGTTTAGCTGTTTTCGAATGATGACGAAAAAACCAAGGCTTGTTTTGCTCATAAACACTCATAAAAAAAAAATGAAAATTTTTTTATCGGTTTTTTTATTCATTATTTAAGTTACCAATGTCATGACGTCATTTTTATTACTGAAAAAAAGACACTAATGAATAAAAAAGCAATAACATTTTTTTAAATATTTTTTTCATGAGTGTTTATGAACAAAACAAGCCTTTGTTTTTCCGTCATCATTTGAAAACCGCTAAACCAAATGTTCTCAGAATCAGGGATTAAATTAGGAATAAAGAAACCTTTAAAACGATGTATCATTCGACACCGCCTTCTATTTAAAAAAACGTTCCAAAACTGTACCTAGCCGTCATTTTGACAGCTGAAGCTGTCATTTGATTTTCGAAACATAGAGAATCTAGTCACATATCATCATTCAAAATTTCGTTGCAATATACCGAGCGGTTCAAAAGTTAGAGGGGGGGCGACGGACTTTATGTCCTCACTGTATAATCCGCAGAATCCAGAAATGTAATAATATATAGGGGGAGTCATTTAAAAAAACATAACTTTGTGTCACCACTACTTATTGAACCACCCTGTATACTAGAAAATAATTTAGGAATGTAGTACTCATATTTATCTAGGTACAAGTTTTGTATTTAGTTTTTTCTTCGACCTCCGTTAGTATAGGAGATATGGACCACCGCGCGCTTAGTAACCCACCCTGTATAGTTATAAAACACATATAACAAGGGGTGGCTTATTACCTAAATTTCAATACAAAGACAGTAGAAAAATGTATAAACGAATAAAAAAAAGATTATTCCTACACGATTGTATGGTATTTTGAATAATGCATAAAAATTTCATTGAACTGGATTCACAAATTCTGTTCCGAAAAAGGAACAAGTGGGATCAGTAAACTGTTAGTTTTATCAAAAATAAATCAATCAAAAAATCAGTATCGCATACAAAACATAATCCCGACGCCGTTGTATAATCCACATACCGATACCGAATATACATTCCAGTTGGCCGGCTACTGTATATTATGCGCCTGCCGCACTTTATAATACGCCATTCAATAAATGCACTAAAACTAAATTCTTCCATTCCGAGACAAGATAAATAACCTTCCAAGTTGCCAAGAAAATGCAATATTTTAGCATTAATATTTATATGTATTGAATAGAGTAGTAGCAGCAAAGTGACTTTGCTCTGCTTTTGCCAGGATTGAGAACGGATCAGGGAATAACAGGTCGTAACTTATATTGTCTGGTATTTACAAAAAAAAAAACAGATGATTACATTTTGATGTTAGCGATATCAAAGCGATACCTACCTATTGTATTGATGGGTTTATCGATATATACCTAAAAAAAAAAACATTTAATTTTTTTTTTTACTACTATAGTGGGTAATTTAATGCAATAAAAGAGATACCTAATATTTTCAAAATCCTTAATTCATAATTATTAATGCCTAATTTTTAAGCAATTAACAATAACGTATTTCTTCATCCAAGTTCTTTATTTTGAATTTTATTTTCATGATGTTGTAACCCCAATATTATAGCATAGCAATAATTGTATTAACATTTGATTATTCTTATGTTTCTAATTTGTTTTATTGTAACCAATCTATTTTACAGAGAGGCCGACGATTTATGATATAAGTGTTAAAAGTACATTTTTAAGGCACGCATGTGAAAGTTTGCAATTCACATAAGTGCCTTAAAAATACTTTTAACACAAATATCATACAATATTTTTTCTACAAACCGTAATAAAAAGTAATAACCAGTAACAGTAGTACAGCAACAGGGATTCAAGGACCAAAATCCGACCATAACCTCAATCTTCCATTCTTGACACGTGGTGGATGCGCCGTCGTTGACACGAAGGTGGATGCGTCGTCGGCGCCATCTTGTCAAACATCATGGCGCCATCTGTCGTTATTGCGGTGAATTCTTGCAATTACAGATTCCTGTAATATGGAGTTTGCGTGGAAGGGATTGTTCCGAGTCGTTTCGAAATCGCTACGTATAGTTAATTATGGTTCGGGGAATTACAGGTTCCTGTAATATGGAGTGTGCGTGGAAGGGATTGTTCCGAGTCGTTTCGAAATCGCTACGTATAGTTAATTCTGGTTCAGGTAATTACAGGTTCCTGTAATATGGAGTGTGCGTGGAAGGGATTGTTCCGAGTCGTTTCGAAATCGCTACGTATATTAAATTATGGTTCTGTGATGACGTCATAGCGACCTGGGTCACGTCCATTTTTGCATCAAACGCCTATCATTTCGTAAACACGCGTTATATCATTTTTTACTTATATGGTCACATCAGTTTGTGTGTCGGTGGCGCCATCTAGCGTACGTTGTGCGACGTGTCCTATTACAGGATGCCGTAGTGGTAAATAAAGAAAATTCGTGAAACTCAAGGTTACAGACCATTGAGTTGACGACGTTTAATGTCGGAGCGTTATAAACAAAGGTATCATATTTCACAGTTTATTTTACTGATAAGCATTTACGTTCTAGCGCAAATAACAAGCTGGGACTTGCATCTAATATTTTGTTGACGAAAAAAAGGATATTTTCACTGCAGATTAACTATGGGAAATTTAATGAATTAAATGAGTCACACTTGTTTTTTTTCAAATTAAAACCTATTTATTTATTAAACCATAGGGTACATTGACTTTTTCCAATATGGTACGTTAAATTCAATAATAATATTACGCAGCAAATGGCAATAAATATGACTACATTTAAAGTGGATTTCGGTGCGATGTCGTTGTCTGATAGAGTCTTATGGGAATTATTGTATGTTTCTTCTTGCTGTTGTGGTTCTCTGATGAGAGTTCTCCATTCGGTATCTCCAACAGTTTCATCATGAAAATGCAGCCTCACCTTGTAACGCAGGTACGCCAATGACGTCGACGACGGTATACGAGTCGTGAAAACAGCTAAATGGCCCTTATCTATTACTTCATAATGCATTTCTGTCCACGATGTTGTATTATTAGGTGCGGAAAAGTCCAGCATTATTGACATTTTGTGGACATTGTACGGTCTGTGTACATAGAAACTATTTTGCACAAGGGCAACCAAGAGAACATAGTACGATTGACTTGACACCATCATGGTTAGTAATTGAATGATAAGATTCATTTCCATATCCTTAATAAATTGGCGCAATGGTTAATATAATGCAAACGATTTTTTTCACCAAGAAAACTTTTATTTTAATAGAAACATCTTAGTCAACTTCATCGTAACCTATATATTTTGCAATAATATCATCACACATGTATTTAGCGCCATACTGTTTTAATTGCTGATGTAGTCCATACTGATTCATAAGCACACATAGGTACTCCAAGGAGATGGAATTAGCCAGATAAAGATTACAAGACTTGACACCATTTTCATATTTTTCCACATCTTGCGTGGAAAACCAACCATTAGTGCCGGGTTCTTGCTCAAGTGCTCGAAGTAAAAAGTACATGTCTGTTTCTAAACTAGTACGTAGCAAATAGACAGCTTGTCTTATACAGGAAGATTGATGATGGCAGCAGGCATCACCACGACGACCAGTAATACTACAACCGGACATTTTGACTCTTCAAAGGTTGCTATTGTAATGTGAAAAATAAAAAGCAAGCCTGTTTTTTATAGTCATTTATTAATACTAATACTAATTGGATTGGAGGGTGGTACAACACGCGTCCAGCTTATCTAAATCCCTGACAATTTTGTCTAGGTTCATAGTAGCAAGTTCTAGAAAGTAGCAGCTACGTTCACATTTGTTCAAGTTACACATGCTGATAATTGATTGCAAAAGATGGCTGCCGTTTTTGACATTGTGAGTTACATTCAAATATTGTAGGCAATCGTCATAGTATACAATGAAATTCAAATCCTTGACTAATTCTAATCTATAATTTATGAGAGGACAAACAGTTAAAATTTGTTTGATGTCGTCCAAACAAAAACACAATGCACAATTATTCGACGTAAGAGTTAGAGCTTGTTCACCGAAAAACGATTCGACATACAGAGTGAAATTCTCGGATAACGCCTGTTGTTGACCAGGCACAGCAGAGTCTTTGACGCCAGCAGCAGTTTCATTCACCATCTTGGAGACCTTTTCCAGGAATTCATACCAGTCGAAATCGGCTAGAGTTATGCAAGTTTGATCTTCGGGCAAGTTTAGCATGGAGTTTACTATTTTGACTGCTGGCAGCATTCCTCGAGCGACGCTTAGGCCCACAATCAACTTGAAATTGTTCACCTGGTAGCTAACTTCGTTGAGTAAACGTTTCTCTTGAGCAATTTCCATTCGACTTTTCAAAATCATACTATCCAAATATTCCCAATAATTTGACGAACACTGCGAATCGTCACTGTCTTCGGCACTGATATCTGCGTACATTGCGTGATTCGATTCACAGGACATTTCACGATGACACCGTGACTACGTTCAAATACTGAGACACAAATGTGGTACTTTGAGGTTTATAATAACTTTTACGGCCCCCCACCACCACCACTCCGTCGAACATGTCTTAGACCAATCACATGCGAGTATTAAATGGCATCTTTATTCATGTCAATCCAGCTGTTGTGTGATTCATCAAAGCCTAACCACTTTACAAGCATTTTGTTTCCCTTTTTTCGTAGCACTTGCTCCACGAGAAATACGTCTGGCTGTTTTGTTTTCTGCAGCTCTTCCTCGTAAAATCCACCGCTTATCGGCTGACCTTGCAAGTCTTCCAACAGATACGTCGTTGGATTCGTGATATGAACTTTAGCTATTTTAAAGAGCTCTGTAGTCCAGTTTGGGGTATAGCCTTTTTGGAAAACATGTTTATACTTGCTTATGCGAACAATGTCACCAACCTTGAACTTTTGCTTACCGGCAACTTTGATATGACTATAAACACTATCAAGTATCGCCTTTTCATTGTTTTTATTCACGTTACTCGGCTTCATATGTATCGTACGATGTTTGCTATCATTATAGGCATCAGTTATAGGCCGTAATAAATCCAGCCATTTATGGTTCCCATTCAATGTAAATTGCTTGAACAGCTTTTCTTTAATGGTTCGAATCACTCTCTCGGCGATCGATGCTTTCAAAGGACTAAACGAACTATAATGATGTATTCCATATTTCTTCATTAGACTTGCAAATTGAGCATTGTAATACTCCTTTCCATTATCAGAGATAATTTTCTTTGGAATTCTTCCAGATGTTTTGAGTATCTCTGCCATAGCGTTGGCAACATCTGGTGCAGATTTCGATTTAATGGCACGCGTCCAAAGGTACTTGGAAAAACAGTCGATTACAACCAATATGTATTTGAATCCATTGTTTTCTCCGGCATATTGATCAAGTTGTGCCAGATCAGTGGCAAAAGTATCGTCGAGGCCATATTGTATAAATCTTCTACGTTTGAAGTTTTTACGAGCCGGTCGATGAAGCTCCTTAACCACTTGTTCTCTAGACATTTCACAAAGACAACTAAACATATATGTATGGGAGTACGTATATTTATAATAACTACTACAAAATATTGGCTGCATGTTTAATTTGATCAATTCGATGGTTGATGGTTGCTTCAAATTGTTCCATTTTCTGGAAACGTTCCTCGCACGTCATGGCCAGCTGACTCATCTTTTCTCCAGTCTCTCTTGCTAGATCACCAAGGCTACGAAGGTCATCGTGGACGTTTCTGTTCAAGATTTGATCCAATTCCTGAATGCGGATCATACTGCTTTTAACTTGATCGCTGATGTTATCTACTGCTTCTCCAAGGGCGCCAAGTGCTTCATTTGCGATGAGCACCTTATTGTATAGACTGCTAGTTGCCAAGTCTACATACTTTTTAGTGGATGCATCATTGTCGTCACTAGGCATTCCAATATTGCAGAGCCTATGATTTTCAACATTATAATCGCCATCGGTAGTGGTCGGCAAAGCTGATGCCTGAGCACGAATAATTTGACGACGACGTGACGAAGAAGAAGAAGACAGGGAATGTCCAAACTTATTCATGGCTAACACACTAATGACTGATAGATGAAAGCTGTAGACTATTTTATTATTATTAGTAGATTAGTCTCGGATAACGCCTAGCTCTCGCAACTCTTCCAAAATACTCATTATTTCATTCGTGTGATTTCCATTGCCAGCCTCTTGAGACGCATCCAATATAATCAACCTATCAATCAGTTCGTTTACGTCATCGTAATACACATACTGTTTGGGTTTTTCATTGTACTGCATCATTAAAGACGACGGTGACGACGATGCAGGTAATCCGGATCCCGACAATGATTTTTTATGAGATTTTGATTGCTTTGCTGTTGGTGGTGGAGGTGTATATGGCTTTATAAATTGTTGATATTTTCTCGAATTGGTCCCCTTTATCTGACCTGTCGGTTTATATTCTCTTCTATGTGCATTGGTGCGGAATAAGATTTCATTGAATTGTTCGTTGTCTTTTTCCGTATTCAGTCGAGGATGTTTGAGAAATAACAAGTCGTATAGACCGCGACTCTTGGGATAAGTTACGTTTCCAACATTAATATCGCCATTTGGTAGTAAATCAACTCTTTCTGTGCCCATGGTCCAAAAGCCGGTTTCCGAGTTATATTTCAATCCATAGGTCGAATCCGTTTCATTAGAACCACCCAAGTATTTAAGAATATACTCTTGAGCTATCTCTGGATATTGTTTTATAAATTCTATATAACTCGAAGTCTGGTTTCCAATTATTGATTGTTGTAAATCGTCGTCGTCGTCGTTTTCTATTGGCTTCTCAACAAACAACACGTCATCCTCATTTTTTGCTGGCTTCTTAGATTTTTCCACAAGTTTATTTAGAGGAGCGGTTATGGGGTTCAAAAGTCTATCCAATGCTTCATCTTTGTTACTTTTCTCCAGCTTCAGAGAAAAATATTTCTTCCGTATGTTTCTTGCAACAGTATTAATTCGTTTCTTGACATCTCTGTCAGCTTTACTCAAAACAGGCGGAGTCATTGCAACAACTCTACTACAGGTCTTGATACAGGTCAGTCTACACAGACAGCTTTTACGAGACAGGTCAGTCTACACAGACAGCTTTTTCGAGACAGGTCAGTCTACGCAGACAGCTTTTTCGAGACAGGTCAGTCTACGCAGACAGCTTTTCGAGACAGGTCAGTCTACACAGACAGCTTCTTTTAGGACAGGTCTCTCTACACATACAGCTTCTTTCAGGACAGGTCAGTCTACACAGACAGCTTCTTTTAGGACAGGTCTGTCTACACAGACAGCTTTTCGAGACAGGTCAGTCTACGCAGACAGCTTCTTTTAGGACAGGTCTCTCTACACAGACAGCTTTTTCGAGACAGGTCTGTATGCGATAACGTCTTTAGTAACACTGAAGCTGGTGTAATCACTTAGGGAATTATAAAGGTATCAAACTGGCTCCTGTAGCGTCCTTTGCACATATCGCAATCCTTGACAATAACCAGAAATCCATATTTCTCTTTCCAGCACTCTGAACAGAGCATTTTGAATTTTTCCAGCGACATATCTGTATTCACGTGATCATCGTAGACATGTTTCAGATTCATATCGTCTTGCTTGAATAAAATCAACACGTTTGCGTTATCTCGCACCAATTGTTTGGGCACTTTGGAATACGTTTGACACAGGTAGAATGAATCGACTGCATTATGTCGACCCATGCAAAAGTAGTTTCGTATCTTGTCCTGTTTCTCGCAAGCCACATCGTCGAATATAAATACAGAATCTGGTTTCGTATTCTCCGGATCCAACACCATATCATTATCACTGAAAGCCTGAAAGGTTACACCTGGAACATTTTTCAGCACTTGCTCGAGGAACTTGTATTTCTCCTGATATAGTGACTTTGAATAAACGTAGACATTCTCGAATCTGAGTCCGTTCGGGTCGGTTAGCAGACTCAGCATCACATTGGTTTTCCCCGAATTACTAGGACCACAAATAATTGCTCTAATCGTATTTGGCAAAAGCTCACTATGTCTATTCCTCTGCTCACTCATTCCTTTTTCAGGCAAATCGAAATTAAAATCAACTCTGATGGTGAGTTTCTGTTTTTCTGCGCGCATCTTTTATAAAACAGTGTTTACTTGACCACTGCCTCAGTAGCAATGGAGACACTGAAGGGTAAAGGTCTCTTAAATAGTGGTATCAACAAGCTACCGTTCGAGCTCCATCTCCCAGGCTATTCCTATTGTGGACCTGGTACGAAACTTGCTGAACGTTTAGCCCGAGGTGATCAGCCGAAAAACAAGTTGGACGCAGCTTGCCGAGAACACGACATTGCATACTCTGAAAACAGGGAGGATTTACATAAAAGACATCAAGCCGATAAGGTGTTGGAGAACAGGGCTTGGGAACGAGTTAAAGCCAAAGATTCTAGTTTCGGTGAGAAGAGTGCAGCTTGGCTGGTGACAAACGTGATGAAAGCCAAACGTAAACTCGGTATGGGCATGCGTCGACGACGACAACAAACTAAACCGTTCAAATCGTGCATCTTGAACAAAATTAAAAAACATGTAAAACAGTATGGCAATGTAGGAGGCGGTCCAGGAGGAGAAATACCAACAAAGGAAAACATAAAATTGGCACTGAAAGCTGCCCGCATGACAATCAAGCAAATTGGTGGCCGAAAAAAAGTGAAATTACCTCGAGTTATCAAAGTGCCCAAAGTTGGAGGAGTTTTACCTTTAATTCCCATATTTGCTGGTCTCAGTGCGATGGGTGCATTGAGCGGAGGGGCAGCGGGGATTGCGAAAGCCGTAAATGATGCCCGAGCAGCAGCCGACAAGCTCAAAGAATCTCAAAGACATAATCGGGCCATGGAAGCCATTGCCTTGGGTAGGAAGGGGAGCGGTTTATATCTGGCTAAACACAAGACTGGACATGGATTGTTTTTGAAAAAGATGCCAAAAAACTACCAGTGAAGCTACCCAAACGAGCGCTAAGCGATAAAGACATTAGATATCTGACATCCAAATTGAAAATAGCCAATTTCCGTGGAGTGTTTATGCGTGATACATTGCCGTCTAGACCGAGAAAAATCGAATGTGGCGTGATTAATTTGGACACAATCAGCGGATCTGGAACACATTGGGTAGCTTACAAGAAACGCGGAAACCTGGTTGAATATTTCGACAGTTTTGGCAACTTGAATCCGCCGAAAGAAGTTGTTCGCTATTTTAGGAATTGTGAAATTTTCTACAATCACGATCAGTATCAAACGTTCGATACATACAATTGTGGACATTTAGCATTAAGTTTTTTGTTCAATAATTGATGATAATAAAATAATTATAAAATCAAATGTGTGTTTAGTAGAAGCATTAGTCATGTCTCAGACGTTCACGTTGAAAGGTCGCTCCAGTTGTTTAACTGTTGACATTAATCCACCAATAGAATTAGACTCTAGATACAGTTATTCGCTAGCCCTAATTTCCTTGAGTACCTGGAATTCTATTCCAAACATCGAGTCTGGACGAAACAAGTTTTACTACTACTACGCGAGTGGCAAAGACGACGAGCAGGAGCGAGTAATCGAAATTCCAACAGGGTCGTACGAAATTGCCGATATCGAAAGCTACCTTCAAAAGCAATTGGCTGCGAATAGTGGTGGTGGTGCTGCTGCTACTAGTGGTGATAATTTACTGTCTTTAAAACCGAACAATAACACTTTAAAGTGCGAGCTCAAGAGTGTTTACGATATAGACTTTGAGCCCCAAGATAGTATCGGACAATTGCTGGGCTTCTCACCACTCATCCTAGATGCAAACACGCTACACGAATCCGATATTCCAGTTGAGATTATACAAGTGACTACTATACGAATTGAGTGCAACATTATCTCCGGATCCTATTATACAAACAATCCTTCGCATACATTATACGAATTCACGCCGGCCGTTGATCCAGGATATAGTATAATTATTGAGCCGAGAAATCTGATTTATCTTCCGGTGAATAGAACCAGCATCGATAACATCACCATAAGTATTTTGGATCAGGAAGCAAGACCTGTCAATTTTAGAGGCGAAGAAATCGTTGTAAAATTGGAACTCAAGAAACATGGTTTTAGTTTTTAATCAGCAGCAGCAACGACATATAAGTAGTGGATACGTTCAGTCCTCTCCAGTCTGTAGTCAGACACCGACGAAACATCAGCAGCAGCAGCAGGCACTCACACGCAAGAGTCTGATTTATTTACACTCTTTATCGCACAAATATGGTTTTCGTATCGGAAAAACTTCAAATATTTCACCCGGTCAACGTGGATGAATCCATTTCTCGAGAAGAATGGCATACATATCATCCATTCACAAAATCATTCAACTACAGTGATGTGATTGAGATAATTATCAACCAGCAAGATGTCTTTATGGACATTAGTCAAGCTGAGCTTTACATTGAAGCCAACTTTAAGGAGGACAATACAGTGGCAGGTGCTGGTGGTGGTGGTGGGACGACAGGAACATGTTCGTTGACAAATAATGTGGGAGCCTTTCTGTTCGAGACCATAACTTATGAATTGAACGGAAGAGAAATTGAGAAAGTTCGAGATCCTGGACTGACAAGCACGATAAAAAGTTTGCTATGCTTTAATGAACACGAAAGCAAAGCACTAGACGTCGCAGGATGGGGTACGCCGCTCAAAACCCTGAATGAAACCACAAAAGACTTTAATTTGCTAATACCGTTAAATTTTCTACTGGGTGTTTTCGCCGATTACACTAGTGCAGTTATGGGAAAACAGAAGCTGAAACTTGTTCGAGCTAGAAATGATGACAATTGCTACGTAAACTCTACAGGCGATAAAAAGGCTACTATATCAATATCGACGATTGAGTTGCGAGTTAAACATATTTATCCCAACGATGTCCTAAAACTGCAATTGTTGGAGGAAATTTCCCGAAATAAACCAATCTTTTTCGGGTTCCGTGATTGGGAAATTCACGAATTGCCCGCAATGAGAAACACAAAGAAAGATGTTTGGACTGTGAAATCAATGTCGGAGAGAGCTCGATACGTTATCGTATTTTTCCAAACTGCCCGCAAAGACAACTATCAGAAAGACGTCACATATTTCGATAATGTCAACATTACCGATATCAAACTATTCCTAAACTCTGAAGTTTACCCCTACGAATCTTTGAATCTGAATTTCGACAACAGACAATATGCCGAAGCGTATCGCATGTACACCGAATTCCAGAAATCCTATATGGGAAAGACCTATGCTGAACCGTTACTGGATTTCAGCTCGTTTGCAAATCAATGTTTGTTTGTAATAGACTGTTCGAAACAGAATGAAGCTTTGAAAAGTAGCACAGTCGATGTTAAGCTCGAGCTGCACAGTTCTGAAAATTTTCCAAGAGATACTCGAGCCTATTGCATCATTGTACATGACAGAGTTTTGGAGTATTTGCCTTTATCAGGCACTGTCCGTAGCTTGATTTAGTCAGTTGCCGTCGTCTGTACGCCTTGTCAAGATGAAATTTGTAGTCGTCGACCTGCAAGGTTTCTGCACGCCTGAATTTTACGCCAAAGAACTAGCCATCTACGATGGTAAAAATATGCAAAGCTACATGTTCAAACCTGCAATTCCGTTCCATGAGCTCAAACAAGACTATAAAAGGCAAGTGAAATATCTATGTGGGAATCATCATGGTATCTACTATAATAATGGCGAACTGGACTATCAAGAAATTTATTCCATTGTCTATGAGAATCTACGAGATGTTGACGTCATCTATGTCAAGGGCCACTCAAAGCATGAGTTTCTAGCCAAACTTTTATCCGAAATTGAAACAAAACGCCTGCCTCCTTCTCATATTGTTAATTTAGAATTTACTAGTGCTGCTAATAATGTACCAAAGTTAGATAAGAAACAACCTATACACTGTACTTTTCATAGCTTAGACTTGTGTATTTGTAGTGTTAATAATGCATTTACTCTGTATGATTATATTGTAAGCCTTTTACCAAAAAATAAAAATAAATAGGATTTTTGAAAATTACTCTAATGGTTTTAATTATTATTATTATTGAATAAATCGAGTTGAAATAAATTATAATAATTTGTCATTGCAAGACCATTGTCTTTATTGCGTCGAAATATTTCTTTGTTTTTCATAGTATCGGGTTTCAGTTTCCCGTCAACAACGTTATCTTTATTTTCATGGTACCGCAGATGAAAATAATTTCAAGAACTCTGTCGCCGTTATTCTACGGAAAATGTGAACCCAGCAGTTTTTTTTTTTTGGACAAAAGCTGTAGTGCCCTGTGCACACGGGATAGAGAGATATCGCAAAGAGCATCATGCAGTAATAGCGCCCACGTTATTTTAACATTAAATATATGCCTGAAAAGACTGAAATAGGCAGGTAATATAGGTTATGTTTAGTTTTGTTGCGTCCAATTGAGTAGCTCCATTGCTAAAAAGGTTATAATAATAAAATTTAGCATTAAAATTTCAAATCCTCTCTGACCTTGACGACGATCATAAACAACACAAATCACAACAAGGTACAAGTAGATAAGGTTATAAAATAGCGTAAGCAAACAGGCAACTTTTACGTAGAACTGTTTTGCGATAACTCTCTATTGTCGACTCAGAAAATTCTGCCTATATAAGAGCCAACGACGCTTCCCAATTGTTAGTTCACACTTTTGCCGCCTATCAACAACAACAACACCAACAACAACAACAAAAACAAAAACAGTGATAGTGAGTGTCTGTTTGTGTACTCTAAAATCGTAAGTGAATTTTTAATTTTTCGCGTAGATTAAATAAATTTTGTTTTTGGTTATAGATGGATCTAAAAAAATTGAACGTTGCATGTTCTGTTGTTACAGCTGACAACAGGAAACCGGTTGCAAAACTACAGGACCTGCCGCAAAATACGCCTGAACAGATCCTGTCGGCCAAACTGGTGCAAACCAAATTTGGTAAAAGCGTGCTATTGGAGCTGACTGAAAAGGTTGTGTTCCTGCCAAAGCGTGCCACAGAAGCTTTCAAGCCGGTTATTGAACAGTTTGATACCGGAGCTTACAGCGTGATATACAGGGGCCAGAAAGCAATACCCGGTGTGCCGAATCTAGTGTGTGATTTCCAAATTGTGCAGGGCAATTAAGTTCTCTGCTTACCAGAGAGAGAGAGATAGGGTAAGTTTCAATTACAAACACTATTCAAAGGTGATTAGTTTTTCGGAAATTTTTATTTGTAAAAATATTTTTCAATTTCTCGCAACTTTCTTATCATTTATTTATTTAATCTAATGATTTGTTTGTTGGTTATGGATGTATCTTTGAACGTAGCGTTTCTGTTGTTGCAGCAGCAGCCAGCAGTAGCCAAACTACATGAGTTGCCTGAAACCACAACAGATCTTGTCACAGCGTGCTGTTGCTGGAATTGGTGGTTGTCTTCCTGCTACGCCAACGAGCTACGGAAGGATTCGAGAGAGAGAGAGGGTAAGTTTCAACTTTGTAAATAAATTGATTGATCTTTAGTTACATACATATACGTACACTATGAATGCTTCAAAGGTCATTAAAGAGTCTCAAAAGTTGATTTTGGTATTTCAAAAGTTGCGTAAAATTATTTTTGATAATTTTTCACAAAGAGACAAAACAATTTGGTGCAAACGTTTAACTAAAAAAATTTGCTCGTGCAATAAAGTTGTTCGTAATGCTACAAAACTCTCAGTTGGTCTTCAACGAAAACTGCAAACAATTATTCAACAGCTTAAACTGATTAGAAAACTAATTTCAAAACAACACCAACATGTAGGAACAGGTTTGAGTGGTTCAGCAGCAGCACCACCACCGCTTTCAAAGAGGGTTTTATGGGAAAATGTTTTATCTTGTTTTCAGGGAAGGGTACGAACTGGGATTATCATCAATTTAATTCACAAGGATGTCGATCAATTTTTGAATGATGCATTTAGGATATTTCTGAAAAAAGTTACTGAAATTTTACGTGAGTTTCCATTAATTAAAGTCAATACAACATTTTGTGGTGAATTTATTAAAGCAAAAAATGATCGAGATGTTTGTGACGTTAAATATTTCAATACCAAAAATGTCATCATTGATGTTGGAACAGATATTTTTGATTGGTTCAATGATCATGTACGAGATGAAATTTTGAACAAGCTTTCGGAATTTCAGGAGCGCGATTCGGGCTTTGCATTACGTAGAATACTTTATTTGGAAATTAATATAAATAAAATGGAAATTGGAAACGGGTCATCTTACATTAAATTACCCATTGAAATTTCCAGGAAACATGCTTGCATCAACATTAAGAATTCTGATGAAGCTTGTTTCTATTGGTCTGTGGTATGTGGTCTCTTTCCTTCCTCTAACCATAAGCAGCGAACATCAGCATACCCATATTATAGGTCTGTTTTGAATACAAAAAATCTACCTATCCCAATGCCCCTCAATCAAATTCAAAATTTTGAAAAGTTAAATAATGTTTCGATTAACGTTTACGGTTTGGAACTGAATGTGACCAATAATAAACAATTTTACACAGTAGCACCGGTTAGATTAACAAAACAAAAACTAGATAAACACGTCAATTTGCTGATTGTTCAAAACAAATATTATCCAAAAGTAGACGATTATGATGTTGAAACACCAGCAGAGCTACAAGATGAGGAAATCAAGTATCATTATTGCTATATTAGCAACTTGTCTGGACTTGTATACTCGCAGCTCAGTAAATATAAAACTAAGAAATTTATTTGTGATAGGTGTTTGAATTATTTTGCATCGGAACAGCGCCTAATTGAACATGAAAATTTGTGCTCCAGATTAAATGATTACAAGATTACTTTCCCCAAATATGAACACGTTGAATTTCGAAATTTTACTTACAAACAACACACACCTTTTGTCATCTATGCTGATTTCGAAAGCATACTTCAAAATTTAAACAACAGTAAAATTTCGGAAAAAACTCGTAAATATCAGAAACATGTTCCATTTAGTGCTGGATACTACCTCAAATGTGGGTATGATGATTCCCTATCCTATTTCAAAAGTTATCGAGGTGTAGACTGCATGCAATGGTTTGTTGAACAAGTGTCTCAAATGTCTAAATTTATTTATTCAAAATTCAAACATATTGTACCTCTTATTGCTAGTGAAACTATTAGCTTGTCCAATGTGTCGTCGACACATTGTCATATTTGTGAGAAACCTTTCACAAACAGCGATAAGATTGTTCGTGATCATGATCATTTTACAGGGAAATTCCGTAATTTTGCGCACCAATCCTGCAACCTAAACTATCGTAAGCATTTTATAGTTCCAGTAGTTTTCCATAATCTCTCCGGCTACGATATTCATTTCGTTATCCGAGAGCTTGCTAAGCATGGCCGCGTGAGCGTACTACCCGTGAACAAAGAAAAATACATTTCGATTACCTACAGGGAACCTAATAATGGGCTGCGTTTCAGATTCATTGATTCACTAAGATTTTTGGGTGCCTCTTTGGATGAACCTGTCTCCACGTTGAACAAAAAGGACTTGCTGATATTGAAAAAAGAATTTTCAGACTTGGAGCCGTCAAAATTTCAACTATTAACTCAGAAAGGTGTCTTTTGTTACGATTATATCAATGATTTTTCAGTATTAAACGAAACTTCTCTACCTTCTATCGATAAATTCTACAACAAGTTAAATGATGAAGATTTAAGCGATGAAAAGTTCGCTCACGCCCAAAATGTCTGGCATTTGTTCAAAATTCAAAATTTAGGTGAATATTCTGATCTCTATTTGAAAACTGATATTTTACTTTTGGCCGATGTTTTTGAAAATTTTTGCAAAAACTGTATAGCTACACATAAACTAGATCCAGCGTGGTATCACAGCATGCCTGGTTATACTTGGGACAGCATGCTCCAATTTACGAAATGTCGTTTAGATATTCTTCGGGACATTGATCAGATAATGTTTGTGGAGCAGGGAATTCGTGGAGGCATTTCCGTATGTGTGAATCGTTATGCTGAGGCCAATAACAAATATATGGATACATATGATGAGTCAAAAGAATCAAGGTATTTGCTCTATCTCGACATGAATAATTTATATGGAAAAGCAATGACCGAGCCCCTACCCTACGGTGGTTTTGACTGGGTAGACGGAGACGATGACGACCTTAAAAATTTTGATGTTATGGCAGTGGAAGACGATTCTCCAGAGGGCTACATCCTAGAAGTAGATTTGGAATATCCTAGGCATTTACATGATTTGCATAAAGATTTACCATTCGCGGCAGAACATCGTAAGCCGCCAAATTCAAAGTTACCGAAATTAATGACCACGCTGTACGACAAGAAAAACTATGTTATACATTATCGAAATTTAAAACAGGCACTGAAACATGGCCTAGTACTGAAGAAAATTCGCAAGATTTTAAAATTCAAGCAGTCAATGTGGCTCAAGCCCTATATCGAGCATAACAATAACTTACGTAAACAGAGTAAGAATGACTTTGACAAAAATCTTTTCAAATTGTTCAATAACGCAGTGTTCGGAAAGACTATGGAAAATATACGAAATCATAGGATTGTGAAATTTGTAAAGACGTGGGAAGGGCGGTATGGTGCAAAAAATTTAATATCTAGTCCAAGATTTCATAGCAGAACCATTTTAGATGATGATTTATTGTTGGTTGAATTGAAAAAGCCGAACTATTTTTCAACAAACCATTGTATGTAGGCATGTCGATTTTAGATATTTCGAAAATATTCATGTATTCATTTCACTACGACTACATGTTGTCCAAATTAGATTCAGAAAAATGTCACATTCAATATATGGACACCGACAGCTTCATATATGACATCGAAACCGATGATGTATATGAAGAAGTCATCAAGGCCGACTTGTCTAAATTCGATACCTCAGACTACCCTCCAGATAACCCATATAACATACCGCAGGTCAATAAAAAGGTTTTAGGTTTAATGAAAGATGAACTGAATGGTGATATCATGACTCACCAAGTAGGCCTGAGATCTAAAATGTACAGCTTCAAGACCCTTAAGGGAAAAGTTGTGAAAAAATCGAAAGGCGTCAAAAAAAATATAGTCAAATATAAAATTGCATTTGAAGATTACGTTGATTGTTTGAAAAATTTCAAAGAAAGTACCGTAATGCAGAGAACCATCCGGTCTTTTCAACATAATGTGTTCAGCATTGAACAATCAAAAATTGCACTAAGTCCAGCTGATGATAAACGTTTCTTAGTGCCCAATTCCTTCAATACTCTTCCCTGGGGGCATTATAGTCTTGATGTTGGTGACGAATTAAAAGTATAGTAATGTTGAGCATCAATATGTTTTCTCTCTTTCTCTCTCTCTCTAACGCGTATATGTATGTATTATGTCAATTAATTTATAAGGTCAATATTAATAATTTTTTGTATATTTGGAATAATGTATCATTTTATCTCTCTCTCTCTCTAACTCGTATAATGTATATATTATGTTAATTAATCAATAAGGTCACTAATAATAATTGTATATTTGAAATAATGTATTAATCTATCTATCTCTAACTCGTACTATGTATATATTATGTCAATTACTCAATAAGGTCACTAATAATAATAATAATAATTGTATGTATATTTGAAATAATGTATTAATCTATCTCTCTCTTTTTAACTCGTATTATTATGTATATAATATGTCATTTAATCAATAAGGTCACTAATAATAATTGTATGTATATATTTTATTTATCTATAATGTTTTAATAAATAGTTCAATAATTATTGAATTTGATTTTTATTTTTCCAATTATTTCCTTGCATCCAAAATTTTCATTTTTATTGATTGACTAATCCGTAGGCAGTTCTTAGCTAGATCGAGATCGACGGGCTCAGTAAACTTTTCTGGACAAGAATTGTCGTCGGGCTTATCGAACTTCAACGACGTTAGTTGCAATCAAGGATAATACACACTACTACTTCTACTACAGGATAGCCTATCCTCATAAGGCTGACCCAGGTCGCTATGACGTCATCACAGAACCCGAACCATAATTTAATATACGTAGCGATTTCGAAACGACTCGGAACAATCCCTTCCACGCAAACTCCATATTACAGGAACCTGTAATTCCCCGAACCATAATTAACTATACGTAGCGATTTCGAAACGACTCGGAACAATCCCTTCCACGCAAACTCCATATTACAGGAACCTGTAATTACAAGAATTCACCGCAATAACCCGGTATGACGTCATCACAGGTGACAGATGACGTTTGACAGGTGACGTTTGACAGGTGACGTTTGACAGATGACGTTTGACAGGTGACGGTTGACAAAATGGCGGGAAAACATTTCCCCCCACCCCTTTTTCGGGTACCCATATTAAAATCCGGGGGCCCCTTTTTGGAGGGCGCAGCCCTGCGGGCCCCCTTTTGGGGGGCGAAGCCCTACGGGAGCAGGTCCCATGGCGCCATCTGTCGACAAGATGGGGCCATGGCGGCGCATCCACCTTCAAGTCAACGACGGCGCATCCACCACGTGTCAAGAATGAAAGATTGAGGTTATGGTCGGATTTTGGTCCTTGAATCCCTGTTGCTGTACTACTAGTAACAAATTGGATTTTTAAATGAATAATAAATTGGAAGCATCTTTCCTACATAAAATTCTCGAATTTGACATTTGTCAAAAAATCCATACAACCAGCACCTTGTTTTACAGGTAACGAAATGTCTTTTCAGTTTCTTGAAAGTCTGTCATGGTCAGGAATGCTTTTTGCTAAAAATGCAACAAAATACAGAAGAAAAAGAGGGTTGCATCGATCCTTCGAAAAATATAGATGAGGCGGCCAATCGGGCTACCTCAGTTGTTCAAATTTCACCATTAATATCAATGTAAATAACTGAAAATACAAACTTTTTTTGACGTCCGCTCTCAAAATTTGATGTTTCACTTTTAACACTAGTGCTATAAAGACTTTATGGCACTAGTGCGATAAAGTAACATTTTTAATGCTTCGGGGCGGTGTTAAAAATTGCATTTTTAACACGTTTGTAGAAAATAGTTATTTATGATATAAGTGTTAAAAGTACATTTTTAAGGCACGCATGTGAAAGTTTGCAGAATGAGCGAAGCGAATTCTGCAATTCACATAAGTGCCTTAAAAATACTTTTAACACAAATATCATACAATATTTTTTCTACAAACGGCAATAACAAGCAATAACCAGTGACAAATTGGATTTTTAAATAAATAATAAATTGGAAGCATCTTTCCTACGTAAAATTATTGAATTTGATATTTGTCAAAAAATTCAAACAACCAGCACCTTGTTTTACAGGTAATGAAATGTCTCGTCAGTTTCTTGAAAGTCTGTCGTATGGTCTATCGTGGTCAGTAAGCTTTTTGCTAAAAATGCAACAAAATACACAAGAAAAAGAGGGTTGCATCAATCCCTTGAAAAATATAGAGGAGGCGGCCGATGGAGCTTCCTCAGTTGTTCAAATTTTACCATTAATATTAATGTAAATAATTAAAAATACAAACTTTTTTTGACGTTTGCTTTCAGATTTTGATGTTTCATTTTTAACACTAGTGCCTTAAAGACTTTTAACACTAGTGCGATAAAGTAACATTTTTAATGCTTCGAGGGGGTGTTAAAAATTGCATTTTTAACACGTTTGTAGAAAAATAGATTTTTTCTACAAACGTCACTAAAAGTGTCATTTTTAACGGATGCTGTCAGTGTCTAAAATGCCATTTTATGACACTGGTGTTAAAAGTGATTACTTTTAGCACTAGTGCTAAAAGTAATCACTTTTAGTGCGTTTGTAGAAAAAATAGTCTATGATATTTGTGCTAAAAGTGATTTTATTTTGTTCAACGGGATGGAACACTCCGCCTTCGGCGTCGTGTCCCAAACTTCCCTTTTCACAAAATAAAATTAAAACTTTTAGCACTTATATCATAAATAACTATTAGCACATTCATAAACTTTGTAAAAAGGAATAGGTAGTTTTAGGAAATTGTAAAATACCCTTCTTTCGAAAGCTCCAAACTGGTCTTCCTGGGTGGAAGATAGTTGGAGAGAAGGACATTCAGACTTCCATCTTCACGCTGAAAACATAACATTCAGACTTCCATCTTCACGCTGAAAACATAACATTTCAGACTTCCATCTTCACGCTGAAAACATCATATTCAGAATTCAAGCTTCACTTTGAACAGTCGGGTTGCCTCTCAACATTTTTATTCAATAACCGAGTTTTAATTATCGAAGTACTCAACATTCGTGGCATCGGCTAATTCCCAATTCCCAACAGCGGTAAACCAATTCATAACATTGGTGGCAGCGGAAAAACGAAAACCAGTAAACGGTAAACGAAAACCAGTAAACGGTAAACGGTAGACGGTAAACGGTAAACGGTAAACGGTCAACGGTGAATGGTTAACAGTGTTTTTTCTGAAGGAGCGCGAAGTTACGGAACAGAGAAACATGAAAACCAGTCAGAAAAAAAATACCCCGTGTATTTCTGAAGGAGCGCCTAGAACGCAGCAGGAATCACGCCAGCTGAACTACATTGGTCTACTTGAAGGAGCGCCTAGAACGCAGCAGAGATTCCAGAAACAGAAAATCTCGATCTACTTGGAGGTGCGCTCAGTTCGTAACAAGAACAGAAAGAGGAAGACGACGTGAAGTTCGCCCTGAGAAAATTCGATTGCTGATCGAAGAAGCTGATCAAGGATGAATGTGTAAGTCTTTTTAAATTTTCTTTTGTGGTGACGCTATTGGTTTTTTTTTTTTTTTTTTCTCTTGTATTTTTGAAATTTTGGTTTTTATAAAAATATATATTTTTGTGAAAGGTACTGCAAATTAACATTGTGTTGGAAAAATATTTGAAAAAAAAAATAATAATAATAATAATAATAATTGAACTTAATTATAATATCTAATATATATCTACATAATAATATCAAGAAGTAACTACGTAAAATTTAACTTATTAAAACAAAAATATAGAAATTAATCTACAAAATATCTGGAAAAGACGCTTTCGATGTATTGAATCAAATTAAATCTTTCGATGGCTATGGAGATGGCAACTCTTTACAATTCTTTATTGAAAATTGTGAATCAATGATGTCAGTAGTTGAAGTAACTGAAAAAGATTTATTATCAAAAGTTATTTTTGGGACAAAACTAGAGGGAGAAGCTCAAGAAATAACACAAAATAAAACTTTTAATAGCTGGGATGAAATTGAAGACTTTTTAGCAGAACAATTTACGGACAAAACTCCGCCTTCTCATTTTTTATCGCAAATTATGAATATTAAACAAAATTATAAAGAAAATTTGTTAAATTATGGGGAAAGATTAAAATAATTAATTAATAAATATAAAGATGTTTGTTTTCTAAATTATGAAAATAATGAATCAACAGTGCTAATCGAAAATATGGAAAGCACAATAGTTAATAATTTTCGAAAGGGTTTATTGGATGAAAAAATGCAATTGAGGGTAATCGCAGAAAATACTACAGATTTAGAAAAAGCTATCAGGCTATGCGTAGAGATGGAAATTGAAAATAACGCTAAATTCAAAAACACCAGAAATAATATCAATTACGTTCAAAAACATAGTTTTAATCAAGGTTTCAATATTAAGAATAATAATAATTATGCTCAAAGAAATAGCAATTTTAAAATGTCACAATCTAATTTCCGAAATAATCAACTAGTTTGCCTCTATTGTTCTAAAAATAATCATTTAACGTCACAATGTAGACTTTTAGCAAAACATGAACAAAGTCAATTTAATGGAAGAACCTTTAATAATCACCATAATCAAAAACAAAATTTTTCGCAACAAACTTTTGGACCGAATTGTAACAGTAACCAAAGTAATTTTAACCGACAAAATATTCGGGGATAATACCACGAGAGCTTCAAAATTACCGATAATTTTTCACGATTGCGTGTTTTCTTTAATTTCACGAGTCCGTAGGACGAGTGAAATTTGCAGAGAAAACACGCATGAGTGAAAAATTATCTGCTTCATTTTAAAGCTCAAGTGGTATTTAGAGGATTATTTCGCGTATGGGAATGCAAAAAATATGGAAATAAATATGTATTAAACGATTTGAAAATCTTAAAAATCAAATAAATAAATGGTTGCTATCAGGAACCGTTTGTTTGTATCAAAAATTAGCATGACAACCATGTATACAATAACATGGGAGAATTATCGCTGTAATTCTCTCTAGTTAAACAAATGGAAAACAGAATTTTCGCTGTAATTCTGAAAATCGTCACTTGTCTTAGGGGATTTCTAACACATAAGTGGAATACTCCAAGTAATTGTGCGTATTATAACCCCAATCAAAATTCTAATCGTAGAAATTTCCAAAATCGTTATAATTCAGGAAATAATTTTTATCAAAATCAGAGAAACTTCGATAATAATATATCATCAAATAGTCAGACATCTCATGGAAATAATCAATTGTATCATACTAACAATACTAATTCCCGAAACGATGCGTCCAATTTTAATCAAAATCCTTATTCTAAACAAAGAAGTGATAATTTTAATAATTTTAATGATAATAATTATAATAATGCAAATTCTTGTAACCCAAATTTTAATTATGCAAATAATTCTAGAAAGCAATCTTAAAACAATCATCAAAATTTTTATAATCAAAATAATTATGAACAACAAAATGATTCTCGTAATTCGTCTCGTAATCAAAATTATTCTAGTCACAGAAACCATAATTTCAATCAATATCGATCTAATCAGAAAAATCCTAAGAGACAAAAATTAGCTAATACACAAATACATAATATTGAGACAGAAAATAACTTATTGACAATAAAGCTACAAGCATTGAAAGAAGAAAAGCAAACTTTATTAAAAAAAATTGAAATAGAACGTAAATTATTCGATAAAATCCAGGAGGAACATAACAAATTAAAAGTTAAAGAAATTAGAATGGAAGAATTGGAAAAAATTAATAAATTATTAGAAGAAAAAATTGTTGATCTTGAAAGATTTTTAATCGACAAAGAAACTAGGTACTATTGTAAAAGTAAATAAGCTTAAACTTGCTTTGGAACAAGACTTGAGCAAAACTCAAGAAACATTAAGATTTTTGAAAGAAAAACTAGAAGCCCAAGACACAAAGAAAACCGAATTTAGTTTACAAATAAAAGTGCGACAACTCGAAAGTGAAAAGGAAAATTTGAATAAATCATTGAATTTAGAATGGGAAACGTTCGATAAGAGTTTCCACACAGAGCACGAAGAATATGAAAACTATAGAGAAGATATTAATATGAAAAATGTTGAATTGGCCAGAGAGAATTTGGAGTTTAAGCAAATCAATGAAGAATTAGCACGTAAAGTTAGGATTTTTGAAGAACGATATAAAGTTTTTGAGCCAGAATCCACTGAAAAGAACCTTTTAAAATTAAAATTTCACGAGTTTGGGAAACAAAGAGAACAAATTTCTCAAATCTTTGGAATTAAACTTCTTATATATTTCCTAAACACATCTTTCGTACAGACACAATTCTCTTATTTATAACAAAATGTCAGCATTTCCTAAACTAGTAGATATAATAGTATCAGATAAATTCATTTAAATTAATTTTTCTAAATATATTGCAATAGACAAAAGTGAATTACTAGTTAATAGGTACATACAATTTTTAGACATATAATAAAAATCTTGCCTTAATCTATTATAAAATAAAAGCGACAAACGCATTATTACTTCAAGAAGTATTTTCACCCAACACTTGGTTATTTGCATTGCCTTACCCTGAATCGTTGACAATTTCATGTTCAAACCAAAATAAACCCTTAGATGTAATTTTGAAAAACTGAGGAAGTGTCTTCATAGGGAAACAGTGCAAGGCTTATAGTGTTTCGACAATGCTTGTGCCTCATGGAAATGCCTAACAGTCGAAAGTGTTCAGTGAGTTCGTTCCCCCATTAGATATTAGTGATGACTGTTACGAAAAAATTAAAAATAATAATATTAATCTGACCGAACTGTTAATAAACGAAAATTATAAAACACTTTCTAAGCATATTCCCGAGCTGAACATCGCTAGCCATAAACTAGACGACATAGAAAAATTAACAGACAATCTCCAAAAAAGTAATATTCTATCAACTTATAATATTTCTGGTTCTGTTCTAGCTTATATTGTATCGTTATATATATTATTGTTTATTGTGTACAAAATATATATGAAATGTCTAAAGAAAACCCTACCTACCATTTTAACTAAGTGTCCCCCCTCAACGAGTATTTTATTAAATAAAACATTTTTATTCAATACCGAGCCTAACATTGGTGGCAGCGATTTATAACAATGAGCAACCCCGAAAAATTCCCAACTTTTAACTTTCACGAATTGAAATTTGGATGACCAGCGGTTCACAGAAATGTGAACGCTGTTACAAATAAATAACGACAACCACAAAACACGAGTCAAAAGTCTTCTGTTGTTCATCTTTCCCTATATTACAACAAACTTAGAATCGGAGGTTAGGCAAAATCAAAAAGTTACCCTGAAACTACCTAATAATCGAGAATTCTTTGGTTAGTTTTAGGGACCCTATTCTACAAATTCTAAATTTGCTCTAGTTGTGGTGAAAGATGGGGAGTAAAAGACCTCTACCTACGACTTATGGTTTCATCTATTATAATCAGCAAATCCCTAATGTTAACTGCTCATCAGGAGTCGATAGGGCATACACATTTTTTAATTTCAATTTCTTATTTCGTGAAAGGTAAAAATTGAGAATTCTCAGAGTAAAAGTATCGATGGGAAACAAAATACATGGTGATATAAAATAAACAATCGAAAGAAATAATACAAATAAATCTCAACGAAGACAACAAAAAAATCAATGAAGCAATGATGGAAGAATTCAAAAAAGTGACGAAAAGCTTGGTACCAACAAAAACATTGAGTATAAAAAATGAAGATGGAATAGAAGTAATGGACAATAAACGATATCGTTTCAGTTGTGAAATGCATCTATCAGCACCTAGTTCAAAGCAAGATCTCGACTTGGAAACACCAATCAATCAATAACTAGCAGAAAATAGGAAAATTTCGCTTCCAAAATTCCAAATATATATGTTACAGGAAATAACCGATTTCAGGCCATTCTAGTTTGGCCTAGGACATACCAAAAGTTTCTATCGTTGTTAGGAACTTTGCATATTTCCTAGGACATAATAGTATTGCCTGATAGTTTTCACGACAAACTAGAATGGCCTGGATTAATCTTAGGAAATTTCTGATTTAAATTGTTACATTGGGAAAATTTGCATCTAGAAGACCAGAAACTTTAAGTCACTTTGTTTACATAGGTTAAATTCGGATCGGGTATAAAGTTGTTTTAAACATCCTTGGTACCTATAGTTTGTATAAATTATCATCAGTAACATTTCTGACTATAGCCATAACGTTTCGTAAACTTCACCTGGCATTGTATACATCTGGTATTACGACTGTACACTGTCCCCAATTTTAGCAAGTGGATGTATTTAGTCACTTGTGCATGCGCTTCATGCGCTTCGTTTGTTTTTCTAATGGAGCTAGAGCTCTAACTCTTCCTATATTGCATTCGATATTATTATTTTTTTTTTTTTTATTTTCTTCCAAGTTTAAGTTGTCTAAATTTTCCCTTCCGATCTATCTGGAGCCGAAGCTTCTGGTTCTAAACAACTAGATACTGTTTCACTCTCCACGACGTGAGATTGTCCATTGCCAGAAGTTGTTGGTGGTTGGTGCACTTCTTGCACTATGTATCTAAAGACAGAGAGAATTTGATAAATATCAATACCAGTGTTAAAGGGAGTTATTTACAAAAAGTAAAAGTTAATTTGGCATCCTTACCACCGACAAACGCAGCTGCACGACATCATTGCTTACGTAGGTATCTACCATCAAGTAGAGCAATGGTATGGCTGTTCAAAAGAAGCTGAAGGGTTGGAAGAAAACCCAATTTGGTATTTCCCCAGTTATCACTTCGGGTCTGTTCTCACAAAAGTCACAAACCAGTCAGAGCAAATTTCATTGAATGAAAATAATCAAAAAACTGGTTGTTGACGATTTAGACTAATCAAAAACACTCTGACTGGTTTGTGATTTCTGTGAGAACAGACCTTTTAAAGGTTACTGCACCCATATGTTTGGTTTGATAGATCCAAGGTTTGAAACAACTCGAGGTATGGCGGCACGATTACGATTATGAAGCTAGTATAACAGTTAACCATAAAATTACTGACCATCGAAACTTCTAGATGCAAATTATTTCAATAAGACAATTTGAATCGGATTTTTCGTAGCACTAATCAGGCCTTTCTAGTTTGTCCTGATAACTATCAGGCAATACTACTACGTCCTAGGAAATATTCGAAGTTCCTAGCAATGCTAGGAACTTTAGGTACGTCCTAGGGCAAACTAGAATGGCCTGAAATCGGATATTTCCTGTAACATATAGACCAGATATCCATCAGAAAGGATTTGAGATCGAAAAAGCAATTCAGAATTTAATTTTTAAAAAAAATCACCAGAAAATTGAGCGACAGTTACAACTGAAATGCTGGAAGCCTGTAAGAAACAAAATAGACTCTGAAGAGACCATTAAACACGTATCTGAGGACTGCGGAAATACTAGATAAATGAAATATTAATAATTCTTTCTTCCCATGGTTGGTTGGTTGGTTGGTTGGTTGGTTGTTTGTAGGGACGATCTAGGCGCTGTGGCTTTACATGCACTACAGCCTGTAGGCTTATTGTGCACGTGTCCATGTTCCTTCTTGCACTACAAGAGTCCTGTTCCCTGTATCAGGCCTAATAGCCCTTGGACAATATTTTCAGACCGTAGTCTATCCCCGGTCTGTATTGCTCCGAAGCGTCTGTATCTTTTGCGTGATAGAATAGGGCCACACAGTCACATGATGTGGGAAGCTGTTTCGTCTTCGTCTCTATATAGTCTGTATTGAGTGGGTCCCTGGAATATACCCATCCTGTGCTGATGCTTCCTCAAGTGACAGTGTCCTGTCAATAGCCCTATCACTTGTCTCATCTGTGTGCGCGTAAGTCGTAGCACGTAAGTTGTTAAATTTGTTGAAGGGCTTCCTATTAAAGCCCTCGCGTTATTATGTCCAGGTGTTGTATTGCAAAGGACAAAGTCTTGTTTTTTCGACCATTAATCCAGTGTTGACTTGGACCGATATTCCAAAACTGAGTCTGTGGCCTATAAATGGCGTTGCAGCTGCAGCCCATCTGCTTTTTCGTTGCCCTCTATCCCTGAGCGGCCAGGAACCCATTGCAGTCGAACCTTGTTTTCCTTAGCAAGCTGTTTTAGGTCTATCGTCATTCCGGAAGTAATGCAATAGGAATCCAGCGCTTCAAGTAAGCAGCACTTAAAGCGCTATCCATAAGAATAGCTACATTTTGGTTTCTACACCCTCGCATAATGCTCAGTTGGATGCACGCATATATAGCGAAGACTTCTGCTTGATGTAGTGGTTTTATTCCCGAGTGATATGCTGACAATCATCTTGGGTTGTTCCCCATATATCCCTGCCCCCATTCTGTTTGACGATTTTGAGCCGTCGGTGTATATAACCCATCCATAAGCAACATAGGGAGCGTCGCGTTTTCTTATCCTCTCTCATCTGTCACTATTGTGTGTCCGTGTTTGCTCGGCTGTGGTTTTTAGACTTACGCCGATCAGTAAATGATTCTTCTTCATCTGATGATTGATCATCATTAATTATCTGAAAGTATAATTTCCATTGTTTACCTGAGAATCATCTTCGTCGTCTGATGTATTGTCACTATCTTGAGTCCTTGAATTTTTCGTAGTCTTGTTAAATAAATCCTTGGTAACACGTTTTATTTCTGGCATATCCGTCAACCACGTGCTTGTTCCACATTGACGTCCAGATGATTTCTTCTTTCGTGGTAAAGCTTTAGGAAATCCGCGAAATATTTCCGGGGACATAAATTCTGTTTCCTTTTCTTAATTGCGGTTGTTTTCAACTACATCAGGTTCGTCATTTTCTTTATTTTCAGGTTCAGTAGATCTTTCTTGAACAGAAGTAGATGCCTCAAGATGTTCTATAGAGGTCTAGCAGTTACTGAGGAAGTAAA
Source organism: Ceutorhynchus assimilis (assembly GCA_917834065.1). NCBI lineage: Eukaryota > Metazoa > Arthropoda > Insecta > Coleoptera > Curculionidae > Ceutorhynchus > Ceutorhynchus assimilis. Next base: position 27,216,601 of record OU892287.1, read on the forward strand.
AAATCTGTATCAGCATCAGCATCAGCATCTGTAAATACATCTCGGTCAAATGGGAATATTCCGGACCTCTTGAAGCCGGAAATTATATTTGAAGGTGTCACGGCCTTTTGTAGAGTTTTTTCAGTCATTTCAGCAAATTGGTATATAGTAATAGACCGTGAGATAGGGCCTGTTTAGTGGAGTCATTTTTTTTTGTCTGGCATTTTGAGGGATGAATGTGGCTAGTTAGCTGATGAGAATATAGGTGGTTTTAGTGCTTGCCACCTGTTCGAAATGTCAACAGAATGTTTCGCCGGAAAACTCGACTTCGAGCTGGGATTACCGTCTGGCGATTTTTCAGCGATATTTACAGAACAAAACCTTTCATTCTCTCGATTACCAGACAAAAAGTAAACGCGGAAGGTTCTTTTCTTTTCAGTTGAAAGTTGACACTCATCCCCACTTTTTCAGCTATTGAAAAGCATCTAGTATTTTTCTGGGTGAATTATTTATCAATGTCAATCTTTTATTTAGAAGCCAAAAAATTTGAGATCATTAAAAAAAAATTCCTCATGTAAATCAATTTTTTTCTTCTGCAAATTTTCGAACAGGTGGCAAGCACTAAAACCACTTATATTCTCATCAGCTAACTAGCCACATTCATCCCTCAAAATGCCAGACAAAAAAAAATGACTCCACTAAACAGGCCCTATCTCACGGTCTATAATGGGAATACCATGATTTTCAGCCAGCGAAATATCGACTTCTGCATTGTAGTATGCCTTCAATGGCCCAAAGACTGTTACATCTAATGGTTGCATCTTATGGCTACAGTGCGGAGGCAGTGTTAACATTATGACTCCATGTTGCTTGGCCATGTTCAAAACTTGAATACCCATATGGGACTCGTGGTTATCACAGATGAGTCAAGTGGGGTTATCTTTTGTACCACTTGTGTATTTGATGGAATGTTCCATTACAAAAACAAATACCTAGTTCTGTTGTCATTCACCCAGATGAATTAGCTAAGCCGAGTGTTCCAGTTGGTGCCCCATTAATCATATGCTGTTGGAAATTTTTCCTAAGAAAAATCATTACTGGAGGTATAAATGTTTCCGTACCTGAAATACCCACCAAGAGAGTTAGTAGTTCTCCCCTCTTGCCACTAGTCCTCTGGTTTAGTTGCTTTACTCCCTTTTGTGCAATGACCTTTTTGGGTTTTTGAACTGTAGTCAGGCCGATTTAGTCCAAGTTGAAGACTCGTGATGCATCTGCTAACTATGGAAATCGTTTCAAAATGGACTTCTGGTTATTAAAAAATACTGTAACATTGTGCTTGTTGAACGATGTTAGTCTAGATAGACTGGAAGCTTCAGGTTTTCTAATACTTAGTTTCTGGTTGCGATATAAGAAGCCTCTCATCCATTCTGTGCCAGCAATTTTTTTTCCCACGATTGTGGAATTTTAATGTTGTTCTCTTTTGCCATATCATAAGTTAATATTCTTAAAGCTACAGTTGATAATCCATACGCCATTTTACTACATATTTGTAAATACTCGCCAAGATCAGCTTCTGTTGTCTGCTAAATATTTGCCTAACTTCATAATGCGGTTGCGTTCTTATTTCAGTACCTGGATGTAATTGGGCCTTTTTCACATATCGATGCAACGTCTATAGTGGAATGCCACTAGTTCTCGCAGCCTCTCTTATAGATATGTTCTGTTCTGTAACTAGCTTGATAGCTGCAGCCATATCTTCTCCGGACTTTTTCCCTATTCTTCTAGGGTTGTCTTTAGGTCTCACCATTTTAAAGTTTGTGTCTTCTCTTCCTAACTGGAACAAAATGCCATTATATACCTACCATGAGTAGTACACAATGAGTACTACACAGTGTGTACTACCTGATGACGTCCCACTGTGTAAACAAGCACCAACAACATAAAATTAGTGTAGTTTCTTAACCAAATATTTTAATAAATCGCTACCAACACATATATATTGCTAAAAAGTATGTGTTCAAATATACTTTCTTGCAAATTGAAGAGACTGCACTATTGAGGAATTTTAACTATGTATATTTCAGGTAAAAGTTACTTAGAGGTTCTTAAAACCATTTAAATCACAAACAAGCAACTGCGCCGTAGGCGGCAATATGGCTGGTGACGTTTGTCATCCATCTTAGATTTATTACAGGGTTGCCAAATCTAAAATATGTTCTAAGGAGAAAAATGTAATGCCCCACTGTGAAAGCCGTCCCAGTGTGGACCACCCTCCCCTATTGAATTGCCTAGACGTTTGGGATTTCAATAATGTTCTTCTTTGATTGATGACTTCATCGAAGAACTGTCCAAACTTTATAGTTGATAAGCCTCACAAAACCTCAAAGCGAGTACTCTACAGGGGGACTAATTAGGACACTTTTAATACCTATGCTTGTATGCTCATGCATCTAAAACTCAAGGTATAGGTCCCCAAGTCCCTTTAGACCTTGTAGCAAGGCTTATTCTTTAATAGCAAAGTTAGGAAAGATTAATGTATTCTTAGAGAAGATGGAGCGCATGTGTTGAAGGTTAGACATTATTGATGAAAACATGTCCACTTGCTGACAACAAAAATCGCTATAGATCAATAGACAAACCCCAGGCAAACTTCTGAGGTCATAATTTAGCTTTTAAGAGCTGGCTTCCATGGCACAAGACACAAAACCTTGGACACGAACTCCAATCCAAGATGAGTGACTTGTCGCTAGCAGGCTCAATATCAAAACAAAAAGAGTACCTATCACTTTTCCCATCAAACCGGAAGTGGGGCTATGAATATCAATAAATGTTCTTTTTCCAAATCTGGTTTTATGAAAGCACTATCTGATGGATATTGGAAAGCTTTCTGTGTCTGCGTATCCGACTTATTAACCCTAGCTGAAGTATCGGTTTCAGATTATTGAAGGAAACAAAAATATACATAACCGCAGTCATCCAACATCTGACGATGTTATGAACCCAACATCTGACGATGTTATGAACACAGTAGACGAAATCCCAGTAGCATGATGTATCTTCTGAAGGAAATTTTCTGATAATCTGTCATTTATCAATTTTGATTAAGTATGGGGGAAGATAAGCAGTTGATATCATCTACATATACCTAACTTAATAAAGGACAGTTTTGAGTTTATTAAAATCTGTCAGCTCAATGACGCAGTTTAGATATTTGAAATACGTTTATCTGAAAATCTAAATTACAATAAATTTATTAGCCAATTTCCACTTTCAGTCATCAAACATCCTTGAGGCTTCGTGTAAAAACCCAATATTAAATGTTGCAAATCTTATACTAACTCGCTCTCCATGCATCGCGTCTCATGGGTGAGAAAAATAAAAGTATGGTAATGTATAGCGGTTCTGCTACCATACATTATCGGATTAAGTCAGCTCATTGATTGAAGTGATGCGATCTACAATGCCGCTGGACACAGGGCGACGGACGGACGTACGAGGACGGGACATCTTCGCTATACACCAGAATCAGTGCGTGTGTATGTGTATGCTCCCCACTGGACAGTGCGGAGTCAATAAACCCGGTGCACCTGTTGGCCTCGGGTCACCTATCTACTCATAGCTGTAGCCTCCAGCATCTTTTGTTGGTTTCAGACAAACTGCATCGATGAGATCGACTCTTTTATTATCAAAATTTTATCATAATGAGTTTAAATCAATTTAAATTGTACAATAAAGAAGCAGAAGGCTTCAAAGTGAACTGAGAAAAAAACATCGTTTTGAATAAATTCTCATAACCTTCTGATTGTAAGTACCTATATAGATTTCAGACTGCAAAAATTATATGTATATTTTTTCCAATAAACCTGTATCACTACTAGACAGTAATACATAGAGTATATAATATAGAATATCATCTATTAACAGAATTTAGAAAAGTGCCATAATGAATACTGTCACGCTTACGTTGGGTGTAGTCAGCGGTGCTACCACTTTTACACTTACACTTGGCTGCGTTCACTGAGGGGTTATCTGAAAAGAGACGATATGAGGGAAGGGATACCACTACGAATATTATATATATGCTTTATTACCTACTAAACCTTAATTTCACCTTATAGTTCAAGAAGATTTACCAAAATCCTAACACCGAGATGTTCGTCCCTGATGGACCATGTTAGATTTTCAATACGTTAATGCCCCTCGGTAATATAAAAATGTCTTATGAACCCAATATGCACTGAAAGAACAGGCTCCCTAAGGGCATAGTTCTCGTAGGTCTAAACTTGGGGATGTTGAGACACGGCTGCTATAGACGAGACCCTCATCCACAAGTTCCACAGTCTCGACCATACCTAATCGTACTCAGCTAAGAGGGCAGGTCTTTTAGGCTTGTACCTTTTCAGGCACAAAACAGTCAAGACCATCCTTGCCTTGCATTGCTGCAGTGCGTGAATTTATATTAAAATTATTGCTGGCATAAGCAAAGTTAGTCTGTTTTTAATAGTCCTACTTTAGAAATTTACTTAATTTGTATAATGCGTGGTCTTGTGTACTTTAATCAGTTGAAAATACAGAGTGAGTCCTAACAAGCAACTAATTAATTTATTAAATTACATGCATTCAATTTCTCAAAATAACGAAAAGCTAGAGTTAATAATGAAAAAAATTATGTACTCACATAAACCATTGCATTCATCCCTCAAACAGCAAAAATATACATGATGGATAATTATTAATGCCGAGATTAATGCCATCCATGTAAATTGTCTGTTTGCATAACAAAGTAACCAAATGTGTAAACAGGTTGCCCGATTATGGAAATGGACCAAAAACTGAACGTGATTGATTTAAGTTTTATTTACAGTTTGTCAAATTTGTTATAAGCGGGTCCTATTTAATGGAGCTTCAAAAATAAACAATAGGTTTTTGAAACCATGAGAAAAGAAATTAAACCTCACCTCCTGATTGGAGGATTAACTATAATGAGATAATAAAGTATAGAATTACTTGGCTTGAAGATGTATTTACATATTTTTATTAGATGTTGAAGGCGATAAAGCTGCTACAGAACAAAAAATGGTAGTTTAATTACTTTCCACTTGGCTCATACAAAAAAGGAAGCACCTGATTATTGGTGTATCAATAAATCTTGGAAAATGAATTTACAAGTTAATAATGATAACGTAAGGACATAAATTAGATAAGAAAAAAAGAAAACCGAAGATTGATTGTGGAGATTAGTTCGAGAACAGGACTAGATTTGGATAGATTTTGAACTGGGCATGTGAAATGTTGACAATGTTTATAAAAACATATTCTGAATCAGGCCATTCAATAAGTATTTGCCAAAAATGTTATCAGTATATTTCAGTATTTCACGATTTAGGTCACTCTTCTCCCTCATATAATAATGACATGTCAATTTCCGGACATCATCCATTAATATTTTGGTGACGTATAAAAATATATCCAAGATATCAAACCAAATTGAGAAAATTTACTTAAACAACCCAAGGCTAGTCCAGTGGCGGCTCGCCGGATGACGCAGGTGAAGCGCCGCTTCACCTTAAATTAACATAAGCTAATAACTTTTAAATAGATCAAACTACTTTGCAATAAGATAAAATATTGAAATTCAAATTCTTTAAATAATTTTAATTTCGGTCCTGGTCCTAGTCGCTGAACGCCACAAACCGTGAAAAAGAATTAAACTTTGAAAAAATTAACACTGAGCATTCAGATTACGTTTTTCCAAGGCACTTGACGCGCAATTCAAGAATCGGCGGGACCGCTTCCTACCACCCGTCGGTTGCCATGGAAACGGCGTGAAACGGCTCGTACGCCGACGCCGATTAGCTGAATATATTATTATTTGAGGCTGCGATTTTGTGCGCGTCTCGCTGCACTCTCGCAGTTTTTTGCTCCTGGCGTTCGTTAGTTCCTATAATTTTGATTTTACAGAGTTGAATTTGTTATTTTTCTTTTATTATTTGCCGATTCGTCTCGTCATGTTTCCAGAATATGATCCGGTGTGTGTTTTGTTGGAAAAACAATTTTCGCGGTGGACGAATGAAGATAAAAAGGATTTTTTAAGTTCAAATAGACCTTTGCCTGTACTAAACATAACCAAAATTTCGAAATCCAAAGACAGAGCGTTTACGCGGAAATTTCGCATCGAATGGTACACGGAATATAAGTGGTTGTGTGGTAGTTATTATTTGAACAAACTTTTTTGTTTACCTTGTTTAATTATATGTGTAAAATCGGGTGTCTGGAACAAGGAAGGATTTAACGACTTTGGTAATCTGATGTTTTGAATTTTTGAAGATAAATTTGCTTATTTTTTTTTCGAGTTTAGGTAATGTAACTCGGGGACTTCATAAACACGAATCTTCATCAGAACATATACGTTGTGCCATAGGTTTCACAGATTTGAAAAAAAAATTAAACACAATAAAAGATGCTTTACAGGAAAACTCCAGGCTGTATATAAAACAATTCAATGAAAATGTGCAATTGAACAGGCGTTTCATGCACTTGCCTATTCGCACTACTCTATATTTGAGCAAGCAAGAATTGGCGTTTCGGGGTCATATCGAAGATGAGTCTTCTATTAATCGAGGCAACTTCAAAGAACTCTTGGATGCTTTTGTATTAACAAGTCCGGTAGATATTCAACAGCACTATAAAAAAATTTCTTCCGTGTTTGCGGCAAATTCAAAGACGATTCAGAATGAATTAATCGACTGTATTTCCCTGTATATTGATGAATATGTCGAAAAAGAAATAAAAGAATGCACTTTCTTTTCTATCCAAGTAGATGATACTACAGATATTGTCCAGAAATCTCAATGCAGCATAATATTTAGATATGTGAACGCTGAAGGAAAGTTGTTGGAACGGTTCATGGGATTTTACGATGTTAGTGCTAACCGGACTGCTGATTCATTATACGACGTCGTAATAGGTTGTCTCGAAAAATATGATTTCAAAACCAAACTTATAGGACAATGTTTTGATGGAGCTAGTGTGATGTCGGGACAATTAAATGGCCTTCAATCCAAAATCAAACAAGTAGCGCCACAAGCGGTTTTCGTTCATTGTTTGGCACATCGTTTGAATTTAGTTCTTCAACAAAGTTGTAAGGATATTTCAAAATGCCGTATATTTTTCGCCAATGTTAGCGGCTTGCCGACATTTTTTCATCACTCTGCAAAGCGAACGTACATAGCTGATACCCTAATTAAAAAACGAATACCCACAGCTGTTACTACTCGATGGACATCCAACTCTAAAATTTTAAGTGTTATAAATAACGAATGGGACTCTTTAAAACAAGTATTCAATGAGATTTTGAATGATCCCACCTCGGATCAAACTTCAACTAGGCAGAGCCAGGGCTTTTTGAATCTTTTCAATAACTTCGAGTTTGCTCTTCTAGCGGCTATTAATGGTGAAATTTTTGCTCTCACAGATATTCTTTTTGATGTGCTACAAAAAAAGTCCTTGGATATCAATTATTGTATATCACAAATTAAAACTACGCAAAGACTTTTAAACAGTAAAAGAAATGATAATGTTTTCAGAAGTATTTTTGATGCAACTTCTTTAAAAATAACAGTTCCAACTGATCAACGCGACGGCCGTACAAGAGTGACACTAACCCAAGATCAAGTATTTCAAAAATATAAAGTTCTGTTTTATGAAATCTTAGACACTATTTCAGTACAAATTGACACCCGTTTTCAGGACCTAGAGAAAATTCGATTCGTGACATTAATTGATACTGCAAAATTTTCAATGTATTTCGAAAACTTTCCTAAAGAAGCATTGAATAATTTGAAAGAATGCTACCCTAATATATTTACTGACCTCCAGAGATTAAAAAATGAATTACAATTTATTTTTGGTGACGAAAAATACAGAGGAATGGAACAGCAGATGTTTATGGCTGAGTTATTTGAGCACAGGGATACTTTTAAAGAAGCCTATAAACTATTTTGTTTAATAGTAACTATCCCATCGACGAGCGTTTCCGTTGAACGAAGTTTTTCTTGTTTGAAAAGAGTGAAAACTTATCTTCGTAATAGAATGACGGAAGAAAGACTTACAAATTTAGCAAGAATTTCGATCGAGAAGGAATTTTTGAACGAGTTAATAAACACGCAACCGTTCTATGATGATATTATTAACAAGTTTGCAAGTTTGAAAAATAGAAGAATTGACCTTGTATTCAAGAAATAAAACAAATCTGGTGAGTAACATTACTTGGTATACCTGTTTGATTATTTTATTTTAAATTTGAATTTCAGCCTTTCATAAAATGGCGGATGCGCCAAAAAAAAAAAAAAAAACGTCTGTGGTGCTTCTCGGTCTGCTTCACCTCTTTTCAGAGGCACGAGCCGCCACTGGGCTAGTCCAAGGTGTTCTTGGCGTAAGTAATCATTTGAAAATCTGTATATTTTTTCAAAACTTTTGAAGCCTGAATAAAATCTCAAGGCGCGTACAGACTAAAACATTCGGCCTAAATGAGCAGGCCGAGGCAGAAAGAGCATTCAAATGTGGACGAGTGTGCGGAACGAATGAGATACGCTCGGATTGTGCGGCACACGTGCTCAACCCGATCCAAAGGTTGTCGGTCTTGAAAGTGAGGCAACAATTGCTTGACTACCAACGGTGCCTCATGTGCCTCGTGCTTTTATCGTGCGCGGTGTTGCGAAAGAATCCGCACGAGAACATACTGTCAACTACTTAAGTGAATACCACTCTGTACATCAATATCACTGAAGTATGTCGACGAGTCAGCATTAATTTGGTATAAACTTCCTCTAATGGGAAACTCCTTTCTGGCAGTATTGAACGCAGCAGACTACGTCCAGCGCAAACTACCTTTATTGGGAAACGCCCTTCTCGACCTGTCTCAAACCCAGCTTCTTCAGTGAGTCACACCAAGTGTACAAAGTGTACATAATACAGAGTGGCCTATAAGTAGTACATCTCTCCGTAGAAGAGACGTGATGGTACTATTTCTAGAGTAATATCTATATATATAAAACAGAGTTGTGTTTTGTGGAAGCACTTATAACTCGAGAACCAAGTTTACCATCACATTTTCATTGCAAACCATGTGGATTTTATTGTCACACACTTTGCACAAAAACAATTTAAGGAAAGCACTTTACTTTCAATTGTTCTTCACAACAAAAATGTCCAAAAATAAATAGAATTACAATGTTTTAATTGTGTATTTTATTTAGTTGTTGGTCCATTCCGAAAGAGCGCGAACTGGTCTTCCTGTCATTTCTTGACGCTTGACCATTGACGTTCTGTGGCTAAGTTCCGTTTCTCCTCTCAGGCATCCCTTGACAGCCGTGTTCCGTGCCGACTGTTCGGAGTGCTCCGTAATTTCATTGCAGATGCAGTAGAATCATGCTGCTCAGGAACTGGAGATATTTAGAACAGAACTATTCCACTATTCTGATCAGATAGAGTGGTGCAGAAAGAGTAGATCAGATAGAATAGTGCAGATAGAGTAGAACAGATGGAGTAGTGCAGTGCAGATAGAGTGATACAGGGCTGCGCTGTAAAATCTGTTTTTTTTTAAAGATAATTCCCCAAGTCAAAAATTTAGTAACTATGTTGGCAACACAAGCCTTTTCTACATAAAAATTTGGAAGCATTGACAATTTTACATTGTATTGCCAACACAATGTCATTTTGACTTTTATCTTTAAAAAAAAAACAGACTTTAGATTTTTTCTGTTTTCTTTACATTCTTTGAACATTCCTGTGCCTGAGTTTATTTATTTGGTGGTACACTTTACAAGAAAAATGCCCACAAGCTGCCTTGAAAGGGATGATGTAAAATTTTAATTTTAGGTGACTTCTGATCTAGAGAGTAAACATTAATATTCTTCAACCAAAGCCAAATTCACCATCGAAAAAAACTGAATTTAACTCAGCTAATAGATACGTTAACACAACATTTAATAGGTATTTAATAATTCAGAGGCGGTACGAAGTTCGCCGGGTCAGCTAGTTATTCTATATATTTGATACATATCTTATTGTATCTACCTACCTCAGCTACGCCCCCAGGTAAGAGGTCGGAAAATATCGATGCTAAATATCGATACATCGATGCTTAGGTATAGTATCGATATATCGTTTTTTTTTCTTTTAAGTATCGAGTATATCGATATATCGATATCACCTTCGGGTATTGTTAAAATCGTGGAGTTAACCATCACTAAATTTTATTTTTGTATCCACTTGTCGACTCTCTGGCCGAAGAACAAGAAAAACGAAGGATCGCTATTAGCCTATCCAAAACACGTGACTTTGACAACCAAACAAAGTGTTTGTGTGCCTCTTGGCGGACATTTTAATTTAGGTTTGACAGCATCTTGGTTAGTCGCGTATCCAAAACACATGACTTTGACAAGAAAAGAAAGTGTTTGTGTGCCTCTTGGCGAACATGTTTATTTAAGTTTGACAGCATCTTGGATAGTCTAATTAGGCAATCTACTGACCTGTCAAAAACGAAATTCAATATGGAAGTTCGGGTCAAGCACTGTGTTGTTTATTCTATATGTCATTGATTCTGTCACATTCTGGACAAATGTCCAGATTTGAATTATCGGATTTTGTGTTTTTTGTGTGTTTAGGTATTGTGTTAATTAAAATGCCAGCGATTTGCATCGTAATTGGGTGTGGAAGTCGAGGTAACAGGGATAATGTGAAATTTTATTAAGTTTCTGCTATTTTAAATCATTGGCTTTTGATCTACAAATATGAATTATCAAAACAACGCAGGGCTTTATGGATTGCTGCAACTAAAAGCCCGATTTTCCCTTAATAATAATACCTTAAGATATTCACTCTCCATCTCAAAATTTATTAATAAATTAAAAAATACGTAGAAACAGTAGAAACACTATAAAATTCACTTTGAAAACAACAAGGACCAGAACACTAAAAAATATGTAGAAATACTAAAGACTATAAAATTCACAATTCACTATGAAAACAACAATGACCAAAACCAATGAAAAATACGTAGAAACACATAAAATTCACTTCGAACAGAACACAAATGCTTTCCTTATGAACGTCAAACGTCACCGTCTTATTACAGCAATATTTGATCCGAACGGCCATTAGAAAATCCCGTGATTGATGGCGTTTCCGATTGGTAGATCTAGTGCGGAACTAGTGCATTTTTTTCTATTTCTGTCTTTTTCTTTTACTGGTCGAATAAAAGGATGCAATTACACTCAGTGCGCACTGAATCTACCAATCGGAAACGCCAAGAGATTGCCTAATTGATTGGGCAACCTAACCTCACTTTTTCCTTTACAGTTATCTATCTCTGACAGTAATCACAGTCAACAGTCGCAATATAAAAGTAAAAGAAATTAATAATAACAATAATCACATTATTTATAATAGATTGACATTGTTTGTGTTTGTGCTGTGTTTCTTGTGTATGTTTTATTTGCGAAAATGGCCCCACGTAAAAAACATAGTACAGTTTGGACTTTTTTCAAAAAGTCTGTGAAAGACCCCACCTTGGCAACTTGCCTTATTTGTAAAAACGTGTATAAAACGTCTGGGAACACCACACATTTACAAAAACATATCAAAATGGTCCACACTGAAAAAGTAAGGATAAGCAGAAAGGGTGACATTATTGGAATTGAGGAAGATGATCAAGACACTAGTGACGAAGGCGATTCAGATCAAAATAATAAGAAAGTTCAGAAGCAAACAACCATCCGATCATACGTAGCAAGAACATCCTATGCTAGAGGTGATTTAAGAAAAAATAAGATCGACGAGCAAATTGCTTTGATGATAGCCAGGGACTTACAGCCCTTTAGTTTCGTAGAGGATGAAGGGTTTAGAGCCTTATTACACTCGATCCCAATTATATTATTCCATGTAGCAAAACAATCAAAAATGTATTAAGAGAAGATATATTTAATAACCTTGTTCAAACTTTAAAGAATATTCTGGACCAGGTGAATTGGGTTAGCTTGACCACTGATCTATGGACATCGACCAATAACAATGATCAATATTGCACAATAACATGCCACTTTGTGCATAAACATTAACTTAAAACTGCTGTGCTTAGTACGGTGGAACTTCCTGGTAGTCATACAGCTGTGCATTTAAAAGAACATATTGAGGTAATTTTCATTTGTATATTTTAGTTACAAGAAATTCAATTTTTTTATTGGATTTGCTTTCACTTTTAGGGTGTAGCTACAGATTTTAGAATCAGGGAAAAACTCATTTGCATTGTAACTGACAATGCTGCTAATTGCAAACTGGCATGTTCATTATTGCATGTGCCACACCTTCCATGCTTTGCCCATACATTAAACCTTATTGTGGGAGATGCATTAACTGGGGCAGCACAATTTAATGGATTAATTTGCAAAGTGAGGCACATAGTTACTTTCTTTAAGCGCAGCAATGTAGCTTTGAATTTCTTGAGGGATGAACAAAAGAAATCAGGTAGAGCTGAACTAAAATTACTGGAAGATGTTGATACAAGGTGGAACAGTATATTAACAATGATTTCCAGAGTTATTGAAATTGGTAAGTAAGAGCAAGTTACATTAAGTAATTCCAATTATTTTATCTCTCGACTGTAATAGCTAATCTACGTCTCAAATTGTAATATACTATAAACGGTTTTTTTAAGGAGATCTGTTGATTCTTGCTTTGACAAAATGTCCAAATGCTCTACCATCGCTTACTACTGAAGAATATGAGATCATTGAAGAGACAATATGCATGTTTGTAATTTTCTTATGTTAAGTAACTTCAAACTATTTTGACCAGTAAAGAGATTTTTTATTAACTTTTTAATAAACAAATCAAAAACTTAAAACAAATATAAACTCTTAATAAAAGAAATAGTTTTCTTTGTGCAAGTTTCACAATATAGATAAAGAAATGAAACGAGGTCTATATTGTCTCTACTGCAAAATAGTACTGTCTTGGACGTCTCTTGCACACATTCCGTGAAACAGAAAATCTCGATCGATAACACAAAGGTCGTTGACCCTTCGTAAGAAAGCACCCCAAGATTTACCCGCGTACAGCTCAAAAATAAAGAAAAAATATAGTGCGGGCGCAAACAATGCATTTTGAAAATTTTTGAGGATGCTACAATTCAAATGTCTGGAGAGCAATATCCCACAGTTTCACTTATCATTCCAATAGTGCTTGGCATTCATAACAAACTAGTTGGGGTTGAACATGATGTGCAAACTGAATTGGCAAATTTTTTCATAGTACTTTTAAAAGAAAGTATTGTTAAGAGATTGTTCCCATATGAACAGAGAAATTCCCTGCAGCTAGCCTCACTACTTGATCCAAGAATTAAAAAAATTGGGTTTAGGTCACCTGAAAATGCTAACCAGGCACAAGATAGCTTAAAAAATGAAGTTGTAAGATTGATAGGTGCGTCGAAATCGATTTCAAATACTAGTAGTCAGCAAACTGAGCAAAATCATACTTTATCAATTTCAGAAGAATCAGGCGATGGCCCTGATAAAAGTATAAGTAATATTACTGCCAATTTTATCTACATATTTTTTATTTTGGTTTTCTATTCTATTAGGTAATAATGGCGGCCTTTTCCAATTTTTGAAAGATAGGAAGGAATCATTAAATAAAACCCAAACCTTCACATCAGAATCGATAATATTAGTTAAACAATATTTAAAAGTCCCACCATGTAACAAAAATATCAATCCTCTAGACTACTGGACCACTGCAGGGTACAAATACCTGGATCAACTTGCTGAAAAATACTTGTGTGTTCCAGCAAGTTCGGTTGCGTCAGAAAGAATATTTTCTAAAACAGGACAGATTATTTCAGAAAAAAGAAGTAGACTGAAATCGAGGGATGTCAATGTAATTGTTTTTGTAGGGAAAAACTACAAATTTTTTAACAAACCAAAAATAAGTTTTTTTTTTTTTTTTTCAAAGAATTCAATATTTCTTTACGATATTTTCATTTTATAAAAAGTCGAGAAGCGTCTTGTTTTAAGTTGCAATATATTTTTGTGATTTTAGTTTAGGTGGAGAGTTAGTGATTTTAGTTTAGGTGCAGAGAAAATACTGTTTTGTTTTAATTTTTGTTTTTTTTTGAAGTTCTAATAAAAAGACAATCATATATGTTTATTTTATTGTTGTCTATAATGCCTATATCAAAAAGGGGATATTATGATTAGGTGCTTGATAATTCATTATAGTAAAAACTCCTATAAGATTCGTGCGTGGGTCAATGATTAAAGTTATTATTTATTGATTTGTTCAATGGAAGTAATAAATTGACGTATCGGGTAATCGATACTTTAAAAAAGCATTGATACTGTATTGATACATCGATGTTTCTCCTGACTATTGTATCGATGTCAAACGGTATCGATATTTTCCGACCTCTACCCAGGCCAGGTCACGCTCCTGCTGTGACGTCCCAGGACGAAACGTATAGGGATTGAAAACTTCAGGGCGGCCGAAGAAGATGGATACAATTTTGAATTACAATTATAAAACAGAATTACAAAGACAAATTTGGAAGTGCAATTCTACAAACGAATATTTTACTTCACATACGCAAAGTAAAATTTAGAATTTAAGGGAGGGCGAACAAGTTTATACAGAATTTAAAAATCTTTAGGGTACAAATTTAAGATGCTTGACAGACGCAAAATTTAGGCTACTGTCCGAATATAACTGTTAACGTTAACCAAAGTAACCGAATCGGTTGACAGATGGTTACTTACTGAAAATTCTGGTTACTTGGGGAACGCGAATATGAAATAAAAAGTAATTGACAGAATTTACAGATAAAATCAACAAAACCGACATTTGATAGCCGGTAACTATTTTGACATTTGGTTAATCAGATTTCAGGAAACCAAGGTTCAAAAGTAACCACTTTTCCAGGAACCAGAGTAATTTGATTACTTGTGGACCGCGGAACCACAACCGTGGTTATATTCGGACCACAGCCTTAATGTGAACATAAACATATCATTGCTGCAAAAATTACTGTTTCACCCATTCACCTGGATTTATCAAAATGGATCTCAGATTCGTCGATGGATGCACGAATCTGATATGAGAAGTAAGGAGTAAGGTCCTTCCAAAAATCGAATGAGACGGAAAACGGTCTACTATTTTTCATGCAGCGAGTTTTTCAGAATTTTTAGACGGGTGCTACTTTTTTTACTCAAAACAGGACAGTTGGGGAGCTGGCGTCAGAAACATGCAAGAGTTTTCTCAAGGCTGATATTTTCAGAATAGGTCGTACTTTAGTGTTAGAAGGCAAGTGTACAGTCAGCACTCACAGTTCCGGGATAGCTGGCCCTGGGACGCGGGCAAAGTTGTAATTTTAAGAAGCATCTAAACTATATTCTCAAATCACAAAATTCATACAAATTTTGCACATTATCTGTTTGAAGGTCACAGATAACGTATGTGAATCTTCAGACGTCTAGTTCGTTGCAAAAAGGGGGCCAGATGTACTCAAAGTTTTTATTTTATGGCATTTTCTTCAAATATATTTGTCAAATACCTGTAAAAATATATTTTGACAGGACACCGAAGAAAATGCCATAAAATAAAAACTTTGAGGGCGTCTGACACCCTTTTCAATAAAACGTCTGACGATTTACACACGTTATCTGTGACCTTCAAACAGATAATGTGCAAAATTTCTATTAATTTTGAGAATTGAGGAAACAGTTACATACATCTTAAAATAACAACTTTACGCGCGTCCCAACGCCAGCTGTCCCGGAACTGTAAGTGCTGTCTGTACACTAGCCTTTTATGACTAAAGTACGACCTATTTTGCAAATATAAGCCTTCAGAAAACTCTTGCATGTTTTCGACGCCACCTCCTGGACTTATATGATAATAGTATGAAGGCAAGTTGATTTCAAAAATGGGTCGTTAATCAACTCATTCCTGCAGCCTGCATTATGTAAATTTGAAAAGAAATATGTGGTAGTTATGAATAACACTCATACCATTCATAGCTGGTAGATAGAATACCCACATTGATTAAAAAAAATACAGAATTTAGGAATGGTTGAAAAAACATGAGATAACCTTCGACACAAACATGATAGAAAAACAATTATCGGACTTGATGTAATCATTTCGAAATTCACCAAAACATTACAAAATTGGACGAGATTTTGAAAGACCATGGACACGATTGAGATGACTTGAAAGTTAACAAAGACTTTTACAAGAAAACTATATTTTCGCAACCACTATCGGAAGATTGAGATAAGGAGAGTATGGCGTGAATCCTGAATCTCTTCCAAAATGTACCTTGTTATTCATTATATTTTGCCCCCCATCTGCAGTCTTTACCTTTATACCTTTACAGGTAGATGATAGGTGTAAATAAAATAGTTGTGCAGTTTTAGCTAAATTTTTAGAATCCATCGTCAGAAACAAAAAAATATTGTCATAAATTTGAAATTTCGCGTACTTTCAAGTTTTTTCAAATAGAATGCCCTATATTTGGTTGTATATTCTTCAAGAGCACAATTTTCCGATTCCAGAAATATATAGTTTGTCTATATTTGGTTGAGCCGTAACAACATATTTGGCTCTAACTATTGTAAAAATACCATTCTACTGATTAAGATTTTGTGAACCATTCTACCTGTGAAGGTGAAAGCTGCAAGTGAAATTTGAGTCACTTGGTTCCTCTGACACTTTTTAATATTCCCTCCTTTCCTAAAGAGACCTATCATGGTCTCAGAAACAGTTTAGGCGAAACACTAAAACATTGCTCTTTAAAGGTAGTTGGGTGTCCAACTGAACATTGGGATGATCTCGTTATATATATATATAATATCTCACTACAACTAAATTTGATAACACCACACTCCGTGCCTAGGAATCAAGAGGCAGTACCAATCAGTTAGCAAATATGGACAATTTGCTAGACTTTCTTGAGGATAGGTGTCAGATTCTCGAGTCAATGGCTTCAAATTCCAATAATGAAAAAACAAAGCCTATTAAACCTCATAACCCTAATACTTTCTTAACGACATCACAAACTAAATGTTTACTCTGCAATAAGCAACATGAATCTATAATTGCCCTGATTTTACTAAACTCACTCCCTTTCTTAGGCTAAGCAAGGCCAAAGAATTACGCTTGTGCATCAATTGTCTTAGTAATAATCATCTCATTAAGGAATGCAGATCAAAGGGTTGTAGAAAATGTTTTAAAATTCACCATTCATTATTACACTTCGAAAATGATTTACCAAACAACAAAATACACAACGACTTCTTCCAATGTCAACCTAGCTTACCCAGGCTCACAAGTCTTACAAGACAGCTCACTATCATGTCATATTAATTTCCAAATTTCCCAACTGATTCACCTATTGAAACACATATTTTATTGTCCACAGCCATTGTAAAGGTATTCGATAAGAGTGGTAAACAACATGACTGCAGAGTGCAGAGTCCTACTCGACAATGGAAGTCAGTCTAATTTCATTTCACAGAGACTTAGCAATATTTTGAAATTACCCAAAGCGAAAATTAATATTACAGTTTCTGCGATCAAAATTCAAATCAGTTATTAATAATTTTGAGAGACAAAATTCTTGCTGAGTTTTACCCAGGGAAGTGCCGTAGACTATGAAATCGACTTTACGCGGTTTGTCTACTCGTTTTCTACGTATTGTTTACATCCACTTTATTCCATGTAGACTATGTAAACTATGTAGACAATGTGTAGACAACAGAAAATTTTAAATTTGAGTATTTTTTTTAAAGTTTGCATTGCATTAAATTTATATTGTATCAAATTAGACATTATCTGCAGTTTAATTAACTTCACAAAGCAAAAAACAAAACAAAGCAAAAACACAAACGTAACCTTAAAGGCCTGCCAACTGTCAAAAATTGTATACTTTACGCATTGTTTACATATTTTACACGTTGTCTACATAGATTACATAGTTTACATTGTCTACGCGTTGTTTACACCAGATGTAGACAATCTTTGTTTACGCGTAGATGCCCATCTCTGGTTTTACCTCAGATTACTGGAAATTTACCTCACACAAATCTTGACACTTCTTTATTGAACATTCCTACCAGCATCACACTGGCCAACCCAAGATTTGAAATTCCTGCTCCAGTTGATCTTTTCATAGGTGCTGATACATTTTGAGACCTTCTAAGCATTGGTCAAATCACAGTTGGAAAAAATATGCCAAACCTACATAAGACCAAACTTGGCTGGATCATCTTTGGTCCACTATACGTCAGCCCTCAAAATAGAACAGTACATTGTCACTCCTCAGCCAATGTTGATATTCAGCATCAACTTTCCAAATAAAATATTAGGAAAGTGGAGAAGATCATGTAGTGGTATGGGGATACAACTAAATAACGTAAAGACTCTATATACACTCCATTTTGCAGAGGACCAGGTGGTAATAGCGCAGAATAAAGAAGACCTAGAATTTATGGCAACAAGACTTCTTACCGAATATGAAAAATCGGGGCTATCGGTGAACAAATCAAAAATCAAATACTTATGGATCGGCCAAAACTCGGGAAACCTAACTTTAGACAATAATGTTGAAATATCCGCATGCGACAAATATACCTATCTAGGAACACAAATAGATAAGAGACGCAGAACAGAAGCCGAGATCTAAGCAAGGATAGTAAAAGGAAAAAGGGTAATTGGATGTCTAAACTCGATCCTATGGTGAAATCATATATCACGTGACAGAAAACAGCTTATATATAACACTATTATATTTCAAAGCTTTATCTTATATGGATGTGAAACGTAGCAATTAACGAAAACCCTAGAAAGACGACTCATGTCACTCGAAATGGACTTTTGGAGAAGATCTGCAGGAAAATCAAGAATGCAAAGAATAACAAACGAAAGAATGAAAGAAATCATGCAGGTAGAAAAAACAATAATAGACGAAATACAAAAAGGTAACTGACATGGTATGGTCATAAATAGAAAGAATGAATGACGAACGGCTTCCTAAACTAGTAATGAAATGGACTCCCCACGAAAGAAGGAAACGAGGAAGACCTAAAGCAACTTGGTTCGGAGGTATTCAAAGAGCCATACCAGAGCAAGAATTATTACATCCAGGAGATTGGGAAGACAGAAGGGGCTGGAGACTGGGAGCCAGAAGGTGTAGGACGCTATAAACCAAAAAAAAAAAAATCAAATTCTGGGAGACTGAAGACTGCCCGTAAACCAAATGTCTTTCAGAAGAAGAAACAAATTGTGAATCTCACTCCAAACAGCATGTTTCACAGAGTAAAGAACAATCAATCGTTGCAGTTCCTTTGAGAGCATCTATACGTGTTTTGGGAGAATCTGAGGACACTGCTCGTAATTATTTATTTTCTCTTGAGAGAAAACTTGACAAAAACCCAGACATGAAACAACAATACCATGCATTTATGGAGAAACATATTCATCTTAAACACATGTCTCCATCTGATAATTAGAACGACAAATCAAGTTTCTTCTTATCCCATCACTGTGTTTTAAAAGATTCGTCGACAACAACAAAATTAAGGGTAGTTTTCGATGGGTCTGCTAAAGCTACATCTGGATATTCCATAAATGACATAAGGAAGGTTGGGCAGACAATTCAGGATAATTTTTTCAATATTCTATTTCGTTTTCGCAAACATAACTTTGTTTTAAGCGCTGACATAACAAAAATGTACAGATAAGTTTTTGTCAAACAGGATCAACGTCATTTGCAGAAAATTCTTTGTAGATTCTCTACTTAATGTGGACATTTCCATCTATACCTTAAATACCATTACATATGGCACTGCTTTAGCTTCATTTTTAGTAATAAGAGCTCTCCACGAAGTAGCTTATCGCCATATGAATGAATATCCCAAACTTGCCTCGACAATCCTAAATGATTTTTATGTGGACGACTTCCTCACTGGTTGCGATACTCTGGAAGAACTAATTCAAATTGAAAACGACATCTCACAGCTTCTTATCAAATATGGGTTTCCTTTAAGGAAAAGGAAATTCAATCAGGAGTCAATACATGATTCTTAATCTAACATACTTAAAATTGGTCAAGAAGATCAAAACAAAACTTAAGGACTACTCTGGAACCCCCTAAATGACTTCCTATAATATTCTTTAAGTATTCCAAGTTACAATAGTAAAATCACAAAACGCCATATTCTATCTTGTGCCTCCCAGATATTCGACCCTTTGGAACTTCTTGCCCCGGTATAACAATTACAGCCAAACTTATTTTACAAGAACTCTGGAAATTACAAATTTTGTGGGATGAGTCTATTCCGGTGAACTTGCACACTCGTTGGAGCAAATATCGCCCAGAACTTCCAATAACTGATGATGATCTCCAAATTCCTAGAAAAATATTTGGAGTGAATTCCATTTCCATCCAGCTACATGGATTCTGTGATGCATCGCAATCCGCTTACGGAACATGCATCTATATACGTTGTTTAGACTATTTGGTAATTACTTATACTTCAAACCTTTGTTGTACCAAAACGCGTGTTGCATCGATAAAGCAGATTACAATCCCTTACTGGCAGAATTGGCTGATAAGGTGATTACTTCATTTCCTGTTAATTTTGATCTAGTACCCTTTTGGTGTGATTTTTTAGTTACTGCTATGTTTCTTGGATCAACACATC
This sequence comes from Ceutorhynchus assimilis, assembly GCA_917834065.1. Lineage (NCBI taxonomy): Eukaryota > Metazoa > Arthropoda > Insecta > Coleoptera > Curculionidae > Ceutorhynchus > Ceutorhynchus assimilis. Next base: position 27,237,336 of record OU892287.1, read on the forward strand.
TCCACATCTACTCAAAACATTTGTAGCTAATAGGGTATCCCAGATTCAAACGCTATCCAAATACGGTTCATGGAAATACATAAACACATTAGAAAGCCCAGCTGATATGCGTTCTCGAGGTGTAAACCCATCAACATTAATAAATCCTGATTTTTGATTTCACGGACCTACATGGCTAAGGCTTCAAAAAGGATACATCCTAATAGTAAGCTTTTGTCCCGAAACCCATTCATAGAGAATGAAAAATTGATTAGAGTCGTAGCAGATTGCATATTTCCAACTTCGATTACCTACACTAAAAAACATCCGATTATACTTCCTTCCCAACATCATCTCACTTCTTTAATTATTAAAAATGAACACCTGAGACTTCTACATGCAGGCCCACAAGCTCTTCTTGCGTCTTTGAGAGAACGTTACTGGCCAATCTCTGGTCGTAATTTTGTAAAAAGGATTATTCACGCTTATGTGCGCTGCTTCAGATTCCGAAATAAACCAGAAAAATAACTAATAGGTAATCTTCCCAGTTAACGCGTCACTCCAACCAGACCCTTTTCAATATCTGGTGTTGATTACGCCGGTCCGTTCTTACTCCGTGACAGAAAGGGACGTAATTTTTAAAGCACGAAAGCTTACATTTTACTTTTTACTTGTTTGGCTAGTAAGGCAATTCATTTAGAAGTGGTGAGTGACCTTACAACTGAATGCTTCATAGCAGCCTTGCATCGTTTCATGTCTAGACGTGGAAAATGTTCACAAATTTTCTGCGACAATGGCACTACCTTTGTAGGTGCAAATAGTGAGCTGCGAAGATTCTGCTGGTATTCAGTGGCGTTTTATTCTGCTACGCGCGCCTCACTTTGGTGGTATTTGAGAGTCAGGCGTCAAATCTGTTAAATTTCCTATAAAACGTGTAATAGACGACGCTTCTCTGACGTATGAGGACTTTTGTACCGTCCTATATCAAATAGAGGCAGCCTCAACTCTAGACCACTTTATCCTCTTTCCCACGACCCGAGTGACTCGAATCCTCTGACTCCAGCACACCTGCTAACCGACGAATCTCTAACTGGCATACCAGACCACACAGGGCCGGCGCAAGCGACTTTGGCGCCCTAGGCAAATGTACTGTCTGCCGCCCCCATGTAGTAAAAATACAAATATGCATGTCTATTTTTAATAACCTATTTTATAGTTTTATTAATGATTGTAAATAACAAAACCTCACTTACAGCATATAGATTAGAATATCAACATAAAAAAATACATAAACTCACGCGAAAAAATCCTGTTCTGATTCTGGTGCCACGCCCAAGCTGTTAATTTTGTGCCAACTCCTAGCGACTAGCAGAAACAGGTATAGCAGTATGTGCTCATAAGGCGGGTGACACACTGGAGAAATAACTTACATAAAACTTGTTGAAAGAAACAGGAAATTTGTTTCATTATCACACGACCACGACACATACATTCAAATAAGGCGGCGCACACTGGTTAAATAAAAAGAAGTTGTTCTTTGATTTAATGAACAATTCATTAAAATCGGTCCGAAGAACGGCTTCTTTGTTCACATGAACTCTACGTTATTGAAGGATGAACAATTTCTTAATTCCTATTTCGATTCATCTTGTGTATGAACAACGAACATTAAGGTATGTAGCAAGGTTTTTGTATTAATGAAACTTTTCATAGTAACAATAAACATCGTTCTTAGTTTATATGTACTTTTTCATTGTCCTGATGAACAGACGGCATAATATTAATGAAGCCCAGATATAATTTGATGAAACCCTTTCATTGTATTTATGAATCACAGTCTTGAATACTAAGAATTTCATTCATTGTATTTATTAATGACATTTTCAATAATATCTACCATATTCTTTATTTTTATTAAAATAATTTCATGAATTATGCCTTAACTATACTTATGATTTTAAATGGGGTAAAGGGTCATTTTTTATATTTGCGTGTCCCCTGTACTGATGAATATGAGCAATAGGAAAAAAGCTTTTAATGCAAAAGTTGAATGGTTTCTTCGTATCATCTTCCAGAATTGTCAAACAAACCAATGGGCATCCCAAAATCTGAAAATTTAAAAATCTAAGTACCTACTTATGTATTTTTATTTTAAATGACACTAACCGTATATTATACTATCTTTCAAATCCTCCTTAAATCCTGTTTCCATAAATATAAAATATATCAATATTTGTTCCAGCTGTTTTTGAACTATCAACATCCAAAGTTTCTAAAACAAGCCACATCAGAAAATTAGATTTGATGCCTTGGCTGGTTTCCTTGCCTCGGCTATGAAACACTAGCTGCGGCATTGAATCTTTTCTACCTAGTGAAACAAAACTATTTAACAAAAATATATCGATGAAAAAAATTACAACTTGATTTGAGATTGGGTATATTAGAGACTTCAGTATTCCTTAGAAATTCTGAGGAGCTCTTGACGCTTTTGTCTTTAACGTTCTCCCCGGATGACATTTAAATCTGTAGGTCATTTCTTTCGCATTCCCATTTTGAGACTAGACCGTCTCCGTGCAGGGCATCAAAGTCCTACCTACATAATGGGTATACATATTATAGAGGTAATAGAGGTATACAATTTACTTTTAGAAAAAACCGGCGACAGGTATAACCGACTTTCTCACTTCGAACAACACAAAACCGAAAAAACCGACTTGAACGAAGTACGTAGCAATGCACCCAGAAAATAGAAATGTACCTAATTATTCCTATTTCAACATATTTTTCTATGTCGTTGCCCGACTGCAGCTACCTTTGCGCATGTGCTTAGGAACTGTTTACATTAATGCCATGAACTGTTTCATTGTATTTATGATTTATCTTGATGTAATGGTTGCAACTTTATTTCTAGGAATATTTGCTTGTTTTAAATGAACCGTACATTGTATCAATGAATTTCGTTCTTAAAAGGATAAGTTTCTAGTAAGGCTATATGAACCATATTCATATTATTCATGTTAATATTCATTTATATTATGAATATTCCGTGGAAGCTCCCATCAAAGAAATTTTCTTTAATATCAAGGTTTAATTTCATAATATCAATGAACTTAGTTCTTGTAACCGATGCACTATTCAACATAGATTCATGTAGATGACTATTCATAACTTAATGAAGCTTCATTCTTTATTTTAATGATAGCTGTTCATGAAATCATAATACTTACAGTTTTCTGTACTTGGGAATAATGAAAATTTCACTGAATCAATGAAAATGTAATTGATGAAAGCAGTTCATTGATATTATGATCGAGATTTTTTTGAGTGCAGTGTGCTCCGCCCAGTGTTGCCAGATGTCAAATTTAAAATTATCAGGATTTGAGAACAAAATTATCAGATTCCAAGTAAAATTATCAGAATAAGTTTCTGTCAATTTTTTTGACTTTTTATCTTTATATTCATTTTTCTGGTTCTAGCTGGGATTCTGGGACTAGTGTTTGGTGCTCTCACCTGTACATCGAAACACTCAAAACCAACAACAACCTTCAATTTTTTAAATTAATTTTTAATTTTTATCTGAAAATTTGGAAAATTTGTATTAAAATTGTAGTTTCAATAAATTATGGTAGATTAGCTCGTCGTTATCGATTATTGAATCGTAGTCAAAATTATGGTAGAATTCGATAATTATCGGGTCATTGGCAACACTGGCTCCGCCTCATTCGAATGTATGTGTCGTGTGATAATGAAACAAATTTCATGTTTCTTCCAACAAGTTTCATCAAACTTAAAGAAGGACGTTTGTCCAGGTTCCAGAGAATACAACAACTTTTCCAACACTTCTGGTCCAGATGGACTAAAGGAGTACATATCCATGCTTCAAAATCGTGTGAAGTGGAAAGAAAATGTTGACCAGTTATTAAAACCTGGTGTTATGGTTTTAGTAAAGGATGATAGGCTGCCTCCTTTCAGGTGGCAATCAGTGTGTGCTACCCAATCAAACGATTGAATCCAAATTGTAATTTTCTTTGCTGTGTTTCAACGATTAGAAATAGTTATGCTTTATTGATTTTATTTAAGATTTGTATGCTCGTTGAAATCCTATAGACTTTCAAGGTAGGGAGTGTTATGTTGGAACATTAATATCAATGTTTCAAATAATGTACTGATTTGCCCAGCAGTTTCCTATTTTACCGCTCAAACTACAGCACTATCATAACGGTGAAAAGAGTGAGCCCGATATTGATCCAAAATGTCTTGTCGTCCGGCACGGCACCACCGGCGGAGGGGTACACGGTACATTCGAGATTCGCACTTTCGCATAGACAGGTTGTTCAGCGAGAATAGAAAATTTAATTTACGGCTTTTTCCAAATTATACCCTTATAAAATAAAATAAATGTTGACGTGAAATTCTCGAAATTATTTACCTACTTCCACAAAACAACAATCATAAAAAAAGTAATGATATATAACTCTTATACTTCTTTCAGCATAATGATAATGCATGATTGATATTTTTGATATTTTTATTTTTTGACTTAGCTTGATCCGGCTTACGCTAATTTGCATTTTACACATAAAATGACTAACCTCATAATAACTATTATTAACATTAAATTTACCATAAATGGACATAAACCCTGTATTAAGCAAATCGCCTTAAATTAAATTAACAGTTTATTTTAATTTAAGAAAACGACATTTTTCTCAATGCATATCTCCATTAGTGGAAGCTTTATGACGATCGCTCCTAATGACAGATAATCTTAAATTGCCTCATTTTTTGTTAACGATAACTAAAGATACCAAGGCCTGATTGAATAAAAAAGTCGTATACCGGCCCCAATATGTAAAACAAACAAAACAGGCCGTATTTTAAATTTATAAATACGAGTACTACAGGTAGCCAATAATATGTGGTACTAGTGGAGTAATAATTAACGCTGCCTAAAACCTTTTACTTAGGGATTTACGAGAGTTGATACCAACGGGGGGTAATTAATTCTTACTTTTGATAAAGTCTCTCCTCTACTGTTTGGCTGGGCTGTCCAATCTGTGCAGACACGCAACCCGTATATAGAGAAGAAACCTGCATGAAAATTATACTTACTTCAAAGAATTTCTTTATTCTTATTTTAATTCCTTTCTTTATGTTATTAATCAGCCTGTTTGTGAAATCATGCAAAAGTAAATTGTTTCAGTTCCAGATTCGTATCTGCACGAAAATTCGTATCTGCACGAAATCAAGAATTTCTATTCCCGATGTCGGAAAATTCTCTCTGGGAAAATCGTCGGTATTGTTGTGTTCAATTGGTTAGGTTAAACGTCGCCGCCCTGAAGCGTGGGATTGGGACGCTTTCGGCTTTCAGACAATGCAGAGTGAAAACTCATTGTTTGGCAGGGCGCAAGCCCAGCAGGCAGCAGGAACAATAGAGTTTGCAGACAACGGCGGGCGGAGTCTCCTGCTAAACAGTATTGTTCATTTGTCAGACTTACGGGCCGCCCGCCGACCAATAAGTAACACAACTTGCATAAATATTTGCTACACAACTTTGCTGTTGGTGAATTAATAACTACGGAATTAACATAATAGATTTTATGTTATTATAAGCATCTAAAGTAGAGGTATAGATTGGACGAGCTTTTTATGGCTGAGCGAGATGGCACATAGAGATGGCCCCTATAATAGACTTGATTTTGTCAATACCGCGTCACAGCAGACTGATGTAGTAAAATGAAGTAGCTTTATCGGAGATAAAGTGGCACTTTATTGTGCTAGGACCACAGATCACCTAGGACAATAAAGTAACCCTTTAACTCCGGTAAACTGTCTAATAGCAAGCACTTTGTAGAACAATCGGACATAAAATTATTACTCTACCCTAAGTAATACTTAGGGTAGAGCTTATTTATCAATCGATAGATGCGTGTCGAAATAAAACAATTAGGAATTATCCAAATTAGAATAAAAGTTGTGTCTAAAAAACTTGATTTATGAACATTTTGGTGCAGATATCAACAGTCACCTTTACTTTCTGTACGATTGCCCCAAACAGTTTCAAAGTAAACATGCTTGCAAGATACCAGAATCGATTATCGATTGACTTAGATCTCCCATAAATGCATTGTTGACAGTAGTCTCTCACAAAATAGGAGGAGATTTCTTTCATGAGAAAAAGTGGAAATAGTGCAACAACAGGCATCAGTATTATTTGGTCGAACTTTTTCTCAATTAAAGATTTTTGTATCGTATCGAACCGACTGTTTCAATTTACACTTGTCTCTATAGTAATGGCACAGATTACTTACATACAGATGCGAAAGAGCTGCGAATTCGTGGTTCAAGATTAATTTGATAGACATAGGCTGGCCGCACCAATGCCACATCAATGTATTTTGGACATATTTATTATATAAATGCGGAAGCTCAATAATATAATATTATTTCTTTAATTGGTTCACAAACAGCAAAAATAGTATATTGTTGTATTAGGAGTAAAAGAAGCAGTAGGTTTGCGAGCCGAACGTAGTGAATATGTAAACACACAGGCTGGAACATGCTCACGCACTTGGCCACGTTAATTGTCCAGACGCGGGCGATCTTTATCTATGCGTCGGAGCGCTGGCGGCCCGGCTTCGTCACAGAATATCGTCGACGACAAGTATACATACTTTCGCATCTGTATTAGGTAATCTGTGGTAATGGTTGCATACACTATACTCTGTACCATTGTTCTACAAAACACACAGCCAGTATTTAAATTAAATTAGCCTTAAGTTTGTTTAGATGCAGCAACCGAAAACTATCTCAACATGAGACGTCAGCACTAATGCGCCTTATAAGTTCCCTTGGGTCTCGTTTTATTCGTTCCCAGGTATAAGACAAGACAAAATCAATGATGCTAAATATTTGGAATAAGAATAAATCAATTTTGAATATTCCGGCAAGTAGCCTGTTATTAGTGATGCCGCGAGACTCGAGACTGGTCTCGTCTCGTCTCGTCTCGTCTCGACTTTTCGAGACGAGACTGGCTTTTGGTCTCGTCTCGTGAAGTCTCGACGAGACGAGACCAGACTCGGCGAGAGTCTCGTGTAGTCTCGAGTCTCGAGATTACGCTTAAATTTTTTCTTTTATAGATTTATTATTGGACTATTTTGGGCTATTTGAAGATGAAATCAGTTAATTAAATATCACGGTTACTCTTTACTGTGATTTTTCACTAATTGTTTTTTCACGGTGGCAGTTTGGACTTCTGTTATAATAATAATCTATCTATCTATCTATATATATAAAAATCAAAGTTCACGGGGTATCCGGATATGCGCTCCAAAACCACTTATCCGATTACGATGAAACTTTGGTAGGTTGTTTATGGGCCATCCCAAGGAAGGTTTGTGGATAGGTTACGCATCTCGGAAAAAGAAATTAATTTTGAATTAATTATTAATTTAATTGTAAACAAACTCATTCACATTACATAACAATATAACCCAACTTTTTTTGACAGCATGAAACAACGTTGCCATATTTCATTTATTTAGGCTTGCATTCAACCGACGTAACTTTATTATTTTTTGAATTCAAGAACGGCTGGACCGATCTTGAATTAATACCACGTATCTCTATATAAGGTGAATTCGATTGACCCAGATTAGATCGATTTGGGGTTCAATTTAAGTGAACTTCTTCTGATCTAGATCATTTTTTTGTTGATGAGGGTGCACTGATCTAGCTTGAATCGAACACAGTGTGGTTCACTTAAATTGAACCAGATCGATCTAATCCGGTCAATCGAATCGTCTATAGAGGAGAGTGATATAGGCTATTTTTTATCCCGAAAAAAAAGTTCGGTTGCGTAAAACTCTGATACACTGGAACGCCTATAAACAGCCCGGGGCGCTCTACAGCAGCTCTGGAGTGCTTAAAATGCGTCACTGAACTCACTGGCAAGCGACTATGATATCGGATTTAAAAAAAAAAAATTAAATAGAAAATCAACAACAAAATTTGAAAAGAAGTGTATTATTTCAAAATGTATTTACATGCTGGCAACGCAGCGGGTCATTAGCTAGTATAAAAATAAAAACCATAAATACAGGGTGGCCGAAAAATATCGTAAACGCTCTCCCACTTAGTAGGGGACCCTTTGAGTAATCCTAGAAAAATAATTAAATTAAAAAAATCCTTCTCCAGCATTATTCTTGGTAATATGAAGAGGTCGATGTAAAAATTCACCTTCGAATTCTTCAGATAATTACATGGGTATTTAATTTAATTCTCTGAAATATTGTCAACAGGATATTTTCAGTGTTGCCAATTTTAATAGATATTAAAATGCAAATAACTGTCTTAAGAATGCCACTATAGATTTTTTAAAGTATTTTTCTGGGGTTCCTTGTAGGGTCCTCCACCACGTAAAGAAGTGTTTTTACGCTATTTTTTCATTGGACATCCTGTATAACTCGAGACCAGGCTTTACGAGACCACTCGAGACGAGATGAGACTTTGGTAGTCACAGTCTCGTCTCGAGATGTCGAGACGAGACGAGACCAACCCTAAGTCTCGTCTAGTCTCGTCTCGCGGCACCACTACCTGTTATGAATAATTATGAAGATCAATCAGAGGCGCACCCAGGGGGGGGGGCTATCGGGCCAGGGCCCCCCCAGGCCGTCCCTGAAAACTGAATTTTTATACGTTTAAAAAACGAAGCAACATCAAGGCGTGGCACCCTGACACCTTAATTTTTTTTTTAGACTTTCATTCGCAAGCCACATCCTATGAAGGGCCCCCCCAAACATATTTTCTGGGTGCGCCACTGAGATCAATCAATATATCACTGAAAACAAACACTTTTTCAGATATATGGAGGTTATCAAAAGTAATCCCTGTTTTTAAGAAGGGCGACAAATCCGATATCAAAAGCTATAGGCCCATTTCATTATTATCTTGCCCTGCCAAAATATTTGAAAGTATTATTTCTAAATATGTGTATATAGTTCAGTAGTAAATAAAATTAGTCCTGAAGAACATGGTTTTCTGTGCAAAAAGTCAACAGCCACCAATTTATCTCACATTACACAATACATATTATCTGAGGGTCTAGACAGCAGCCTTCGATAGGTTGTCACACAATGTACTCTAAAGAAAACTCCATGCAGAGTTCGGGTTCAGTGATAAATTTGATAGATTACTTTGATTCATATTTACATGATAGGAAGCAAAAGGTGGTTGTTGAAGGACACTACTCAGATACTTTTGTTGCGACTTCAGGTATCCCGCAGGGATCAAACCTTGGACCGTTATTGTTTTTGCTGTTCATTGATAGTATAGTGAAGGAAATAACAAATTGCAAAATCTTAATGTTTGCTGATGACTTGAAGTTATATTTGAAAATTGAACATGATCGAGATTGCCAAATACTTTTCTTCTTTCCTGGGATTCGGTCGTGCATTAAAACAAATTATTTCTGTGACGTTTCGGTATTTTTATTACCATTTTCAGATTCTTCAGAGTGCTGCTTTGAATTTTGAATAAGAATGCAGGGGAAAAAAAAAAAGACAGAAGGAAAAGAAAATAAAAATTGACTAAATGGAAAATTAAAAAGCAGAATTGTATGTCTGAAGATGGTAATAAAAATACCGAAACGTCACAGAAATAATTTGTTTTCAATGCACGACCGAATCACAGGAAAGAAGAAAATTATTTTCTAAACTTGACGGTCAGGAAAACTACCAATTAATTGCCAAATACTATATACAGGAAAATTTGAATAAGCTTTATCAATGGTTTGATGCAAAATAATCTCCATTTTAATATCAGCAAATGTTATGTTATTTACTTTTTTATTATACTTACCTGAAAACACCTCTTTTCCACCTGTCTCAACAATAAAGTAAAGTTGAAATTTCCAGAACAGCGCACGGAAATTTTTTCCCGATCTCTGTTTCCGTGCGCTGAGCAGATTAGACGTAAGTCAATATTGCATCCTTGTCATTCATTAGAAATTAAACAAAGATATCTTATTATAAATGCACCCAGAAAAATAAAAAACGATTTAAGTTCCTGTGACAACCATCATTTTACCTATGTACAGTCGTGGGCATTGAAAGTGGAACGACCGATTTTTCCTGTTGTAAAACGAACTCACCACCTATACTTACGGCAATGATAGGGATTGTCATATTTGGCAAAAAATCCATTGTAGAGAAAAGACTGATTCACCAAAAATAGCGAAAAATGACAAGACCTGTGAGTCCGGTGTCCCTCTTTCAATGCTCACTACTGTACCTTTTCTCGACATTTTATTTTCTGTAAAATTCATGTCATTTTAAAAAATGGAAATTTTCTGTTTTTATCGTTTTCAGATAAGTAGATATAATAAAAAATATCGTTCATTACACGTCCAGAAATGGATTTTTCCGTTCTTGCATGACTTCCCGTGCTCGGCTGCGCCTCACACGATAATTTGTCACGCGCGCACGGAAAAATCCTTTTTTCTGGACTGGTAATGAAATATACTATACTAGGACTAGGAGATAAACGAGATCGTGTTGCAAGTCCAAGAAGTTGGTGAAATGCGGGATCTTGGAATTATCTTTGACTGCCATAAGTAGGCTTTAAGCTACATGTTTCTTATACATATAGTCAATAAGGCTCTTAGAATATATGGATTTGTAGTACGGAGCTGTAGTATGTTTTGAAACACAGACTGTATGAAAGGATTATATTTAGCTTAATATGTTAGAAGTATTATAGAGCACTGTTCAGTTGTATGCAATCCATACTATAAAAAAATATAAGTATGACATAGAAAAGGTGCAAAACAAATTTTTAAAATACATACATCAGTTACAAAGAAAGCGGTGAGTATAGATTGCATATAGCCAGAATAGACATGATGAAAACTTACAATTTAAAATCTAATTAAACCAAGTAACACAAGTATGCTAGTTCCTACCACCTACTCTTTCGTAATTGAATGTAAATCTGTTGAGTAGTTTGTGTTTGTAAATAAATAAATAAATAAATAAATAAATAAATTAACTACTCTTGATCCACTGAATTTCACGTGATCAATATGAGAACTTCGTGAAGGTGCTGTCACCGGGCGGCGCCATTCGAAAACATCATCCGCCGATTAAATGAAATTCGTTGATGACTTACTGGCGCCATCTCTGCCTCACGTCTCCTCACTGAGGCGATATTGATTATGGTATAAGAACGAGAATGCTTTTGTTGCATTCGAATCAGACAACAAATTGTCTTTTGAATATTGGCGTTATTGGCAAGATTCGATGTTGTCATTGTTGATTATGATTATTATTTCATCAGAATTAAATTTCACTTTCACCCATTTATGTTTAATTCATATCAAAGCATTATGGAATATAGCCTGCAGCTTGCACTCTTTGAATAAATAGTGATGAAATAGCTATTTATGTAAAAAGTTGTAAAATAAGCGTGTTTTTGGCACTAAATTTAAAGATTGTATGCAAATAATCAGCCATTTTGCGACGTGTTTCATACAAGACTTTTTATGATTCATTCAAAATCAATGTTCAAAATATATAAAATTCAAAATATTAACTAATTTTAACACGGAACGCACTCTAAATCCCATTTTAACACTGGACTGATGTGATGAAATGAGATCTCATTTTAACACTGTATTAGAACAGACTGCTTCTTTTGGCATTTGTGTTGAAATGAACCACTTTTGACAACTAAAATCAATTTCAAAAAGATGCCATTACGTAACTGAATCACAAAAAAGTTATCTATATCATTATGAATAATTTGGAAATAAACGTGTAAATTTCCGGATAATTCAACGATCAACTTTTTACACACAAGGATGGTATCCTAATCCTAGGGTAATAAAATTCGATAAATGTTTCAAAGTACATATCAGTTGTCCTGTTGCCTTGATAGATGTTGCTATTGCTAGCTTCTTATTCCTATTTTCAATGAAATTTTTGAGGATATCATTTTTATTCCTTAATTTGCTCTATCTACAAGCAATAACATGAAACTTAAATAAAAAATTACATTTAGGAAATGAAAGAAAACTTGCAAAATATCAATATTAGTTTTAAAAAAAAGCTCCCTAGAAAACGGAAGGTTTCTAAGGTTTCTATCGCTGTCGTTCAAGCCATTTGGGAAAGGTGTCGCTGCTTGCTGACAATCACTGTGTTGCGTCTCGATTCGAGTCGTTCGAATCCAATCGAATGGAGCTTGGAAGTACATAACACCTCTAAGAGATGGCACTTCTTGTGTCTTATTTGTAAACTATTGGAAATACACAATTTTATGCTCGATCAAGCGGTAAATTTCACTAACTTACCGCCCTTTTACTTTAAGAAATAAAATAATTAGAATTTTTTATTATATTTACTCAACAACTATACCTACATATATTATTAACAAAATCGATGTGGACAGCGATGAAAATGAAAGTTGTTGACTTTTGGTCTTTGGAAGATGTTACAATGCAGAATTTTTCATTTTTCCAGTAGAAACAGATCTTCTAAAAAGGGAAGACTGTCCCACTTTTTATGCTCATGACTGTACATAATATATAACACGCCCTTTTTTTAAGGAAAAAACTTATCTGGAGGGTTCATTTTTTTGGTGCATATCCTGATAGTGGTGCTTCAAAAGTTGAACAACTTGGAGCGTTGTTTCCATATTGCAAAACATCATTTTCTACCCCTTCTCCTGAATTACTGGTATTTTCTACTCCGTCATCTTCTAAATATGGATACGAATTATATTGGATTTGCAGTTGGGCATTATAATTTTTCCGCAGAAGTGTTATTAATTGCCTATTTCTCCTAAAGGTTTTACCTTCCATATCCTTAACCACATAATCATTATTGTTTGTTTCTGAGCTTATAATCAGTCGTTCATTCCATTTTTGATTTTCATTTTTAAACAATACAATAACAAGTTGAGATAAATTTATTGTGCTTCTATTATAATAGGTTTCCTGCATTTCTTGTTTATTCTCTAGAGTTCGATGTATTTCTTCCGAGCAGTACCCATTGGAATTTAAGTTGGCTTTATGCTGAGGTATTAATGAAGGTGAGAGTTTTTCTTTCCAGTAGAAATTCAGACGGAGAAGTAAATTGGATTTTGGTGGGTTATTATAATAAAGCACAGCTAAAGGGGATCACCATTATTATTTTCGTCTACAACTTTTGTGAAGATGTTCTTGACTATTTGATTATGCCTTACTACCATTCTATCGGACCTTGGGTAATATGGGCTTGAGGTAGTTAATTTAATTTTATAAAATGACGCGAATTTTTTAAATTAAATTGATGTGGAAGGTTGACCTTTAGCAGAAAAAAATCTCTAAAGGTAATCCATGAGAAACAAATATATTTTTCAATGTAGGTGTAACAGAATTTGCCGTTTTATTTTGAAGCTTGTTTACTATCAAGAACTTACTGAAATAGTCTACAACTACAAGAAAGTCAATTCCATTGAAATATTTGAAGTCTATGCCCACTTTTTGGAAAGGATAATCTGGAATTTCTTGAGAAGTCATTGGTTGTCTGGGATTATTTTTTGAAAATTTTTGACAAATATAACATGAAATAACATAGTTTTCAAAATCATCTAAACATTTTCATTGCTCAACAATTCAGGCAACGGATATGCATTTCTGATAAATTTGATATAAATTTACCTTAAAATAATTAATCATTCCAAGAAGTTTTTTGTAACTCATTTCTATTTTGCAATGCTGATATATCGTTAATTGACTTAATTTTATTTTCATCGGCTTTGAAACCTGAAGAATTATATTAATGTGTCCCAAAAATGTAATTCCATTTAAAGCAAACTTTGACTTTTCTTTAAGTGTCATCCCAGATTCATAAATTCTTTGCAAAACTCTTTCCGAGTTTTCATTATGCTCTTTCAAATCTGAACTATGAACTAAAATGTCATCAAAATATCCAATTACACTTGGAAATCCATCAAGAATAGTAGTTATAATTCTCTGAAATACCTCATTAGATAGGCCAAATGGCATTCTCAAGTATCGGTATCTACCAAACAGCGTTGCAATTGTACAGAGTTTCGAACTATATTGGTTCAATGGAACTTGTAAAAATGCAGATGAAGCATCGAGTAATGAATATACTTTTGAATTATTAAGTTTAGTAAATAGATCTTGAAAGTTTGGTATATGAAAATCCCTTTAAGAACGTTTTGGAATTGATTCAAAGTTTCTGTTATGGATTGAGTTACATTATCACATAGGCGTATCCAGGGGGGGGGGGGGCTGCCGGGCTGCATGGAGGTAAGAAACACCCATTTGGCTCACGTTCGCAAATTTGAATGTAACACCTGATATCGCAACGGAGAGTTTCTTTATCGGGTGTTACTTACCCTGGACAGATTTGCATTCACATAATGTTTAAAATTAATGCCTTTATTGGATAGTATAGAGATATAATATTATAAGTTTTTTATGTTTCAAACTTTCTGTATTTTATCAATTCGTTCGTTAATTCGTCTACACTTAGATAAAAATATAACTAAAAATACTTCAATTATTTATTTACTTATTTTATAAGTTAAAAAACTCACAACTCTGTGGTTTTATACACCATATAGAAATTAAGAGTCCTCTGAACAATATATTTCGGCAAGTTGACAACATTGCCTGTTACACTGCTGGCTGCTGTGGCGTCGGTGTCCGAATTTTGTTCAAACAAAAAAAATTCTGGAAGAAGTGCATTTGCATAGTATATTTTTTATATTAGCTAAAAAATTAATAGTTTTTCTATGCCAGAGGATTATCCATATACAGTGACCGCCAAAAAGTTTGCAACAAATGGGAAAATATTTTATTATTAAAATATCAAAAAGAATGTTACGTGGGATCAATTCAGCATACCTATCAACAAAAAAAAGCACTGTGACAGATGTCATGTGACCACAGTTATGGCGGGAAATTTAAAAAGTTCGCCTCAAATATGTGAAAAGTAGGGTTAGATGACCGGAAATGGAAAAATTGTAGAGAGAAAAGTGGTTCAGAATTCGATTTACGTCTATGTATCAATTTTTGAAAAGGTACAAGGATTTTTAATAAATATCAATTTTTTAGTCTGTTTTCTGGTAATTTGTAGAATATTAAAAACTTTTCGGAAAAATATTGGTTCAATTGAATTTAGAAAAGAGGTATTGGATCATTTAGAAAGATTTTATGATAATTCCAAAGGACTCCGCACACTTCTTATGGGATTTTGGTTGAACGCGGAATTTAACCAAATTTTAGTATGTTGTATATTTCGACCTGCTGAGTAAAAGTTCTCATGGGTACAAACCGATCCTATAACTAGTTTCGGATATACAGGGGGTTTTCTAATACTACCTTAGGCAACCTAAGTACCTATATAAAGTGTACATAAAGCAAAAAAACTTGCATGTATTGCTTTAAAAGTTGTTTATTTCATCTTTCCTTAACTAAAAATGTTTAGTAGGTGTTCGTAACTCTTCCTTTATATACCAGGGGCGCTCAAAAACTATGGCTATTACTAAGCTAAATGAGTTAATGACCAAAAATGTTCGAAAGTGTGAAAAATTATGTACTTGTAGGTACTCAGGTACCTACGTTTTGTAATAAAAGTGACTTTCTATCTCAATGAATTCCAGTTCTCGCTATGCTTGTGCGAAAAACTTTTTACCTCATGATCCCTTGGCCTAGGGTTTAAGAGTTCAGTTATTAGGTATACATACACTTGGTGATTTGTTTGAAAAATCTAAACAGCCATGGAAAGAAAAGCAATGAAAATTGTTTTTCATATGTCATATTTCACTTGGTAACCATGGAAACCAAAACAGTGAACCTGTCAATAAAGCGAATTGTCTTTTTTGTCATCTTTCTTGTGAAAATGGCAATTCGGGAAAGGTAATTTGTAAATCGCACTGTTTTATTACTGAAAGATACCGAAGTCCGTAGATTGGCTGTAAAGCGTCGAAACGAGTTAGGATATATTCATGTTGAGATTTTCCAGGACCCCAGTTGCCGAACCTTTGATAAGACCTAAGAGGAATATTTTTTAACGCATTTTTTTTTAACTTTTAGGCCAAAAACAATTTTTCACAAACCATATGAAACCTACCTGAATATGGAGTATCAGAGTGATATTCTTCTAAAATATTATCCACACTCCTGTCAGAAAGTGACACGCTGCTGGAAAAACTCCCACTGGACTCATAATCTCCGATAAGAAGATATTCTTCTTCGGTTTCTGTTTCCATATCTCTGGATCTTCTTTTGTATTCCTGGGATGCAGCATTGAAATATGATGTTATATAAGAAAAATTTATTCCACTGAAGAGCGAGATATTTTGATTTCAACTTCTGTTTTATAATGATATTAGTTTCAGTGGCCAGCACTTGAAGATCCAAAACGAGAGTCTTAGAAATCCTTGGGTAGGAGTAGTAGGACAACAATATATGTTTGTATAGTCAAAATTATAGTTAGAAGTCAAGCGAATTTGAAAAAGGGCATATAGAATATTGCCGCTGCGAAAGAAGAAGAAAATAATTATTGTAACTTATTGACTGTAGGGTAGATCTGATCTGAGAGAGAGAGGCATTGTTACGAAATTACATTGGTCCAGAAAAAAATCGATTCCGTTGTGTGATTTAAATAAACAAGAATTTACAAAAATTCTAAAGAGATTTTTTTGACGTTTGATTTGTGTTTTTGAAGCGCGTAGTTTGTAAGATGCAGTCAGTTTTGAATGAGGGAATTAATTGTTGTAGATGTTTGCCCTAACAAGTAATTAATTTTACTTCAGGGCTAAATTATTTATTTATCTATATTTAAAATTAAAATAGTATTTAGATGTATTAATTACTAGCGATAAGTGATTAATGAATTTTGTCACCTCAATTATATTTTAACGATCAAATGAAGATAGTCTCCATCCAACTCTCTCCGTACAACTTTCACACAACAAACATTTAAGAATTGATTCCAAAAACGTAAGGAACACTTATCTAAAACATTGGAAAAATATAATAATTTTTAAACTTTGTTTCCAGATGTGAACTGCACTTGTTTAATTTTGCCATACTATGATAGTTACTACATTTGTGAGGACTTGCCGATTATCTTCAAGCAATCTGTTAGGATTTTTGGTGAAAAATCAGACAATGAAAAAAAAGAATGTTCGAGAATCTGCAACCACTCTGCAGAATCACAGCTAACGCCAAGTAAACTCAATTGTAGACCAGAAGAGGACTTGGTAAGTTTGAAAAATATGTTATAGATTAAATTGAAAAGAAATTCCCCTCAAAACTGTCGAGTGATACCAATAGTGTTTCGAATAATGATAGAAAGACTTAGTTTTGGTTTTTTGGCTTACATCAAACATCCATTGAACAAAATTTAAAAATGCAATTTTTGCTGTTTGGTATAGCTTTGACCAAGCTTGAGTATGTATATCCTAGGTGACCATATTTGTATGACTTCTCCCAAAGAGAGGTTCTCGATTGTGAGTTTTAGAGAAAAAGTCAGGAAATACATCTACCCATAGGTACTGAAGCTCAAAAATTAGCTTTTGGAAACATTGTACTTGATTTCTAACAGAAAGTTTCTGTTTTCAAGCTCATGGACGACAACGAGAAGAGATTAATCTGCAACATTGCCTCCAAGAATTACTCTAAATGGCTGACCATGATGATCGATGATGTTCTGTACCATCGTATGTCTGTCTTTTGATTTGGGTACTTCTTCGGCGCATTTCTTGATACGGGTCACCATCAATTCGTCGTAAATCAATCTGTCGTACGTCAATTCGTCGTAACTCAATTCGTCATAAAGTCAGTTTGCCTTATACGCCAATTCGTCGGAAAGTCAATTCGTTGTATACGTCAATTCGTCGTATACGTCAATTTGTCGTAAAGTCAGCTCGTATTGGGGTAAATTGGGTCGAACATCCCTGTCGACATGAAAGCAACTGAATCTTATGCATCACCGGTGACTTATGTGGTAGCCAACGTGTTAATAGTTTGCAATTTTAATTAGAAATTATCAGACTTACCGATAATAACCCCGTTAGTTTGGGTTAGTTTGCAATGTGATGTCTGATTAAAATTGCAAACTAACCGGGTTATCATCGGTAAGTTTGGTAATATCTGATTAAACAGAAAAAGTGTAAATTTCTACATTTTTAAATTATACCTGTAATACGACGAATTGACGTATACGACAAATTACCTAGACAACGAATTAGCAATACGACGAATTTACTCTACGACGAATTGACTTTACGACAAATTGACGTATACAATGAATTGGCTTTACGGCGAATTGACTTTACGGCGAATTGGCTTTACGACAAATTGACGAACGACGAATTGACATAGACCCTGTTGGTATATGCCAAAAAGCCAAGAGTTTACCACGCTCTCCATTTGATCAGGTTACGGCCCAAAGCCGCTCACTAAACAACACAGAATCAACAGTTACTATTCCCACTATCGTAGCACACCTTTCAATCAACAAACATTTCAGAATTGATTCCAACAACGACAAGTGTAAGTAACACTTATCTAGAACATTGGAAAAATATAATAATTTTTAAACTTCGTTTCCAGATGTGAACTGCACTTATGTAATTTTGCCATACTATGATAGTTACTACATTTGTGAGAAGTTGCCCAGTATCTTCAAGCAATCTGTTAAGATTTTTGATGAAGAGTTAGAGACAATAAAAAAAGAAGAATGTTTGAGAGTTTGCAACCACTCTGCAGAATCACAGTTACCACCAGATAAACTCAATTGTAGACCAGAAGAGGACTTGGCAAGTTTGAACAATATGTAATAGATTATATTGAAAAGAAATTCCCCATAAAACTGTCGAGTGAAAGCAATAGTTATTGGAATAATGATAGAAAGACTTAGTTTTGGTGTTTTGCCTCACATCAAACATCCATGGAACAAGATTTGAAAATGCAAATTCAGTATCGTTATCCTATGTGAATATATTTGTATGACTTCTTGCAAAGAGAAGTTCTCGATGGTGAGTTTCAGAGAAATAGTCAGCAAATACATCTACCCATAGCTACTGAAGCTCAAAAATTAGCTTTTGTAAACATTGTACTTGATTTCTAACTGAAAGTTTCTCTTTTCCAATCTGCAACATTGGCTCCAGAAATTACTCTGAATGACTGACCATCATGATATTCTGCACCATCATATGTCTCTGCCTTTTGGTTTTGGTACAACAATTTGGTTGAACCTAACTTTATTTGTAAATTAGCCAGAAAATTGGCTGGTTGGTTTTATGAACTAGCCAAAGGTTTGGCTATTTTGTGTTACTAGAAAATGGTTTTCATATTAGCCAGGCTGCATAGTGCATTGGATAGTTTATAAACTAACCAGCTAATTTAGTTTTCTCAATAATTTCGAGTAAATTAGCCAAGACTCTAGGTTAGTTCGCAAACTAGCTGCTATTTTAGTGGAAGTTCCGTTTTCTATGAAAATAACCAGTGGGTTGGTTAGTTTGTAAACTATCCAGCTAGTTTACAAACTATCCAAGTCTTGACTGATATATCAAAAAAGCTCTCCGTTTTAATTTCAGAAGCATTTCATATTACTTCTGGGCAAAAGGTCTTAACACCCTATTTTGGCCCTGCTAAATCCGAAAATGCCGGTTGCCTAAGCGAAATTCGGACCGGAAGTGCGATATGTACATATATATACAAGATGGCGGCTGATATGTAGACGAAACCCAAAATCGGCACAGTATTCGAGATAGAAACGAGTCCAAAATTTCTAGTACAATAGTTTTCAGCATGACGAATTCAAAAATACCTGTAAACAGCCGTTTGTTAAATTTTTGCCCGTAACATGCAAGATTAGCACCACTCTGGTGTAAATTATAGTTGACTATTTCTTGTAACGGTTTATAAAAGTTTTCTTTCCAAATTTGATTTTTTGATGCAGTTAGCAACTGCAAAAAAATTCTTATCTTTACCAAGTTTCTGCGTTTTTTTTTTATTTGCACTTCATTTTTAAGAAAACTCTATAAGATGGGACATTTACTCATTTCGAGATTTTAAGTGTGTGGGACATTGCATTTTTTTTGTTCTTTCACAAGAGGAGCTGGAGCTACTGACTCCGCATTCAGTACGCCTCTTCAGGGCCTACCTTGCATATGGTTAAACACCACATTCCTGGCGTAAGGTCCGAGGGGTATTCATCACCAAGTCAGGACGTTATAGTTACGAAGCGGCTGAGGATTACAGACCCGTCAGTCTATCCTCACTTCTTCTAAAAACGCTGGAGAAACTGGTAGACACATTTATTAGGGAAAGGGCATTGGAGACAATGCCCATGCACTCTAATCAACACGCCTACAGAACTGGCATGTCAACTGAAACGGCTCTTCACAGCCTTGTGGCAAGGCTGGAGCGAGGGATGTCGCATAAAGAGATGGCTCTGGGGTTATTTCTATACATCGGAGTGCCCGAAAGGGCGTTTAATAGCACCTCCTTCGACCCGATAAAGAATTATGCAGAAAGCTTTGGCATAAAGAACACCATTGTTAAATGGATCTGTGTCATGCTCGAAGGCATCATTACAAGCTCGATTGGAAATGCCAAGATCAGTTCAACCGTAGCGTAACTAGAGGTTGCCCGCAGGTGGGTGTTCTATCGCCCTTGCTGTGGTTCCTAGTGTCATTTGGTAGGGTATCAAGCACGATCAAAGGGATCATGCAAAGAGCTTCCTAACATAGTCGAGAGACTGTGTAATAATTACGGGCTCTCGGTAAATCCGGACAAAACCGAAGAAGTACCATTTACAAAACTAAGAAACTTGGGTCTGGAAGGGCTCACGCTTTGTAGATCGAGACTTACTTCATCCGGTTCGGTCGAATATCTAGGAGTCGTCATTGATTCCCGGCTGACCTGGGAAGATCACGTCAATAGGGTCGGCCAGAGGGTCACTGCTAGCCTTTAGGCTTGGTAGAAGTTCCATCGGACGTACCGGGGCATCCTCACATAGTCCACTGGCTTTACAAGGCAGTGATAAGGCCTATGATCACGTACGGTAGATAAGTTTGTTAAGACGCGCTTAACAAATCCACGGACAGGGCAAAACTGGACAACCCCCAGCGAAATGCCTGCATGGCTACAACTGGAGCATTTAGAACCACCCCAACTCTGACTCTGGCAATAAAGGTCATTTTTGGAATAATGCCTCTCCATCTCTCCATGGAGGCACGGGTCCGGGAGACTTCAGTCAGACTCAACGAAGGTGGACAACGGGTTCATAGAGGGCTGAACATGGGACATGCAAGGGCCTGGACTGATACTATCAGACAGAGGACCCCCTTCTCACCAGGAGGAGTGCAATTCCAAAAATTTCACCCCCCGTAGACAATACAAGGTCGTCATCTTTGCAAAGGATGACTGGCTAGAGCCTGACCTAACTTTTCTCAATCCGAAGGGGCTCATCTGGTTCACAGACGGGTCTTTGATGCGAGATGTTGCGGGAGCTGGTGTATATGGGGAGAGAGCTGTACCGAGAATCAGTCTCGCACTGGGTCGATACCCAACGGTATACCAGACTGAGATTTACGCCATACACGTGTGTGCTCAGGAGAATCTCCTAAGAGGTTACTCGGGCAAGCATATTTATATATACAGCGACAGTCACTAGTCAGGCAGTACTCCGAAGCAAGATCAACTTAAGGCTCACGCTTGACTCTACGACAACCATTAGTAACCAAGGATAGACATCAAAACCTTTACTTTATTGAAATCATAGATGTTTCCTGGTATTTACAAACAATACTGCGCCATTGCCATATCGACAGAAAATAATAATATCGGGTCGTATATAGGTTTTTTCGGACTTACTTCAGAATCAGTTCTGAATTGAACTAAAAAACCGATTAAAATTGTGATCACAGTTCGTATGATTTTCTGAACAGGTTTGAATATCTAATAGGTACATGAATTGACCGAAAAACTGTTTTCTCTGATTATTTTGTCTTTTTTCGAATTTGGATATTTAAAGAAACTCAAGAAAATCAGTGCGAACACAGTAACCATCCTGGAAGAAGCCACTCTACAAATCAAGCCGGCAACGCTGTTGGAGTATCGTACACATTTTTCATTAATTTTCGGTAACGAATATTAGCGTAGTTGCCGAGTCAATAATTGTTGTTTTTAGCTTGCTTACGGGCGCATCCCCTCAATCAATCTGGTAGCGAAGTGGCACTTCGGCACGCATGCTAGGACAATGTTGTTTAACGTTGGTCCTCAATTCAATTTCGTGCTAGCATGCACGCCGACTCCGAAGTGCAAGCTTGCAATCTGCAAACTTTTTCGATGCGTGACAACTTCTGTCATGCATAGTACATTAAATTACCATTACATAAATTGACAGCATTGAAATGGGAATCAATTTTCCAGCACGCGTGCCGAAGTGCCACTTCGCTACCAGATTGATTGAGGATGAAGCTTATGGAGTGTATGGCAAGGTCGCTCGAAAGCGATGTTGCCAAATCAGTAAAAGTCTCAATTATCGACATTTTTGCACTTAAGATCCAGAAAATAGGAATCTGATTCTTGCTACATCTATCGTCGTATCATAATAAGAAAAAAGTAGGTTTCCCCTAGCTTACGTAAAAATCCTCAACCGGTAATGCAGAAAATATAAATTTTAAAAATATTTCCATCCAGTCATTCTGCAATGACATGTGTACCAGTACAGATCGTTGTGAAAAGTGCTAAGAAACAGGTAAGTAGATTATGGTGATTTTAGTTTAAAATATTTAACTAACATTATGGAAATTGTTGTATATATATGTGCAGAGTATAAATAAAACTTACGATTTTTTTCAATAATAAGACATAAAATCTGTATAAATTCAAAATTCCAAGCTGTCAATTACCAGTTATCCATCCATTTTTAAACATTGTACCATTTATCGACATAGGTGTCGATAGATGGTGCAATACAGCCTTCTTTTTTCCTCTGAATATTTAAATATCTACTTAATATTATTCTACCTGCAAAATGTAAAGGAAATTATATTGAACTAACAACGTACCAATTATCGACACGCATTTTTACCCTTTGGTAACAACGTTAGAGTGGATGTATTATGTGTGTCGTGTGTCGGTGTTTGGTTCCAAGTACCTATGTCAATAACTGAGACTCATTTTTTTCAGAAGAATTACCCAAGATGAATAAAAGCAAAATATTCCAAATATTCGGTAGAAGCCATGGAACAAGCGTTCAATGCTGTTAAAAATGGAATGCCCACTGCTCAAGCTAGTAAAGTTTTTAAAGTACCAAGAACAACCATAATAGGAAAAGCGCCAATTGAAAGGAAAATTGATCCTGATACAGTTTTGACAAGCGATGAAGAAAAGCTATCGGTGAAATGGATGTTTCACATTGCCACTTGTGGGTTTCCTGCCACAAAACTGCAGCTTATATAATAACCACCATAACTGAAGGGGAAATCCGTCGTTGGTTCCAAGAAGTCAAAGATTATTCGTCTGGTACTGGTAATTTTCATATAACACTAGCCCTCTCGGATATACAACTGCGACGAAAGTGTTTTTTTTCTAAGTCCAAAAAACGATAAGGTTTTAGTTAAGAGGGTCGAAAAAGCGGTTTACTCATTCAACGACGAAAAAGAGTGGTTGACTACACTAGTTATATGCAGCGCATCAGGAGAAATTCCTCCACCTATGATATAAAAGGGTGCCAAAAGCTGTCATTGTTAGAGTTCCACCATAATGGGGAGTAGGACGGTCTGTCTGCCTGCCATCCTTTTCGTCGATGGACATACTTCTCATTTAACAATGGCCGTTAGCAAATTTTGCGGCTAGAATGGGATAGTATAATAATTTCGTGGCTGTTTTCCGACCACTCAAAATGGAATGGAAGAAGTCTATTCACACATGGCGAATGAAAAAAACCCGAAAAAAATTAGCTAGGGATGATTTTGCTCCTATTTTTCAAATGATAATGAATAAAATGAAAAATTTTCCAGATATAATAAAAAATGGAGTTAGAACATGTGGTCTTGTACCATTTAGGCCTGATAATATTAATTTTGGAAAATACTTGAAAGATACACCTAAGACTTGCGAAACAACTACTGAAGAAGGACCCGACCATCAGTCCGACCACAACCTGTTAAATTTACTAGAAAAAAAAAACTTCCCGAAAAATTAGAACTATTCAAGGCTTCTGGTGAAACTTGGAAAGCATACCATTGAAGATTATTTTGTGGCGTTCTCTGAATAGCAAACAATCGAACGTTACAACACACATTACTGCTACTGCTGAGGAGAACGCCAACTTGACAGATGCGGATGATTTTACATTTAATGAATCAGATAGGCAGTTAGATGAAAACGTTTCAGGAGATGAACTTGATATTACAGATTACAGGGGTGAGATTCTGTAACGGATAGAGATCATTATCTCTATCGCTATGGCACTTGCTGTCTTTTTCTCTCTTTTCAAAATCAATAGAGAAAGGACGTCAATAGTGATAGCGAAAATATCTCTATTCGTTACAGAATCCCAGCACAGGCCTACTAGACATTGAAAATTTACAATTTCCATTGGTTATAAATGTAGCAGAAGAAACTGACTTTCAAATAGTGGATGAGATAGAAAGCGTAAAAACAATTCACATCCCCCTAAACCTTGTAAATATTAATGAAGACTGACGATCCATCAAATAATAGAGATAGTTATGAATTTACCACATAGTGTTGTGAAAAATATTAATGAATATAATAAACCCAATAACGGTGAAAATTTGGATGAGATAGAAAGCGAGAACAATACTAAAACAATTTATATTCCCCCAAACCATGAAAATGATAATGAAGAGACTGATAATTTACCAAATAATACAGATATAAATGAATTAAGTACCCTTAAGTGTTGTGGAAAATACTAATGAATGTAATAAACCCACTCACAATGTTAATGGAAAAGTAACCGATGAACGAGCCGACGAATCTCTGACTAATACTTATATTAAAGATACTTATTCACCTCTAAATGATTTTACAAATAGCGAAGAAATGACAAATAATAACATCGATGAACCCATGGATATAGTAGATAATGAAAGAGCACACATTTTATTTGGGAAACAAACAAGAACAAGAACCTCGAAACTGACACAGAGAGTTTAAATTAAAATAATGAGGAAAATATATCGACCAATGTGTCTTTGAACCTGAGAGTCAATGTACCATCACCATTAAAACAAATCCTATTCTGGCCAACACCAAAACCAAACACTAAGAAAAGAAATATTTCCGAAAAGTTCCAGAGAACCGAAGAACAAAGAACAATGCGCACAAAAGCGGAAGGAGAGACATGCTGAAAAAGCAGAGTTGCAAAATAAAAAAATGAAAAAAGCCAAAGATAGAAGTAATTTAGTAAAAGAACAAACTGATAATCAAGAGAAGTCAGAAGAGTTATCCATCAATGATTATGTTATAGTAAAATATAACGAGCAATCACTATCAGGAAAAATTATCGGCATAAGTTGCAAAGAAAATGGCGACTTCGAATACAAAGTCACACACATGGAGCAAAATGGGCTCAATTGGATTTGGACACAAAGAGTTGACATTCTTTGGTTTGATAGAGACGAAGTGCTTCAAAAAATTAGGGAACCAATAATAAAAAATGAACGCGGGCTCTACTGGGTACCGGAAATTTCTGATTCTGTGTCTAATTGAGTACCTGAGTACTTTAAACAGGCTAAACGATCCTTTTACCACAATAATTTATGGTGATTTTAATTATCCTGAAATAGATTGGTCCACCGGTAAAGTGACTAAACGTAGTGTTCCTGCTGAAGAATTTTTACTGGCCTACCAGCAATCAAGACTGCATCAGTTAATCGACTTTAATACTCGTTCTCGAGAGGGTACTGTCCCCTCATTACTTGACTTGTTCTTGGTATCAGATGAAAGGTTGGTGACAAGTACGTATTACGTCTGCACCCCCAATAGGTAAGACCGATCATGTTACTGTTGTGGCCACAGCACAATACTTCAAGTTGTCAAAGCTACGACGCCATAAATCATTTTCTTGAGCAATGGGAACCAAACAACAGCACAACCTATTATGATAACTTTGTCGAAGTAGTAGACCACATATCAGAAGTCTATGTGCCTCTTCAGCGTCAAGTGGAGACCTTTAAAAAACCGTGGATTACTAGAGCTCATGTCAAATTGATAAACCAAAAAAAAAAAGCATGGCATTTATACAGAGGTTCTGGTGAGAATTGTGACCTACGGGCATATAATGTGCTAAAAAACCGAATCACCCAAACATTAAGAAATGCTCGGTCGACTTTTGAGAGCAGTCTCCTAGAGCAGGGTCCAAGAAGGTTCTACCAGTATATCAACCGTTCGCTTCAATCTAGGCTTCAAAACTTTTTGATTTTCATTTTTAAACAATACAATAACAAGTTGAGATAAATTTATTGTGCTTCTATTATAATAGGTTTCCTGCATTTCTTGTTTATTCTCTAGAGTTCGATGTATTTCTTCCGAGCAGTACCCATTGGAATTTAAGTTGGCTTTATGCTGAGGTATTAATGAAGGTGAGAGTTTTTCTTTCCAGTAGAAATTCAGACGGAGAAGTAAATTGGATTTTGGTGGGTTATTATAATAAAGCACAGCTAATAGGGGATCACCATTATTATTTTCGTCTACAACTTTTGTGAAGATGTTCTTGACTATTTGATTATGCCTTACTACCATTCTATCGGACCTTGGGTAATATGGGCTTGAGGTAGTTAATTTAATTTTATAAAATGACGCGAATTTTTTAAATTAAATTGATGTGGAAGGTTGACCTTTAGCAGAAAAAAATCTCGAAAGGTAATCCATGAGAAACAAATATATTTTTCAATGTAGGTATAACAGAATTTGCCGTTTTATTTTGAAGCTTGTTTACTATCAAGAACTTACTGAAATAGTCTACAACTACAAGAAAGTCAATTCCATTGAAATATTTGAAGTCTATGCCCACTTTTTGGAAAGGATAATCTGGAATTTCTTGAGAAGTCATTGGTTGTCTGGGATTATTTTTTGAAAATTTTTGACAAATATAACATGAAAGAACATAGTTTTCAAAATCATCTAAACATTTTCATTGCTTAACAATTCACGCAACGGATATGCATTTCTGATAAATTTGATATAAATTTACCTTAATAATTAATCATTCCAAGAAGTTTTTTGTAACTCATTTCTATTTTGTAATGCTGATATATCGTTGATTGACTTAATTTTATTTTGATCGGCTTTGAAACCTGAAGAATTATATTAATGTGTCCCAAAAATGTAATTCCATTTAAAGCAAACTTTGACTTTTCTTTAAGTGTCATCCCAGATTCATAAATTCTTTGCAAAACTCTTTCCGAGTTTTCATTATGCTCTTTCAAATCTGAACTATGAACTAAAATGTCATCAAAATATCCAATTACACTTGGAAATCCATCAAGAATAGTAGTTATAATTCTCTGAAATACCTCATTAGATAGGCCAAATGGCATTCTCAAGTATCGGTATCTACCAAACAGCGTTGCAATTGTACAGAGTTTCGAACTATATTGGTTCAATGGAACTTGTAAAAATGCAGATGAAGCATCGAGTAATGAATATACTTTTGAATTATTAAGTTTAGTAAATAGATCTTGAAAGTTTGGTATATGAAAATCCCTTTAAGAACGTTTTGGAATTGATTCAAAGTTTCTGTTATGGATTGAGTTACATTATCACATAGGCGTATCCAGGGGGGGGGGGGCTGCCGGGCTGCATGGAGGTAAGAAACACCCATTTGGCTCACGTTCGCAAATTTGAATGTAACACCTGATATCGCAACGGAGAGTTTCTTTATCGGGTGTTACTTACCCTGGACAGATTTGCATTCACATAATGTTTAAAATTAATGCCTTTATTGGATAGTATAGAGATATAATATTATAAGTTTTTTATGTTTCAAACTTTCTGTATTTTATCAATTCGTTCGTTAATTCGTCTACACTTAGATAAAAATATAACTAAAAATACTTCAATTATTTATTTACTTATTTTATAAGTTAAAAAACTCACAACTCTGTGGTTTTATACACCATATAGAAATTAAGAGTCCTCTGAACAATATATTTCGGCAAGTTGACAACATTGCCTGTTACACTGCTGGCTGCTGTGGCGTCGGTGTCCGAATTTTGTTCAAACAAAAAAAATTCTGGAAGAAGTGCATTTGCATAGTATATTTTTTATATTAGCTAAAAAATTAATAGTTTTTCTATGCCAGAGGATTATCCATATACAGTGACCGCCAAAAAGTTTGCAACAAATGGGAAAATATTTTATTATTAAAATATCAAAAAGAATGTTACGTGGGATCAATTCAGCATACCTATCAACAAAAAAAAGCACTGTGACAGATGTCATGTGACCACAGTTATGGCGGGAAATTTAAAAAGTTCGCCTCAAATATGTGAAAAGTAGGGTTAGATGACCGGAAATGGAAAAATTGTAGAGAGAAAAGTGGTTCAGAATTCGATTTACGTCTATGTATCAATTTTTGAAAAGGTACAAGGATTTTTAATAAATATCAATTTTTTAGTCTGTTTTCTGGTAATTTGTAGAATATTAAAAACTTTTCGGAAAAATATTGGTTCAATTGAATTTAGAAAAGAGGTATTGGATCATTTAGAAAGATTTTATGATAATTCCAAAGGACTCCGCACACTTCTTATGGGATTTTGGTTGAACGCGGAATTTAACCAAATTTTAGTATGTTGTATATTTCGACCTGCTGAGTAAAAGTTCTCATGGGTACAAACCGATCCTATAACTAGTTTCGGATATACAGGGGGTTTTCTAATACTACCTTAGGCAACCTAAGTACCTATATAAAGTGTACATAAAGCAAAAAAACTTGCATGTATTGCTTTAAAAGTTGTTTATTTCATCTTTCCTTAACTAAAAATGTTTAGTAGGTGTTCGTAACTCTTCCTTTATATACCAGGGGCGCTCAAAAACTATGGCTATTACTAAGCTAAATGAGTTAATGACCAAAAATGTTCGAAAGTGTGAAAAATTATGTACTTGTAGGTACTCAGGTACCTACGTTTTGTAATAAAAGTGACTTTCTATCTCAATGAATTCCAGTTCTCGCTATGCTTGTGCGAAAAACTTTTTACCTCATGATCCCTTGGCCTAGGGTTTAAGAGTTCAGTTATTAGGTATACATACACTTGGTGATTTGTTTGAAAAATCTAAACAGCCATGGAAAGAAAAGCAATGAAAATTGTTTTTCATATGTCATATTTCACTTGGTAACCATGGAAACCAAAACAGTGAACCTGTCAATAAAGCGAATTGTCTTTTTTGTCATCTTTCTTGTGAAAATGGCAATTCGGGAAAGGTAATTTGTAAATCGCACTGTTTTATTACTGAAAGATACCGAAGTCCGTAGATTGGCTGTAAAGCGTCGAAACGAGTTAGGATTTGAGGATGAAAATCTTATTGTTGAGAACTCAAGGTGGATTTTGACATTGAAAACTTTGAAACATAAACAATAACGATTGGCCCTGATTGGTCGGAAAATGAGGTATCCCTGCAGGTTGTAATCAGTTTTACAATGCATGAGGTGCAAATGGCATCTTGCGACCAATAAGCGGCATTGTTTATGTTTCAAAGTTGACAGTGTCAAGTCAAAATCTATCTTGGATAAAAATACAGTATATAGTTTGTCATACTTCTGCGTTTGTTTTAAAAACACACAAAGACCCACCAAACAAGCACTTTTCAAAATACCTTCGTACATTCACATATATAGGCACCTAACTTAAAACTTGCACCTTTCTGTAAAAGGTCTAGGCTTAATCAACATTTTTTAAAGCCACAAATAAACGCAAAAAGCATGAAAATTCAGTATTTTCAGGTTGCCTGAGGTAGTATTTAAAAAAACCCCTGTATATCCGAAACTAGTCATAGGATCGGTTTGTACCCGTGAGAACTTTTACTCAGGAGGTCGAAATATACAACATACCAAAATTTGGTTAAATTCCGCGTTCAACCAAAATCCCATAAGAAGTGTGCGGGGTCCTTTTTTATTTCAAATTTTTGCTTTCTGTAGGTCATTGCAACAAGATCAGAGTGGTCTGAAAATGAATTTTTGGGTTTTTATAATTTTCCGCGGAACAATTAAGCAGAATGACTGCACTGGATTTTTTTTTTGGTTAGTTTCACTTTGAATTATGTGAACCAAGCGAAAAGTTTTTGATATTTTTCAAATTACCAAAAAATTGATATTTATTAAAAATCCTTGTACCTTTTTAAAAATTCACACATAGACGTAAAATCGAATCCTGAACCACTTTTCTCTCTACAATTTTTAGATTTCTGGTCATCTAACCCCTTTTTTCACATATTTAAGGCGAGCTTTTTAAATTCCCCGGCATAACTGTGGTCACATGACATCTGTCACAGTGCTTTTTTTTGTTGATGGGTATGCTGAATCGATCCCATGTAACATTCTCTTTGATATCTTAATAATAAAATATTTTCCAATTTGTTGCAAACTTTTTGGCGGTCACTGTATAAGAATTATTGACAATTTAATACGCTTTAAAATTAAAACAAAAGAAGTGGATGTAAGTATTATCTTTTTGTTTTAAGGTATATTATTATGTAAATTCATAGGCGTAACTAGACTCCAAATTTGGGGAGCACCATTTTTTTTTTGGTGGGGTTTGATGGAAAAGAAATGACGCGCGTAAAAAAAAAAGTTTTACGAGGGTTTGTACTTACGTCATCATTTCCTTTTTTGAAAAATAAGAGGGAATTTTTCGCGCTGTAACCACATAACATTTTTACTTGTAGTTACATCGTACCAGATTTTCTTTAACTTATAGTTACCTGCATACCACATTTATAAATAATAACAATAGCCGATTTTTCGATATAATTATGCTTGATATAAATGAACTTTATGTGGCCATTGATGAAAAGTCTTCCGTCCTCGATAAAGCAATTTTAGCAACTTGTATATTTTATGACGTTTTAAATAATTTTTCTAGGAGAATTAACTCAAGAATGTCACACAGACAGTCAATATTTCTTTTTTCAAAATGTCACTTGTCACCGTTAAAAGATACCATGACATCATTGTATGATCATACCTAGTAAGTTGTGGTTACTTCGCGAAAAAATCCCTAAGTTTTTTATGTCTGCAATTTCAACAAACATATAGTTCGTTGTATGAAGGTTTGTACCTTCGTCATCGATGACGTCATAACTTGGAAAAACAGTTTGTCGTAGATTAATTCATAGAGCACGTTCGGAATTATTGTTTTGTAATGAGCCGAGCATCGAAGGACCATAAAATTATTCGTGATTGATTCCACAAGGAGTCTTCAAAACGTGTACATTTTAAGGTAAAAGAAGATCGCAAGGTGGTCAGACGGTGGTAAAAGAGATACGGAAAGGCGCCTTGCGCCTCATTCGATCGGACAATGCGTCGAAAGCAATATTGGATTGGGAGCAAGAAAGTTTACCAAATAAGAAGAATTTGTTTTATAAAAATATTTTATGTTCTTTATTTGTTTAACGTCTTCATTCGTATAGTATGCATTTGTATTTGCGTCTCTAAAATTGTTTTTTTTTTTTCGAAAAATATTCACTCTTTTAGTGTTTTTATCTGCTAAATTACGAATGCACAGTATAATTTATATTAATACATATAACAATATTAATTATATTTTCCACTTATATACTCATGTTTTGATATTTCAATGCTTTAAAATAATTATTTACAAGATGGTAATAGCAACGGTAATAGGCTTAATAACGAGGGTAAGTAACACCTGATAAAGCGCACGTCCATGCAACCACGGGTGTTACATTTCAAAAACCGAACCGTTGTCGAACGGATTACCGAATGCTAAACAGGATGTTACTTACCTCCATGCTGCCGGGCTGCAGCCCCCCCCCCCCAAGGCATGTCTAAATAATTTTTTTCAAAAGAATATTTTATATGTATATTATAACTTATAACCATTATTCAATTTTTGTTTCATAATTATTCTGTATGCCATACTTGCCATTATTATTCGTAAATATTCCTGATATTTTTTATGGTGCAGCTTATGTACGAACTAACAAAACGAATTTTCCTTAATAGAAATAAAATTTATTTCAACGTATACGTAATAAGGTTTTTCTATGACTACAGTGGCGGCTGCAGCAAGGGCTTCACCTTAATCACCTCAAAGGATAACGCACATCTATCATGGGATTTTTGGGCTCTATGGATTTTGCCCATTTTTTGATATGTTGTAGATGATTTGATTCTGAACAACCTTTAAATGGGACAAAATCTTAAAGGTCTTTGAGATATGAGCAGTGAAAGATTAACTTTTTTGCGACTTTTTGTGTGGAGAGTATACGAAAAACTGGTGTTTATCAGTCAATTTCACCGCTCATATCTCAAAGACCGTAATACCTACAAGATTTTGTCCCATTTAAAGGTTGTTCAGAATTAAATCATCAACAACATATCAAAAAATGGGCAAAATCCATAGAGCCCAAAAATACCATGATAGGTGTGTGTTATCCTTTCCCCCATACTTCCTTCCTCAGGAGAGGGGGAAGAAAAAAAAGCCAATAGGTTCAAGTTAACATATTAAACTCGTGGCCCGATGCAAATAATTATCTTTATTTTCTACTTAACTAGTATAGATCCATAATACCTAGGAAACCAAATACGTTAACATACCTATAACAACCTGATCCATATGATCTATAACGCCCACTTATAATACCCTGAGGTGTTTTTGTTGTTGTTGTTGTTGTTTTATTAATTTGCACTTTACCTTAGGCAGCCACTAAATGTCTGACCGAAAATAATTTTCGGTCTAGCCAGGATTCGAACCCGGTCTACCATTAACGTTTCCCATGTATTCCAGCGCGTTAACCAACACGACCACCACCGTTGCCTTGCCTTATGAGATATTTATAGATATATTAATTTATTTCGTTTCTAGGTACAGGTCACAGGTACAGGTACAGGTCACAGGTACAGGTACATGTCAAAATACAAAACAATATTCTGTCACACAAGTTTAACCACAGTTTAACTAATTTTGTTAATAATAAATTGATGAAAGAACATTGTGTTGAGTAGAAAATAAAGCCTTGTATGCACCACGGGGATTTTAAGATGAAAATGCGCTTCAGGCGAAATATATCCCTCGGGCTAGTTTCGCCTTCGAGCATTATAATCTACATAATCCCCTTGGTACATAAATAGCTATTATGTACGACAGGGATGCAAAGCACCTTTTTGCGCCCTGATTTAAGAGCGAAATTTGATACTTTTCGGCCCGCCGGGCCACAATGCCAACTTTTTTTCAATAATATGCGCCTTGGGCTTCAATTTCTACGAGAAAATTACTATTGTAGCCACGCAAAAAAGAATAGACGCGTAACGTTTGGGGATATTACAGGTGAATTCCTTATCAAAATTGGGCGTGGCTCCAAAAATTTTGTTCGCCTGCGGCGCTTTTTTTTATCACCCCTTTTTGGCACAGCCCCCCCTAAACCAAAATCCTGGATACGCCAATGCATTATCAACATGATATATCCGAGGATATATCTTTTACTTTCAATCAAACTCAAATCTATTGCTCCCGAAAGAATAAGAGAGAATTGAGATATATTCGAATCATGAATAAAACGATGTATTTGGTAATGTTATTAAATTCACATTTTAAATTAAAAAAAACAATAATTGGTATTTTATGATCCAGAATATGATTTTAGGTTAACTATATTTTGTTCTAGTTCTCTGCAATAACTAATAGAATTAAAATCAGCAAAGTATAAGATATTTACTTCACTACATGTGTTAACTTCAAGTTTGATGTAGTATCAATTTATTTGTATATTTTCACTCCATTGGACACTTATATATCAATATTTATATAAAAACACACCATACAAAATTTGCATAATCAACTGAATAATTGTCAATTTTCAATTGAATTTCATTTACTTGTCTTGTTTTCGAACAGAATTTCAGAAAAAGTCCCTGTTGACCACATTTGTTACAAATTTTATAAAACGCCGGACAACGATTATGTAGGTACATGAATATTACCACAATTCAGGCAATTATTGATTCTATTAAATTGATTAGACTGTAGATTGGACTAGTATCCCCAAAGTTGAAATTTGAATTTTTATATTTGGTATTTTGTGAAATGGTATCAAGTAACATTATGTATGAGTTTTGTTATTTATTATACATATTCTGTGTACCTATTGATACTGGATTCCATGCTTCTACAAATAGTAATAGTTTCTGTCAAAGTTATTAAATCTGATTTTTGTAATAACACTCCTCGAGATTTTTTGTCATAAATTCCCAAAACAATCCTGTCTCTTAACAAAGCATTTTTATCTTTAAATTCGCAAGCTGCTATAAAGAGTTTTTAAATCAGTAAGGAATTCATCGAAAGTTTCAGTTGGTTTTTTTATCTCTACTAAGAAATTTAAAATGCATAAGAATTAGATTTTTGATTGGATTACAAAATGTATCGATTTTTTTTAACTACCTCAAACTTCGTTGATTCTTCACCACAAGTAAAATCAACAGAATTGTAGATCCTTAGTCCTTCGTCTGCAACCAAATTCAATAAGATTGCTATTGTAGTTTCAACATCTTTTTTGTAAGCACCATTGGCCTTCATATACATACATACATATAAAACTAATTTCTGAACCCAGAGCTTCAAATTTTCAGATACATTTCCCTGAAAGTCCATTCCTCCATACCTTCCTGCTCTAGCAAAATTTTCCATCTCGGAAGTCGGAGGGGTCGGTATTAGGTTTACGCTGCCACCATGTAATATGTAATAGAAACCATTAGGTTTTGTAGAACAATATTTTTATATTCTATTCGACATTCAAAGTTAAGAAAAATTAAATATACTTCATAACAGTTGCTGGTAAAACAAATATATCTATCAAACATACATATATATAACAACGTCTCAAAGTGAATAGGTATCCTACATTTATCCGCCGAAGTCAGTGTCCGATATCAAATAATCGATAAAACTAATCTCAGAAACCTCCACTTTTTCCTCAACATTTTGGAAAAGATTTTCAAACTCCAGAAGATGATTTGCTTGAGGTAGCTTTCTCTAAATTGCTGTGTGAACTTTGAGACTCAGCGCTTTTTTTGAGATTCTTCCTTGTTTCATCCTCCTCGAAGATGAAGTCTCATTACCTATCGCAGAACTACTGATTTGCCAATCCTTTTAATACATTCGAATGTCCTTATTTTTTCTGAGAAACCATATAAATATCATGATTTGGGAGTGAGAAACGGGTTTTATTTATTTAGGGGCCAAATTCATACATAGTTGCTCCTTGAGCGTTACTCACAAT
Source organism: Ceutorhynchus assimilis (assembly GCA_917834065.1). Lineage (NCBI taxonomy): Eukaryota > Metazoa > Arthropoda > Insecta > Coleoptera > Curculionidae > Ceutorhynchus > Ceutorhynchus assimilis. The sequence continues at coordinate 27,272,833 of OU892287.1, forward strand.
ATAAGAAAGTCTTCGACGTTCAGAACTGACATTATCGAAGCACCAGTGTTACATGTTTAACACTAAACAACTTAGGATATTTTAGGAAAAGTATTGAACATCAATGTTAAGTAATGAAGCATTTTATCTAATTTCAATAATTTTGATCTTTGTAGGCTAGAAGTTACTTTACAAATATCTTTACTATCGATAGACACTTGCGGTTTATGATCTGTTTTTACAACTACTTGGCGAACATAAACAAAATGATAAAATTTTTGCAGACTTGATGAAATTACTACATACTCCTTTTCAATTTGAGCCCACCACGCTCAGACAGAACCCGCATCCATTATTTTCTATTTGTGGGTTCCTCAAGCAACAATACGACTTTGACATACTCAGAATCAGGTTTAACACCATCAGCTGAAAATAATTGTCCGCACCATAGCTTATTTCATAAAGTTTCTATTGGGCTTTCGATTTATTAAACTTCACTCCAAACTTTTCTGGCTCTACTCATCACTTCCTTAAAGATTCATATGTTTCTCTACAAAATTACCTTTTTTCACAAAATCAACAATATAGATCTATGGTCAAATAATCTCCAAACAATTTCTCATCTATCCGCAGAAATTCTTCGCAGCTTACATTAAGCCCGAACGCCAATCCATTGAAATAAAATTTCTCGAACGGCGTTAAAAAAGTACAAAGTTTTCGACTATCAGAATCACGTATTACATGATATAGAACCCCTCTTTCAAATCAAGTATTTTTTTTTTTTTTTACGGATATGCGCACTCGCAAGGAAATGTCCTATCGCGCTCGAGAAGCGGCAAGTGCGCGGAAATGTCGGTGTATGTTGGTCTTGAAACGGTTCAGGTTGTAACCTGCAGGGAAAACCGTCGCAGGGAGTTTATTCCACAGCGATGCTGTTCTCCAGAGATATGAATTCTGATATAATGAGGTTCTTGGTACCTCTAGTTTGACAGTAATTTCATGGTTACCGTCTGTTTGACGGGTTCGCCTGGTAGGTGCTACTCTCGGTGGAATCATACGTGCCAACTCTTCAGAGCATTTTCCGTGATAGTACCTGTAGAAGAGAGATAAATCGCCCACAGATCTGCGATGTTCGAGACCATCCAAGTTACGAGTAAGTGCGGGGTCATTGATCAGCTTGATAGCTCGTTTTTGCACGGTATTCAAAAGCATTAAGGTATGTTTGGGTGCTGCACTCCATATATGTGAGCAGTACTCCATAGTTGGTCGAATCTGGGCTTTGTAGAGTGTCAGCAATTGGCTTGGTGTGTACAGATGCCTTGTACGAAATAGCACCCCCAGCTTTTGGGACGCCCTTTTAGCAATATCTGCCACGTGACTGTGCCAAGACATGTTGGTCTCTGCAGTAACCCCCAAGATGTTCAACTGACTCTGTAATGTGACAGCACTTCCAGATAGCATGATGTTTGGCTCACCGGTGCTGGTCTTTTTTGAAAACAGAGCTGCTTGGGTTTTCTGCGCGTTGAACTGTACAAGGTTTTTGTTACCCCAGTCCTCTATTATCTCCAGGTCGTTATTTATCTGCGATATTTGAGTTAGTCTAAGATGATGGAATTCACGTGCGTAAAGACCTGTGGGTGGTATGAGTGAGGAGACTACATTGCCATCGTCTGCAAAGCAATAAAGTGGATTTACTGTTTTATCTATGAGGTCATTTATGTAAATCAGGAAAAGAGTTGGCGAAAGGATTGCTCCCTGTGGCACACCAGCATTTATTTGGTAAGAGTTGGAGTTCTGGCCATCCAGTGCAACATAAATGGATCTCTCCTTTAGGTAACTTTCAAACCAAGTGCAAAGTTTCGGCGATAATCCCATTGCTTTGAGCTTGGTGAGCAGATTTTCATGCCAAACTTTGTCGAATGCTTTAGATATATCTAAGGCAATTGTTCTTGTTTCACCCCGCAACTCAATCGCTTTTTGCCATAAGTGAGTGACGTATGTAAGTAAATCGCCAGTTGATCTATATTTTCGAAATCCGTATTGCTTATCGTTGATAATTTTGTACTTTTCCAAGTACTTGGTTAGGTGATTGTTCACAACTCTTTCCATTACTTTTGATATCACCGGAAGTAGAGCAATTGGTCTATAGTTTAACGGATCTGTCTTTTTTCCTTTCTTTGGAATGGGTTGTACTGCGGCAGACTTCCATGATGATGGATATACTCCTTGCCTGTAAGTCAAATTGAATAATTTTGCGAAAGTTGGGGTGAGTTCGTTGGCGCAATTTTTGAGTACTATTGCGGGAATGCCATCCGGACCCATTGCTTTGTTTGTATCCAGCTTTTTTAGGGATTTTCGTATTTCTCTGTGACAAAAGGGTACCTCTGGCATACTATGGGAAACCCTTTCAATGAACGGTGGAGTTTTTCCGTTTGGCACTGTTAGGTTGGAGTTGGAGGAAAACATTTGGGCAAGCATATTGGCTTTTTCCTCTGATGTTGTGGCTAAGTGATTATTTTTATCTGTAAGTGGTGGTATGGATGACTTGGTGAAGTTAGATCCAACAGCTTTTGCAAGAGACCAAAAAGACCTAGAACTACTTGGACAATTCAGCAACCTGTTTTTTATTCTTTGATTGTATGTTTCTTTAGCGGAGTCAATAGTAATTTTGCAACTATTTCTGGCTTCTATAAATTCTGTGTGGTTTTGAGCGGTTTGTTGTCGTTTCCAAAGGTTATATGCTCTGTGTTTTTTCTGTACAGCCGTTTGACACTGGCTGTTGAACCAAGGTTTTGCATTAGCTCCATACCGTGTATGTTTTTTTTTTTTTCTTCTAGTTTCAATCATCCGCTAGGTAGGCATTGGAAACTAGTCCAAACACACATATTTATTTAAGAACATTGGGTCAAGACAAATGCATATAGGGTTCCTGACGGTTTTTTCACTTTACAATATTATCAACCCATTCAACCTTCAACTTTTGAAATAATTCCTCTAGCTTCTCAAGCCAAGTCAATTAAGGCTTTTTTAAGTTTTGGTTTCTTTGCCTTAGGAACCCGTTATCATATTTTTTTATGAACAATTCTTTTTCCTTATCTTAATTTACTGTTTTGGCACAAGCCCTTAGTCCTAAAATTGGCGTTGTAATATTGCTATCCATAACAATAAACTTTATCTTAAATCTACATTTTTTACCAGGCAGTCTAAAACAATAAAACCCAAGGCTTGAACTTTGTTATCGTCATTATGCCAAGTATTTAGCAATAAGGTATCTCTAACAACTTGATTTCCTACATTCAACTTTTTAACAAAAAAATAACGGAAGGCAATAACAATTTACCCCTGTAAATGACATTAACTATTAAATACCTACTACATCAACAGACCAAATATCTTTATTATGTTTGGACTAACCTATACATCGTCCAGAAAAATGGAATCGATGTGCGGTGCGATTTCACTGTCATCCGAGTCAAGCATTTTGACGATTTTTATTTCTTGCTTCCTCATTTTTACATCCTACAGCAAGGTGATTCAGAAACTGACAACCTGCACAATTTTTCCCAAGAGCTGGACATTATTGCCTCTAGATCCATACTTCCTACCACATCATAACAAGTAGGTAATGCTTTGACTACCAACAGCGTTCTCCTTTCTGAATTTGAATGAATCTTAATACTTCCTCTAATGCCTTCTATATTTATAATTTACTTAACTCTGCTGCTCGACATTCTTCCTGCCTTTTCAAGTGTTGAATTCCCAAAATTGCATTTTTTTATCAGTATTTTAAAGTCTGTTAAAAAGTGATCAAATTCCTCATCTTCTTCCTGGATTTTCTAAATAAATTTGAACCTATTATAGATTTCATTTCAAAGAGGTTCCCGGTAAACATCAAATGCCTCAACCACAGAACAACAGTGTTATAGTATTTTTAATTTGAATTGAAACACCAAAAAAACATCTAAGCCGTTTTCTCGCGGATGGAAACCCCATTGCCCATTTCAAACCTGTTTTGAACCAATGTCAAAAAAATGGTCGCGAGAAAACGGCTTAGATGCTTTTTTAGTGTTTCAATTCGGATCGAAAATACCTATACACTTTCCTTTGCGCTTCTCTTAACTTTAAAATTGCAAAAATATCCTGCGCCTCACCTGCCGCCACATTAAGAAAAATGGCGACTTTGGTTTTCTCCATCTTTGTCAAACCCAGACGCCTATATTAAAACTGCTTATGAATGAACGACTTAAAGGGGTGTGACCTTGAAATACAACTTGTCTTCAGAAAGTAAAGAAAAAAAATCTAAAAACTCTTGCGAAAATCTTGCATCGCTATTCAAAATAATATCGCGTCAGTTTATGCATATGACGTCATAGTGCTGGAATGGGAAATTTATATCACGGTATCTTCGCAACGGTTGGTCCTAGCCTAGTGAAAATTGGTTTCTGAAACTTTTATTTTTGGGTCACACCCCCTTTAAGTGGTTTAAAGCTACCTGCCATATTTTGCTGACTGAAAAGTTCGCACACTTTCTTTGACTCTTAACTCAGTACCTAAGTTCTTATTTGACTTTCATAACCTGACACATGTTACATGTTTAACAGAAGGTACAACTTAAGATTGAGAAACACTTTTGAATGGTTTCATATCAATTTATTATTCAATTATTGAGTATTAAATCACAACCCTGCCTGTATGACCACATCACCTTTTCATCAGGCATCAGCTGTTGAGTGTGGAGCTCCAGTGGCGTCACCCCCAGGTGATCTCTACATTAAACTTAAGATGTTCATTTGTATTTGAACCTATATTTAGGCGTATTACAGGAACATTATGAATAGGAGTTATTTTCCCGCACTTTTTTGTAAAAAATGTTGTGCAACACAGTGAATGTTCTCTGGATATTTCACATAAGCTGGATATTTACGGACTTACGTAGGGTATCCACACATCGATATACATGTGATAGTACCTACCTATATCGAAAAACCATCATGTCACGATCTCGAATAGGCGCAAGATCATTATTCTGGTTATTTTCCAGAGAAGCAAATTTTACTGAGACATCCTGAATCTGAAGATTGAGGGTTTTTTTTCTATCTATGAGAGCAGCTGATTCCTTTCATTTAATTTTATTGAGCAAATATCTAATACATTGCGGCAAATTTCGCACTTTACAGTCTCTTTCTTATGAAACCTTCTTCGCCTTTGTGGCATATTATTTCCATCAGAAGGTGAATCTTTGAATCTTGAAAGAAATTAAAGAGGGATGATTTTTCATGAAATCAAATTGAAAAATTTCTTAACTTCTCGACTCTAGACATTATAATGAAACGGAATAATTATTATTGGGTATATTTCGCTACTCATTCGTCACCACTCTCCAAATCATTTCGTCATCTACTTAGAGACCGCACTTCATATCGTGGTTTCCACTCCAGAATCGACCTTCTTCACCTTTCATGATTTATTCAGGCTAGATTCCACTCAGAGATATCCTCTCATAGCAGCATCGGTAACTGAAGCTTGTTTTCTAATCTTTCCATTTTGGTTATTGTCTCTCGAGGTTGATGAAGTCAAGCCAAGGTCTTGGCTAGGTGAGTGAGAACTAACAAAATCAACTTTCGATGATTACCAGTTTGAGGCAAAGAGGAATGTTTTCTTTAAATCCCCTAATCGATTGCCTTGTTCAAGCTACCTTTCCTTCTGTTAATTTCACACATTTGATTGTATAACTCTATTATATCGGCCTAAATAATAGATACCATTTATTCACCAAAAAAAAGAACAAATATATTCATTAGCTAATTTAATAATTCTGAGCTGCATCAATTAAATTTCTCCTCTTTATTCTTACATGGAAAAGGGTGCACGCAAAAGCTTTATTAGAAACGAAATACATTCATAACAGAAATTCATTCCTCCGAATTGCTTTGATGCCAGCGATGTGTTATGTACGCGTTTTTGAGCTTTTCGACGAACTCATCGGCGGAAAATATTTCTATTGTTCATAATGTTTTAATCTTGTTCCTTTGGCTGGAACATCTGTGAAGGTGTAGAGTTTTAGAGAAAAAAGTGAACAGTTCGGATTTGTTCTCTTTTTCTTTCGTAGAATTAATCAAAAACAAATTCAAATGCGTTGAAACGGCAATATTTTCCTTCCTACTTATAAAAATACCTTCACAAATCGTCTCAGTGAATAGGGGCTCATTGATAAACCTACAAAATCCCCATCATCAATAATAAACAGCCCAACTGGCTCTCGTTTCATTAAACCATATCAAGTGCGTGTGTTCGCATTCGCATTCACAAAACAACATAAGTGCAGCAGGCAAATATTGGTGGCGTAATATTATAATTGATTGTACAACTACTATGGTCATATATCTCATATTTCAATAACACATATTGCACTACTGCTAGGTATAAGGGCATTTTCACATCAATCACTTACGGCTGGGAGAAAGTTCCACTACATTTAGCATTCGCCATCCGCTTCCGCGCATATATGCTCTGATATTGGGCACTTGCCCATTGCTGTGTGTGCGGATATAATATGGAATCATTTCAGAAGGTTCTTTTTATTGGGCCGTGGGTTTTTAAAAAGAGACTCTTCCTGAATAAAATTTAAATATTTTATTGGGAACGGAATTTGAATACGTAATTGTTGGCCTGGGATTTTTCAATTTCTATACGTCTTGATGTTTAAAATGAAGTTTATCGGAACATTAAACATTGTACTTCATGAGGGATTAAAAAACAACATTTCACTTAACAATATTGTTGAACTATAGACGATTGCATAGATTTGCATCAATACTAGATTATAGTATAGGCAATAAACCATACATAAATTAATAAACATTATAGTTATTTATGTATCAAGAGAATTATGAGGGTGTTGATACCCCAGGGCAAAGTTTGTGTTAGTTTGAGTTAGACACCAATGGGCCACTTTCACATTTTTCAAAAACATTTTTAAATTATTCTTTTAGTCATTCTAATAATATCTGTATACTTTTTTTCCGAAAAAAAAACGCTAATTTATGAAAAAAAAATTAATTAAAAATCGAATTTTTAAACTGGCGTGAAAAAATGAACTTGGTGTGTGACGTCACACACCAGAAAATCAAGGATGCCAAATTTCTCATTAGTAAATCATTACATATTTCACTAGCTAGAAACTATTTTCGTCCTTTACTACATTATAAAAAAATAAAGGATAGGTATAATCCTTATTAACTCATTTAAATTTCGCATTTTTACATGTGGCAACAAAAATGTCAAAATCGACTTTAGTCAATCACAGAGCGTTTTCAATCACGTGATTTTTTGTTAAAATTTTTAGTTTTTATTTATTAATTTATTTAATAATCTGACTAAAATCTTGCAAAATATTGTTCATTTTTGGTTGCATTGATGTATCTGCGTCAAAAAATATTATAATTTGCCATATTCCCGGCACGTGAAAGTGACCCATTGCCCGTGGGTATTAACACCTGATAATTCCCGTGGTAGGGGAACCTGGGTAGCACTGAGACACTTTTTTTCCTAATGGAAATATTTTAACATAAACCTTTAAATAATTATTTAATTTTTCTCAGTTTCACTCAAGAGTATATCTAAGCTAGTAATTTATTATGTTTTCGATTCTATAGTCACTCACAAGGACAATATTTGACATAAACAATTATTAAGACATTTGTCTCATTGTTACCCATGCAGGAGTTCTTCAAATAAACTGAAACAAACTTCTCTAAATGACCCATACAAAGTTTCAAAGCCATGAAAAAATAGTAGGAGTTTATTCTTTTCGTAATCCACCGGTTTTGGGAAAGTCATCCTAATTTTTCTTTTAGCAACAGTGACAATATCTGGAACATCTGGGAAAAAAAATCCTCCCATTTTCTCACTTTTCCTTGAAAATGGTAATTCATAATCGTTTTTGTTATCACTATCTATTTCTGATAACAATTTTCCTTTGTAATAGATTTTTTCCTTCAATGTCTTGCACTGAAAATCATATGTGAGTCTCGGTCTAAAGCCACACTGTGTCTCTGGGAGGTTCTGTTCGGAAGTTGGGACTGGACAATTTGATAATATACTGGTGAAATTCCAAAACTAAATTGAGAGTTTAAAAACACTTAACTTATGGGCTAATGCCGGACTAGCTTATTCAGCGTAGAGTGGTCGTGGGTTAGAAGAAAAAAAAGCGCCACCCGCTTTAGGAGCCCTTTAGTGAGATAAGTGTTTTGCTGAAAAAAATAAAGCGGGAAAGATCTAGCCTTCTCCAGAAATGAAACCTCAAATGTTCAACGACTTGAGACTACTACTTTTATTAATTACCAAATTTTTATTGCATTTTGTTAATAGACAAGAACTTCAGAGTAATTCTGGAACAATATCCTATAGGTACTTGATTTGGGCTTTAACCCAGAACACAATTTAATTAACAGCCAAGATTCACAAAATATTAAGCACTATGTATTAAAAATGTTATTGATTTAAAGTAATAAATTTATTAAAAAAATATACTGGAAATGCATGAATGTGCCTCTACCTGGCTTTCAAGCTTACTGTAAAAAGTGCTTATCCATTTAAATCATAAATATCTACGAATTAAATAGGTAAATCGTTCAATGTTGTTAAATTAATATCTAAATGATAATTGAAGTAAAAAGGGCATATGCACATATCTTGGGTTCACAGTAATTTAAATTATAAATAGGTATTTCATTATCATAACAAGATTGAAAATTTATAAAGATGACATTTCAATATTGTCATAAAATGTAGGTTAAAATCGGTAACATCCAAAATTATCCATTATGGAATGGATTAACCTAGCAGTAGTAAACTTGGGTTTTAAATTAGTAGCTCATTGACCTGTTAATCTGGGTCAAGGCTTATCTGGTAATTCGGTTATTCGAATTCGACCGCATGGTCCGGATTCCATTTCCAGGAAATAGGGCCAAAGTCAACCAAAAGAAATGTAAGCATGAGACTGGCGGTTTGATAGGTAAAAAAAAATAGCTAGTTAGCTAGTCAACCCCAAATAGAGCCTAAGAGGATAATTATTTGTGATGGGTTCTGATTATTTAAAATGTAGCGGTACAACTTACCCTGGATGTTGTATGGCCCTTTATGGGTGACAATCTGAACAATTCAGTAATTGTCTCATTTTTTCAGAATTCCAAATTCCAAAACAAAAGGACTTGATGATGAACCCATCACAGCATTGGTGTTAAGCGCATCTTAGAGGATCATGATGGTTAATGTGTTTAATGTCCTTCAAACGAAAAATTAGGTCCAATACAAGCAACGGCGCCTTCAAGCCAAAAACTTCGCATTACTGCAGCTCCTAAAAAGGATGTGTATGACCAGCCTGTTTTAATAGAAACAGGCAGACTTAATTTTGAAATAAATTGACAATAAATAAATAAACTTTTCCATCCATAGACGCGTTTCGACCTATCAGGTCTCATCAGCATGGCTAGGAAAAGCAAAGAAAACCAAACCAAGTTTCGTGCCGTAGGCAAAATACAAATAGTACAACGGTCGAAATTTGATCGTGGCGCCATCTAAGACAAAGATTCAACACTAAACAGCAATTTTTGCTGCAATATAGTGACTGACTATCTAATCGGCCGACCAAAATTCAGTTCGTGCGAAAACCCAGAATAGGAAAACCTATTATCCACTGATGAGAAAATTTTGGCTTGATTTTCTCTGCTTTGTCTTAGATGGCGCCACGATCAAATTTCGACCGTTGTACTATTTGTATTTTGCCTACAGGCACGAAACTTGGTTTGTTTTTCTTTGCTTTTCCTAGCCATGCTGATGAGACCTGATAGGTCGAAACGCGTCTATGGATGGAAAAGCAGAGAAAATCAAGCCAAAATTTTCTCATCAGTGGATAATAGGTTTTCCTATTCTGGGTTTTCCCACGAACTGTATTTTGGTCGGCCGATTAGATAGTCAGTCACTATATTGCAGCAAAAATTACTGTTTAGTGTTGAATCTTTGTCTTAGATGGCGCCACGATCAAATTTCGACCGTTGTACTATTTGTATTTTGCCTACAGACACGAAACTTGGTTTGGTTTTCTTTGCTTTTCCTAGCCATGCTGATGAGACCTGATAGGTCGAAACGCGTCTATGGATGGAAAAGCAGAGAAAATCAAGCCAAAATTTTCTCATTTATTTATAATTATTTTTTGTACACCTGTGAACCAGTTTTTAGTTAGTGTGACAATTTGTCAAAGTAGTAGTCATTTTTTATATTATTTTTATTAATTTCTATTGTTCATTTTCCGGTTAATAAAATAGTTTTCTACTTTAAATTGTATCTGATATTATCTCCAAATTGAACAAAGGTTACAAAGCTAAAGACGCTGTATTTAATTTTATTTTCTTAGTTAAGCTGAACTAATTTTAGGCACGGACGGCATAAAACCGTAACACACCTCCCCACCCTGAAAGAAAGTTTCTACGAAACTCTTTCAGACAAATAAAAAAAATACATAAATGACAAAGCTTCCAAATGATGATACATTCCCTAAACATCGGGTGGATGAGCTTTCAAATCTTTGGCATTCCACACACCAATGTTTCGGCGATTAAGGTCGGCAAGTTAGTAACACCACGGCGAGACAAGTTTGGTAATGATAAATGGTCCAGTAAATATATCTGCCAACTTGGCTACAAACTTCTTCTTGCTATCCGACAGTACAAAATTTCGTTTCCATACCTGTTGGTCTATAGATAACTTGTCACTGCGCTTCCGGAGGTCATAACGATGTTTGGTTTTACTGTAGGCGTTGTTGAGCCTCTTATGTATATCAGCGAAAACTCTAGCCATTTCGTTTGATCTCGCAATAGGATCGACACGACTCGCATTTGGACGGTCGACAAGAGTATCATTACTACTAGGAGATCGCAGCTCCCGACCAAACATAATAAAATTGGGAGTCAATTCGGTAACTTCATATCTAGCCGAACGAATCGCAAACAAAACTTTTCCAAGGTGGCGGTCCCATTGTCTATGATCTTCTACCTAACTGGAGTGCATTGTCTTCAACATCCTATGAACCCGTTCAACTGGGTTAGCTTGTGGATGGTAATTGGCAGTGTATTTTACCGAAATATTATATTGCTTCATAGTCTTTTTAAACAAGTCACTCCGGTACCATTGTCGCAAATGATAGTCTCAATCCCAAAAATTAACGCATAATAGTCGATCAACCATTTCAGAATATTACCCGTAGTGGCAGTTCTAATCGGAAAGAATTAGACAAATTTACTGAAAACATCACACACAGAAAAAAAAACATAGGAATAACCGGAAGATGATCGAGGAAGAGGTTCCACTAAGTCGGCCATTATCCGGGTCGTGAAAGTTGAGGCTGAACACTAAGCATTTGTTCTGCCACAGCCTGTTGATTTCGTTTGGTTTTCAAACATACCTGACATTTCTTAATACATCTAGACACTGTGCAAGGCATGTTAGGCCAATATTACTGCTGAGAAAGACGTGCCACTGTCTTATACACAACCAGATGTCCGCAGTATGGGGAGTCATGATTGTCTTTAATGTAAGAAACGGCCAAAACTAACGTTTCTCCCGAGGAACCACAACCAGCCATTCAGCTTCTGGAAATGTCAAAGAAGGGTATAGCATTTTAACTCGTTTATAGAGTGTGATAACATCCACGCGCCACAGTGGATTCTTAGATGGTTGTGTTCGAGCCTTATCACACATTCTGATGTACCATCCATCATCCGAAGGAGTTTTGAGAGAAAGCCCAACAGCCGAAATGTCAACATCTCCTTCAATAACTGGAACGGAACGAGGCAAAATATCTGGGAGAAGATGATGTTTTCCCTTTCTATGCACAATATTAAAATCATATTTTTGCATCCTAACAGCCCATCTGGTGATTCTGCCAACAGGATTTTTTATATTATTTAACCATTTAAGGGAATAATGATCCGTAATCACTGTAAACTCGGTACCTTCCACATAAGGACGAATTTTTTCGACTGCGAAAAGTACGGCGTCCAGGCCAAAATAACTAGCATCTGTTTGAATAGTAAGGGCGGGTATTATAAAACTACTTTGAGAGTTAACTTGCAGTTAACTTCTAGAATTACATGTAATTCAAAAAGTTAACTTCAAGTTAACTGTCAAAGCAGTTTTATAATACCCGCCCTAAAAGGAACATTGAAATCAGGACAAGATAGAATAGGAGCTCGAATCAAATGCTCTTTGATACCCTTAAACGCTTGTTCAGACTGAACTGACCATAAAACTTTACATTATCTCGAGTAAGGGAAGCCAATGGAGCAATCAAAGTACTAAAGTTAGGTACAAAGCGACGGTACCATGAAGCCAATCCGACAACCATTCTCACCTCAGTGATGGATTTAGGAGGAGGAATATTGGAATCTTTTCAGGATCAACCAATAATCCAGAGGAATTTACTACATACCCCAAATACTTAAGTTCACTTTTGCAGAAATAACATTTGTCGCAGTCAAGAGTTAGTCCTGCTTTTCTAATTCGATTTACGACTTCCTCCAGTATTGAAATGCGTTTCTCGAAAGTCGGAGTACATATTATAATCACGTCGTCCAAGTACACAAATACATGTATCAGATCGACGCCCACAACGCGATCTATTAAACAGCTGATGCATTAGTAAGGCCAAACGGCATACGTCGAAATCGAAATAAACCCCTATAGCACAGTAAACGCTATCAAGGATCTAGAAGACTCAGAAACTGTCTCGTCCTTCTTGGTGACGTCATTGAGCTCACGGTAATCCACTCAAAATCTAAGACTTCCATCTTTCTTTGTAATCAATACTACTGGCGCAGACCATGGACTATTTGACTCTTTAATAATTCTCTCTTGAAGCATTTGATCAATTTGGTTCTCCACTTCCTGTTGTTTAGCTACTGGCATACGTCGTGGTGGTTGTCTTATTGGGTGTGCCAATCCAATATCAACTTTGTGTTGGATTAAGCTGGTCCGTCCGGTTTGATTATCCATCACAAATACGTCTGCTTCTTTCAAGATAAAATCTGTGGCTTCTTGAAGTCTATCTGGATCGAGATGTTTTCATGATTTCACCAAAGTCTGCATCAAGGTATCTGTATCCACTTTCGGTTTTACAAAATATCGCTTATATGATAGGTTCGATATTTTCTTAACTGGTTCGAGAGTTCCAATAATATCACCTTCCTTCATTTTCACAGTTTCAGAAGAAACATTGGCAATAATTATTCTCATAATGTCTTATTTGTTCTTATATACCAGAGTCTTTCCAACGAGAAATTTTTCTGGTTCAAATCCAATAAAACTATGTGTTAGTCCAACACAGCACCCAGGGTTTGGTTCCAATTTTCGGCAAATGATCTTTTCAGTACTTCCAGGAATCCTCATCGTTTTTGTGGCCAGGATCATAACGGCTTGAGATTCTTCGTGTAAAGTTAGGACAAATTATTTACCAAATTTAAGGATGTTCATAGAACGATCGGAAGAAAAACCATGTTGGCCGATCAAATCCATTTATAAGATAAAATCTGTGCTGAAAGTGGTAGATCCAAAAGTAAGCTCAATAATAGCTTCTTCTTGAACTGGTGCCGATTCGCCCGTGACTATTCGTAGTGACAGGTTTCTAGTGAGAGGTTGGATTGCCCGAGAGTTGACTAATGTTTTTCTAATTATAGAAACTTCAGCACTCGTATCAAAAGTGGCGGTTTTACATTCTCCATTAATTTGTCTTTCGAGTTTCGATCCTCCATAATGACTGCCCAATGATTTTATGTAAACGACCTTGGGGGCAGCCTTCGCGTCTCCGTACTGATTGGTTCCTGTTTGTTATTAGGGCTGGCGTCTCTAGATCTTGAAAAGCGTTGGTAGCGATCCCTAAATAGAGAGGACATCCTTACTCTACAATCTCATTGCATATGTCCAGGCCCTTGGCACTGATAACATTCTAATTGGTTTCACAGTGTTGGTATTTATCTGGAGTTGTTTCCCATTTTTCTGCCTTCTAGTAATAGTTTCTTTATTTCCTCCATGAAATTACTCATAACATTCTCGAAGCCACCATCCTTTTTCGACGATTGTTTATCCATTGGGTCTTCAATGGATACTGCTCGTATTCTGGATCGTGAGACACCAAAGATTGTTTCCAGTTCCAAAGCTCGGACAAGGGCTTCGCTACTCTTTCTGAACTTAGACATTCTCAGGTTTTCCTGGATCTTAGAATCTCTGAGGCCATCAATAAACACAGATACTGCCATCCATTCCTGCATGTCTTCTCCAGCTGCAGGAAACGCCAAACTCACTAGCTTCTTTTCTTTTTTGGTTTCACCCTTTCGAGCCCATACTCTACACTGCAGCCTTTATAGGCTTTTTGTATGTCATTCGTATGGGCTCTACTCCTTCTCATTCATACTTCTCTCATTCATACTTCTCATTCATACTTGCAGATCAGATGATTGGCGGCAGCGCGGTCGACCCACCGTCCCGTACTACTGCGGTCACCCATCCAATCTCCAACCCGACACCGCGTTGCTTGGCTTTGAGTAGGGCGTCCTGTCGTCCTTTATCAAAGCGCCAACGTGCCGGTCCACTAGCTTCTTAACTTCCGATTCGAATTCTTGTAAACTCTCGCCGGGTTTTTAAATTCTTGATTTAACTTGAATTCTAAATACGTCTTGCCAGTAATGGTCTCCGAAGCGCAGTTGTAACGTCCGAGTTAGATGCTGGTAATTCTGCTGGTAGATTGAAGAAATGGACTGAAGAAGATCTAAGGCAGGACCTGGGAGCGCCACTATCAGTGCTGTAGCTTTTTCTTCATCTTTCCATCCGTTGGTGTTTGCAGCAGCTTCAAATTTTTGGATATACATGGTCCCGCACGTAGAACCGTCAAAAGTTGGTGGTTTTATCTTTATACTAGAGAATGCTGCAAGACTACCTGGATTGATGGATTGTTTTTCTAATTTATTCACCTTATCTTCAAGTGCTTGGTCCACCCCATGACCTATCGTGACCTGGTTCGAACTAAGGACCTCCCCGGCCCGCCCAGACCAAGTCTATGTCAGGGTGAGCGAAAGTTGTAACGTCCGAGGCTAGAGATTGTCGAGTGGTCGACCTATCACCTTCAGGCAGAGCGCGAACGCGATTGCGATTTCGAAAGTGTGAAACGCCGTAGTGGTGAAGTGTCCAGATGGTCCTCAACTTCTTGTCTCAATTGCTGAACATCGTCTTTAACTTCGTGAACATTGTCTTCAACTTCTTGAACATCTTCTTTAAGTTCGGCTTTCGCTTCCTTGATCTTTTTGGCCAGGTAAGTGATAGATCCTTGTATGGTTTGAAATATTTTCTGCAGTTGTCCAAGATCGTCTTGCCGTTCTTGTCATTTTTCTCTTTGCCACCTGGCCTCTTCGTTTTGTTTTTCTTGTTGTCGTTTAGCTTCCTCTTCTTGTTCTTATTTTTGTCGTTTAGCCTCTTTCTGTTGCCGTCTACTTCTTCTTCTTGTTTTTCTTTTTGTCGCCTGGCCTCTTCGTCTTATTTTTCTTGTTGTCATTCAGCTTCTTCTGCCAGTTTTTCTTTTTGTCGTTTAGCCTCTTCTTGTTGTCTAGCTTCTTCTTCTTGTTTTTCTTCTTGTCGTTTAGCTTCTTGTTCTTGGTTTTCTTTTTGTCGTCTGGCGTCTTCGTCTTGTTTTTTTTTTTGTTGTCGTTCGGTCTTTTGAAGTTCCAACATTTTGCGCAGAAGTTCTTCAATTTTTTGTTCTTTCATTTTTGCTTGTTGTCTCATAATAGGCATTTACAGAATTTTCTGAAATTTTCCTCAAACTTTTTTCAATAGTATATTAGAATCCGAGACGGGAAATTAACTATTACTGTCGAGAGATTTTATGGTTTACCGAGACGCGTAGGGTCGTGATAAACTAAGCATTTTTTAGCGACTAACCGTTTGTAACCGTGTTATAAACTGTAACAGAAATTAGACCTTTTCGGAAACGTTGATCTTATTAAAGGCTGAAACCCACTAGCAACACGCCACGCCATGCTACGCTACCCCACGCTATGTGACATAGATGACGGGACGTGTTATGTCGTGGTATCGCGTGTAGCAAGTGTGTACACGGTACATGTAAATGAATGGAAGAATATACGCATACATTTTCGTCACATGGCGTCGCGTGGTATAGAATGGTGTGGCGTGTTGCTAGTGGGTTTCCGCCTTAACTGGATCATCAGCTGATGTACTAGGTCTTTTTTCAATCGTGTTCATTAAAGAAAGACAAAAAACAAACAGATGTGATCGGGTTAATTGGATAAGCGTTTCCGAAAAGGCCTAATTTCAATTGCCGTTTATAACACGGTTACAAACGGTTAGTCGCTAAAAAATCCTTAAGGCGGAAACCCATTAGCAACACGCCTCGCCATGCTATACCACGCCACGCCATGTGACGAAAATGTATGCGTATATGCTCCCATTTATTTACATGTGCCGCGTACACACTTGCCACACGCCATACCACGTCATGGCACGCCACGCCACCCGACGTGTGACAATTTCAAATCTCCAGATGCTGCCGACGCGTGTTGGTACTGTTGATACGTGTAGATGTTCTCCGGCCGTCTCTCTAGCCCCGCCGCAAGCTGTTTCTGTTATCAATTTTGAAAAAAACTTGACAATACCTGCCACATAAATATAATGAAATGGGGACGCGAAGTGAGGACGGAAAATGAGGACGGGATGTGGAGCAGGGAAATTAAAAGACAGTAAAGTGACAATTTCAAACTTTCAAAAAGTCTGAAATGTCAACATTACATATGTTTAAAAGTAAATATCTTTCCTCGTCTTTGCTTGAAGTTCCAAACACGTCGGTGAAGTCACAAATTGGATAACCTGATTTATTCTCTAGAATTTTCTTGAAATGTCTTTTCTGAATGTCGATTGATATATGGTGAAATTATCAAAATCATGGTCGCAGGTCATCAATGACGTCGAAACTTTGCCAATTGCAGTTTGTAAGACATTAAAATTCGTTTCAAACTTGGAGTGCGTTTTCTCTTTTTTTAACCCTAGTTAAAAAGAGAAAGAATGCTGTCGGATCATTTAACCGAATCTGCCCATAAAATGGGATTTAGGTTGGCACTCGTGTGAAATGTTGCCAATAGTTGTCTTCTGCAAATCTTTGGTTATTGATTTCAATATTTTGAGGTTTGTTGTCAGTTTCTAACGAGTCGGGGATTGATAGTTGGGATATGATTTAATTTGCTATAAAATTGTTTTAATGGAATTTCGTTTTTTGGTATTATAATTATTCTTATCAATTTATTAATAAAAATGTAACCTGGGAAAATGACAAACCTTATGGTATGTCAAAGTAAAACGAAGTTGATGCGGCAAGGCAACATTGTGACATGCTAACGTCATAAATTTTGATCCCCCACATACGTTGTTTTATTAATTTTCCTATGGTAAACACGTCGGTGAAGTCACAAATTCGATATCTCCCTTGGTTTCCGAATACAATTTTCTAGAACTTACTTGAAATTTCAATCACAATCAAAATTGGGTATACAGTCACTTCTGGGGTAATTTACACAATCGATTAAGTCTCTTTTGGTGATTGTCACTGCTTACACTGACTAACTGTCCCACTGTTAACTTAGTGTCCACACTACTCACTAGTGTCCGCACTATTCTGCAATAGGATTTGACTGTGCATTGCTCGAATTATATCTCACTGCTAACACCAATGTCACGGCTCTGGGGTGCGTGACAGAAATCGTTCGTTTATTCCAAAATCCACAATCCAATTAGCACAACAATAATGTAGGTACTCCACGTTACTACACACTCTGACACTAAATACTTCACTGATTAGCTCAAACAACTTAACTTTTCACAACTCGTACAATAATCACTATCTAAAACGTATCACAGCCAATTTTAAACCTAGAAACTACTAACTAATACCGTCCTTTATATATCCGTAATCCATTCTTGTAAAATCCAGAATAAACGCGATAGTCCTTTTTCCCGAATAGCACTGTAAAATCTAGAATCAGCTGTCCAATTCTCTACACCCTGTCGCTTCCGCCAGATCACATATATTTCCTATTGTGATGTAATATATTGGCCTGCCCTTGTTGTTAAAGATAAGCATAGATAAGTCTGCAAAAGCTTGCCAATGCATGCTTGCGGTTTTCCTACGGAGTCCGTGAATATGACCATATATCTTCTTATTATGTGGCATCGGGTTGGTTAAGACTGGAAGAGAGTGTTGTGATTCTGTAGTGTTTCTGTACTTGATTAGAATAGGTACTTTTGTTTTTTTCTTTTAAAACTCTATCTTTATTAAGTTATAAAATAGATTTGTCTTGAAGTACAGCAGAAGTGAGACTTAGACTTTTTATGTTTTTACAAAATTCTACTTATATATCATTAAATGACCCTTAAAGTCTCATTATATTATTATTATTGAAAATAATCAAAATCTCATTATCTTGTTATGATATTATTATTAGGGATATGTATTGGGATCTCATTATTTTGTTGTTGTAGTATCAGTGAAGATATTTTTCGTTAAGCAAATTACTAAATGATTAAACGGCAATTAAAATTGAAGTTCAAAGATTTTTTTATCATTTGTAAACGAAAATATGATATTCTAAATTAGATGGAAAAATACTAAAAATACATATAACATGATATTATGAAGGAATATGACAAGAGGTTTAAGGTACATATGTGCTGCATGGTTTATAAGGTAAATTTATTTCAGAAACCTCAATACCTTTTTGATAAACTTGTTAAAATGTCCAACGTCCACCAATTTAATACAAGACTCAATCATCTTTATTCAATACCTCGACACCGTTCAGCTTTATATGAAAGATTGTTCACATATAATGCCATGAAATTATTTACCTATCGGCATAACGGAATCAAGAAGTTTTTCCATGTTTAAAAATCGCATTAAGACATACATTAAATTGCAATAATTCAACAAATTGGGTACCTAGGTACTATTCAGTAAGAATGGCGAATGGTTAACTATCGCGGACAGGGAATAACAGAGATCGTATAATTAATAATTAATTTCTTATTTTTGTTTGTTTTATTTTATTTTATTTTTTTTTCTGAAATTTTAGCTATATTTTTTTTGTTCTAATTTTGTTTTGCGAAAGGACTTAATTTTTTCACCATTGTATTAAGCATCACACTCTTATGTATTTTGTTTTCTTCTTTTTTCATATAGGTTCCCTTTTTTTTTTATTTATTCTTTTTTTTGTTGATATTTTTGATATTTTTTCTTTTTTCTTTTGTATTTTCTTTTTCTTAATTATTTTAATTTTTACTCCTAAGTATGTACACCGTGGGTGGGTGGTTAGATATGAGTAGCATGTGCTAGATCTCGCCACCCTACTTATTTCCAATTGGTATGTTTTTTGGAAAATGTAAATAAAGTAATGTTATTATTATCATTAATATTATTATCTTCGCAATAATATGTAGGGGAACTGACAACGAACTTTGCCACTTAAGGTTTGAAATTGAGCTGTAAAAACGTTCGACTTGAAATATATCAATTGCATTGGAATTATTTTTAGCAAAACCATAGTGTAAATATCGCAACTGACTCCTCACTAAATGAAAATTTTCAGAAAACTCGAAAGCAAACGGGCCTCTATTAGATATTTATTTCGGTTAACAAGTAATCTCTAACTTCAAATTGTGTACTTTGGATTGCTTTTGTTAACAAAAATTGAAATGTAACGACTTTTCAGTAACATTTATAAAATTCCTGGCGAGCTTCCATTTCATAAAAGCTAAGATTTACATCAACTAAATCTATAGCGATTTAAGAAAGTTTCATTGTAATTTATAAAGCCACATCACAGCTGGCCGCACTGCAATTAATTTTGAATTTGTTCATCCAGACAAAAACGACTTTATGTTTCAGGTATATGAGTTTATTATAGGTAGGTACATACCTTACTTCTTTTTGAGCAGCCAACAATGTGAATTTGTTCAAATAATTAAATATTTCAAATTGTACAAGTCAGTTTTAAGCACAAACTAAAGAGAAAATTAACAATTTATATTGAAGCTATGTATATCTATCTTTAATAGGAAAAACAGAAAAAATATATTAATTGGTAGGTACAAAGTTTGCTAATGAAAAGTAAATACCTACCTACTTATTACCGAGAACCGAGAAAGTATATTAACAGGAACATTTTAATTTATACATGCCCAATCATAAGCTGCAGGTATTATTAGAAAAAAATATTGTAGGTTCATAATAGAAACTCATTTCGAGGTAATTCTTTGATGTCGGTGATGTGTTCTGGTCTTTTTACCAAACTCGTCATCCGAACTGTTGAGGTATTGTTCATAATCGTTCTGACGTTTCCTATAAAGTTAATTGCTAGGCTAGTGCTATGAGAGCGAAGCTTATTCGATTTATAGAAGATTATTTAATTAAAAATTGGAGAATGTAGATTTGTTATTCTGCAAAAATGTAATAGAGGTCAGCAAGTTAAAATCAATTTGCACCAAAATCAGATAAAGTCAACAAAGCCCCATAAATATGGAGGCGGATTTTGGGCTTGTGTGTAATTTCCCCGACGCATATCGCTGCTCTACTATGCCCACTGTTTATATTGAATCGGTATTGCCTTTGTTTGGGCTTATCTGGCCCTATCTGTAATGAGATCTCTGTCAGGTCTATGTCAGAGACCGCATAGACTATCTGGCGCATATTGTATGGCAAGCCAAACCCCTGGCCCGACAGTTCCGACCTATTGTGGGTGGTCAGGCCACTCTAGAAGCCAATATTCTAAGGCCTTGTTTGTGTATTTGTCAGAAATGTCAAGATATTTGCTTCCGAAATCTTATTTTACTCTTGAAATGTCCATCAAAGGGATTAAGAAACTATTGTACTATGTTAGAATTTTCAATTTACTGTTTACATACAAACCTTAAATTGGAGACAATTCAATACAAGAATTCTCAAGAGTTATTTTAAATGATTGCTTGGCAATATTAAATTTTCTTGCCAGAAATTATAAAATTTAATGTCAATCAGACTATCAGGCGCCAAATTTATGTGCATCGCTGTTAGCAAATAACTCTTTTATTGGGTGTATAAAAATAACTGAAGCAAAATTAGACGACAAAATGAAACTTGGATCGTAAATGTAGTTTGATAGGGTAACAAACATTATTTGCGTTTGTTTTAAAATTCTTTTGAGTTTACTGGTACAATATGGTAGTTTGAGTTTTTTTCATTAAAGCCTACGAACTTTTCCAAATTTCAATAACTAAAGTAGGTATTTACACACACATAATAAATAACTATTCATTATCATAATTAAATAACTGTACAGATACCAGTAACAGCATTCAGGATCCAGAGACAATTCCTGTTTGGCTTGAATTCCGAGAATCCGCTCGCCGTGAATAGGTTAATCGGATTGATTTACATTGCGGAAATATTCCTGATTAATGGCTTTGTGTAATTGTAAATTCTTTATGTTCGCTGTGATAAATTCGATGTTGGGAGGTGCCTTTTGTTATGTTTTGTTGGTTTTGAAGCATATTTGTTCAAACAAAAAAAAAAGTATAAAATAATCAGTATATTTATATACCAAACACAGGTAAAGTAAACATCAAATTGCTTCCTCGGCATTAAATTCTAATTTAAGCCAGCGCAGTCCCATAAGGAACGTTCATTTGTTTTCAAGCTTTTGCTGAAGCAATTTGATCCACATATTTTCTTTTGTCACCTCTGTATTTTAATTATTAAAATAAATGTTTTTTAAAATATAAGTTTCTGAATCGAAAATATATAATTGGCGCAGTCGTACCGATACTCAGAGTCTTAAGTTTCGGGAAAGTCAATACAGTCTCTGATTGGGTTTTTTTTTTTGAATGATTGATCAGAGGAGCCTTGTCCTATTCTAAGCGCAAGTTCTACTTTTGTAGAGGATTTCCAAGGTTTCCTGATTTTTTATTGGGTAAGGTAGAATCAGGAAATCGATTCATATATTGTAATTATTAGGTTAGAATTAGATTAGTCCTAATCAGAAACCTATGTTGTGTATAATGTGTACCTATATATTCCCACGTACGAGGATTCTCTTGTAGGAACACCATGTATTTATCGTTTAAAATACTACATGAATGTAATAATTATAAGATTTATAACAATAAATGCTATATAATAATAAAAAATAATAATAGTCGTAATTCATCGCGAAAATTTCAAAAGACTGAATAGGAGGTTCGAAAAAGTGAATTTTTCGGGAAAGTGAAATTTGGATTATCAGTGCTGCTATTAAACGTTCCAGATACTGTCCACTTCGAATTAGTTAACTGAGTACAAGGAATAACCAAGAAACGTGTGAAGAAAGACTACTGTTACTGGCATCGTGCTTAGTAAGTACATCCTTTCTCTTTAAACATTTTGTAATAGGGTACTTGCATGGAAAATTAAATTGATTATTGTTTATTGCAAACTGTAGGAAATCGAAAAAAAATCGTTACTTTTTTTTAAATTTCGCCCAAATATGATTATTCCGGAAGTTATACAAATATTAAGTTTTGTATATACAGGGTGTCCCACGGTGGATGACGTATTAGACGTTTATGGAGAAACTAAAAAGCGGATCATTTTGGAAATTTGGCAACCGGGATAAGCGACCATGATCTACACTCTAAAAATATTTTTGACCATGCGGTGTTGCCGCTTCAACTCTAAACTAGTGGCAGCATCGCTAGTTTAAATAGAACACCCTATATCTGATTGCATATTTGAATTCTACGTGAAATTCTGAGCAGATTTCATGTGATATACCCTATACCTAAGTTCAACTGTTTTGGAAATATTGACAGTTGAAAATTGACTTTTTGCAACTTTGACAGGCTGTAAAACCTGAACGGTTAATTCTAGAGGAAAACCGATTTTACATTCCTATCTTAGATTTTGATAAACTATCATTTGACACCAACTTTGAACTTAACCGGAGATTAAATTTAACTGAAATTTTTAATCATGGATTTAATTCAAAGTTGGTGTCAAATGATAGTTGATAAAAATCTAAGATAGGAATGTAAAATCGGTTTTCCTCTAAAATTAACCGTTCAGAGGTTTTACAGCCTGTCAAAGTTGCAAAAAGTCAATTTTCAACTGTCAATATTTCCAAAACAGTTGAACTTAGGTATAGGGTATATCACATGAAATCTGCTCAGAATTTTACGTAGAATCCAAATATGCAATCACATACGGGGTATTCCATTTAAAATAGTTATGTTGCCACTAGTTTAAAGTAGAAGCGGCAACACCGCATGGTCAAAAATATTTTTAAAGTGTAGATCATGGTCGTTTATGCCGGTTGCCAAATTTTCAAAATGATCCGCTTTTTAGTTCTCCATAAACGTCTAATACGCCATCCACCGTGACACACCCTGTATAGATATACTGAGCATGTGCAACGTCACTAATTTATATGATAAGTGACGTCATAAGCATATTTCATAGCCTTGTATCTCCGTCAATTTTTGGACGGACGCCAACTCGGCACTTTATTGTACCTACGTAAAATTTAGACCCTTGACCGACCGGCCAACTGGGCACCAAGACTAAATAGAGACCGGCCAATTCGACACTTTACCTGGGCCAACTCGACACTTTATTAAATCCCCCAACTGGAGGTTTCTAGAAAACGTTTGAATAATAAAACTCACATGATAATAATTAATCTAAAAAAGCTTTATTTTAAATAAATAATTTTTGAAACATAATAAAGTACTACCCACTTTACTTTATAATGATCTAATTCTTCGAAAAAGCGGTAATATTCATTAAAAAGTTTTCCTTTATTTTTAACCCATGTGAAACTAATTTAACAAAATCGTATTCGGTAAATTCATTATTATCGGGTGGCAGAATTTTTTGATTTAGCAAACATTCTGCTTGTTAAACTTTTTTAGTTCTAACAATGATAGGAGTATTAAGACTTTGAATTTTAACATAAATCAAGCATTGATGCTCAAGGTTCAAGTATAATTACATTGAGAAATGAGAATGAAATTACTCGCAAGGGTTAGTTGTTTGGTCGCGTTGGCTTAAAACAAAATCAATGACTTGCTCCATTATATCATATTGTCCGTCGATTTTAATCTGATACTCGGACGGAATGTGAGCTGGTGGCTCCTTACTTTAGAACAACAATGGTTACCTGACTTCACAGCTGTTTTTGCCATATGAAACACCCCCTCGCTCGTCATACGAAAAGTGTCTGTTAAAAAATCGACGAATAATAAGTGTACACTTAGACTATTTTGGGGCATAAATAGGTACCTATGCCAAAAATAATTCCCTAGACAATAGAGTGCTCAGTTGAAAACTACCTAGGTTGGATGGTGTCGAGTTGGCCGGTCTACGTTTAGTACCTCAAGGGTTTGGTGCACCCCAATTTTTGACTAAGAAGAAAAAGAAAAAACACGTGTTGACTTATTCTTTATGGACTAACGAAATCAGCAATAAAAAAAATTGATGCAAGTACCCTATTGGTGTTCCATAATTAAGATTTTTGGATTTTTGATCTTTTGTAATTTCTAATTTTTGATTTACTGAGAAGACTCAAATTCAGATTTTGTTCTTTTGCGATTCCAAAACGGTTTGCTGAAAAGACTGAAATCAAAAATAAATAAAAAGTAACTGAGAATTTACAAACCCAAAGTAATAAATAATTTTAAAGAAAAAAACAACGCACAAGACTGATTAATAAATTTTATTTTTAATAAAAAATAAATTAAAATAACAATTTTTAAAATTTTTTAAACTTTTAAATTTTCAAAATAATATCTTTTTTCGAATCTGTATGTCAGATTCTGAAGAAGAAATCGAGAATCTCTTGACTCAATAAGGAACAATCATATTTTTCAAAGTATTTTTTTTCTTATTGCTTATGTTTTCAAATATAAAATGTTTATGTTTTTTATTTTGTTTTATGTCCTCATTAAAATAAAAAAATTATTTTAAATTTCAAATTATTTTCGTTGGCGCGAAAACGATTAGCTCCAAGATGGTGGAATTTGTGACGTCAACTGTCTGTAAACACAACGTTAAGGTCTGTTCTCACAAGAGCCTTTGACACTTTGCAAACTGTCGGAAAGAATCGCATAGCTTGAACTTTCGACTGCATTAAAACTTGAAAGCGGTTATTATGTGGTATTTCCGTATTTAGTGCCATATTGTGTTTCAAATAGTTCATCATAGTTGATACAGGATTTACAAAAGCGCAGTCTGACAATCTTCCCTCTATAGACTCGTTTATGGTGGTTCAATATCAGTCGTGGCGTGACGTGAGCTGATCGTGGACCAATCGTTCCACGACTCAAGAGTGAACCACGAAAGTGTGGACCGTGGATTTACGATCAATGTAAACTACCCTTAACCTTAGTTTACGAACAGTTGACGTCACTGGAAGCGGCCATGTTAAACGTAACTTTTCCGCGCGAAACTTTTCAATTTAAAATTAATAATTGCCGTATGACTATAATATCCATAAATTAAATACAAAACTGTTTATATTCAATATTTTACAGAAAAATGTGCACATTAAAAACAAAATAGGCCATATTTATTTCCTATGAGAATTCCCTATTCAATTTCACTCATCTTTACATTTCCAATTCGAGAAGTTACAACCAAAATCAAAGACCAACCCTAACAATGAGTCAAAATTTGAAATCAATCGTACAACTTATCAAACCTTTCAGTGGCGAAAGCCAATATTTAGAATATTTTATACGAAACATCAATGAATTTTATCAAACCTATTACACTGGTGAAAATGCCCAGAAAGAATATGTGGTTACCGCAATAAAATCAAAATTAATAAATGACGCGGGAAATTCTCTTATGGCATGGCCTGATTTACAAACATGGACCGATATAAGAGAAGCGTTGAGAATTAGATATGGTGGTCAATATTCTAGACAGAATTTGGTACAAGAGATTATGTACAGGGTATTTGATTATATTTGGCACCATACCTACAGCCTTTACTATTTAAGATAGAAAAAACTTGTAAATACAAAACTTGACAGTTTTTTTCTATATTTTCTTTTAACGTTATCAAAAAAAACAAAATCGCATCAGAAAATGGAGAAAAGTAGACAACTTCGACTTTTTTAAATGGAACACCCTGTATATTTTGCGATAAAATGAAAGACCTTTTCTTCCTGATTACAAATATATATATATGTTGATCACATTTGCATGAGCCATTTTTGACATATCTCAGCTTAAATTATAACTAAATTGCAAAGAAATTTTATAAAGATAGAGATCCTTATGGAACTTCTCTGCAAATTCTTTATAATTTAACCTGAGATAATATGTCAAAAATTGCTCACGCAAATGTTATCAATATATATATATATATATATATATATATATATATATATATATATATATATATATATATATATATATATATATATATATATTTGGAATCAGAAAGAATAGATCTTTCATTTTATCGCATAATATACAGGGTGGTCCATTAAAAAAGTCAAAGTTGCTTACGTTTCTCCATTTTCCGATGCGATTTTGTTTTTTCTGATAACGTTATCAGAAAATACAGAAAAAAACTGTCAAGTTTTGTATTTAAATTTCTTTTCTATCTTAAATAGTAAAGGCTGTAGGTATGCTGCCAAATATAATCAAATACCCTATACACCACTAAAACTAATAAAGAAACAATTATTGAGTATTTGGATAAACTAAAAGGTTTAGTTCAAAGAATTACATCTAAAATCATGTGCGACCAAATTTTAACGTTGTTGAAAATGTCTTGATTGAACAAAACGAAATCATTGCTATTCAAAATCTAGTCACTAATTCGCCAACCGAATTGAGAACAATTTTAATGGTTCAACATCCACAAACGTTGGATACAGCTAACAAATTTGTGTCAAATTATCAACTAGCTGAAAACCACATGAAATTCAGTAGAGGACTTAATCATTCTACTGATCAAAATCAAAATCAAAATTTTCCAAATGTCAAAAATAAAAACACGCAATTTCGTTCATATCAAACCCATACTCAACAAAAACCTCAATATACACAAAAAATATCCTATGTACCACAGAAACCGCAGTTTCCATCCCAACCTATCAAGATAACACCTGAAAAGGACTTTGTACCAACAAAATTTTCTTCTAGCTCAGGAACTTTTGGCAAAAATTACAATAACGCCTTTCGAAAAAACACTAATCAACAATTTTCGAAACCGACACTATATGTCCGGAGTTTCAGTGCAATCACGAGCACAAAATCAACATCAATACAGACCCAATAATTATTTCAAACCTGACCCAAGGGCCTGCCCTTCAAGATATACAATCGAAGAGATTAATAATATCTTTGAAATAGAATTACCTGACCCTGACAAAAATTTCGAAACAGAAGGATGTTCTGAAAATCGAAAATATTATGAAGAAACAAATTTTGAAGAAAATCAAGTCGAAACTGAAGATGAAAATTTTCAGTTAACTACCAGCCTTGGATGCAATTAGTCAGTATTAACTTTAAATGCTTATCAAATCAACCAACTACCTTTTATTCAAATAGACTATCCACCGTGTAAATTATTAATTAACACAGAAAGTCATGCCTCTTCAATAAGACCCTCAATCGCAGAATATTTTTCAAATTCTATAACTAATTCACGAAACAAATTAACAACTTGTATGGGTACAAGAAAAATCCAAGGAAAAATTAATGTTCATTTCACAAGAATATAATATTCAAAACAACATCGAAATGATAATGTATAATTTCCATGACTATTTTGATGGAATTATTGGAATCAAAGCATTGCAAGAAAATAATTTGAATATAGATTTTTCTAATATGCTTCTTTCTAATAATAAAACCTCAATTCCGTTTCAATATAGAAAAGATTTCGAAAATCAAAATTTTCAGATTCCAACTCAATTCAAGTATGTTATTTAAACAAAAATAGAGCTGATGGCGTTGAAATTCTTACACCTTCGATAAAAAAATGAAACATATTATATTCCTCCGACAATAGCAGCAGTCATTAATGAGATAGTGCCTTTAAAAGTACACAACTTAATGAATAAGCCTATTATTGTCCCGTATAATATAAATAACTTGGCGGATATAAGTTTTCCTTATGCTGATGAACAGTTTGAGATATTTAATAAAGAACAAATGACTTCATTAGAAAATGATGAATATGCAAATGACCCTATAAAGTCACTACTCACTACGTCTTAATCATTTAGACTCAGAGAAATTTGATGCTTTAAAACATGTAATTAAAGCCAAATGAAAAATTGATATTCACTAATCAAGTCAATATATGAAATTAAAACAACAGAAGAAATACCAGTACACAAGAAAACTTATAGTTACCCACATGTGCATAAACAAGAAGTAAATTCTCAAATAAAGAAAATGTTAGAAGATAACATAATCAGACCATCCTGTATTCCCTAGTCATCCCCTATATGGATAGTACCTGAAAAAGAAGATGCCGCAGGCATAAAAAAAATGGAGAATGGTCGTTGATTATCGAAAGATAAACGAAAAAACCATTGATGATAGATACCTATCCATTAGCTAATATCACTGATATATAAGAAAAACTTGGTCGTAATAATTACTTTACGACACTAGATTTAGCCTCTGACTTTCATCAAGTTGAGATGCATGAAAATACGATACTCAAAACAGCATTTGCTGAAAATGGTCATTACGAATTTAACAGAATGCCCTTTGGATTAAAGAACGCGCCAGCAACATTCCAAAGAGTAATGGATAATGTATTATTAGGATTACAGAATAGAATATGTCTAGTACACATATATATAATAATTTTTTTCCACTTCACTTCATGAACACGTGAAAATTTTAAAGAAAGTATTTGAGAGACTCGAGAAGTTTAATTTAAAAATACAATTAGACAAATCAGAATTCCTACACAAGACAGTCGAATTCTTAGGACACGTAATTACACCAAATGGAATAGAACCGAATCCAAAAAAAGATAATGACAATTAAAAAATTCCCAATACCAAAGACGGTGAAAGAAATAAAATCATTTTTAGGATTGGTAGGTTATTACCGAAAATTCATAAAGAATTTTTCCAAATTGATAAAACCAATGACATCTTGTTTCGAAAAAGACAAAAAAATAATACACAATGCAGAATTTCTCGATAGCTTTGAAACTTGTAAAAATATATTAATAAATGACCTCATATTAACCCAGCTGAATATAATTATTCGACGATTGAAAAAAAAAAACTTTTAGCAATCGTATGGGCAACAAAATATTTTCGACTTTATCTTTTTGGTAAAAAATTCACAATTCTGTTAGATCAAAAACCTCTACAATGGCTATTTAATGTTAAAGAACCGAGTTCTAAATTAGTCAGATGGCGACTAAAATTATCCAAATTCGATTATGAGATCAAATACAAAAAAGGAACTTTAAACATGAATGCATACGCACTATCAAGAATTGCTGCAATACAACCTCATGCCATTCACAAATCAGATCCAGATGCCAGATTGACATCTTCACATGAAGAATTTCGCAGAAAATTAGGAGTAATGCTGAAAGTTACAACATTATGTAATGATTAAATCATAGCAAAATTCTTTACAGACTCTAAAGTATATCTTCCTGAACAAAGCGAGAAAGCTAAAGAAGAAGAGGTAACAATGTATGAATCATCTCAATCAACAAAAACCGCATCAGAAAGAGAACCTGAAGAGGAACCTAAGAAACAAAGACAAAAAACAAAGGCATTATCCCAACTAATAATACCTCCAAGAAAAGAGAAGAAAGAAATTCCTATTGAAATAGGAGAATCTTCGAAAACTGAAAAACAAAAAAGAAAAAGACAAGTAACACCTTCGGATGACGAACGAACAGTTTCAGCCTTATTTGAAAATAAAATGCAATATTAGTAGCTCCATATACCAAGAAACATGTGACTATATTTGGAAATCAAATTGTATTTCGATATTCGAATAATAACACAATAAAAAAAGAGAAAGGTAATCAAACTATTTGGTAATAAAAAGACAATAATATTCTTCTTATCAAATTATCCAACATCACAAATTACTAATTTAGTTAAGGAATACATACCACCTGGTATTTATTGCCTTCATTTCCTAAATAAATCTTTAGAAACTGTGATACGAGCATTACAAGAATCGTTTAATTCGAATTCATTTACCTTTTACATCTCATAGAGGAATCACTAGAAATGATAGAGCCCTAAATAAAAAATTCTATTAACCCAATATCGAGGAAGATGTACAGAATTATGTCAAACTATATGAGATATGTAATAAAACCAAGTATGAACGACAACCATACAAATAATATTTAAACCAACACCCATTGGTACGAAACCTTTCGAACATATTTATATTGACACGTATATAATTAATGACCAGAAATTTCTAACCATTATTGATAGGTTTTCAAAATTTGGTCAAGCCTCTCCTCTAAATACGAAAACAGCTGTAGAGATAACATCAGAGTTATTGAAATATTTTAGTGATCATGGAATACCTCAAAAAATCACATCAGATAATGGAGCAGAGACAAAATCAAATTTCATCGAATAGAATTTCATGGCACAACTCCAATAAATCCGAACTCGAATAGTCTAATCGAAAGATTCCATTCGACACTACGTGAAAGTATAACGAGTGTAAAACTCCAAAACCCGAATAAGAGTATTATTGATCTAATAACAATCGCTATATTGAATTATTACAACAGTACTCATAGTACAATGAATCACACCCCTTTTCAAGTGATTAAAGATTTGAATTATGCCATACCCATTAAACAAACAGAAAATAAACTAACAACTGCCTATATAACAAGTTTGGCGGAATCCCTTGCAAAGGACATGGCACCATTTAAGTGTAATTTGGCCCTCTGCTGATTTTCCTGAAATTTAAATATGTTGTAGTCGACACCAAAATAAGACTTTTTTATTATTGCGCCAAAGTTCTAGGTCTACCGGAACTGCCCGAAAAGTAAGGCCAAAGTAATAAAAACGGACATAAAGAAATGCTGATTTTAATGAATTATTATTCTAAATAAGTCAATGTTATATCTAGACAATAATCAACTCAACTTTTAACAAGTATCATAACATTTTCACATATTATTAACTTTATATTTCCATTAGCTACGAGGTGTTTTCCATAAGTATTTCGAAAAATCACATTTTACGAGCACCATATATTATGTTATCTACGTAAAGTATGTGTATAATATGTATCTATATTATGTTTATTTAATCTTATACGAACAAATAATTTTCAACAGTGGCGTAGAAAGGGGTGGGGAGCAGGAATTTCCGCCTTCCCCCAAAGTTCCTCGAAATTCTAAACCAGCGCCCCAGAAAAGCATTTTTATTTATTTTATTAGCAGATATGAGAAAATATGACAATATGGGTCGTAATAAAATTGTGTATGTCAATATATCCTAAAAAATGTTGTGGATACCAGAGAAATATAAAAAAGCTAACGATACATACCGGAAAATCTCGGCAAAAACCTACTACACATATAAGCAAACATGGAAAGAAAAATGAAAAAAAAAAAAAAAATTCATTATTTCCAAATCTTGCTACTTTTTTGAAATGAAGTACAGGGTGTCCCTCAACGAACTGGCGCGTCAGAGAATAGACTTTGGATTTTAAAAAAGACAATTTACTAAAGTCGATGGGTTCAATTCGGCAAAAATATTTTCAAAATTATTCAAAATGGTCCGACTTTTGGTTATACCGAATTGATGTCAACGTGCCTATTTTAAATAGGAAATAGACAGTTGAGAATCGATTCTTTTTTGACTTTTAAAAGTTGTAGAATCAAATCTATTTCATATAGAGGGTACACAACGGTACACAACGGTACACAACACGTATTTTGCTTTCTAGTTTGATATCTTTCAAACTTGTACGTAATAGCTATTTACCTAACAAGTGCGGAAAATGAATTTTTCCGCACGCGGCTGCCGTTCACCGAACGACGCGTAGCGGAGTTCGGTGAAGCAGCCGAATGCGGTCAAGCCGCTAAGGGCGGTAAAGGCACTTTCCGCATGTGTAAGGTACAACATTTCACCTATGAGCATATACATCTCCAAAAAAAGGCATTGATAAAATTAATTATTGAATCAGATTAATTAATGAAATAAGATTAGATTTAGAGATTATCAAAAATCTATTTTCTGAAAAAAAAAAGAATTTTGATTGTAAATATCAAATTCTACTTTACCGCACACTATGCGGTAAAGTGCACTTTACCGCACACTTTGTAGTCCACTTTACCGCATACTATGCTGTAAAGTTAACTTTACCGCACACTATGCGATAAAGTGCTACTTTCCATTTTTTAATACGTGCGGTAAAGCGCACTTTACCGCACGTTCGTAGGTAAAAACTTTTTCCTACGAGCGTGCGCAAAGTAGTACTTTTCCGCACGTATTTCCGGGCTCAAAGTTACACTTTTCCGCACTCAGTGCGGATACAGGCCTTATCCGCACTGAGTGCCGAAAAGTAATTATAATTGTCAAACAACAATAAGTGCACCTGTCGACTTTGA
Source organism: Ceutorhynchus assimilis (assembly GCA_917834065.1). NCBI lineage: Eukaryota > Metazoa > Arthropoda > Insecta > Coleoptera > Curculionidae > Ceutorhynchus > Ceutorhynchus assimilis. The sequence goes on from OU892287.1 coordinate 27,305,535, forward strand.
CACATGATGACAAATTTTTCCTCTGTTTCTATATCAGCCAACATCTATACAAACACCAAAAATAAATTAACTTTGACACATTGTCAGATTTGTTCTCTATTTATGTGCAAAAATCTACACATTTTCTCATCAAATTTAAACGCTTTAAGATGAACAGCTCTGACGAGGATTTTCTGTTATTTTTTTTTGTTATGTAATTTTTTGATAAATGCATAGGTTCCCTTCAAGTTAATTAAAAATAATTAAACAAATTATCGTTTTTTTTTTTAATTTTTGTTATTACCTACCTGATATGAAGCTCGAAGGAAAAATTTTGTTCCTAACACGTGCGCAAAGTGTCTTTTCCGCACGCAAACACGTATCCGAACTCCGCTTCGCGTCGTTCGTATAACTGTGTTTGCGTGCGGAAAAGTAACACTTTGCGCACTTGTTAGGAAAATAACTATTTCCGCACTGATATGCGTGCGGTAAAAGTTTTACCGCACCGTGCGGGAAAACTCATTTTCCGCACGCATATCAGTGCGGAAAAGTAGTAGTTAAGCTACTAACTTAGCTACTTTTTTGGTAGCTAATAACTTATTCAAGCTATTTTTTTAAAAAAGTACCTTGTAGCTGTAGCTTATGGTAATGTGTATGTATTCATAAGCTACTGTGAAAAGTAGCTAGCTACTAAAGCAAGCTACTTAAGCTATTTTTGGTAGTTGAAGTTACTTTCTTGCTTAAGCTACAATTATTATTTTTCCGGAAAAATCTTATTCTGCCTTATTGATTAGACTAGTTTCAACTTATCTCTGTACATGTCCTATGTCTCCTATTTAATTTTCGCATTCACAGATCACTGTAATCAAAGTGAACTTAATAAATGTCCAATGGTTTTTTTCCAAAAATAGGAATACTGCAGTTCCTAGAGAAAGTTAAAGTTTTATTTTTGTATGATGATATTATAAAATAAAATTAAGTAAGGAACAGGGTGTTTTTTCATAATTTGACCTCTACCTACAACTTTAGCAACTTATACTACCGATAAAACCGTACAACTTTCATATTTTTTTTTCCACGTCGTATAGCTAAGGTAGCGGTAGGTAAGGGTCAAAATATGAGGAAAGGTGCACTTTTTTTTTGTTTTTATCAATTTATTTAAAAAAAAGTAGGTAGCTTAAATAGTAGCTTTCAGTAATTCAATATGTAGTTAAGTTACCAATAGCTTAGCTATTTTTTTGAAGAGGTAGTTGAGCTACTAAGTATCTTAGCTACTTACAATATAAAGTAGCTTGTAGCTTGTAGCTAGCTATTTTTTTCAAGTAGCTTGCCCAGCTCTGTAAATAGTAACGCGTTCAAAAGCTATTTTCCATTTTGTCAACTACACAAGTTCTGGCAACATCAAAACAAATCTGTCAAAGCTTTTCTATCGCAATTCGATTTTAAACTATTTGAGATAGGCACGTTGACATCAACCCGGTATAACCAAAAGTCTGACCATTTTGATTAATTTTGAAAATATTTTAGCCGAATTGCACCAATCGACTTCAGTAAACTGTCTTTTTAAAATTCAAAGTCTATTTTCCGACGCGCCAGTTCGTTGGAGGACACCCTGTACTTCAGTTTAAAAAAGTAGCAAGATGATGCTACTTGGAAATAATGAAATATTTTTTCATTTTTTTTTCGATGTTTGTTTATCAGTGTAGTAAGTTTTTTCCGAGGTTTTTCGATATATATCATTAGCTTTTTTTTTATTCTTTGGTATCCACAACATTTTTTAGAATATTCTATTGACATACACAATTTTATTACAACCCATATTGTCATACTTTTTCATCTGCTAATAAAATAAATAATAATGCTTTTCTGAGGCGCTGGTTTAGAATTTCGAGGAATTTCGAAGGAAGGGCGGAGCTTCCTACTCCCCACCCCTTTCTACGCCACTGTCAAAAATTATTTTTACGGATAAGATTAGATAAACATGATATAGATACATATTATACACATACTTTACGTATAGATAACATAATATATGGTGTTCGTAAAATGTGATTTTTCGAAATACCTATGGAAAACACCTCGTAGCTAATGGAAATATAAAGTTAATAATATGTGAAAATGTTATGATACTTGTTTAAAGTTGAGTTGATATAATTTGTCTTATTTAGAATAATAATTCATTAAAATCAGCATGTCTTTATGTCCGTTTTTATTACTTTGGCCTTACTTTTCGGGCAGTTCCGGTAGACCTAGAACTTTGGCGCAATGATAAAAAAGTCTTATTTTAGTGTCGACTACAAGATATTTGAATTTCAGGCAAATCAGCAGAGGGCCAAATTACACTTAAATAGTGCCATGTCCTTTGAATAAAGAAATTCAAGAAAAATTGTTAGGGAAACAAACAAAGTCTTTAGAATCACGCAATAAAAATCGTGAACCCGAACCAGAATTACAAGATCCAATCTTCGTAAAACAATTTAATAGAGACAAGATAAGTCCGCGTGATGATAGCAAAACACAGAATCGCTTTGCTAAACAAAATTTTGAACGACAATAATTTATTTCAGGTACCCCGAGATGAATATCTTATTATTCCTTACTCTCGTTGGAGTCACCCAAGCGTATACATTGATGACAGTAGAAAATCCTATCTTTCCAATTTCTTTAGGAACTACCACTCAACATAACACGGATTATTATCACATAAACACAACAATTATCATACAAAGTATCCATAAACTGGAAATACCTTTACTGAAATTATCTGAGACGCTAAACAAAGCAACATGGTCAAACCAATTTGTTGCACTGTTTCAAACAAATATTGAAAACCGTTATTCTCAAATAAAGATCATGAAACGGGTAATTAAAACCTATCAAGACCATAAACGAAAAAAAAGAGGTCTATTAAATTTCATGGGCACAGCACAAAAATGGCTCTACGAAACCCTAGATGCTGAAGACGGCGCAAGATATGATTCTTATATCCAGACGCTCAATGATTATCAAAAGACTCTCAATGAAGATCTAGAAGCACAAGCTCAAGTATTGAAACAAGTTACAAAAACATTTCAAGATCAATTTATAACTATTTAGTCTAACTAAAAGTTTATCACAGGAAAATTACAAAATATTTCCTTAGACAACCAATTCAATGTTAACTTTCCATTCAATGTTAACTTTTAATCTGATATTGAACAATATCAATATCCAAAGCAATAAAATAAGGAATTTAATTGATCATGTGCAATTAGCAATAAATTTTGCACAATTGAGAATAATGCATTATACTATTTTACATATACAAATACCTTTTGATAATAAGATCAAGTATTACGAGACAATGAAAACTCAAGTTAAAATCCAAAATGAGTTAATTATATTTGTTATACACACACCAATGATTGATCCCAAGCCCTTTAATTATATTGTATAAAATCTATCCAATTCCTCTCCAAGAACTTACCATTAGGAAAAGGTACCCTTACCTTTTACTTATTACGGACATTCACTACAACACTTTATGGAAATGCCCAAAAGTAGAAAATGTTTACCTTTGTAACCAAGAAGAGCTCAAGCAAGAAGAATCATGAGTCTATGACCTGATTACTGACCTATCACAACGTCCTTTCACTAAAGAGATACCTATATGCAAAACCAACAGTGAAACAATTTCCGAATGGACAACTAATAGTCATCCCTAAGAAAGGTCTGATGATAGTTAGCCATTGTGACAAGACAAACCATATGGATATTATAACCAATCCAACGGTAATTTATTTTGATAAATGCTTTGTAAAAATACAAAATCAAAAATTTTCAAAAACCAGCGAGAACTTCAATCTTGAACTGAAGATTCCAAAAATAGACATCCCTCAGCTTCTAGAGAATGAAACAACATTGGAACTTCAAGAAATCAACGAAGAAGACCTAGAAGAAGCCTTCAAGATGACGGAACAAATAGGAGTTCACAATTTCAAAGAATTGTCCTTTGAAAACTCTTATTTGAATACATATTCAATCACAGGTTTAAATCTTGCTACTTGAATTGTTGGATTTGAATACACAACAATCCACGTTTGCAACATCTTAAGAAGGGAGGAATTATATAAACCAATTGCCACGCTAATTTATAATCAAATATCCATTTTTCATATGCTTTAATGAGCTTACCCCTTTCCGCTATGACTTTTTAAATACATAGTTGTAAAGTAAACATCAAATTGCTATATCGCTAACGTTCATTTGTTTCAAGCTTTTGCTGTAGCAGTTTGATCCACATATTTTCTTTTGTCACCTCTGTATTTTAATTAATTCAGTTTCTGAATCGAAAATATAATTTAGGTACATATTAAGCATAACTACACTGAAAGCTAATTTAACGTAAAGAGATGATTAAAATATGTAATAAGAAAAGACGTCAATCCGGGTAGATGTAGAATGTAGAGATACAGACATGCGCTACAGAGCAGCATGGGTTACCTACGTAGCAGAACTATTTCTATGTTACTGAATACTTCGCCAATAAAGTACCCACAAACAATAACGTATTTTTTTAAATAATTAGTATGACAGAAAAAGAAAATATTTGAAATGTCCAACATGTTCATACAAATAAATGATAATTTAACCAAATGATTGTGTAAGTAAAGATAGGTACGTTGGATAACACTAGAAAATTGTTTTCTAAAATTTGGAATCCAGAAGAAGTTGGTATTAGAAATGTAAAAGTAGAGCAATAATCGCGATCTGCAACTTTGAGGCCCAAAACCATATTAGTTAAAATAAAAAAAGATGACAAGTGCCATGTTGGGTAGGTAGTTAAAGAGTAGGTATAGAAAACGCATCAAGTTATTTTCTATGATTTACCCCAAAGTATTGATAAATTATTAGTTGATACATTTATGGTAATTCATTTATCAGATTCGTATCGCAACATAGAATAAACGTATCCTTTTTGTTCTAAACAGGGAAACCTAATCCAGCATGTAATCTAACACATGCAGAGAGGAATTGCGTGTATACTACCCTCAGCAAGTTTTCTGCCCTCTTTTAATACAAAGTCCTTTACGCTCAGAAGGATTTCAATGGTAACGCGTTTAAGGCTACCCATAGTTTACTTAATTCGTCCAACAGTCACAGATATATCGCTGACAGATGTGAGAGCTGCAATGTGTGGTTTATAATCTTATTTGGTTGCGGAAATTGGCTAGCCTGATTGAAATAGGGCTGATTAATTACTAAAAAAGAATTAAAGAATAGTACCAATATATCTAGTGCAGGTCAAAAATGCTTCTAGAACACGGACATTTTTATATAATAAGATATTATTAGTTTTCTCTTCTAGTATCCATAATATTTCAAGTACCTATACCTAATTATAATAAATGACTTGGAATATTTGTTCACCATTGAGAATTTAATTATTTAATTATCTGTAGTAGCAGCTTATTACAAAAAAAAAGAGTCAAAACCTTAAAGGTTTCCGCAGGGAATAATAAGCACAAGGCTTGTTATGCGCAAACCACCAATTTAACCCCAACCCACGAGGCACTTGTTACTTGTTACCACGGCTTGCCAACATCGGTAAAAATTCCCTGGGGTATTCTCGAGTGTCCCTAGGCCCTAGACAATCGCTACGAATGATAAAACATTGCAATAATGACAATAAACTTACATTTTATATCGTTACGAGAAGGGTTCTCGAATGGCGCCCTTTTATATTATATAAAAGCGTGTGCTGCTGCGGATGGAATAAAAGCAGGACAGGACTTGACTGTGGATGCACGAACTCGTTTTTTGTTTCTTATTAACTGATTGGAAAATTAATTAAACTTTTCTTTAAATTTAAACATTTATTTATGATTATGATCCTTCCATATTCATCAGAATAATCAGCTTCTCGAGAAATCTTCATAGATATTGTGATGAGTTGGCTTCGATAAAGATAAAACTCTGGGAATGAGTCGCGACAAAGTCTTACTACCGGAAATGCAGAATCAAGAGATATTCGAGGAAAATTGAAACATAAAAATATCTACGAATGGAGCACGCACATCATCGACCAACCTGACTCATGAAATAATAACTGAAGAAGAGTTCGTAAAAAGTACTGAGATAAAAAGACTAATGCGGCCCAGTCACTAGTAGGTATATCTATATACATAACTGAAGTAAAACTAGAATCACTTGACAGTCTTATTCAAATTGGATGTCGTACACGATGCTACTAGTCACAGACCAGTCGTTACTCGTGGTTAGTAATAAATTGCCAAGAGACTGGAACTGTTGGTCATGCCAGGATTTGTTTCACAATTTTTGTAGTGACTTGATGAAATGAATGACCAAGTTTTCAATGTAATATTTGTTGAAGAGGTAAAAAAAAAGTATAGGAATTTTTTCATCCTTTTCCCGTAGTTCTCTAGCTCACTCTACAAAAAAATGTTTCTTTCTATATATGAATAAACCCACAATCTCCTGATTCTGCGTCTGGTGTCTTCGATTATAATAATATCAAATAACTGCTTCCTCCTCAACGCTCGACATCTTGCATTCACTGAACCAACGCTTTTATTTTCGACTCTCGTCCCGTCCCCTCGTGTAGATACAAGAATTGATTATCCAACTACTCTCTACTCAGTTTTGTCTTTCATGGGTAGCTCTATGTGCGGCGGGCCTTGAAAAGAATAGATACCGTCAAACGGGGTGACTAAGGACGGATTTGACACTTTTTTGTGAATATTTCATGACCAGAATTAGTAAATGGCAATTTTAAGGTGGCTACATGTTTCTACATATTTTGGGAACACGTATGCTAAAAATAATATTTTTTCGAAAATCTTAAATATTTTTTTTTAAATTTTGAAAATTGTCCCGTTTCACCCCGTTTTCGGGGTGACTAGGGACAAGCACTTATTTAGCACTAGAAACCATTGTAAGGCGTTTCTGGAGTGAGACGGGACAAAAATAGAAATTTTTAAAAAAGTAAACATTATTTTTATTGATTTTTGAACAAAATAAAAAAATTTCTACACAAGAAATTATAAAAAAAAAGGTCATTTCTTTCGATAACAATAATGGGTCTACCTAATTTTTCAAATTTATTTGGAATGGAAATTTAACTGCACCTCTTCGCAGTTCCACAGGTCTTGGAAGTATTTTCAAAACCTGGGAAATGTTTACTGTGGATTCATCGGGAACTATTGGAAAAGCAAAGCCATTTTCTATTTTCGAATGTTCTCTTAAAAAAGTGATTCTTATTTGGTCACCAGATTTGTCTAAAATTTTTCCCACAAAATTTTTCGAAAACTTTCCGTCTGTAAATTTTACAATTGCAAAATCTTCAATGTGCAAATCAGTCACTTCCTCTGGCTCTTCTTCCAGGTTTTCCACATCTTCATTTTGATTTCTTTCTTCTCCCTCAGACTCTATGTCTTGTATGCTCCCATTATCATCAGATTCACTTCTATTTAATTCCATCTCCATTTCACTATTGTCAGAATCGGAGTCAGAACTTCTTTCACATGTCACACTTCTACCGGGTGTTACTAGAATTTTCTTTCCTTTACCTTTCTTTGCTGGGTTTGTTGGAGTTCGCTGGTTCTTTAAAAAGTCTGTGAGCGTTTCGGTCCAAGCTAGTTGGCCCTCATCTTCTCGAACAGGCTCTGGGGGTAGACGTTTCAAGACCTGATCCCTGTCGAGTGGAATAAGACCACAACAACGAAATCCAGCCTTTATGTTGTCTTCTAGCTTGTCTCCAATATTATCCAAAGCTTTGTTTAATAAGCCTGGAAACTCAGGTTTTGGGAGTACTCCTTTATTTTTTTTCTTCCACTCTAACAAAATTTTTCTCCACGATTGCTTGAGTGGTTTAAAAAATGCTGTATCCAGAGGTTGTGTAAGGTGGGTGCTATTGGGAGGTAGCAAAACGAATCTGATATTATTTTTTTGACATTCCATGATGACATTTTGGGAGATGTGGCTACTCAGGTTATCGCCTATTACAACCTTAGGCCCCTCAAGTCTTCGGAAGTAGCCTAATGCTATAGTCAAAAACCACTGTTCAAATTGATTTGAATCGAACCATCCACTTTTTGTATTTCCATATCTAGAACCCTGTGGTCCATTTCTTATCCAGTTTTCATAGAGATGTTCTGATTTGAACACCACGTATGGCGGCAACATTACACCAGATCCACTAATTGCAAACATGACTGATGTTGATGTTTTACTGGAATCAAGAATACGGTCTGCATGTTTGTTGCTTCTGCGAATAACGACACGCTGACGGCCCGGATCGTCCGTGAAGTTTGTCTCATCATAGTTCACGATGTTCGCAAGAGGAATGTTTTCTAGAGATAAGTTTAGTTCATCAAAATAGACATTTATTGCTTGCCTGTCAACTGCAGCCCTTGCTCGTTTAATGTTTTCGGAAAGTCTTAAAGCCAAATTATTTTTGTGGCGCAATAAAAATGATTTCATCCAGTCCGGCCCTGGCATATTATTTGTAAATCTTTTTATGTTTACACCCATTCTGTCATAGTATTGTTTTACCAAAATCCGTATATCCATTGGTTCTAAGGGAAATCCCCAATCGGCAACACACAACAAAGAATTCACTATTTTTTTTTCGTCTGCTTCAGCTAAGGCCAATTGACCCCCAGGTTTTTTTAAATTTTGTTTGATGACATGCTGATTAATGGTATTTCTGGATACCCCATACCGTTCCTCTAACTCTCTATAACTTGTTTGTTTCGCTAACCTTTCCCTAACGGCCATTTCAAGTCTTTTTTTGTCGTAATTTTGATATGGCCTTGCGCCAAGCCTCCTAACATATTTACGAGGCATGTCCCGAGTCACCCTAAAAAGTGCATTCAATCAGATTTTCTATCACAAAAAAATAAATAAAAATTTCTGAGCAAAAACGACCTTATTACATCTTTAACAACATATTAGCGGACAAAAAAATAAATAAAACATACATGTCATCACTTACCTTGATATATTTACAGACAACAATTGTAGCGGTTTGAAAAAACACCGATTCTCTATACTTTGAAAACAAATTTTTTGTCGCTGTAAAGACTCACCCGGTGCCGCCCGCATTAGGTGTATTAAAGACCTCAAAGTGTATGCTAATCCCCAGAATATTTATGTTGACCTCCCACCTTGCTCACCCCTGTTGCCAATTTTTATGGAAGCGCGCGCCCAAGTGTCCCAAGTCAACCCGTAGTCCAGAGTCACCCCGTTTGACGGTACTTATCGGGAACACATCATAACAGTACACATTTGCTTCTATTTCAGTAAATTTTTCTCCATTACGTTAATTCTATGGTATTTCTGTCTTGCAAGGTCTCTTTGTGAGAAATTTGATACCACGTTCCCCAACTTACCTACTTCTTACTCTTATCCAAGCGTTTCTTTTTTTTTTTTCGGAGACTCTTATGTTTGTAGCATGAGGCATGTATGTTTATGGGCATCTTTAGTTGAATGTGAAGATCACCTGGTTGTTGGCGCTACTGAAGTTCAACAGCTGATTACTGACGAAAAGGTGGTGTTCACAGGCTGAAGGGTAGTGAATATATAATAAAGAATATAGTTAATATAAAACCATTTAAGTGTTTATCAAATATCCTAAGTTGTACCTTGTGTTAAGCATGTAACATGGTGTCAGGTTCTGGAAGGAAAGGAAGTATGAAGAACTTTTTCATCAGCAAAATGTAACAGGTACTTTTGAACCACCCGAGTCGTTGGTGTTTGATGCCAATGTTGCAAAACATTTTGAGAAATTAATGAGCAGTTTTAATATATTTATATGAAGGTGTCTGGGTTCGACGCAAAAGTCGCTATTTTTCATAACGAGGCGGAAGGATATCTTTGCAACTTTGAAGTAGTTAACAGAAGCAAGAAGAAAGTTTATAACACTGCGGTTGGGGCATTTGATGTTTACTGCAAACCTCTTCGAAATGAAACCTGTGATTTAGATTTTTTGAAAAAATCCAGGAAGAAGATTAAGAATTTGATCATTTTTTACCAGACGTTGAAATACTGGCAAAATATTGCAACCTTAGCAAAATGGAAGACAGTTTAGTAGGATGGATCTCACTTAAAGAGGCAACAGAGAGAGATAAGTAAATTACAAATCAAAGGCATTGAAGGAAGTGAAAAAGTATATTCATTTAAATACAGTAAGGAGAACGCTATGCTAGAAGTCAAAGCAGTTAGTAGTTGTTGTTATGACTGGACTGTATTTAATGTGGTAGGAAGTATGTACCTCGGCAATGTCCAGCTTTTGGGAAAAATTGTGCAAGTTGTGGGTCCCTGAATCTCTGCTGTAGTGTGTAAAAATAAGCAAGCAAGAAATAGAAATCCACACAATGCCTCACAAGGTTATGAACAACAGAAGAAGACTGTTCAAGAAGTTTCGTTATGGACAGTGATTGTAGTTGCTCGTAATTTTTTGTTGAAAAAATTGATAGAGATACCTGATCAATGAACACTTATGGCAATAACGAAGTTCAAGCCTTCGGTTTTATTGTTTTAGAATATGTACCAGGTAAAAAATGTCAATTAAAAGAAAAAGTTTATTGTTATACATAGCAATAATACAATGCCAATATTGAGTCAAGGGCTGTGTCAAAACAGGTTTAATTAACTCTTTGGTGGTCGATGTAAATTTAGATAAGAAAAAAAAAATGTCAGATAGGATAAGATAGAGATCGTTATCCTCATCGTTATGGCACTTGCTATCTTCTTCCCTTCTTTCGAAATCAATAGAAAGGGAACGCCAATAGAGATAGAGAAAATATCTCTATTCGTTACAGAGTCCCAGCCCTGGGGCCCTATTTGTCTTAACCCAATGTTCTTGAATAAATATGTGTATTTGGACCAGTTTCAAATACCTACAGTGAATGAGAAAATATTAAAACAAAAATAATGAAATTCACATGGTACTCGATTTGAAAGAGTAAAGATTGTTTCTACCATGGTCTACTTGATTCTGACAGTCGAAAACTTTGTACTTTTTTAACACGGTTTGGGAAATCTTGTTTTAATATGTTGCCGTTTGGGCTTATTTCAACACCCGAAGTATTTCAGCACCTGAATGATAATTTGTTTGGAGATTTGCCCATATGAATTTATTTTGGTGATTCTGTAATAGTAGATCATTCTGCAGATGAACATGATAGAATCCTGAAGCAGGTAATGAGAATAATAGCAGAAAAGTTTGTAGTAAACTGATGTAATAAGTCGAAAGTCCAATACAAAGTTCACGAAATAAGTTATGAAAGGGGGTGATTCGTTGGTTAGGACAAAAAATAAAAGGCCTGTTAATAGTCTTTGCCAACGTTTATAATAAGAAATAAGTTATGTTTGACAAATATTCTGATGGTGTTTAGCCTGATTAGGAGTATGTTAAAGGGGTATTGTTGCTTGTAGAACTCGCAAATAGAAGATAATAATTCATTATTTTTTGTTAATGTCTGATAACCATATCATTATGGGTTATTCACATTGGCTAAAAACTCTGCGTCTCAGATGAAGCAGAATCTATCGGCGTTTACAGCGAGTACAGGTTGGAGTTTGCACCAGCTAAGATCTAATTCGCATAGCAGTTGCTACAGGAAAACTAATAGTGACGGCAAATTTCTGAAGAAAGAAGAAATATCAACCGGTTTTGGGCTAGTATGTCTTTTATCAAATTGGTAATTTCCTGCATCTGAAGTCTAGTGAGGTCTAGGTCCTACAGAGCAATAGCAGGATTCTGACATCTAAGGTGCTTGCTTCGCTAATCGCTTTATTTTAAAATGTAGGTATACAAAAGGTTTTCGATTAATATTTGTCTAATGATACTTCCGCGAGCTAGTGAACCCTCAAAATAGGCATATCAATCACAAACATATTTTCCGATTTTTTCAAGCCAGTGTCTCCAAGTGTAAAAGTAGGTACTCAAGTACTGCGCGCGTCACTTGGATCGTATCCAAGTCCAGTTGGATAGGTTATAACAATAGGCTGGCTGCCAACTTACTCAGTCCAAATTCTCATCCAAGTGTACTTAGACCGTATCAAACAAACTTTATGCCTACTTGATAGTATCATAAAGTTGGAAATTGATTACGATAAAGACTTATCTGTTCCCAAATTTCACTGCTGAAGCTGATATTCTCATGTATTGTTTATTTTTCGGTTTGTTTATTAACGGAATAGGTACTACTACTTGCTCTAGCTTAATGTCAATAGTCGCAATAGCTCCATAGATTTTCATGAATTTCATGTTAGAGGGTTTTTAGTCGTTTGCACGATTAAATTCCTTGTTCCGTCCCTGTTGTATCCAGATATAAATTGAAGGAGAATGACTAAAGTTTTGCATACATCGAACGAAAAGGGGGTGGAAAACATTGAAAACAACATCATTATACAATGGGATATAACAAGTTATTTCTCCTGTATTTGATTTATGGATCCCAGTAGCGCTGCCTATGCTAATAGCAACATTTATATCCGTCCGAAATTCGAGTAAGTTATGGCTTTTTGAAGTTAATTTGTTAGTTTGATTTACGGTCGGTCTTAAAAATGGAAAGAAGTCCCGAATAAAAATAAACTCAGAGCGCGCCTCCCAGTTCCAGCTTTTTTCTGCGATGTTTTTTTTTTCCAGAAAGGCGAATTAAATTTATGGAAAATGAAGACAATGGAAACCGATTGATTTATCCTTTTTTGTTGAAATTTATTTATATGTTTTAATAGGTATAGAAAACCTAATCTCCAAAATCCATCAGTACTGAAATAATCATAAAAAATCCCCAATCAGGTGAATAGAAACCAACCCGTCTAAAATTCCCGAAACCACTTTTCGCACGTGCACCCTCAAAAGAGAGGAAAAATATCTTATCTGGGTAAAAAGGGAGTAACAAGAAGCAGCCGGGGCGTACGTTGTTGATATTCAGTTCACAAGAAAAAGATGGGAAATATGCTTTATACTTTTTAAAAGATTTCGCATTTACTCATGATTGCACTTGAACGGATGGCCCACTACATCGGGGAGGGTGCTGCATTGTCCGTCCATCTGCTTCGCCTTCTCGATTTTGTGCTTTCGGTTACTTCCGCATCGTGCACTCGAAAAGTCGCGTCAGCCCTTAGAAGCAAGACGATGACAACGATGTTGTAGCTTGTAACTCGCTTCACCAATCCAAACTTATCCCTTCATATAGGCTGCAAAAATCTATCGCGGTAGTTGAACCAAAAATTAAATCATTGGTATAATAATATTTGGTAAAATTTAGTATTAGTTCACAACAGAGACAATATTTTGGAAAATGTAAATTTTTCCAGAAAAACAAATTAGGTACCTATTATGGTACAAATATCTTGGGTTTAGGGACGGGGAGGTAAACCAAAAGAAACTACTTAGCTTTCGGCGACGTTTCGGTACTATATTTTTCATTTTTCAAGCGCTGGGACGGGAGAAATAAGGCACATGAGACGACATAGTAAGTAACATTAAAATGATAGTTATACAATCAATTTTGTAAAAAAAAAATAAAATAAAATTATTCATCGCTCAGAAGTACTTAATCAAACCGGGATCCAGAGCCCCTGCAGTCAAGAGAAAAGCACAATACATGATCAGCCTTTAGATAGTGACAAATTCTGATTAATATGCCAATAATTGATGATTATGTATGCACCAAACTTTAATGCCATATTCTGCATCGAAAATAAGCCCTAGTTTCCTCTATAAACATATGTACGGAAACGCTTGCTTTCCGAGATACAGGGTGTAGAAATTCGAAGAAAAAAAGTATTTTTTTAACATAATTTCCAAACCACTCTAGATATTTCATTGAAATTTTGTATACTGCTTTTAAGCAGAAAGAGACATTTTTTCATGTAAAATATTTGAATCAAAAAAATCCAGTGACGTACGTACCACATTTGAATAGAATATTTTTTAAGAAAAAAATGGTGCGCCACTGCTTTTTCCTAAAATAAAAATAATTTTTGAAATCCCCATTCAATTTGGAACAAATTTGATCCCTTCACTTTTTTCCGAACGATGCACCGTTCTCCAGTAAAAAAATTAAAAAACTATTTTGATGGATGGCGAAGCCAAAATCATGATGAAAATGTTGAACATTAAACACCTCAAATTTCAAATTATTTTTGTGAAGTTTTTACAACAAAATTTTGTTGTATTTACAATAAATGAAGTAGTCGAAGAATGCTAGCGTTGTTAATAAATAAGCAAAATTTTTTCCACAGTCGTTAATAGTTATCATTGATCAGTGATCAGAGTATCTTTTCTGTTTGTCTCAAAAAAATGGCCAGATTTTCCGTGCGTGAAAAGGTCCAAATGCACCTGATATACGGGGAGGCCCGTGGGAATTCACGTCTTGCGCGGAGACTGTACGCTAACCGATTTCCACAACGAATACTCCCATATCACTCGATGTTTTCGCGTCTACACCGGCAACTTATCGAGACGGGTTCTGTAATTACAAGGAGACCCAATGCAGGAAGACGTTGTTTGTTAACTCTACAACAAGAAGGAAATATCTTGGTTTCAATTGAAGAAAACCCTGAAATAAGCCTAAGACGCATCTCACTGCAACTTGGAATTTTCAAAACACGAATATACAGGTTTATAAAACAACAGTTACTGAAGCCTTTTCATTTTCAAAAAGTTCAGGAACTTAAACCAGCAGATTTGCCTCGAAGAACAAATTTCTACTAAAAATGGTATAATAAATCTTCACAATCTTCATTACTGGGCCATGGAAAATCCACACGTTATAAGACAAACTCGTTCGCAAGATAGAATTTCACTTAATTGCTGGGCAGGAATCGTAGAAGATTGCATCATCGGTCCACATTTCTTGCCCCCTTGGTTGAATGCTGGAACTTACCAGGATTTTTTGGAGCATGAATTACCAATCCTTATGGCAGATGTCCCTCTGAGGATCAGACGAGAGTTGATTTTCATGCACGATGGTGCCCCCCACACCGGGGCCGAATTGTTACCGATTGGTTGAATGAAAATTATCCAGGGTGGATCGGTAATAATTCTCCCAACACAGCCTGGCCCCCTCGTTCCCCAGACTTAAATGCTATGGACTTTTTTTTCTGGGGAGCCATGAAAGATCGTGTGTATGCGGTACCAATTAGAACTCGGGACCAACTACAACAACGATCCTTGTTGCTGCTGAGGAAATTAAACAGATACCCAACATTTATGAGAAGATAAGACACGATTTTGTGAAACGTCTGCGAGTATGTGTGGAAGAGAATGGTTCATACTTTGAACACGTTTTACGGAATTAACTAGTAGTAACTTTACTATTTGTTAATAAAAACTTTACAAAAATAATTTGAAACTTGAGGTGTTTATTGTTTAATAGTTTCATCATGATTTTGGCTTCGCCATGCATCAAAATGGTTTTTTACTTCTTTACTGGAAAACAGAGAGAGCATCGTTCAGAAAAAAGTGAAGAGATCAAATTTATTGCAAATTGAATGGGGATTTCAAAAATTATTTTTATTTTAGGAAAAAGCAGTGGCGCACCATTTTTTTCTTAAAAAATATTCTATTCAAATGTGGTACGTACGTCACTGGATTTTTTTGATTCAAATATTTTACATGCAAAAATGTCTCTTTCTGCTTAAAAGCAGTGTACAAAATTTCAATGAAATATCTAGAGTGGTTTGGAAATTATGTTAAAAAAATACTTTTTTTCTTAGAATTTCAACACCCTGTATCTCGGAAAGCAAGCGTTTCCGGACATATGTTTATAGAGGAAACTAGGGCTTATTTTCGATGTAGAATATGGCATTAAAGTTTGGTGCATTAATTTCGGAACACCCTGTATATGACACCCAAAATAAAAATAAAAATTACAAAAGTTAAAAAATCACAGATACAAATGTAAAAAACACAAAAAGAGAAAAAAAATAACATTTATAATAAATTATTTGTTGAATGGTGTTAAATATTAATAACAACCCCCAGATAGTTCCAGAGTTACGTATCCACACGCATATTTATATTAAGTTCATCTTTGTTTTGTAAATTTGAAGGATATTGCTATATACACCACTCAAACCATCTGTATCGCCGTATCGGTCTTTATATTCACTGTGTCATTTAGGTTTATGTGGATCATTTCACTCAACTTGCGTTTATATGTTTGTGTTTCCGAATCAATAACTTCCACCTCACCAAACTTAAAGCTATGGCCAGTCTCTAAACGGTGTTTTGCTAATGTTGTTTTATCTTCATTGTATCTTCTGTTAATGTAGCACTTTCCACATTCACATGGGATTTTGTAGACCAAAGAGCTCTTTTTACCCTGGGATACCTTATCTTTGATATGTGTGAACAGAGAATTTGTAGTTTTGTTTAGGTTGTAAAAGGCTATTGAAACCTAAGATTTCTGAAAGCACTTTCTAATTTTCTGCGAAAGGCTATCTGGCATCTATAAAGGGGAATTTAAAATATTTGGTTTCTTTTTTCATAGGGTTACAGGTTTTGTTTTTAAATCTTGCCATGCTTCTGTTAATAAAGTTCAATGGATAATTATTATTTGATAGGATTTTCTTTATTTTTTCAATGTTTGCCTTGTGAAATTCAAGGTCACTCAAATTAAGAGCTCTATGTAGAAGCCCACTTATTATGCCCACTTTATTGGATGTTGGGTGGTTGGATAGGTAAATGAGAATTCTACCTGAACTAGTGGGTTCAGAATACCAATTTGTCAGCAAGGTACCATTGGGTTTGTGGTGGATTTCCATGTCCAGGAAGCATAGCTTATTATCTGTCTCTTTCTCCATGGTGAACTGGAGTGATTGGTGAAATTTATTTAAAGTATCTAGTGTCAGGTTCAGTTCATTCTTGGGTACTGATAATATTGTATCATCCACATATACATATATAAAGGGAATGGGAATAGTAGTTTTTTCAAAACTTCTGTTATAAGGTGGTTCATTACCAAGTTAGTTAAGATTATCAAGTCAGTGGAAATGAATTTAAAACTGTCCTCAATTATTTTTAAGACTATGTAGTTGCTTTGGTATGTTAGTTAACAGGCTCATAACGTCTAATGAGACCAGAACCAGAACATGCCCATTTGGGATAGTGTTTTGTTTAATTATTTCAGCGAACTGAAAATAGTCCTTAATATTAAAATAAAACGTAGATGTTAGAGAGCTGAGGATTCTGCGTAGATACTTAGCTAGATTATATCCTGGAGAGTTGATGCAGCTCATCATTGGTCTAAGGTGTAGTCCGGGTTTGCGTGTCTTCCTTTATAGTTATTTATTATACAAGACGGTAAAAAGATGCTTTACGAACAGGTAAACCTTTTTTACCGTCTTGTGTAATATTCTATTTTATTCTATCACGAATGTTAAACTATCATTTAATCGACTCAAAACTCAATGTTAAAGTAACACTCTATTTGAAGTAGTGAAATCGAACAATTTTTACCCACTAATTTGTCAATTTTACCCACTCATACGTCAATTTCACCCACTCATACGTCAATTTTGCCCACTTGTTCAAATTTTATATAATAATTATAGTGTTTTTGACAGAAATCTGATATGTTGGATGATCGACAACACCAGAAATGTGTCAGTTTGTTAGGTACTTAGTCAATTTGTCATAATCTATGTAAAATTTTAGCACGTTTTAGTTTATGATTTTAGTAATTGTGATAAATAAAATGTTGCTCAAGAATAAAATAGAATATTACACACGATGGTAAAAAAGCTTTACCTGTTCGTGGAATTAATCCACTCGCTCCTTCGTCGCTCGTGAATCAACATTTTCCAGTCACAGGTAAAACATCTTTTTACCGTCTTGTATAATAAATAACTATTATTCTTGAGCAACTTTTTATTTATAACAATTACTCAAATTATACATATCATATACATATTTATTTACGACTGACATATAATGAAAGTATTATATTTGTGATTTTGGCAGTATAATGCCATATATTATTCCCGCAGGGATTAATGGTCATTATTCCCGCTTGTACACCAATCACAAAATTTCTCAAATTAAATAAGTAGTACTACCATGGAAACAATATACCTGAACAAACTCAAAAGTGTCAGTGTCAAACGCGGAGTGCTTGTGTATTTGTATTGAGATGGATGAACAAAGAGCGTTTTTGGATGGGAAATTTCAAATAAATTAATTTGTCGTAAATAAAGTAGAGTATACTACTCGTAATAATGGCTATTATTCCCTTGGAATGTTACTCCCTCGCCGCTAACGCGTCTCAGTTCGTAAATATTCCTCGGGAATAATAACTATCATTATTGACTCGTGGTATAATCTACTATTATCCACATTATGATAAGTTGACAAAGTAACAAACTGACACATTTCTGGTGTTGTCAATTATACAACATAACAGATTTTTGTCAAAAACACTATTTTCCGTTTTCTGAGAGAAGCTTCGGATGACTACCTATCATTTGTGAAGGTAATACTTTTTAAATTTACCGAAATAACCAAAATAATATGTTTCAATTAATTTGGAAATAAATTACCATCAAGTATTGAGTGGGTAAAATTGACGTATGAGTGGGTAAAATTGACATATGAGTGGGTAAAATTAACATATGACCGGGTAAAAATTGTTCGATTTCACTATTTCCAATAAAGTGTTACTTTGACAATGAGTTTTGGGTCAATAATAGTTATTTATGTATCAAGGGTACTAAGTAGATGATTATGCCCTGAGGGCGACAGTCTTACAAAGCCGAGGGCCTCTGGCCCGAGGGTTCGTAAGTCGCCCGCGGGTATATATATCTATTAGTACCCGTGGTGCATATTTACAAACTTTTATGTCATACCAGTTGGTTGTGAATAATAAATACCTGGGAAAAAAGTGTCACTTCGCAAATTGCCATCAGTGTGCAAATATTATCATTTTTTGACAAAAATAATATGTTTATAAGCGTAAATTTATATTTTGTTAATAAAGAATAAGTTAATTGAAAACTGTTTTTTGCGTCTTTATGCCCGCGCGGGCCATAATGTGTACTTTATGCCCGCACGGGCATAAAGTAATGAATTATGTAGATGATATCTAAGGTATAAAAACACAATAATGTATTGGTATGACATAAAATAATAATTTACCATTCGCGATTGAATAAACAATATAACTTAGGCGGGACTGAGTTGTGACGTTTTAGACTCCTTTCCTCTCTACTTGTTATGAAATTGTTGGTTCTTAATTCTGTTATTATTTTGTTGGCCATTGTTTGGCATTTGTTTATTGGGTCTCGATTAATGTGTTGGTAGATGTTCGTGTCACTCAGCATTTCTAGTGTTTTTTGGTGGTGTTCAAGTTTATCGATTAGGACGGTGGAGTTTCTCTTATCTGATCTGCTAACCATTATGCGTAGGTGTTCATTGAGGAATTGTTATGTTCTTCTTACTCTATTGATAAGAGACTGCTGCGGGATTGGTCTATCATCCAGGTAAAAATTCGTGATTTTGTTCGTAGTCTGACCTCTCAACCTGTCCTTGTGTTCATCTGCCATTGTCTGTGCTCCTATGCAGTATTCAAGATTCTTGATTATGGTTGTTATGGGAGTTTCCTTATTTGTTAAGGAAGACCAAATTTTGGACCCAGGCTAAGGGCTGTTTCCACTTCATGTGAGAGTGTTACGTTTGTGTAGTTGTACAAATAATTCTGTTCAACATTTATACATATTTCATTTTGTGTTTGTCCAAGGGATCTTAGCTTTTCTATGTTAACTTTCTCAATCTTGTTGAACTCTCTGTTATATCTATTGTTTTTTTCGTTCAGACAATACAAAGAAACCTCCTCAGAAATACGGTTTTTCAAGTCAGCTTTGGGGGATTTGATTGATTCCACTGTTCAATTTCCAGACAGCAATGTTAATGTTAATTTCTAAATTAGGGATAGCCTTATTATACTTCAATGCGACCTTGTCTGCCCTTTTTGCAATGTTTGGTTATCAGAGTATGCGGGGTACAAGCATTTAATGCTTCAACTCAAATGTTTTAATATTTAACACCATTCAACAAATAATTTATTATAAATGTTGTTTTTGTTTGCTTTTTTAAATTTTTTCTATTTTCTATATTTTTTATATTTTTTAAATTTATTACATTTTTGTGTTTTTCACATTTGTATCTGTGATTCTTTAATTTTTGTAATTTTTTATTGTTATTCTGAGTGTCAAGTTGTATTTTATATTTAAATGAGCAAATGTGTCAAATGTACCTTGCATTCAATTTATCTTGATAACATTTTAATTCGCTGTAACTTTTTTGTTTTTGAAGGTATCAAGGTAAACAAAAAAACAAAATGTAGGGTTGGTAGCCAAGTTTTTTTTCAAGTTACGTTTAAAACAAAACACTATCAATTTTATGACATATGAGCCTACATTATATTTTTTCAAATGGAACACCCTGTATATTATATATGCGTTTGATAGAATATCTTATTTCGATTACAATGATATAACACACTTTATATTTTAGTCCACTCGTTTTTGACAAATCGGCAAAAATATGATATTTTTATATGTTACTGTACTATCAATGATTCTCTCCCCAAATATCAGATCGCCGCCTAATAAGTTTCACTTCAAAAGTTTCATATATTTTTGCCGATTTGTCAAAAACGAGTGGACTAAAATATGGAGTGTATTATATCATTGTAATCGGAATAAGATATTCTATCAAACACTAATATAATATACAGGGTGTTCCATTTAAAAAAATATAATGTTGGCTCATATGTCAGAAAATTGATAGTGTTTTGTTTTATAGGTAACTTGAAAAAAAACTTGGCTACTAACCCTACATTTTGTTTTTTTTATTTACCTTGAGACCTTCAAAAACAAAAAAGTTACAGCGAATTAAAATGTTATCAAGATAAATTGAACGCACGGTACGCTTGAATCCTTTGATATGAAGTACCTACACTGCTGAACTTGAGTACCATAGTGGCCAGTCAATGCAAAACCCTACTTAAACAGAAACCAACTTTTGCCTAGAAACAGAACAACTCATTGAAAAAAGAAGTTACAGAAAAAGTCTGATTAAAGTATGTACAAAGGATATCAACAAGAAAGTAGCAAATATCATCAGATGAGTTAAGAGTCAGTAGAGCAGAAAACACAGAGTTATAACAAAAAATAAATATTGAATCTGGGAATTAAACCTATTTTCTTATAAAAAATAGGTGATGATGAGCCGAGTCTTGCCGAGGATCATTGGTACATTCAAATGGAAATCAAACGTATTGATAAACCAAAACGTGTATCTCATAACCTTAATACTGACTGGGAGAAATACCGACAAGATCTACCACTAAACTTGACTAACATAAGAACGGTAATTAAAAAAAAAAAATACATAGAGGAGGTATACCTGCAATTACAGGAAGCTATCCAAACCACATGAAACTGCGCAGAATCGAAGCAAACCACCCGCAAACAAAAGTGGTCGAATGCAATCCTGGAACTTCTCAGGAAAAATGCACGAAAGCTTTTTAATAAAAGCTAAAGGAAACCGGAAATTGGGAAGCATATCAGCAATTCCGAATAGAGAAAATTCTAGCCAGAAATCCGATAGAACCGACGGGAACTATCGAAAAGCCTGACGAGAGTTTCACAATAAATGAGAAGAAAGTTTAAGTTTACTTCTTCAAACCCATTTTCCAGACTCCACCGAAGTTACCCCTGATAACAGAAACCCATTAAGCCTTTCCGTAATGGAGCAAAAAATGAGGACTGGAAACTGGGAAAAGTGTACGATGGTACCTACGATGGTATAAAATGGGCAATAGGCTTATTTGACAGCTTCAAATCACCGGAACCAGATTGAATAATACCAGCACTTTTACAAGAGGCGGTGGACCTTATGCACCACACCTGTCCAGACTGTGCAGGGCCAGCCTGGCAACAGGCTACATTCCTGGGTCCCGGAGAAAAGTAAAAGCCGTCTTCATCCCAAAATCTGGCAGAGATCCATCTCAAGCCGGGTCATATAGCCCGATCAGCTTATCGTCTTTTATGTTAAAGGTGACAGAGAAACTAGTTGAAAAGCACATCATGGAAACCTCATTGAAACAGAGGCCACTTCACCAAAACCAACATGCCTTCCAACCAGATTTGCCTGCGAATTAAATCTACACCAACTGGTGACAAGAGTGAAGAATTCGCTGGAAAGCAAGGAAATAGCTTTAGTGGCATTCCTTGTCATAGAAGGAGCCTTTGACCAGGCCTCCTTCAACTTCATAGTCATAGCTGCTGGGCAACATGCGATTAATAATACCACATGCAGATGGATCAAATCCATGTTAACACACAGGACTATAAACTCGACTATTGCTCTATAAAAGTAACTCCGATAAAAGGATGGCGGAGTACTTTCTCCACTCTTGTGGAATCTATTCGTGGATGAATTTCTGAGGAATCTTAACGATCAAGGTTACTTCACCCTAGACTACGCGGGTGACAGTCGTTGTCATTAGGGGAGGATTTACCAGGACGGCATCAAACCTCATGCAGGACACCTTGGGAATCATTGAAAAATGGTGCACAAGGGAGCAACTTCGCGTCAACTCCTCCAAAACAAAATTCATTCAACGCAAAAAAAAAAAATCTAGAGGACTTAATATCCCCTAGCCTATTCCAAAAAACCTTGGAGCTTGGTAGGAGAGCCAAATTTCTGGGCGTCATCCTAGATATGAAGCTCACATGGAACCAACACATTCAAAAGATAACTACCAAAAGCAAGATGATGTTGATGTCACTAAAAAGAGCGATTGGGAAAACATGCGGGAACTAAAACCAGCAGTTGTATACCAGATATACACTACGAAAAAATCCCTCGAAAAACCATTCGCGATCGAGATTGTTCCAGTAGGAAATACCAGGTTAACACCACAGCATCAGCAGGCTAACTCTCACGCGCATCTTCTCTGCGCATGCCGCCATTAGGGGATACCATCCTGCCATTAAACGGCTGGGGCGCCGGCCGATTCGGTAAATTTTGTTTTATTTGTTTTGTTCTTGCGGAGGTCATAGGCGTGCGGTGTAGACCGGAATTTTAGCTGTGATTTTAGAGTATATTCGTGTAGTCATTTATGGTATTGTCATTCTTGTATATTTATTAGAAATAATAAAATTAGTAATTATAAATATTATTATTTAAAAATAATAATAAATAAGTTTATTTTCAAACGTCATATAACAGTAATTTATTTGAAACCAATACGACTTCGTGACGCGGGAGTAAATTACTAAATTATTGTTAATCAGGCCCTGTTTTGTATCCCAAAATGGACGGTAGTGACGTCCTGACCATGAATTCCTTTATTACACGGGCTGTCACTCGAGTTAGCCTGCTGATTGTTTTTGTATATGCTGTGGTAACACCTAAACAAGAAATTGTCTGGTTTAATGACGGCTACAAAACGGGAACTGGAACCGTCGCTGGAATATATGGACAAACTCCCAGATGCGACATCAGTCAACCTCTGGAAGAATACACCACTTTTCCAAGCAGAAATTTATGCCATCGACTCCTGTCGAAGAGAAAACCTGAGGGGATACACAAGAAAAAGCAACAAGGTATACCCTATCCTTAAACGGGTACCAGGACATGAAGGAATTGAAGGAAATGAAAAAGCAGATGCTCTGGCATGAGAAGGATCAGGGATCAGCAACCAAATACCGGTCTTGAACTGGCAATTGGCACCACAAAATCTGTGGTGAGGACAATAATAAACCAATGGGTGTATAGACAACACCAAACTCACTGACAAACTGTGCCGAAGCTCAGTCACGGTGAGCTAATAGTACAATAACCATCACCTTAACTTACTGAAGAGTATCACACTAATAACTGGACTTATAACCGGACACTGCAGTTTGAGGAAACATCTTTGCAGGACGTCCTCCACGAGGAGCGCATATCCAGACTTTGTGACGAGGAGGATGAAACCACCACCTACATAATCTTCGAATGTGAGGCTTTATGCTCGTGGAGATACAGACAGATAAGATCAGAAGACCCTATCACTCAACTCACCAAAACTCACAATGTGAAGACGCTCCGAAGCCTAATCAACGTCACGGAACTTTTCACCGACTAAACACACGAACAGGACAATACAATAAGCCGACGACTACAGCGTTGGGGCCACCTAACCCGGCCTGTTCACTTTGCACCCCAACCAACCATCTAGGGTTCAAGATTCAGCCTGGGAAGGTTACTAACACAGCAGAGATCACCAGATGAACTGGTCTCATCTAGATCGAAACACTCTGTTACATCCTACAATAAAGGACCATCACGCTTGTCCTCAAAAATAAAGTCTACAACGCATGACTCATTAGTGGCGACTTATGGACTCGTAATAGTAAGACTCACAAAAGCAGAGTGCAAGACTGCTGCAATGCTGATATGAGTTTCAGAGACAGAATGTAAACGTGTGAAGATTTGGAAATTTCCTGGAATCAATTTCGTATAAATTTGATTTTGTTCAATTCGTTCAAGATTCCTAGATATATTTTCAGATCGTCAGACAATTCAATTACTGGAGATCCATGGTTTTAGTGATTCTTCCCAAATCGCATATAGTGTTGTTATTTATGTGCGTAGTTTCGATGATGAAGGTGGACCTAGTGTTCATCAACTGTTATGTTCATAAACAGAGCTTGCGAAAATAAAAAATTCATAACGCAGCTTGAATTGTGTGAAGCTCTTATGTTGGCGCGTTTAATCAAAATGGTCTTCGTGTGAACAGGTGTCTGTGACGTTGTGGAACGTCTAGCAATATTGGAAAAGCATTGGGGGGATACATGGCCGGAAATAATTCTGAATGGATGTAAGCCTCAATAAAGTGGAAACAGAATGAAGATGAATATCGGACATTCCCAGGCGTGATGAAGATGAGACGGCCAACAGCACGCAGGGAGAAACTCCTCAGTGGGCTAATGAAAAAGAAGATCGCGATTTAGGCTACTGGAGCGATCAATTGTATAGCAGAAGGCACAGTATTTTAAGATTTTGTTTTAACGAACGTCGATATTGATAAAATTAATGATAAAATGTTATTACCTAACAATAGATATTCAAGGCACTTGACCGATTTATAAAAGTACCTATCTGATTATGTTGAATCTATTTCTGGATGATGAAATTTTCGGGGATAATACCACGAGAGCTTAAAAATTACCGATAATTTTTCACGATTGCGTGTTTTCTATAATTTGCAGAGAAAACACGCATGAGTGAAAAATTATCTGGTTCATTTTAAAGCTCAAGTGGTATTTAGAGGATTATTTCACGTATGAGAATGCAAAAAATATGGAAATAAATATGTATTAAACGATTTGAACATCTTAACAATCAATACAAATAAATGGTTGCTATCAGGAACCGTTTGTTTGTATCAAAAATTAGCATGGCAACCATGTATACAATAACATGGGAGAATTATCGCTGTAATTCTCTCTAGTTAAACAAATGAAAAAGAGAATTTTCGCTGTAATTCTGAAAATAGTCACTTGTCTTATGGGATTTCTAACACATGAGTGGAATAATCGATTGAATATTTATTTTGGACAATAATAGTATTACCTACTTATTATTTGGGTATATTTATTTATTCATTTAGGTTACTCTTGAAAACACTATTAGGGGTGTTATATATAAGTAAAAGAGTATATGTTAATGTATCTAGTAAGTATGTATAAGGATGATATAATTTGAATAGCATAAGCTTTTCCCCTTTCGCTTAAAAATAAATTTAAATCGCCAATTTCGTGGTATTTGCATTTGCATGCGGCTCCTCGTTAGCTCACCACCAGCCCTAGGGCAAACTATCAATTTTTATTAACGTCTTTTCCAACGGACGGGGTGCTAAAAAACCTTCATTTCTCGACTGGTTGCAGCTTTTGTGTCCACGTGGCGGCCAAAGTGTCACGTGTCGCGATATTGTGCCTCGTGCTTTGATGTGTTGAAACGGCGCCGCTCAGAAATGGCGACGCCACGCGACGTCCTGAGTCGAGACTGGCCATTTTTATATTTGCCAGAATTAGCAATAAAGTGCGGCAAATCGGCCGTGAGGTCACGTGCTGCGGCTTACGGAAATTGCTGAAAAAAGTAAGCTCATGTAATTGAGGGATTTGCATATACGGGCTTTATTTTTTTTTCGAGTAAATTTACGAGTAAAGGGGAGAACATTGGAAACGAGTTTATAGGACTTTACTTGTAGTAAATTTTGTAAAAAATTTCGTTTTTTTTTTCCTCGACTCCCCTAATAGGAGCATCAATTTTGATTGATTGTTAGGTAATTCTCTCTGAGACTATCCATCGTTTTCGTAGGTTTAGCTGTCTCTGATGATCCCTCCAAATATTTATATAAATTTGCTTGTTGAATTTTTGACCATTCCACAAGGTTTGTCAGAAGTTCAGTCTTGGTAGTATCGACAATGAGTTACTAGTCTCCATATAGAAGGCGAAACAACATTTCTTCCCCTCACTCTAGTTCTGTGATCGGGACAATGCTTCAGCAAATCGAAGGTGGTTGGGAGTGTCGGCAGCTTTATTTATGATCTAGTTTGGCCCTTAGAGCATAGAAAAATTACAATTTAAAGGGATTGTGTTTCTCTGGCAAACAGCGCGATCAATTACATTCTCTACACATAGGATTTTCATTAGTTGTATAGGTGGCCATTCGTTCCAAGCCTTGCAGACTTTGCTTGCACGATCGTAAAGCAAGTTAAAGTTCAGTTTATTGAGTACCAAACTGTATAATTCTGATAGAAAAGTTATCGCATTTTTGAACTTTGAATCTTAACAATCTCCGCAAATATTTTTTTCGAGTACCTATGTATTCAATGTAAATGTCAGAGTTTTTTTGATACGCAATTTAAAATAAAATCAAGTATAAGTACTCAATCAAAACCAGATTGCGTAGCGTATTAGTAAACTATATATTTAAAAATAATTATTTTAAGTAGCCCAAATTTTCCACCAGACAGGCAAGTACCTATTAATACAAAGATTGTGCAATTGATGTTGCTATTATTAGGAGGTCATAAATACCTACCTATTATTATTAGGATTATTATTTTCTAGTAGAACTAGAAGATTAGAAGAACAATAAGGAAATTATTGTTTCTAGACAAAAATTTGTTTTAAACTAATTATTAGGTCCATACATTTCTATTACACATTGCAGTATTTCCCAATTTCTCTTCAGCATATGCAATTATATGTCATTGTCATTTGTTCTCATACGAAAATAAATACACGAAAAATGGAGATGATGATAGGCAATTTGTCTCAGAAGGATTTAGGATTCCTTCTGTATCAGCAGTAAGAAACAATGAGCGTCTAGAAATAAAAGCTTTGACAATCAACGGCTTTGACGAAACTACAATTATTATTGCATAGATTGAAGCCATGCTTGAGAATAGGAAAATCATAGCAACTATTGGAAGTGACTCTGCAACGGTCCCAGCAGTCAAAGGATGCCCCCAAGGTGGAGGATTGGACCCACTGCTTGGGCACTGGTGGTAGATGAACTTCTCATCCATTTATTTATTTATTTCTTAGTGACGATACCAGTGAATGTTGACACACGTAAAAAAAAAGTAATAATAATAAAACATTATGCATATAAATAACTAACAAAAACAATGAATAACGCATGAATAATAAATAATATTAAATCAAACATGTCACAATTAAAATATTTATCAAAACTATATAATGCTTTCTTAATTAAATATTCCCTAATCCTAGTTTTAAACTGCCTTGGTAGTAGGCTTGGGAAGTTTGTTGAAAAATTTAATGGCCCTCCTGACATCTCTTTAGTCTAAAATATCCCGACTCCAGGATATAGACAGATGGCAATGTCATTATACCAAGCTGATGGAAAGCAACCCTGCAGTCATCCCTGTAACCTAAACCCTGCATTATTCTAACAGCCTTTCTTTGCAAAGCAAAGACTCTCTTAGATTGGGCTGCATGCCCCTATGCGAGAAAAGAATATGTCATTGTGGAATGAAACAGGCTAAAGTAGGCTGTTCTTAGAGTATTCAGAATTTGAGAGGCTGCGAAGCATATATAAATGTTTTGCTAATCCAGGTGTTACATTATCAATTTGGGCATTCCAAACCAGACCCGGATCAAGCTGGACGCCCAGGAACCTTACCCGCTGAACGTTATTGGCATCACCCTCGTCTCTCAGGGAAAACACCAATCTCTCCGTCTTGTTCTGATTTAAAAGAAGCATATTTGATGCAAACCAGCTATCCTATGAATAAAAAAGACCATTTGCTTTTTCTCCCAAAATCCGAAGCAAATGCTTAATCCAGTATGAATTTTAGTTCAAGCAAAACCTCTTACTTGGAAGTCGGAAGCAAATGCTCCAGGAAAAAGCAAATACTTTTTTTCTCATGAATAAAAAAGAGTATTTGCTTCAAATTCTCCAGAGCAGATGTATGTTTACTATTTTGGTAAATTATTTTCGAATATTCTTATTTTCCGTTTTTTTGTAGATTATAGATTGCATCAGTCATTACAGTTTGTTCCCGCCGCTCTACTGTCCAAGATTTGTAGGTGGTAAATTGCCCAACACTAGGTACGTGTTCTGCAGTTTCTGTAGCTTGTTCTTGTGGTCGATGTCTGATTTGCCTATTGTTTCTAGGTGATATTTCGCCAGGCAATGCCCAGTGAGCAGACCAGCGACTGTTGTTCAGATCTCCTGGCTGAGATGAATATGAACATTCTTCATCTGTTCATTTCTTCGGAGACGTGGCTTTTATTAGTCCACACTCCACAAAAAAACTCTGTGCCTTGAAAAGATGTTAACGCACCTTGCTTTGTAGGACGGTCCGCCTCCCGCCTCCCTCCTCCTCATTCTCATTGTCCTTTATGCCCTGGTACCCACATCAGGGTTACTTTATTCCTCCCAGCCAGTTGCTCAAGAATATTTTCATCCTCCCAAACTAGCTGAGAATTGCACTTGATAACACCTAGACCCTTTAGAGCCACTTGACTCTCGGACAGTATGTAAATTTGCACTCTTAAGCCAGGGACACATCTATCATGCATTCTTCCGATCCGACTCCGATCATACAATCAAGGTCCTTATTCTTGGAACAGGGGAGCAGCGGAACACTCGTTCTCCTGGGAATGCTGCTTCCTGTTGTCCAAGAATAAGGACCCTCATTGTATGATCGGAGTCGGATCGGAAGGATGCATGATAGATGTGTCCCGGGCTTTAAAAGGGCTCTTTTGAGACGTTTGGGCTCAGATTTTTATGGTCAATACCTCAGCTTGAAATTTTGTGGGCGTTTTATCCATTGCTAAGTAGAGTTCAAATTGAAGTTTGGTCCAGTAATTCCCAGGCCGATTACTTCCGTTAGGTTCGAAACATCTGTGTACCACAATGATTGTCCGCTTCCGGTAGCTTTGCATTCTTCCGGGATTGGCGTTCTTTTACAACCACTTCATATGGAATTTCAAAGTCCAGTGATGCTATCATATAATCTGTTAGTTTAATTTGGCACTCGAGCCTCAGATTGACACAACCGGTAGTACCTTTTACTTCATTTCTTTGAAGCATATGCTCCCAAGTAAAAGGTCTTCATTATTCATATGATATGGAGTAAATGCTTTTACTTCTTAAGAAAAGAATGGGACCTAAAATGGACCCCTGTGGGATCCCAACAGTTATGTGGCTCCTGGCCGATTCCACTCCTTCAACCCTCACTGCCTAGGTTCTCTCAGACAAATATGAACTCGATAAAGTTAGGCTATTATAATCAAAAGAGTATGCCTGAAGCTTCCGTAGGAGAATGTCATGGGAGACGCAGTCGAAGGCCTCACTTAGGTCGCAAAAAAGAGATGCAGTGTACTCCTTTTCGTCAAATGACTGCACTACATAGGCAACCAGGTCAACTATGCTCAAAGTGGTATTTCTGTCCTTCCTGAAACCAAGCTGACAATCTGTAAAGAGCCTACCATGTTCAAAAGAGTTTGTAATTTGTTTAGCCATGCACTTTTCAAAAATTTTTGACAATGCAGGCAACATAGAAATGGACCTGTAATTTTCAAGAGATGTTGATTTCCTTTTTTGTGTATAGGTGTAATTAAAGCATGTTTGAGAACTTTATGAAAAATACTCTCACGACAGCAACTGTTTATCAGCTTGGTTAAAGGAATGACAATTACATATGACTTCATTGAAAGTGACCTTCCGAAAAGAAAATGGTTGCTCGGGCAAGGAGAGGCCTCTCAAGGCTACCACAGGATCTACATGGGTCTTTGGTATATCCTCTATTTCTATTAGATGGTGTGCCATATTGGCAAAGTAGGCATTAAATTCATTGGGAGAAATTTCACATGGTTCATTGTTTTGAAGATATATTTCTATGCTTATTGATTAAAGACCACATGCACCTAGTTGGATTGGTAGAGAAATTGATAAGATGTTCATTTGAATTTTTCCTAGCCTCTCGAATGGCATTTCTATACAAAGTCCTATATTCCTTGAATTCCTATAAGGATACCGGATGATCACAGGGGCTGCTCAAACTACACAGTAGTGTTTTAACAGCTCGGAAAAAAACGGTTTTTTCCGAAAAAAAACGGTTCTTTTCCTGTTTTTTTCCGAGAGTGTTGAAAAAAACCAAAATATGGAAAAAATCAAATTTAATTTTTTCTTAAATATTTCGCACAGGAAGGTGAGAACAAAACAAAAACGAAATCATAAGCGTAGCATAAGCTAGTGACAGTAACATTAAATCAGATTCTGAAGAATCATCAAAACATTCAAAACTTTCTACTTCAGAATCAAAAGAATCTTCATTAGGATTTGGATCCTTGTTTGGACTGGACTTGTCAAAGCCAATAATAGTGAAAAGAATATTAGATTGTTTTGTTTCTGTTGTACACAACATTAAGTACCTAGTCATATTGTAACCCAACAATGGTAAATATATTTAAAAAAAAAAAATTAATTTCTCCAAATTTATCGTTTTTTTTTTTTCGGAAAAAAACGGTTTTTTTAAAACACTACTGCCAAGTAAGTTAAAATGCTCACGCGTAGCCGTAGTTATCATTTTAAATTTATGTGAATCATCTCGCTCACCTTTCGCTTATAAATCTGAGGTTCAGAGTCTACCATTTTAACTTCATCAAATTTGAAACGGTGGCCAGTTTCAAAATGATGTTTTGACAATGCAGTCTTGTCTTCATTGTACATTCTAACATTACGACAATCATACGTGTGTTGTTGAACTCTTTTGTCCAGATACTGCATTGTCTCGCCAATATAGCATTTGCCGCATTCACAAGGTATTTTGTAAACTACTGAGCTTTTTTTTCCTTCTGGTACCCTATCTTTAAAGTAATGTAAAAAAAGAGCTAGAGGTTTTTGGATTGTAAAAAGCTAGTTTTACCTCTGCGAAATGGAAAGAGTCTTTTATATTAAAGTGAAATGTTGTTGTTGATGGATTGAGTATTTTGTGGAGATACTTAGCTATGTTGTATCCCGGTGAGTTGACAATTTCCAAGTTTAGTAGAGTTTTTTTGAACTTATGTAGAATTTTGACAGCCCTTTTTTGGTAAGGGAACAGAGTAAAATGGGTACATGCATTTTATGCTTCCATTCAGGGGCTTTGGAAGAATGTCACTTTGTTTGCATTTTAATAAGAAAATTCTTCTATTTTTTAACTTAGCTAATTTTAGTATGTCCCTTAACCATGTTTTTATGAGTACTAGTGCTTGTTCTCCATAACTGCTCCTGATGTTTGATGTTTGTTGATGTTTTTGGTCCTGTCCTCTAACCTACGATAGTAAAACATGTAAATATGTTATTATTTTTTTAAATAAAATTCAATATTGCCTGGCATTTTCTGGGACGTCGAAAATTTTCGAAATAGTGCCATTACTGGCAATAATTATTGTATTTTTTGTCCAGTTCATTGATAATTGAACACATTTGTAAAAAACACTAGTTGAAGAAGTACAAAAAGACAACTATATTGATACGGATTATATTCAAAAAGCACAAGGAAATAAATTACCTTTACCAAAACAAGTTTCGGAAAAAGAAGAATGTGAAAGTCAATGCAGACATTGTGTATCAGAGAGGAATTCAAGACTGAACTAGCGGCAGGGATTCAGAATATGTAGAACACTCTAAACCTGAGTTCTATTATAAAAAAAATTATCCAGATGAACTTGAAAGAGGCTTTTAATAGACATCGGAGACATAAATTCACATTTTCCTCCGGATATAGAAAACTCCGGATGGCAGTGGCAAGCAAGCAAGGAGCAGGCGAGGCAATAATTTACAGCACAACAAGACAAGCTATTACGTCAATGGCACGAACATTACGGACACAAAAAGTCATAGAACGCAGAAGTTCGTACCCCATAATATCTGTTGGATCCGCAAAACGGAAACTATTTAGAGACCACATTGGCAAGCTAATGACGCGCGACTAAACATCCAAGCCCGAAACGAACCGTTTCTGGGTTTTGGTCGATGGAACAGCCAGTTTTTGATTGTAGATTTATTGCGAATTGTAGAGCAGGATACACGCGAGCGTCGATATTTTATTCTAAATACGACTAAAATTTTCGAAAGTGTCTTAAGAATAGATGCAAGATGTATACAATCTCAAAACAAAGGCAAGCATCTCTGCACAAAACCCATCATACAGAAAGCCTCCCGACAAAAGCTGCACTTCTTTCATATAAAAAAAAAATCTTTTCGACCATAAGAATTGCGCCGTCAGGAGGCTGCGGTTCTCTCTAAAAAACTAATCTCAATCAATTACGCATCGACGATGCCTGCGGATTATGCGATACGTTAACAAAAGACGATATGGGATTTTACCGCAGGTAAGGAACGCGTGGATTGTATGTAGATACAAAGAGAGAAGAGGTATATGGCAAATGTGGCAAACGTATTTTGTCACCCGCTGTGTCAACGCTTTATTGGGTAATGACAGAGTTTGATTGTTTGCTTGTGGGTATCTGTGTCTATCAAGGAAACCCATAGAGCGTGTTGAGGTAGAAACACATGCAAACAGATCAATATACAAAATACGTTGGCAAAGTGATAAAAAAAACATTAAGTATAACAAGAATAGATTTTTTGAAAATTATCATAAAAAAATTGAAATATAAGGAAAATAATAAGAAAGCCTAGAAGTATTTAATGCAATAGAAACATCCACTAATCTATTTAAAATATAGAAAGGTTGGGAATAACTTAATTAGAAATCATTCATATTACAAATACTAAATACTACAGGAAGGAGAACGCATTCACATAGAACCAACTAATATGCTAGGAAGTCAAAAGAACACTAAAACATCCTGAAAATAAAGAAGGCTCTGGCTTCAATGGAATCGCAAATAATATGCTGAAATAGAGGAAACTTCAGAAGAAAATATGTACTAGATCTTTCCGGAAAAATCATACTAAAAATACCAAAAAAATTGAAAAACAGCACTAAGTCGATGTTTCGTTTCTTGTAGATTGTGATGGTTGGGGTGTTTAGGTGTCCCCTGTCTAAGTCCTGGAAGCGTGAACCTGTATCCAATTCTGGACTTTCCCTATCATATGGCTTTTCGTAATGCCAAAGAAAGATTATTGTCCAAGAAATGGTGCAGCTTCTTGTCTCGCAAGTTGATCTGCTATTTCATTCCTCTCGACTCATTGGTGCCCTAGTACATGACAGAATTGATATAGATCTTTGCTTTTCACAGATCTTTTTCGAGACACTTTATAGTGCAAAGTTCTATTGCGAATATTCCTGATTGAAATATGGTTGGGCTTTCTCCTAGGGCTATTGATAGTCTACAAAGTGGGCCGTATATGCCCATGCTCCAGTTCCATGCGCTGTTTTCGATCTGTATAGCAGTCAGATGAACCGTTCGGGAAAAGATACGATATTCTCTCCCTTGCGGCCCTACCCACTTTGAAGGAATATTCAAATTCGTATCTGTGTTACATGTGGTCAACTAGTTTTGTGTTCACATTTATGCATTCCCTCATGATGCTCATGTGGTTGGTGGTTGGTGGGGGAGGCCCAACATGACCTCCATTGCGGCGCCGGCGGTTGGACAGGTGTTCATTGCTTCTGTAATTCCAAGACATGCTTACCTATGTATAGTTGCCAATCGGTTTTGCGCTGCCTGTTGTTTTATGATTGGCCACCATACTATTGCAGCGTAAGTGACCATTCTAAATAACCAATAAATCATTTTTGGCTTTAGACCTCAAGTCTTGTTGAATAATCTCCGGCATGTCCATATGTGGCTATTGCTCGGTCGGTTACTCTTTTAAGATGTTGCTTCCAAGATGACTCCTAGATATTTAATTTCACTTGCAAAGTTGGTTTGTATCCCATTCAAGGTTGGGGCTGTTCGATTAAGCCTCATTTTCCTTGTGAAAGGTAGGTACATGATTTTATTGAGGTTGACGCTTGAACCCACTATCTAATAATGACTTTTAGGGTTTTTTGCATAAGGTCACTATAATTATTTTGCCATGCTCACCCCTAATGATGACTGAGCTTGTCAGGATGTCCTAGAACTGTGATCTATTGGGCGCTTAGCGACGGTAGGCCAAGATATTTTAGCTTTTCTAAAGAGCAAGGACCTAGGAGAGGGATGTTCTTGTGAAAAAATGAAGACAAAGCATACACAGAAAACTGCTTTCAAGGTAACTGTTCTCTAAATAAGCAAGATGAATATATGTCCCCAGATCTTTGGCCCATATAGATATATTAATGAACCATTTTATGAATCTGCAGAGCCGACATTCGGCAAGGACCCTGGGACAAGAGAGAACCAAGAAAAAATCGGCAACAATCATAGATGATCTTCAAAATATAAGAAATTTTCACTTAAATGTAAGATCACTCAGAAATAAAGTTAACACGTCAACTGCCGACCATATTTTTGGTCATTCTTGGACACCATTAGGTTTTATTGACACATTGACTGCCGATCATATTTTTTGAGGCATTCTCGGACGCCGTTGTTTTATTCGTTTTGTTTTGGTATCCATGTTTAGCGACACAAAAAATAAAAAACGCTTAACCAACTTAAACACGTGCAGGCGAAATGCATTTAGAAGGACGCCGGAGCGGCTGCGATTCTCTCGCCAACGCCTACTGAATATAGACCCACAAATTGAACATGCACAACACGCCCGATCGGAGTAGTTGGCGTCGCCGATTGGTGCCAGTAAATTCCGATCGGAGTGATCGGCAGTCAACGTGACAACGTGCTGGACAAATGTATTTAGAAGGACCCCGAAGCGGCTGCGACATTCTCTCGCCAACGTCTACTGAATATTAGACTTAAAAATTGAGCATACACAACACTCCGATCGGAGTAGTTGGCGTCGCCGATTGATACCAGTACATTCTTGCCAGTACACTCCCGTCGGAGTGGTGGGCAGTCACAGGTTGAATATAAGGAACTTGAAGCATTCCTTGCTGACAAATGCTTCATTGTGGTACAGTGGTAGCGTTACCAGAACACTGGCTGACAAAGGGGGTAGACTCAGACCACACAAGTTGCTGACTTTTTAACTGCCAGCTGCTTTACCAGAAAACATAGTAGGTACTGGGTTGAGGGTCTATTATATATGTGAATAGGAATTTTAATGTAACGTCATTAGATTTTTTGGATAGTTTTAATGTAGAAAAGTGCCTTGAATGTTGTGGTATTTATGTCGAAAGTTTTAATCTGTATGTTTTAGCAATTTACCGGCCTCCTCAGGGAAGTTTTGACACCTTTTTGGAAAACACTGAAGGAATTTTAAATAAACTAGGTATGAATAAAAAAATCATTTTAGCAGGTGATTGTAATGACCATTTCGAAACTGACCAGAATGAAGCAGTGGTTCTCTGTGATATGCTGAAAAGCTTTAGCTTTGAAAAAACAATAAACGAAGCTACAAGATCACTGGTTTGTCTTGACAATATCTTTGTGAAC
The DNA here is from genome assembly GCA_917834065.1 of Ceutorhynchus assimilis. Classification (NCBI taxonomy): domain Eukaryota; kingdom Metazoa; phylum Arthropoda; class Insecta; order Coleoptera; family Curculionidae; genus Ceutorhynchus; species Ceutorhynchus assimilis. The sequence goes on from OU892287.1 coordinate 27,341,560, forward strand.
TTCTCAGTTCTGTTTCTGCTTCTGTTGTTGATCTGAGCATTTCTGATCATCTGGTTCAACAGATTGAATTTAATGTAGCCACCCCACTCAGAAACTATGAACTGGGAAGAAAGGTATGTAGATCAATAACAATGTAAGGAATGTTTGTGTTCCATGAGTCTATGACTGTAGAGGCATGGGATTTTGTGAGCTCTTGTGAGATGAATGCTGTAGGAAAGTGTACCATGGTTATAAATGTTTTCGAGTGGGCCTACCTGAGGTCATTCCCTGAGAAAACTTACTTGGTAAGATCGGACCAGAATAGGAACATCAGCTGGTTTTTAAAGTTCCCCACAATTAGTTACAAACTACGTTTGTGTAGGCAAACATAAAGAATAAAACAAAATAAACTATTATCACAAACAAGGCCTAAAACTAGTTACAAACAATCATCAATAGTTATTTTTGTTACAAGTACCTAAAATGCAGTTTTTCAGGACGAATCATTGCTGTTTCTGGACGAGGCCTTAGCCGAGTCCGAAATAGCAGATGAGTCCTGAAAAACTTCGTTAGGTACGTGTGACAAACACTATTTTTTGTCATATGCTTTTTGGAATTCTTCAGAACGCTAAAGTTTGCAAAATTTCCTTAATTTTTGAAGTCATAAAGGTGCATCCAGAAAGAAAAAAAAAATCCCAAAAAGAAGCATTTTACGGACTTAAATGAGTCCGTAAAATAGGTGTTTTTGGGAGCGTATGACAAAATAGTATATTGTTGTATTAGGAGTAGAAGCTTTACTTTTTTGTGCTGAAGCAGTAGGTTTGCGAGCCGAACGTAGTGAGGCTTGCAATACTGCTTAAGCACAAAAAAGTGCTTCTACTCCGTATGCAACACACTATTTTTTCTCCAAACGAATGGGGTAAGCTGGGGGGTAACTGAATGGTTGAGCGGCAGTAAAAGTACGAGCGGCACTAAAAGTACTTTTGCTGCCGCTGGGGTTGCCAAGCAGCATATAAATTAAATTTCTACCACCTCGACAGGTGTTAACCTGCTGGATTTGCCTACCAGCATAGAAATTAAATTTCTGACATTTTGACAGGGGTTAACAAAGTGACGTTTTTTTGACGTTTGGAGAAAATAGTTATTTATGATATAAGTGCTAAAAGTGACATTTTATTTTGTGAAAAGGGAAGTTTGGGACACGACGCCGAAGGCGGAGTGTTCCATCCCTTTGAACAAAATAAAATCACTTTTAGCACGAATATCATACACTATTTTTTCTAGAAACGCACTAAAAGTGATTACTTTTAGCACTAGTGCTAAAAGTAATCACTTTTAGCACCAGTGTCATAAAATGGCATTTTAGACACTGACAGCATCCGTTAAAAATGACACTTTTAGTGACGTTTGTAGAAAAAATTAATTATAATCACAAAGATATCACAGGATGTTAAAAAGGCACTTATTATTCAATGTTGGTGACATTTTTATAGGTTTGTAGTATGTTGTTGTAAACTCCACTCATGGCGTTTCCGATTGGTAGATTCAGTGCGCACTGAGTGTATTTGCATCCTTTCAATCGAACTGTAGAAAAAAAAGACAGAAATAGAAAAAATTGCACTAGTTCCGCACTAGATCTACCAATCGGAAACGCCACTAGTCTGTCTGTTCTGTCAATGTTGATATTCACTGTATTGTTTAAAATCACAATTATAGGCTTCCTTTTAATTTCAAATTTGTCTGTATGTTTTCCTTGTTGGTACGTTTTGTGGTTGGTACTGGTTAAATTGGTTTGTTACTTAAGTTTAGTGTTCAGATATTTTAGGGCTTTTTAATTTTATATTGTATTATTTTAAATTCAGTTTGAATGCCATTAATAATGACAAAAGTTCCTCTCTGAAACGAATTAACAATTTCTTTCTTAACTTGAAAATAATTTGTAAACGTTCCCTTTCAAATGGTTTTTGTTCAGGAGTCTCATCAGTCACTAAAAAATTTCGATGGTCAAAATTTTCAATTAGCCCATCACTACTACTAAAATAACCACGCAAAATCAGATGTGAAAATCAGTTAGCTAAACATTCAAATTCAAAATAACGATTTTTTTTTGAAACAGCTAACAAGTCTCATATAGCTGAACAACAGTAAAAAAATAAATAAAAAAACTTCATATTCCAGGTATCTTTATTCGTTGTTAGACAACTAATTATAAAGCTTGTTAGTAGGTATACAAGAATTTTTCTAAACTAGCCAAGTACCTACTTTAGTAATTGCGATGAACGACATAAAACATTTCCTCTTCTCCTGGTTGGCATAATCCTGCTCTCCATAATCGGCAGGATAGACATCAGCATGCCGTCCCATCTTATTCGTAGCCAATTAGGAAACATGCCGGATATAGGAATGAATTGGACACGGATCGCTAGCGCTGAATTGTGGCGAATCTTGGCTGCATTCAGGCTGCTCTCTTCGGTAATCCCACCGCTGCACCCTAATTCACCTGATTGCCTATCCCCCGCTTTATCTTTGTGCATTGCTCGGGATGACGAGCATACCTGGCTTTAGATAGTCGTTCCCGAATAGGCATGAACTTCAATTAACCTGCGACTACTTGACTGCCGTATTATTCACTATATAATGCTTTAAATGGGATTCCTGGGTTTATTAGTGCCCGGATTCTGGAAAGCAGGACTGAATAGATTTTCCAGGAAAATATTTCAATTAATAAGATTGCAAATGCACTTTCTGTTCGTATTTAAAAAGTGAAATATTCAAAGATGGAATTCATTTATAGGGACCGTGGTAGTCACTGATATATCATTATTTTTATTCCCTCATTTATTGCCAATAAAAAAAATTCAATAAAATATGAAAAAGTTGCGTATCAAAGAGAATAAAGCCAGAACTCGTTGAATGGACAAAGCGGTATCTCAAAACCACCCTCAGTTCTCTCTCCAACCAAAGAGGGGACTCTTCTGTAGGAAAAGAGAGGGTCTGTCACGAAAAACTACAGTTCCGGATTATACTTTAATTGATTTGGGCATGCAGTCTGAGGTCACTCGCGCGTGAAGCTTTATCATTATACCCCAATCATTATCTCTTGCTATTCAGTCCTTAATTGTACATCTTTCAATTTGCGATTGAGAATAGGGTTATTCAATTTTTTTTTTTTTTTTTCTATCTTAATTTCACATAACAGCTTAAGCATTCATCAACAATATCTTCAAATATTCTTGAGAGTCGGTTTTGGGGAAAGTCCAAGAGCGTCTACTTTACGGGTCAATTTTGAGCAAATCTATAACTTTCTATAAGCCTATAGCTGCCTATAGACAATTTGCAATTCTGCACTTCCTGTGAATATTTCCGGTCGGGTGTTTGGCAATCGATGCGTTTTACAGTGTCTATAGGCTTATTGGAATTTATAAATTCGCTTACAGATGTGCACAGAATTGACACTTACATTTATTTTGCGTATAACAATATTATTGTGCTGTTCTAGGTAAATTACTTAATTTCTATTCTGTACGGATTCTAAGGATATCTAAGTTTCAAACTAATTTTATTTTGAATCGAGGCACTGCTAAACCTGGCAAATAGGTTTTTCTATGCAACGTTCGTTATCATCAGCTCTATTTGTATGTTGTCTACTAGTGTTTTGGAAACTGTTGCTGTGCTAACACTTTTTAAGCCATGATATTAGCGTGTTTTCATGCCGTCCAATATTAGTGGTTGCGGTGAGAAATGTTTGTTGGAGACCACGTGGATATTTCGTTGCACAACCTAGGTAGGTACTTTGATTGACTTGACTGTGCCTTTAAAATCTTCCCTCAATCAATATCTGTTTCATACCTTAATAATTTTTTTATTCAGTTTCACTTTTGATTCAAGTATGTAGTTTGAGATTCCACTATACTGATTTCTTTATTTAAACCATGATAGGAACGTAATGTATACAGGGTGATTTTGATTTATCTAAGTACCTGTAACATTTTCAATTTCTTGGCTAATATGCTACTTTGTTTTGCCATACTGGATATGATTCCATATAGAACTACAATGAAATAAATGAATAAACGACTATCTTTTCTGTGCCCAGATTTTGTAACCTTGAGTACTGCCTTCTACTGAAAGTTTTTTTGGTGCAGGTTTGCAAGTTTTGTTAATTGATCTAGGAAGGTTTGATTGAGTACGGCAAGGCCCGCTGTTGTTGATTAGAATCTTATATAAAGGAGAGAGTACCATCATCATCTCTGTTTGCAAATCCAATCAAATAATCTGAGGTTATGATAATAATTGTTGTTTACTCTTTGATTTTTCATTTCGATCATGTCATTGAACAGCTGTTTTGTCTAGGCGTTTTCTTTGACTGTTCTACTTTTTGATATATGTTCTATAGGCATTTTTCAATATTCACCAGTCATTTTTTTCACAACCCACTTTCAGTTCGTACTTTTGGGTGAAACTGAACAAGTCTTTTTCTATAATTTTCTTCAATGTCAAAATTAGCAAATTTTTGACAAATGAAAGCCTTCTTCCAAAATCTAAATGAAGAATCAGCCCTTTCGATCTTGAGACTTGAGACTGAAAGGTCGGCCTCGGCCGTCTCGTCCCTAATTATTTTTGGGGCGAGACTTTTTGGAATTTTGTGCCAGGGAGCTCAAGTTTTAGACTAATTTCTTGTTGATAATTGTCTAGAGTCGTCCCTTGGTCATTTTGGATTCTGTTTCGGTAAGTTTTGAGATTTTCATCAGGATTATTAACCTACAGCACGTGTTTCGTTTCTTCAATAGGACTGTTCCGAGCAGCATTTGGAAGTTTAAGACTTCACCTTTGGCTTAGAGCATCCCTTACTTAGAGGTAAGATTATTTCTAATGTTTGAGGCTTGATCTGTTTTTTATACGAACATCGTTATAGGGTCCTAGGCTATGGCTAGACAATCCTAGGCTGTAGTTAGAGGATTCTAGGATATACCTAGACAGCTCCTAGGCTGTATTTAGAGATATTCTAGACTGGATCTAGATTGCTCTCAGTTGGGGCTTTGGTAGCCTTTCTTCAGCAACTCTCTTGGTGCCACTCTGACAGAACCACATTGAGTTCTACGTTAAACAGATACAACGTGGATAGGACTCATGACTCACTTACCATACCATTGTCTATCTACAGTGAGACCAAACATGTGGATAACCTCACTTTTGTAACTTCTGGATTTACACATATATTTGAAGATAACAAACACTTGTATCACATGTAAGTTACACCTTTTACTATTTAGGCAAATCCTATGTAAATCACTTGATACTGAATTAGGTTCGGTAAGTGCCCCTTAAATAAAATTCTAGAATTTTACCCTGAGGTTGCCCTAACAATAACTTTCACCTTTCTGTGTTTAATTTGCCTGTTGGTAAAGTGTAACCCATACTGTATTTTTTTTATCACTCACAAGTGTAAATACCAAAAAGTTTTTAGTCATGTTTACATTAAATCCATATTTATATATGCGTTATTTACATTCATTTTTTTTATAATCAAATATTTATAAATTGGTACAAGCCATAATGTATACACATTTTTAACAACGTCCTGGCTATCCCTATATATTATTGTTATTATTTTTTAATAAAGGAAGCCAGATACATTATTGTACCTAATTAGTTGTTTTATTGATAAGCTCTCCAATTGCACAGGTCTTGTTTATAACATCATTAAGTTATCTTCCTAGTTAAGTCACAATTAACTTGGTGGCTCCCAAAGGTAAGATGTATACAAGGAACCCATAGACCCATGGCCTCCGAACTGATGCTGACTAGCCGTATGCAGTATAATTAGGCATTTGCCAAAATAAGTACGTTATATACCTACCCCGTACATTAGCTTGCAGGTGAATTGAATTCTATCTCTATTAATCCATCTGCAAACTGGAAAACTTCTAATGCACACGGGCTACGTGAATCAGGGTCTATATATATGTTCTTCTAGCCAGATAACGTTAATCAACATTGTACCTATATACGATTTCAACTTGGTTTTCAATGAACCCTCTATCTAGATATAGGGTCTCTATACAGGGTGATTCACGTAAGCTCTGCATTAGAAGAAGTTATTAAGCTTGCAGGGGGATTAGAAACTTCAAATTTGGATTGCAGCCATAATCAATCGTTCCGGCGTCACCTAGAATATTTTCAATTGAGGTGTAAGTCTCAAAAAATGCAAGGTAATATGGCGCGTTCGCCAGCATGTACAGAATCTAGCTTGGAATCTAGAAAATACTGCTTTATTCGGGCAAACACATAATCGCGTTTATTCTGGATACTACACGAATGGACTGCGGATATATAAGTGCTGCGGGCGAATCGGCACAAGTTCAAGGAGAAGCTATGGTTGAGCTTACTTTTGGATCTACCACCAGAAGGATGATTTTATTTTGAGAATGAATTTGATCGGCACTAAGAGAAATTTTCGCTATCACAACCAGAAATATGTATAATGCAACAATATAATACAGTTGATATAGGCACAACCACACATATAGTTGAATGTATCATAAATATATTGTTAATAGGCTCGTACAGCATATTTTTTTTATTACATATTCTAAAAGAGCGTATTGAGGTTAGCAGTTGTGCAAAATTTCATAATTTTCCGAGCCCTTGTTCATATTTAAATAAATTATCAAAAAGCTCCAAATTTGGAAGTTTTGAAACACGCGGTGACGTCACTGCATCTCTCACGTTGGTCGTGTGACGGCCTTTAGCCCATCTTGACTCGAGAGATGACGTCATACCATCTCTAAGCGATAAATTTCTGAGGCATAATGTTTTATTATTCAAAGCCGCATAACTTAATATTTATCCAATTGCGGTGATTTTTTTTGTGTGTGCTATATGTGAGTAATACTCCATAAAAATATCAAAAAACGTGGTTAATGAAACCTCACTGAACGAGCCTATAGAGCTGCATGCTTCTCATAAATATAAATATTTTAAAAGCAACAAAAATATTGTTGCTATTGCAATCTAGTATTGATATAATTACCTTTTTACTAATTTCGATTAACCATATTATCTGCAATCACATCATTTGTTGGAACAATAATAATGTATACTTAGTTTAACAATGCCAATTATTGCTCTTCTAACAATGTGTTTTGTTAGAATTACCAATGCTTTTTTAATAGGTACCTACAGGAGATCAACAAAAACAATTTCAAAATATTTAAAAAAATTATTCTGCAAATAAATACAAAACCGACATAGTTAGAATACACACGTCTTATCGTTTGTATCACTTCATATGGGAGGGCCCTAGAGAAAAGGTAATTTCCCTTCTTCGTCGGTGACGACGTCAATGGCTTCTTCTTGGCCGGTTCTCACTATACAACACTGTTCCTAAAAATATGAATATTATGTAAACTTAAAAAACAACAAAAATATTTGGAATATTCACTTACTTGGTTTAGAATCAAATTTAGAGCGAGCTTCAATAGTTCACGAGGTTCACGTTTACGTTAACAAACAAATAAAATATAGAAGGGCTTTAGAAGGGGAATCAAATTGTTAAAAAGTAAGAGAACACACTGTCCATACTTAGTTACCTCAGCAATGACATATTTGTGATCCAAACATAATAATGTCAACAATAACTTAATTGTTATTCCAACTATTTAATATATATTTTTTTTAATCTGCATTACCATATATTTTGGTATTGCGACAATAATATGTGTAACTAAATAGGATTGCTGACCTAACAATGGTTATTTTTTTGAGTGGGCCAACATGGTAAGAACAAATGGAGACATTATGATAAGAATTGTCAATGTTTCTTCTGAAACAGTAAAAATAAAGGAAGGAGATATTATTGGAACTCTCGAACCAGTTAAGCAAATATTGAACTGTGACCTACCAGATAAGCGACATTTTGTAAAACCGAAATTGGATACAGACACCTTGATGCAGATACTTTATAGGTTATCGTGTTTTTTGTGTGTTCTAAACTTTTCAATCCCAATCACTTTTTTGTTTACAAAGCGTAAAGTACACGTACTAGCGTACTAGTATGCATAAAAAGGAAACTGCCGAAGTAACCATCATTGCCGCGGTCGCTAAGCAAATTATATTTGATTCACAAACACAAGACTTTTGTGCTTCAGCTTCAGCCAAAAGAAGTTTTGATGAGACAGAAATTGAAATCCCAGCTGTTGGATGTACCATCCAGAGGATGGAAGGCTTTTACGAGAAATGGTTGATACTCTACGAAAACAATGATTTTTTTACGCATTTCCGCATGTCTAAAGAAACATTCGATTTTTTTCTTGAGGAAGTACAGTACAACTATATTTGCGGGAAAACTCACTGGAACAATTGGCGGATTACCATTACATTTCCATCGAAAAAGGTCTCCTACTAACTTTGTGGTGGTTAGGGAAAGGCGAAACCTTAGCATCGCATCATTAATGTAAATATATCCACCGCACATGGTATCACCACAGAATCCCAACAATTCCATGAATTAGGTGGTTATCCAAGTATGTCCTATAATATACCTAAATGGATTACAAAAAAAAACTACATTTAATTTTTCTAGATGTGAAGGGTGCTATAGATGAAACACATTTTGGGTGTGTTGTTCCAAAAGAACAACATGATAGTTATGCCAACCGCAAGATGCAACATTCCATCATTATGCAGGATATTTGTGTCTCCCACAAATTCTTGAGAGATATTTTTGTGGGGTTTCCCGGTTCTTGTAACGATGGAAGGGTAAGTAACTAATAATAAATATGCAGTAGTTATACGTCCCATTTTTACACTTTTGTTAACAATTTGACATGCTAATTTTTTAATCAGACAAACATCCCCCAAATAATTTGCTTGCTTAATGAAAAAGTAAAACACTTAGGTAGAACATAGCTTTTCTCCTACTAAGCCTTATATAGAATTTGTCAATGATAAAATACATATAGGCTTTACCAAAAAAATAGGTAACTGTAATGTAACATTATTCTAATAATACCAATTACATATATGTGATTAAAGTGCCCTATTCTTTGAGGGTATATTTGATGCCAAATGACATATCTTTATACATAAGTAAGATTCTATATAGATAGGGCTATTCCAAACATATTAATAATGAAACTTTGCTTGGCCTCACTATTTCATGTACCCTAATATTTGTAGGTTCTCCGAGAATCTCCAATCTCCAATTTATACTGAAGGCTTGCAAGAACCTAGGAACTACTTCTACAATAAGTATGACTTGGTAGGGGATAAAGCATATACTTGCTTCGAATAGCTAATGACACCCTATAAGTAAGGTTCAAATGAAATTATCTTTTATCTTAAACTTGAAAAATTTTGTTTTTCACTTAACTTTATTTTTACGGATACAGGAAGACTTACAAGGCAACAAAAAAACCACAATTATTTTTTAAGTAAGGCTAGAGTGATAATTGAAAATGTTTTTGGATTATTGAAAGGAAGATGGCGAATCCTGCAATTCATAAACGTATATAGCATAGAAAAGGTGATAAAAATTGTAGTTGCTTGTGCTGTGTTACATAACATTTGTTTAATGAAGAAAGATTTTTTTGAAGCTGAAATCATCTCGGATGAGAGTACAATAGATGACATTAGTTGTGAACAGGAATGCAGGAGGGGTATTTTAAAAAGGAACACAATCTGTAACAGCCTTTGAAAAAAAAAATATTTAATTTATAATGTGTCCAAAATATAATTAATATTACTAATAAATACTATTAATAAATAAACAACGTTTTTTTTAATAAACTTAAATTTATAACAGGAACCACAACCAATTGTAGGAACTATATTTTTTGATACTTAATCTCTATTTTTTTGAGCAACAAGTAAGCTAGGTAACTTATATATGGCAAAAACAACCTATAAATTGAGTAATTTTTTTTATTTACGACTAATGTATAATGTGCGTATTATATTTGTGATTTTGGCAGTATATTGACATATGTTATTCCTCCAGGGATTAATGACGAGTAGCGGGATTAATGGTCATTATTCCACAAAAGTGTCAGTGTCAAACGTGTAGTGCTTGTGGATTTGTATTGAAAATTATGAGACGGATGAAATTTGTTCACTGAAAATCTCAAATAAATTAATTTGTCGTAAATAAAGTAGAGTATACTACTCGCAATAATGGCTATTATTCCCTCGGAATGTTACTCCCTCGCCGCTAACGCGGCTCAGTTCGTAATAATCCTCGGGAATAATAGCTATCATTATTGACTCGTGGTATAATCTACTATAATACACTTAAATTCATAATAGGAACTATAATTCATGTCTTTTTTAAATAGGTAACATAAATATATACTACACTACTAACTTATTTGATGATCACATAAATGAAAATTGGAAGAAAAGTCATTTATTACCGTTTCCCCAGTGATGTGGCTCAAATTAGAACCACACTAAACAAAAGTTAATTTTTTGGTGATCCATACTTTTTAATCATCAGAAGAAGATGATCGCCTTTTTATTTTTTTATTTTTCTGTGCAACCAACTGACCAAAAAGTTTCAAAAATTCACTTTGATTTTTCTCCTGCTGGGCAAAATGTTGTGAAAAAAATTGGGATTGCTGTATATTTTGTTGCAGAATTTCTGCACTTCTCTTTTCTGTCGTCTCAACCAAATTTTCAATAGTTTTCAGAATTCTTTTCCCTGCAGTCTCTGGACGAATTGATTTATTATTTTTTTTAGGCAAAACTGTGTTTTCTTTCGTTACAGATGCTTGGGAGATAGGAGATTGATCTGTTTCAGGATTCAATTTGGTGCTAGGTCCAGCTACTGGTTCTATTTTATTTATGCCTGTGTTTGTCCTAAGTTGAAGGTGCAAGTGTGCTGGATTAGGATTGATACTGCTGGAACTGGAAGGTTTATCCGAGGCCCTATCAATAGTTCCAATAAGATTTTGGGGATTTACTTTGTGTTTTTTTCCTAGAATTTCATTCATTTCATTTAAAAATTTGGGTGGTTCCATATAGCTTGCTCTCGTCTGATTTGATTGGTGATAAAATTCATATAGGTTTTCTGTAAATTAGAGAATTTTTGTCGACATTTTTTCCCCGCTTCTTTTCCAGTTCCTTCAAAAAAATTTCTTTTGTTCAGTATTTCCCCTATTTGATACCATAATTGTAATTTGTTGTTTTTTTTATTGTTGAATTTATTTTTCCATTCTTCTTCTCCCGTAATTTGAAGCATGACTCTGGTAGCTTCAATATCAGCCTTTGATGATTTTTTTTTGTAAGCCACACAGATTCTTTTATAAGTGACTCCAAATCTGAAAAAAAAATGGTATTATGATACAATGACAGATAAGTACCTATTATCAAAATCCTTGCATATACTACACTGAAAAAATTAGCAAAAAATTTGCCTAATAAATATTTATTTGATTTTTTTTTATTTCACCCAAATAATCATTAGTTAAACCAACGACAATGTATTTGGTTTAAATAAATCTATGTGTATTTGGTTTTTTCAAATTATTTGTTTGATTTCTTAAAATGATACGAGTTGCATTATTAAATAAATAGGTATTTAGAACGAACGCCACAAATCTAATATATTCAGATTTTTTAAACGAAATAACAAATACTTTAAATTAAATACTCTGGAATTTTTACAAAATAAACATGACCAAAATTCAAATAACTAGGATCTCTGTAGACATTTGGCAATTTACGCGCATGCTCGAGTTCCGAATACTGTGCTGTGTGCATCACTGCCACTGCTCGGTCTTTCCTGTTGGTGGTTTGGCACACGTCGCATGGTGTTACTTTGAATTTTTATTTTTCCGAGTAGTTTCGGCAAGATAGAAGATCTTTTGGCAGAAGTGGGTGTGCAATATCTGTGGCCTTTAATACACAGTAAGTTTAAATTATAATACCCACATAATAGGTATAATTCACAATATTTCCAAATCATGCAAAAAATTTCAGCAAGATGGTGTCTCCAGGAACAAAAAAATACGTTGCCTTGGCCGATATTATTTTTATTGGGGACTTATTTCTACACTGAGAAATTTTTTTCATTGTCATAGCTAATTTTTCTGCTGCCGTAGCCAAAAATTTTGGCTACATAGGGGACAGCCAAGATCTTTACTACCGCCGAAAAGATAACTTTACTGGCACCGTTTATTTGCGGTAGCAAAGTGACTTTTTAAAGAATTTACTCACAGTTTCTACAAGGTCACTTTGCTGGCATAGAAAAGCTACTTTGCTGTCGTAGGAAAGTAACTATGCTGTCCTAGAAAAGAGGTTAAATACCCTCAAAAACATCCTTTTTTGCAATTGAAAAGTAGATTGCTAAGACAGAAAAGATATTCGTTGTTGTTATTAGAAATGCTTCCTGAAATAGGAAAGCGTTTGTCTCAGAACAAAAATTTTTTTGCCAGAATCAGCCAAGTGTTTTATTAGCCTTGGGACGTTATTTGTCTCACCAATAGCAAAAATATTTTGCTGGAAATCTTTGGAAATATGTAGTAGCGCGTCCACCATAACAAAACCAGGAGATAAACAAACTCTATTTATTTTTAACCATATATGAAATGTTGTCATTACTGACTTTTCAAAAATTTGAAAATGTCACATTACTGTCTTTTCATTTTCCTGCTCCATTACCTGTCCCAGGACGGGAAGTGAGGACGGGAAATTTTTGCCGTCCTCATTTCCCGTCCACGGACGGAAAATGGAGCAGGGAAATATTTCCCGTTCTCATTTTCCTCTTCATTTGCCGACCTCATTTGGTTGCTCCGAATTTTTTTTTTTTTTCAAGAAATTATGGTTAAAAATAAAATAGTATACAACCTTCGACGGGAAACTTCATTGCTGTCTCGAGGTTTGGTTTATCTCGACGCTACGCGTCTCGATAAACTATAAAACCTCTCGACCAGTAATGAAGCATTTCCCGTCTCGGATTGTAATGTACTATTAAACCCCTAAACTTTCATTACCTGATCTGAAATAATGTCAATTAATGAAAAGTTTGGCGCTAGAGTTGTTTCTGCTAGTTTTGATGGATGCGCTGGCACCATTTCCAAAAAGATTCCTTTTCAGCGACCGTCACTCGACTTGACAGCATCCACGATCCACACCGTACGGCGTTAGCTACTAAACTAAAATGGAAGAAAATGAACACGAAACATATTTTATCGGTTATTTTTGGACCCGAAGAAATCACGGAAATGTTCGAACGGTATTTTTAGTTAAGTTATTTGGCTAGGGTAGCAAAAAAACATTACTGTAACAATAACAAAAATTACAGGAATTTTTTTTTGCTGCAACAGTAAAGTATCTATCTATCTTAGAAAAGTTCTATTTCGGAGAACCAGAAATATTTTCATAAAATTTTGATTTTGCTATAACAGCAAAGTTTGGTTTTGGAATAAGAAATATCTTTGCAGTTTCAATAAAGTAGTTTCAGCAAAGTGGTCTTTTCTGTAGAAGCAAAATAACATTGCTACCTCTAAAACATTTTCCACTGTAACAGCTAAAAAAAAAACAGCAAAGAATTTTCTCCTGGGACTTTTCTCAGTGTACCTGGACCAGACAAACATCCTCTCACACCAAGGCAACAAGCAATAGGCAATTCGCAATAATATTGGACGCAAGTATTTTACATTTATTTAAATTAGAAATCTCACATTAGAGCAAACAGAAATATTTTCCGTTCGACAGATATCGAGTTGCTCTAATGTAAGAACTCGGATTTAATTCAATGTACGATACTTGCCACCACAAAAACTGTGCATCAGACGAACCACCTGCAAACATTTTTAGAAGTGCCATCGAAGTGAATCAGATTCCAGATGATGGGACAGGAAAAGAGAATAACGATGAACGTCGGAATGAGAACGACCCTCCTACTGTGCAGCTTGACAATAATTTATTGATTTAACTAGAATAAAAACATAATTAGATTGAACAAATCAGGCTTTAAATGGAACAATTTGTTTATTTGGTTCAAAATAAAAGAGGTTGAAACAAATACTTGTTTTATTTATATTAAAAAGCAAGTAGCTCACAATAAATAAATATTTATTTAATTTAAATATTTTCTATGAGCTAACTAATGCATGATTTATTTACTAGAACTCAATATTTATTTATTTTGTAAAAATGGTTGATATTGAGCTAAACAAAGAATAATTTAATTCAAGAAAACGGAATGGAAACGGTCAAACAAATCCAGATTTTTTTTCAAACAAATATTTGTTTGTCCATTATCAACCAAATATTTATTTAAGGGAACTCCACTTTTCTTTAGACCAAATTATTTTTTTTTCAGTGTAACCAACTGTTGTTGCAAATTGTTGCTCTCTAGTATCACTTAAAGTAGGGTCTTGAACGTCGCTTTCAAAAAAAAATCACAATATTCAAGTACTAAGTAAGTATGGTTTTTTCAATGAAAAAACTTACAATAATTATTATCATTAGTGGAGGTTGCAATGGTCGTGGCTAAATGAGCAAAACTCTGCTGTTCCAAGTCATATTTTTTGACTGTGAATTTGCCAGCATCTGCATCTTCTGGCAGAATTCCGTGTGACAGTAATGAGCTATTTTTTATTGCTCGGTATACATAATCCAGCATCATATATCATCTGAAATATTTGAAAAAGTAGGTATAGTTGTGGAAGCGTTGTTTGTGGAAGCAACTGTTGCGTACAGGCATGTTTTCAGAGTATTCGTGTCAATTACATAATGAAATAGTAATCTAACATCCTGACATAAAGAGTAATTCCAAGGACCTAATAATATTGATAAGGCTGCTCCAAAGTCTCCAGTTTTAAAGAAGCTAGCAGGTATTTTTTACACAAAACTGGGTGAAGTTTGCCATCTATTTGTACTAAAACTGAAGAGGAATCCCTATTTATCTTTGCTCTACTCTCAAACAGGTTTGTAGTTAACTTTTTTGATTACTTGATAGAAATCTTGGTATACAGCTAATATTACTATTAGTGAAGCTACCTCGGAAGCTACTAAATAAGCCATAACAAAACTTACCTTGCAAAAGTTGTCCTAAAATGTCTGGACTATATCCTCGAAAAATACATGTTTCCCATTAATTTTCACTTTAATCGCTTCCATGGTTAATATAATTAAAATATATGCGTTTTTCTGACTAAATCAATACAAATTATCACTTTTAATTGAAACTTTCGTTAATTTATAAATAAACAAACGAAACTTACAAATTATAAGTAACATAACCTAAAATCAAATATTAAATGATACCAAATCCTCATACCAAATCGCCAAGATGGTTAGTAGATTGACAGATCAAATATATACCAGGTTAGAGACTGACGTACGAAAAAACTTCTGAAATCGATTGGTATGGTGTGGTATGTCATACCACGCTGATACCAAAACTCGCCTAAAACGCCTAATGGCTTGGGGGTGGAAGAGTTTGCGGCTCTAGAATTGGCACAATCGACGACAATAAGAATAGAATAGAAGATAATCGAGTGATCGCCTTTAATGATGATGATCTTGGTTAATTTTATTGGATAGCGAAATTCTTTACGCCATCAAGTTATCAAGATTCAATAAAGCGTTAGAAGCAGATAACTTTCCACTTTGCTCCTAAGAGAAATCAATATTGTCTTTATGTTCCTGGTTATCCTTCTCATTCATTTTTTTTTCTCGAACGATCACAATAATTATTTCCGATCGATTTAAAAACTGGGGGCTACAGCTATCTCGATCAATGACAGGACACACTGTCGAGCCGGAAGTGCGAAAAATACAGCACGCGGCAATGATGAGACCGGAAAATGATCTCGACGGGCCCCAGATCATCGAAGTCTGGAATAATATTTTATCGCGTGGCCCATTGTTAAAATGATAGTAATCAAATATGGGTCTTTGAATATGTCATAATATATTGGACTAGAGGGTCAACAATTTATAAAAGGAGCGGTTGATGATACGTTCGTTATAATATTTTTTTTGCATAACCTAACTGGTAGTAGAATTATTTGAATCAATGTGGGCGAAGAGTAATTAGGTGAAAATTCATCTGAAGACAAGATTCAATTATTGTATTTTATCCCTCCTCCGTTGAAGTACCAAATGTTTACACTTCTATAAAGTATAACAATGTTCATCTTTAATACAGAAAGAACTCCACTGATGTGTATGACTCTTGGAGAAAATACGTCTCATGGCATATAAAATTTAGAGAAATAAAATTATCCCTATCCGTATATTAACACCCTCTCGATGTCAGTTATGATAAATTGGATAAAAAGATAATGGTCCAGCGCGGGCAAAATAGCGCGCCAACTTCCTGGAGGGTTGATTCCTGCGAGCAGAGTTAGAGAATTAACTGTCATGGATACTATCTTTAAAAACTTGGGGCGTTAAAGGCTTTTGTCGCTCTATTGTTTGCCCTAACTACTTATGATGTCAGTTATGATTTTATAATGCGCGTCGACAAGGGGGGTGACTAGGGGGTTTATTTAAAATCATAATTTATATTCGGCTAAAGTCGCTTTTTTAAATAGGCCGTAGAGCCTGAGGGGAGAATACAAATTGTATTTCTATTAGGCACTTCGGTTTTCTATAAATTTATGTTTTTACTATTTCCATGTTGTGGGTGGTACAAATGTCTAACACCCGCTGGACAATAGAAAAATTAAACAATTGAAACTTTGAAAAACACACGACCGAACGTACAAAAACTTTCCACAAAAGTAAAGAAATCCCTCCCTTATGGTTAAATGAACATCTTTAGGCAACCAAGCGGCCAAAATCCATCTATTTAGCACCAAAAAAGAAATACATTGTGATAGTTTTGATCAAAAAGTAACCGACAATACAGGGGCGGTAAGTTTATAGAGAGGCGCTTAAAAATATCTTTTACACCACACAAATGTGTATTTTGTAAGGATGCATTTAGGTCTTTATGCGTGTTTATTAGACCGCAAATTTAAATCTCAAGAGTTTGTTTTTATGTAGAATTTTTAAAAAACTTGATAAAATAATTATAATATAACATGGAAAGTGTATACACATAAGCCAACCCAAAACTTCTCGTATATACCTACTTTCCTAAATCTGATTATTTTGCCTTTGAGATTCAAGCTTTGAGATCACGTTTGACATTTTAGAATTTAATTACCGCGTAGCCCAGAACAAACCTAAAATTTTAAAACCACCCCTTTTTGGGCTTTCGCAAATATTAAATTTGGGAAAAAGCAGTATTTTAGAATAAAATTTACCAAGAGTCGAGATTTGGTAAATTAAGATGAATATTTATGTTTAAATATTAAAAAACTTTGAATTACATATTCACAAAATACAATTACAAAATAAATATATTACAGAATTTCTGGTATGTAGGTAACAATTGGTTTTTTATACAAATAGTTTTCAAATATTCTTTATTAGAATTTTATTTTTTGCACCTATATATATTACCATCTGTTGCGCAAAAGCAACTCAAAATTAAGAAATTAAGAAATAATTATTTCTCTGTACCTACGCTTAAAATTGTTTCTTGATGAACAGATAACCATAACTATTTAGGTTTAGGTTTAAAAACTACATTTAGAACTAAGCACCAAGCACTCAAACCCTGATCAATTGGCAAAATCCACATTCTTGTCTAAACATTTTTTTGTTGGAAATACTTCTAATTTCAATAGGCATTCTTTTGTAAATCTCAGGAGCCAGATAACCAAAACATCTTAAATATAAGCTCCTATTACTAATGGGATCTACAAGGTGTTTGTTAGTCTTATTTCTTATGTACCATATTGGTTCTCTACATATGTACCACCTCAAGATGCCACCTGCAGATGGCGAGGAGTATAAAAACTGGGTAGAGGAAATCGTTTTTTTCTTTCACATTTGAAGATCTCAGAGGGGCTCTGATACAAGCCACCCCGAATGACAAGTCACCCCCATCGACAAATCGTATCGAGGATTCCACCAGATCTTTATAAACATTGATAAGAAGATTCAAACCCATTATGTCTATCAAAATATACAATGTATGTAACAATTTCCGAATATTGCCAGTTAGTCTAGATAAAATGTTGATCCAATTTGAGGTTCATATCAATGATGATACTCAAATATTTAATACTAGTCACCTCACAGATATAATCATTCACGTTATCTATTTCAATTCTATCAAAGTCCGTTCGGTTTGCCGATGTGAGATAAAATGCGATGTATTTAGTTTTATTGATATTTAAAGTTAACTTAAAGGTGTATATCCAATTTGCTATTATGTTTATTCCCAATTTTGACAGTTCCTGTTCATGCGACCAGGACTTGCCCTCGAGAGACTCATATCTTGCCTGTTAATGGTTCACCTATGCCTTCACCTATCTTTACCACTGGAGTCCATCCATGGAAATAGCTCCTGAAGATCTTCAATACTGGGCCTCTCACACCGTAGGCATGTAACATGCACATTTAACAGTTTAGTGTAAGGCACATTGTCAAAGACCTTCGTCAAATCCAAGAGAACTGTCAGGCATTTATTACCTTGACCTAAATTATCTGATATCTGGGTACTTCATATATAGCAGCTGTGGTACTTAAACCAAATTAGTTCTTCGGAAGTATGTTTCTAGAATCTAGAACACATAAAACTCACCAGTTGATCTTTCAGATATTTTTCAAAAATTTCAAAAAAAACATATTAGGACACTAATGTCTGTAGTTGGTAATGTCCAGCTACATAGATATATCATAAGAATGATGACTTTTAATTTAAATAATATGTTATTAAAATTGAATCAATCTCAATTTTAATCCAATATCCTAATAGAAAATCATCACATGACATAATAACGCCAAAATAAATAGAGTCCCTCCCGCATATAAATTCAACAATAAATAAATCTGTGAAGTATCCTTAAACCTGATTAGAGAAGCACTAACGCAGATAGCTACCATAATACGTAATCACTTTATAAAACAATTTGTCCGGTCAGCGATGCGTGCATATTGTACAGAATATTCGATTAACAATTATTGTGTATCTGTATTTCCCCGCCCTATTTGTTGTAATACAATTACCGATGAGCGGGGATGGAGTGGCTTTTCATGAACAAAACCCCATTATGAGGCTGCTTTTATATTTCGTTGTGGATAACCTGAATTTGTTTTTTGAATTATAATTAATAGGGTACATGCCGGTAATTATTTTTTTAATTGAGTTCCTGGGAATACATTGGGTAGTTATTTAGGGAGTTTTTGATCTTAAGCAAACAGGGATGTCAAAGTCGTGTCATACCAAAGATATACCAAAGAGTTCGGGCAGGGAGCATGTTGCGTTTTAAATGAGAAGAGGAAGAATCAAATAGAGCCAGAATTATCTATTTATCTGTCAAGTTACAGATACAGATATAGATCATGAAAGCATACGCGCTAGCAACGCACTCTAGACTGTAGATTGCATTTGGAGTCGTTATAGCTTGTTCCAGCCGCTAAAGCACTGCTACCTTTCATAATATTTTGTGCGTCACTGTGCTTCTAGTTGATGTCTAAGATTGGTAGGCTTCTCCCAAAGGAGGCCAGCTTCCTGGGTGGTAATGTGCCCACTTCTTGGGCTGTTAGCCGTAACCCTTCAAGGTATTTCAGCCTTTTGCAGAAGTGAGCAGGGCGCTCACAGATTAAATGATCTTAAGTTTCTGTTGCTTGTTCGGAAGATCTACAGTGGTCCGTTCCCTTTTTGCCTATTGTTTTAGGTGATATTTCACCCTAGGCAGTGCCCAGTGAGCAGACCAACTACTGTCCTAATGTCTCTTCTGTTTCTGTCAAGAAGTTGTTCAGATCACTTTGCTGAGATGGATATGAACCTTTTTGCCTGTCTCAGACACGGGATGGATCTTTAATGATATTCGGTCCTTTTCCCATCTGTAATTTTTTCGGAGACGTGGCTTTTGATTAGTCCACAAAAAGGCTATGAGCCTTGAAAAACTGTTACAGCGCCTTGCTTTGCAGTAATTTGCTTAGTCTTTGGCCACCATACCAACGATGCGTAGGTGAGAATGGGTCTGACAACCGTTTGCTAAATCCGATATAACATTAATGGTCTCATCCTTCATGTTTTTCCTACGCGTTTGCGGCATGTCCAAGTGTCCGCCGTAGCTCGTGATATTGTTTTGTTCAGATGGTTGTTCCAAGTAAGTTTGCCGTCCAGAGAAATAATTGTGTTCCGTTTAGAGTGGGGGCTCGCAGATCCAGCTTCCTTCTTTTCGTAAACGGAACTAAGGTCGTTTTGCTGGAATTTATCAAAAGTCCTTCCTCGCTCCAGTGGACGGCTCTGCATTTGACCTGTTATTAGGCCTTTAGGTTTGCCTTTGATTATTACCGCTAAATCATCTGCGTTACTTAGGACAGTTATTCCAATGTTACTCAATCTGGTAAGGATGCTGTCTACCACTAGTGTCCACAGAAGAGGCGAAAGGACACCACCTTGTGGCCAGTCTTTAACTGGTGAAATGATGTTCAATCGCGAGCGTGTTTTAGCATGACTTCTGTCCATCCTATAATGATAGTTTCTACCCCCCCCCCCCCCTCCTATTTGAGGACTGCGTAGCTTTTCTAATAGATCGACTTCTTCAACCTCGAGTGCCTTTTCTGTCTGTTACTAGACAATGAAGTGCACTTGTCGATTTGCATACTTGGTAAGCAAACTACTGTCTTTGATGAAACGGTCTGCTATGTAGAATTTCGCTTCTGATATATTGGTCTAGTGCTTTTTCCATGGATTTACGGGGAAAGGATGTAAGGCTAATTCAGTCTCAGAAGGAGACCGCCTACCGACTGAAAAAGAACCCCGTTTCTATACCACCTTTTGGTATACATCAGGGATATCCGAGCTTCTTGAAAGCTTCCCTTCAATCTAAGGTTTCTGTCCTTTTCTCATTGCCCCTTCGACTCGTTCCCCCTCATCAGCCTCTTTAGTCTTCATTATGCTCTCCAGCATCTGCGCGATGTCGCTCCAGTCCTTTCTACTCCTCACTATTAGTTGACCAACATTTGTCTTTCTTAGCCTCCCACCACACAACTCTTCGGCCTCCCTTCTTCGAAGTTTATGCAAAAGAACAGCGTGTGCTCGGGGGTACCTTCGTGTGGGCAGTACCAATACATAGCATTATCTCGTTTTTTTATATTCATTAAGTATTTGTTGTACACCGCATGTCCCGTCATGGCCTGAGTCAAGTGGAAATTTATGTTGCCGCACTTTCTGTCTAACCATCTATCCATATCCGGGATAGAATGCTTTGTCCAGCCCTGGTACGCCTGCCATATCGTCCTCCACGAGTCTCTGGCCCTTTGTCTGGCCACCTGTCTGTGTTCTCGCACATTGGTGTGAGTGCTCACTATTTCTATGGCCAGGATGTCCAAAGGCATTGTCTCCGCTATCATTTGAATCGCCTCCATTGGACTGTTCGATAGGCCGATGCACAGCCTCCTATTCACCCTTTCCATCATCTTGGCATACTTTTTGAACCTCATCGCCTTTTCCCACGTGGGTGCCGCGTACAGCACGATCGATTGAACGGTGCTTGCCAACAGTCTTCTTTTCGATGGGCCGGGGTCTTCAATTATTGGAAGTATGTGGTCAAGACAGTTGATCATCTTGTTAGCCATCTCCGTGATCTTTTCAATATGTATTGTCATTTTGAGGTCCTTGTCTAGGTAGACTTCCAAGTATCTGACCGGGCGCGATTGGAAATGCGTTATGCATGCTTAGGGCATCGTTGTTCGGGCGCCTTAAACAGAGTAGGAGTGAGAGACTCTCACCCACTAAAACAGTTCGCTTTATCCTCCCCGGGATCACCTTGCGGCATGACTTCAAGGGGGTAGTGGCAATGCTGGTTGTTTACCTCATACGGTTTCTCTATATCTCTGTCTGTCCTTTGTCTTTATTTTTCTCGGTATTCTGCTGGTGCCTCTTTGGCTTTCTTTTCATGCTCGGATTTCGCTTACGTGATTGATATCATAATTCGTACTTCTTCTCATTTCGTGTGACTACTCAGCATTTCCGTTATAATGTTGTACGCTGTGAGTCTTGTCTCAAGCTTTCTACTGCGTGCTTCCCTTTGCTCCTCCCACTAAGTGCACACAAATTTTGTGTGTTCTGCGGTGTCGCGTTCGCCATACTACGGGCATTTATTGTCGTTTGTTTTATTTATATTTTGTGTATAGTCTCTAAAGCTGCCGTGCTCTGTAAGCAGTTATGTAGTAAAGTAGTCACTGTCGCCGTGTGCGCGGTAAATCCAATCTTCTATATTTGGTATGAGTTTGGCTGTCCATCTTCCCTTTGTGCTATCTTGCCATCGCTCCTGTCATTTTTGGAGTACTCTGTTTCTAGCTTTCTTGCGAGCTGCATTCTTTTGTGGTCCGTTTGTCTCTGATACCTGCATTGCTTCTTCTACCAGCAGATCCACGGGTGGAAGCCCTGCTACTACTAGAAGGACGTCCGTTGAAGTAGTTCTGCATGCGTTGGAGATTCGTATTGCGGCTTGTCTCTGTATTCTTTCGTAAGCATTGTAGTTGGTCTTTTTGCAGATTCTGTATCCCCAGACCGGAGAGGCGTACATGAGGAGGATAGACCTCGCTACCGAGAAAATAGGCTGCCTCTTGCTGGCCCTTGGTCCTCCAATGTTGGGCATTATTCTGCCCAGTGCCGTTATTGCGTTGCCTGCCTTGGCTGCCGTCCTTTGGAAGTGTGTGCGAAAAGTTAGTTTGGAATCTATCCAGACCCCCAGATACTTGACTTCTGGCTTCGGATTTATTCGCTTGCCCAGGATGTTAAGGTTGAACAGTGGGATTTGTCTCTTAGAATTGACCACCACTGCGCCCGTCTTTTCAGCGGCCCGTTGTAGGTGTTTGTCTT
This sequence comes from Ceutorhynchus assimilis, assembly GCA_917834065.1. NCBI lineage: Eukaryota > Metazoa > Arthropoda > Insecta > Coleoptera > Curculionidae > Ceutorhynchus > Ceutorhynchus assimilis. Next base: position 27,364,448 of record OU892287.1, read on the forward strand.
GTAGCCACTTCTCTATCCTCAGTATCGATATTATCCACGTTGTTTTTCATCTCTTTTCCATCGCGTGCCAGAGCCACGAGTGCAATATCGTCTGCATAGCGTGACTCCCTCCGACGCAGAAGGCCGTCATACAAGATGTTCCAGAGCATGGGTCTGTTCAGTCTTACCTTCCGCCCCTATTACGATTACTCTGTTGGTGAGGTAGCTCTGAAGTATTTTAGTCAGGTATGGTGCGGCACCTCTCTTTTTTATCTCCATAATTATTTCAGGCCACGGGGCCGAGTTAAATGCGTTTCTGATGTCCAATGTAATGATTACCCCAATCTTTCTGTGCCTGTGACTTTTTTTGTAAATTACTTTTCTGACAATTTCCAGCACTTCCTGTATGGCCATCGTAATGGATTTACCGCGTCTAAATCCGAATTGTCTAGCAGAGAGAGACTCAGCGAGGTTCAGGTTATCCGTCAGTCTGGCCAAAATGACATGTTCCAGTAGCTTACTAGGCGAGTGAAGAAGGCAGAGAGGTCTATATTTTTATTTCTCGTTGATATCCTTCTCTGGTTTCTCAATAAGAACTAGCCTGGCCTTTTTCCAGTTCGGAGGTATTTCTCCAGTTTTGATCACCTTATCCAGTACTTTGAGGAAGAATTCTGGGTGTTGCGGTGCGATCGCTTTCAAAATGTCTGCTGGCACTCCGTCAGGTCCTGGTGCTTCTACCGTGTCGTTGTCAGGGCTCTGGGCTCTGTCGCCCGGCCTTCTCTATACTGTTTCGGGTCTTGTCGGAAACAATTTGTTTGCGGCTTCCAGGGCGACCTGCATTGTTAAAGCCCGGTTTGTGGGTCTCATTTTGAGTCTTCTCATTGTAATTTTATATCCTTCCCCCCAGCAGTCGATGGTAATTTCCTCGCAGAGTTCTCTCCAGCATTTTCTCTTTGAGAGGTTAATTGCCGCTTTCAGGTCTTTTTTGCTTTGTGTGTAAAGTTCCTTGTCTGCCTTGTTTCTTGTATTGTTCTTACTGTTATTTCTTGTCATTTTTCTTCTGACTAGGATATAGATCTTCCTCAGATTCGCAAATTTTTGTGTCCACCGGTAAGAAGGTCTTCTGTTGCTGTTTTGGTAGCTTCTAGGCATGGCTGCGTTACACAGGTTCTGTAATGTCTATTGTTCTGTGTCCTCGGGTAGGTCATTGTCGGTTATTTTTGTGATCGCGTCGTTTAGTTTCTCCAGATCCCGTTTTTTGACGTTCCAGAGCTTTCGGTTAGCGCTTGGCAGCTGGTTCTCAATGTCTACTTCGAAGTAAATGTACTTATGGTCGCTCAGTGTCTCCTGTTCTAGGACTTTCCAGTTTTTGCTTGTGGCACCTATATTCCCTTTAGTGAGTGTAAGGCCTACTATCGATCTGGCCTCTCCTCTCTGGAACGTCGCCTCATGGCCGATGTTTTGTTGAGTGATGGCCATGAGAGAGGCCATCCCATCTAGCAGTATTGTGCCTCTGCTGTTTGTTTTCGTCATACCCCATTCGGTAGAGCTGGCGTTGAAGTCGCCCACCATAATCGCATCTTTTGTGTGACTATCAATTACATTACCCAGAGCTTCTAGCGCTTCTTTAAAATCTTCTATTTCCGCATTTGGCGAGTAGTAGCAGCTGTATGCCATGAAATGTTCGAACTCCATGCGTGCGTAGCCCATTCCTGTCTTCTTTTCGGGTGTCCAGCCTATGGTATGAATGTCACGCCAGCATCACTTTAGGATATTGGACCGTAACCTAGAATGAGGCTAGATTTGAATTCTATTCTGTTTTGCGTGAATATTCTTTCTGCCAGCCTCCAACCCAGGAGCGCCGGACTTAAAGGGGGTGTAACCCAAAAATGAAAGTTTTAGAGCAAAAAAATCTAAGAACAAATATTTAAACCGCATCTTGATACGATCGTCCGTTTTCGAGTTAGGGCGGTTTAAATTTACAACTAGGTATTTGTGACGTCACACTGGATTATCAGGTACAGTATTAACACGTGTAAGAACTTTCGAAAACAAAAGACAATTATCTCCTAGAGCGAATTGCAACCACTCAAAGTATAGGGTACGGTTCACTGACGACTGAACGAACAGAAGACTGCGATTTCGGCGGTTGTGATGTCACCAATTCCTGTATAATTTATCTTCACAAAGAATTTTCTCGGAGACTATTTTGAATATAGGACTGCGGTTTTCACGAGAGATCTTAGAATTTTCTTGATTTAAGTAGCTTAAGTCGTTTTTTAGGGTCACAGCCCCTTTAAGAAAACCTCGTGTTTGCTGATCTTAGGTGCTGATGCTCATGCACCGGCAAATGGGAGGGGGGGGGGTGAACATTGCGCCGCAGGCGCCGCCGGTGGTGAAATTTTTTTTCCAGGTGCCATGCCAAAAAACGTTTTAATTTGAGCCTTCAAAACAAATTTTCTGTACCACCGACATTAGCCTTTCTTACGTAAATTATTATTAGGATTATCAGTTTTTTTGTCTATGCTCGTAGTCGGAGCCCCTGCTCCGGCCTCTTTCGTTGGGGCGATCAAGCCAAGCTAGTTCTGAGAATTTTCCACGATTGATCCCGGAATGTGAGTCTTCAATGAGGCATTTAGACTTTCTTTGTGGTTGATACAGTATTCTCCGTTTGTCTTTTTTAGAATAGCAATGCCATTCGACTGGTTTTTTGACAGGACGTTTTGTAGACGCACTACTGGGGCTAACGCATTTATCCCTTCGCTGAACTGTCTCCAGGAGCAACGCCCTACTTAGATAAGAAATAATTTTACAAGGATGTCGCAACAGGTCTGAAAAACACTCGCTATAAAATGAGAAAGTCTTTGGAAAAAGTAACGCAGAATTAGCTATGAACACCTTTGGATACGGAAAATGAAATAAGGGAGGTGACAAGGACATGCGATGAACTCATTCTACAACGAGCAAGAAACTTGAACTTAGGTAAGTCTAAGTCACACATAAAATGGGATCTGGTCGGGATTAGTGAAACAAGATTGAGTGGTGAAGCTAGTAGCATTCTGCAGTCCGAGTCCGAACATTTGCTATTTCAAGGGCACCAGGAAACCAACTCTCACATTGGAGGAATAGCCATCATAATACATAGAAGAATTAGTAGTAAATATGCTTTAAACTTTAAAGCATTAGTAAACACGTTATTACTAAAACTCGTTTAATCTCAGACAGAGTCATATATATCATGATACAGCTCAACAAGATACACAGCATACAAATAATCATACGCTTCGACCAGCAAATATCCAGTAGAAGAATGCGAACAATTCTACGAAGATATATCAGTAGCAATGAACTCTGGAAGAACAAAATCCAAGATAATATTAGGAGATTTTAATGCGAAGATAGGACGACGGAATGCATCAGACTCGCATACCATCGGAAATTTTGGGTTAGGGGAACGAAATCATAGAGGTCAGGTAATGCTAGACTTTCTCTGTCGTGAAAATCTCTACTGCTTGAACACCTTTTTCATGAAACCTCTGAAACCTCCTCAAAGAAAATGGACTTGGAAAAGCCCAGATGGCATGGTAAAAAACGAAATCGATTATATTCTATCAACGAACAAGAAAATCTGTCTAGATATCTCTATACTAAACCAAACCACTTCAACACAGGCAGTAACCACCGACTGGTTAGAGCCAAATTCAGAATCAACACTCAACTGGAACGCAGAAGTCGAATTGAAAAGAGCATACGCCCATCGATAATAGAGCTCGCCGATAAGAGGGAAGAATATAAGAAAAAACTGGAGCCAACAAAAAACCTGAAAATTAAATTTAGAAGACTCTCAAAGAAAATAACGCAAAAAAGGCCGTTTGCTATAAAAATACAGACACACAAATTAGTAAAGAAACCAACACCCTCATTGAGCTACGTAGAAAAACAGATAGAGAATCTCCAACATATGAGGGGCTAAATAGAAGAGTTATAAAGAAATCAGGAAAGACCTATGAAGATACCAACATCGACAAATTGAAAAATTGATCAAAAATAACATGGAGATGAAGGTGCTTAAATCTAAAAGAAACAGAGGAAAACTCCTAACCCAGTAATTAAGAAATGGCCAAGAAAATCTTGTATATGAAAGAAACGAGATCGCTAAGGTAATGCAGGCATTCTACCAAGACTTATATAATCAAACTATACAACCACCCATAGTCGACATAAGAAGACACGCACACCCCGTCATAAATGCTGGATCCGAAGAAATACCTGAAATATGTACAAGTGAGCTAAGAACCGCGATAGGACAGCTGGAGGATGGAATTACGAACGAGATGCCTAAAATCGGAGGGAAGACATTGGAAAAATCCATTATCCTAAATAATTATCTAGAAGAAGAAAAAATCCCTGGCAAAACGCCGAGGTTACTATTATATTCAAGAAGGGAGATGCCACTAACCTGGGGAATTACCGCCCTATTAGTTTGCTGTTTATCTTATGTAAGTTGCTGACAAAAATACTTACAAATAGACTAAATGCTAAGTTTTATTTCTACCAGCCAGTTGAACAAGCAGGCTTTCGGAAAGGCTTCAGCACGATTGATGACACACAGAGTATACGAACCTTGCTCGAGAAGTGTACAGAATACAACATTCCTTTACATCTGGCTTTTGTCGATTATCACAAGGCGTTTGATTCTGTTGAGACACGGGCAGTTTTAGATGCTATGCATAATGCGAGGATCGATTTTTAGATACACCAGAATAATAAGTCATGCATATGAAAATGCCACAATGCAAGTAAAAAATCGACGATGAACTGACCACTTAGAAAATGTAATTAAATAGAGGAGTCGGACAGGGTGACACGATCTCCCCTAAGCTGTTTACACTGGCCCTAGTGGACATATTTGAAAAGTTACCATAACAGGACAAGGGTATCTCAATTGACGGAAAACACTTGAACCATCTGACATTTGCTGACGATATCGTCTATATCAACCATCATGATGAAGGACTTACAACAAACATCCAAAGCAGTAGGACTGACAATGAATATCCGGAAAACTAAAATAATGAGCACAGGCAATGTCGACGTAACTATTGAAAATCACACTCTCTAAGTGGTGAACAAATATAACTATCTTGGCCATATCATTAGGCTCGGCAAAGACAATCAAACTGCTGAAATAAATAGCCGAACAGGTCTTACATGGGCAGCTCTCTCATAACTGGGTTATATTTTTAAAAACCCGGATGTCTGAAATGTAAGATATACACATGTATTTTACCAGTAATGACATATTATGGTTTCGAAACAGTCACTATGACCCATGCAAGTGCTGACAAGTTGAGAGTTTGTCAACGCGCCATGGAAAGAGCAATGCTTGGTATTAGCCTCAGAGATCGGGTGCGAAATAAAGACATTCGACAGAGAACAAAAGTCGACGATGCGGTGGTACGGGCGACAAGGTTGAAGTGGCGCTGGGCAGGTCATGTGGCCAGAGATAATATCAAATGGACCAAAATACTTATTGAATGGAGGCCACGAGATTCAAAAAGAAACATTGGAAGACGGCAAACAAGGTAGCGTGATGACATTCGAAGGATTGCTGGAAAAAACTGCATCGTGGCGGCCCAAGACAGGAACCGATGGAAGATGATGGAAGAGGCCTATGTCCAGCAGTGGATATAAACAGGCTAGGAGAAGAAGAAGAAGAAGTCTAAGTCCAAATGGGAAGATGAAAAAGATTAAGCTTCATAAGCAGAACGAGATAAGTCAGAAGTCAGGACATAGCGTTATTAAATAAATTCTCGATAGGAACACATAAAGGTAAGAGCAAAAGCTCTCCATAACATCCAGAGATAAAGCACACTAATTGATATTTGACTGGATATTCTTGAAAACTCCATCGTATGAAGCAGTGGCGGATCCAGAGGTGATTTTCGGGGGGGGGGCACTTAACCTGAACGCGGTCATTTAGTAGCCGCCGAAGGCGAAAATTTTTAGGGTGCCACGCACCTTTTTAGTGCGAACCAGGTTACTCCGCTTATCGAAGGGTCAGAAAGCCTTGTGACCCTTCGATAGGCGGAGTAACCTGGTTCGCACTAAAAAGGTGCGAACAGAATAAAATGGGCGATTGATAGCTTCAGACACTACAAATCTCCAGGCAAAGACGGGATTTTTCCCGCACACCTGCAAAAAGGCTACGAGTACTTAAAAGTACACCTACAAAAGCTTTTTAAGGCAAGCCTGCTCCTAGGGCACATACCGCTATCTTGGAGGGAAGCTAATGTGATATTCATACCAAAAACGAGTCGCCGACCCGAGGACGAACCAAAATCATATCGTCTCATTAGCCTAACCTCCTTTCTCCTTAAGACAATGGAGAAAGCAATCGACCAGTATATCAGAAGCGAAACTCTATTGAGAAGGCCGCTGTACTGGAAGCAATTTGCTTATCAGCCAGGCAAATCCACAATAAGTGCGTTACACTTCCTGGTTAAAGACATTGGAGGGACAATCGAGTGCAAAGATATTGCTCTCACAGCTTTCATCGACATAGAGGGTGCCTTTGACAACACCTCACATCAATCAATCGCCAGAGCATTACAAGAATGGAATGTTGAGGTCCCACTTGTAAAATGGATAGAGTCGATGCTGAAACACCATTACGTTACGGCTGAAATAAACGGAGCATCAGCTACCGCTACCACGGTCAGAGGGTGTCCTCAGGGGGGTGTTCTTTCTCCACTACTATGGACACTGGTGGTAGACAAAATTCTTACCAGACTGAGTAATGCTGGATACCAGGTCATAGGTTACGCAGATGACCTAGCCATTGTAATCAAGGGCAAACATGAAGGTATAGTGACAAGCCGAATGCAAAGTGCCCTAAACATCGTTAAAAATTGGAGCGAAGGCGAAGGACTATCCCTAAACGCAAACAAAACAATCCTTGTCCCGTTCACAAGAAGAAGGAAGCTAAATTTGAAAGCCCCGACCCTTAACGGTACACTACTAACATTTTCCAACGAAGTGAAGTACTTAGGGGTCACCCTGGACCGAACCCTCACTTGGAACAACAGAGAAAACATGCTCTCGAGCTACATCAGCCATTTGGTCATGCCGAAAACTTGTTGGCAAAACATGGGGGCTAAAGCCAAAGATGGTATTCTGGATCTACCAAACCATAATAAAGCCCATGGTCACATACGCCTCATTGGTGTGGTGGCCCAAAATCCAACAAGTCACCGCTCAGATTAAGCTAAGAAAGGTGCAAAGGCTGATATGTCTAGGAATAACGGGAGCAATGTCAACTTGCCCCACCCCAGCCCTAGAGACGCTACTCAACATGCCCCCACTTCACCTATGTGTGAAAAAGGAGGCAATATCCAGCGCTCACAGGCTGTTCCAAATAGACAAGTTCAAGCCTGGCGATCTAAGGGGACGTCATCTGAGAATCCTTGATCTAATAAAACTGGAGAATGCCAGCAAACCACATGATGGTCAGATTGGACTTAGAGATCCCCTTCGCAGTGGTAATAAACGACCGCCAATCATGGGAGAATAAAGAACTACCACAAGCAGACAATGCATCTCTTTGGTACACAGATGGGTCCAAGCTAATGGAAGGAGCTGGACTGGGCATTTCCGGCCCTAACTTCAAGCTCTCCAAGGCATTGGGTAAACATCTTACAATATTTCAAGCCGAACTGCTTGCCATAGATATATGTGCACAAGAGTGTCTTAACCAGAGCCTCAAAAGAAAACACATCTTCATACTATCGGATAGCCAAGCTGCCTTAAAAGCCTCAAGGGCTTTCAATTGCACGTCAAAACTAGTCTGGGAGTGAAAACAGACCCTAAAAACACTAGCGACACATAACCAGGTAACGCTGATGTGGCTGCCTGGTCATCGAGGCATAGAAGGAAACGAAGAAGCAGATGGCCTCGCAAAGGAAGGAGCCTCAACACCATACCATGGACCAGAGCCCTACTGTGGCTTAATGAAAAGCCACATCATGGAAGAACTCAACAAATGGGAGAAAGACCAACTGTCATCATATTGGAGGCACACACCGGGACTCAGACAGACAAAAAGGTTTATTACCCTTTCAGCAAAAAAAGCTGAACAGCTCCTAAACATGAGCAGACCAGACATCAGATTGGTGGTAGGACTGCTCAGAGGACACTGCCCAGTAAAATACCATTTAAGGTTAATGGGCAGAGCGGAAAACGATCTCTGCAGATTCTGCTCAGACGCAATAGAAACCGCAGAGCACCTGCTCTGCGCATGTCCAGCCCAATTCTGCAAGAGGCTCAAATTCCTCGAGGGGGCAACACTGTCACCAGAAGAAGTGGGCCAACTGACACCCAGGAAAATAGCTTCCTTCGGCAGAAGTCTACGCTTCCTGGAGACAAATTAAGATGTAGAGTCACGCACAAAATATCTGCAAAGGTAGCAGTGTTGAGCGGCTGAAAAGCCGAAACGACTCCCCCGAAATCTACAATCTACCTTTTTAGTGCCCTTCAACGTTATTTAATATCAATATTTGGTTGTACAGGGTCATTTTCTATATTTTCCCACCCTCTTAACTTTTTTGTGCCACTGTGTATAGAAAAAATGTAAATAGGAAAAGTGTAAGGTTGAAAAATAGTTTCCAGAAAACATAGTTTTGTTGATACAGGGCGTTGCAGAAAGTTGAAAAGACTATTTATTATTTTTTTTTGGGTACCTATATGTATTAGGTATTGAATATTCGGATTCTATGTAAAACTCGGCAGATTTCATGTAAGCTACACTATAGTACCTAAGTTCAACTGTTTTGGAAATATTGACAGTTGAAATTTGACTTTTTTGCAACTTTGACCAGGCTGTAAAACCTTAACGGTTAGTTTTACAGCAAAACCAATTTAACATTGACATCTCAGATTTTCATAAACTATCATTTGACACCAACTTTGAATTTAATCCATGATTGAAAATTTAGATTAAATTTAATCTCCGGTTAAAGTCAAAGTTGGTGTCAAAAGATAGCTTATGAAACGCTAAAAATGAGAATGTAAAATCAGTTTTGCTTCAAAATTAACCGTTCAAGTTCTACAGCCTGTCAAAGTGGCACAAAAGTCAAATTTCAACTGTCCATATTTCCGAAATAGTTTAACTTAGGTATACTGTATATCACATGAATTCTGCTCAGAATTTTACGTAGAATCTAAATATTCAATAATATGCAGGGTGTCCCATTTGAAAAAAAAAAAATGTTTTTTAAACACCCTATATGAACAAAACTATGTTTTCTGAGAACTATTTTTCAAGCTATACGCTATACACCTTTCCTATTTACATTTTTTCTATACACAGTGGCACAAAAAAGTTAAGGGGGTGGGAAAATATACAAAATGACCCTGTGCCTAGGTATAAAATATGTAATACCTGCTTATTGCGAAGGAATATAGTATCACAGACTTATTCTAAAAAAAGAAACTTAATACATAGGTACATATATATCAAAATATCAAAATTCAGAATTCTATACTGCATCAATCAAAAAAATCAATAGCCGCCAACAGATTACAACCGAAAGGCAGTCAGAATCACCCAATCAGTTTAAATAATCTTAAAAGCCTGCGAGAAAATGTTACTTTTCAAAAGAATATATTTTTTATGTGTGCGGAGGACATTTTCTAGAGATTTTTTCATGATATGAAAAATTCTCGGGAGAGGCACTTGCCCCCAGTGCCCCCCCCCTGGATCCTCCATTGGTATGAAGAACTATCAACGGAAATTAAAATATGGTTGATGGATGATGATGATGAAATGGAGATCTGCAACAAATTAACAATAATATCGTTAGAGCAAGAAATAAAGAAGCACTGAAACAGAGAAGTACTGCGCGAAAGCAAAAAAGTAAAATTACTTATATACATAATGTGCAACTCGAATGAATTTGATGTAGGGCTTCGCAAGACCAAGACAAGACTGGCTCAGTCTTAGTCTTGATACTCTTGAATACAAATTTTTTAAAATATCTATAGGTACATAACATATAACGACAAAGCAGAGGTGATGGGTTTAGGACTTCAGAAATAAAAAGTAAAACTCCCTTTCTGAAAAAAGTATGCCGGCGTTTCAACCATGCATTTGGTCTTCTTCACAGGCTATTTTTACCAGCAAGGGCGTTTTATGTCGAAAAATACCGCATAAGGCATTCCAAAACACAGAGGAACAAACAAACATCAATTCTTAATTTAATAACGGAACAGCAAAGTTGACAAACACATCATAAATTCATTCATCATTCATTCTGAACCATAAGAATAAACCTACCTTACCTACCTGTCACATAGCTCATTTGAATTTTATTGGCCTATTCACAATAATTAGATTTGGGTTAGTTTGAGTGATATGTGGGGTTTGTGTACCTAATTAAGAATTATCTTTAGAAATTCCAATACTTAGGTATTGTATTTAGGGGTAGGAAAATATAAAAAATAATAAATTTGATGAATTGATTTAATTAAAAGGCATTAAAAGTAGATATAGGAATTTGCATATTTTTATAAATATTGAGTCGATTTTTCTTTTCAAGACCAAGATCAAGCAAGACGAGAGTCTCGAGAGAGAGTCTTGGTCTTGAACGTCAAGTCTTGGTCTTGGTCTTGAGAAGATTTATTAGGTCTTGGTCTTGGTCTTGCTACCAAGACCAAGTCAAGACCAAGACTAGTCTTGTGGTCTCGCGAAGCCCTATTTGATAGCTTAAACTATAAATTGTACATCAATTTCGGAAGGAGACGATAATTGCAAAATAGGGACGACCGTGGTGAGAGAAAATGAAAGCTTGTAATCGAAGGAAATATTTGAAAATGAGTAAACTAATGGCTGAGAAATATTCAAAGATGTTTTGGGTGTTTTTCAATCAAAATTGTCGAAACTAGTGTGTTATAGAACATTGTAAATCGTGTGCGAACCTTAGAAGAATATCCTATACATAAGTATTTGATTTATTTGTATGTTTTTTTTTTGTTTCAGTTTTAATCAGAAAATATATCCAACTTTTGGGGAAAATAAAACGCTTTCTTAAGCATGTAAAAACTACTATTGATGCCAAAGACTCGATTTTATCAAACAAGTTTTCTAATATTATCTCTAACACGCTTTCACTAATCCTACATCCAGTAGCTAATCTGTATTAAAACACTCTCTACAAGGCAGCAAATAACACTTTGAAGTGCTTTTTAGGTTCAATATGAAACTCAACACTGATAGTGTCAAATATGTCATATCATCTTCGTCCTAAATGGAGACGTCAAAAGAATCGTCAATTCAAAGGCACGCGTTGGTCACGTGCTCCTGGATATTAATGTAGCCATCGCCAATCTGGATCAACGTTGCCATCATGGGGGAGACCCGGAGAACCGATTTGACGAGTAAGACCCGTCAAATTACGTAGTAACGTGATTTGATACGAATTAAATCGTTGCATGTGGATGCTATAAATATTTGTTAAGTAATGGTCACGTGGCATATTTTTGTTTTTAGTTTTTGATTGTGTTATGGAGAAGAGAAACTGTTTCCCATGTCTATGAGCAATTTAATGCATGATTTGTTTTCTGTGACGTCAATGTCCTAGGTCAACGTAAACAGTCTAGTTTGAACTGAAAAAGGAGGGGTAATATTTCATTCAAATCCTAGTGGAAGGAAAAGTATCACGTGTCGTCCGATTCAAGCTATAGACACATGTGACGTTCGAAGGATTTGCTCAACGGTGTGTAAATGAAGAACAGTCCGATAGTCCCATTTCTGGCTTAATACCGGTCAATCTCAGGATTCGATGCCGACGAATAGCTTGTTTTAAATCCAATCGATTGGGGAAAATTTATTGAGGGCATTTTCTTCTCTATTTCATGACAGAATGGAGATTTTCACTAATGGAACCATATATTTTTGAATAGATTAAAATAAACTTTTAGTGCCGCATTGTCCATCGCTAACGATTTCTCCAGGGGATCTCAAAATTGTTTTTACTTATATTTAATAACATGATTACAATAACGAGTGTGAAAGATTAGAACGACGAGGTCGTAGACCGAGTCGTTCTAATCACACAAGTTTTGTAGTCATGTTCAAATGCACGTGTGATGTACAAAGTTTTATCTACAAAGCGAAAAACAAGAATGTTTTTTCAATTATTTTCGTTTATTACTAGTTGTCTACCTTCATTTTACCTTTACAGGTTTAACTTTGATATTTGTCAAATCACCAAAAATAGTTGTGTTATAGATTCATAACCTAGTCCATAACACCACTAGTTGTGTTATGAATTTATAACCTAGTCTATAACACCACTAGTTGTGTTATGAGTCCTATGACATAACTCAAATACTAGAAAAATGGTTATATAAAAACGTCATAACCAAACGCTTGTAGATAAAATTATTTTATTTGTATCTCATAGTATAGGTACGCATTTCTTGATAATTGAATAATAAATATCTTGAACTAGCACTCCGCATTCCTTTATTGAGTACCTACAGTTTCCACTTATAATATTGTCGGAATGTAACTTATCTGATGACCTCGAAATTATTCAAAATAATGAATATCAATATTTTGATAAACCTTGGAAACCTTTCACTAGCATGCCGAAATATCTGTAAAAAGTTTCATTGCCGTCTCCTTAAGATTTTGTTGTTGTGGTCCCCCATTATTTTTGTATCCCCGGATATTCGATATTGGGAAAGCTAGTCGCTCCGCCCCCGCTATTTTTGTTCCATTGATGCGTGCCTAACCAACACAAACCGCCCTCCGAAACCGCCCCAATGCTTTCATATCTTTTATACACAAAAACGAAACTTGGGCTCTGCAAAGAAAAATGCAGTAGCTTTTAATCTATACAGGGGTTATTTTGAGATTAGGATATAAAGAAAAAGTGAGTGACTTATTTGGAGAAGAAATACCTATACAAAAGCAAAAACAAAAGCTATACCTACTCTGGAAGAATTAGACGTAAACTTTAAAGTATAAAACCACAAAACATTTTCAAAATAATATTTGCTTATCAAAACTGTAAACGAAAAAATGTATTCAATAAAAAAATAAAACGTTATGAAGTGGTACTTACCTAATTAGTCAATAGGTATGTGACGACTGTACTTATCATGGAATTTGGGTGAATGATTTTAATTGCTCCTTGAATTTCAGAAAGAATTTGTATTGTAAGGAGTCTGCGTTACGTAATCGACGGAAATAGAATAACAGATCGGTACTGTTAACAGAATATGGTAGAGCTATCGGTACGATAACGGTAGCAACCCATCAGGAACTAATAGTAAAAACTTCGGTGACCTAAGCGAGCGTATGGATGCAACTCAGAACTATTTACTATACAAACGCAACATATTCAAGCTTCGGAGAGAAATACCATATTTACGCAACTAGGCAAAATTCTCTCAAATTCTTCACCCTTCCTGGCAAACTATACCCGTACCAGTACCGGACGGAGTTGGCAGAAAGTCATAGGGATTAGGTACCCGTCCACGTAACTGGATGAAGTCCCAAGTCCACCACTACCGGGCGAACATCTTTGTGGAGTTAATACATTGGATATTCCACCTATCACTACTATCACTGCGCAGTAAGCAATGTATGTGAGATACGCCATAACATTGTTTACTGCGGTACTGAGAGCAAACCATCTGTATAGTGGTTAACAATGGATTTACGCTGGAGTTTAAACAATTAATACTTCACGTATGGCCTATCACTATCACCTATGGCCTATTACTATCACTGCAAGGCATATGGTCTGGTTTTACTGCTGCATTTTTTCTGTTAGTCCGCCCACAAAAGACAAGGTCCATTGTTGGAACATTAATATCAATGTTTCGAATAATGTATTGATTTTTCCAGCAGTTTCCCATTTTAACGCTCAAACTACAGCGCTATTATAACGGTGAAAAGGATGAACCCGATATTGATCCATAAGGTTTCGGCGTCTGGCACCACCGGCGGAGGGGTACATTCGAGACTCGCACTTTCACATAGACAGGTTATTCAGCGAGAGTTGAAAATTCAATTTACGGCTTTTTCAAAATTATATGCATTAGGCAGTATCCACAGTTCAGGAACAGTGAAAACTTCTAATGTCTAATTACCTCCACTTAAGTTATCAGCATTTGATGGATCTTTTTTTTTTCTTTCATGACAGTTTTAATTCAATTATCCATCAAAACACCAGTATTTCAAAGTACAAAAGTTTCATTATTTGCGTTTATCATTACAAGGAACTGCTGCTGATACTATTAAATCATTACAGATGTGTGACAATTATTATGACATGGCCTGGCAACTTCTTATTGAACGATATGGAAACAAATCACTGTTGGTTCATAACCACATTAGAGCACTTTTTAAAATTTCCTCCCTGGCCTCCCTTCCTAAAGAGACCTATAGATCTCAGGAACATTTTAGACGAAACACTAAAACTTTGCGCTCTTTAAAGTTTCTTGGGTGTCCAATTGAACATTGGGATGATATCGTTATATATCTCACTACAACTAAAATTGATAATGCCACACTCCGTGCCTGGGAATCAAGAGGCAGGAACAATCAGTTAGCAAATATGGACAATTTGCTAGACTTTCTTAAGGATTAGTGTCGGATTCTCGAGTTAGTGGCTTCAAATTCCAATAATGAAAAAACAAAGCATATCAAACCTCATAACCCTAAGACTTTTTTAACACCACAAACTAAATATTTTCTCTGCAATAAGCAATATACAATCTATAATTACCATGATTTTACTAAACTTACTCCCTATATTAGACTAAGCAAGGCCAAAGAATTGCGCTTGTGCATCAATTGTCTCAGTAATAATCATCTCACTAAGGAATGCAGATCAAAGGGTTGTAGAAAATGTTTCAACATTCATCACATATTATTATACACTTCGAAAATGATCTACCAACAACAAAAATACACAATCTTCAACTTCTTCCAATATCAACCTCACCCAGGCTTAGGAAAGGACAAGTCTCACAAGACAGCTCACTATCATATATTAATTTTCTAACTGATTCACCTATTAAACCACTTATTTCATTGTCCACAGATATTGTAATAAAGGTCTTCGATAAGAGTGGTAAACAACATGACTGCAGAGTCCTACTGACCACTGGCGGATCTAACATGAAGCAAACGACGCACTCTGCGTCGGGCCCCCACACAACCGAATTCTAAAGGCATCGATAAAAATGAATTAAAAAAAATAAACTCATACTTAAATAGATATACAAAAAAAAAACGAAAATTTAATTTTGAAAGAGATCCAGAAAGAATTTACGGCACTTGTCGGTAGAGTACGGACAG
This sequence comes from Ceutorhynchus assimilis, assembly GCA_917834065.1. Taxonomy (NCBI): domain Eukaryota; kingdom Metazoa; phylum Arthropoda; class Insecta; order Coleoptera; family Curculionidae; genus Ceutorhynchus; species Ceutorhynchus assimilis. The sequence continues at coordinate 27,379,800 of OU892287.1, forward strand.
TACCATGAGGTGCTTTTCAGTTTTTGGTGCCTTGTGTGTATACTAAGGGCTGGGCAGGTGTTATAAAAGTATTTTGACAGATAACTGAAAGTTAACTCCTGAAATTACTGAGAATAAGCAACGTCATTCCAGAAGTTAACATTTGGTTATGCTGTAACTGAAAGTTAACTCCTGAAATTACTGAGAAGTAACGTTTTTCCAGAAGTTAACATTTGGTTATGCTGTCAAAATAGTTTTGTAATACCCGCCCTAAGTGGAAGAGGTGTCAGTGAACCAACCAATTTAGCTGGAAATACGCAACGCCCGCCAAGGGAAATAGTGGCTGTGACTTGAAACATTTCAAACATTTGTTTCGTTTAACTTGTTTCCATAATATTGTCTCATATGTTCTTAATAAACCTGTGGTTCAATTAATTTTTTCTATATTTGGCTTTAAAACTTCAAAAACAGTCTGAGACAGGTCCCCAAAAATTTTTTTGCGTCGGGCCCCCCAGGGGTTAGGTCCGCCACTGCTACTGACAATGAAAGTCAGTCTAATTTCATTTCACAGAGAATTAGCAATATTTTGGAATTACTCAAACAGAACATTTACATTACAGTTTCTGCGATTCATAATTTGAATCACAATTTGAATTCTTTAGTTCAGATAAGATTCAAATCAGTTATTAATAATTTTGAGAGACAGATTTCTTGCTTAGTTTTACCCAGTGGCGTAGCCAGTGGTGGGCAGGGGGGGCGACGGCCCCCCCCGCCCATGTATGTGCGGCGCCCCTACCGCTCTTAAAAGACAAAAGCAAAAATTAAGAAATTATAAAATTACATTCTTTCTTATTTATTTTGTTAACCTCTTCATAGTCTTCACCCTTTATTCTTGTTCGTAAGTCGTTATTGTCGGCAAATGCCTGATATTTATTTATTTTCATTTCAGTTTCTGATCTGTTCTATTACCTACATTTTTTTTTTCTGAAAAAAAATTATTATGAATTTCAATATATTTATTTGTTGATTAAACTAGAGGTTTTGGTTAATGGATTGAGTGGGGCTGTCATTCTTCCGGATTTCCCCGGATTTGTTCTAGTTCTGAAGGTATCTGAAGCCGTCCGGGATGATTTTTTGAAGTAATCCGTGTCTAACGGCATGTCCACACATTATTTTCTTTAAGGCTTAAAATAAATGTGTTTCGCACCCGAAAAAAAATTGCTTTTGAAGGCTTAAAATAAACTTTTTTAAGCGTGACATCCGGGAAAATTTTTCGCCTCCGGCGGCGCCTGCGTCCGGCTTTTCGTCTCATATTATTTTCCCCCAATAAGCAAATTTTACAAAAGCAAACAAACAATTTATTATCCGCCCCCCCCTTCCCACCGAAAAGAAAAAAAATTCGAGGCGCCCCCATATATCTTTGCTCCCCCCGCTCCGTGAGGCTGGCTACGCCACTGGTTTTACCTTAGAATACTGGTGATTTACCTTACACAAATCTTGACACTTCTTTATTGAACATTCCTACTGGCATGACAATGACCTACCCAAGATTTGAAATTCCTGCTCCAGTTGATCTTCTCATAGGTGCTGATACATTTTGGGACCTTCTAAGCATAGGTTAGATCAAACTTGGAAAAAATATGCCAACCCTACATAAGATCAAACTTGGGTGGATCATCTCTGGTCCACTACACGTCAGTCCTCAAAATAGAATAATACATTGTCACTTCTCAGCCAATGTTGATATCCAAAATCAAGTTTCCAAATTCTGGTGCCCGAAAACCAAATTTCTTTCAGAAGAAGAAACAAATTGTGAAACTTACTTCAAACAGCATGTTTCGCAAAGTTAAGAAGGCGATCTTATGGTTGCAATTCCTTTGAAAGCATCTATAGGTACATGTTTTGGGAGAATCTGAGAACACAGCTCGTAATCGTTTATTTTCTCTCGAGAAAAATCTTGACAAAAACCCAGACATGAAACAGCAATACCATGCATTCATGGAGGAATATATCCATCTTAAGCACATGTCTCATTCTGATAATCAGGACGACAAATCAGGTTTCTTCTCAGCCCATGACTGTGTTTTAAAAGATTCGTTGACAACAACAAAATTAAGGGTTGTTTTCGATGAGTCTGCTAAACCTTAAATACCATTACATATGGCACTGCTTCAGCTTCATTTTTAGCAATCAGAGCCCTCCACGAAGTAGCTTATCACCATATGAATGAATATTCCAAACTTGCCTCGGCAATCCTAAATGATTTTTATGTGGACGACCTCCTCACTGGTTGCGATAACTCTGGAAGAACTACTTCAAATTTAAAACGATATCTCAAAGCTTCTTATCAAGTATGGGTTTTCCTAAAGGAAATGGAAATCCAATCAGGAGTCAATACATGATTCTAAATCTAATATGCTTAAAATTGGTCGAGAAGATCAAAACAAAACTTTAGGACTAATCTGGAACCTCCTAAATGACTTCTTACAATATTCTATAAATGTTCCGAGTTACAATGGTAAAATCACGAAACGCCATATTCTATCTTGTGCTTCCAGATATTCGACCCTTATTCTACAAGAGCTCTGGAATTTACAAATTTCGTGGGATGAGTCTATTCCCATGAAGTTACACACTCTTTGATGATCTCCAAATTCCTGGAAAAATATTTGGAGTGAATCCCATTTCCATCCAGTTACATGGATTCTGTGATGCATCGCAATCCGCTTACGGAGCATGCATCTATATAGGTAAGTTGTTTAGATGCTTTTGGTAATTATACTTCATACTTCAAACCTTTGTTGTGCCGAAAAAGCAGATTAAAATCCCAAGGCTTGAACTTTGCGGAGCTCTCTTACTTGCAGAATTGGCTGATAAGGTGATTCCTTCATTCCCTGTTAATTTTGATCTAGTAACCTATTGGTGTGATTCTACAGTTACTATCTCCTGGATCAACACATCTCCACATTTACTCAAAACATTTGTAGCTAATAGGGTATCCCAGATTCAAACGCTATCCAAATACATAAACGCATTAGAAAACCCAGCTGATATGCTTTCTCGATGTGTAAATCCATCAACATTAATAAATTCTGATTTTTGGTTTCACCGACCTATATGGCTCAGACTTCAAGAATATGATTGGCCTCCCTATACTTCAAAAACAGAAACAATTGAGCTTACTGAGTTTCCAGAAACCTACAAAAACACTTCATCACTGCATACAGAAATTGTATCTAATGATTTTGAATTAATAAACAAATAGTGGGTAGTGAAAGTGTGTGTACTACCCATCAAACGATCGAATCCAAATTGTAATTTTCTTTGTTGTGTTTCAATGATTAGAAATAGTTATACTTTAGTTACTTTATTTAAGATTTCGGCACCGGCGGATGGGTACATTCGAAACTCGCACTTTCGCAGGTTATTCAGCGAAAATAGAAAATTTAATTTACGGCTTTTTCCAAATTATATTTTTTTCATAAAATAAAATAAATTTTGACGTGAAATTCTCAAAATTCCTTACCTACTTCCACAAAACATCTATATACTACCTAAGCGGTACCATGAGCGGAAGAAATTGAGTGACGATTAACCATCCGTTTGAAAACATTAAGGTTGAATTGTTCAGGAAGTAGGAAGACAAGGAGTTCCAGAGGTGGGCAGTACGCCACCAAAAAGAAGCCCTGTATTTAGGGATCCTCGGGGTAGCCAACTTTGCCACAAACGGATGAGATGCCGGAGAGGTACTTGTAGTTCTCAAATAACTTCTAGCTGGAATAAGGCTGGCCAGATCATCAAAACATCTTTCGATAGAATAACAACAAGTCGGCCACCTTGCGTCTATGTTCTAGAGATTGCAATAAATCAGTGAGAGTTGGATTATCGATCATTTTTATTGCTCTTCTTTGTACTGCATCTAATAGAACCAATGAATAAATTGGAGCATCGCTCCAGATGTGGGAACAGTATTCCATACGTGGTCTGACAACCTAATTTTTGAGTCACCCCAAAAAGAGATACTAGGGGATTGATAAAAAGTTTTTGCCGCGACATCCTTAAAACTGGGTTTTCATCGACGGAAAATTTCTTATTTGAGAATGCTGTTGCATGAGTTTTAGGAGCATTGTACAATATACTGTATACTGTACTGTATACATATAAAACCCTTATATTGCAAAAGGACCCCGCACACTTCTTATGGGATTTTGGTTGAACGCGGAATTCAACCAAATTTTGGTATGTTATATATTTCGACCTCCTGAGTAAAAGTTCTCATGGGTACAAACCGAACCTATGAGTAGTTTCGGATATACAGGGGGTTTTCTAATACGACCTTAGGCAACCTAAGTACCTATATAAAGTGTAGATAGAGCAAAAAAACTTACATGTATTGCTTTAAAAGTTGTTTATTTCATCTTTCCTTAACTAAAAATGTTTAGTAAGTGTTCGTAACTCTTCCTTTATATACCAGGGACGCTCAAAAACTATGGCTATTTCTAAGCTAAATGAGTTAATGACCACAAATGTTCAAGTGTGAAAAATTGTGTACTCGTAGGTACTCAGGTACTTACGTTTTGTGATAAAAGTGACTTTCTATCTCAATGAATTCCACTTCTCGCTACGCTAGTGCTAAAAGCTTTTTGCTTCATGACCCCTTGGCCTAGGGTTTAAGTGTTTAGATATTAGGTATACATACACTTGGTGATTTGTTTGAAAAATCTAAACAGCCATGGAAAGAAAAGCAATGAAAATTGTTTTTTCATTTGTCATATCTCACTTGGTAACCATGGAAACCAAAACAGTGACCCTGTCAATAAAGCGAATTGTCTTTTTGTCACCTTTCTTGTGAAAATGGCAGTTCGGGAAAGGTATCTAATGTGTTACGTAGAGGTGGAGAACTATCGATAGTCCCGACCATCGATATTTATCGATAGTCGGGACCTTGACTATCGATTAATATCGATAGTTTTCGATAGTAATTAGTTACAAGTTATAAGGAAATATTAAAGATATCTGTACGTCATATGAATGTGAATTACATTAGTTAGCAAAGGATAGATAGATAGACAAAAACCTTATTTTCTTTTTGACGTACTAAAAATATGATTCTAGGAAATAGTTTAATGATATTTAAACATCAACATCTATCATTTGCGGAGAACATACTTTTTTCCGAAATTGAAAATATCCTTTCTGAAAGCCTAGAACTTTTGTATAAAAATCATTATTATTATCGATTATTTCAACGTTCTTCAAGAACTTTTGTCAGAAATAATGGCACCACACACACGCACCACAGTGAAAGTCTTTTTAGATTGCTTTTTATAAAAAATTTCCATTTTTAAAATCAGCTTTTCTACATTAAAATCGACAAAAAAAATAACTCAAAAGCACAGCCTGAATAATTGCAAGCATCCCATCGAGGCCTGCGGGTGACGTCACCGCTATAAGGTACTGATAATTGTGACATCACTCGCAGGCCTTGCCCACTCAAGAACTGGCAAACTTACGTCGTATGAGGATGAGCAATCGTAAGTAGTTTAGGATTCTTGTTTTTGCAGTTCAGTTTTGTGCATCTAACCTAACGTTCCCTTGTTAATGGGCGTTACAGACAACTATCGAAAACTATCGATGGTTGAAAAAAATTATCGATATATTTCGATAGTCAATACTATCGATAGTTATCGATAATCGATAGTGCCATCGATATTTCTCCACCACTAGTGTTACGTGTGCAATGAAGGACTAGAGTAAGAGTAAATCGCACTGTTTTATTACTGAAAGATGCAAGATGCCGAAGTCCGTAAATTGGCTGTAAAGCGTCGAAACGAGTTAGGATTTGAGGATGAATATTTCACTAGAGTGTTTTACACTGGCAAAATGTCATAGGAACGGCCGGTTTCCTACTTAGTACAGTAAATAGAGACAAATAAATCGCATTTACTAAAAAAAAATACTTAATGGCTGAAATTTTGAGGGTGTGTTCGGGGGCATGTCCTGAGTCTAAAACTGAGTTTTCGTATTCGAGGGGGTGGGGGAAGATCCTACCCCCTCTTTATGTACGGTTGAGTTCGTTTTAATTCCTTATCTTCGCTGCTATTGCCCGTCCCATCAAGTCCGATAGATCAGATTTGTGGGAAATAAAATTATCTATCTAATGATAATAAAATCAAGGTCATAGGACGATTAGGTGAATCACAATGGCCAGTCAAAGGTCAAAACTGGGGGGTAGTTTTTGTTTTTTCATGAATACCGTGGAACCGGTAGGTTTTTTCGCATACTGCTCCGATACCATTTCGAAGTACTTGAAATTACCTACAAAATGAGTGCTCAAACACTCATCTACTGTGAATAGTTTGCCGTCAATCCAACGACCAAGTTGACCGCGCGCGCCGATGTTGACCGCGCGCGCTTAGGAAGCGTCAGAGCAAAAAACGCCTAGAGACATTTTCGAGGTATTTTTTCCTCCTCTATCCGATGAAAATCTTAATTTTTCAAAATTCGTGAAAATAAATGCAAAACGCGTATACCCCATTCTACGCCCTTTCTCAAAATTGGGAGATAGGGGCTAAAACCTTTCCTATATGTCGTAGAGAGCTGAAACTTGAAATTTAACCTTTTTTTTACCCCTTTCACCTACACTTTAAATTTCGTCCAAATCGACACAAAAAAAAATTTTAGAGGCTCCCTGGGGGACTTTCCTTTCAAGATAGGGGTTTCTCGTATTTTTTCCCAATAGAAGACCTGTTTCACTACATACATACCAAATTTCAACTCGATCGGACCAGCAGTTCGGCCTCGGCGAATTTTTGAAAATTAATTTTTACCATCGATTGGGGGGCTAAATACATCACTGCTTCGGGACGTCATTTTTAGATCGCAAAGGGTCCGTTCTCGAGATATTGCGTTTTTTTAGTTTATTTTTTAAAAATTCGTCCCCCCATCTATTCGATAGAGGAACTTTTTCTCTACTTCCCCTGAAAATTTCAGGGTATTTTTTTTTAGTAAAATATCCCTATTTACTGTACTAACTGACAAAACTCCTACCTGTTCCTACCTGGACAAAACCAACATGATGGTTTTTCAGCGACAAAATTTTGTGAGGTTAATGTAAAAAACTATTGAGTTTGACAAGTGTCACCTAAAGAAAATAATTTTTCCAAATGAAAATTTTACTTGTTTTTCTCGTGAAATAGTCCAGCCGAATACCACTCAAGAAAAAAATATGTAGGCAAAATTATTCTCTTGGTTTTATTCAAGTTTGTTGCTTTTTGGTAATTTCGCTCATGAAATTTTTGACAAAAATGTCATTCGCGAAATTGCCAAGCAACAAACTTTCATACCAGTCCGGAAAATGAGGTGTCCTTGCAGGTTGTAATCAGTTTTACAATGCATGAGGTGCAAATGGCATGTTGCGACCAATAAGTGGCATTGTTTATATGTTTCAAAGTTGGCAATGTCAAGTCAAAAGCTATCTTGGGAAAGAATACAGTATATAGTTTGTCATACTTCTATTTGTGTTTGTTTTAAAAACACAAAAAGGCCCACCAAACAAGAACTTTTCAAAATACCCCCGTACATTCACATATCACCTAACTAAAAACATGCAAGTTTCTGTAAATGGTCTAAGCTTATTCAACATTTTTTAAAGCTACCTACCACAAACAAACGCAAAAAGCATGGAAATTCAGTATTGCCTGAGGTAGTATATAGAAAAACCCCCGTATATCCGAAACTAGTCATAGGATCGGTTTGTACCCATGAGAACTTTTACTCAGGAGGTCGAAATATACAACATACTAAAATTTGGTTAAATTCCGCGTTCAACCAAAATTCCATAAGAGGTGTGCGGGGTCCTTTCTCTCACGTGCGGTAATAACCTAGTTATACCATGCTTATTATACAGTGTGTCCACTTAAGATCGCAGCATATGGGAAACTTTTTTCATATCAATTTTACGAAAAATAGTATATTAAAACGCAAGTTGCAGAAGCCACATATTCCCGCACGAAATCGAAATTTGGCCAGGAGCGACGAACGAATGAGTGCGAGAATAGCCTTCTGCAACGGGAGTTTTATACCATTTTCTCGACTTTGGATTTTTTTTTTTTTTCATTTTTTTTTGTGGTCGCTTTAAGTTGGGGATTTTTTTTTTTGCGAAACATGTCGGTTGGTAACACTCACTTACCAACCAACAACCAACAGACAGGTGGATTCTTCTTCTTCTTCTTCTTATCTGGTATTTGGCTCTGCTCCACGAAGGGCAATTTCCCACATAACAGTGAAAGAACATTCATATTCTCAGAATATTCCCTCAAAGTGCTTTTTGGAATGTTCTTTTAGGAATGTTTAATGAATATTCTAAGATTGTTGCGATTGAAATATTCATTTTTGGACGTTCTTTTTATGTACTAGGAATGTTGCTTCTATGCACCTACCTGAGAGATTGTGCTAAGAACCTACCTTATATTTATAACATTATTTGGATATTGTCATACGAACATAATTATAATGTACCCTACAAAATATTCTTTCGGCTAATATCTCTATCAAGTATTAAGAATATACCTACCAAGTTGTGCTGAGAAGTTTATGTAGGTAGGTAACCATGATAAGAATATTTTCATATTGTTCACCTAATTATCTGAAGTACCTAATCAAAAATATTAATTGAACATTTAAACAATAATGCTCTATCTAGAACCTACCAAAAATGATGTAGGTATATTCTTTTTCTTTTGCTTTATAGGACTTCCAAGAGAGGGAGCCACGCGCCATTGAAGATCTACATCTTGTATAGCGTTTGAATCACCTTGGAACCTGTTTCTCTCAGTTGGCGTGCTTACCGCGACGAGAGCATAACAAGCTCGAAACCGGATAGTCCCCAGTACATCTACCTTAAAATTTTGTAACTCATGTACACGCCCAACTTCCTGAGCGGCTTCATAACACCAAGTCGGACAATATTTTTCATGTCTCCACCCTGGGCGATGGGACATTGCTGCGCTAGCTCTTCGTGAAGTTGTCGTTCTGACGTCCCTAAGGAAGTTGATACATGTACGTGTAGTTTCAGTGCCAATCGACTGTTTTTTACATTGCATTAACGATATCACATTTGTTGGACAAAAACCATGTGGCTTTGGGGAAGGTCCGACACCCCCAACATGTCGCTGTGGCGTCCCTAAGGAAGTTGATACATGTACGTGTAGTTTTAATGCCAATAGACTGTTTTTGTATTACATTGGCTGGTGTTGCATCACCTCTTCAATTGAGTGGACTGTATTAATCAAAAGGGCACGTACAAATTTTAAACTGTATTTATTGCATGCGAAAATACAAAATTATGTTGCAAAATTAACTAACGTGGCGTGGGCCTTGTTGCTTGGCCCGTTTGTTCTTCTCGTTCTCTTTCTTGTTATGTCGTCTGTCATTCGTCTTCTTCCCTGGTTGTCACTATCGGTGGGGATTTTGCGGCGTTGCGCAAATGTGCAAAATTCCCTTACCATACATTAACGATATCATATATGTCGGACAAAAATCACGTGGCTTCGGGGGGGTCCGACGCTCTCAACATCTCGCTGTGGCGTCCCTAAGGAAGTTGATACATGTACAGTCGCGGCTATTGGAATTGGCACAAACTTTAAAAACGCACCTCGTATTGCATCAAAATCTGACTTTTTTAACAAGCCGGTAATGCCAAAATTGTGTCAAAGTAATAAGTCAGTGGCGAACTAGAACAGTTTTATAAGGTTTTTAAATAAAATTGAAAAAAAAGTACCATATTTTAACCAACGATGAAAAAGCGAAAGCAATTCTAATGATTTCACAAGAGAAAACTATATGTGCAGTCGCCTTAAACCTTGGTTGTGGAAGTAGTATAATTATGAATTTGAAGAAAAAATGGGTTGAAACTGCTTCTATCACGAACCTACAACGAGGAAGACGACCGAGAAAAACAATTCGACAAGAGGATCAAATTCTTTTTGATGAGGTCGTTTCATCGTTATTTCGGAAATTAGAGCCAAAGAATTGAGTAGTTTTCCAGCTTCAGTTAGAACTGCGCGAAGGCGTATTAAGGAAACTGGATTTAAATGTCATTCAGCGGCTCGTAAACTATTTTCAGTGCAAAAAATAGACAGTGTCGATTACAGTTTACTCAGTTATTTTCTCAAGAACCTGAAAATTTCTGGAGCAATATAGTTTTCTCTGACGAAAGTTTTTCAGTCATGCAATAGTAGCCCAACATTAAAAGTTTATAGGCCGCGACGAACGAGGTATGAGGAGGAATACATCCAATTTAATCAGTCTAGCGGAAGACTTTCTATCCATGCATGGCCCTGTATAAGTGCTGAAGGTCCAGGGCAGATTTATTTTATTGATGGACTTCTGACTAGCGACAAATACATAATTAGATGTAATGCTGCCATCCGCTTTGGAGATAATTTTACGTTCCAGCATGTAAGATCATGTTAAGAGCGAAAATATTTGGGCCAACCTTACAAAAAAAACTACAATACAGAATTTAGACCTGCTTCGAAACAAGATGTAAAACAGTGCATAATCAATTAATGGTATGCTTCAACATTATCAACAGACAACTACAATTTTCGTAATTCAATTTACTCAATGCCACGATGAAGATTGCAAGCAGTACCTAGTTGATAAAAATGGAGATACTACCAAATATAATTTTTTTTTGTAAGGAGTTAGTTTTTACTAAGCTAGATACAAAAGGATTTCCTATTTTTTAGTTGGGGTCCAAACAATGACATTGGGTCCAAAATTGAACTTGGTGGACATAACATTACACTCGCCACTGACCACTTTTGTTGGTTACAGTTTTTGTCAGATTTTGATACAATACGAGGTGCGTTTTTAAAGTTTGTGCCAATTCCAATGGCCGCGACTGTACGTGTGTTTTTAATACCAATCGACAGTTTTTTACATTACATTAACGATATATCATTTGTCGGACAAGAAATTTGAGACAATTAATGAACAAATTAAACTTAGTTTGCCTTAATGCAACGTGCATATTAGTCAGTTTATTATTTACCTACATTGTCAAATACCTGTGAGGCCCTGTGTCATATTCCCTGCACCGGGATCACGAAGTTCGATTCGATTATTTCGTGTCAAACGATGAGCGACTCGAGTGGATTGTTCACGAAACTCGATCGAGTTGAAAATCAAGTTTATTCGATCGTTACTAACGCTACGCACTTCGAAAATTGAAAGCGATGTCGCATTTTAGTTTTTTGATTATATAAATATATGTTTTGTGTTTTGTTATTCAAATTTCAATTTTAATTGTTTAAAAATTCCACAATAAACTTGGACTACACCAGAATTATACTCTCCACCAATGCATCTCTGATAAGAGCCAGTGATCTCCGAGCCAGTCGCATAAAATCTTAAAGTACATAATAGCACCATGTTTTCTAGAGTAACTGTCCTGGCAAGTATTCTCTCTGTACATGTGGTCGTATTAACTGTATAAGTTCTGTAGTTGTCGTTTATTTAGACAAAATAACTCTACAAAACTTGCCTCTGGAAGAGAAAAGGGTTCCTGTTTGTACCTACAAATTTGTCATCGTCGAACAAGCTCAAGATTCTGGCGACGTCTATTTCTTTGTCTTTGCAAAATAGCGTGGATAACGTAACATTTTTATTTTTATGGGAATTTCACGATATATTGAAAAAACAGATGGAATTTAACCTAATTCGAGACCTCCGAACCTGTCGAGGGATTTCGATCGAAATATATCGATCAGTCGAAAGTCATGAACAAGTCCTTTCGATTTTCGATCAAAGATGACAAACTTTAAACGAATATCGAGTTTCGTGATCCCGCAGCTGATCTGTTTTTTTGATAGTTCTCCGAGTGTGAGAAATAATGGATATTCAGTCGTGTTTTTTGTGCAATCTCAGGAGTGAAGATCCTGAATTTCGGCAGAAATTGATCAAAAGGACTTTTGTTGTCCGACTGACTTTAATACTCATTTTATTTGTCCACATTTACTACACATGTTTTAAAATTACATTGTTATTCATAATTAGTTTTGTCGGACATACATGTATCAACTTCCTTAGGGACGCCACAGCGACATGTTGGGGGCGTCGGACCCCCCCAAAGCCACGTTATTTGTTTCCGACCTATGTGATATCAATAATGTAACATAGAAAACAGTCGATTGGCATCAAAACCACACGTACATGTATCAACTTCCTCAGGGACGCCACAGCGACATGTTGAGGGCGTCGGACCTTCCCCAAAGCCACATGGTTTTTGTCCGACAAATGTGATATCGTTAATGTAATATAAAAAACAGTCGATTGGCATTGAAACTACACGTACATGTATCAACTTCCTTAGGGACGTCAGAACGACAACTTCACGAAGAGCTAGCGCAGCAATGTCCCATCACCCAGGGTGGAGACATGAAAAATATTGTCCGACTTGGTGTTATGAAGCCGCTCAGGAAGTTTGGCGTGTACATGAGTTACAAAATTTTAGGGCCGATATACTGGGGACTAGGAGCTTTGGTTGGACACTTGTGTTTTCCAGAGAAGTTTTTCAACAACTCTTTCACTGCCTTTCATATAAAAGGACTGAAAGGGGTATTATTTGGATGCGAAAATTAACATTCCAAGTATATTCCTAGAATCAAACAAGAATGTTATGTCTAGGATGCATATTGAGAATGATATAATAATATGTAGATATATTCTAAGAATATTTCAAGCATATTGGTATAATATTCTTTTCAGAACATAACTATAATGCCATAGAAACATTCTTTGAATGTGAGAATATACATTTCAAGAATATTTTTAGAATCAAACAGGAATATTCTTCTCAGGATGTACTGAGAATCTCATAGGTATATTCTAGGAATATCTTAATGGATTTCCCAGGAAGTTCTTGGGTATTGCACACAGTATTTCTACAATCTTTCCTCAGAACATTCTCAGGACATTCGCAATGGTTTTGGCGTACATTCTAGGCACATTCCTCCTAAAAAAGAACATTCCCAGTACATTCTAAGGATGCAATTTTGTTATGTGGGTTGCCAGCACAATTGTGAGTATCTGGAGAGCTGTCTGGCTTTAGGCCATGCTCCAGGCATTGAACTAAACAAACATTCTGGAACGGGCGCACTGCTTTGTGCTAGTAAGGCAAATTTTGATATATGCAACCCAGCAATACGGAGGGATTATTGTCTCGCTCGCACTCATTGCGATTAATGTAAAAGAAAGAAGAGCTTCTTCATCTTCCCAACCTCAATGATCCAAACACTTCAAACAGCTGTTCTCAATAGCCGCCATAGTGCAGAGAGAGATGCAAATCCCTCTTGTTTGTTGTCCTTCCTTGCACAAACCTTTGAGTAGAAACAATTATGCAGCCACCGTTCCAGTGTGTTTGTTTGGTTCATTATGGCTCCAGGTACCATTTTCCATTCTAATTTGACGGCTTTCAGATTTTTCTTCTCGTACAGTTTTCTTATTTTTTCCCGTGAGTTGAGGTAAATACACAAAAGGAAGACACAACACAGCTTGGGTAATTGTTTTTTTTTCTGGATTGGAATTTTTGGATGTATTTTCCATTATTGACTCATTTTACTGCTTGTGATAATGACTGATTGTGTGTTATGATGTTATTTCGTTGAGCGTTGTTTTGATCGTTCCAAGATATTAAAGGTCTTACAAGTTTATTTTGTTATAATTCAGAAAAGATATCAAGCTTTTAATTTTGTTATAGTTTAAAGTTTCCCAAGATCGTGATGATTGAAAGCGGGGCTGTGTGCCGGTTTCCATTATGTGCCAATACATATCAGCCTTGACTAATTTGTTGATTGGACATGCAAAGTCTTCAATTTGGCAACATTCACAATTTGGGGAGCCTTTATTACCAATCTTGTGTTCACTAGACAGAAAGTGTCCGGTTCGCATTCTTGTTATTGTGGGTATAGTCGTCTATCTATGTATGGGTATTTTTTGAACCATGTTGATCTGGGTAAGCGGTCTTGCAACTGGGCATACCACCTGCCTTTATGTCTGAGTGAGACTTTCCAAGCTGATTCGTGCTCTTTTAAAATCTTTTCTTGGATGGCAGCCAGTAAGTTATTTTTTTTAGAGGTAAGGTTTTTTGGGACATTGAGTTTTTTCCAATATACCTATGCCAACTTGTCGATTGTTTCATTTCCAGGGTTTCCATAGTGACTAGGTATCCATGCCAAGTTGATGTCATAGCCTGCCGCATAGTAGCGATTTGGCTCTCAATGCTAAACTATCCATGTCTGAGTTCATAGAACTTTTGTTGAGAATGTCTATTGCACTTTTAGAATCGGTGAAAGTAATTGCTTTTTTTATGCTTATTCTCTTAGCTATGAAGATAATGGCTTCATGGATGGCTATTATTTCTGCTGAGCAGATGTCGAACCCATCTGGCAGTCTGCAGCTGAAGTTGTATTTCAAGGATGGACACTGTACGCTAAAACCAGCCTTAAGTTCCTTTTTTTATCCATCGGTGTAAATAAATGTGAAATATTTTCTAAACTTTGTTAGCCATGAATTTTATTTTTGTAGTGTTCTCTTTTACCAATATTCACATTGGTGATAGAGATATTTTTGAGTTTCGTATTTAGTGTCATAGCATGGCAGTATGTCGATTTTTTCTGTTTTGTTTCTGTAAGGGAAGAAATAGTTGAAAGCCTGAACCATGTAGGGAATGTCTTTTCTTGTCCAGTAGTTTGCATTGGTCATGTAATATATTTTGATAGCCTTGATCAAAGGAATGATCGGATGTTAATCAATGTTAACTGTTTTAGTAAAAAATTTACTTCCCAGCCATAACTGTCTGAAGCTGAAGTCCATTTGGTTGGATTCTGCCAGGAGGACGTTTGTTGGTGTCGATTTGGTGCATCCGAGTAATATTCTTAGCGAATTGTATTGAAGCGTTTCAATTTTTTTTGAGTTTTTCTTGCTTACGTTAAGAAGAAATGCTCCATACTCCAAATGGGACATAACGATCTCAGAGTGGATGTTTATTAATGACTGTGGGTCAGCTCCCCACCATACTTTGCCGAAAATATTTAAAATGTTGATGCAGTTTCTGGCTTTTTGTGTGATGTATTCCGTGTGTTTATTCCAGTTAAGTTGGCTGTCAATGATCATACTCAAGTATTTGATTGATTCTGAAAAGGCCAGTTGTTGTTGTTGAATGATGATTGGGAAGAAGTCTCCTTTTCTTTTGCCTTTGGTGAAGAGCATTGGCTCATATTTTGTTGGTGAGAGCGAAAGATCATTGTTTGTGAGCCAGTTGGTTATTTTGTCCATGGAAACATTCATTTTATCAATCAGGTTTGGAATATTTTTCTCCTTTGTGAATATGACGATATCGTCTTCATAAGCCATAGTAACTATTTCCTTCTCCACGACTTCGAAAATATCCTTCATGTATATGTTGAATAAAATGGTGCTGAGTGGAGACCAAGGCAGTCCCTTAAATACTTGTTTCTGACCGATTATGTGGCTCTGGGTGTTTCTGATAAATAAGTTCCTGTCATTCAGTATTTTGAACGTGGTGTTGCAGATTTCAGTGGGCACGGTCTAATGTATGAGTTTTTTTATATAGTTTGCCAATATTTACAGCATCGAACGCTGATTTGATGTCCAGAGTATTGCCACGACCGCTTCATTTTTCACGAATGCCAGGTAAATGTAGGTAATGTGAAAAGCCAAGTTGTTGTATACACTGGATTTTTTCCTGGATCCAGTCTGAAATAGAAGAAATAATTTTTATTTTCCATCTGCTAATCAATTCTGTTTCTTAGCATTATTTCCATGACTTTGAGGTAGCAGGAGGCCAAAGTAATTGGTCTGTAACCTTCCAGAGTATCAGGGTTTTTTCCAAGTTTGCTTATGGGCATTACTAGATATTCTATCCATGCCTGCGGGAGTTCTTTTCCCCCCAGGATGCCGTTATAAATGTTGAGAAGGGTTTCTTTTGCTTTGATTGGGAGATTTTTTATCATGGAGTAGGAAAGTCTCGTCGATTCCTGGAGCCGAGTCTTTTTTGTATCTTATGGCTGCGTTAAGTTCATAGTGAATTTATGTACTTCCGTTATTGGTTGGGTCTCGAATTCTAGGTCTATATCTGTGACTGCAATGTTTGTAAGAGTTTGTAATCCCAAAGGATTGCTGGGTGTTTTAATTTTTTTGTTTGAATATATTCCGGAGAATTTATTTATTTTATATCCTACTGAACTATTATAACCATATAATACCTTGGTTACGATAATCATAAACAGGGTCTAAACTCCCAAGGGAGTTAAGGATTTCCATAACTCCCGCTTTTATCTTGAATAGGTAAAACTTTGTAAACTTTATAGAAATAGACAAAATACAGTAAAATCAGTAGGATATAAAATTATCTATGTACCACGGGAATTATCAGGTGTTAATATCCACGGGCAATTGGTGTCCCTCGGGCCAGAGGCCCTCGGGACACAAACGTTGCCCTGGGGTATTAACACCCTCATAATTCCCTTGATACATAAATAACTATTATTTCATATCTCCTTTATATTAGAGTTTCTGTTTAGAGTGGAGGAGTATTTTATGATTTTTTTCTTTTTTTTTTGAAAAATCTTCTGCCTTTTGCAATGGTATGTTTAAGGTTGAGGTAATTTTCTATGGAGGGGTGATTATTATATTGGTTGAAGGCAGTTTTCCGCTTTTCAATTTTGAGGGTACACTCTTTGTCCCACCATGGGTTTCCCGTTGTGCTTCTGTAGTTTTCTGGTGTTCTGGGGATATGTTTATTAGCCACTTCTTGTAATATATCGTTCAGTGTGTTGAAGTTTGTGTTTTGATTTAGATTTTCAACTTTATCATAACTATCCACATAATATGCAACCCATTTTGCTTTTGCGAACTATCTTTTGATATGGTATCTGACTATAGAATCCGATTATGCGCGTACCAAAACTCAGGTTGATTTTGCTGATTGTGGGAAAATGATCGCTGTAGCCGGGTTCCTGAATGACAGTTTAAGTGCAATGCGGGGCTGTTTGCAGTGTTGCAACGGTGATGTCAACCTCTACCTCTTCCGGTGCTCTGATTCTAGTTGACGATCCGTCATTTATTATAACTAAGTTGAATTCAGACAAGAATTCTACCATGTGTTTTTGCCGTTGGTGTTAGTTTTGGCGCTACCCCAATCTGGATAATGTGCATTGAAATCTCTTATGATGAGGAGTTCCCCTTGTAAATGGGTGGCTATCTGTTCAAGTCTATTTTTCAAGTAAGGGATTTGATGTGCTACATAACAATTTATTATGTTTAGGTTATTGATTTTAATTATAACCCTAATAACACCGATCTCCCAGAAACATCCTATTTATGTACCATTAAGGTCCTTATGTTTCCGACATAAATGGTACATCGCTGCGATGTTTGTAATGTAACATCTCTAGGATGATTGTCCTGAAATGTTTTAGAAACATCCTTTCGAAAATATCTATCGACAAAAAGATTTTTCGTTCTCAAAATTAGATACTTATTACAGCTGAAAAATGGCTAACATTATTTTACAAAACTAGGTAGGACCTCAGACCGGCAGGACCCAGTATTAAATTTGCCAATTTTGTGTGATTTCTGAAAATGTCTCTATCACACACACAAACTAATTTCAAATTCCATAATATACCTGTAATGTATATAGATAAGGTACTTAATATTAATTTTGTATTGTAACAACAGCAAAATTTAATTTTTCATTCGACTTACAACTTGGAATAAAATAAAATATGTATTGATGAAAGTCTTCTCTCTTTTCAACTTTCAAACATCGTGAATATTCGTGAAGCCGAAGTGTATGGCGCAGGCGCGTGCTCAGGCATTTGTACTTGTACCGGTCAGGACAGGAGGGCACGCCACCACGTAGGGTCGGCGCCGCAGCCAGCGCAGACGGGCAGAATCAGTCGAACGGGTCGTCCTGTGCGCTTCGCTTGTGTTGTTGGGCGGAATTTTATTTCGTAATGGCGTCGTGCTGTGTGGAGGATTTGTCAATTTGTGGTTTTTCGCTACACCTAGTTGTGCCATTTTGTGTTCGAAAGGATCTCTGCGACCTACCAGTGCTTATTAGTTGGTGAGAAAGATTATTTGTTGAAAGATAACGTCGCATAACTCTCAATTGTTTAGTTTATTTAATTTCAATATGGCGTCGGTTAGGAAATTTCTAACTTTTCTAATAAATAGCCCCTAAAAACCCGAACTTCATTCTTCATTAGGTAAGAGAAAATAACCAATAATTATTTTTTGTTTTCATAGTTGATTACATTCTAGGTGTGCAAGTTGAATTGTACTTCAAGAACTTTGGATTTTGGTTCTGTGGTTGTTTTGGTTAGTTAATGGTACCTTTATGAAATTGGAGCACCAAAAAAAAAAAGAAAACGCCGAACTCCCCCACTACAACATGCTGCCACTGCCAAACTATGGTTTTCGATGACATGACGGGGCATAAATACTACATTATTTAGGCAAAATTGTCCGTCGGTTATTATTAGTTGATAGATAATCAATATAAGTATGCATGTACCTTATTTTTTCAATAAAAAATGTTATTGGAAACTGATGTGCCTACTTAATTTTATAATTTTCAATTTTTGTTTTTTTTTTGGAAAAAGTTCTATCTGACTTCCAGAAAATAGAACGAAAATTGAAAATTATTGAATTAGGTAATTTTTAATCCATAATCCTAAAATTCATTCACCTATTAAAGTCATACTAGAAACATATAGAGGATGTTTCTTACACCTGCCCCGGATGTATTAGGTACATCCCGCGTCATCTTAGAAACATCCCTGAGAGATGTTTATAGGACATCGCAAATGATGACACGGCTGTTGCCTGCAACATCCCAGGGATGTCCCCAGGAAAATAGGGACCTCCCAGGGACGTCTTCATTATCCCTGATGGATGTTTCTGGAATGTTTCTGCGATGTTACTGTGTTATTAGGGAAGGACTTCCAGGGTTTTGGGGCTGTCTGGTTTTAGCCAAGTTTCGTTCAAAAGTATTACATTTGGGTCATGAGCCCATATGCTGCTGATTAGGTTGTCCCTGCTGTGAAGGATGCTTCGGACGTTCCATTGCAAGACTGTCAGCTCCTGTGTAAAAATAGACATTGTGCTTCTGTTGTTTTTTTTTTTTTTTTCTAAAAATGTGTTGAAGAATACTGTATAATTCTATTTGGGTATTTTTTTCAGGTAAGGTTGACAATAAAGTCAAAGGTTTCATCTGTATTTAGTTTCTCGATAGTCTTCATTGCACTTTGTGGCTTTTGTTGGGCGATGGAAGGAAAGTAGGGGTTGTTGAATTGTGAGAGGTGGAAGGGATTGGATGTATGTATTGTGGAGCGGTTCCTTGGAAGTTTGGTAGTGATCTGGAGTTAGGGAAAAATAGTTGTTCGTTGTAAAGCTTACGACCCTATTTTGGTTTTTCTAGAATCCTTTCATTCGGATTTACTAAGGCATGTGGATATGACCTTTTTGAGGGTTGGCTGCTGTTTTGAGCAGCGAACCTTCGTTGATTACCTAATTGGAATTGAATTGTCATTTTTGTTTTTATTTGCAAGTGTTTTAGGAAAGTCTCCAGAATCTAGGTATGTTCTTGATTATTTTTGGGGAGTAGAAGGGAAAAGCCTCATAGCAGGAAATGTTTTCGAAGACCATGGTTTTTTTGATCAGTTCTTGCCTTTAGCATTCGGCACATCGTTTTGAATTAGATCTGTGAGCATCTGATTTACAATGATGACATGTTTCATTGCAATTGGTATGGGCATTGTTGTCTGGGGTAATAAGTTCTGCGCATTAAAAGCGTCTTTACTTACCTCTGCATAGGGTTTTTGTATGTCCGTATAAAAAACAGTTGTAACAGTGGGTCACGGGTCACTCTTTTTTTTGTATTATCCTGTGTAGAATAAGTTCCTGAGTTTTTATTTATACGCCTACTTAATCTTGTTACATTTTTTATTTTATAAAAGTTACAAGAGGAATTTACTCTAATATAATTTTTTAAAGTTCCAACATCTAGTTCTGTGTCTACTGACCTAACCACCCCTTTGCAGGAGGTGTAATTGAAAGGTATTGAGACCCTGAGGCCTTTTTGTTTTATTACCTCGTTTTCTAAAAATGTGTTGGCAGCCTCATACTATAAATTTTTGAATTTGCGTAGGTTTCTTACAGGGGGGCGCCCCCCTGTGACGCTCATTGTTTGAAAAACGGACTACTTATTCGTGTTGTAGTGTATTTTATGGGTGAAAAAGGGCATTGGTGGGACTAAAAATATGGATATGAATGTTAGTGGGACTCATCAATTTTCTCAATTATTGACAAAAATTCGCCGTCGATTCGCAAGAATTCGTGATCTAGCTGCTGCTTTCACCGAGGTTCGCACAGCACTGTTTCTACTTCTTGAAAAAATAATATTAAACTAGGTATTAAAACTTGAAATGGCATGTACCAAGTGGTAAGAAAATAGAAAAATATACAGGGTGTTTCCTAAGTACGGTTCGTAACTTCAGGATGCAAGGGCGTCCATAGAACATTTTTCAGAGGCGGGCAAAAATCTGACTTATTTTTATTTTTAAAATAAGACCATTTATGTAGGTAACCATACGTATATTACTGAATCAACATAAGCAGTCTAAACTATACTCATTTGTAATGACATCATTTAAAAAAATAAACACACATTGCACAGACAAAATGTCAATTTGACAATTATTATTTATAATAATTTTGGTGCTAAAAATAAAAATATCGAATTCCTAGACTAGATGCTTAGAAAATAAACACAAAATTTGACTTTTTGAGGGGAGAATAAAAATGTTAAATAGATGTGGAAAATAAACAACAGCCGTATTCAACATCTTTTAACTTTAAAAGCGACTTTGAAAACTGTCTCCAAATTTTTAAAAGTGACAAGTTTCAAAGCGCTTTTAAAGTTAAAAAAAAAAAAGGATGTTGAATACGGCTGTTAATTATGATTTATAAATTATGATTCCATTTATTTATGTGCTATAAACTATAAAAAAATGCACGAAAAAAACGCCTGAAGAAAAAAATATCGTGTTCTATTCCAAGCAACTTTTAGTATCACTTTTGCTATTCTGTTTTTTTATTCTTCTGGTAGCAATGGTAGCATCATGAAACAATAATAATCGCCAGGCCTAGTGGGGGGGGCAAGTGCCCCATTTGCCCCCCCCCCCCCTATGGACGCCCTTGTCAGGATGTGATTCCTTACAATATTTTAAGAAAAAAGTTCCCATAAACATGTGTCCGGAAATGCGTAAATTCTGAGATACAGGGTGTCAAAGTTTAAAAAAAAAAATAATCGTTTTTTTGTTTAGAGCTCAAAAACCCCTTTCTCGATTTTCGAAAAACTTGGCAGATTTATTTGTTATAATAAGAGGTATCTTTTGAATCAAATAGATTTTTATACCGTTAATATGAATTGCTTAATCAAAAAAAATCATCAAAGTTATAGAAAATCAGTGGCGTGCCATTTTTTTTTTTTTTTTTTTTCTACTTTCACCAACACGAAATTCCCCTCTGGGGCACTCTGGGGCGCCTGTGGCATATTAACGGTAAATCCATTTAAGTCAGAAAATACCTTTTGTTATTACAAAAAAATCTGCCAAGTTTATCGAAAATCGAGAAAGGGGTTTTTGAGCTATAAATAAAAAAACAATTTTTTTTTTAAACTTTGATACCTACGCATTTCCGGACGCATGTTTATGGAAACTTTTTTTCCTAAAATATTGTAAGGAATCACATCCTGAAATTACGAATCGTATTTAGGAAACACCCTGTATATTTTTCTATTTTCTGACCACCCTCTACAGAGTGTCCCAAATTCAAGGGTGACCATTGAGATGTCTGAAACTATAAGAGATACGAGGTTCGTTAAATTATGGCAAAGTTGTGCAATTTTATGACCAATAAAATGCCGTTTACTTAAAAAGAGGCCAAATATCCTAATTTTGTGCAACAAACAAGACCAAACTTTAGCTAAAGGTGCCAGTGTTATAAAGACAATGCTAGAGAAAGAACTCAACTAAATGAATGTCACTTCACCATTGTCACTTTTTCTCCTTTACAAAATGTTGCTATCAAATTTCAGATTCGACGTTCCGTCTTTGGACGGCCATCATGAACTTTGTTTTTTTAAATATGGACCTAGATTTTTTATTTCAGATTTTAGGAGCTTCTGATTTCCCAAAACCTATAACGTATCGCATTTATTCAAAAAAAAAATATTTTTTCGAGACATGACGAGAAAGAGCAGATTCTCGTCTCGTCTCGCGGCATCACCCGGGAAACCCATACTATTTATCAGAACTGCGCTTATTGGCTTTGAGGTAGGTATTTACCAAGTTTCAAATTGTCTGCCTTTTCCATTACTTTCGAAAGTACGAATATAAACGGTATGGGACGATAATTATTGCTGGGAAGAGTTTTCTTGCCCTTTTTCGGGATGGGCTGCACTCTGGCACATTTCCAGATAGACGTGAAAACGCCCCAGAATTGTCCTTAGGTCTAGATACAACGTTGTCCATGTAAGAACCAATGTGTGGCAGTACCTGTGGGGCGCTGCCATTGTCCACCATCGTGGAATTGGATGTAAATTGTTTGGCAATGAGATCTTTTTCCTTTGACGATACTATACTACAATGGCATTTTTGTCCTTAACTAAAAGTGGAAAGGAAGAAGACGTGAAATTTTTTCCTATGGTCTTGGCAAATGACCAAAAGGATCTTTAGCTGCTGCTGCTTGCTCCTTTGTCGTCGTCGTTGGTTGGTTTCGAACTTTTTTTGCTACAGATGGTAGTATGTTTCAAGGCAGCTTGCTTCTGAAGAACAATTGTGGACTCTTTCCGAACCTGAAGAAATTGTCACTTTCTGAGATAGGCGATTAAACCATTCCGGCCGTAATGACATTTATGATGGTTGAATCATCTATCAAAAATGTACTGGAATTGCGTAGACTATTTTATTCATTATCAGTTGGTATTAGGACTTGAGTTGTTACATAATATTTAAGTTTTTATAGACAAGGTACTTGCAAATTTTTCATTTGGCCACTCGAAATTCTTATCAGACAGTCGGGATTTGGTATAAATACTGCACGGTCTGGTTGGTTTAGCATCAAGTCAATAGAGTTGACAATGAGAACTCTCACAATTCTAACAGTAGCGCTGTTAGCTGCTTCGGCAGTTCAGGTGAGTTTTTTGCAATTTAAATCATAAACTGAAAAATAGATCCTAGGACTTAAAAAAAAAAAATCTATATTATTGAATTTAATTTATGTTTTCAAAAAATGTGTTACTTAGGCAGAATTAAAAATACATCTTCATATTTCGAATCATATATCAAATTTTGGATACTATTAATCCATTACTGTCAAATTTTTGATCAACTGATCACAATTTGGAATATTTGTATCTATAGCATATTTCATTGCAGTGGATAGCTCAAATCGAGGTTTAGAACCAGAAATTAATTGTAAACCCTATGGTGTACAATGGTTTTATGGTCCTAAACCTCGATTTGAGCTATCAACTGCAATGAAATAGACTATAATAATTAAGTGAAACTTTTATAATATTTTGATTATATTCAATATTTGATTGCTGGCCGGAATATTGATCTTCGGAGCGGTGATGATGGGGAAATAGTAACAAAAAAAATGAATTTTTGGTTTAATTTATATTTATTTTGAATTTGTCTACAATACTGGAAACTATTTTGCATTAAAATAAAAAATAAAATTATTCCAAAAACCCTGTTTTCGCAAGTTTATACCTTCCATAATTTCATGCTAGATATACCTCTCCTTCACAACTTCTCTACTAGCTGCTTGGGTGTGAATTTGAATGGGCTTATAATTTTAATTTTTTTTAAATTTCGCAACACCCTATGTTAGTAGAACTTTTTTTTAACAAAAAACACATAGAATGTTTGGTTCACTAGAAATTTCTATTTCTTGCAAATTAAAAAAAATATATACATAAGTATATTACCGTCCGAACCCGTCTAAAAAATTAAATTTGCCTAATTTACTCCCTATATTACAGATTTTGTCAAAATAATTAAGGGTTGTTTTAGTCAAATATTTGATAACCGTAGCAAGAGTTGGATAGAATTAGCTATATATTTGATTTTTTTTCAGGTCAAAGTTTCATAATTTATTTTGTTTTTCTTTTGGTTTTCCAAATTGCAGTAAAATGTATCGTTGACTTACTGCCGACAGGAACATAGTTATGAATTATTTATTTTATTTTTCTCGTTAAAACCATAGATTTAAACTACATTCCTATGTTCACCTGTATTGAAACCTAAAATATTTCAAATTATTGTACCTACCTTACTCTTAGGTGTTTACTTGTAATGCCCCCAGCATTTCCTGTCATGCAGTTCATTCCTAATTGATTTGATTTGGAAATTTATGGAACAGTGAAACATGTAAAAAAATTCATCATGATACTTGTCGAGATACTAGTAATTTTGGAACTCATCCTACCAGCTACTAAGTTCCTATCTTATTAATTTCTCAAATAATAATTGTTCTGATTGTTAATTTGAATAAATTTCCTGCAAAAATTAAACATCGGAGATACATAAATTCAATCTTTGATGTTTGATTCCGGTTTTCATTGATCAATCTAAATTTTGGTGTTCTTGGATGCGATTTGGCAATTTTAGCACAACAACAATAAAATTGTATCTAATGTCAATGATTTTAATAATTGATAATATTAATCAATTAATCATAGGAGAAATTAACAGTTTCATGTTTCATTCTATTTTAATTTAAACTAATTTATTTGGCATAAATTATAGTAGGTATTTCTTATTTCAATAATGGCCATTTGCACGGCTCACTTAACTATCACTTAAGGGATATTAAATTTAGGTGAAGCTTTGAATGTGACTTTTGTTTCTACAAGAGTCACAATCAAAGCTTCACTTGGAATAAATATCCCTTAAGTTATAGCGGTGCAAATGGCCGTGAGTCCATTTGATTCATATTATCAAAGCATTTGTTTTCGTGTTCATGCGGATGTCAAGCTTTGTAAGCTGTTTCAAATAACAGAAGTTATTCAGTACAGTAGCTATGCATAAATCCGGACTTTTGATTATTTACATTTTTTGTTTCAGGTCTCCGAAGCCTCCGCCTTAAGATGGTTCGGATTAGGGCGTCACGCCAAAGCAGTAGATGAACCTGCACCACCACCAACTGGACCACCTCCACCACCAGGACCACCGTCAAGTCCTCCTCCGCCTCCTCCTCCATCTGGTGAACCTGCACCACCACCAACTGGACCACCTCCACCACCAGGTCCACCATCAAGTCCTCCTCCGCCTCCTCCTCCATCTGGTGAACCTGCACCACCACCAACTGGACCAGCTCCACCACCAGGACCACCATCAAGTCCTCCTCCGCCTCCTCCTGCGTCTGTTAAACTTGCGCCAGCACCAACTGGACCACCTCCACCTCCAGGACCACCGTCAAGTCCTCCTCCGCCTCCTCCTCCATCTGGTGAACCTTCACCACCACCAACTGGACCACCTCCACCACCAGGTCCACCATCTAGTCCACCTCCGCCTCCTCCTCCATCTGGTGAACCTGCACCACCACCAACTGGACCACCTCCACCACCAGGACCACCATCAAGTCCTCCTCCGCCTCCTCCTGCGTCTGTTAAACTTGCGCCAGCACCAACTGGACCACCTCCACCACCAGGACCACCATCAAGTCCTCCTCCGCCTCCTCCTCCATCTGGTGAACCTGCACCACCACCAACTGGAACATCTCTACCACCACCAACTGGAACACCTCCACCATCACCAACTGGAACACCTCCACCACCACCAACTGGATCACCTCCACCACCAGGATCACCATCAAGTCCTCCTCCGTCTCCTCCTGCGTCTGTTAAACTTGCGCCAGCACCAACTGGACCACCTCCACCACCAGGACCACCATCAAGTCCTCCTCCGCCTCCTCCTCCATCTGGTGAACCTGCACCACCACCAACTGGAACACCTCTACCACCACCAACTGGAACACCTCCACCACCACCAACTGGAACACCTCCACCACCACCAACTGGATCCCCTCCACCACCAGGACCATCATCAAGTCCTCCTCCGCCTTCTTCTGCGTCTGTTAAACTTGCGCCAGCACCAACTGGACCACCTCCACCACCAGGACCGCCATCAAGTCCTCCTCCACCTCCTCCTCCATCTGATGAACCTGCACCACCACCAACTGGACCACCACCACCACCAGGACCACCATCAAGTCCTCCTCCGCCTCCTCCATCTGGTGAGCCAGCACCACCACCAACTGGACCACCTCCACCACCAGGACCACAATCAACTCCTCCTCCACGCGTCTGACTGACCTTTTTCACCATCTGGCAGAACAAATCCAATGCCCAAACTAAATAATGCCTCTCTAGCAAAAGAGGCATTTTATCATTTTAATAAAAAATCACTTAAATATTATTTCAGTCTTTCTATAAATCCCACATCCCACTTTTTTCACATAAGGTAATGGATATAGATATCAAATAAATATTGAGCCAACTGATAAAGGTAACTCGTTGATAGGTTAGGACAAAAGTTATTTTTTTCCTTATGCGAAGGTTACATAATAAAGAAATTTCTATTACAAGCTTCCAAACTCTTGAAACTCCCCAATTTTCTACGCCCCTGTACTTTATATTTGCCATACGGCGAGTTTTATTACAGTGTCTACATGTTGATCGTAAAGTGCGTTTGTTTTTGTTTAGAGGCCTTTTGCTGATTAAATGTTTATAGTCGAGTCAAGGGCCATCGAAAATCTGTCACCCAGTGCCTATAATTCAGGATAATCGATCACTTTGGCTTTAGCTTTGGGTACAAGTAGGAGCAATTATGTTTCTCATTTCCGAAGCAATTGGGCTTTGCGAGGGAATATGTCTGTGTGCGTGTGGATGTCTAATGGTGATTTGGGAATTAGTAGAAGTTAGATTCCTCTGTGGGGAAGTCGTTGATTTTAATTACTAAATTCAAGAGAAAATCTTTACGTAATACTCTTTGCGACGAAAAGCCATCAACATCTGCCAGTTGAGGGTACATATTAAACGTTCAGCCATTTTGTTTTCCGCTTTAACAATGGCTTGAAGATAATTAAAAAAAAAAACGCTCCGTTTCTGGTTTACCACATTGGTTATATTCAACCGTCAATAAACAAATACTTTGACTCGTCTCTATCTATTTCCCCTATCTCTACGACAAGAAGGGATCCACCCCGTTTGTGTGTGTTATCTCACCTGCCCCTGGGCTGCACTTTTCAATCAGCCTAATCCGGGGGGTGATTTTTTCAATGTCGAATATCTTCTGTGTATCTCCTCTTCATATGTAATCGTTAAAAAATAAATGGTTTCTTGATTGCTTTGCTTGTGTGTCAATTTTAGTTTCGCCAGTTCACCATTGATAATTATTTCACTTTTTCAACTTTTCGCTAAATTGAGTTAATAAATACAAAATAGTCTTCATAAAAGCAAAAACTATCTATATAATCGAAGTGATATTTCTTTGTTTGTGAACTTTTTTCGTAACCAAACTTAAGTCATCTGCTAAACTAATGTCCAACTTGTTAGGTACCTATCTATTGCTTCCGATATAAGAAATATGTAATTATTTGCATGCTGTCATCGTTGACTCGAAATCATTTTAGTTCAATTTACTTTCCAATCTTCATCGACTGATTCCTCTGATTCATTTCTGCAAATTATTTTAAAAAGGCTTTGGAGGAGGATTTCTTCTGGATCAGTCATCAGTCATCATTTTTATTTTCAGTGAAATTGAAACTATTTCATATTGTGTCGAAGTCATGAAATCTTAACCTAAAAGCCTTAGCAATGCCAATATATCATGGATTTGAAATATTCAATATACCAGGATTTGCAATTTAAATAACATTTAATGAATGAAAGCAGTTACATTGACTGTTCGCGGTTTTTTTTGCAGGCAAATCGTTTGGAGCATGAGAATTTCAACATAGCTATAATTTGCTATAATGACGATTTATTGAAATCTTTTTTAACCTAAGAAGAAGTAAAGTTCTTCACAGAATCGAGCATCAACAAATTCGTTAAAAGTTTTATCACATAATAACTGAGCCCATTCTTATTCAGATCTATGAAGCTGTATCTAAATTAATTAGGAAAAAACTATTTGCTTTGGACTTGTTTACTGAGCATCACAAAATCAAATCCGATAAATCCGTTCGAAAACCCGAAACCGCTCCAATCAAATACCATTGTTCGGCTTAATAAATATGGTGCGAATTTTTAGATTAATTAAAATTTTAATCCAATTACCGCGAAACATCGTATTGGAAGTGGCGTCTTGCCTGTTCTTGACACACGTCGAGCGCAACGCACCCCTCTATGCCACCCTTTTATTTCTCCAAACAACCCCCAGCCAATAGCATTCAAGCGTTAGTAATGCGTTTGAAATTGCTGCTAAACTCTCTCTTTTTTTTGCTAGGTCTATGCTAAAGGATGGAGGCCCTGTATTTAAAAATGCGTTGGTTGCACAAAAGGGCGAATTTATTTTCATTTTTTAAATGAACTCTCCTTGTTTTTGTTTCACAATTAATCCTCTCACAGAATGTAGTTTTTTTTAAATACTTATTACTATTTTTATACATATAGCTACAAGATAAAGATAAATAAAAAAAATCGAATCATGCAGATATAGGTACGTACGGCTATATACGGAGTTCAATCTTTAAGAGGAACCACATAACATTGATATCATTTATTTTGTTCACTCAGTGTAAAAGATAAGCGAAACGAAAAATAGGTAGGCAAAAAGAGAAATGAGATATCTCCAGCAATGCAGTAGGATCTTTCAAGGATAAGGAATGTATAGATATGTAGGTATTTATCATCTACCTATTACAATACCACAATATTATTTTATTTCATGATAAAAATATTTATACAATACATCTTTATTGCCTGTGATAAAGTGCTTTTTCCTAGTTGACACACACTGATATATATTAAACTATACTATACAGTGTGTTCGTGTGTTGGGTGGATGGACTCTTAAATGTTAAGCATGTGGCTACATTAGATTTCTCTCTACTAACAACAACGACATTGCACTAAACATTACATACTAACTTTGAACAACAATTTCTTTATTTTGAAAACTTCAACTAACAAACTACGCGCTTCATATTGAAAACCAGTCAAATCTTAAATTCTGAGGCAGTACATGCATTGGGTGTGGTGGTTACCTTGGATAAGGTACTTGCGTTGTTTTCCATTTTACCAGAATATGTTCAATTTGGAAATGGTACTATTGCAACTTCCATCTTGCTGCCTGTCCTGATTATTTTATGTCAAAGAGACATTATTTAAGCGATGCATGGTCTGTTCTTATGAGAAATTGTTGTCCATATAGGTAGATACTTGCGGAAATGATACACTGCTTGGACTATTGTGAGCAGTACCTTTCACGCAATAATTTCTCTCCGGCTTGGTCAGCACTTTGCTATAGTACCTATTTTATTTTCTTCTTAACTATTATAGATTTAAAACTAGGACAGGACTACTTAAAACTACACACTCAGCATGTAGTCAAGTGTGTTAACCCACACGACCACCGTAGCCTTGCTTTATGAGATGTTTATACGTATATTAATTTATTTCGTTGCTAGGTACAGGTCACAGGTACAGGTACATGTCAAAATACAAAACAATATTCTGTCACACAAGTTTAACTGATTTTTTTTTGATACTAAATTGATGAAAGAACATCGTGTGGAGTAGAAAATAAAGCATTGTATGACCCACGGGGATTATTAGATTATAATGCCCTTCAGGCAAAATAGTTTCGCCTTCGGGCATTATAATCTACATAATCCCCTTGGTACATAAATAGCTATAATAACCTCTTCTCCAAGTTGTAATGGGTAACCGCCTTTTTAAGTGACATCGATAAGTCGACACAAAATCTGATAGATAGATTTGTCTTTTTTGGTTGCTGTACAATAGGGTAGTGGACAATTTTTTGAAATATTTTTTTTTATTAATCTCCATAACAAAATAAATAGTAGTTGATGATTCTTTGACTTTAGAAAACAAAAATAAACCTAAAAAAAAATTAACAAATTTGTACTTATTTTAAACGCTATAATTTACCGACCGGAAATTACGTCATAGATGTTGTGTCGAAGGTTGTGTCCAATAGCGTCATGGCATTCTGACATTGATAAGAGTGGCGAGAGCGCGGTCTGCGCGTCCTTATATTTTACATGCTTTTAGAAAAAGATGCAGATAAACTCAGACCGCTCTGACTGACAAATGGAAATCTCTCAAAAAGTGGGGCTAAGTTGAGGGTGCGCCTAGATGTAATGATACCTGACAGACGCTGATATATCTTTTTCTTTTGCACTAATGAATAAGTTTGCATCGAATGTCGGAAATATGTTCAATTTTATTCATACTTCAATACAGCAGCTATGACATAAAATCAAGCCGCGAAATATTTCCGTTTGAATAGTGTGTCCCAAAACTCTAGTTTTACAACCTTTTTAAACAAAGTTAGTAATTTTTTTCTGAAATGTATTTTGATACGAATATATTTTATTTATTTCATAGATAAAGAATGGGTCATCGATTTCATTGAAATTATACCTTGTCCACTACCCTATTGTCTTTAACAACTCCCTCTGCAAACATACTGTTTACTAGTAAGTGATTGTTGTTTGTTGTTTGATCATGAGAAGTCTTCCAGGTAGTTCACGGATTGGTTGAGCAATACCTACTAATGTTAGTATTAGCAGTTTCGTAATTTTTACCTTTAAAGATATCCTCGTTCTCACAAACCAATTGTTGAACCTTTTTTAATTCCGAAGAGGAGAGATGTTGCCAATATGTCTCGAATTGTCTAGAATGTCGCTTCGCTACATGATTTATTTTATTTCTTTCCCTGATGCTTTTGAGCTGCACATTCCGATTCACCTTCGACAGGGTCAGTAGGTATCTATGACATCGCCATAACGAAGTATTTATTATTGGTTTTGTGTGGTTGCACGAGTTCAAAGCGGCTCTCAGAATCATTCTCCAACTGCCCACATATTATTTGTTTGGTATTGCTGTATTTTTTAGAGTTTGTGTGTTGCTTTTATGGGTAACTGATATTGAATCCTCAGTTTCAGACAGTACATACTCTTCAGTGCCAAAGTTTAGGATGTTAAGCTGGTTATCAAGATTGTAGATTGTGATGGTTGGGGTGTTTTGGTATTTAGGTTATCGACCTCTCTGCACTGCGGCCTGATTAGATCTATTATATCTAGTAGCTTCCCAAATTAAGGCTTTTGGTAAAGCGGTTAATTTGCCGGGGATTGGCTTCTTTCACATCCGCAGCCGTTAAATAGGTCTTCTGCGTCACAATGCCTCGCAGTTGCAAAGTACATGATATAGGTTTGTGTTCCGGAGACTCAGATGCTTCCTCAACTCGCTCTTCACAGCAGCGCCATAGGTCTGATTTTGTTTTGCCCATCTTTTTCAGGTAGTAACCCAGAGATCAGTGACCCGTAAAAAGGTCTTCTGTTAGCAGCCTTAAAGCTGCTTTGCTAAGGTCAAGCATTTCCTTTGCCTTTATTGACTAAGGCGAGCTGAATTGTTTCGCCTGTCTAAGTCCTGAAAACGTGTTTCAGCGAGAGGTTTGTTGAGCCTTTACCCAATTCTAGACTTCCCCCGTCATATGGCTTAGTAATGCCAAAGAAAGGTTTTGGTCCAAGGAATGGCAGCTCCTTGTCTTTTGGCCCGCTATTTCATTCTCCTCGACTCTTTGGTGCCCTGGTACTCATGATAGGGTGACTATTACGAGAAGCCCATACCAATCTGGACTTAGTGACAGAGCTACTCAGACCTCTTAGTGCTGCCTGACTGTCGGAATTGATATAGATCTTCGCTCTTCGCAGGTCTCTCTCGAGACACTTTGTAGCGCAAAGTTCTAATATGAATATTTCCGCTTGAAATATGGTTGGGCTCTCTCCTAGGGCTGCTGATAGTCCACCTTACAAAGTGGACCGTATACCCCTGCTCCAGTCTCTTAGTGCCAGCTGGTTATCAAACGCAAAAAACGTATCGACTTATTGAGCAATTCACAGTCCGTCGTTTTTAATCTGTCTTTCCATATGAGGCGCAAGGGGGTGAAGCATATGGCAAAATCAGGGGTTCTAACGTAGGGAGCCACCAGCGACGGACTGTAGTACCTATATCTGCTTATAGTGTGACATATATAATTAGAATATTTTCCATATGGAATATTCATAGAAGGCTCCTATGAGAGCAAGTGTCCTGTTCTTTTCAGTGTCAAGCAAAATCTCACATGACTGACAAAGACAGAATATTTGTTCTCCTGAGAACGATGCTTCCTTGTTTCGAACATCTGGCGAATGATGTTAAGTGTACAATCCACTGCATTTTACTTACTTTTAGCACTACTATTTTACTTAATACAAGTACCAATAGGAAACTTACACATTTTTTGATTATTTCAAAAATGTGTTCTACTACACCTAAGACTTATAGCTGTATGCAACATCTTTTTTAGCTTGAAAGCGCTTTTAAAAACTGGTTACTTTCAAAAATTTGAATTGCTCAGGGTAAGCGCGCACTCTAGCGATTTATTGTCGTGCGATAATTTTGTCTCAGTCGCGTCACCGTGAAATAGGACTAGTTCTATTTTTTCTCTGCAGCGATTATTTTGTCGCAGAATGCGTGTATCATCGTTAAAATATTGATGTTCCATTTTAGCGACTAAACAGTCGCGCGACAATAAATAGCTAGTGCGCGCTTGCCCTTAGAATAAACGAAAAATCGCCATTTAAAAAAGACCGATAGCTGGCGAAAAAGTGACGTTACTCGGTAACAAAATTCAAAATTCCGTTGACAGTGACCACTAAGTTGCTATTTCTTTACATATAAATATTTTGTGTGATATAGATTGGTTCTTCCTATTCATTATTTGTGTTTTGTGTTTCTGTGGAGTAAAGTCAGTAGAGATGAAATGGGTGAAACCAAATATAGAACGTGTATGGTGCCAATGTGTATAAGCTCTGCGATAAAAATGCCTTTTAAATTTTTTTTATTACGCATGCATCATAATTATAATCAACGATTATCGCACGCTGCAGCGTGCATAAAATGATGTTTATGATACACCTTCCTTTTCAAAAGTTTGCTATAGAAACGTTCGATCTACCTTCATTACCTAGATATTTACCTGCATACATGCCATTTAAATTACTACTTATCAAAATGAATCAACACTTTTAAAACATTTTTGAGATTATGATGCATTCGTAATAAAAAATAGGGTATG
Organism: Ceutorhynchus assimilis; assembly: GCA_917834065.1. Taxonomy (NCBI): domain Eukaryota; kingdom Metazoa; phylum Arthropoda; class Insecta; order Coleoptera; family Curculionidae; genus Ceutorhynchus; species Ceutorhynchus assimilis. The sequence goes on from OU892287.1 coordinate 27,413,252, forward strand.
ATATGCGTGTATAAGAGCATTTAAGGGTATTGAATGCGCCGTTTAAAATATATTGTAACGCACGTCGAACTATACAACTACCCAATAAGTTAATACTAATAAAGACGCGAGGTTCATCGCGATCATTGCATTGGGCTACTGTTGAGCCGGTCGGCACTGGATCCTTCATCACGGCGATTTAAAATGTGAGAAAAACAGGCGGAGGAAAAAGCCATGGGGTTTGCTGCAGGCATAGCAGAGATAGACAAAATGACAAGAAGAATCAATTAAATTTCTACAAAAAAAGCTAGATAATTTTTGGAATTCTGGTTTGCGCCATTGTATTGCTAATACACATGAGAATGGCGCTTACTAAAAAAAAAAACCATAAATTGATTAACTTTCTTGTTTTTTTTTTCAGTTTAAATTATATTTTTGTAATTTTTCGAGAACTTGTTTCTATTATCGGATTTCTAAAAAGATAGCGCCATTCGTCCCTATATTATAAATCGAATACAAAAAAGAAAGTTGATATAACTTCAATTGTTAAAAAAATAGGTTGAAATTAAGAACGCAATGCATTCCTTGTTTCATTCATCTCATTCCCACTAAGGAGTATTAATCGGAGCGGAAGAATACAATGATAGACTGCGTTAGGTGCTTCGCGCAGGAAAAAATATTTTGGCATTGAGGCGCATCCAATACCCTTAAAGCCCTTGCGACTTACAAAACACTCCGCTGCGCGTCGAGTTTTGAAATATGTCGCGCGTGCTTCAAATGCCATCTTATACACTTATATCATAATATACTATAATAAGATTACCAAACCCTGCACATCAAACTCGTCGAGAAAAATGGATTGAAGAATGCAGAAGAAATGCAGAGGATATTTCTGAGAAAAGTGGAGAACTTTACGTAAACGAGGACCTATTTTAATGTAAGTAAAAATTGGGTAACACCAAAGGTTATGACTTTGGTTAACACTCATTTTATAACATAACCAGGGTTTCATATTTACATAATATTTGGAGCGGATATTTTTTGTGGATTTTCAATGTTTTTGAGTAGGTCTGAAATTGATTGTAGACAATTAAATACTTAGTGAAAAACACTGATTTTCTAACAAAATTGTTGATTTTTCACGAAAAAATAAATATCTAAAATGTTTAAAGTCTATTTTTTTTTTAAAGATAAAAGTCAAAATGACATTATCTTGGCAATACAATGTAAAATTGTCAATGCTCTTATGTAGAAAAGGCTTGTGTTGCCAACATAGTTACTAAATTTTTGACTTGGGGGATTATCTTTTAAAAAAAAAAAACAGATTTTACGTTAATTTAATTCTTCGTTCAAACTATCGAGGCAATCAAATTCAAACTAATTAAAAAGTTGACTGAAAATTAAGCACAAAATATGAGAATGTAAAGATTTAGTTTAATAATACCTTGATGAGTACCGATTTGGTACTTACTTATCTATTACTTATAGTTTTTCTCTCTGTTGCAGTTAGAAAAAGATATGGAAAACTATATTCAATTTTAGCTTATGAGTGGTAATACAAAAATTAAAATGAAACCTGATGTACCGCATATTTTTAATTGTCCAGCCACACAGAAAAAGAGCTTGTGTTCAGTCTCCTAGACCTGCAGCTGTAAATAGGGCCAAACAGAGAATTGTATATGAAGAATTAGCATCAATAGTATCTACTAGCACATCATCATCAGTAGAAAACTTAGAGACTATGAAACCTGTCGAAGTAGATTTAAATCCACTTACAAACGAGCCTTTAAGTGACTATAGTAAAAATGTAACTAACAAAGTAGCAAACAAAAATGTGGCAGTGCAATGTCTCTAGTTCTATAAGCAATAATACTTAGTGATGCCGCGAGACTCGAGACTGGGGGCGGATTACGAACTCTCGATTCGAACCGAAACCGCCATGGATTTCGAACGCATTCTTATGTATTCGCATGGAGTGCGTTCGAAATCCATGGCGGTTTCGGTTCGAATCGAGAGTTCGTAATCCGGCCCCAGGTCTCCTCTCGTCTCGTCTCGTCTCGTCTCGACTTTTCGAGACGAGACTGGCTTTTGGTCTCGTCTCGGGAAGTCTCGACGAGACGAGACCAGACTCGGCGAGAGTCTCGTGTAGTCTCGAGTCTCGAGATTACACTTAAAATTTTTCTTTCATAGCTTTATTATTGGACTATTCTGGGCTATTTGAATATGAAATCAGTAAATTAAATATCACGATTACTCTTTACTGTGATTTTTCACTAATTGCTTTTTTACTGTGGCAGTTTGGACTTCCGTTATAATATAAAAATTGAAACCATAAATACAGGGTGTCCGAAAAATAGCGTGAAAGCTCTCCACGTAGTAGAGGATCCTTTGAGAAACCCTAGAAAAATAATTCAATTGAAAAAATCCTTCTCCAGCATTATTCTTGGTAATATGAAGAGATAGATGTGAAAATTCACCTTCGAATTCTTCAGGTAATACATGGGTATTTAATTTAATTCACTGACATATTTTTAACGGGATATTTTCAGTGTTGCCAATTTGAATAAATATTAAAATGCAAATAACTTTCTTAAGAATGCCACTAGATTTTTTAAAGTATTTTTCCGAGGTTCCTTGTAGGTTCCTCCACCACGTAGAGAAGAGTTTTTACGCTATTTTTTGGTAACCCTGTATAACTCGAGACCAGACGAGACCACTCGAGACGAGACGAGACTTTGGTTCTCGAGACTGAGACTAAAGTCACGGTCTCGTCTCGAGATGTCGAGACGAGACTAACACTAAGTCTCGTCTAGTCTCGTCTCGCGACACCACTAATAATACTGGTAGTGATTCAACTTATAGTTCAAGTGAGAGTGAGCCAAGGTCTGTATATGAGGAACTAACCCAAACTTACTTTCAGAACCTAGCATTGCAATCTACAATTATAAAATTGCAGTGTAGGCCTAGATTATATATAGGACTCCCAGAATATGCATTTCATACATTTCAAATACTTGAAAAATATCGCTAATTGCAAAGTATGCATATATTCCTAACTTTGAAAAAAATCCGTACTGGTCACTGAGGATTTTGAAACAAGTGAAGGAAATGCTTCAAATATATTTTCAAAATCACTGCCAAAAATAAGTAAATTTTCAAGAAAGTGTATATTTACACCGACAATAAATTCTGTGAGATTAAACTTACCCTTAGCTTTCGATATAGTAATGTTTTAATGATTATTGATTGTCTAGAAATTGAAATTGAAAAGCCATCTGATTTTGTTAAACAGTCATTGATTAACTTGGTCAAATTATAAAAATTGCAAAACTTTGAAATATTTAATATCTTGTAATCCAGATGGAATAATACATTTCATTTCAACTGGTTTTGGTGGGAGGGCATCTGATGCTGTCATTGTAGAGAACTGTAATTTCTTGGATATTTTGCCACCAAATATTGCTATAATGGCAGATAGGGGTTTCAAGCATATCGAGCATTTGCTAGTTTCTAAAAACTGTATTTTAATTAGGCCACCTAAGCGTCTCTGCTAGCACAGAACATATCACCTATAGAAAAATATCTCAAATGGGAGAATCGCGACGAAGGTTTTTAGTTAGGTTTTCATTCAACGATGGCGACACTGTCGGGAGATAAGAGAAATTTACAGGTATCTGTGGTGTGGACAGTGATTTGTGTTGGTTGGTTTTGTCATTTTAAAAGTCAAAATTTGAATTTTTAATTTGTGTTGTTGTAAACCATGGTCCCCGCGTTAAAGTGAAAATTCAAAAAGTTTTGGTTGAAAAAAACCCTAATTTTTGTTCGTATTTTTTTGTATTTACTCGTTTGTTTCGTTTCGTTCGTATTTGTATTTATAATTCGTATTTACTTTGCGATCTACCTATAGCTGCGTGTCTCTTGCTAACTTACTAACTCTTTTTGCACTATGTTCGACATCGGAAACTTCCTGCCAGTCATAGTTTTCAAAAAAATGAGGCGAAAAGAGCTAAAAGGAGTCAGCAAGCCAAATGCAGTTGAACATTAAAAATTATTTAAAAATAATAAAAATATATGAAAAAAATCAATTCGCCTTTTTGTCAAGAATGCTCGATTAGTTGGGTTTTCAGTCAACGATGGCGCTGTAATTCATAACCGGTACATAACATTGCAGATACTTTTCTAGAGGTGATATGTTCTGTGTCTGCTAGTACAAAGTCTACTAAGGCTGAAGTACTTACTGGAAACAAAACGTATAGCTAGTTTGAGAATTCATGTACAAAGAGTTATTCGTAGACTAAGAGAATTTTCATTTTGGCTCCTCATGCATGTAGTGATAACAAGTTAATACCTACCTTATATAGTATGTGGTCTAATTAACTTACAATCAGGAGTTTGAAGGCAGTAGGGATTTGTTTATAAAATAAATTAGACATAATGTCTGTTGATTTTAATCTGATACTCCAAAGGAATGTGAGTTGGTGGCTCCCTACATTAGAACGGCAATGGTTACCTGACGTCACACCTGTTTTTGCCATATGAAACACCCCCTCGCTCCTCATACGGAAAGTGTCAGTTTAAAAAAGACGGACTTTAGGTACTTGTTGTTATTTTTGAACACTCCAAATTCCTACAAACAAAAATATTATCACGCCAAAAGCATTCGGCTGCATCCGTGAAAAAAGTTATGTATTCTCTATGAAATTATTGCCAAACATGATAAAATTTCGTTTTTTTTCCAAAATTTCGATCAGCCACACAAAATAAACATTTTATCTTCGCAAACATAACCATTTGCAGTTGAATTTGAGCCTTGTATTTTGAAGTAATTTTATTTTCTTTGGTAAGATAAATTACAACTTTTTTTTTTGATTGAGGACATTTGATTTCAACTACGTATTCGTCGCATATAGCATCAGGGGATTACATATTTTGAACTTAATTTTATTTCAACATCACTAAATTTACCTTAAATTTTTTTTCTATTACTTCTTTCACCTTTTTTTTCCAATCCCATCCCTCTTGTCATGGCAGCTGTGGGTTTAAATATTGAAACTCCCAGAACTTGGCTCACGAATATTCCATCGCTTTTTTTTGAAATGGGCTGCTTCATAAAGTTTTGATGCAGTGATTCGCGCGTAACTAAGTTCGAACCATGAACTTGATTCTGATTGTACCTCTGTTTCAGCAACAGCTTTAGAACACATCTCTGAGTCCATTTTTAAAGAACTATATTCGAGAAATTCTGCACAATTTTTCTCTCTAAGGTTCGTCCAGAATACATAATTATGCATTAATTGGAAAAGGCCCAGATTACTTTTTATACCATCAGGCTTCTTAAAGTGCTTCAAAAGCTGGCTTTCTGAGTTCTTTTCAATGCCTTTATCTATAACTTCCTTCAAGAAAGTGGAGCTTTCTTCATCTGAACTTAGTTCTTCCGGGGCACCAAAATCCTTGAGTGTGAAGAATTTTATTGAAGTTCCAACTTTCGAATGCTTGCTTGTCGTCCAGTAGCAGAACTGATGGCGGAGAAGGCTCTTCGCTTCTTCTATGAAGCAACATTAAGAAGGCAATAGAATGCTTACAACCACCTACAATCATAAGTAATAACTAAATAATCAGAAATTGAAAATCACTATGTTTACCAGAAGACGCAGCAGAGTCATGACACTCATTCTGAATTTTTTCCAATGCAAGTTACTTCTACATCTAATTTTCGATTTAAAAAAATTTTAGATATTGTAGGACCTCTACCAGTAACAGAAGCAGGAAATAAATTTATTTCAACACTGCATGACGACCTTTCCAAATTCACATACGCATTCACAATTCCCAATCATGAGTCAAAAACCATCGCCGAAAAGTTCGGTGAATTTATTCTAATTTTTGGATTACCAGAAACTATTGTGACAGTCAATGGCGATTTCACGTCAAATCTACTTAAAGAAGTTAATAGTCTTTTTAAAATAAAACATATTACCACATCAGTTTATAGACCTCAAAGTAATGGAACCTTAGAACGCTCTCATTCTACGCTAAAAGATTATTTAAAGCATTTTACCAATAAAAGTCAAGACAATTGGGACGAATTTATTCAAACTGCCTTGTTTTCGTATGACACTCTAGTTCAATCAACTCAACTTCTCAATTTACACCATATGAGCTAGTGTTTGGCCATAAGGCAAGATTAGCCAATAAATTAATAAAAGACCCAGGCAGTTGAGATTAAATAAATCGTTTCAAATTGCTAGAGAAAACTTTATCAATTCTAAAATCAAATCCAAAACCTACTACGATAAAAAATTTAATGATTTTAATTTTTCTGTAGGCGACCAAGTTTATGTCCTAGATAAAGCTTCAAAGTCTGGAATAAGTAAAAAACTTTCCCTGAATTATAAGGTACCATATAAAATAGCAAAAATGAACTCGAATAATTCGGTTCTCTTAAAAATAAAAAATAAGCTAGTTTCGTATCACAAGGACTTATTAAAATCATTTTTTGTTTCAGACAAAAATGAAGCTGATACATTACACGCTACGTGCTCTTCTCATTTTTACGATGTGTCGCGCCCACCTATCGCACCGCAGGAGCAGGCTTATCAGATAATACCAATTAATAACCAAGCACGCATCTTTTACCAATCTCTAGGCATCGTAAAATTATACAATGATTATTCTTCACTCCTTTCGTTCTCAAATATTTCCTTTTCCATTCATAAATTCCGAGTTGTGGAAAAAATATATGTAAAATCAAAAAACATATGTCATGATTCCAATCTTGGAAATAATAAAATATACCTACATAGTTTCCATTGCACGGATTCGCGTGCTTTGTTTGATGCTCAAATTAAAACATTAGAAAAGGAACTTGATACTATTATTCATTTAGTCGCTCATACATTTGAAACCAAACGTAAACGCAAAGGTTTAATAAACGAAGTTTCAACTGCATTTAAATGGTTGTTCGGTTCACCAGATGCAGACGATACAGTTTATTATAATGACACAATTAAAGAATTAATAAAAATAAAAATCACGCAATTGAAAATTATAATAGTTCTATTGTTTCTTTAAAATTAAATGAGGAAAAATTAAATAACAATTTTGAACAATTTAATAAAATTTTTCTACGAGTGTGCGCAAAGTAACTACTTTGGGGGGCAAAGCCCTGCGGGCCCCCTTTTTCAGGGGGCAAAGCCCTGCGGAGAGAGGCCGAATTTTTTTTTGGCCGATTTAGATATACCTATTTAGTAACAACAAATTGTTTTTGATGCCTATAGAAATTAAAAATTTAAAAGGGAAGTATAGTTATTTCACTCGTAGAAAAAATATTGTTCCTAACACGTGCACAAAGTAGATTTCTCGCACTTGAAGCTTATCCGAACTCCGCTTCGCGTCGTTCAACATAACTTTGCGCACTGATTAGGAAAACTACTATAATGACCAAGCTAGAACAGAATTGGCCGAGATTTCGTATGTGACTTCAGTAACGGAACATATTAACTTATTATTACATATTATAACTGAATTAACTGGAGAATATGATTTAATAAATTCTTCAATATTTTTTGCCAAGCAAAATGTCACCCAAACGTAATTATTCCTAAAGATTTAAGAATCGAACTTCTCGACTCTAAGCTGGATTCAGATTCAACTTTTCCAGTCAGTTTAACGAATGATGAAGATACATATAAATATTTTTTCTATTTGTGATCTAAATGTTATTTATAATAATGAAATTTTAATATTTTCAATTAGAATACCGCTTACTTCTAGATTAAGTTATCATTTATATAAATTACCACCACTTCCTGTTTTTGATCCTTAGGGCTTTATATATATATATATATATATATATATATATATATATATATATATATATATATATATATTGATCCTGCGTACCCCTTCCTAATTCTTAGAAGAAGTAAAATAAGGTTTGCTTCGATAAAAGACCTGTCTAGTTGCAAGAAGATCGACGACAAGACCCAGTTATGTAAAGATTTGATAACTTACCTCACTGCCCTGAACGCAAATTGTGAAGTGAGTCTGAAACACGATCAAATCAAATAGATCCCTGATGACGAAAACCATAAAAGCCAATTTGAAAATTTACCACAAAATTTCACAGAATCAATAGCTGTTCATCGTCTCTTCACCTGTTGCAGCAACTCTGTCATGTGATGCCACCGAGAACTTTATAGACTTCACATTGACGGAATCTGGCATCTTGAAGCTGAAGCCTCATTGCAAATGTTTCACTCTTTCTACTGTTCTGTCCTCGACTTCAAACCAAACAAGCAACTCCACCCATTTCGTTCCTGACATCAACATTAATATTGACGACTGCTGTGTACAAGAAAACGGCCGATTTTCCCCTGCAAAAACGCTTACACATGAAATCAGTATTTACAGTTATGATTCATCGAAATCCAACAGCAACATATTCTTGAATTCCAATGAACCTGTCAGATTTTTACAGCACATTCCAAGAGCTCGACAAGAACCAGAAGCACTCGAGTTGAAAGCAGTTGTTGGTATCACTAACACACCAGATGATACTCAGGAATACCGAAACCCTCTGATGCCACGAGGGAGACGATCAATTTCCAAAAGGAAATAAAATTAATTAATCAAATCAACCTATTGATTAATTTTAACGGGGGAGAAATATGTTATGTTACGCCAACTGCAAAATTGACAATCGGTTATTTTCAACTTCACTTTAATGTCATTCGACTTAATTATTGTTAATCGGGGTTTATTACCTACTAATAGGTTACGTTTTGATGTGTAATTGTTCAATAAACGTTACAACGGAATAAATTGATGCCAAGAGACTTGTTTGTTCTCCCTAAATAAAAGAACTTAACACACCTCAGATAAGATATATATTTTTTTTTCTCCTAATTGCATGATTTATTAGGATGTTTGTTAGTGTTTTTTATTATTTATTCCATATTTAATTTAATGTGCAAGCTCCCTCTACTAGATATTCGCAGTTTCGTTCCAACCTACCTACACCGTCATTTTGATCATTTAATTTAAGGGTACGTTTCGAACAGGCCGCAAATAAATGTCGTCTGCTTGATCTTCTAACGACATTCGAGTAAAAATTTCCAATCCCATTAATTTTCCGGTCCTCCGTCTATCTGCAGACGAAATGTGGGTGACGCAGACAGAAGTGGAGCTACACAGAAGAGGACCCACTACAGAAAGGGGGTCGGCAGTCAAGCACTTAATACAAGCAAATAACGCGCGACCAAATTGAGTTAATAGCAATCGCAAGTCATGAAGGCCTAATTGCAATTGGGGGACGACGAATTTGCTCTTGTGATGTTTGACATAGGCGCGCCGACGTATAATACCGTAGGTAAAGTATAATCAACCAAACAAATCTTTGAAAAAAAAAACTTTTTTTCTATAGATATCCCTTTCAAACAAGGCAAAATAAAAAAAAATAAAATTGCTGTTATACTTTATTAAATAATATCATAAGTAAACAAACATAACAAAACGTGACGAAAATTATTCAATTAGACGCTGATGTATACCAAGAATAATCAAAAAAATTATTAGTTATTACCCTATATAATTAATATCTTACCTATTTTAATCGACTATAGGATGATATGAACAAAGTTACATAAGATTTGAAAAAAGATTTAAAAATTTAAAAAAAAATTAGTAAATAGATAATTTTTTCCATAGCAACTTTTTATATAATAATCATCAATTTTACAGCCAAATCTAATATAATAATGCAACTTTAGACCCTGCTAATAATAAACTTTGAAGCTTCTAGTAACCATGTCTAAACATATATGTTTAGTTTATACAATAATTTTTTCCTTAATTATAGTCCAGGAGGTGGCGCCAAAAACATGCAAGAGTTTTCGCAAGGCGGATATTTTCAAAATAGGTCGTACTTTAGTGCTAGAATGCTAGTGTACAGTCAGCACTCACAGTTCCGGGACAGCTGGCTCTGGGACGCGGGCAAAGTTGTAATTTTAAGAAGCATCTAAACTGTTTTCTCAAAGCTCAAAATTTATAGAAATTTTGCACATTATCTGTTTGAAGGTCACAGATAACGTATGTAAATCGTCAGACGTCTAGTTCGTTGCAAAAAGGGGGTCAGACGTCCTCAAAGTTTTTATTTTATGGCATTTTCTTCATATATATTTGTCAAATACCTGCAAAAATATATTTTGACAGGACACCGAAGAAAATGCCATAAAATAAAAACTTTGAGGACGTCTGACCCCCTTTTTGCAACGAACTAGACGTCTGACGATTTACATATGTTATCTGTGACCTTCAAACAGATAATGTGCAAAATTTCTATAAATTTTGAGCTTTGAGAAAACAGTTTAGATGCTTCTTAAAATTACAACTTTGCCCGCGTCCCAGAGCCAGCTGTCCCGGAACTGTGAGTGCTGACTGTACACTAGCATTCTAGCACTGAAGTACGACCTATTTTGAAAATATCCGCCTTGCGAAAACTCTTGCATGTTTTTGACGCCAGCTCCCCAACTATTATTTTAAGTAGAGCGGGGTGCGGATTTATAAACATTTACATTTAAGTATACCTGCTGTAGTTATACTATAAAGGCAAGGCAATGTAGGACTCCTCCAGAAAAGTCCCTTTGAAGAATCCTGTTAAATAGGTGAAATACTGTTGGTCGACTTTGCGTAAATGCTTACAAATTCGCTAACTAAATAATTAAATTTCAAACCAAAAAAATATTTACTGTATTGTATATAGAGACTAGTTAATATTTAATGTATAGTCATGTATAGTTTCATATTGCTCCCTATTTTAAATGTGTTGAGCACATTATCTTGAGTAAGAATTTACGAAAAAACACTACATATAAAATTGTGTCTATATTCTGCCCACCGTTACTAGTATTTCTTATTGCTTATTTACAGTATTTTTCAAGCGAAAATTATTTTTCCAGTAAGAACGTATGACAAATTTGGCAGTAGTTTTTTTATTAATAGGATCATGATTTGGATTTTTCCATATAGGTACCTAGTTTGTTCAATCCAAATCATCATCAGAAAATATAATATATAATACCTAATTAATAATATGTTAGACGTAAAGGGTGAGCCACCGAAAACTTTCCATCTATTTTTTGACTCATATTTCGAAATTTAAAAAAAAAATAGTAATAATACCTAATGATAATATACAGGGTGGTCCATTTATCTTGGGACAGTCTAATGTGCTAATATCCCGGGCTTTGAAATAACCTTGCAAAAGTTGTCAAAGTCAAAAAATAGTGCTAGGATCGATTTTCTTTCCCGCTTGACACCATATGAATGTAATTTGAAGTTTTTTTTTTTTTTTTTTCAAAAACCCGCCGTTTCGGATATTAGACTGTCTCAAGTTAACTGGACCACCCTGTATATCTATTATTACCATCATTCAAGGGCCGTTTTTCACTCATATTTTCTTCGAACAGCTCTGAGTGGAATATATTATCTTGGTAGTTTTTCAGTAACGGTAGAGCCGATAAAGTTATTAGTTCTCCTTTTCTGCTATTTCTGTTCAATATACAGGGCTTTAATTCCAAAACTTGCCACCCATGTTATCTGAGTTCTGAGTAGAGAGACATCAAATTTGTGAAAATCGCCAAGACACGTCAACAAATCTATTGATAAGGAATGTTTTTCCGCAAGACTCCACCGAATAAGTTGACGTGTGTTGACAATTTTTACAAATCTGTCTGTTTACGCAGATAATGTGGGTGGCAAGTTTTGAAATGAAAGCCCGCACTATCACCATCCATTCCTTGCCGATGCGGCAACCGCGATCATTACAAATTCATATTAAAAGTTCTCTTATGAGACCGGGATTGTTAATAGTGAATGGCTATCATATTCCAGTTTTTTAACAAACGTTCGCCCGCACTGAGGACAGCAAAGTTGACCATTTTCATTGAAAATATAGATAGCAACCATTATTTCACCTTCTTTAACCATGTTTCTGTGAGCATCTGGTTCTTGAAGCCTTCTATCTTCAATATTTTAAATATATTCATGGATTGATCGTCTCAATATTGGCCGATTCACTGCATTTTGTTCCAATTGTTTGGATTGACATGGCATTTATTCATAGTTCTTTTCAGAGTAGAGCGCAGTATTTGTCCTTTCCGCACTTTCTTCCACGATAGAGTAGCTCAGAGAAAAATATCTGCCTTGTAAAGCCCGGGACACATCTATCATGCATTCTTCCGAACCGACTCCGATCATACAATCAGGGCCCTCTTGAAACAGGAAGCATCGTTCCCAGGAGAACGAGTGTTCTGCTGCTCCCCTGTTCCAAGAATAAGGACCTTGATTGTATGATCGGAGTGGGATCGGAAGAATGCATGATAGATGTGTCCCTGGCTTAAGAGTGCGCTTCTCGATGCTGAAAAAATAGGTATTCGCGTTTGCGACTATGCTGTTTTTATAAAAACAGTTGCATCTAGGAATTCTAACAGATAACTGTTTTTAAGGAATGTACTTATGTGCTTGCTTTGACCAGTAATTTTTTTTTGATTTTTCTCATTTTTTTTTTTCAAAAAATGAGAAAAATCAAAAAAAAATTACTGGTCAAGCAAGCACAAAAGTACATTCTTAAAAACAGTTTTTGTTAGAATTCCCTAGATGCAACTGTTTTTATAAAAACAGCATAGTCGCAAACGCGAAATACCTATTTTTTCAGCATCGAGAAGCGCGCTCTTAATACGGGTATTGTTCATACACCATTGGAGGTGCCCTTTCATTAACATTCAATGCCATCAATTTTAGCTCTACACAGAACTTCGGTGTTTCTTATATAGTGATTCCACTTCGTACTCAGCATTGATCTAAGACATCTCAAGTGGAATTGGTCAAGCTTCAAAATGTGCCGTCTGTATGAAATCCATGATTCTGATCCATACATAAGAGTTGGTAAACCTGTTGCATGGTAGACTTTTATCTTGAAGTTTCTGGTGTAACTTTCCAAAGTATTCACATCAGCGTCTACCCTTGCAACTGGTGTTATGATCCTACCGTGATACTTGAAGAGACTTATGTGTTCTCTAACTCTGTGCTCCCAATATGGATGTTCATTTGAGGAGGAAGTTCATGTGCATTATTCGGAGTTTCCATTACTTCTGTTTTACGGATGTTTGTTTTAGGTCCAAATTTGTTACACGCTTCATTTAGGCGATGAACGTATTTCCGCAAGGTCTCTAAGAGTTGGAAACATGACAAACTTTGTCAGCATAGGGAAATTCATGTACGCGCACGAGTTCTACCTTAGTCTATGGAGATTGTACAGACTTTTATAGATAGGTTAGGATTATTCTGACTAAATCTTTCCCACCCATGTCCAATAGTGATATGCCTCTGTAAAAGTTACAGTCTGATGGACTGCCTTTACCTTTTTACAACGCGCATATTCAAGACTCGTCAAACTCCATAGGCGCCGATTCTGTTCTCCACATGTGTGTTATAAAACCACGGACTTTGTTTCTCAACGCTTCGCCTCCCTGTTTATACACTTTGCAGGGATTCCATTCGCACCTGCAGCTTTACCACCCTTAAGTTGACTTATAGCAACATCAACTTTCTTTTTACTTCATGTGTCATCTAGGCCTGACATAATAAACTCTCTTTGAGGCAGTGCATTTATAAAGTCCATGTCAGCCGTACTGTCCGCATTTAGTACAGAGCTTAAGTGGTCTTGCGACCCAAGCGATCGAAGATCTCTGTCTTAGGTAGAAGCATTCTACCATTGAGTGCGTTAACTCGGCACAGATTTCTTCTTGGTGAAGCCCAACAAACTCTTTATCTTATCATAAAAGGAACCCATCTGGGAAACTTCGCTCAGATTTTGCATTTCTGTAGCCTGTTCTTACCACCATTTGTCCTTAAGCGTTCGAGTAAAATGCCTGACAAGCCTATGGGACTCATTTAAACTGCGCCAAAGATTTGTGTTCTGTCTACTATTTTCCCATTTTCGAAGAGCTTCTTGGTGTTCGTTGAATGCATTTGTCAGTACAACATTATTTGTATCAAACCATTCCTGATGGTGTCTTCTTGGCCTTCCCAGCGTTTCATATGCAACTTTGTATAGACCCTCGGAAAATCTTTCCACCCGCCAGTTAGAATTTCATTGTTTATAGTCTTGCATAGATTAGTGACTTTTTCTTTAAACCAAGCATTTGTGTGTGAGTCCTTCAGTTTTTCCACATTTATTTTTTTCGGGGGTGACTTCATTGATCTTCTCGCTCTGTGTATTCTAAACTGTATCTCAGAAACAACCAGCCTATGATCAGTCCAGCAATTTGCATCTCTTCTAACCTTGGTTAAGCGTACGTCGGCTTCATGTTTCTGTTTAACAATGACGTAATCAAAAATGTGCCACTGAATGTTTAGACCGTGGGTGCTGCCAAGTAGTTTTATGTTTAGTTCTTTGCCTAAATATTAATATTGTATTGGTTATACACAGATTATATTGTAAGCAAAGCCTAAGAAGTCTTAAAAGAGCGTTTGAGTTTTCACCACCTAGAGAACGTGTCTGACAATAACACCTTCTCAGGTCTCAGAATAAGACCCTACAGGTGCGTTCAAGTCTCCGAGAACTATCAGCTTGTCACTTTTTGGCACTTTTGTGATTTGTGCACCCAAAGCTTCATAGAAACTATATTTATTAAAATCGTCATCATTATCCATGATGGGGGCATACACATTTATTATTGTGAGATGTCTTTTTCCCAGCTTAGGGTTCCGGAGGATTTGGAAGTTCTGTCACTAAAGAGTTTCGTATTGCGATGCCAACGCCACTATGTCTAGGCTCATTTTCAGGTCGACAAATCAAATATATTGTATAGCCTCCGAGATGTTCTCTAGTTTGACCTCGCTAAGCACTATAATGCCTCATTCTCTTAGTATTAAAAATAAAATTCTTTGTCTTAGGTGTTTTTAAATGTGTTTGTATTACTGACTGCGCTTATGTTCCATTATTTTATCTTGGTGGCCATTCTTTAACCTCAAATCTATGGTTTTACGTCACTTGGCATAACTTTTCACTCCTTTTTCAATAACATCAACAAGATCGAGAAGGTGTGAAAACCAATACCGAGTCTTGAATAATTCCACTACCAACCAAATTATCTTTCAGACCGAGTATCTGCGAATAGTGTTAGCTGTCTGCGTATTCCCAACTCTTTTAGTGTTCCAAAACTTCTAAACAACATATTTGGAAGTTTATTTCGGATGTGCGTGTGCCCATAATCTGCGTTGTGTTTTATCCTTTTTATCCGCCGATACCACACAAACATAACAGTGTCTTCCTCATCACTGCTGGGACTGCTCATTTTTGACTAAGATAACAGGTCAGGTCAGAAGATACGAGAAGGAAAAAAATGAGGTTCTTTCTAGTTTGAATGAGGCAAATCGACTAAAGAGAAAATGTTCCATGTGCGGATGACAGACGTGTCCGACGGATGTATCGCACAAACGTGCATCTTGTATAGGCGATTACAATCGCGTCCACTACATCGTCGATCTGTTAGCTGGAAGTTGCGTTGCTCTGCTGTCCATTTATTGACGCACTTAATCAAGCTGTTTGTAGTGAAAGACTTTGATAGAAACCCATGTTGTGATGCAGGTGGATCCTATTGGTCGGAATTTTTATATTGTGCCGTTCGTCCTTTTTGAAGAGTGTTGTGACTATAAAATTAAAAACTCACATTGCTCTGGAATTCATACTAATCATAGATAAAGTTTGTGAGGCTTTCGCGGCCCAGGTTTATTGATGAAGTGTTTTCATTCGGGCTTAATGGCCGCCGTATGTTGGAATTTTTCCTGACGTTTCGCTAGCCAAGTGGCTAGCATCTGCAGAGGTGCTTCCATGCCCGATTCTGGTAGAAGACTGACGCGTTCCGGGACCGCAAGTGAGTGGTTGTGGTGGGGAAGGGGCGGGGCTTCGCAGCACGTGGCTAATCTGAAGTTTCTCTGTACTCAATGGGATCTTTCTTGCGTTTTTGAGGATCGGGTTCCAAATTTGGATAAGTTTTAGTGTTTCTTCTTTCCTGTTGAAGTTCTCCGTATGTTTGTGGATTTCTATAGCTTCACGTAGAAGACGATTGTGGTATCTGGAAGTAGGTGCAAGAAGCTTGACCTCACCAAATAGTACCTATTTCGTGATTCACTTCACTAAGCGCATGTTCCGCTACTGCAGATTTTTCTGATTGTCCTAGTCTGCAGTTTCTTTTGTGCTCGTTGATCGTGGTTCCCATGGATCTTTTTGTTATCCCTATGTATAACTTACCACATGTGCATGGTATGCGATAGACTCCAGCGCTTTGCAGTGGGTTCATCTTATCCTTGGATGATCTGATTGATTGCTGTACTTTCCTTGTTGGCTTGAAGATCGTTTTTATGTTGTTTCTACAAGACTTTCCCTATCCTGTCTGTCACCCGAGAAATGAAAGGCAGATATGCATTAGCCACCACTGGTTGTTCATCCACGTTTTGTCGTGAGGCAGTTTTGGGTCGCATGGCCCGTCGATTTCACACGCATTGTATCCATTTGATAGAAAGGCCGACTTGAGGTGATCCAGTTCTTGCTCGAGATGTTGTGGCTCGCAGATGTTCCGAGCACGTTCTGTTAACGTTGTTATAATTCCACGTTTTTGCCTTCGATGGTGGTTTGAGAGTGCATGCAGGTACCTGTCTGTGAGTGTGGGTTTTTGGTACACTGTGTGGCTTAGTTTTTCTCCAGATTTCTTTACCTAAGAAGGCGATTTCTTGGGTTTTCTCATTTTCCATGATAAATTGTATGCTGGGATGTTGCGCGTTCAGGTAGCCTAGGAACTGGTTAACATTCTCTTCCCCGTGATTCCAAACGACAAAGGTATCATCTATGTATCGAAGCCATACCGTTGGTTTATGGTCAAAAGATTCGATACCTTTCCTCTCGAAATCCTCCATAAAGAAGTTGGCTATAACCGGGCTGAGCGGAGTTGCATAGCTACACCGTCCATTTGCTTGTAGAAATCGCCGCAGTGAGACATGTTCGGGAAAGCTCAACTATGTCATTGGGGAAGGCACTTGATATCAAGTCCAGAGATTCCGTCCATGGCACTTTTGTGAATAGAGTCACGACATCAGAGCGTACCAGGATACCCTTAGGTTGGAGAATAATATCCCTAATTTTGTGGACGGAGTGAGTGGAGTCCTTGACGTAAGAGCTAGTTTTTCCTACATGCGGTTGAAGAAGCGATGCAAGATGTTTCGCTAGGTACGTTGGTGCTCCAGGTGTACTCACTATGGGTCTTAGCGGGACTTCAGGTTTGTGAATTTTGGGTAGGCCGTAGAGTCATGGTAGAACCACTTCCGTTTTCATGATGCCTTAACCGTGTCTGTTAGGGTAGATGACCTAATCAGTTTGTTGGTTTTCCGAAGTATAGCTTGGGTGGGATCCTTCTTTAGCTTTCGGTAGGTAGATGGATCAAGGAGTTCCTGAATTTTCCGGTTGTAGTCTTCAGTTCTTACCAGGACAGTTTATCAAATGGATACAATGCATCTGAAATCGACAGGGCCATGGGACCCAAAACGGACACACGACAAAACGTGGATGAACAACCAGTGGTGGCTAATGCATATCTGCCTTTCATTTCTCAAGTGACAGAGATGATAGGGAAAGTCTTGGAGAAACACAACATGAAAATGATTTTCAAACCAATAAGGAAAATACAGCAATCAATCAGATCAGCCAAGGATAAGAGGAACCCACTGTCAAGCGCTGGAGTCTATCGTATACCATGCATATATGGTAAAGTATACATAGGAACAACAAAATGATCCATTGGAACCAGTATGAACGAGCACAAAAGAAACTACAGACTAGGACAATCGGAAAAATCGGCAGTATCGGAACATGTGCTTAGTGAAGGGAATCACGAAATACTATTTGGTGAGATCAAGCTTCTTGCACCGACTTCTTGATACCACAATCGTGTTGAACGTGAAGCTATAGAAATCCACAAACATACGGAGAACTTCGACAGGAAAGAAGAAACACTAAAACTTGACCAAATTTGGAACCCGATCCTCAGAAACGCAAGAAAGATCCGATTGAGTACAGAGAAAGTTCAGATTAGCCACGTGCTGCGAAGCCGCGCCCCTCCCCCACCACTCACACATATATACAACTTGCGTTCGGGAACGCGTCAGTCTGCTACCAAAATCGGACATGGAAACACCTCTGAAGATGCTAGCAACGCGTGCTAGCGAAGCGTCAGGAAGAAATTCCAACTAACGACGCCCGAATAAAAACACTTTATAATCATAGATACTTAGGTACTCCATGAACTCCTGCAGTTCTTGAGATGGTTCAAAATCAATACATCTTCATATTTTTTAAGCAAGAATGGCTTGAATTCTTTTTTATAAGTACTTCTTTGACCTCTTCCTCGCTTGATTTCAATCCAGCTCTAGACCCTGGCATTGTAATAATAATTTGTCAAACTGTTCTTTGTCATCTTAGCAGCTCTATCTCCATTCGTGCTCCACTCGGGACTCTTTTGAATCTCTCAAGTTTTGTTTAGACATTCAGTCCCAGTGCTGTAATATAGCTGTTTACTTCAACAATGTTGGAACGATTGGGTGCTTTAACTTTGGGTCGGGAAGTTAATTATTCTATAAATTTAATGTTTTCTTGATCTTGACACAGTATATCCATAGACCATCTTTCCAACTTGGAGTACTGACAGATTATCCATTTATGTTTGGGTAGTTGAAATACCCAAATACAACTGGCGCTTTCATTCAAGGTACTGAATGAAGTTTTGACATTAGCTGCTTTTCAAATTATACCAATTTACTTGGTTCTTGGCCATAATGCCTACTCCTCCGCCTCTCTATGTAGACGGTTCTCTTCAAAGTTTCTATTACCATCTAAATTTATAATGCTGGTGATTCTATTACCTATGACATTCGGTAACGAGGATGTATTTTCCAATGGTTTCTACTTATGAATTTAATTGTCAGGGGTTCAAAAAGAATTCAAAGCGAATAAAGGAGTTTCGATCTTGATATACAGAAAATGGAGAAAACATATAACATCATGGGAAGCAGTAAACGAAACAATAATAAAACTAAATGTATGTATGTTCGGAAGGAAAATAACAATCTTGGGAATATGTGGAGTGAATGACGACGAACTTGTTAATATAAAGGATTCATGTCATCAACAACTCAGTGAGCAAATCATAAAAGTACGAACTTCAAGGGAAATAATATTGCCGGGAGACTTTAACGGACGAACAGGAAGAAAAATCAACGACAAGGTAGTCTGAAAATTCGAAGAGAATGTAACGAATAACAATGGAGAAAGGCTCATAGCAATATGCAACAAATTAACCTGAAAATCCTAAACGGTTACTTTCAGCATGAAGAAATACATAGGTACCTACACATGAAAAAATGAACCTAGACAACAAAAATCGATTATTGACTACACTATCGCAAAACAGAGATCGAACATAAAATTCCAGAATGTGAGAGCATATAGGGGAGCGACCTGTGGTAGCGATCACTACCCCCTGAAAACAGAATTTTTTATCCCGGGCAGAAACACCGCAAAAGAAAACAGAATAAAAAAACAAGAAGACAATATTATGCCTGAGAGATACAACCTAAAATCTCTAGAAGAGCAAAGCGCAAAGGGGTTGTATATGAAGAGATTAGATCAAAAATTACAGAGTAGTATGAACTTCCAAAACCTTCAACTGCATTACCACCATATCAAAAAGAGTATTCACAGTGCAGCATTTGAAGCCCTGGGAAAATACGAAAAAAATGGAAAAAGGCCCTCACCTTATTGGTGGGATCAAGACATAGAGAAAGACATGGCAGATAAAAGGAAGAAATACAAACAGTGTCTATGTTCAAATAAGACACGAGACAAAGAAATATATAAAGAAGCACATGAGGGAACCCTAGACGAAGCAATTAAAGATCGGAATATACAAGGACGCTAAATGGTGTACTGTGGGACCAAAATATCAACAAAACTAACAAAATTAGAATAAACAACACCATAGTCGAAAGCATAGTCACATATGGTTCAGAAGTCTGGCCACATAAGACTAGAACCGCAAAAATGCTGGAAGCAATTGAAATGGACTTTTGGAGGAGAGCGGCAGGCAGGTCAAAAATGGAAAGGATAACAAATCTGAGAATTAGGGAGATTATGGACGTAAAACACACAATAGTAGATGATATAAAGGACAAACAGCTGATTTGGTTGGGACATGTACAGGGTGGGCCAACTTGGACACTTTCTTATGGAAACACCCTTTATTTTTAGAGATAGAAAAAAATGAACCCCCCACTCTGAGGCTCAAATTTCATGAAATTTTGATTGGTGCAAACCGCATTTTGATATCTTCAACCGTTTAGCCGCTAGAGGGCGATTCTCGATTTTGAGCAATATTTTAAAATTTTCATAACTTTTTCGTTTATGAAAATAATTGATTTCCGTAAAAACTTTCTGGAAGCACTTTTTTAAGCAGAATTCAGTGACGTTCTCAGTTTTTTTTCTATTTGGCGCCGATTTTGAGGTATTTACCAAAGTCTGATTTTTTTCAATAGGTCACCCTTTATGTTATTAGCTCATTAAAAAGCTATGATTTTTCTGATTTTACTGATATAAAGTTCGATAGGTTTATCTCGAAGAGTTTTTGAGAAAAAAATTATTTTGGTTTTTGTCATAAGAAACAATATGTTAGAGAGAGACCTTTTTCATTATTCTGACAGATATAAAGTCCTTTTCTAACACATTGCTTCTTATGGGAAAAACCGAAATAATTTTTTTTCTGGAAAACGGTTAGAGATAAACCTATCGAACTTTATATCAATAAAAACAGAAAAATCATAGCTTTTCAATGAGCTATTAATATAAAGGGTGTCCTATTGGAAAAAATCAGACTTTGGTCAATATCTCAAAATCGGTGCCAAATAGAAAAAAACTGAGAATGTCACTGAATTCTACTTAAAAAAGTACTTTTAGAAAGTTTTTACGGAAATCAATTATTTTCATAAGTAAAAAAATGATGAAGGTTTTACAATATTACTCAAAATCGAGAATCGCCCTCTAGCGGCTAAACGGTTGAAGATATCAAAATGCGGTTTACACCAATCAAAATTCCATGAAATCTGAGCCTCAGAGTGGGGGGTTCATTTTTTTCTATCTCTAAAAATAAAGGGCGTTTCTATAAGAAAGTGTCCAAATAGGCCCACCCTGTACAAAAAATGGCAGATGCAAGAATATCTAAGAAAATTATTGAGTGGAAGCCAGGGGAAAGAAGACGCCGGCGCCGTAGACCAAGAAGAAGCTGGAAAAGTGGAGTAGCCGAAGAAATGAGGACATAGGCTTAGAGGAGGATGCCTGGATTGACAGGACAGAGAAGGTTGGAGATCGGGAATCGGAAGACGCAGAACGTTATAAACCGATAATTATATATGTAATTTAATTGTTTAGCGGGGTCATTTTCTTTTTCTTCCAGCCTGTAGTCATACACTACTGGATACTGGATGATGTCATCTTCTAAATTCTTCCCAGTGCTTTTATCTTCAGTAGTTTGAATAGAATTTTCTACTGTGATATTTTGTATGTCATCTTGCCATTGTCTCTGGGATCCTCCAAAGCTACCAAGCTTTCTAGGGTCCATTATTTACAACTACTTCGGTCATTTCACTGATGAATGAATGAAAGATCGTTGAGCAGACTTTATTTTCAAACGCGATAGTTGTAACAACAGTAAATCCAGATCAGGCTAAGAACAAGCTGATGCAGAAACTCTATTCCATGAATTGAATTGAATTTAGAATTTAGCTGATGATCATGTTCTGTTGGGTCTATTTTACGCACACCACTACTGGAATATCTCTGCAAGCCGATGGTAGAAATTAAAAACAGCCGATTTGATTTTACTTTATCAGACTTAAAGGTAGAAAATTGCATTTTTCTACAACTGTCAAGAAATGATGATGTTCGCAAACTCATGACAGTTTGCGAAGTGACACTTTTTTTCCCAGGTATTGATTTTTTAACGCGAACTAGCTATTTCATGGGGGTATCATGGTGACACATACCTGTCAGGAAACCAAAAATAATTAAAATTCACCTACTTTTATTTGAAAATGCAATTTTAGCTTCGAATGATCGATATTTAAATGGAGTTGTAGAAAAAATATTGTTTGCAACACGGGCGCGAAATACTTTGGTAATCTCGACTATTTTTTTAACTCGGCTACGCCTCGTTAAAAAAATCCGATGTCGATCACCAAAGTAGCATTTCGCGCACTAGACAAAAATAACTATTATTGTTTTATCACAATAGTGATAAAACTTGGATGGGAAATTTTCAGTGTCGCACCCTGTTGTAGTTTATAATATAAGATATAGGTAGTTTCATATATTTCCAAATGCGCACATTTTTAATGCTGCTGATATACCTAATAATAATATCCATTTATATAATATTTCTTCACAACACTCAAAAAGATTTATTTTTTATTTATACACAGGCAGTGTCTAACTTTTCAATATAAAATTGCAACAAATTGATATCAATCACTATCTGAAGTGAAAAAAGAATATACATAAGCTATGCTTAAGCGAAAAATGTTTTATATATTATCACAAAAATGTATACTTGTTTTATCGCAAATAGTTAGATAGGAAAGCTACACAACATTTTTTTTTAAATTTATTTTGTGCGTATAATGCGCAAAACTTTTATATTTGTTGGGATCGAACATATTTTATAAGAAAATTTATATTATTCATTATTAATTTAATGAAACATATGAGTTATTGGATTTGCATCACAATCATAAAAATTGCATTGCTTAATACATAAAGGAAACATAATTACGTTAATTATTTTATCATTATTCAGTATATTTGATTTATATATTTTAGTTATAAGTATTGCACAACCTAGACTGATTTCATTATTCAAATAAAACATAATAAAAACAAGAACTGAACATAATCAGAAACTTTTAATTTTAATTTTTATATTGTTTTCTTTTAATTTTAATTAACAGCAATAAATTCTATTATCATTCATATCCATGGATAAATTATAAATAAAAGTTTCCCCAGAGTGGCTGGACACATAAAATTCATAAATTTATCTACGCTTTAAAATTAGCACTTACAACTTTGGTTGGTGTTTTGTTCTGAGTATTTTGAGAGCTGGACCCTGACGAGCTATTAGGCTCAGCAGCAATAGAGAGAGTAAGAGGCATGATTTTCAGAGGATGACCATTTAGTTTCATATCTGCTGTCTTTGTGGAATCCTGAAAAGAAAACGACCCAAATTCATTAAAATAAGAAAATGTGTCACGACGCACTATAGAAGTGTAAACTTCCCTATTGCACTTATCGTAAGAATTCCTATAAGAAGTTTACACTTACTTACATAATAGCATATAGACTCACTTTAAAATCTCTGCTATGAGAAGATACAGATCCAGGGCTGACTGCAGGCTTATTATAAGCATCGCTACGATTTTGGTCAGGTTTTTTACATTTACTGGTCACGTGATCCCTTAGTGCCATCTGATAGGCTAGCTCGAAAGCTTGCCCTAATGTTAGAATAATTTCAGTAGCATGTTCCTAAACATATAAATTAATGAAACAATCTAGTAAAAAAAAACTGAAGTCTTACTGGGCTTGCAGCTTGGAACACATGGCAATAGTAAAGATCATTCTCTGTAGTTATATATGCAAAATAGGACTGTTGTTCATCGTCCTGACAAGCGCAATTCATATTTACAATTTCATGTTCACAAATAGTGTTCTAAAATATTTAAATTGTTTAATTTTCATTTCTTTTTTTAAAATAATAATACATACTTGATTTGTTGGGTTAATAAACTTCACCCCTTTATAAGATATAGCCAAGACTATTTCTTCCAAAAAATGCTCTTTAGATCTAACAACTGTCTGAATAGATTTTTTAGTAGATTCGGTACCTTTAAACTCTTTTATAGAAGTTGAACCCCAGTACTAAAAAGGAAATTCGGAAAATTTTATAATAAAAAAGACTACGCCAATGCTTACATTCGCTGAATATTTCAAAGAGCCAGTAATAAGTAAAATGGGTTGATGACGCCACTGACTTTTGATGGAATTATTTCCACCAACAAATATATCCGAATTTTTCTTCTCCTGTTTTTGCTGGACAGGTGGTTGAGGCGCAGGCCTGGATTTTTTATGCCTGTGCCTTATAGTGCCCGTATTACTACTATTAGTTGAGTGGGTACTTTGAGTTGAAGGTGAAGGCATTTCAGCACTTGTTGTTTTCTAAAAAAAAAAAAAAACATTAAATCTGGACTCTTGAATCATTTAATATGCTTACCAATAAAGTCGATTCAGCACTAATCTCCTCCATTTTTGGTCCAGTAATTATATTCTCTCCACTACTAACACTAGCCAATATCCTCTTTCTATGACCATTTTTTTCAATATCCAGAACCGCTGATAGCTCCACGTCCCAAATTCTTTTTATTCGCTCCATATCATGGTATAAATGTTTATTAAATGTATCGAAGTAATGTTCCAGATGTATTTTTTTCAACCATAGCTTGACTATATCTTGATTGTTATTATTGTTATTCGGGATTTGTTTATGGATTTTCAATGGTAATTGTTTCACTGCTTCTAAGATAGAACTTCGTTCTTCTTTGCTAGATATGCCCATATCCGTTAAGTCACTTTCTTCTAATACCCCATTCTAGAGAAATTATAGTATAGACAAAATAGTATACTTTTTTCACATACTTACTAAAAACCCGAGATCATCGAATCCATTTGCCATAAAAAGTCCGCTATAATCTCCCAATCCGATTCCCTGCAGCCATTTTTCCACCGTCATCTCCGAAGCATTAGTCAAACTGTTCTGGGAACACGATATGGTCATTAACCTATTTTGGAATTCTTTTTCCAGCTCGGCAACGAAAACCGATTCCCGGACTATTCCGGTGCCAAACGATGCCATAATTTCCTGGATTTTTGCCCATTCTTCTTGCTCGTCAAATGGACTGAGCGCCGACATACGCTCGACCTTGTGATCTCTATTTTCTTTATTATCCGATTCTTTTTCGGAACTTGAGGATATTTCGTTATCGCTTTTCACCTCGTCATTAGTCGAATTATCGTAGACGCGTTTGAGTTTTTTTAGAGTTTTTGGGCGAACGGCCGGAATATTCATGTTGAGATTTTCCAGGACCCCAGTTGCCGAACCTTTGATAAGACCTAAGAGGAATATTTTTTAACGCATTTTTTTTTAACTTTTAGGCCAAAAACAATTTTTCACAAACCATATGAAACCTACCTGAATATGGAGTATCAGAGTGATATTCTTCTAAAATATTATCCACACTCCTGTCAGAAAGTGACACGCTGCTGGAAAAACTCCCACTGGACTCATAATCTCCGATAAGAAGATATTCTTCTTCGGTTTCTGTTTCCATATCTCTGGATCTTCTTTTGTATTCCTGGGATGCAGCATTGAAATATGATGTTATATAAGAAAAATGTATTCCACTGAAGAGCGAGATATTTTAATTTCAACTTCTGTTTTATAATGATATTAGTTTCAGTGGCCAGCACTTAAAGATCCAAAACGAGAGTCTTAGAAATCCTTGGGTAGGAGTAGTAGGACAACAATATATGTTTGTATAGTCACAATTATAGTTAGAAGTCAAGCGAATTTGAAAAAGGGCATATAGAATATTGCCGCTTCGAAAGAAGAAGAAAATAATTGTAACTTATTGACTGTAGGGTAGATCTGATCTGAGAGAGAGAGAGAGGCATTGTTACGAAATTACATTGGTCCGGAAAAAAATCGATTCCGTTGTGTGATTTAAATAAACAAGAATTTACAAAAATTCTAAAGAGATTTTTCTGACGTTTGATTTGTGTTTTTGAAGCGCGTAGTTTGTAAGATGCAGTCAGTTTTGAATGAGGTAATTAATTGTTGTAGATGTTTGCCCTAACAAGTAATTAATTTTACTTCAGGGCTAAATTATTTATTTATCTATATTTAAAATTAAAATAGTATTTAGATGTATTAATTACTATCGATAAGTGATTAGTGAATTTTGTCACCTCAATTATATTTTTACGATCAAATGAAGATAGTCTCCATCCAACTCTCTCCGTACAACTTTCACACAACAAACATTTAAGAATTGATTCCAAAAACGTAAGGAACACTTATCTAAAACATTGGAAAAATATAATAATTTTTAAACTTTGTTTCCAGATGTGAACTGCACCTTGTTTAATTTTGCCATACTATGATAGTTACTACATTTGTGAGGACTCGCCGATTATCTTCAAGCAATCTGTTAGGATTTTTGGTGAAAAATCAGACAATCAAAAAAAAAAAGGATGTTCGAGAATCTGCAACCACTCTGCAGAATCACAGCTAACGCCAAGTAAACTCAATTGTAGACCAGAAGAGGACTTGGTAAGTTTGAAAAATATGTTATAGATTAAATTGAAAAAAAATTCCCCTCAAAACTGTCGAGTGATACCAATAGTGTTTCGAATAATGATAGAAAGACTTAGTTTTGGTTTTTTGGCTTACATCAAACATCCATTGAACAAAATTTAAAAATGCAATTTTTGCTGTTTGGTATAGCTTTGACCAAGCTTGAGTATGTATATCCTAGGTGACCATATTTGTATGACTTCTCCCAAAGAGAGGTTCTCGATTGTGAGTTTTAGAGAAAAAGTCAGGAAATACATCTACCCATAGGTACTGAAGCTCAAAAATTAGCTTTTGGAAACATTGTACTTGATTTCTAACAGAAAGTTTCTGTTTTCCAGCTCATGGACGACAACGAGAAGAGATTAATCTGCAACATTGCCTCCAAGAATTACTCTGAATGGCTGACCATGATGATCGATGATGTTCTGTACCATCGTATGTCTTTCTTTTGATTTTGGTACTTCTTCGGCGCATTTCTTGATACGGGTCACCATCAATTCGTCGTAAATCAATCTGTCGTACGTCAATTCGTCGTAACTCAATTCGTCATAAAGTCAGTTTGCCTTATACGCCAATTCGTCGGAAAGTCAATTCGTTGTATACGTCAATTCGTCGTATACGTCAATTTGTCGTAAAGTCAGCTCGTATTGGGGTAAATTGGGTCGAACATCCCTGTCGACATGAAAGCAACTGAATCTTATGCATCACCGGTGACTTATGTGGTAGCCAACGTGTTAATAGTTTGCAGTTTTAATTAGAAATTATCAGACTTACCGATAATAACCCCGTTAGTTTGGGTTAGTTTACAATGTGATGTCTGACTAAAATTGCAAACTAACCGGGTTATCATCGGTAAGTTTGGTAATATCTGATTAAACAGAAAAAGTGTAAATTTCTACATTTTTAAATTATACCTGTAATACGACGAATTGACGTATACGACAAATTACCTAGACAACGAATTAGCAATACGACGAATTTACTCTACGACGAATTGACGTATACGACGAATTGGTTCTACGATGAATTGACGTGTACGGCGAATTGACGTGTACGACGAATTGACTTTACGACAAATTGACGTATACAATGAATTGGCTTTACGGCGAATTGACTTTACGGCGAATTGGCTTTACGACAAATTGACGAACGACGAATTGACATAGACCCTGTTGGTATATGCCAAAAAGCCAAGAGTTTACCACGCTCTCCATTTGATCAGGTTACGGCCCAAAGCCGCTCACTAAACAACACAGAATCAACAGTTACTATTCCCACTATCGTAGCACACCTTTCAATCAACAAACATTTCAGAATTGATTCCAACAACGACAAGTGTAAGTAACACTTATCTAGAACATTGGAAAAATATAATAATTTTTAAACTTCGTTTCCAGATGTGAACTGCACTTATGTAATTTTGCCATACTATGATAGTTACTACATTTGTGAGAAGTTGCCCAGTATCTTCAAGCAATCTGTTAAGATTTTTGATGAAGAGTTAGAGACAATTAAAAAAGAAGAATGTTTGAGAGTTTGCAACCACTCTGCAGAATCACAGTTACCACCAGATAAACTCAATTGTAGACCAGAAGAGGACTTGGCAAGTTTGAACAATATGTAATAGATTATATTGAAAAGAAATTCCCCATAAAACTGTCGAGTGAAAGCAATAGTTATTGGAATAATGATAGAAAGACTTAGTTTTGGTGTTTTGCCTCACATCAAACATCCATGGAACAAGATTTGAAAATGCAAATTCAGTATCGTTATCCTATGTGAATATATTTGTATGACTTCTTGCAAAGAGAAGTTCTCGATGGTGAGTTTCAGAGAAATAGTCAGCAAATACATCTACCCATAGCTACTGAAGCTCAAAAATTAGCTTTTGTAAACATTGTACTTGATTTCTAACTGAAAGTTTCTCTTTTCCAATCTGCAACATTGGCTCCAGAAATTACTCTGAATGACTGACCATCATGATATTCTGCACCATCATGTGTCTCTGCCTTTTGGTTTTGGTACAACAATTTGGTTGAACCTAACTTTATTTGTAAATTAGCCAGAAAATTGGCTGGTTGGTTTTATAAACTAGCCAAAGGTTTGGCTATTTTGTGTTACTAGAAAATGGTTTTCATATTAGCCAGGCTGCATAGTGCATTGGATAGTTTATAAACTAACCAGCTAATTTAGTTTTCTCAATAATTTCGAGTAAATTAGCCAAGACTCTAGGTTAGTTCGCAAACTAGCTGCTATTTTAGTGGAAGTTCCGTTTTCTATGAAAATAACCAGTGGGTTGGTTAGTTTGTAAACTATCCAGCTAGTTTACAAACTATCCAAGTCTTGACTGATATATCAAAAAAGCTCTCCGTTTTAATTTCAGAAGCATTTCATATTACTTCTGGGCAAAAGGTCTTAACACCCTATTTTGGCCCTGCTAAATCCGAAAATGCCGGTTGCCTAAGCGAAATTCGGACCGGAAGTGCGATATGTACATATATATACAAGATGGCGGCTGATATGTAGACGAAACCCAAAATCGGCACAGTATTCGAGATAGAAACGAGTCCAAAATTTCTAGTACAATAGTTTTCAGCATGACGAATTCAAAAATACCTGTAAACAGCCGTTTGTTAAATTTTTGCCCGTAACATGCAAGATTAGCACCACTCTGGTGTAAATTATAGTTGACTATTTCTTGTATCGGTTTATAAAAGTTTTCTTTCCAAATTTGATTTTTTGATGCAGTTAGCAACTGCAAAAAAATTCTTATCTTTACCAAGTTTCTGCGTTTTTTTTTTATTTGCACTTCATTTTTAAGAAAACTCTATAAGATGGGACATTTACTCATTTCGAGATTTTAAGTGTGTGGGACATTGCATTTTTTTTGTTCTTTCACAAGAGGAGCTGGAGCTACTGACTCCGCATTCAGTACGCCTCTTCAGGGCCTACCTTGCATATGGTTAAACACCACATTCCTGGCGTAAGGTCCGAGGGGTATTCATCACCAAGTCAGGACGTTATAGTTACGAAGCGGCTGAGGATTACAGACCCGTCAGTCTATCCTCGCTTCTTCTAAAAACGCTGGAGAAACTGGTAGACACATTTATTAGGGAAAGGGCATTGGAGACAATGCCCATGCACTCTAATCAACACGCCTACAGAACTGGCATGTCAACTGAAACGGCTCTTCACAGCCTTGTGGCAAGGCTGGAGCGAGGGATGTCGCATAAAGAGATGGCTCTGGGGTTATTTCTATACATCGGAGTGCCCGAAAGGGCGTTTAATAGCACCTCCTTCGACCCGATAAAGAATTATGCAGAAAGCTTTGGCATAAAGAACACCATTGTTAAATGGATCTGTGTCATGCTCGAAGGCATCATTACAAGCTCGATTGGAAATGCCAAGATCAGTTCAACCGTAGCGTAACTAGAGGTTGCCCGCAGGTGGGTGTTCTATCGCCCTTGCTGTGGTTCCTAGTGTCATTTGGTAGGGTATCAAGCACGATCAAAGGGATCATGCAAAGAGCTTCCTAACATAGTCGAGAGACTGTGTAATAATTACGGGCTCTCGGTAAATCCGGACAAAACCGAAGAAGTACCATTTACAAAACTAAGAAACTTGGGTCTGGAAGGGCTCACGCTTTGTAGATCGAGACTTACTTCATCCGGTTCGGTCGAATATCTAGGAGTCGTCATTGATTCCCGGCTGACCTGGGAAGATCACGTCAATAGGGTCGGCCAGAGGGTCACTGCTAGCCTTTAGGCTTGGTAGAAGTTCCATCGGACGTACCGGGGCATCCTCACATAGTCCACTGGCTTTACAAGGCAGTGATAAGGCCTATGATCACGTACGGTAGATAAGTTTGTTAAGACGCGCTTAACAAATCCACGGACAGGGCAAAACTGGACAACCCCCAGCGAAATGCCTGCATGGCTACAACTGGAGCATTTAGAACCACCCCAACTCTGACTCTGGCAATAAAGGTCATTTTTGGAATAATGCCTCTCCATCTCTCCATGGAGGCACGGGTCCGGGAGACTTCAGTCAGACTCAACGAAGGTGGACAACGGGTTCATAGAGGGCTGAACATGGGACATGCAAGGGCCTGGACTGATACTATCAGACAGAGGACCCCCTTCTCACCAGGAGGAGTGCAATTCCAAAAATTTCACCCCCCGTAGACAATACAAGGTCGTCATCTTTGCAAAGGATGACTGGCTAGAGCCTGACCTAACTTTTCTCAATCCGAAGGGGCTCATCTGGTTCACAGACGGGTCTTTGATGTGAGATGTTGCGGGAGCTGGTGTATATGGGGAGAGAGCTGTACCGAGAATCAGTCTCGCACTGGGTCGATACCCAACGGTATACCAGACTGAGATTTACGCCATACACGTGTGTGCTCAGGAGAATCTCCTAAGAGGTTACTCGGGCAAGCATATTTATATATACAGCGACAGTCACTAGTCAGGCAGCACTCCGAAGCAAGATCAACTTAAGGCTCACGCTTGACTCTACGACAACCATTAGTAACCAAGGATAGACATCAAAACCTTTACTTTATCGAAATCATAGATGATTCCTGGTATTTACAAACAATACTGCGCCATTGCCATATCGACAGAAAATAATAATATCGGGTCGTATATAGGTTTTTTCGGACTTACTTCAGAATCAGTTCTGAATTGAACTAAAAAACCGATTAAAATTGTGATCACAGTTCGTATGATTTTCTGAACAGGTTTGAATATCTAATAGGTACATGAATTCACCGAAAAACTGTTTTCTCTGATTATTTTGTCTTTTTTCGAATTTGGATATTTAAAGAAACTCAAGAAAATCAGTGCGAACACAGTAACCATCCTGGAAGAAGCCACTCTACAAATCAAGCCGGCAACGCTGTTGGAGTATCGTACACATTTTTCATTAATTTTCGGTAACGAATATTAGCGTAGTTGCCGAGTCAATAATTGTTGTTTTTAGCTTGCTTACGGGCGCATCCCCTCAATCAATCTGGTAGCGAAGTGGCACTTCGGCACGCATGCTAGGACAATGTTGTTTAACGTTGGTCCTCAATTCAATTTCGTGCTAGCATGCACGCCGGCTCGGAAGTGCAAGCTTGCAATCTGCAAACTTTTTCGATGCGTGACAACTTCTGTCATGCATAGTACATTAAATTACCATTACATAAATTGACAGCATTGAAATGGGAATCAATTTTCCAGCACGCGTGCCGAAGTGCCACTTCGCTACCAGATTGATTGAGGATGAAGCTTATGGAGTGTATGGCAAGGTCGCTCGAAAGCGATGTTGCCAAATCAGTAAAAGTCTCAATTATCGACATTTTTGCACTTAAGATCCAGAAAATAGGAATCTGATTCTTGCTACATCTATCGTCGTATCATAATAAGAAAAAAGTAGGTTTCCCCTAGCTTACGTAAAAATCCTCAACCGGTAATGCAGAAAATATAAATTTTAAAAATATTTCCATCCAGTCATTCTGCAATGACATGTGTACCAGTACAGATCGTTGTGAAAAGTGCTAAGAAACAGGTAAGTAGATTATGGTGATTTTAGTTTAAAATATTTAACTAACCTTATGGAAATTGTTGTATATATATGTGCAGAGTATAAATAAAACTTACGATTTTTTTCAATAATAAGACATAAAATCTGTATAAATTCAAAATTCCAAGCTGTCAATTACCAGTTATCCATCCATTTTTAAACATTGTACCATTTATCGACATAGGTGTCGATAGATGGTGCAATACAGCCTTCTTTTTTCCTCTGAATATTTAAATATCTACTTAATATTATTCTACCTGCAAAATGTAAAGGAAATTATATTGAACTAACAACGTACCAATTATCGACACGCATTTTTACCCTTTGGTAACAACGTTAGAGTGGATGTATTATGTGTGTCGTGTGTCGGTGTTTGGTTCCAAGTACCTATGTCAATAACTGGGACTCATTTTTTTCAGAAGAATTACCCAAGATGAATAAAAGCAAAATATTCCAAATATTCGGTAGAAGCCATGGAACAAGCGTTCAATGCTGTTAAAAATGGAATGCCCACTGCTCAAGCTAGTAAAGTTTTTAAAGTACCAAGAACAACCATAATAGGAAAAGCGCCAATTGAAAGGAAAATTGATCCTGATACAGTTTTGACAAGCGATGAAGAAAAGCTATCGGTGAAATGGATGTTTCACATTGCCACTTGTGGGTTTCCTGCCACAAAACTGCAGCTTATATAATAACCACCATAACTGAAGGGGAAATCCGTCGTTAGTTCCAAGAAGTCAAAGATTATTCGTCTGGTACTGGTAATTTTCATATAACACTAGCCCTCTCGGATATACAACTGCGACGAAAGTGTTTTTTTTCAGTCCAAAAAACGATAAGGTTTTAGTTAAGAGGGTCGAAAAAGCGGTTTACTCATTCAACGACGAAAAAGAGTGGTTGACTACACTAGTTATATGCAGCGCATCAGGAGAAATTCCTCCACCTATGATATAAAAGGGTGCCAAAATTGTTAGAGTTCCACCATAATGGGGAGTAGGACGGTCTGTCTGCCTGCCATCCTTTTCGTCGATGGACAAACTTCTCATTTAACAATGGCCGTTAGCAAATTTTGCGGCTAGAATGGGATAGTATAATAATTTCGTGGCTGTTTTCCGACCACTCAAAATGGAATGGAAGAAGTCTATTCACACATGGCGAATGAAAAATACCCGAAAAAAATTAGCTAGGGATGATTTTGCTCCTATTTTTCAAATGACAATGAATAAAATGAAAAATTTTCCAGATATAATAAAAAATGGAGTTAGAACATGTGGTCTTGTACCATTTAGGCCTGATAATATTAATTTTGGAAAATACTTGAAAGATACACCTAAGACTTGCGAAACAACTACTGAAGAAGGACCCGACCATCAGTCCGACCACAACCTGTTAAATTTACTAGAAAAAAAAAAACTTCCTGAAAAATTAGAACTACTCAAGGCTTCTGGTGAAACTTGGAAAGCATACCATTGACGATTATTTTGTGGCGTTCTCTGAATAACAAACAATCGAACGTTACAACACACATTACTGCTACTGCTGAAGAGAACTCCAACTTGACAGATGCGGATGATTTTACATTTAATGAATCAGATAGGCAGTTAGATGAAAACGTTTCAGGAGATGAACTTGATATTACAGATTACAGGGGTGAGATTCTGTAACGGATAGAGATCATTATCTCTATCGCTATGGCACTTGCTGTCTTTTTCTCTCTTTTCAAAATCAATAGAGAAAGGACGTCAATAGTGATAGCGAAAATATCTCTATTCGTTACAGAATCCCAGCACAGGCCTACTAGAAATTGAAAATTTACAATTTCCATTGGTTATAAATGTAGCAGAAGAAAATGACTTTCAAATAGTGGATGAGATAGAAAGCGTAAAAACAATTCACATCCCCCTAAACCTTGTAAATATTAATGAAGACTGACGATCCATCAAATAATAGAGATAGTTATGAATTTACCACATAGTGTTGTGAAAAATATTAATGAATATAATAAACCCAATAACGGTGAAAATTTGGATGAGATAGAAAGCGAGAACAATACTAAAACAATTTATATTTTCCCAAACCATGAAAATGATAATGAAGAGACTGATAATTTACCAAATAATACAGATATAAATGAATTAAGTACCCTTAAGTGTTGTGGAAAATACTAATGAATGTAATAAACCCACTCACAGTGTTAATGGAAAAGTAACCGATGAACGAGCCGACGAATCTCTGACTAATACTTATATTAAAGATACTTATTCACCTCTAAATGATTTTACAAATAGCGAAGAAATGACAAATAATAACATCGATGAACCCATGGATATAGTAGATAATGAAAGAGCACACATTTTATTTGGGAAACAAACAAGAACAAGAACCCCGAAACTGTCACAGAGAGTTTAAATTTAAATAATGAGGAAAATATATCGACCAATGTGTCTTTGAACCTGGGAGTCAATGTACCATCACCATTAAAACAAATCCTATTCTGGCCAACACCAAAACCAAACACTAAGAAAAGAAATATTTCCGAAAAGTTCCAGAGAACTGAAGAACAAAGAACAATGCGCACAAAAGCGGAAGGAGAGACATGCTGAAAAAGCAGAGTTGCAAAATAAAAAAATGAAACAAGCCAAAGATAGAAGTAATTTAGTAAAAGAACAAACTGATAATCAATTGAAGTCAGAAGAGTTATCCATCAATGATTATGTTATAGTAAAATATAACGAGGAATCACTATCAGGAAAAATTATCGGCATAAGTTCCAAAGAAAATGGCGACTTCGAATACAAAGTCACACACATGGAGCAAAATGGGCTCAATTGGATTTGGACACAAAGAGTTGACATTCTTTGGTTTGATAGAGACGAAGTGCTTCAAAAAATTAGGGAACCAATAATAAAAAATGAACGCGGGCTCTACTGGGTACCGGAAATTTCTGATTCTGTGTCTAATTGAGTACCTGAGTACTTTAAACAGGCTAAACGATTCTTTTACCACAATAATTTATGGTGATTTTAATTATCCTGAAATAGATTGGTCCACCGGTAAAGTGACTAAACGTAGTGTTCCTGCTGAAGAATTTTTACTGGCCTACCAGCAATCAAGACTGCATCAGTTAATCGACTTTAATACTCGTTCTCGAGAGGGTACTGTCCCCTCATTACTTGACTTGTTCTTGGTATCAGATGAAAGGTTGGTGACAAGTACGTATTACGTCTGCACCCCCAATAGGTAAGACCGATCATGTTACTGTTGTGGCCACAGCACAATACTTCAAGTTGTCAAAGCTACGACGCCATAAATCATTTTCTTGAGCAATGGGAACCAAACAACAGCACAACCTATTATGATAACTTTGTCGAAGTAGTAGACCACATATCAGAAGTCTATGTGCCTCTTCAGCGTCAAGTGGAGACCTTTAAAAAACCGTGGATTACTAGAGCTCATATCAAATTGATAAACCAAAAAAAAAAGCATGGCATTTATACAGAGGTTCTGGTGAGAATTGTGACCTACGGGCATATAATGTGCTAAAAAACCGAATCACCCAAACATTAAGAAATGCTCGGTCGACTTTTGAGAGCAGTCTCCTAGAGCAGGGTCCAAGAAGGTTCTACCAGTATATCAACCGTTCGCTTCAATCTAGGCTTCAAAACTTTGTCTTAAGAGATTCAGATAACCATCTTGAGTCTGAACCACAAAGAGTGGGGGAAATATTCAGCAATCAATTTGACAGAGTATTTATACACGAAGACATAACAACTATACCACAACTTCTCGGAGCCGGACGGTCAGGACCCACACTTGAAAATATTGTTTTCACCCCACAGAGGGTGAAAAAGGTGCTGTTTGATCTGAAGCTCTCTACCAGTCCAGGACCTGATGATGTATCCCCAATATTGCTAAAAAACTGCAGCGCGACCAAGAGTGGAATCCTTGCAAGAACACTGACAGAATCATTTACAGATGGCATGGTCCCAGAAGCGTGGAAAAATGCAATTGTCATTCCGATCTATAAGAAAGGCGATAAACCTTAGCTGAAAACTATAGGCCTATCAGTTTAACATCAATACCCTGCAAATGTATCGAAAAAATTATAGCTACTGAAATGACAGAATTCCTTATGACCTATCATGGTGATCGACTATCCAATCAGCATGGTTTTCTGCCGAGGAGATCAGTCACATCCAATCTCCTGTCCAGCCTGGAACACTGAACCAAGTCATCTGCAGAGCATTATCCAATTGACCCTGTGTACCTCGACTTTGAAAAGGCATTTGACACTGTTCCTCCAGAGCGACTGTTTCACAAGCTTGAGCATTGTGGTATACGGGGTCGGCTGCTTCGATGGATTCGGGACTATTTGTGTAGTCGGACATACCAAGTCAGAATGAATGGCACCTTATCTGGCAAGCACAATGTAGTCAGTGGAGTTCCACAGGGCTCTGTGCTGGGCCCACTTCTATTTATAATTTATGTCTCAGATATTGCCCAGAACATGTCCTGTAGGACCAGTATGTTTGCCGATGACTCCAATATATTCTGTGATCCTACATTTCAACATGGTGCCATGGTTGAGGATCTTGCTGAGCTGGATAGGTGGACGAAGGACTGGTTATTGAAACTTAATTTCAGCAAATGTTGTGTGTTGCACATTGGATACAACAATCCTATGCTGGACTACCATATGGGCAATAACAACTTGGGAAGGGTGACTGAGCAGGCCGACTTAGGAGTAAATATCATCACATGACCTAAAATGGGAACAGCACATACATGCAATCGTGAAGCGAGCCAACTCAACAGTCTATCTGATACCACGCTGTTTTACGAAAATGTCCCCTGAAGTGTTTCTCCGAGCCTACACAACCTACATCAGATCACTGCTGCAGCATGCTGTTGTGGTTTGGTGTCCCTATTTCAGAAACGACATAGATCTGATTGAGCGTGTCCAGAGGAGGGCAACCAAAATTCCACCATCTTTAAGAGAATTGTTTTATGAAGAACGACTGAAAGCTCTTAATCTGACAACTCTGGAGGAACGCAGAAATAGAGGATACTTAATCGAAACATACAAAATTCTACATAATCATTACACATGCAACATTGATTTCTTTCACAGAAATATCAACCCTCATCTGCGTGGACACTCCCTGAAGCTCTCCACCGAACTTTGTCACATACTTTCCAGGAAGAATTTTTTCACAAATCGAGTCA
The DNA here is from genome assembly GCA_917834065.1 of Ceutorhynchus assimilis. Classification (NCBI taxonomy): domain Eukaryota; kingdom Metazoa; phylum Arthropoda; class Insecta; order Coleoptera; family Curculionidae; genus Ceutorhynchus; species Ceutorhynchus assimilis. The sequence goes on from OU892287.1 coordinate 27,450,589, forward strand.
ACAGTGGAATCAGCTCTCTGACGAGATTGTAACCTCCCCTAGTGTGAATGCCTTCAAGAACAGACTTGATAAATATTTTAGTGATAGGCCGGTGTTTTCCGTCTACTGTCAAAAACCCTTATAATAATAATAATAATAATAATAATAATAATAATAATAATAATAATAATAATAATAATAATAATAATAATAATAATAATAATAATAATAATAATAATTAATTCCGTGGCTGTTTCTGGTCAGCTATCGGGAGCCGCCCCTGGCGATGGGGTACGTCCGCTAACCTTAGTGCTGGAGGATACTGGGAAAATAAAATACCCGGGGTGGACAAAAACCAGAACCGCTAGGAAGGCCAGCTACCTTCTTAGCGTGAATAGTAAGCTTTCAACACGAGAAGAAAAAGATACTCGGGCGGGCCAAGGCAGCAGGACTTGGATCGGAACCGTCAGGAAGAGTTACCTGCAATGACCCCTGGCAACGGAAATGGTACACGAGAAAATGGACAGGAACATCATGCTCCGACAAATTACCCTGGAGAGAACCTAACAGAGGATACTCAACCAGGCCCTTCAGGGATACAAAATCAAGATTTACAAAGAGAAACAGAAGAAAATAAACGACAAAAATGAAGCAAAAATGAATACAAGGAAATATTGTGGTGCTACTACTACCTACAGGAGACGACAGGAACAAAAAGCCTTAAAGATAATTATGACTTGTGGAGGAGCCGAAACCCAAATAGCCATCCCAACATCTCCGCCAACACACTGGCAAACCAAAGGCGATACATCGTGAGTCACAAAAAACTTACTGAGACTGAGATAGACCAAGTCAAGGCGCTAGTACAAAGACATAAAAGATAATGCGCAGAAATCGGAAAAAAACGAAACAGGACATGCAGAGGCTCAAAACCCGCAAGAAAACGCCCAGAACCAGAGAATACATGACACACAAAACGAAGTAGATATTGTAGAGAGGCAAACTAATCAACCAGCACAAAGCGAAAGTGAGAATAGCTTAGAAAATATAATCAGAGAAATTGAGAACAAGATCAATGATACCGATACCAATTCTATAACAAGAGATAAGCTACCAAAAATTAATGTATCACAAAAAGCAACACATCTCATGGCTCAGGCTAACGAGGCAATTCAACAAATAATAAACGGTTGGGCAGAAAACCAGCACAATATAACAGATATAAATAAACTTGTTTATGCTGCTGGGACAGTAATATGTGCTCATCTCAACATAAAACAAGAAAAGAAGGGCGCAAAATTTAGGAAACCAAGATGGAAAATCAGGATAGAACAGCGAATAGCACAGATGCGGAAGGAGCTCTCTCAAATAAACGAATATGTCGGGGAAACAATACAGACCGAATGCAGCTGATAAAGCAGAGAGTATTCCAGAAACATAAAATAAAAAACAAACAGGATGAAGACAAAGTTGTGGAAGAACTCAAACAAAAGATTCAAGCACAAGCTCAAAGAATAAAAAGATACGACGAAAGATACAAGTTTTTTATCGAAAACAAAAACTTTGCTGAAAACTCCAAAAGTTTCTATAGGACATTAAAGCAGAATAACATAAGCATTGAAAAAACACCGACAAAAGAACAAATACAGACATTCTAGAAAGGCATATGGCAGGAAGAAAAAACAACACAACGAGGAAGCGCAGTGGATACAGAGAGAGGAGCAACGATATACAAACATCAGGAACATGGAATGGGGCGACATCACAGTAAAGGAAGTCCAGGAATCACTTAAAAAGGCATCCAACTGGAAATCTCCTGGGCAAGACAGAATACAAAATTTCTGGCTGAAAGGTTTCACGTCAATACACCAACCGCTCGCCCACGAATATAACAAACTAATGAAACACCCAGAAATCATGCCAGAATGGATAACAGAAGGAAAGACACTATTGCTCCCCAAAAATGATAAAACAGCAGAAGCCAAAAACTATCGCCCAATAACCTGTCTAACAACCATATGTACAAAAACCTAACCGCTATAATAAGCGGCAGACTCTACGAGCACCTAGAAATAAATGGGATTTTTCCAAATGAGCAAAAAGGCTGTCGAAAAGACAGTTACGGGTGCAGAGACCATCTTATTCTGAACAAAATTATAACAGAGGACGCTAAGAGAAAGAAAAGAAATCTGAGCATGGGTTGGATAGACTATCAAAAGGCATTTGACAGCGTTCCACACTCATGGCTCCTAAAGGCTCTTCAAATATACAAAACAAACCCGATTGTAATAAATATGCTACAAATTGCAATGAATAGGTGGAAGACGCACCTAACAGTTAACGCAAATGGAGCAACTATGGATGCAGGGACTATAAAAATCAAAAGCGGCATATTCCAGGGAGATTCACTATCACCTCTCATTTTCTGCTTGGCGCTCTTCCCACTCTCGAATGAGCTAAACAGCACCAACAGAGGATACGTACTAGAGAGGCATAAGCAGCCCGTCAATCATCTCTTTTACGTCGATGACTTAAAACTTTACGCAAAAAACGACAAAGAATTGGAAGACCTTTTTATCAATGTCAAAAGATTTAGTGACGATATAAAGATGCAATTCGGACTAGAAAAGTGCGCTAAAGTAACAGTAGAACGAGGAAAAACAACCAAAACCCAAAATATAGTTATTGACAATCAAACCGAGATTATGGATCTAGAAGAGACGCAAATGTATAAATACCTGGGAGTGCTGGAAAATACTGGAATAGAGGATAAAAAAATGAAAGAAAAAATATCCAGCAGAGTCAGAAAAATCCTACAGAGTCAGCTCACAGGGAAAAATAAATTTACGGCCATCACAGCGCTCGCACAACCAGTATTAACTTACAGCTATGGCGTTCTAGACTGGAAGGAGGAAGAAATAAGAAATATAGACCGAAAAACACGAAAGTTACTTACCATCCATAATCTGCATCATCCCAAGGCGGACGTAGACCGACTCTACACAATCAGATCAAGCGGAGGAAGAGGACTCATCAGCAATGAACAGGCATACCATTTGACAATCATAGGTATTACGAGCTACATAAGAGAAAAAAAGGAAGACAGACTCGTGGAGTTGATAAAACACAACGAAACGCAAAGAAAAGAAAAGAATACACTTATGAACAAAGGCAAAAACCTAACAGAAAAATACACATGCAAGAAAGTGAATGAAATGAATGGAGCTACAGCGACAAAAAAGGTGAAAAGGCTCAAACAGCAATGCAGGAAGAAAATGAAGGAAGAAAGAGAACAAAAATGGAAGAACAAGGAAATGCACGGACAATACGCCAGAGAAATCGATAGAGGTGATGTAGACAGAAAACAGACATTCAGATGGCTGACAACAGGAATTCTGAAAGGCGAAACTGAATCGTTGATAGTAGCGGTACAAGACCAGGCCATTTCAACCAACTATATGAGAAAGAAAATTTTCAAAGAAAAAGTAGACTCCAGATGCAGACTCTGTAAACAATATGATGAAACAATCAAGCACATTACCACTGGATGCCCAGCTCTTGCCAGAAAAGAATATCTTGAACGACATAACAAAGTATGTTCAACGCTCCACTATAATGTCTGCAAACACTACGGAATAGAAACTGAGGACACATGGTATAAACACAAGCCAAAAAGCGTTGAAACAAAAGACGAGATTACAATAATATGGGATACGCAAGTACAAACAGACAGGACTGTGATGGCGAACAAGCCAGATCTAATAATTAAAGATCTCAAAAATAAAACCTGTCTATTAATCGACGTTGCCATCCCATCAGATGCCACAATCAAGGAAAAGGAATCCGAAAAGATTCTCAAATACCGAGACCTGCAAATAGAAGTACAGAGAATGTGGGGGCTCAAAACAACTATCATCCCTATCATAATCGGCGCAACAGGAACCATCCACAATAACTTCGAAGAGTCTTTAGGCAAAATACCTGGCAACAACAATAAAAACACAATCACGATGCTACAAAAATCTGCACTTCTGGGGACAGCCCACATAATCCGACGAGCTCTAGGATAAGGAGACGTAGACCATTTATCACTGGCGTATCCAGTAAGGGGGCAAAGGGGGCAATTGCCCCCCCCCCCCCCCCCCCCAGAGCAACATCTTCTTATTCCTTTTATTTTTTAAAAATTTGTCAAATAATAAAAAAATAAATTCAAAAATGTACTGAAATTAATTTAATAAATAATACTTTTTTCAACTACATGAACAGGTAGCTTTTTTGTAAATAGAAACTGTTCAGTTGTACGCTGTGCTTGACAATCAGGGAATAAAAGTAAAAATACTAGTTTTATATTCAGCGTAATGTATATTACTAGCTGCCTAGCGCTTTCGCCTTTGAGCCATCAGGGCCGAGTTCAGAAATAACGCACAGGGTGCGAGTGCGATTTTATGAGTGTGCCTGAATTGACAATTGGCCATTGGGCCCATAGCACTGTCTAGCATTTTTGAACAGCTAGGGCGTCGCACCGGTGTCACACTCACACTGGGTGTGTCATTCCTGAACTCGCCCCAGCACTTATCAGGGCTCAGACTTTGTCAAAAGGCGACACCACCAAAAACACAAAAACCATCTTTCTGAAAAGCAATAATAATTGTCTGGTGAAGCTGGTAATGCAAAAAGTACCTTTATGATTCAATCTTTCTGTGGAATGTACAATCATTTAGCTCCTATTGCGTAACCTATATTTCAAATTTGGGCTTAACCCATGTTTCTTTGAAATTTTATTTAGTCATAAGAAAAAACCAAAGAATCGCCCCGTTCCGTTTGTACCTGCATGATATTTAGTATTAAGGAACACCCTGTAATATTTATATTTTAGTTATTCCAGTGTGAATTTTTTTAGTAATTTAAAGTATTTATTATACAGGGTGGGGCACGAAAAATTTCCCACCCAGGTTTTCTCAGGTGTTAGGTGATCAATCAAAAATTGCTCGAACACGCCAATTATTGTTTTTCGGGGGACACATTTCATTGGTATTTTCACTCCCTACCTGTCAACCCTTAAGCGGGGGAGACAGGTACCTCCAAAATTTCAAATGCAAAAGGGGGTCGAGTGATACGTCATTTGGTAGCTATTTTTGTAAGAATTATATCCTCAAAGTTTTAAGCTGCTACTATTTTCTCTACCGAAATGGCAGTGTGTCAAAGTTAGGAAAAATGCTTTTTTCCGAGTATCTGAATTATGTGATTTTTACCACATAACAAAACAACAGATTTTTGAAGCGTACCTATCCATAGTGATAAAATAACATTGGCATTTAATCTAAGTATCGTCATTCAACAGTTCAGTTCAAAATGGTTCATGTTCATTCACTTGAAAAATATGTTAATTTGTTAATATGAGGTAAAAAACACATAGCTTTGACAAGATATTTCGACAGGGTTGATAGTAGCAATTTAAAACTTTGGGGATATAATCTTAATAAAAATAGCTAACAAATGACGCATCACTCAACCCCCCTTTCCATTTGAACTTTTGGGGGGTACCTGGTACCTCTGTCACCCCCGCTTAGGGGTTCACAGGTAAGGGGTGAAAATATCAATAAATAAAGTCCCTCAAAAACAAAAAGTGATGTGTCCGAGCGATTTTTGATTTATCACCTGACACTTGATAAAACCTGGATGGGAAGTTTTTCGTGCCGCACCCTGTATATCTTTGACTTTTGAATAAAATTTCAGTTTGATTTTATGTTACACATGCTACCTACTTGTTTCTTGAAAGTCGATTTCTCAGAAAAACAATTAATTCCAGTTATCAACCTCTTATCGTTATAATGAGCAGCCCAAAGATTTTTTCAGTGGTGGCTGGCAGGCTAATATTACGAAACCATAGCAATACCTTATTTTTCTGTGAAAATATTATATATTTTGTCCTACAAAAGTATTGAGAGAAGCGAGCAAATACTCGATTGTGTGGTTTTGAAGACTTTTGGGCGTGGCAACTCAAAAAAAAATTTCCGCCTATGGCAGACATACCAGGTTTGCGCCCCCCAGAACCTCAGGCTGGATACGCCACTGCCATTTATTCTAAGGAACAGGGATTGTTCTTGATAAATGGAGAAACGCCGAATTCACACGGTTGATGACTGATAATAATAATAAAAATAAAAATAATTTGAGTAATTTTCTATTTTCCAAAGAAGTTAGGTATATTTTATTTTGATCATTTATGTATAATAAATATGAGTATACTTAACTTATGTGGTAAGCTTCTTATTTTATGTTTGTCACCTCATTATTACCATTTTACCATTCAGGTCCACTGTCGATATTACGTACGCAGGTGTGTCGATTTTTGGTACAAAACAGTTTTTCCCATGTCGATTATTGTGTCAAATGGTACTTTTTACCTTATTTATTTTTTGCAAATAAATTAGGTATTACTATTCGAAACATAAACATTCCACAGCAATAATCAATAATATACCAACACACAGTGAAATTTTCAAAACTATACCTTTAATATGCAAATTTTTATTTCCCTATGATCTAGCCAAAACCTCTCAAAGTATCGATACTTGGGACGTTTACCTTAAATTATTTTTCCCAAGATCTTGTTTCTGATTGTTGGCGGGGTAATTGTATGGATGACTTGTGGTGTCTATCCTTGGTTAGAGGTCAATGATGACAACCCTAGAACTACTCAGTGGGCTCAACAAGGTCACCCTTGTTTTGGTCCCGAATCACACGGGCATAAAAGGCAATGAGGAAACGGACCAGCAGGCGCGTAAATCTGGCAAGACTGCCATTGGACCAGAGTCCTGCACTTGGAGTTACCTCCTGCCTGGTGAAAACCAAGATCAGGAACTGGTCCAACAACCAGTTTCAAATGGGTAATAGGTACTAGATATTTTGGACGCATTTCTACAGGGTGTGAAAAAAAATAGTGTACCGGACTTGGGGTGATAGTACATATGAAAATAAGAAAAAAAGTTCCAATGAACATATGCCCTAAGATGCTCCCTGAAGAAGTTACAGCCCTTCAAACGGTAGATGAAAATAATGGATTTTATTTATTTTCAAGAACAGTGGAGAAATATTGGTATTCTCCCATACATTTAGATGTCAAAGCGAATGATGATAGTAAAAAAAGTCGTAACAGTTTTGAAAAGGGAGTTTCCATAAGGGTAGAGGGTAGTTACTCACAAAACAAAAAGGCATCCTAGGGCATCTGTTCATAGGAACTTTTTCTCTTATTTTCATATGTAGTATCACCCCTCGAAGTCCGGTAGGTACACTATTTTTTTACACCCTGTATGTCCAAGGAAGGTTTTACAGCGCCGATATCGGGTTTTCGCGCCATATTGGTAGCCATCTTGGATATCTCACTTCCAGTCGAGATTTGGCTTGGGCAACCGGCATTTTCGGATTCAGCAGTATCTAAATAGAAGGAAAAAGCCTTTTGCCCAAAATTAATATGAAATGCTTCTAAAATTTCGATTTTCGGAAAACTTGACTAGCCTACAAAGTATATTTGGTCTGGTTGTCAGATCGAAAAGGTTCTTAGAACATTTCTTTCTCGAATCTGTTTTGTTTTCAATCAGAACCAGTACTAGAATCTTTAAAAATAGTATTGGGCAACAACAGATGATTCGCTGGTTTGTCAATGTTTGTACAGACATCAAATTGAAATACTTGCAGGTAAATTAGTAGCAAAAGCGAGCGACAAAAATACTAACCATTAGGTAAAACAAAAAAAGTTAAAAAAATAAAATAAAATAAAATAAAATAAAACAAAAAAAGTGTAATAAAAATCTATTTATTGCAATAACAATAACAGTGAACATAAAATAATAAAAAACAATAAATTTGCTAATAAAATAATAAATACTAGCCCAAAAAACGAGTCCAATATAAATGGGACCAATAAAACAGTCAATAAAAAGAAGCAAACAACACGATGCAAATAAATTAATGGAAAATAATAACATATCCTTATACAATATCTGCATGCATCAATATGGAGTTGACATAGAAATATTTATTTTACATATTAGCACCAAAAATTATTGCTTCACATACTTGCACATTTTATTTTTCCTGATAGTATAAGCTTTATTTTATTTGACAATAAAAAATATGTAGGTACCATACTTTTTTACTTGATGCTCTAGAACCCGCTTAAATTAAAATATTTATCACATGGTGCTACTTAGTGGGATTCTTAAAAACCTTTTAAACCTAACAACTAAAAATAGTACTGTTATTAAACTTATAATGTTATTTTTAAAAAAGCCCAAATAATTTGTAATGGAAATGCTAATACGCTAATACCTACATAGAATAGGTACGTCTAGGTAGAAAGATTGTAGCAATTTGAATTATGCAAAAAAGCTAATAAAACGAAAACAATAAATGAGAAAAGAAGAGGCCACTATCGAATAAATAAATCGAGATCAAAACAAATGCGAAAATTTTTCAAACGGCTGAAGATTTTTTACATAATTTAAAAAACAAATAATTCTAATACTGCACATAAGAATACTATCAAAATAAATGAATCAGGAACTCACCTGACTCAGCGGACGTATTTTTTCATAAATAATACTTTCAGCTTGCATCGCCGAAGGCGGTGGATGCTCGGGAGTGGGTGGTTGATTATAGTGAGTGGGAGAAAGTGGGCTCTTATTACTTTTGTCAGATTTCTTAGGTTTATCGCCATTTTCAGTAATTTTGATATAGGCGCTCGAGACAAAGGTACGCTCGGGTGCTGATGAACTTGACATTTGGTCATTGTCTTTCCTTTTAAATGAATAATCTTCATACACGTCATTGTGTCTTCTCAGTTTTCTTCTAGGGTTCTGTTGTTTTACTAGAATATTCTCGTAAAGGCTGGTTATGGCAACAGGTTCAGGCTTTTTTCTGTTATCCAAATCTTCACTTTTCCCTCTTTGAAGTTCACTTCTCGGCCTGAAATTATGTGGAACTCAGAAAAATATTAATAAAACTCTATTTAAATATCCACCTTTCAATCGGCTCATCGTCCAAAGCAATATTAAAAAGATTCATTTCCACATATTGATCCATGCTATGTCCATGTGACAACCTTTCTCTTCTATTTTCTTTTTCAAATTCATTAAGATTATTTTGGCTTCTAGTGCCACTGTGGGCTAGGAAAAGGTATTCATAGACACCATTGCTGACTCCATCAACCGATGCTGACATTGGTTGAAGATGGGTGGGAGAAATAGTGATTGTTCTTCGGGGAGGTTTTTTTGGAGGAGTAGGCTGAAATGATTTAGGTAAGGCGGCCATTAAACTCATAAAATCACTGATTCACTTACCGATACTTTGCTGCCAGATCCAGGACTATGCGCACCCCTATTCATCGGTATGTAGAGTGGGGTACCACCACTATCCGGTCGTCTTCCATAGCCCAAACTGGATGCCGTAGACGAAATTGAAATTTGGTCAGATTCTCTGTTGGAGCAACAGAGATAGTTGAAATCCTCTGAGTGTGCGCTGGTGTCCATGAATTGTTTTGGAGCAGAAGGCATATGGTAGAGGCTGTTGTCAGAGTCTCTGTAATAATACAATTTCGTGTAATCTTCCTAGCTAAAATCCAGCCCGAAAAGTTAAGAGATGCTGTTAGCAGACAAAATAGGACGCGTTATAAAACTGTTTAGTCACACACCTAGACGATCCTGAAGTTATAACGCTACCAGCACTATCATCGGCAATACTGAAAAAATAGTCAAATATCCGACTTCGTCTCTGGAACAAATTTTCCATGAAATCAAACACAATACCATCTAGAGGAAAGAGATTGTCTATGTTAAGTGAGCGCATGCTTGTACCACTTTGGAGGGAAGGGTATCTACGCCTAAAACATGCAGCTAATAAGCCAAAAAAAAAAAGGAAAAAATGAGTAGCCTAAAAATAAGAGAAGGTTAAGAACTCAGATCGGAAAAAAATCAAACAAAATAAAAAAATCTTACATGCCCGAAAAGGTCATGTCCATGTAAACATCATGATCATTTGCACTAGTACCGACGGTACTATTTGACCTTCTACTGCTAAAGCTAAAAACACATAGAAAATAAAAAAACACCAATAAATTGATAATTAATTAAGCTTACATTGAATGTTCAGATACACCCGAAATTCGTCGATCTTCAAAGGCTTCCGGAGGTCGGGCATATCTTTGGTAGTCCCATCTTTGTGGCGAAGTACCAGGAGACGGGTCTGTTGTCACAGATCTGGAGAAAGTATAATATTAGCATTTAAAATAAATAAATTTTTGCTCCAAGAAAATTACCGAGCATTCTTTGAAGAAGGCCTGACATTCTCATAGGGACTCCCCAAGTCGGAATCCACATTTGGCACAGTTGGAAATGGCTGATTTATACTTTCGCCATCACTGTCTACTAACGGAAGACCACGTTTATGACCTGGAAAAATTGAATGCCTATAATTTATTTCTCAAAAAAAAATCTCATTGAGTATTTACGTTTAAGCAAACCAATAATTTCCTGAGCCGCCTGAGCATTATTGAATTGGTTTAACAGATCCATAACTGTGAAGTTATGAGAGTCTCTAACGGAGGTGTTGATACCGTGCTCTAGTAGCGTTCTCACTACCTCCACTTTACCACCAAGAGCAGCTTCGTGAAGTGCAGTTCCCGATTTGGTACGCATGTTTACGTTGAAACCTGCTCGAAGAAGAACTTCAACGACAGCCCTGAGAAAAGGTAATTTTAATAGCCCAATAAATAAGTATATTTTTTTGCTAAAATCACTGAACAGTTATAATGCGTAAACCTAATTACAACTGAAATGCGAAATTCAAACAATATTTTTGCTTTGGAAAAAAATGATCAAAGATCGCTAACAATGCCCAATCTAATTATTTTCCAATCATCCATCACATTTCGAAAATTTATTACAGATTACCTACTCTACATACACACACAAATTCTGTTTACAATTTTAACTGAACGCCTAATGGTTTGTCCGTGCTGATGCAATATGCATGTGCCTCCATGCGTGATTGAGGCAGATTGCATCTGGATGCCATCAGTTACTGGAATATGCCATATTGCTGTTTATAGACCATGCCATAATTACGACGAGTAGGTACGTGTATGATTTAGATATTTCGGATTATCTAATTGCGATTATGTTCGTCTTAATTGGATATTATCTTACGCAACTACAATATTAGAAAATTGAATATGTAATAATCAATGGGTACAGGGTGTTTTTTTATAGTATATTGACACCCCACCTACAGCCTTTACCTTTACAGATAGAAGGAAGGTGTACTGTAAATACAGAAGTTGTACAGTTTTGGCTAAATTTTCAAAACCCATGGTCAGAAACAAAAATTGAATGTCAGAAATATGAAATGTTGCATGCTTTCAGCTTTTTTCAAACGGGATGTCCTATATTTGGTTCTATATTCTTGAAGAGCACAATTCCTCTATTCCAAAAATATATTATACTTTGTCTATATTTGGTTGAGCCGTCTCCAACCAAATAAGTTCAAAAATCTTTTAAAAAAATATCAGAGAAACCAAGTACCTTAAATTTTACCTGTATGTACACAAAATCAGTTAGAAGGATAGTATTTTTACAATTTTTGGAGCCGAATATATTGTAACGGTCCAAAATTACATAACTAATCCTTACCTACTTTCAATTTTATATTCAAGATTTCCTTAAATTTGTCAACATTTTCTCTCTATAAAATTTCAACAACAATCTCAACGGGCAAATTCTATTTTCATTTGTTACTAGTTCCTGTTAATCCATGTTTTAATTCAATTTCAAAATCAAAACAAAGCAATATTTTGATTCCAATTTTAAATTCGATCATCTGTTTCATAACAAAAACAATTCATTTGTCAAAGATATCTCGTGGGGTTGCGTTCCGAAATCATAATGACCCGTTTTCAAGTGTATGTACAGAACTACTCCGTTCGTACTTACTCTGTTCGGTTATTGAGCTATTGATTTGCGGCGCAAGTGAACCCCGGGTCGATCATTGGTTCGATGGCCTTTTGAGATTTTATGCATTATCCTTGCTTTCGGTTTTTTGACTTTTGATTGTCAACAATTTCTGTCAACCGGCGGTCGATTAGTAATGTTTTTAGTATCGTCGATTCTTCTTTGAGCCCTCTAATTTTGCAAACGGATCACTTACTCTATTTTGTATTCTTCAAGTTTTGATTGTTTTATGGGATAATTATTTGTTGTTAATATCATTATTCATCAGCCGTTGTCATTTTTCTCGGATTATATTGTTGCGTGCAATTTTTGGTAAGTGAGAATTCTATCGATTAATTTTTGACGTTTGTCGTTATTCTGCATCATCTCTGAATCTATCTTTAGGCTAGCTCGTTGATCTAATGTGGAGCACTTTCCTTTTCACGTTTGACTGTTTGAAGAAGCAGGTCCTTCAGAAGAATTATTTTTGTCTTCACCTTAAAAAGGGATTTTGGGCCTGATTTTCTTCTGAATTCAATTTATGGCACACTGAGTTACCTTGCGTTGTGTTTTACTTTCGTAAAGTGCCATAATTTTCGCCGATGTTATCGGATTTAAAAAAAAACAGTCATTTGTAGTAAGTTGCTCACACGTTTTTTCCCATAGAAGATTCTGACTTTTTCCATTCAATTATTAGTTGAAAGCTGCCCTAAAGAGTAGAGAATAATCTCACTCACTCCAGGATATTCAATCCAGACCTCGATCCAGATTTCCGGAGATTTTCGAGGCAAACAAACCCTATTTCCAACAGGTAAAAATATAACCTTATTAACTAAAATTTTTGCAAACTCGAGGCACATTTTTCTTAATTACTATCAAAGCTTTATTATGATTTCATCCAATTTAATTATAGGCCGTCGGCAGAGAAGCGTTTGCGTTCAAAAACCCGGTATTGAGGTATAATTTATTGAGACTAGTACCACATGATTCAGCATATTTTTCTTGATAGAAAATCGAAATGGACGACTTTTTTCATTGGTCGAGAGCTAAGTTAGGAGCAAAAAACTAAAAATATACGGAAAATAAAATTTGAAACTTTAACCACGTATAACTTCTAAACCGCTTGAGATAATAAAATGATTTTTGCTCTAGATTCTAGACAAATATATTCTCTTTAATATGGTGTATATATTGTTAGAAAAATATCAAAGTAGAGCTCAAAAAATCAGTTATTTCGTAGGCACGGCGCGAATGAGTAAAATATATGTTTGCTTTAACCTGCCATAACTCCTTTATATATTGGATTATTAACCTAATTTTTTGCTCAAAAACTGTCAAATTCAATTGGCTTTCTTTCGTCTCAATTATATACCGACCTATTTTCAATAATAAACTAACTACAGCCGTTTTAACACAACAAAGCGCGGTCTGACGGCAGAAGTTGTGTGGCTCCCCTCTCATTCCCGCTGCCTGCTGACAACCACAGGCATGAATTAAAAAACTGTGTTTGATGCCGTAGACTGCATGCAATGATATGACAGTCAATTTTGCTTGTTTGTGGAATTTTCTGTTCTATTTTAAAAAGTCTGGTTTATCGGGTTCTGCTCAGAAGTTATTGCACAGGTAAGAATGGTGAGATGATATTATCAGTAACCAGTAACAGAAAAAGTTAACTGGAAATTATCGATAATTTTTGGGAAACTTGTAAGTACGAATGGAATTAAGTTAAAAAAGAGAATGGGTGCATGTCAAACTTTAAAAATTAATTAAATAGATAGGTTGGTGGTTGTTCTGTGAGCCGATAATAAGTTATCGGTATCTATTATCCCGTAATTTCAAGTGTGATTAGTTTAAGTGAGCATCTATCACTTGTCCAATTAATTGTTATATTTGACAGATCTCTCTTTTACGCTTCACGTAATTTTTTTCATTTTGTAGACGGACTAACATTGACATCATGGATAATTGTGTTTTATGTTGCAAAACATTTTCGGTGGAATCACCTTGTGGTCCTTGAGTTAGAAAACCAACAAAACAGAGCTACGCGACAATTTTTTCTGCAGCAGGGTATTACTCCCTGTACCTATACTAATAGATATTAAGTTTTTCTTTTTATTGGTGCCGCTTTTACCAAAAATTAAGCAGTCAGCTTTCATATTAAACTTCTCCTTACTACTATACGACCGCTGCTTCATGGAAATACTTTGATTATGTTTGGGTTATTTAATGTCTCTACTTTGTCAATATTATTTTTGCTGCAAAAAGATCTTCTGCAACTTATATGATGTTTGAATATTTAGGGATTTTTTTCTAATTTTAATTGAGAAACGGTTAGATGTACTTCAGAAATCGTCAAAAGTAATTGAGAATAGTCAAATGTAATTGAGAATGCGTTAATTTAATTCTATTCGAGGATCGGTAAATGTAATTGAAAAAACGTTAAATGTAATTCAGAAAACATCAAATGACATTCAGAATAGGTAAAATAAGTTGAGATCATGAAGATTCGAAAATTTTATATACGAGGTGCCACAAATTCGTGAAAATTATGGGACATCGGATATGGATTGCTTAATTATTTTCCACAGTTTCAAATTTTGCATGATCTTAATTTCTTTTGACCTATTCTGAATTTCATTTGATGTTTTCTGAAATACAATTAACGCATTCACAATTACATTTAACGTTTTCTCAATTACATTTGACGGTTTATCAATTACATATGACTATCGTCAATCATAATTAACGCATTCTGAATAACATTTAACTATTCTCAATATTTTTTGACGATTTTTGAAATACATCTAACCGTTTCTCAATTAAAATTGGAAAAAATTCCCTAAATATTCAGATATTATATAAGTTGCAGAAGATCTTTTTGCAGCAAAAATAATATTGATAAAGCAGTGAAATTAAATAACCCAAACATAATCTAAGTATTTCCATGAAGCAGCGGTCGAAGTGGTACGAAGAAGTTCAATATAGAAGCTGACTGCTTGATTTAAAAGCGGCACCAATAAAAAGAAAAACCCAATATCTACTAGTACAGGTACAGGGAGTAGTATCTGCTTCGGCGTAGCTCTGTTTTGTTGGCTTTCTAACACAAGAATCACAAGGTAATTCCGCCGAAAATGTTTTGCAACATAAAACACAATTATACATGATGTCAATGCAACGGCGCCCCCAGAATTTTTCACAGGGGGGGGCAAATAAACTGCTCTTGGGGGAATCGTGGAAAGCGCACCGCAGGCGGATTTTTTTTTTGGGCCACACCCAAATTTTGCTAATTGTAATTAATATAATAAACATCTATATATATAAAACACAGTTGTGTTTTGTGGAAGCACTTATAACTCGAGAACGGCTCGACCAATCTCCTTGAAATTTAAACCACGTAGTCTCTATCTGAAGGGAAGTGACATAGGCTACTTTTTATCCCGGAAAAAATATTTTTAATTAATTAATAATTATAAACAAACTCATTCACATACATGACCCAACTTTTTTTTGTTGAGAACATGAAAAAACGTTGCCACATTTATTTGAGCTTGTGCATTCAACCGACGCGACGTAACTGTATTATTTTTTAGAACACAAGAACGACTGGACCGATCTCCTTGGAATTTATACCACGTCACTATATAAAGGGAGTAAGTATAGGCTACATTTTTTCTCGGAAAACAAAATTAATTTTTAATTAATTATAAACAAACTTATTCACATACATGACCCAACTTTTTTTGACAATATGAAACAACGTTGCCACATTTATTTAAGTTTGCGCATTCAACCGACGTAACTGTATTATTTTTTAAAAAAATTTAAAAATTCAAATTTTCGCATTCAACTGACGTAACTGTATTATCTATCTATCTGTCGGGTTGGTTGCAGAACCTATAACTCGAGAACTGCTAGGCCGATTTTTATGATTTTTGTTATATTGGATTTGTCTGGCCCGAATTACATAACAACTATTGGAACATATTAAAAAAAAAAAGAAAAAGAAAAACATATTTATGAAGAAAATTCACTAAATATGCATACGGCGCCATGTCTTATAACCGATACCAAGTTTGCCGCGTCAGATTGCGCGGTTTGTTCCATTTTGATTTTTGAACATTTATTGAACCACATAATTTATTGTTAGTAATCATTTTATCTTATTAAAAAACTGAATTTGATTAAGCTAATTAACGCATTAGCATTTATTGATTCTGAGGCGTTACGAAGTTCGCCGGGTCCGCTAGTTAAAAAATAAAACAATTTGGAAATACTTTTATTTCGGACGGGAAAAAAGTTAATTCTCTGTAGCTTTTGATCGGTGCACAAATTACTTTTCCTTTAAGTATTTAAATTGAAAGCCAGGGGGGGGCAGATGCCCCCCCCTGCCCCCCCCTCCGGGCGCCCATGTGTCAATGTTAGTCCGTCTTCAAAATGAAAAAATTTACGTGAAGTGTAAAAGAGAAAAATGTAAAATATAACAATTAATTGGACAATAGTGGTAGATGCTCATTTACACCAATTATACTTGAATTTACGAAATAATAGATATCGATAACTTATTATCGGCTCACAGAACAACCACCTACCTATTTAATTTATTTTTAAAGTTTTGACGTGCGCTCGTACTCTTTTTTAACTTAATTGCATTCGTACCTACAAGTTTCCCAAAAATTATGGATATTTTCCAGTTTACTTTTTGTGTTACTAGTTACTGATAATATCATCTTGCCTGTGCAATAACTCCTGATGCAAGCAGAACCCGATGAACTAGACTTTTTAAAATAGAACACAAAGTTCCATAAACAAGAAAAATTGACTGTCATGTCATTGCATGCAGACTACGGCATCAAAAATAGTTTTCTAATTCATGCCTGTGGTTGTCAGCAGGCAGCGGGAATGAGAGGGGAGCAACATAACTTCTGCCGCCAGACCGCGCTTTGTTGTGTTAAAACGGCTCTAGTTAGTTTATTATTGAAAATAGGTCGGCATAAAATTAAGACGAAAGAAAGCCAATTAAATTTGCCAGTTTTTGAGCAAAAAATTAAGTTAATACTCCAATATATAAAGGAGTTATCGCAGGTTAAAGCCAACATATATTTTACTCATTCGCGCCGTGCCTACGAAATAACTGATTTTTTGAGCTCTACTTTAATATTTTTCGAACAATATATACACCATATTAAAGAGAATATATTTGTCTAGAATCTAGAGCAAAAATCATTTTATTACCTCTAGCGGTTTAGAAGTTATACGAGGTTAAAGTTGGAAATTTTAGTTTCCGTATATTTTTAGTTTTTTGCTCCTAACTCAGCTCTCGACCAATGCAAAAAGTCGTCCATTTTCATTTTGTATGCAGAAAAATATGCTGAATCATCTGGTATTAGTCTTGATAAATTAGACCTCAATACCGGGTTGCTCCTTAAAACGAAGGCTTTTGCGCGCTTGGCCGCCGGCCTATTAATTTATACATTATTGTTCAATTTTTCTATTAAAATAATTTTCAAGAGCTATAGTCTTTTATCAAGTGAATTTGCTATTGGAAACTAATTGAGTTACATTATAGTTTCATTTTCTAATTCAATCTATTCATGAAGTGCTTCGCTATTGGTTCAATTACAAATACAGTGTGTATAACAATTTTTTCTCTTAGGGTTTTTTTTTTACGAGGGGTTTTACTTTACCTCCGAGTTTTCCCTCACGGTTACAATAATAGACGTTCAATTGTAACCGAAACTGAACTAAAAGGCTAACAGACACCAGCCAAAGTAATTGGATGGTTACTCAAGTCTTCAATCCACTTAACCACAACCAGTAGCCAGGACTAATCTGGTTAATTGTATGAACTACTATCACCTGGAACATTTTGGTATCGTACTAGTTTTAGTTAACCTATATATTATTATTGTTTGTTTACATTCTGTCCCTATTTGTACACCACAGTGATCACTTTCGGTTTTTCAGGGAGTAATTCATTGCTTGCCCCAGTGTGGCAAATGAATTATTAAATAGGTAACTTAACTAGACATAACCTGATTAATTAATGTCAACTTACTGGTAGTTCTGGTTACGTAAGTGTAAGATAACCGTTCCAAGAACCAATTCTTTGTTATTGGTTTTTTTTTCTTATTTTCTTTATTTTTTTTTTAGATTTTCAAACCTTACTTTTCATATATACCTTTTTTATTTTACTCAGTTAGTTATTGAGTTTCAATAACATTTTCACAGTTGAATTTGATTGTTATAACTATAGCTATTATTCCAATAGTAGCCGTACTGTATTTGTCGATTGACCCTTCCTCAAAAGGTCACTCCATTTATTAATTAATGATAGCTCCAGTGATTGTTCTTTCTCCTAAATAGTTTTTTTTTTCTAGTTTCTTTTCCAAATAGTTTTCGTAGATAATATTGAAAATTTACTTGATTATTCTTTTTTTCCTATTCAAATTATTGTTCATTGTGGACTGCGGCCATTTGGTAAATAAACAACTGTAGCACTTGATTTCTTGACTTTTATTTGGTTTTATGCACACAGCCTGGTATATTTCATTCATTTCATATTTCACTTTTTCTAAATTATTATTTGAATTGTAAGGACCTGAAGCCAGATACCATCCTGGAGAGTCCGACTCATCTGTTCAGAGTCGGTGGCGCCCAAAACTAAAACCCACCCCTACTCTCCGAATTATTTAGTTCTGAGCTAGGGCATAATTTGCACGCACTTTGACCTTCAGTCCTACAATCTCAAGTTCTTCATTCATTTATTTTATTTTTTTTTTATTTTCATTATTTTTTTTTTTTTTATTATTTTTTTTTATTTTCGACTTTTTTTTTTTTTTTTAATTTATTTTTCTAATTTTTTTTTTTAATAAACTTTTTTTAATCAGCGAAAAAGCGTGGCAATATAGGAGACTGCTCAACCAAATATAGACAAACTATATATTTTTGTAATCACGGCCTTGTGCTCTTCAAGAATATTGAACCAAATATAGGGCATCCCGTTTGAAAAAAGCTGAAAACATGCAAAATTTCACATTTCTGACATTCAATTTTTGTTTCTGACCATGGATTCTAAAAACTTAGCCAAAACTGTTCAACTTTTGTATCTACACCTTTCTTCTACCTGTAAAGTAAAAGCCGTAGGTAGGGTGTCAATATATAAAAAAACACACTGTACATATAATTCAGGAACTCTGCTTTAATCATCAATTTAAATGGTGTTACGATAAATTTATCATTTTCGTAACATGTTCCCTTTCTTCTAATTTTCATTATAAATTTGTATTTTCGCCATTTCAGAATCAGCAAAATAATAATTCATAACTTAAGTAATTTGAAATGTATCTACTTAATTTAATTAATTCATTATAATATCAGTATTGCCATCTATTCATAAATGAAATAAGCGTAAAAATGCAAATATCTATTACTAATAAAAGTACTAACATACCGCCATCTAGCACCTAATAAATTTATTTTAAAATTGTAGTAGGTTTCTTCAACTATCCTCATTGATATTTTTATTTGGAGAAATTATGTTTATCCTTGTTTCAGCAAATAAATGTATTTCTGTCTTTCTCTAACTTCTGATTCTGAAATGATAATTTTTAACTTGATGACCTAATTAATTAGTGGTTTTGTCTTTCTAACATAACCTTAATTTAAGTCATTATAATTTGTAAACAATTAGAATGATTCTAGTGTGTTTTTATCTTTTCCCATTCAATCAGCGTGGTGTTTCATTAATGAAATGAACACGGTATCTTTTGTGTGTGTTGAATGTTGTCTTCTGATTGGTCAATGGTTACTACGCAGTTAAGTATAAAAAAACGCGAGACTGATTTTCTTCAAGGGATTTGGTTCTAAAAAGGTCTCTTTTCTGGCAGATAGCTGAACAAGCAAGTCGATTTCCACTTCGTTTTTTTTTTTTTTTTTTTCCTTCAAATGTCTAGATTTTTCCTTAATATTTTTCAATTTATTTCACTATCAGTGTCTACTATCACTGTAAGGTCTTTATTACCTGATAAATCTTATCTACCTTTAAAATATGTATAAATATTATATTTTATTTACGACTAATGTATAATGTGCGTATTATATTTGTGATTTTGGCAGTATAATGACATATGTTATTCCTCCAGGGATTAATGACGAGTAGCGGGATTAATGGTCATTATTCCACAAAAGTGTCAGTGTCAAACGTGTAGTGCTTGTGGATTCGTATTGAAAATTATGAGACGGATGAAATTTGTTCATTGAAAATCTCAAATAAATTAATTTGTCGTAAATAAAGTAGAGTATACTACTCGCAATAATGGCTATTATTCCCTCGGAATGTTACTCCCTCGCCGCTAACGCGGCTCAGTTCGTAATAATCCTCGGGAATAATAGCTATCATTATTGACTCGTGGTATAATCTACTATTAATTCTTTATCTATTGTTAATTATTGTTACTTTATTTTACATATTGTTTTTTTTTAAGTTGGTTAAATGTTTTTCTATAAAAATATAAAATTTTCTACATTGCAATAGTTTACTTAGTGATACCCGATTCTGATGAAGGGTAGTGTCTGCAATTCAATAATAATTTTATTACTAACTAATTTCAATTTAAATCTTCTTCGCAAGACACTCGTTTTTTGACAGAAAAATTCCTGAATTTAATATTCCAAATCTTGGTGAACCTGATACTGCTTTATTATTTTCTGGTTCGACACAAAAGATCACTATTTGGAGTCTGGATCAGCTGGAGTGACGTCACACCAGCAATATATCCTCTTTCCTGGATATAGGAAATAACCCGAAAAGCTTCAGTTCACGGAACAACATCTATTGAAGAGCTACGGATTGGAAAGGTACATACTGTATCAGATTCATCAAAAAAACTAAATGTTCATAATTACTTCAAAATAAATTCAATGCTTACATTGTTAATAATCACTAGATAAAAATATTGTTTGTTGGAATTTGAGTGGTTTCATTTGCACATAAAGGGGCTACACGTTTTATTATTTATTTTTGAATTCCACGACCCTATAGGTTCTCTTGCTCTAAATTACAAATAAACAATAGTAAAATTTATTTGTAACAATAGAAACAATCTTGAAGAGTTCAATACATTATTGGGATTTTGAGACGGTAACATTCACGCATCATGAAATTTGAGATTCAAATCAGAGCCACTTGGTGTAATGTATGGTACCAAATGACCCGTTTCTCTCGGAAAATTTCACTGAAAGATAGTCTCTAACTCTTCGGGTTACACTAAAAGAGGGCATCATAAAAACTGCGTTAATGATTGGAAAATTATTGTATTGGTAATAGGTACGCAAAAAAAAGTAGCTTTTTTTGCAGAAACCATACCGCTCTGAAGGTCTAGTGCAGAGCTTCAAAGAATTGATTTGACCCGAAGCACAACGACTCCCGACCATGTGGGATGTCGCGAGATTACTAGTTTCAGTCCCACAGGTATAAAAGAGGGTATAATTTTGATTTTAATGCAACCCTTTGCTGTGCAAAATTTGTTTCATTACTTATAAACCACTGAAACTTGTTATAAGTGAAGAAGAGTAATACAATTCATCAAATAATGAACCTAGAGATCAAAAAGAATAAGAAGAACAGTTCTCCGAAGAATACCAGATCAAGATCAAACTAATCCACATTTGGAGATACCAGACCGAACAGATACAAGTCTGGAAATAACAGATCCGACAGAAAATGAGCATAGAACAGTACAAGAAGACCTAGAAGATCAACCTGAAATAAGAAAACAACTGAGAGAGAGAACAGAGCTAAACAAACCTGTTCGTTTTGAGGACTATGTTATGACAGTTGCTGCAGAAATAAGCGAACCACAGGAGCCACTAAGCTACAAAGATGCTATTATGATAAAGACAATAATTGGATTTTGGCAATGGATAAAGAATTAGTCACTACAAGAAAATTTTACTTGGTAGGTTGAGAGGTTACCACCAGGAAAGAAGGCAGTACCATGTAAGTGGGTGGAAGAGTGAGTGGATCCATTGACAAGTACAAAGCTCGGCTAGTTAACAAAGGTTAATCACACAGAAAAAGCGAATATTACGACCAGATTTACAGTCCTTTAGCCAAGGGAGGAAAAATTAGGTCTGCTGCTGCTCAGTATTGCTTCTAGCAAGAATATGACACTAACTCAGTTCGATGTATGTATTGCATCTCTCTATGAAAAACTAAATAAAAAAGTCTAAATGAAGCAACCAGAGGGGTATGAAGATGGAAGTAACATGGTCTGTAAACTTCAGCGCAGTCTTTATGGACGAAATCGAGCACCTAGATGTTGGAATCAAAGATTTACCGATTACATAGAAGTTCTTGGTTTTAGAAGATCAGATGCCAACCCTTGTTTATTTATGAAGAGAGTTGAAGAACACACTTCTACTAGTATTATATGTAGATGATGGACTCCTGGCGTTAACCAACGACAAATTGAAGGATTCCTTCTTAGAAAGTTTACGAAGAGAATTTAAAATTAACATTAAACCAGCTTCTTAGTTTTTAGGTTCAGAAATTAGAAGATTTGAAAATGGTGCAGAAGAAGTAAGCCGAACAGCTTATACAAGAAAAAGTCTTGACCGCTTTGGAATGCAAAACTGTAAACCTGTATTGACGCTAATGGTGAAAGAAGGTGTACAATTAGGGAGGAAGAATTGAACACTACAACTACATTTCCATATAGAGAGGCTGTTGGGGCCTTAATGTTTTTGATGACAAGCTCTCGACCAGAAATTGCCTATGCAGTTAGTGTTGTTTCCCGGAAACTCGAGAATCCCTCATACAGAGTTGAAAGAATAATGGAAGAGTTAAAAGAATTATGCGTTACCTAAAAGGTACCATTGAGATTGGTTTGATATATAAACCAGGTGTACCAAAAGAAATTAAAGCCTTCAGTGACGCAGACCATGGTGGCGATGATACCATAGGACGCTCAATTTTAGGAGTTTTAAGTATGTTTGCTGATGAGGCAAGCACGCGGCTAACCCATAGACAGACGTCAGTTGCCATATCAAACGACTGAAGCTGCAATAGTGGCGGCTAGCGAAGCTGCTAAGGAAATCGGGTGGATAAAACGCTTGTTTGATGAAATTCTGGACTTAAAGTCAATTCCAGTGACTGGAATGCAATTAAATTGACCCAGAATCCTCATCATTCTCTTGCATTTCTCGTGCACCAGCAAATGACCGAGTGTGAAAATTTCGTTCAATGTACGGATGTATCCAGTTCAATGTGTTCTTCTTTTCATCTGCTGATACCACATGAACATAACAATCACTACTGGAACTGCTCATTTTTTAGTTTTTTGACTAAGATAACACGAGAAAAAGAGAAAAAAGGTTCCTTCTTGTTGAAAGACGCAAATCGACTAAAGAGAAAATGACTCGTGTGCGGATGGCAGACGCGTCCTACGCATGGATCGTACGAACGAGCATATTGTATAAGCGTCGGCGATCGACTCGTGTGCGGACGGCCTTAGAATATCCAGTGGTACCAGAGATGTAATGCCTTTTAACTGTATAAGGAGACGTCTCAGATTCTTCATCCTCACACGACCTACGGCATCACAGTTCAGTAGAAGGTGGTGAGGCGTCTCCTCTCCATCTTCAATCTTCACAGAATCTACAGGAATACCGCTATCTTCAAACCCCAATTTCCGGAAGCGTGTCTCAATATCCTGAGAATAACCTGATTAGAGCTTCAAGACTCCTTGCTAAGTTTGACCAGCAGTTCCGATCTTTTTTTATTAAAGTTGCCCAACAAAATAGATCCTCTTCCTTCTGGAGGATTCCTAGGAAGTGCGCATTTCTGATGCTGGTCCGCAGTGGTCCGTGGTCTAAATATTCCTGCTCCAGTTGCCTCAGCAGACTTGGAACTGTCTTTATACCATTTGATCGTGTTTGCTTTCAGGGACTGAATCCATTTTATGTTTTCCGTGCTTAATTCGATAGAAATTTCTTTCTCGAAGCTGCATTTCTTAACAACCGAATCTTTTGGTAGATCCATAAGGTGTGCACAGTTTGGGAAAAGTTTTACCAAAGTGCGTTTTTCTTTGAATACCGATCTTTGGTAGTCTAAGATTTGATCGACTAGCAACCCGCTTCACTATTAGGTCTGCTTCTGCAGGAATCACAAACCAGTCAGAGTGATTTTCATTGGTTGAAACTAGTTCTCTGACTGTTTTTAACCAATGAAATTCGCTCTGACTGGTTTGTGATTTCTGCAGAAACAGACCTATTATGTGGAGTGGTGTGAGGTCTTGGATGACTTTTAATGCCGTAGTTGGACATGATTTCATTCCTCGCCACTGTAAGAGAATGAATAAGTGAATGTACTTTTCGTTTCGCGAAAGCAAGGGTCTGCAATTCTGACACATTCATCAGCAGATCATTCAGCGCAGTCTATTACTACTAGTACTACTAGTACTATTCCCTCACTAAAAATGAGAGAGAGAAATGCATCATCTGGATATAGTAAAATACTTATATTCAACGTCCAGTATCGTATATTTTGTGTACCGAATATATTCACGAGAGATTTAGGATGGACTTGAGACGGAGAAAGATGTGAAATCGGGAGGATTTGATAAGTGACGATAATAAAATTATTATTATTTATCTTCAAGCGTGCGGTAACTGAGGTATATTACACGATTTTGCGTGCGGTAAGTACTACATTACCGCACGGCGTGCGGTAATATTATTACCGCACGCTCTACCTACATAGGTACGTACCTTCAATTACCTACCAGAGATAAATTACTTACCTATCACCTAAATTCTACTTGTCCGCTGTTAAAGGTGACAGACACAATTTTTTTTTTATAATTTTTTAAATTCCTTTCGGATATTTTGTTACCGCTTCTCGAGCGTGATAGGACATTTCCTTGCGAGTGCGCATATCCGTAAAAAAAAAAAAAAAAAAAAAAAAAAAAAAAAAAAATACCGCACGCTTGTAGATAAAATACTGTATATAATACGTATGGTAATTAGGTTATTACCGCCCTTAGAGATTTCTCTCGCGTGCGGTAATAACCTAGTTACCACACTTATTATATAATATACTCATTATATTGAGGCATTCCAGATGACGTCATAAAGTTATTAGACAACCTACTTCTGTCAAACAACATTGATTTATTAAAAAATTTGCTTTCGGAGCCATTAACCCTCTTTTGATAACACCTATCAAAAGTTTAAGGGGGGGGGGGGGTGTTTGCCCTATGTCAAATTTGTTATGCCCTATCACAAATTTGACCCTAGCTACGGCCCTGCGCCGAAGGCGGAGTGTTCCATCCCTTTGAACAAAATAAAATCACTTTTAGCATGAATATCATACACTATTTTTTCTACAAACACACTAAAAAGGATTACTTTTAGCACCAGTGTCACAAAATGGCATTTTAGACACTGACAGCATCCGTTAAAAATGACACTTTTAGTGACGTTTGTAGAAAAAGGGTATTTTGAGCTTAAATGTAAAATCTTGATTAAGAACATGAAAATTGTTAAAATTACAGAATTCACAAACATAAGGAAACCAATTTCTTTTGCAATCTAAAAAAACTTTGTTGATAATGATAGATGTCAAGTTTTTTGTCAAAATTAGGCAAAAAGTCCCCAAGATTGATCCCTGGGCAACTCCTTTGATCGTAAATTAATGTTTTTTTGGAATTTACATAAAACGCCACTACTCTCATCATATCCAACCACCTGCTGCGCATTCTCATTTGACTTAATCCAAAAATTCACGTAACATTAAAGCTCCTATGATTTTTACGCACAAAATAAATTTATCCTAATTTTGTTTGCCTTTCACTTGTTTAACTTTCAGTCTCTCCAAACAAAATTTCTTTCATCGAATGTATTTTATTCGACGCGTATTCAAAGTAAGTACCTACCTAAATTATACATATTTGTTCTCCTTATTCTGTATACATGCGTCATATTTTAGAAATACATACACAATACGGAGCACAGAAATAACATCATATCGTAGATATTACATTTCTGTCGAAGAACTGATGTGCTTTTACCGTTAAGCATGCAACGATGTGTAAGGATCTATTGCAGCGGATAAATCCAGAATTGGCGCATTGATGAATTTCACAGGTGCATGCAGTAAACAAGCTGTTGCACAGAAACACCCTACGAGTCCCCTTTGTGTATACCAGGGGAGGTTCCGCGATATAGGTGCACAGCTTTAGTTCCATGATGCGAACTGCTCTAATGCGATTCAAATGAACATTTCAGCATAGCGTTTGGGTTACTGGCTCAATCAATTAATGGTCATTTGCCGCGCTAATTGGTGAGCATTTTCCCTGTCAGACTCTATTAGACTTTACGCACTTATGGGCGTATTGTTCGTTCATGTAGTAATTATTGTGTGTATGTGGGACAAATAGTTTTTTTTTTAATATAGAATCAGCGATATTGCATTCTAGAATATTGTTTTTATAAATATAAAAGATGAAAGCAATGGTATGCAACACTGACACAAAGTAAAATGCAATTAAAACCAAATCGATCTAAATATGAAATACTGTATACAGAAAATTTGCAAATAACAAGTAAGTATGATTTTTATAATGTACATACTTTTTTTACTTGATACTGATTTTTGTTGACATTTGCGATTGTTTTCTGTCTCAATCATATGGCTTAACGCTATAAAGTCATTAAAGTCGTCTTATAATTTATTGGCCATATGCACGTTCTGTCAATTGTCATTTTGAATTTTGAAAAGTGGACTTTTACTGCCTAGGCATTAAAAGTTCGTTACTATGCAACGTTCCAGGTAATAGTTTTAATCAATCTGATTTTCAAAATTGACAATGACAATGACAATATTACATTTTTGTCAAAATAATTTAATTATTTGGATATCAAGAATGAAATCAATATAAAAAAGATGACTATGAGTGGAATTAGAACAAATTCGGAGAAAAAATTAAATGTTTCACACGGCAAAAAATCAGATTTAATGCCTTAGCTGGATTGCTAGCCTCGGCTGTGAAACACCAGCCACGGCATTAAATCTTGTGCTTTTCTGCCTAGTAAAACAAACAACTATTGTCACTCAAAATCTAATAATAATAATCCATCATTTTACGTACCTTTACCATTTTGTAACTTTAAATGGCACGTTCGCAAAATGTTTGACCTCATATATTCAAATTGCTGTAACTTTCCTGAAAATGAACTTTTTAGAATCACGGATTTTCACGTCTTTTTCATGTGAAGTTGCAAAAGTGATTTTTCCGTGGGGTTGATATGAGGCATAACATACTGGGTGATCAATAAAGTCATGCAAAAAATTAGATATTTTGGTGGCTTCTGTTTTTGTGGATATCTAATGGCAAATGTGTCACATGTTTTTGATATAACTTTAATAATATTCTTCGTTAGTATAATTTAAACGCCCCGACATTATTATTAATAATTTTTATGGTGAACGTTTCTTTATCATTTTAGTATTTTTCAACGCCGTCATAGCCAAATGAATTTAAAATCGGTAGCAAAATCGCCATATAAAAATATTAAATGTGTCAAAAATGCTTAGACCTAGCTATAAGACATTATACACGGAATCTCTCTAGACTAGAATCTTGAGAAGAAACCAAAAATGAAATAATATATAGGGTGTCACATTAAAATAAACAAGTTGACGTCTACTTCTCACCATCTTGAAAATATTTAAGCCGGATTGCCCGCATTGACGTATACAATATTTCCTAAGGGAAATGCATAAAATATTTCCGGAAATTTTAAAAAAATTCGTCTTTAGCCAATTTTTTTAAACAAAATCATGAGTGCATAGCGCCTGAAAAAATCCCGAACCCGAAGGGTGAGGGATTTTTTCTTTGGCTTCAGACAAAATTTTCAAAAATTTCCGGAAATATTTTATGCACTAGTTATATTACTACTGGAAATTCAACTTCCTTATTTTTAATTATTGTGCAATATTTCTACAAAGCGTTAGGTTAGGTATCTCCGAGGGGTAAACCACTAGCGGAAATCATTGTATATTTTTTCGAGAATCACATTAATTAATCGAGAATACATGGAAATCACTTGGGAGTCCCTGGGAATCGCTAGGAATCTCCTAGGACTCCTTGAAAATCACAGAGGAATCCATTGTCAATCGCTGAGAATCACGGAATATCATCTGATTCTAACCCAGAAATCGCATATCATACGTTTTAAATGATACAGCGTAACGGACAGTTGTGTATTTGCCTTTAAGACTAAGTTGTAAATTTGATATCCCAATGAGTTTCCCAATAACTGAGCCAATAACCGAGACTACGAAGAGCTTAGAACTTGAAGAAGAAGAAGGATGAGATGAAGATTAGGTCTGTTCTCACGGAAATCACTATCCAGTCGAAGCGTTTTTGATTGGTGCAAATCGCCAACAACCAGTTTTCTGACTATTTTCAACCAATAAAATTTGCTCTGACTGGTTTGTGATTTCTGTGAGAACAGACCTAAAGTATGACAATGTTGCAGATTATAAAGATGAAAACATGAATCTTGAAACCTGTCTCGAATCCGACTTGCCAAAAGAAGTCACAAAATTTCTTCACACATCAGGGTTTAGCACTTGCGATTCGCTACAATTAAGAGATTATTCAGGGCTCAACTTCAACTTGGTTCTTTTCAGAGAAGCAGGGAGTTTGTCGATCGAGTATTAAGATCTATTGGAATATCCCTGAGAAAGACAAAAGAAAAAGTCGGAAATCCAAGGCAATAGGAACCTGAAAAAGGAAAGTAGAATAAATACTAGGCAGGGCGAGAAGAAGAGACGATAGCACATCTGAATCAGAAATAGGTTTGTCGCGTGAAACCCTAACTGAAGATGTCTCTGATTCAGATAAACATCCTAGTGAAATCAAAGAAATATCCATTATTTTAGTTCCATATTATGCAGTGTAGACATGCAAAGGGATCTAGGACCCAATAACTATTTATACCTACAACAAAATCTAAAAGTTGCTAACTTTTGAAAGACTTGCAAATACAGAAGTTGCCACTTTTTCAATGGACACGTGTTTTCATAAGAGAGACAGAGACTGTTTATTTTGGTCATATCAATGCAAAGCTCAAGAATTAGACATCGTTTTCGTGATAAAATCAGCTGGAAATCGGATAATTGTAGGAAATCATCGAGAAAATCAGGTATTCAATTGGGAATGATATAGGAATCCCCAGAAAAAAAATGAAAATGACGTAATCATACAAAAATATCTGAAAATCATGGGCAATCAGTCGCAATTCTTGGGATAGGAATACATGAGATTCATTGATCAGTAATTGCCAAATATGGAAATCATTGTACATTTATAAGCATAGTGGTTGACCCCTCCGGTATATTTTTATAAAAGTTTATAAAAAGTTGTTGTTAACCCTTAAAACGCGATATGAAAATTGCAAAATCTCTAAATTACAACAGGAAAAATTGATCTGACAACATTTTTCAGTCACCTTCGAATTTTTCAAGTAATTACATAGGTAATTACTTGATTATGTAATGATGAATTAGGTAATTTATCTACAAGCGTTTGGTTATGACCTTTTTACATAACCATTTTTCTAGTATTTGAGTTGTGTCATGAGACTCATAACACAACCAGTGGTGTTATAGACCAGGTTATGAATACATAACACAACTAGTGGTGTTATGGACGAGGTTATGAATCTATAACACAACTATTTTTGGTGATTTGACAAATAATGTCAACGGTAAACCTGCAAACGTAAAATGAAGGTAGACAACTACTAATTATTAAAACGAAAATAATTGAAAAAACATTCTTATTTTTCGCTTTGAAGATAAAACGTTGTACATCACACAAGCGTTTAAACATGACTACAAAACTCGTGTGATTAGAACGACGAGGTCGTAGACCGAGTTCACACTCGTTACTGTAATCATGTTCATAAACGCACTTGTAATGTAAATAACTATTATTTGTCACTCATTTGTAAAACGTCATTTATCAAGTCAAAATATAAACAACGAACATTGATTTTTACCAGTTACTGGCTCTACTGACTTGTAAAATTGACAGCTAAACTGTAAAAACTTGTTTCCTACAGCCGTGCGGAAAAATCGATTTTCCGCACTGATATGCGTGCGGAAAATGAGTTTTCCCGCACGGTGCGGTAAAACTTTTTTTTTTGACATATCAGTGCGGAAAAAGTTTTTCCGCACGGCTGTCAGTGCGGAAAAATTTTTACCGCATTGATATGTCAAAAAAAGAAAAGAAAAATTTTACATTTTTTCGCCTGTAGGAAAAATATTGTACCTAACACTTGCGGAAAATATTTTTCCGCACTTGTTAGGTAAATAGCTATTACAAGTCAGTAGGGTCAGAGAATTATTTATTAAAATTGTATTACCTATATGTATTAATTTTTTATTTATTATTTAAGATTGTTTACAAATGAGTAACAAATAAATTATTGTACATCATACGCCAGGTATCAGCTTTTATTTTTAACCATATATGAAATGTTGTCATTACTGACTTTTCAAAAATTTGAAAATGTCACATTTCTGTCTTTTAATGTTCCTGCTCCATTACCTGTCCCAGGACGGGAAGTGAGGACGGGAAATTTTTTCCGTCCTCATTTCCCGTCCACGGACGGAAAATGGAGCAGGGAAATATTTCCCGTTCTCATTTTCCTCTTCATTTGCCGACCTCATTTGGTTGCCCCGAATTTATTTTTTTTCAAGAAATTATGGTTAAAAATAAAATAGTATACAACCCTCGACGGGAAACTTCATTGCTGTCTCGAGGTTCAGTTTATCTCGACGCTACGAGTCTCGATAAACTATAAAACCTCTCGACCAGTAATGAAGCATTTCCCGTCTCGGATTGTAATATACTATTACTGGCTCTTGAAGGTGACAAGCTCGCCTGACGGCTCGCTAGTCATTTCCTTTAATCACCAGTAAAAACTGTTTTACCTGGCTAATAATGTAAAATACTATTAACTCTGTGACAAGTTGTCAACGGGATATTCCCAGTATTGCCAATTTTAATAAACAGTAAAATGCTAATAACTTTTTTAAGAATGCCACCAGATTTTTTAAATTATTTTTTTGGGGTTCTTTGGAGAATCCTCCTCCATGTAGTGAAGAGTTTTTACGCTATTTTCCGGACACCCTGTATATGTAGATCGATTTGGTGTCCCAGAGGGACAACCCTATTTATATAGGTATACCTATTAGATTGGGCATATTGATATGAAGTTACTGGAAAAACGTGTACTTACTTGTGTCCATTTCTGCTAGCCAAATGAAGAGGAGTATGAGGAAAAACAATATCAGGTGTAGTCCTCTGGATCAGCATCGGATCCGTTCTTACGAGAAGCTCAACTGTCTCTAATCTGTAGCAAAAATTGAAATTCCAGATTCGAAAATGAAAGCAAAAGTGAAGAATGTATACCTTCCATATTGAGCTGCCAATTCGAGAGCAGTTTCGCCTCTACAATTTCTTATTCCTGGATCGCACGCGTGCTCCAGCAATAGACTTACTACTGCTGTATGCCCGTACTGAGCTGCACAATGAAGAGCTGTTTCGTCGTCTTTGGTCTGGAATGAACCATACCGAAAAATGGAATTCTCTTGTATTTATTAGTCATTATACATACAAACAGGTGCCAAGTTCTTGAAATACGTGATGACAAACGAAATAATGAGTGTTAATACCTAATTACTTACTTAATAGTACCTATTCGAAAATTCATCTTGGTAGATGTGGAGGTTTACTGGTTATAACATGCATTACGATAGAGAAAAAATTGTCTACTAATGCATAGATAGTCAGAATACATTGCCAGATTAGTCAGAAAGCGCCTCCTTTGGCAGTATATTATTCTCCCCACTCAGCATAGGTACCATCCGCTAGTTTTACCTAGTCCATTTCTAGCCGTTATCTTTCACAGTATCCGCGCTAATCTTTGCTTATTAGGGTACTTGCACAACGGAGCTATGATACGTACTTATAGCCTGGATGATAGATGGAAGCTATCATCGATAATTGGAATTAAATCATTGGTTTAAATGTGAGCTTGCACATCCCAGCAATGAGTATAGCTATGGGATGATCGCTTTTAGCATACTAGAATGAATTTTACCATTCTTTCTGCGATCAGAAACCAGCTGGCAAGGGTGGCGTTTGCCCAGTCATCGTCTTGTCTTTAATTCTACTTATATATAATCGAGGATATAGTGTATTGGAAAGCCTCCAACTTCTGATATAAGTGGTGATAATCCCATTTGCAACCGTTTTTGATTAATTGGGTGAGCATGGTATTCTCTTGTGGGGAAATGTCGCAGAACATACCACTTTGTAGCCAACGAACATAAATAATCGTCATCACTCTCCGACTTCGCGATCAGAAATGCGAGATAAACTTGTTTAAAAGTTCGTATCACAGCTCCGTTGTGCACGTACCCTGCAGAACAAAGTGTATTTTATGAATAAATGCTTAGTCCGTAGATTGAAAGGTTGGCGTAAGGTTATGGACCTCTCCTCTCCACACTGCGACCTGATTAGATCTATTATGTTATATCTAGTAGGTTCCCAGATTAAGGCTTTTGGTAAAGCTGATAATGTTCCTGGGATTAACTTCTCTCACATCCGCGGCCCTTAGATAGGGTTGCTCTAAATGAATAAGTCTTCTGCGGCACAATGCCTCGCGGCTCGCTGTTCCAAAGTATGTATTCCGCAGACTCAGAGGGTTCTTCACAAAAGCGGCAAAGGTCTGATTCTGGTCTGCCTATTTACCCAATTCTGGATTTCCCCTATTATATGACTTTTTGCAATGCCAGAAAAAGGTTCTGGTCAAAGGAATGGTGTTGCAGCTCCTTGTCTTGCAAGTTGGTTCGCTATTCCATTCCCCTCGACTCCTTGGTGCCTTGGTACTCATAACAGGGTGACTCTTTTGCGAGATGCCAGCTGCTTTAGGACTTGTTGGCAGTCCCATACCAGTCTGTGGGCTGGAATTCTGTAACGAATAGAGATATTTTCGCTATCTCTATTGACGTCTCCTCTCTATTGATTTCGAAAAGAGAGAAGAAGACCGTAAGTGCCATAGTGATATCGATAACGTTCTATACCCGTTACAGATTTCCACCTCTGGACTTTGTGACAGAGCCACTCAAAGCTTTTAGTGCTGCCTGACTATCGGAATTAATATAGAGCTTCGCTCTTCGCAGGTCTCTTTGGAGATACTTTCTAGCGCAAAGTTCTATTGCGAATATTTCCGCTTGAAATATGGTTGGCCTTTCTCCTAGGGCTGTTGATAGCCTACAAAGTGGACCGTATACCCCTGCTCCAGTCCCTTGCTCTGTTTCCGATCTGTCTGTATACCAGACAGATGACCCATTCGGGAATACAGGTACGATATCTCTGCCTTGCGGCCCTCAATAGTCACTTTGAAGGAGTGTTCAAATTCGTACCTGTGTTTTATATGGCCATCTGGCTTTGTGGTCACATTTATCAATTTCTTAATAATACTCATGTAGCCGACAAAGTCCCCTTCCTTTAGTTTTTGGGACTATAATATTCTTGAGGCTACCGACAGTTGCCAATCGGTTTTGCGTTGTCTGCTGTTTTACTTTTGGCCACCATACTAGTCCAGAGTAAGTGACCATGGTTCTTATAACCAGGGATGGGCATCTCCGCGTAAATAAAGATTGTCTACATCTGGTGTAAACAACGCGTAGACAATGTAAACTATGTAATCTATGTAGACAACGTGTAAAATATGTAGACAACGCGTAAAGTATACAATTTTTGACAGTTGGCAGGCCTTTAAGGTTATGTTTCTGTTTTTGCTTTGTTTTGTTTTTTGCTTTGTAAAGTTAATTAAACTGCAGATAATGTCTAATTTGATACAATATAAATTTAATGCAATGCAAACTTTCAAAAAAATTACTCAAATTTCAAATTTTCTGTTGTCTACATAGTTTACATAGTCTACATGGAAAAAAGTGGATGCAAACAATACGTAGACAACGAGTAGACAAACCGCGTAAAGTAGATTTCATAGTCTACGGCACATCCCTGCTTATAACCATTGTAAGTCTTGCTGAATAATCTCCATCATGTCTAATGGCTATTGCCCGGTTGGTTACTTTTTTAAGATGTTGGTTCCAAGTGAGTTTCTGATCCAGGGTGACTCGCAGACATTTAACCTCACTTGTGAAGTTGAATTTAGAATTTAGCTTAGTCCTTTTCCTTGTAAAAGGTAAAATTATGGATTTTTTGGGGTTGACACTTAAACCTTCCTGCGGACACCATTTAATAATGGCATTTTGCATGAGGTCACTAATGATCCTGCCATGCTTACCCTTAATAATGACTGTGAGGTCGTCAGCATACCCTAGGCCTGTGATCCGTTGGGCGCATAGCGTGTTGAGAAGTGACCACAGCAGTGGGGACAATACACCCCCTTGGGGGCATCCCTTGACTGCTGAGACCGTTGCAGAGTCACTTCCAATAGTTGCTTTGATTTTTCTATTCTTCTATACTTTTCATGGCTTCAATCCATGTAGTTCTAGTTTCGTCAAAGCCCTTATTTCTTAGTCTTAGTTAGTTTCTGAAGCCAACCAGGAATTTACTCATTAATAAATAGTTCCAATGTCCTAAATGAAGTTGAAGATAGTATATATATTTCAATATGTCCACGTATTCAGTCGATGTGATACAACTTCTGCATTTTTAAGCAGGGAATTTCCCCAATTTATAACAAAAAAATCGTGGATTTTAAGACTACCGTCCTCATCCGGATGAAGTACTAATAGTGGTATGAGCCCTTTACTCACATATGATACTTTCCCATCGTTTGGGCTTAAAAGCCTTGATTTACCTTGCGTTCGGTATTTTGCTCAAAGAGCAGAGCGTGCTGAGCGGAGCCGTAATCACGTGACCAGTGAGCGAACAGAGCAGTTGAACGCTGAATAAAAGTGCCAGAAATTTTAATAAACGAACGCGAATGAGGCTGCACCGAGTACACTTTTTAAATAAACGAACGGTAAAGTCAAACTCGGAGAACTCGGACCAAAATAACGAACGCACG
Source organism: Ceutorhynchus assimilis (assembly GCA_917834065.1). Lineage (NCBI taxonomy): Eukaryota > Metazoa > Arthropoda > Insecta > Coleoptera > Curculionidae > Ceutorhynchus > Ceutorhynchus assimilis. The sequence continues at coordinate 27,485,679 of OU892287.1, forward strand.
GTTAAATGAATACAAGTATGTATCCCTTTTTCTTGTGTTTCGATACCACATAAGTATTTCTTTAGCTTTAGCAAGATCTATGGACATTTTTGGATAAGTCAAGTTTTGAATTAAATTGTTCAAATATCAGAGAACACAAATTTATGTTCAAGATCAGTAATATTGGTGCATAAGGTAGCAAATATAGAAATGCAACATTCAGCTTTTCACAAAAGTCCCTTTAGTGAAAATCCTAAATAAACTTTATTATTCATGATCCTAATAACTATATGCCCTCACTTCCTGGGATGCAATTATAACACCATAAATTCTGATTAGTGGCTTTTACCAGTAAACTATTACAAGTTTTAATAATCCAAGACAAATTAGTACATGCCTCTATGACTATCCTAAATTGAATACTTGAAATTCCCTTTTCAGCAAAATACCAACGACTCGACGTCAAGATTCAAGTTTGTTACAAACTAAGTAGTTCGGATCTTTTCTTTAAAAACTAATTCGGTTTTAGTCAGATGCAGTTGCATCTTCCTCAGTTGTCATTGGGTGAAATCTGTTTCGGTTCTGAAATTAATTACTAACTTAGATGAATAGTTACTAGAAATTCACATTAATTGCTATTTTCGCAAAATGTTCATTTTAAAGTAAATATCTTCGCTTTAATTTGTCTCATGTTCTTGTCAGGTTACAACCGAAAAATCTAATTAGGCCGCGCCTATTTCCAGAAAACAGCAACAACTTTTCTTTCAACGACAAATCCATTTCTCTCATTCGTCCGTCTTCTCGTTTCTCTCGGAAGTTGCAACGCGGTTCGGGCCAAATCAGTTTTCGGTCCAACAAATACGCCGTTGAAAAGATCACAGTAAGTTTGTTTGCATTAAAAAGTTATGCAACAAAAACGAAACTTGACGGATATGCAGAGCAGAGAGACAGAGCGAAGCAGATTTCTATCAGAAACTCGAAATATTAAATTCAGTTTAATTCAAAAGATACCGCAACTACTGCGAGTGATAACTTTGAAGTTTAAGACGGAAGCTGTTCTCGGTAGACTCCTAACTCTTTGTGCTTTCACGACTTATCTTTTAGGGATGCTCTTTAAATAAGACAAACATAACATTTGCATTTATTTGCTACCTTGAGTTTATATGTTAAGCTGAATAATTAAAATAGGATTCAGGCCAAATAAATGAGCTAAGTTTTCAAAACTGGAAATAAAAAATATTTTTGGCAATATTGATTTAGAAGCAATGAAGCATTATAGTGTAGTGTTAGCAATAAAATAAGTTAAGTGCAACGAATTCTGGATAAAAGGATGGGGAATTAAGCGAAGAAAAGGTGTGTTAAAATCAATAAAACAAAACTAAAAAAGAGTATTATAACATTTATTGTGCCACCAAGCAAATAAAATCAATCAATTTTAGCAATAAATATTGGGTTAGGCAATAAAAACACCAACATAAAAACAGTGTAATATATTAAAATAAAATAAGGAAACAAAAGCAGTGTGCTGTTAAGTGCAGTTGAAGCTGAGCTTACCGTTAAATTCACATTGCAGATAGCAGGTCCGGACAAAAGAAGTTTGACAATATCAAGGTTTCCGGACCAGGCTGCCAGATGGAGTGGTGATGATCCTTTGACGTCAATGATATTGGGCGATGCATCATGTTCTAGCAATAGGCGCACGATATTCCTAAGACAAAAAAAAAACATAAATTCACATATTTCATGCGCAGTCTCAAAATAACAATTCATTATCATTATCAATGATAAAAGATTCTTCTATAGAGTGAAATAGGCGACGCCAATTTTGCTCACAGGGATATTCTCCTGGTGCAATGTTGCAGTTTGTAATGTCACAAAAATATATTTTTCTGCGATTGACAAGAAATGTCAACATTTTTGACCGGTTGACAGGTCGCAAAACTCAATATTCTGGTATGTTAATTATTTCTCAATAGCTGCTAAGGAATCAATGAATAACAATACGGGAATCCCTTTTCCGCCTAGGCCGGGAAAGTGATTCTCGTACTGCTGAACAAATGGAACAAAAAGACAAACATTTAACAGATATTTAACCGATCGCAGAAAAAATAGTATGTGTATTTCGATGGAAAAGCACATTCTCGGCCTTCGGTGTTTGCCGGCCTCGGCTACGCCTCGCCCGTGAACTTACACCGTCGGCCGAGAATGTGTCACTTTTCCACCTAAATACACAATATACTATTATTGTTCTTAATATATTTTGGACTCGTACTTTTACTATTTCGTAAACCTAGCGACATCTATGATTCTTCTGACTAGTTTTCCTAACCTAATACCGAAAATTCTGTTATTAAGGTTATTTCTGAGAAACTTGTAGCGCTGTCATTTTAATAATTTCGACAGGCTTGACAGACCAAAAGGACAGAACCATTTGGGTGCTTTTGACTTGGGCTTTTCTCTTATGTCTTGGGACCGGAAAAGTCGTCCAGCCAGATTTTTAAAATCTTCAAAATCTTAAAATTGACCAATTTGAGACCATCCTGTTCGGCATCTCAAAGTAAATCTGGGCCCCCCTTTTCAAGGAATGTTGGTGTCCTGTAAGAAGTAGATCCCCAACCATCATTTGGTTGCCTCCAGCCACTTTGGTACTTCCAGATCTCAAATTTGTGAAAACTTCAAAGGACTCCGTCCAGGCTTGTATAATTATTTATAGACTGTGAGATAGGGGCTGTTTAGCGGAGTCATTTTTTTTGTCTGGGATTTTGAGGGCTGAATGTGGCTAGTTAGCTGATGAGAATATGGGTGATTTTGATGCCGGCCTCCCGTTCGAAAATTTGCAGAAGAAAAAAATTGTTTTACATGAAGAATTTTTTTTTAATGATCTAAAATTTTCTGGCTTTTAAATAAAAGATTGACATTGATAAATAATTCACCCATGAAAAATATCAGATGCTCTTCAATAGCTGAAAAAATGGGGATGGGTGTCAACTTCCAAGAGAAAAGAAAAGAACCTTCCGCGTTTACTTTTTGTCTGACAATCGAAAGAATGAAAGGTTCTTTCGAGTACCGATAGATATAATATACAGTGGATTCATTAACCTTTAGAGGTTAATTTAACCTTTAATTTCAAATCAATAAGGTGGTAGTTTTACAAGGTAAACCAATGTAAAATCTTTAGGTAGTTAAAGTTGAGTTTTATGTTTACATATGTTGAATTTTAATTACAGGTAAGACGGGGTAGTGCTCTCCCCGATATCCTTAATTTCAGATTTTTGACATTTATAACTCCCTGGGGATTATTTATTACCTACCTACATTTATAAATTTGTATTTCATTGATTTGATTGACTTTGAGTCAAAGAATTCGAGGTTAATAGTATTATGACTTCAGCATTTATACTTAGGTAAATTCAATCGTGGGTATCTATTTAATTGTTTTTGAATTTCAATCCTTTAATATACTTATTTAAATTAAGTTTGGCTTTTGGAAAGTTGCTTAATTTTTGAAAAAAAATTTAATACTGAACAATATTCTTCTTTGAACTATTGAACAACCAGTTCACCATTCTGTCAACAAATTTTTAATGAACAAGTTCGACATTTGATTAATAAATTATTGTTTTAGAATTCCAAAACTTGTGTTTTTATTGAATGGGTTAAATGTCAGAGAGCTATTAGATTTATTTTCCTTTTCAGATTTTTGCATTTATCTTTTTAAACAATAACTAATTATTGGAATAGTGTCTAGTTTGGCTATTCTTTGGTAATCAAAATAATTTATACAAAGTAGAGGCGCCCTCTCTTTACTGTACCAACACCAAGGACCACCCCAAGCTGAACAACCACTGAGCATAGTCGAGCACAGATTATGAGCATTCTTTTTTTACGACAAAAGAGCGTTACAAGTTGTTGAAAATTTTTCGCAATTTTTATGAAATTGAAAATATCTACCTGTACTACTAAGAGCTCGACTAAGATTTACAAGTATAAAAGAATATACACGTTTAATCAAAAATTATTTTCGAAGCCATCTCACATCTTCCAGAAATTAGTTGTTTCTGTTGAGCATGTTTCTAGGTGATGCTTCAAGAAGTGTTAACTGTTGACTCTAAGTGGTTGCAATAGACAAAATGTCATCCTTATTCAAGATAAACACAACAATGAGCAAAAATAAAATTGTTGGCTAAAAATCTCTTCGATGCCAATGTGACAATTAATGTTGAAATGAAGGGAAATATATTCTAAAAATAATGTATTTACTTACGTGTGTCCATTTAATGACGCATGATGTAATGAGGAATATCCACTGCTATCTTGAACATTGGCACCTGGTCCTCTACGTAAACTGAAACAAAGGAAAAATATGTTTAATTTCAATGCTTTGTATTTGCTATCTAAATGGAGATTGCAAGAAATACAATAATAATAAAAGGGAAGTCCGCTCCTTTGAAGGTTTAACTATGATTCAATCTAAATTGGTCAAAAAAATGTACACTGTGTCCCAAATTGCTTGTAATCACAAGGTTTCTCGGTAACCAGCAGAGATAGAACTTTGCGGTTTTCGCGACCTTGTATCAGTTTTCCGTGAAACTTTGAATGCCGCAAACAAAATTGTGTCATCTCGTTTCGCTCCCTAGATACAGGGGTGAAATAGAAATTTTGCGCTTTTTGGGGTGATATCATATTTCGGACACCCTGTAAGATAGAAAAAAGGTGAAAACGGTTATAGATAGATATTTTTACTTAGAATCCAGTGTTGTACTCGAAATTTTTTTAGACAAACTGTTTTCCAGATATAAGTACCTAGCCCAAACTTAGTATTTTTCAAATGAGACACCCTGTATTTTTTGCTATTGAAAAATTTCTCTTTAAAATGATGCATCACACTATGCACTTTTGAAGTAAATTAACCCTTAAAAATGCAATATTAAAGGAAAAACCTAAGTTGGCCATGGAATTATCGGTATTAGGTTTATTCGGACTTAGTTCAGAATCAGTTCTGAATTGAACTGCGCTTGCGCATTTGTTTATATATGTACGACATGAACAAATGCGCATGCGCAGTTCAATTCAGAACTAATTTAATTCTGAAATAAGTCCGAACAAACCTATTAAAGTGTTCACAAGCAAAATTAAACAAAATAAAAAAAAAACAAACATTTTTACTCTGATCTTGATAGACTTAATGATAATTATAAACAAATTCTACATGACTAAAAAACTGTTCAAAATGGTTCCCCCCTCCCGAATACACAACTCGTACACGGTGCGAATTCTTCTTAGAGCATTCATTCATGGATATTATAGGTCTATTTACCAAAGAGCTAAATGCCTATCAAGCAAGATTATTAAATTTTTCAAGTTCAGAGTAAAAAATGGTTATTCATTTTTTATTTTCTTTAATTTTACTTGTGGACACTTTAATACCTATAATTCCATGGCCAACTTAACGTTTTTCTCTTAATATTGCGTTTTTAAGGGTTAGTTTACCTACGTCACAAATGCATAGTGTGATGCATCTTTTTAAAGAGAAAAAAAAAGTAGCATTTTTCGAGACCAAAAAAATACAGGGTGTCCCATTTAATTGGACTATATCTCGAACACGGTTTGTCTAAAAAAATTTTTGACTGCAACACACAATAAAGTCAGTTGCATGGTTCTTGAGCTGCGCAGTCTGAAGAGGCAGAGGGGAAAATTCCACATAAAAACTCGGCTAACGTTTGATATCATAGGCGTGCGTAGTGTTATTTTTTTCTATTATAAAATTGAAAATTATTTTCACGTTTGCAAATTGCTTTTGATGTTGTGTATATTTTCATGAAAAAAACTTGGATGGATTTCGAATTTCGCCCGGTGGTTCAACTCATCAGGGTGATTCATTGATTCAATATTGATGGAAAAATTATAAATTTTAGAAAGCACCATGGGTAACGCATTGAATTTTATTACTATTAAATTATATTCCAAAAAAGAAAACTTGTATATATTTCTAAACTGAAAGAAATAAATAAAACATAAGTTAATAAACAAAAGACAACTACACTAAAAAAAGAAAACAGGAACATTATAAAAGATAAAATTAAACATAAAAATCTGAAGTGTTTTTTTCTAAATTCAAATAATTCAGTTTTCATTCTCCTTGTCACTGATATCCGAATCGGAATAGTCGCTATCAGTATCCGAATCGTCATTTTTGACTGAAATTATTAATGGTTCAACCTACTCCAATATTTGATCTTTTTCCCAGAAGGAATTTTCTATGTTAATAACATGACTGCAATATTTTTGCCAGTCTTCTGGTATTACCGATGTAATGGCTTGTTCGGCAACTCCTTTAAAACTTTTATTGAAAACTCGCCCGTATAGTGTTGTGGCTCCCAATGAAATGTTTCAATTGTGACCAAACCATTTCAATTGGGTTGAAGTCACCCATATATGGAGGAGTTCTCAGTGGAATATGACCATGTTTTCTGATAACACGATAACATGGAATTTACAGACAAAATGTTTTTGTTTTATTTTCCACGCTTCCGTCCTTACCTCAGCATTAAGGTCAATTCTCACTTACGCTTCACTCAGCTCGGCGACGCGACACGACGCTGCACTGGAAATTGTCGCTAGATAAATGATAAATATTTCATTGGTTTAAATGCGACGCGTCGTAAAGTGTAGTGCAGTGTAGGTGGGAATATATTTATTTAAACCAACGAAATATTTATCTAGCGACAATTTGCAGCGCGGCGTCGTGTCGCGTCACCGAGCTGAGTGAAGCGCAAGTGAGAATTGAACTTAAAGCGCTGCTCTCTCCAATTTTTTTTCAGAGATAGTCGACAAAAATTAATTGTTCCTTCTTTATCGCAAATCCTATATATATTGGCTATAACCTCCCTTGTTTGGCTATGAAGAGCTTTACTTTGCGTATATTTATTCATCTTTTTGAACACCTTTTGGCTACGCCACTGAATAAAACTTTGATTGAACAAAGAACGTTAGTGAAACAAAATTTAAAATGTGGAAACTGGCACAGACCTACTCAGCATATCCGGTACAATATGATCCTTACCCTTTCGATGAATAAGTTGGAAATCGTGAGGCTAAAGTCTCACCTGCCAACGGGCCAAGCGCCCTTGAGAATCCTTAAGTCGATGTAACCAGAGAATAAAAGACTGTTCACACGCAGGTGTCCATGACCATCTTGCGTTGTTCTTAATTAACGCCAAAAGGAGACTGAGCAGTGAGGAAAAATTCGGGATGAAACTTCTGTACCAGGAGGCGGTGCCAACGAAGCGGCGAATTTCTGATACATTAGCATTAGACGTAGGTGGTATATTTACGATGGCCTACCCTACAGTCTTAATCCCTGTGAATCAACGACATAGCCAAGATATTTAGGAGAAGGTTTACAGAATTGACACTTACTCAACGAAACGATGAGCCCTGCATCAAAAAGACGATCGAAAACGATCTCCAGAATTTTCAAGTGCTCAGAAAAGGAGGACGATATGACGATGATGTCTTCCAAATACACCATGACTGAGGGTTCCAAACAGGGACCCAAAACACGATCAACTGTTCGTTGCCAAGTGGCAGGAGCATTGGATAACCCAAAAGGCATGCGACGAAAATGAAAGAGACCACGACCAGGTACTGTGAAAGCTGTAAGCTCACGAGATGCCTCACTCAAAGGTACTTGCCAAAAGGCAGACTTAATATCAATTGAGCTGATATAACGGCCATTCGTCAAACGATCCAAAATGGCCGAAATGTAAGGGATAGGATATGCATCCTTCTTAGAAACTCCGCTGAGACGCCGAAAAGCTATACAAAATCGAAATGATCCATCCTTTTTGCGAGCGAGACATACTGGACTAGACCAAGGGCTTTTTGAACGTTCTATAACCCCCAACCTTAGCATTTCCTCAACTTCCTCATAAATAAACTTTTGTTTCAATGGTGACACGGGATAATAGCGTTATTTTATTGGTTTAACGCCAGGCATAACTTCTATCTCACGCTCAGCCACCTTACAACATCCAAGGCCACTTTATTTTCGATAAGTCGGTTAAGATGTTCTCGTTTGGAGACTGTGAGGCTACTTTCGTCTTGCACAGTGCAAATTTGAGTCATCTCAGGTGTTTCAGAAAACTGCCAAACATTTTGCCTGAGATCCGGCACAATTTCCATGATTTTCCAGAAATCTACTCCCAGTATCAGTTTATGAGATATAGCTCAGGTATAACTAAGCAACAGTACATTTCACCTCCTGTTTCTGTAATTTTAAGCCCAGACTCCTTAAGGTTTCATAACCTGGCAAAACCACCAAAGTCGTGAGAATCTTCAAGAATTGTCTTGGCTTGGTTTTATTTGGATTTTCCTTGGGAAGTTGAGAACCACTTTGTGGGATTTTGTTGTTGAATCTGGGTGAGTACTATTTCACGTTTTTTTCTATGGCGAATTTCTTTCCTCATTCTTGCCTTGGTTCTAGTTGAAGGGACAGGATCGGATTCTTAGGATTACAAACACCTTGACCCATCGAGAGAGAGAAACAAACATAAATAAATTACTCAATTGAGGCACAGATTGACGCCTTGGATTCGTGTGAATTTTGAACCATCATAGAGGGTTTTTCCGGGAGGCGCTTTTCCTCCTCTGACATTCAAGTTTGGCCCTGTGTACTTGGAGCGCAACATCACCTGAAACTGTGGTTCAACTAAGAACTAACTTATTGGTACCTTTGTCTTGGCCAAATTAGACTCGTCGAACAGACCACATCCGAAAGAAAAGCACACAGATAAGAATTAAATTGTCACAACCGGTAACATTCTACTCGGTTTCTCGATGTTGGTGTTTGTCTGGAGTCTTTTCCCGTTTGTCTACTTTCCAGTAATAGTTTCTCCACTCTTACTCATAACATTCTTAAAGCTACCATCTCCTTTTGACGATTGGTAATCCTTTGGGTCTTCAATGGATACTGCTCGTATTCTGGGTCGTGAGGCACCAAAGATTGCTTCCAGTTCCAGTGCTCGGACAAGGGCTTCGCTACTTTATCTGAAGTTAGACATTCCCAGGTTTTCTTGGATCTTGGAATCTCTGAGACTACCAATGAACGCAGGTAGTGCCATCCATTCTTGCATGTCTTCCCCAGCTGCAGAGGAAACGCCAAACTTACTGACCTTTTAACTTCCGATTCGAATTCTTGTAAACTCTCGCCGAGTTTTTGAATTCTTGAGTTCTAAATACTTCTTGTCTGTAATGGCCTCCGAAGCGCAATTCTAAGGTCTGACTTAGATGCTGGTAGTTATGTTGGTAGGTTGAAGGAATGGACTGAAGAAGATCTAAGGTAGGTCCTCGTAGCGCCACTATCGGTGCTGTAGCTGTTTTTTGATCGTTCCATCCGTTGGTGTTTGCAGCGGTGTTTGTCGGATATACATTATCCAGGACGTGGAACCGTCAAAAGTTGATGGTTTTATGTTCATACTAGAGAATGATGCTGCAACAATACCTGGATTGATGACTGTATTTCTTACTTATTCATCGTATATTCGAGTGCTTGGTCTTCAACTTTTTTTACTTCCTGAACGTCGTTTTTAACTTTTTTAACTGCTTGCACATCGTCTTTAACTTCTTGAACGTCTTCTTTAGCCGAGTCTTTAACTTCGGATTTTACTTCCTCAATCTTTTGTTTTAGGTTAGCGACAGTTCCTTGTATGGTCTGAAATATTTTCTGCAGTTTTCCAAGGTTTTCTTGCAGTTCTTGTTGTTGCCTAGCCTCTTCTTGTTGTCGCCTATCTATTTTTCTTTTTGTCGTTTAGCTTCTTCTTCTTGTTTTTCTTTTTGTCGCCTGGCCTCTTCGTCTCGTTTTTCTTGTTGTCGTTTCCTGGTTTTTGATTGAAGTTCCAAACACTGGTGAAGTTACAAATTGGTTAACTTGCTTTATTCTTGAATAGAATGTTCTAGAATTTTCTTGAAATGTCTTCTCCGAATGTCGATTGATATAGCAAATACGTCGGTGAAGTCACAAATTCGATATCTCCTTTGGTTTCCAAATAGAATTTTCTAGAACTTACTTGAAAATTCACTATCATATCAGTCAAAATCGGGTATACAGTCACTTTTGGGGTAATTTACATAATCGGTCAAGTATCTTTTAGTGATTGTAACTGCTTACACTGATTAACTGTCCCAGTGTTTATTAAGTGTCCACACTAGTGTCCGAAGTAGTTCGCACTATTCCGCAATCGGATATCACTTTGCAGTCCTCGAATTATATCTCACTTCTAATACCAATGTCACGGTTCTGGGGTGCGTGACAGAAATCTTGGGTACGTTCATTCCAAAATCAAAGTCCAATTAATACAACAATAATTTATTCAACGTTACTACAACACTCCTCACACTAATTACTTCACTAATTAACTCAAACAACTTAACTCTTTACAATATTCTCTACCTAAATCATATCACACCCAATCTTAAAACTAAAAACTACTAACTAATACTTTATATATCCGTAATCCATTCTTGTAAAATCCAGAATAAACGCGATAGCCTCCTTTCTTGAACAAGGGCCAGTATTTTCTGGAATTTTAGGCATGGATTCTCTATACCCTGGCGAAAGCGCTCCGTGATTACCACGAAGAAATCAATCAATGGTAGTTGTTAAATATAATACATACGTTCAATATGTTGTGACATTCATAACAAAATTTTATTTAGCTTCATTTAATTTCATAAAACTATAATTTTCAATTTTTTTCGTACAAACATTTTTGTAATAATTTCTGTTGCCCACTATCGTAATTAGGTTAATTTTTATGTGACTAGGGAATATGGAGATCTCGATGGAGAGTTAATCAAATATTGATTGAACCCGTAATAAATTTACATAATACCGAGCATAATACACGCAAAAAACAAAATACTTGGTTCAAATAGCTTGAGCTCAATTCGAGCATAAGTTAGCTTTGTATATACTCAAGACTAGTCAAGACTATGAAGCCTTGGAATAAGAATAGCAAATTCTCAATATATTATGTTTCTTTCAACAAAATGCGATGTTTCGATTGAGTATTTCAGATTTTTTAAATAAAAATGTAGTTATTTCAAATTGAAGATATATCGCTTCATCCTAAACTTTTAGATATTTATATAGCAACTTGAATTGAGCATATGTCAGTTCCATCTAATAATATGGATCTGCTTTATTTGATGCTATCCCAGTTTCATTTTAAGAGGACGGTAATTTCACCATGAAAATTGAGATATGCTTGAAGTAAACCTTTGTATAGTGTTTTATGGCCATTTGTACCCGCCATTTCAAGGGATGCTCAACGATAAGTATACCTTAAAATGACAACTTTACATGTAAAAAATGTCACATTTTTTACATGTAAAAATGTCATTTCAAGGAATACGTACTTATCGTTAAGTCTCCCTTAAAATGGTCGGTGCAAACGTCCATTAGAGTATTCTACTCTACAGCGTTCGCCCAAATTCAGTTACAGAATGCTAAACTTTTTCATTTTTCACATTACAAAAAAAAATCCTGATAAAATATTTCTCTCGATCCAACTAGGTATTTCTGGACGAAAAAAACAATGGTTAACAACTTTTTCTTTTAATATCAAATGAAAAGGTTGCATGGGTTTGGTAACCAAATCTGGGTAGACACTGCAGAATATAAATCCAATCCAGGCAATCCATATAGGGTAGGCAAAAAACGTGAGGGGCCTCCATAGGAGATTCACAAAAAAAAAAAAACTGAATGATGAAGTTCAAACAGCCAGCCGTAACCTTACAGGAACCTTACTCTTCAACGAACTAGTGACGACTGAGAGTTCCTATGAAAAATATAACGATTTTGTAAGCCGTCCAACTCAAACCAAGCATTATGGTACGATTATATTCTCTAATGGAAAATACATTTGCAAAGTATTTTCAAATTGAGGATGTGAAAATTATTAAATTAAAGATATACCTATATTTTTGAAATAGGTATTTTATACTCTTATATTTGTTAACATTGAGAATACAGAAAAATCATATACTCAAATTAAGAGTATTTTATTTTTTATCCTTTTCTTTTTAGTATTCGGTTGTTCAAAACAAAAATTAGTACATTCTCAAAATAGGTATATTGCTTCTCCTTCCAAAATTGTAAATCATCATTCTGAAGAGGTAATAGTTTCCAAATAAAGAGCCGATGCAATTTCAAAACTAAAATTCGTAATTTAGGAATAAAAATGTGGAACATTTTGAAACAAGACTATTTACTACAATGAAAAATATATCTTGAAAATATTATATTCATTTTTCAAACATATTGAAATTCTTGATTTAAACTGGTGTCCTTAAATTAAAAATATGTAAGCTTGAATCAAGTAAATATTATTGAAAATATACGTAATCTACAATTAAGATTTTGTTTTTTTCTGTGTACTATTTACTAACATAGAAATGGGACATTAGTCGAATAATAATAAAAATAAGCACATAAACTTTATCAATAATTAATATTTTGACTCATAATTTTTTTTTAATGGGTCTACAACAATAAAAATATGATTAATATTTTATTTTGCAATAAGCAGTGAAAATAAATATGTTCCATGATAAAGTTAAAGGTGCAACCTTCAAGGAGGATATACGCCATAATATGGTCCTATTTACAAATTTGTGTGTAAAAATTGATTTTCTGGGCCCAAATAAAGCCATTATTCTTCGAGCATGAAATTAATTAGGCGTAAACTAGTAAAGGTCATTATCACATACCTAGGTTAAGGGCAAAACTTGTTACCAGCAAGTTTTAAATAAATGTGGCCATGAAAGTTACAGGCCGCAATAAAATTATTATTAGTTCCGTAAGTTTTTCCGCATTACTCAACCCGCAATGGTTTCGTGTCAAATTAGAAAACTAATTTCACTATTTTTTACAATTAATGTTTTTATTACATGTTCCAATTTACTTGTTGAAATTTATGCTATATTATACGAATGAAAATGAAAAACTCTCACTACTAAATATTACTGAATATTAAAAACTATAACTTTCTTTGGCCTGCGTCTCCTTGAAAGACCCAATAACGCCAAATAAGCAGTTAAATCCAATATTATAAGAGCGAGGGAGGCCTTATTGCCAATCTATAAGGGGATTAAAGGCTTATTTGGGGACAGGCACACACTTCAGAACACAGAGAACATACATAACAGTTTTGGGATAAATAGATTTTTAATTTGATGTGGAGAGATTGCTGATCCATCTCAAGACCAATTGCATTTTTTCTAGGACATGTTGGGAAAAACTAAACCTTGACCAATGTAACATTTTTCTGAAATGCTTGATGACTGCTATAGTTTTGGTTGATAACAATGACTTTATTCTTGTAAATTGTTAATGATGTGCCATTGTTCAAAGTATTTTCAATAATAATTAAACTGCTTTGTATTATTACATACCTAGGTACACATGATTCATTTATTGTTGACAAACTTAAATGGCTTGGATGATTTGTTCAAATTCTAGGAACAAGTTTTATCTAATGTTTTGAACAACTACAAAATAATTGAGTCTGGGTTTTTGTTCTGTATATTTATAAAAAATGCAGTATTGGTAAGGTTATCTTAATAAAGAAATCAATAATGGCTGGAATTATTTATGTAGGTACATATCAATTATTGTGTAAAATGAATATTTAATGAAATGCAGATAAAGCAAAGTAAATATCGAGGTAAATATACTGGAATAATTGTTTCAAGCGAGGGGGAAACCACCTTAGAATTTTGGTGTACAAACTGATAGAATTTTTTAGAATTTCTTAGAATTTTTTAGAATTATCAGTATTTTTTAGCATTTTTTAGTATTTTCTAGCATTTTCTAGAATTATTTAGAATTTTTTAGTATTGTTTAGAATTGAATTAGAATTTTTTAGAAATAATTTAGCATTTTCACCTATTGCGCATGCTTAAGAGCCCGCGCACTGCGCAGTCTTTTGGGATTTTTGGAAATTTTTTTGAATTTTTAGAATTTTTCGAGAATAAGCATTTTTCAAAATTTTAGAATTATTATTTTTGGTGTAAAAAAATAGGTAGGTGGGTTCCCCCGAGCGGGAAACCTTCTTAGAATTTTGGTGTACAGGGTGATCTATTATAAATGTCACCCCCTTCTAACTTTTTCATTTGACATTTTTGACAAAAGTGTCAAATACAAAAGTTTCAATAAATTGTCGAAAGTTTTTAACCAAGTCAGTTTTAGACATACAGGGTGTGCCAAAAAAGTGTAGCAGTGTGAAGTTATATTTTTTTAAATGGAACACCCTGCATATTGTGCGATATACGATTTGATGTCAATCTTCGATATTTATAAGGAAAAACATGAAAACTCCTTTCAAGGTTTCATATTGAAAAAAGAAAAATTATATACCATTTAAGCTTTAGAGAATTTTTTTTATGAACAGTTTATTGTTCAAATTTTATTCATTAATATACAAGGTGAAATATTATATTATAATAAATCCAGTTATTATTATTATTTTTGAAAAAATAACATGAGAGAACTAGCAAGGGAGCAAGGGATTTTCGCGTTTTTCCCTATAACTATTGAAGATAAACAGAGAGATAAACATATCAAACCGTATATCGTTGAAATCATATTATCTAGTATGGTGCTGGAACTGGTAAGGGGACTAACAAATAAGCGCACAATATACAGGGTGTTCCATTTAAAAAAATATAACTTCACACTGTTGCACTTTTTTGACGCACCCTGTATGCCTAAAACTAACTTAGTTAAAAAAAAATGATAATTTCTTAAAACTTTTGTATTTGACAGTTGACACTTCTGTCAAAAACGTCAAATGATAAAGTTAGCAGGGTCGACATTTATAATAGATCAGCCTGTACAAACTGATAGAATTTTTAGAATTTTTCAGAATTATCAGTATTTTTTTGCATTTTTTAGTATTTTTTAGCAATTTCTAGAATTATTCAGTATTTTTTAGAATTGAACTAGAGTTTTTTGGAAATAATTTAGAATTTTTATCTATTGCGCATGCTCAAGAGCCTGCCCAATTTGTTGGGATTTTTTAGAATTTTTTAGATTTTTTAGAATTTTTTGGGACAATAATAACATGAAAATTAGCATTTTTCAGAATTTTAGAATTTTTGGTGTACAAAATTAGGTAGGTGGTTTCCCCCTCGGTTTCAAGGGTATTCATAGAGAAATGCTTCATAATCTAAAACTTATTGTGGAAACCCATGAAAATGGAACAGAAAAGAGGATAGCTTGGCACTTAGCACTATAAAAACAGCATTGTTTATTCTGAGTGGATGATTGTGATGCATTAATTAGTGCAGAACTTGCAGTTAATAAACTAAACTTGAGTTATTTCAATAATTTTTAAATCAGTTTTATATTGCTACGAAATTTCATTCTGTGGAAAACCTGACCGAAACATTTAGGAATTCGTTCACATTGTGTGTGTTGAATAAACAAGAATTACCGAGAATTCTAGAGATTTAACTAATTAGTTCGTTTCATAGGGTAAAGCGTGTAGTTTGTATGGTTTGTATGTTGAACTTAGTTTTAAATAAGATAATTGTTATATAAGTAAAGTTGAATAAATGTGATGAAAGACTGAGTAGTCAATTTTGTAAAGTCAATTAGTTGAATAAATAATAAAAGTTGCCAGTAAAAATTTTTAGTAAACCCACGGAATTTGTAACAATACAAAAATCGTAAAGCTCTCTTTAGCAAAAAAAACAAAGAATTTAAGTTGAAAGGAAAAAACATGAGAAATGAAGAGTAGGTAGTTAAATTTTAAGTAATTTTCATATTTTTTTGTATTCTAAGCTCTTGAATTTTCTCTATATTTCAGAGTTGGACTCTCTCTGTTTTCTATACCAAACCTGAATTTTAACTTTTTTCGTATTCCAGAATCCAGCCATTTGAATGTTTTTTTTTTTATTCCTGGCTACATTTTTATTCCAGACTCCAGAACCTAGTCCAAAACTGAATTTTACGTGTTTTTTTGGTTTAGAAAAAACAAAAATTCAAGAGCCTGAAATAGACAAAAGTCGGAATGAAAAAATGAGAAATTAACTTAGGAAATAAACAAGAAAAATTTGAGAAAAAATTGGCAAAAAATTTTATTTTTAGGTTCTTGAATTTTCCAAGGAATTTCCATGATTTTTTTCGTGAGACTACCTTGGAATTATAGTGTACCAGCGTGCGGGATACTAGTGGAATTCAGTGGGATTCTGTGGCATTAGTGGAAATCAAGTGGGATTCCAATTCGAGATTAAAGACGTAATATAATCTAACTGCTTTCAAGTAGCTATGACTCATCACAACTTCTGAGAAACAAAATAAAAACCTGAAGTATGTGCCCAAATGACTCCCCTTGGACTTCTATGCATTTTCTCATACGTCTTCAGAGATTTCCCATATCCGTCCGCTGGATTACTCTTCCTCCTGCTCGTAGAGTTAATATTTCTACATTTACATTTTGTCGCAAAATGTTTGTCACTTGGGGTATTTTTAAACAAACGATCTTTCAATGTCTCCATAAAAAAAAAATCCATTGGGGACAAACCGGGGATTCTAGCTGGTCAGCGCACCACCCCTCGGTTTCCAATTCACTGAAAACTGATTGGGAAATGTTTCATCAAGAAACTGAGTTATCGCTCGTCCATTATGGGGCGGTGCGCCATCCTGTTGCCACCACAGTTGTCGAAGCATATTTAACGGCTCGTCTTCCAGCTCGTTGAATATAATATTTTGTTTAAAATGGTGGTACCAATCGGTATTTAAGATTCCATCCACCAGCCCGAACCAAACATTGAATGATGCCTGTCCCTGTCTTCGAACTTGCCGATTTTGGTTCGGATTTTCCACGGCATAATAATGCTCATTGTTTCTGTTGAAAAGACCACATGTGGAAAAATTGCATTCATCCGTCCAGATAATTTTATTCAAAAACTCGTCATCTTGTTGCGATTTTCCATCAAGCCAATTGCAGAATTCAAGCCTTCTTTATCTGTCTCCTGGTCTCAGTTCTTGTGTGATATGTAGTTTAAACGGATGATATTTATGTTTCCTGAGAACTCGTTGAATTCGAGTCCTGGGAATAATTAATTCAAGAGCAAATTGCAGTGTGGAACCACCAGCATTTTTCGTAACCTTTAACACTATTTTCAACCTAAGTTTTCAACCAATGAAATTCGCTCTGACTGGTTTGTGATATCTGTGAGAACAGATCTAAACTATGACAATGTTGTAGAGCATAAAAATGAAAACATGAATCTTGAAACATCTCTCGAATCCGACTTGCCAAAAAAAGACACAGAATTTCTGCACACATCAGGGTTGAGCAATTGCGATTCGCTACACTTTAGCGAGCAATTTAGATTATTCAGGGCTCAACCTAACTTTAATTTGGTTCTTTTCAGTTTTCAGAGAAGCAGGGACTTTTGTCGATCGAGTATTAAGAGCTATGGAAATGTCCCTGAGGATGACACAAAAGAAAAAGACTGGAATACAAAGCAATAAGAACTTGAAAAGGGGAAGGGGAAAGTAAAATAAATACAAGGCAGTGCGAGACGATAGCATATCTGAATCAGAAATTAGTTTGTCCAGTGAAACCCTAACTGAAGATGTCTCTGATTCAGATGAACATCCTAGTGAAATCAAAGAAATATCCATTATTTTAGATCCATATTATACAGTGTAGACACGCAATGGTATCTAGGGCTCAACAACTATTTATACCTATAACAAAATTGGTGTGGGTGTTGACAACTTGACAACCATGAAAATACAATTTGCTGACTTTTGGAAAAGTTGCTATTTTGTTCATATAAATGCGCAGCTTAACAATTGATGCATGTCGACTTATGCAGTACGGTAAAAAATACTAAAATAAAATTCATCATTGAGGATGGGTATCAATTTCGCAGCACGCGGGCCGTAGTATCACTTCGTTACCGGATTGATTGAGGATGTAGCTTTAGAAATCGTTTTCGTAATAAAATCAGCTGGAAATCGGATGATTGGAGGAAATCATCGAGGAAATCAGGTAATCAATTGGGAATAATATAGGAATCTCCAAAGAAACTGGAAATCACCTGGTAATCATTCAAAAATATCTGAAAAGCATTGGCAATCAGTCGCAATTCTTGGGATGGTAATACATGAGATTCATTGATCAGTGATTGCCAAATATGGAAATAATTGTACATTTGTAAGCATAGTGCGAGGCATAGTGATTGACCCCTCGAATTAAATAAATTAAAATGTGAGAATAATTTTGCCTTTGATTAATATTTTGGGTCAGAACGTCGGAAATTCGGAAAAAAAATTATGACATATTTTAGAACATCAAAACCAAACAAATTAGTTAATAAAAATCCGGGTCCGTATTCAAAAAAAAAATGGGTTGATGATGGCCCACTGAAACCGAAACATGGAATTTAAAAAATCTTATTATCACAATAAAGCCTGTCGAGAAGTGCTAAAAGAAAGTTGATTTGGTTTTTTTCTATCTTCTTAAAAATGAAGCCAGGGAAAAAAAAAGAAAACAAAAATTGCAATTTCCGTTTTTTTTTTATTTTTTTTGATATTTCCGGAAGTATTCGCAATTTTTCAGATTTCAGAACGGCATTTTATTGAGTATCAAATTGTGCAACTTTACCATAATTTAGCTGAACCTGTATCTCTCATGGTTTTCGAGATGCCAGTGGTAAGGCTCAAATTTAGCCACCAAAAACAGGAATTCGTCGATATTTACGAGTATATTATTATTTTTTCCTAATTTTGTTTAAAAAGATTTTAAAAAACTAATTTCACATTCACTGGCGGAGCAGAGAGGGTCCCCTTCCCAAAACTTTAAATTTTTTAAATGATTTTTGAAAATTGAAATAAACAGTCCTAAAAATACTGTAAAAAGACCCCAAAAAACGGCATGGCATCCAAAAATTTCGCCAACAAGAAACACTTCCTGTAAATTTGCCCCTCCCCCCCCCCCAAGACAAAATCTTGGCTACGCCAGTGTTCACATTCTTAATGTCACTTTTTCTTCTCTACAAGATGGTGGTATTAAATTTAAAATCTAACGTTTCGTTCTTCTGGAATCATCATCAATTTAATTTTTTTTAAATACGGACATGCTTTTTTCGATGCTTTATTCCAGGCTTTATTGAGAAATTATAAACAGGATTAAGGGTACAAAAACATGACGAAAGCGCAAATAAAAAATCCAGGGCCGTATTTAAAAAAATAAGTGGATGATGGGTTCTGGAAGACGAAACGTCGGATTTCAAATTTGAAAACGCCATCTTGTAGGGGAGGAAAAGTGGCCATTATGAAGTGCTGCTTAATTTGATATATCATTTTAAGCAACGTCAGAAAAAAATTTAAAAAAATACCTACACTATCGGACAAAAGTAAAGCAACTCTTTTAAAAATATCCAATATTTAATTTTCAAAAATAAAATATGCATTAGCGATGAATGAAATCCTTTCAGTTTAAAAGGTCATAGTAAGCTACAGTGACAGGCTAAATATGATTATTTTCAAATGTCAAATTAACTTGTGTGCAATAATTTATATAAATAATACACTTTATTAGCGCGACAAAAGTAGAGCAACTTTTAAGAAATCAAAATTTTATTGCATTTAACAACACAAAAACAACAACTATAGCTAAAAGCTCATTGAAATAGACAATAATGAAAAAAAATAACTTAATAGTTGATAGGATATCCATTGTTGGCTATGACTTTTTGGCAACGGCGCGGCATTGATGAAATTAAATTTCGGATAGTGACAATCGGCATATTAGTCCAAACCTCGTTGATTTTATCAATTAAAAACTGTTTGTTTGGAAATGTTGTGGTACGAATTTGACGTTCAACTTCTTCCCACAGGTTCTCGATAGGGTTGAGATCCGGTGATTGTGCTGGCCACTGCAGAACTCGGACATTGTTCTCCTGAAACCACCCCTGCACAAGACGAGAGGTGTGCTTGGGGTCATTGTCCTGTTGAAATACGAATCGCAAAGACATTTCCCACTCAGCATAAGGCAACATTACATTTTGGAGTATGTCCCTGTATACCAATCGATCCATCGTCCCGTCTATGAAGTGCAATGGACCTACTCCAATCCATGAAAAGCAACCCCATAGAAACACACTTCCTCTTCCATGCTTTATGGTTGGTATAACATACTTTGGTTGAAACCTCGTATTAGTTGGACGTCTTACACGCCTCATTCCATCAGAATTGAAAATTTTATAACGAGTTTCGTCGCTAAATAAATTTTTTTCCCAGTCTTGAACTGTCCAATTTAGATGACGTTGTGCAAATTCGAGCCTGGCACGGCGATTTCTTGGCTGGACGTCTGCTGTAAAGCTTTGCTTCAACTAATCTTCGTTGGACAGTCCTCGCACTCACTTCTAGTTCAGGAATTGCAGCAATTATTCTTGGTCCTGACAACCACGGATCTCTTTGGCAAACTCTTTTGATTCTCCTATCCATCCAAAATGTAGTTTTTCTAAACCTTCCTGATTTTGGCATTTTTTCTACATGTCCACGTTCATTGAAACGTGAAATTATTTTGGATACACTGTATTTTGGCAAAAGAAACTGCCTGGAAATGTCAACCAAACGCCTGCCTTCCAAGAAAGCGTCTACTACCATTTGTTTTAACTCCAGACAAATTGGTTTACCTTTTGGCATATTCAAATCTGTCAAAAAGACGAATAATCTTAATTTTTAACTCTATAAATATGTTTTCCATCTTACCTGAAACTTAAATCCCTTCTTTTTGGAAAAAATAAAAAAGTTGCTTTACTTTTGTCGCGCTAATAATGTGAATTGTTCAAATAAATTATTGCATACATTTTTGTTTGACGTTTGAAAACAATTGAATTTCGCCTATGACAGCAGTCAACTACAACCTTTTAAACTGGGATCATTTTAGCTTCCGTTATCAACAAGTGTATTTTTGATAGATGAATATTTTATTTTATAATAAGAGTTGCTCTACTTTTGTCCGATAGTGTATATGATATTTCGCTTTTTTTCGGATATCTCAGAAACTATTCAGAATTTTCGAAATTCCAAAATGAAAAAACCCCGTAAGTAGTACAGCAACAGGGGTATGACTACAAAAATCCGACCATAACCTCAATCTTTCATTCTTGACACGTGGTGGATGCGCCGCCGTTGACACGAAGGTGGATGCATCGTCGACGCCATCTTGTCAAACGTCATGGCGCCATCTAGCGTACATAGTGTGAAGTTCGTAATACAGGATGCTGTAGTTGGGGGCCCACAGGGCTCCGCCCCCCAAAAGGGGGCCCACAGGGCTGCGCCCCCCGAAAAGGGGCTCCCCGGATTTTATCATAGGTACCAGAAAAAGGGGTGGGGGGAAACGTTTTCCCGCCATCTTGTCAAACGTCACCTGTCAAACGTCATCTGTCAAACGTCACCTGTCAAACGTCACCTGTCAAACGTCATCTGTCAAACGTCATCTGTCACCTGTGATGACGTCATACCGGGTTATTGCGGTGAATTCTTGCAATTACAGGTTCCTGTAATATGGAGTGTGCGTGGAAGGGATTGTTCCGAGTCGTTTCGAAATCGCTACGTATAGTTAATTATGGTTCGGGGAATTACAGGTTCCTGTAATATGGATTTTGCGTGGAAGGGATTGTTCCGAGTCGTTTCGAAATCGCTACGTATATTTAATTATGGTTCTGTGATGACGTCATAGCGACCTGGGTCACATCCGTGGAGTCATTTAGAGTACATAGTGTCAAGTTTTTTGTGTCGTATAAAAGGATGCTGTCGGAAAAATAAAAATCAAATACAATAAATATTGAACTGTTTATTAAAAAATTATAGATTATTAAAATAGATACAATTATCAGTGACCTTATTGATCAATTGATATAATATATACATAATATGAGTTAAAGAGAGATAGATAATACATTATTTCAAATATACAATTATTAGTGACCTTATTGATTAGTTGGCATAATATATACATAATACAAGTTAGGGAGAAAGAGATAGAACGATACATTATTTCAAATATACAATTATTATTAGTGACCTAATTGATTAATTAACATAATATATACATAATACGAGTAAGAGAGAGAGAGAGATAAAATGATACATTATTCCAAATATACAAACAATTATTAATATTGACCTTATAAATTAATTGACATAATACATACATATACGCGTTAGAGAGAGAGAGATAGAGAGAAAACATATTGATGCTCAACATTACTATACTTTTAATTCGTCACCAACATCAAGACTATAATGCCCCCAGGGAAGAGTATTGAAGGAATTGGGCACTAAGAAACGTTTATCGTCAGCTGGACTTAGTGCAATTTTTGATTGTTCAATGCTGAACACATTATGTTGAAAAGACCGAATGGTTCTCTGCGTTACGGTACTTTCTTTAAAATTTTTCAAACAATCAACGTAATCTTCAAATGCAATTTTATACTTGACTATATTTTTTTTGACGCCTTTCGATTTTTTCACAACTTTTCCCTTAAGGGTCTTGAAGCTGTACATTTTGGATCTCAGGCCTACTTGGTGAGTCATGATATCACCATTCAGTTCATCTTTCATTAAACCTAAAACCTTTTTATTGACCTGCGGTATGTTATATGGGTTATCTGGAGGGTAGTCTGAGGTATCGAATTTAGACAAGTCGGCTTTGATGACTTCTTCATATACATCATCGGTTTCGATGTCATATATGAAGCTGTCGGTGTCCATATATTGAATGTGACATTTTTCTGAATCTAATTTGGACAACATGTAGTCGTAGTGAAAGGAATACATGAATATTTTCGAAATATCTAAAATCGACATGCCTACATACAATGGTTTGTTGAAAAATAGTTCGGCTTTTTTCAATTCAACCAACAATAAATCATCATCTAAAATGGTTCTGCTATGAAATCTTGGACTAGATATTAAATTTTTTGCACCATACCGCCCTTCCCACGTCTTTACAAATTTCACAATCCTATGATTTCGTATGTTTTCCATAGTCTTTCCGAACACCGCGTTATTGAACAATTTGAAAAGATTTTTGTCAAAGTCATTCTTACTCTGTTTACGTAAGTTATTGTTATGCTCGATATAGGGCTTGAGCCACATTGACTGCTTGAATTTTAAAATCTTGCGAATTTTCTTCAGTACTAGGCCATGTTTCAGTGCCTGTTTTAAATTTCGATAATGTATAACATAGTTTTTCTTGTCGTACAGCGTGGTCATTAATTTCGGTAACTTTGAATTTGGCGGCTTACGATGTTCTGCCGCGAATGGTAAATCTTTATGTAAATCATGTAAGTGTCTAGGATATTCCAAATCAACTTCCAGGATGTAGCCCTCTGGAGAATCGTCTTCCACTGCCATAACATCAAAATTTTTAAGGTCGTCGTCGTCTCCGTCTACCCAGTCAAAACCACCGTAGGGTAGGGGCTCGGTCATTGCTTTTCCATATAAATTATTCATGTCGAGATAGAGCAAATACCTTGATTCTTTTGACACATCATATGTATCCATATATTTGTTATTGGCCTCAGCATAACGATTCACGCATACGGAAATGCCTCCACGAATTCCCTGCTCCACAAACATTATCTGATCAATGTCCCGAAGAATATCTAAACGACATTTCGTAAATTGGAGCATGCTATCCCAAGTATAACCAGGCATGCTGTGATACCACGCTGGATCTAGTTTGTGTGTAGCTATACAGTTTTTACGAAAATTTTCAAAAACATCGGCCAAAAGTAAAATGTCAGTTTTCAAATAGAGATCCGAATATTCACCTAAATTTTGAATTTTGAATAAATGCCAGACATTTTGGGCGTGAGCGAACTTTTCATCGCTTAAATCTTCATCATTTAACTTGTTGTAGAATTTATCGATAGAAGGTAGAGAAGTTTCGTTTAATACTGAAAAATCATTGATATAATCATAACAAAAGACACCTTTCTGAGTTAATAGTTGAAATTTTGACGGCTCCAAGTCTGAAAATTCTTTTTTCAATATCAGCAAGTCCTTTTTATTCAACGTGGAGACAAGTTCGTCCAAAGAGGCACCCAAAAATCTTAGTGAATCAATGAATCTGAAACGCAGCCCATTATTAGGTTCCCTGTAGGTGATCGAAATGTATTTTTCTTTGTTCACGGGTAGTACGCTCACGCGGCCATGCTTAGCAAGCTCTCGGATTACGAAATGAATATCGTAGCCGGAGAGATTATGGAAAACTACTGGAACTATAAAATGCTTACGATAGTTTAGGTTGCAGGATTGGTGCGCAAAATTACGGAATTTCCCCGTAAAATGATCATGATCACGAACAATCTTATCGCTGTTTGTGAAAGGTTTCTCACAAATATGACAATGTGTCGACGACACATTGGACAAGCTAATAGTTTCACTAGCAATAAGAGGTACAATATGTTTAAATTTGGAATAAATAAATTTAGACATTTGAGACACTTGTTCAACAAACCATTGCATGCAGTCTACACCTCGATAACTTTTGAAATAGGATAGGGAATCATCATACCCACATTTGAGGTAGTATCCAGCACTAAATGGAACATGTTTCTGATATTTACGAGTTTTTTCCGAAATTTTACTGTTGTTTAAATTTTGAAGTATGCTTTCGAAATCAGCATAGATGACAAAAGGTGTGTGTTGTTTGTAAGTAAAATTTCGAAATTCAACGTGTTCATATTTGGGGAAAGTAATCTTGTAATCATTTAATCTGGAGCACAAATTTTCATGTTCCATTAGGCGCTGTTCAGATGCAAAATAATTCAAACACCTATCACAAATAAATTTCTTAGTTTTATATTTACTGAGCTGCGAGGATACAAGTCCAGACAAGTTGCTAATATAGCAATAATGATACCTAATTTCCTCATCTTGTAGCTCTGCTGGTTGTTCGACATCATAATCGTCTACTTTTGGATAATATTTGTTTTGAACAATCAGCAAATTGACGTGTTTATCTAGTTTTTGTTTTGTTAATCTAACCGGTGCTACTGTGTAAAATTGTTTATTATTGGCGACATTCAGTTCCAAACCGTAAACGTTAATCGAAATATTATTTAACTTTTCAAAATTTTGAATTTGATTGAGGGGCATTGGGATAGGTAGATTGTGTGTATTCAAAACAGCCCTATAATATGGGTATGATGATATTAGCTCCTTATGCTTAGAGGAGGGAAAGAGACCACATACCACAGACCAATAGAAACAAGCTTCATCAGAATTCTTAATGTTGATGCAAGCCCGTTTCTTTGAAATTTCAATAGGTAATTTAATGTAAGATGATCCGTTTCCAATTTCCATTTTATTTATATTAATTTCCAAATAAAGTATTCTACGTAATGCAAAGCCCGAATCGCGCTCCTGAAATTCCGAAAGCTTGTTCAAAATTTCATCTCGTACATGATCATTGAACCAATCAAAAATATCTGTTCCAACATCAATAATGACATTTTTGGTATTGAAATATTTAACGTCACAAACATCTCGATCATTTTTTGCTTTAATAAATTCACCACAAAATGTTGTATTGACTTTAATTAATGGAAACTCACGTAAAATTTCAGTAACTTTTTTCAGAAATATCCTAAATGCATCATTCAAAAATTGATCGACATCCTTGTGAATTAAATTGATGATAATCCCAGTTCGTACCCTTCCCTGAAAACAAGATAAAACATTTTCCCATAAAACCCTCTTTGAAAGCGGTGGTGGTGTTGCTGCTGAACCAATCAAACCTGTTCCTACATGTTGGTGTTGTCTTGAAATTAGTTTTCTAATCAGTTTAAGCTGTTGAATAATTGTTTGCAGTTTTCGTTGAAGACCAACTGAGAGTTTTGTAGCATTACGAACAACTTTATTGCACGAGCAAATTTTTCTAGTTAAACGTTTGCACCAAATTGTTTTGTCTCTTTGTGAAAAATTATCAAAAATAATTTTACGCAACTTTTGAAATACCAAAATCAACTTTTGAGACTCTTTAATGACCTTTGAAGCATTCATAGTGTACGTATATGTATGTAACTAAAGATCAATCAATTTATTTACAAAGTTGAAACTTACCCTCTCTCTCTCGAATCCTTCCGTAGCTCGTTGGCGTAGCAGGAAGACAACCACCAATTCCAGCAACAGCACGCTGTGACAAGATCTGTTGTGGTTTCAGGCAACTCGTGTAGTTTGGCTACTGCTGGCTGCTGCTGCAACAACAGAAACGCTACGTTCAAAGATACATCCATAACCAACAAACAAATCATTAGATTAAATAAATAAATGATAAGAAAGTTGCGAGAAATTGAAAAATATTTTTACAAATAAAAATTTCCGAAAAACCAATCACCTTTGAATAGTGTATGTAATTGAAACTTACCCTATCTCTCTCTCTGGTAAGCAGAGAACTTAATTGCCCTGCACAATTTGGAAATCACACACTAGATTCGGCACACCGGGTATTGCTTTCTGGCCCCTGTATATCACGCTGTAAGCTCCGGTATCAAACTGTTCAATAACCGGCTTGAAAGCTTCTGTGGCACGCTTTGGCAGGAACACAACCTTTTCAGTCAGCTCCAATAGCACGCTTTTACCAAATTTGGTTTGCACCAGTTTGGCCGACAGGATCTGTTGTGGCGTATTTTGCGGCAGGTCCTGTAGTTTTGCAACCGGTTTCCTGTTGTCAGCTGTAACAACAGAACATGCAACGTTCAATTTTTTTAGATCCATCTATAACCAAAAAACAACATTTATTTAATCTACGCGAAAAATTAAAAATTCACTTACGATTTTAGAGTACACAAACAGACACTCACTATCACTGTTTTTGTTTTTGTTGTTGTTGTTGGTGTTGTTGTTGTTGATAGGCGGCAAAAGTGTGAACTAACAATTGGGAAGCGTCGCTGGCTCTTATATAGGCAGAATTTTCTGAGTCGCCAATAGAGAGTTATCGCAAAACAGTTCTACGTAAAAGTTGCCTGTTTGCTTACGCTATTTTATAACCTTATCTACTTGTACCTTGTTGTGATTTGTGTTGTTTATGATCGTCGTCAAGGTCAGAGAGGATTTGAAATTTAAATGCTAATTTTTATTATTATTAGCTTTTTAAGCAATGGAGCTACTCAATTGGACACAACAAAACTAAACATAACCTATATTACCTGCCTATTTCAGTCTTTTCATGCATAGATTTAATGTTAAAATAACGTGGGCGCTAATACTGCATGACGCTCTTTGCGATATCTCTCTATCCCGTATGCACACGGCACTACAGCTTTTGTCCAAAAAAAACTGCTGGGTTCACATTTTCGACAGAAGAACGGCGACAGAGTTCTTGAAATTATTTTCATCTGCGGTACCACGAAAATAAAGATAACGTTGTTGACGGGAAACTGAAACCCGATACTATGAAAAACAAAGAAATATTTCGACTCAATAAAGACAATGGTCTTGCAATGACAAATTATTATAGTTTATTTCAACTCGATTTATTCAATAATAATAATTAAAACCATTAGAGTAATTTTCAAAAATCATATTTATTTTTATTTTTTGGTAAAAGGCTTACAATATAATCGTACAGAGTAAATGCATTATTAACACTACACATACACAAGTCTAAGCTATGAAAAGTACAGTGTATAGGTTGTTTCTTATCTAACTTTGGTACATTATTAGCAGCACTAGTAAATTCTAAATTAACAATATCAGGAGGAGGCAGACGTTTTGTTTCAATTTCGGATAAAAGTTTGGCTAGAAACTCATGCTTTGAGTGGCCCTTGACATAGATGACGTCAACATCTCGTAGATTCTCATAGACAATGGAATAAATTTCTTGATAGTCCAGTTCGCCATTATTATAGTAGATACCATGATGATTCCCACATAGATATTTCACTTGCCTTTTATAGTCTTGTTTGAGCTCATGGAACGGAATTGCAGGTTTGAACATGTAGCTTTGCATATTTTTACCATCGTAGATGGCTAGTTCTTTGGCGTAAAATTCAGGCGTGCAGAAACCTTGCAGGTCGACGACTACAAATTTCATCTTGACAAGGCGTACAGGTGACGGCAACTGACTAAATCAAGCTACGGACAGTGCCTGATAAAGGCAAATACTCCAAAACTCTGTCATGTACAATGATGCAATAGGCTCGAGTATCTCTTGGAAAATTTTCAGAACTGTGCAGCTCGAGCTTAACATCGACTGTGCTACTTTTCAAAGCTTCATTCTGTTTCGAACAGTCTATTACAAACAAACATTGATTTGCAAACGAGCTGAAATCCAGTAACGGTTCAGCATAGGTCTTTCCCATATAGGATTTCTGGAATTCGGTGTACATGCGATACGCTTCGGCATATTGTCTGTTGTCGAAATTCAGATTCAAAGATTCGTAGGGGTAAACTTCAGAGTTTAGGAATAGTTTGATATCGGTAATGTTGACATTATCGAAATATGTGACGTCTTTCTGATAGTTGTCTTTGCGGGCAGTTTGGAAAAATACGATAACGTATCGAGCTCTCTCCGACATTGATTTCACAGTCCAAACATCTTTCTTTGTGTTT
The DNA here is from genome assembly GCA_917834065.1 of Ceutorhynchus assimilis. Taxonomy (NCBI): domain Eukaryota; kingdom Metazoa; phylum Arthropoda; class Insecta; order Coleoptera; family Curculionidae; genus Ceutorhynchus; species Ceutorhynchus assimilis. Next base: position 27,514,312 of record OU892287.1, read on the forward strand.
CTCATTGCGGGCAATTCGTGAATTTCCCAATCACGGAACCCGAAAAAGATTGGTTTATTTCGGGAAATTTCCTCCAACAATTGCAGTTTTAGGACATCGTTGGGATAAATATGTTTAACTCGCAACTCAATCGTCGATATTGATATAGTAGCCTTTTTATCGCCTGTAGAGTTTACGTAGCAATTGTCATCATTTCTAGCTCGAACAAGTTTCAGTTTCTGTTTTCCCATAACTGCACTAGTGTAATCGGCGAAAACACCCAGTAGAAAATTTAACGGTATTAGCAAATTAAAGTCTTTTGTTGTTTCATTCAGGGTTTTGAGCGGCGTACCCCATCCTGCGACCTCTAGTGCTTTGCTTTCGTGTTCATTAAAGCATAGCAAACTTTTTATCGTGCTTGTCAGTCCAGGATCTCGAACTTTCTCAATTTCTCTTCCGTTCAATTCATAAGTTATGGTCTCGAACAGAAAGGCTCCCACATTATTTGTTAACGAACATGTTCCTGTCGTCCCACCACCACCACCAGCACCTGCCACTGTATTGTCCTCCTTAAAGTTGGCTTCAATGTAAAGCTCAGCTTGACTAATGTCCATAAAGACATCTTGCTGGTTGATAACTATCTCAATCACATCACTGTAGTTGAATGATTTTGTGAATGGATGATATGTATGCCATTCTTCTCGAGAAATGGATTCATCCACGTTGACCGGGTGAAATATTTGAAGTTTTTCCGATACGAAAACCATATTTGTGCGATAAAGAGTGTAAATAAATCAGACTCTTGCGTGTGAGTGCCTGCTGCTGCTGCTGCTGATGTTTCGTCGGTGTCTGACTACAGACTGGAGAGGACTGAACGTATCCACTACTTATATGTCGATGCTGCTGCTGATTAAAAACTAAAACCATGTTTCTTGAGTTCCAATTTTACAACGATTTCTTCGCCTCTAAAATTGACAGGTCTTGCTTCCTGATCCAAAATACTTATGGTGATGTTATCGATGCTGGTTCTATTCACCGGAAGATAAATCAGATTTCTCGGCTCAATAATTATACTATATCCTGGATCAACGGCCGGCGTGAATTCGTATAAGGTATGTGAAGGATTGTTTGTATAATAGGATCCGGAGATAATGTTGCACTCAATTCGTATAGTAGTCACTTGTATAATCTCAACTGGAATATCGGATTCGTGTAGCGTGTTTGCATCTAGGATGAGTGGTGAGAAGCCCAGCAATTGTCCGATACTATCTTGGGGCTCAAAGTCTATATCGTAAACACTCTTGAGCTCGCACTTTAAAGTGTTATTGTTCGGTTTTAAAAACAGTAAATTATCACCACTAGTAGCAGCACCACCACCACCACTATTCGCAGCCAATTGCTTTTGAAGGTAGCTTTCGATATCGGCAATTTCGTACGACCCTGTTGGAATTTCGATTACTCGCTCCTGCTCGTCGTCTTTGCCACTCGCGTAGTAGTAGTAAAACTTGTTTCGTCCAGACTCGATGTTTGGAATAGAATTCCAGGTACTCAAGGAAATTAGGGCTAGCGAATAACTGTATCTAGAGTCTAATTCTATTGGTGGATTAATGTCAACAGTTAAACAACTGGAGCGACCTTTCAACGTGAACGTCTGAGACATGACTAATGCTTCTACAAAACACACACTTGATTTTATAATTATTTTATTATCATCAATTATTGAATAAAAAACTTAATGCTAAATGTCCACAATTGTATGTATTGAACGTTTGATACTGATCGTGATTGTAGAAAATTTCACAATTCCTAAAATAGCGAACAACTTCTTTCGGCGGATTCAAGTTGCCAAAACTGTCGAAATATTCAACCAGGTTTCCGCGTTTCTTGTAAGCTACCCAATGTGTTCCAGATCCGCTGATTGTGTCCAAATTAATCACGCCACATTCGATTTTTCTCGGTCTAGACGGCAATGTATCACGCATAAACACTCCACGGAAATTGGCTATTTTCAATTTGGATGTCAGATATCTAATGTCTTTATCGCTTAGCGCTCGTTTGGGTAGCTTCACTGGTAGTTTTTTGACATTTTTTTCAAAAACAATCCATGTCCGGTCTTGTGTTTAGCCAGATATAAACCGCTCCCCTTCCTACCCAAGGCAATTGCTTCCATGGCCCGATTATGTCTTTGAGATTCTTTGAGCTTGTCGGCTGCTGCTCGGACATCATTAACGGCTTTCGTAATCCCCGCTGCCCCTCCGCTCAATGCACCCATCGCACTGAGACCAGCAAATATGGGAATTAAAGGTAAAACTCCTCCAACTTTGGGCACTTTGATAACTCGAGGTAATTTCACTTTTTTTCGGCCACCAATTTGCTTGATTGTCATGCGGGCAGCTTTCAGTGCCAATTTTATGTTTTCCTTTGTTGGTATTTCTCCTCCTGGACCGCCTCCTACATTGCCATACTGTTTTACATGTTTTTTAATTTTGTTCAAGATGCACGATTTGAACGGTTTAGTTTGTTGTCGTCGTCGACGACGCATGCCCATACCGAGTTTACGTTTGGCTTTCATCACGTTTGTCACCAGCCAAGCTGCACTCTTCTCACCGAAACTAGAATCTTTGGCTTTAACTCGTTCCCAAGCCCTGTTCTCCAACACCTTATCGGCTTGATGTCTTTTATGTAAATCCTCCCTGTTTTCAGAGTATGCAATGTCGTGTTCTCGGCAAGCTGCGTCCAACTTGTTTTTCGGCTGATCACCTCGGGCTAAACGTTCAGCAAGTTTCGTACCAGGTCCACAATAGGAATAGCCTGGGAGATGGAGCTCGAACGGTAGCTTGTTGATACCACTATTTAAGAGACCTTTACCCTTCAGTGTCTCCATTGCTACTGAGGCAGTGGTCAAGTAAACACTGTTTTATAAAAGATGCGCGCAGAAAAACAGAAACTCACCATCAGAGTTGATTTTAATTTCGATTTGCCTGAAAAAGGAATGAGTGAGCAGAGGAATAGACATAGTGAGCTTTTGCCAAATACGATTAGAGCAATTATTTGTGGTCCTAGTAATTCGGGGAAAACCAATGTGATGCTGAGTCTGCTAACCGACCCGAACGGACTCAGATTCGAGAATGTCTACGTTTATTCAAAGTCACTATATCAGGAGAAATACAAGTTCCTCGAGCAAGTGCTGAAAAATGTTCCAGGTGTAACCTTTCAGGCTTTCAGTGATAATGAAATGGTGTTGGATCCGGAAAATACGAAACCAGATTCTGTATTTATATTCGACGATGTGGCTTGCGAGAAACAGGACAAGATACGAAACTACTTTTGCATGGGTCGACATAATGCAGTCGATTCATTCTACCTGTGTCAAACGTATTCCAAACTGCCCAAACAATTGGTGCGAGATAACGCAAACGTGTTGATTTTATTCAAGCAAGACGATATGAATCTGAAACATGTCTACGATGATCACGTGAATACAGATATGTCGCTGGAAAAATTCAAAATGCTCTGTTCAGAGTGCTGGAAAGAGAAATATGGATTTCTGGTTATTGTCAAGGATTGCGATATGTGCAAAGGACGCTACAGGAGCCAGTTTGATACCTTTATAATTCCCTAAGTGATTACACCAGCTTCAGTGTTACTAAAGACGTTATCGCATACAGACCTGTCTCGAAAAGCTGTCTGTGTAAACTGGCCTGTCCTAAAAGAAGCTGTCTGTGTAGACTGACCTGTCTCGAAAAAGCTGTCTGCGTAGACTGATCTGTCCTGAAAAGCTGTCTGTGTAGACTGACCTGTCTCGAAAAAGCTGTCTGTGTAGACTGACCTGTCCTGAAAGAAGCTGTCTGTGTAGAGAGACCTGTCCTAAAAGAAGCTGTCTGTGTAGACTGACCTGTATCAAGACCTGTCGTAGAGTTGTTGCAATGACTCCGCCTGTTTTGAGTAAAGCTGACAGAGATGTCAAGAAACGAATTAATACTGTTGCAAGAAACATACGGAAGAAATATTTTTCTCTGAAGCTGGAGAAAAGTAACAAAGATGAAGCATTGGATAGACTTTTGAACCCCATAACCGCTCCTCTAAATAAACTTCTGGAAAAATCTAAGAAGCCAGCAAAAAATGAGGATGACGTGTTGTTTGTTGAGAAGCCAATAGAAAACGACGACGACGATTTACAACAAACAATAATTGGGAAACAGACTTCGAGTTATATAGAATTTATAAAACAATATCCAGAGATAGCTCAAGAGTATATTCTTAAATACTTGGGTGGTTCTAATGAAACGGATTCGACCTATGGATTGAAATATAACTCGGAAACCGGCTTTTGGACCATCGGCACAGAAATAGTTGATTTTCTACCAAATGGCGATATTAATGTTGGAAACGTTACTTATCCCAAGAGTCGCGGTCTATACGACTTGTTATTCCTCAAACATCCTCGACTGAATACGGAAAAAGACAACGAACAATTCAATGAAATCTTATTCCGCACCAATGCACATAGAAGAGAATATAAACCGACAGGTCAGATAAAGGGGACCAATTCGAGAAAATATCAACAATTTATAAAGCCATATACACCTCCACCACCAACAGCAAAGCAATCAAAATCTCATAAAAAATCATTGTCGGGATCCGGATTACCGGCATCGTCATCACCGTCGTCTTTAATGATGCAGTACAATGAAAAACCCAAACAGTATGTGTATTACGATGACGTAAACGAACTGATTGATAGGTTGATTATATTGGATGCGTCTCAAGAGGCTGGCAATGGAAATCACACGAATGAAATAATGAGTATTTTGGAAGAGTTGCGAGAGCTAGGCGTTATCCGAGACTAATCTACTAATAATAATAAAATAGTCTACAGCTTTCATCTATCAGTCATTAGTGTGTTAGCCATGAATAAGTTTGGACATTCCCTGTCTTCTTCTTCTTCGTCACGTCGTCGTCAAATTATTCGTGCTCAGGCATCAGCTTTGCCGACCACTACCGATGGCGATTATAATGTTGAAAATCATAGGCTCTGCAATATTGAAATGCCTAGTGACGACAATGATGCATCCACTAAAAAGTATGTAGACTTGGCAACTAGCAGTCTATACAATAAGGTGCTCATCGCAAATGAAGCACTTGGCGCCCTTGGAGAAGCAGTGGATAACATCAGTGATCAAGTTAAAAGCAGTATGATCCGCATTCAGGAATTGGATCAAATCTTGAACAGAAACGTCCACGATGACCTTCGTAGCCTTGGTGATCTAGCAAGAGAGACTGGAGAAAAGATGAGTCAGCTGGCCATGACGTGCGAGGAACGTTTCCAGAAAATGGAACAATTTGAAGCAACCATCAACCATCGAATTGATCAAATTAAACATGCAGCCAATATTTTGTAGTAGTTATTATAAATATACGTACTCCCATACATATATGTTTAGTTGTCTTTGTGAAATGTCTAGAGAACAAGTGGTTAAGGAGCTTCATCGACCAGCTCGTAAAAACTTCAAACGTAGAAGATTTATACAATATGGCCTCGACGATACTTTTGCCACTGATCTGGCACAACTTGATCAGTATGCCGGAGAAAACAATGGATTCAAATACATATTGGTTGTAATCGACTGTTTTTCCAAGTACCTTTGGACGCGTGCCATTAAATCGAAATCTGCACCAGATGTTGCCAACGCTATGGCAGAGATACTCAAAACATCTGGAAGAATTCCAAAGAAAATTATCTCTGATAATGGAAAGGAGTATTACAATGCTCAATTTGCAAGTCTAATGAAGAAATATGGAATACATCATTATAGTTCGTTTAGTCCTTTGAAAGCATCGATCGCCGAGAGAGTGATTCGAACCATTAAAGAAAAGCTGTTTAAGCAATTTACATTGAATGGGAACCATAAATGGCTGGATTTATTACGGCCTATAACTGATGTCTATAATGATAGCAAACATGGCACGATACATATGAAGCCGAGTAACGTGAATAAAAAGAATGAAAAGGCGATACTTGATAGTGTTTATAGTCATATCAAAGTTGCCGGTAAGCAAAAGTTCAAGGTTGGTGACATTGTTCGTATAAGCAAGTATAAACATGTTTTCCAAAAAGGCTATACACCAAACTGGACTACAGAGCTCTTTAAAATAGCTAAAGTTCATATCACGAATCCAACGACGTATCTGTTGGAAGACTTGCAAGGTCAGCCGATAAGCGGTGGATTTTACGAGGAAGAGCTGCAGAAAACAAAACAGCCAGACGTATTTCTCGTGGAGCAAGTGCTACGAAAAAAGGGAAACAAAATGCTTGTAAAGTGGTTAGGCTTTGATAAATCACACAACAGCTGGATTGACATGAATAAAGATGCCATTTAATACTCGCATGTGATTGGTCTAAGACATGTTCGACGGAGTGGTGGTGGTGGGGGGCCGTAAAAGTTATTATAAACCTCAAAGTACCACATTTGTGTCTCAGTATTTGAACGTAGTCACGGTGTCATCGTGAAATGTCCTGTGCATCGAATCACACAATGTACGCAGATATCAGTGCCGAAGACAGCGACGATTCGCAGTGTTCGTCAAATTATTGGGAATATTTGGATAGTATGATTTTGAAAAGTCGAATGGAAATTGCTCAAGAGAAACGTTTACTCAACGAAGTTAGCTACCAGGTGAACAATTTCAAGTTGATTGTGGGCCTAAGCGTCGCTCGAGGAATGCTGCCAGCAGTCAAAATAGTAAACTCCATGCTAAACTTGCCCGAAGATCAAACTTGCATAACTCTAGCCGATTTCGACTGGTATGAATTCCTGGAAAAGGTCTCCAAGATCGTGAATGAAACTGCTGCTGCTGGCGTCAAAGACTCTGCTGTGCCTGGTCAACAACAGGCGTTATCTGAGAATTTCACTCTGTATGTCGAATCGTTTTTCGGTGAACAAGCTCTAACTCTTACGTCGAATAATTGTGCATTGTGTTTTTGTTTAGACGACATCAAACAAATTTTAACTGTTTGTCCTCTCATAAATTATAGATTAGAATTAGTCAAGGATTTGAATTTCATTGTATACTATGACGATTGCCTACAATATTTGAATGTAACTCACAATGTCAAAAACGGCAGCCATCTTTTGCAATCAATTATCAGCATGTGCAACTTGAACAAATGTGAACGTAGCTGCTACTTTCTAGAACTTGCTACTATGAACCTAGGCAAAATTGTCAGGGATTTAGATAAGCTGGACGCGTGTTGTACCACCCTCCAATCCAATTAGTATAAGTATTAATAAATGACTATAAAAAACATGCTTGCTTTTTATTTTTCACATTACAATAGCAACCTTTGAAGAGTCAAAATGTCTGGTTGTAGTATTACTGGTCGTCGTGCTGATGCCTGCTGCCATCATCAATCTTCCTGTATAAGACAAGCTGTCTATTTGCTACGTACTAGTTTAGAAACAGACATGTACTTTTTACTTCAAGCACTTGAGCAAGAACCCGGCACTAATGGTTGGTTTTCCACGCAAGATGTGGAAAAATATGAAAATGGTGTCAAGTCTTGTAATCTTTATCTGGCTAATTCCATCTCCTTGGAGGACCTATGTGTGCTTATGAATCAGTATGGACTACATCAGCAATTAAAACAGTATGGCGCTAAATACATGTGTGATGATATTATTGCAAAATATATAGGTTACGATGAAGTTGACTAATTTGTATGATGTTTCTATTAAAATAAAAGTTTTCTTGGTGAAAAAAATCGTTTGCATTATATTAACCATTGCGCCAATTTATTAAGGATGTGGAAATGAATCTTATCATTCAATTACTAACCATGATGGTGTCAAGTCAATCGTACTACGTTCTCTTGGTTGCCCTTGTGCAAAATAGTTTCTATGTACACAGACCGTACAATGTCCACAAAATGTCAATAATGCTGGACTTTTCCGCACCTAATAATACAACATCGTGGACAGAAATGCATTATGAAGTAATAGATAAGGGCCATTTAGCTGTTTTCACGACTCGTATACCGTCGTCGACGTCATTGGCGTACCTGCGTTACAAGGTGAGGCTGCATTTTCATGATGAAACTGTTGGAGATACCGAATGGAGAACTCTCATCAGAGAACCACAACAGCAAGAAGAAACATACAATAATTCCCATAAGACTCTATCAGACAACGACATCGCACCGAAATCCACTTTAAATGTAGTCATATTTATTGCCATTTGCTGCGTAATATTATTATTGAATTTAACGTACCATATTGGAAAAAGTCAATGTACCCTATGGTTTAATAAATAAATAGGTTTTAATTTGAAAAAAAAAAAAACCAGTGTGACTCATTTAATTCATTAAATTTCCCATAGTTAATCTGCAGTGAAAATATCCTTTTTTTCGTCAACAAAATATTAGATGCAAGTCCCAGCTTGTTATTTGCGCTAGAACGTAAATGCTTATCAGTGAAATAAACTGTGAAATATGATACCTTTGTTTATAACGCTCCGACATTAAGCGTTGTCGACTCGATGGTCTGTAACCTTGAGTTTCACGAATTTTCTTTATTTACCACTACGGCATCCTGTAATAGGACACGTCGCACAACGTACGCTAGATGGCGCCACCGACACACATTGACGTGACCATATAAGTAAAAAATGATATAACGCGTGTTTACGAAATGATAGGCGTTTGATGCAAAAATGGACGTGACCCAGGTCGCTATGACGTCATCACAGAACCTGAACCATAATTAACTATACGTAGCGATTTCGAAACGACTCGGAACAATCCCTTCCACGCACACTCCATATTACAGGAACCTGTAATTCCCCGAACCATAATTAACTATACGTAGCGATTTCGAAACGACTCAGAACAATCCCTTCCACGCAAACTCCATATTACAGAAACCTGTAATTGCAAGAATTCACCGCAATAACCCGGTATGACGTCATCACAGGTGACAGATGACGTTTGACAGATGACGTTTGACAGGTGACGTTTGACAAATGACGTTTGACAGGTGAAGTTTGACAGGTGACGTTTGACAAGATGGCGGGAAAACGTTTCCCCCCACCCCTTTTTCTGGTACCTATGATAAAATCCGGGGAGCCCCTTTTCGGGGGGCGCAGCCCTGTGGGCCCCCTTTTGGGGGGCGGAGCCCTACGGGTCCCAACTACAGCATCCTGTAATACGAACTTCACACTATGTACGCTAGATGGCGCCATGACGTTTGACAAGATGGCGCCGACGATGCATCCACCTTCGTGTCAACGGCGGCGCATCCACCACGTGTCAAGAATGAAAGATTGAGGTTATGGTCGGATTTTTGTAGTCATACCCCTGTTGCTGTACTACTCCCGTATCTCTTACAAATTCCAAGATCCCAATGATGGGGCTCAAATTTGGGCCACCCTGTACATAAGTGAAATCATGGAAAAAAAGCTCCGAGCAAACTCCTATCTTAGTTAAAAATATACAGGGTGTTCCATTTAAAAAATAACTATCGAATGCTGAAATAAACTACCGAGTAAACTACACAATACACAATTAACTATTTCTTGAGTCATTTAGGAAAGCTTAACTCTGCTCACTTTAATTGATATCCCATCCTCCTTGAAAATTCAACAGACTGACTTCTCATTATACCGAATGCGTCTTTCAAAGCCTACAATTGCTATATTTTCGAAAACAAGAGAGATATAAAAAAAAAATCAGTTTTCATAATATCGAGGGGGAATACATTTGACGTTTTTTTCAAACTACCCCGACTCACCCCTTGAGTCCCACCCCCTTCACTTCAAAATCTCACCCATGATACTACAACTCGAACTTTCGAGTTGTAGTATCATGTGTGGCACCCGTTTGGAAAGCTTAAAAAAATTGCAAAATCAAATTCGTTGAAAAAAACTCAAAAAAAAAGGAATGCAAAACTTGTAATTTTTTGCACAATGTTAATTTATGAGTTGAAAATAAGTAAATTAAACCCTCGATTAAACTCAACCACCCACCGTCTGGGAGACGACCGCATTTTTCCTACCCCGATCGAGTTATGTGTCGACACTATTATCAATATATAATATATAGTATTATGTGTATCTATTAACCTGTATTCCTGCCTGAGAGCAAATGCTGCCGGAAATATCTTTTAACAAATTAATAACAAATTGAAAAAAACGTAACACTACCCCCATCGAGTTATGCCCCAAGTAGGGTATCAGATTGAAGGTCTCGATGTCCCCTATCTAAAAAGTCGATCCTGCCTCGTGAGAACTTGCCGGAAAAGGGTGGCAGGACAGCTTTTTGGGGCAAGGGCCCGCGGACTCTGCTTTGACACCTATCAAGCTTTGCACTAAATGATGTGTCAAATTGAAGGTGTCAATAAATTGATTTAAGGTCTGTTCGCACAGAAATCACAAACCAGTCAGAGCAAATTTCATTGGTTGGAAACAGTCAGGAAACTAGTTTCAAACAATGAAATTCACTCCTTCTGGTTTGGGATTTCTGTGCGAAGAGACCTTAAATCAACTTATTGACACGTTTAATTTGACACATCATTCAGCGCAAAACTTGATAGGTGTCAAAGCAGAGACCGCGGGCCCTTGCCCCAAAAAGCTGTCCTGCCACCCTTTTCCGGCAAGTTCTCACGAGGCAGGATCGACTTTTTAGATAGGGGACATCGAGACCTTCAATCTGATACCCTACTTGGGGCATAACTCGATGGGGGTAGTGTTACTTTTTTTTCAATTTGTTAATAATTTGTTAAAAGATATTTCCGGCAGCATTTGCTCTCAGGCAGGAATACAGGTTAATAGATGCACATAATACTATATATTGATAATAGTGTCGACACATAACTCGATCGGGGTAGGAAAAATGCGGTCGTCTCCCTAATTATTGTAAGTTTTAAAAGTCTTACCCTGTTTGTATAATAATGACAACCTAGATGACAACCTATGATGACAATACATAAGTAATATGCATGGAAAAGTGGTAATATGAAACCTCGTATGAAACTGTCACCACTCAAAATGCTTGTTAAAATTTCATCTTTATTTTGATTGACCCAGCCAGATGTGCCTTAAAATTCAAATATTCTATTTTTTTCATAACTATGAGAAAACCTCAGAGAAAACTCTTATTATTGGAGGGGCAGTCTAGCCAATTTCCAAGGAGAACAATATGACAAATTGAAAAACGTTTTCATAAGCTGTGATTGAGCATGGGTATCAATTTGGTCTGGCACGAGGGGTGTACCACCTGGCCAAAAAATGTACAGTGATTTCCTAGATCCGGAAATAACTGGGTATTTCTTGTATTTTCTGAGAAATAATTCGTATCTCTACATATTACCAGTATTACCTGTAGCACCATAGAGTATTACCAGTACTTCCAAGTAATACCTAAAGTATTACCTAGTATTACTTACTTCTGATAAGTATTTTCTAGTATTACCAGGTTGTTCCATACAATCGTTTGTGTGATCAGCTTGATAATTAACAACCATATTATGCCAAAACTGCAAAATAATTTCTTTGAAGATTTTTAAAACACATTCTGGCTACCATTAGCCATCAAATTAAAAACAGTTTGGCTATGTAGCTATAGTTGATTATTTTTTATTTTTGTTGCTATATCCACTCAACCCAACCTCCAACCATGTGTTTGAAAAATGGCCGTTGAGTGGTTAGCTGACAAACCCTTATACAGTTTTTAACTTATCAGAAATTTTTATCTGGTAAGGGTCATTTCCAAGGTCATTTCTTGTCTTAGGAATTGGTCAATAGAATATGAATTGCTCTTCGACTTCTTGGATATCATCTTGCAGATAGATAGCTATTTACTCGGCTATTTATAAGTTTAATACTCGGTTTAATAAGTTACAAAATGAGCGTGTTTCAGCCAGGCAATGTGTTGAGTGCAACATGTTGAGTGCCTAAAAGACATCGTTTCCTCGATCGTTTCGTACTTAACATGTTGTATACAAAATATTCTCTACTGGCGTTCTATAATGAAAAAAACATAATCTTATTTTTCCTACAGCCGTGCGGAAAAATCGATTTTACTTTACCGCATAGTGTGCGGTAAAGTGATACTTTCCATTTGCAAATACGTGCGGTAAAGTGCACTTTACCGCACGCTCGTAGGTAATAGCATTTTACATTATTAACCAGGTAAAACAGTTTTTACTGGTGATTGAAGGAAATGACTAGCGAGCCGTCAGGCGAGCTTGTCACCTTCAAGAGCCAGTAAAAACTGATACCTGGCGTATGATGTACAATAATTTATTTGTTACTCATTTGTAAACAATAAATAAAAAATTAATACATAGGTAATACAATTTTAATAAATAATTCTACCTCGAATTCTACTGACCCTACTGACATTTAATAGTAGATTATACCACGAGTCAATAATGATAGCTGTTATTCCCGAGGAATATTTACGAACTGAGCCGCGTTAGCGGCGAGGAAGTAACATTCCGAGGGAATAATAGCCATTATTGCGAGTAGTATACTCTACTTTATTTACGACGAATTAATTTATATTGAAATTTTCTTTGCAAAAACGCTCTTTGTTCATCTATCTCAATGCAAATACACAAGCAATACGCGTTTGACACTGACACTTTTGAATTTGTTCAGGTATACTGTTTCCATGGTACTACTTACCTATTTAATTTGAGAAATTTTGTGATTGGTCTGCAAGCGGGAATAATGACCATTAATCCCTGCGGGAATAATATATGGCATTAAACTGCCAAAATCACAAATATAATACATACATTATATGTCAGTCGTAAATAAAAAGTTTTTACAGTTTAGCTGTCAATTTTACAAGTCAGTAGAGCCAGTAACTGGTAAAAATCAATTTTCGTTGTTTATGTTTTAACTTGATAAATGACGTTTTACAAATGAGTGACAAATAATAGTTATTTACCTAACAAATGCGGAAAGTGAAACTTTACCGCACGCAACGACGCGAAGCGGAGTTCGGTCAAGCCGTTAAGTGCGGTAAAGGCACTTTCCGCATGTGTTAAGGCCGTTTTACAGCTCGCAATTCTATCTGCAATATGCAAGAAAGTTGAACGAGGGCATGCGCAGAAGTGAGTCAGCTGATTGTTTTCTGCAAGATTCTTGAAAAATCGGTTTGGTGCCATTTTTCTTGAAGGTTTTCGCGCAAGCTGGGGAATTTTTAGCAACAATGATGCTCAGAGTGGCTGCTATTGCTTTTTTCTTTTCATATCGACTTATAATCACTTCTTTAATTTTTGGAAAATCCAAACATCAACAACACAAAATTTAAAAAAAAAAGTATGGTTAAGGTTAGAGCAGGAAACAAGTGAAATTGCAAGGTGTAAAACGACGTGCAAGAAATCTTGAATGCAATTTTTTTGCATGCAAAAAATTGCATTCAAGTTTTCTTGCAAGCTGTAAAACTGCCTTTAGGTACAAAATTTTACCTATGAGCATCTACATCTCCAAAAAAGGCATTAATAAAATTAATTAATGAATCGGATTAATTAATAAAACTAGATTAATTTTATAAATGGTCAAAAATCCATTTTCTGAAAAAGAAAGGAATTTTAATCATAAATACTTACCAAAGTCTACTTTACGCATACTATGCGATTTAAGACCCTAAAATATTTGTCACATGCTTTTGCTTGACACCTTCTATGCGATATTTTTTCAAGATTTGACATCATTTCGAATCTTTAATTCTGAACAATGACTGACATTTCTAAGTACTAGTAGAGATTTTAATTTAAAACTAAAATGACCTATGAAAATGACACTCGGAGAGTCGCTATTATGAAACGTCAGTGAAAAAAATAGTATATTAGGTAAGTACCTATATAATAAGTGTGGTAACTAGGTTATTACCGTACACGAGAGAGTTTGGGAAACGAGTCGTTGAGTTGATGTTTACAATCTCTAAGAGTGGTAATAACCTCATTACCATACGTATTATATACAGTAATGTATCTACCACCGTACGGTAACAAAATATGCGAAAGAAGTTCAAAGAATTATACAAAATAAAATTGCGTCTCTAACTGTCTGTCACCTTTGACAGTGGACAAGTAGGAAGTAGAATTTAGGTAATAGGTAGGTTATTATTTAACTACAACCGTGCGGTAACTAAAGTATACCACACGATTTTGCGTGGCTGCAAGTACTATATTATCGCACGCTGTAAGTACATAATATAGTATATTGCGCAGATTGTATATTGATTGGGGTATCAATTACCTCCCTTCAATTTTGTGATAACAAAACGTCACGTTTGTCTGGAGATGAATGAAATCCTGGTGGCGCCAATTTCACTGTTTGACCATGGCCGCCATTCGCCATATTCATTGGCCCTATTGAATAAGCAGGGACAGGGCATTGATTCTTTGTTTCAATCATAAGCTTATCTTCTTATACCACTTATACAACCTCACACAAGTCTTGTTGCCACATTAAAAATAAACGATCGGGCAATAAACGACGCCAAGTGTAACTCTTTCACCCCTCTCTCACAGTATTACTAGATATTTCCAACTTATCACTTGAGTATTTCTGAAGTATAACCAGTACTTCCGATGTATTGCCAGGTATTTCCTGAGTTATTACCAAATTTTCCGATTATTACTAGTATTACTAGGTATTACCCAAGTATTTCTTGTATTACTAAGTATTTCTAAAGCAAAGTGTACAGTGATTTCCTAGGTGGTACGCCCCTCGGTCTGGCAATGCTTTAACAATTTTGGCAAGATGGCTTGAGGTGTAGAAACGTAGCGTCAAAATGGTTTCATGACCACCAAAACCGTGAAAATGCTTGAAAAAGCTGTCATTATTGACATGGCATATTTCCAGTATTTTTGGAAGAAGTCAAATAGGAAGAAGAGTGAGTTGCACGTTGATTTACACCACAACATTTGTTTTCAATCACACTATTAACAAAACTCGAGAATAAATCCTACTTTATGGAAAAAAGGAAAGCAATGGAGAATATACCTCAGTCACAGAATACATATCGGGTCTTCAAAAAAAAAACCAATCAAAGATTGCTTTGGTTACGAAAACGTATGTATGTCGCATTAATGTTTGTTTATTGGTCAGGATTTTTGACATGACATTTTGACATTAAATTTCATTGACTGACATTGTCAAAATTAAAGAAAAATATTGCTAAGACCTATGTTCAAAAAACCATAGCAATCATTGATTGGTTTTTTTTTTGAAGACCCGATATTATACTTACCTGATAGTTGATACTATTATTAAGATAATCAAATTAGGGTACGTTTTTATTGAATCGGCTTTTACTTGGTGGAAATCCATTATCTAATAAAAGATTTTTTAAGTAAAGGACCCCGCAATATTTAAATGGAAATTGGTTACCCGTGATATTTGGATAAAATTTGAATATGTTATTGGGGATGCCGTAAGCAACATTTTTTACCATGGGCACAACCCTGTATATATGACAGGTGAGGCGTGGTTAGCTGTCAAATATTGGAATCTTATATCCAAAAGAAGAGTGACTATGGCAGATTTTGATGATCAAAGTATCGATGTCTACTAAGTCGACCAAGTTAAGTCGAAAAATGTCAACCATTTTGACACCTGTCAAAACCCTGCCAAACGGCAGCATTCATCTTTTCCCGTTTTCAATATTTTATGATGTCATTTGACATTTTTAACTTGTATGTAAATTCTGAATTCAAAAATTGAAAAAAAAAATGACAGAACTGTCAAATCCTGTCATTTGTTTTAGTAGAAAGAAATACTCTAATCTGGTTCTTTTTTGTTTCAAGGTAGTTTAGCGGTGATAAAACATTAAACAAAGTTCATGCATGTCACATTTTGACAACTGTCAGAATCTGTTAATAGATTTTTGGTTCATATTGAGTTAGTTTGCTTAGTGAAGGTTTAGTTTTATTGTATGATTGTATTATTCTATCATTATAGTTGTAGAACTTCACTAAGCAAACAAACTCAATATGAACCAAAAAGCAAAAACAGATTCTGACAGTTGTCAAAATGTGACATGCATGAACTTTGTTTAATATTTTATCACCAATAAACTACCATGAAACAAAAAAGAATCAGATTAGAGTATTTTTTTCTACTAAAACAAATGACACGTTTTGACAGATCTGTCATTTTTTTTTTCAATTTTTGAATTCAGAATTTACATACAAGTTAAAAGTGTCAAATGACATCATGAAATATTGAAAACTGGAAAAGAAGAGTGCTACCGTTTGACAGAGTTTTGGCAGGTGTCAAAATGGTAACATTTTTCGACTCAACTTGGTCGACTTAGTAGAAATAGATGTTTTGTTCATCAAAATCTGCCATAGTTACTCTGCTTTTGGATATAAGATTCCAATATTTGACAGCTAACCACGCCTCACCTGTCATATATACAGGGTTGTGCCCATGGTAAAAAATGTTGCTTACGGCATCCCCAATAACATATTTAAATTTCATCCAAATATCACGGGTAACCTATAAGCGGCAGATGAAGTGGGACACCCAAAAAATTGCCCAATTTTGACTTGCTATAACTTCGACATTTCTTTGGGGATCTTGGATTATCAGGCAGGGTTACAAAGCGCCATCTTTGGACTATGCGTCAGTGTCGTCGTACATTTTTTTAAAAAATTCCTTCTCGTTATACAGGGTGTGAATGTAAGGCGGCGAAAAATTTCCATTTTTTGGTGAAGAATATGGAAAAGATGGAGGGTCCAATAAAGTTCTTCTAGTGGTGACTCGATCACTAGGTCTCCACGCCTCGAGATGTCTTTGCCATTTTTTCGATACATTGCGTTGCTATGGAGATAATAATATGGCCATTTTATGGAATTTCGTTTTTCTCTTGAAATGAGCGATTCTTTAATTGAACAATAACAGATTCCGTTTAAATTGCATCATGGAATGACGTATATAAAATAGTCAACATCAGTGGCGTGCAAAAGGGGGTTTATGAAATTAAAATAAAAAAAATCGATTTTATCTGAAATTTTCAAGTATTAAAATTTAACGCCCCAAATGCACCATAAGGACTCAATTCAGATTAGTTACTGAAACCAGGTTACGACTTCTCTGTTAGATGCAAATTTTCGAACTAAGCGAGAATAAACTCCCAAGTCCATACGGTGCATATGGGTGTAAAAGGTGTTATAAATAACTCTGATATGGTGTCATTTTGGTTCTCCTCTAGCCTGAATAACTGCGTGACACTGCCTTGGCACACTCCAAATTATTCAGTTAATTAGCTCTATAGTAACTGACTGCGAGAGCTCCAGAATCATCTCGAGATCGTCTAGAGCTTCTGGCTGACGTTCCCTAATTTCAAGAGTAAAACGAAATACCATAAAATGGCCATATTTCCATAGCAACGCAATGTATCGAAAAAATGGCAAAGACGCCTCGAGGTGTTGACCTAGTGATCGAGTCACCACTAGAAAGAACTTTATTGGACCCTCCATCTTTTTCATATTCTTCGCCAAAAAATGGAAAATTTTCGCCGCCTTACATTCACACCCTGTATAACGAGAAGGAATTTTTTAAAAAAATTTACGACGACACTGACGCATAGACCAAAGATGGCGCTTTGTAACCCTGCCTGATAATCCAAGATCGGCAAAGAAATGTCGAAGTTATAGCAAGTCAAAATTAGGCATTTTTCGGGTGTCCCACTTCATCTGCCGCTTAGTTTATTTCCACTAAAATAGTGGAAATATATCCTAGGTATTGAAATTTACTTAAAAAATCTTTTATTAAATTAGGGTACTTTGATTCATTCTTGGATTCAGTAAGCCCTCGAGTATACCAAGGTATATTGCTCGAGCTTTGGCGCGAGCAAATCTGAGAATTAATAAAAAATTGACCACCAACATTTAAAAAAATGTATAGCTTTAAATCTCACTATAAATACATTGTTTTATTATTTGCAGCTCTTCATAAAGGTCACTGACAAAGTCAGCTGTATTTTTATTACCTACAAGGCATACAATAATATTATGTGCATAATTAAAGTGATAACAATTGAAACTAATAATTGGTGCAGTAGTTTGTATGGGAATGTCTGCATCAGAATACTACAGGCCTCTGTTTATTTTGCTGATGAGTAACAGGATGTCGCACTTTTCATACAATTTTGAAATTTCCTATTTATAATGAGA
This sequence comes from Ceutorhynchus assimilis, assembly GCA_917834065.1. NCBI lineage: Eukaryota > Metazoa > Arthropoda > Insecta > Coleoptera > Curculionidae > Ceutorhynchus > Ceutorhynchus assimilis. The sequence goes on from OU892287.1 coordinate 27,532,482, forward strand.
TTCAAATGACAATAATAATATTAATGAAAATAATTAGTTTAACCTTAGCCATCAGCTAACCCAGTTTTGCGTATGGCAGTTTTATTGTCATGAATGAAACCAACCAAAAGCAAAATTTAGGAAGAATATAAAAACTAGTTTCAATCCCAATGAAAAATTTCAGTCAAGGGAGCCCTGATAGGTGATTAAAAAACAAAAATAATATATCAAACTCATTGTTGACAGCTGATTACCTTGCCAAGGGACCACTCCTTTTCGCTCTTTGGCCCAATATTTTCTCAACGACGGCTGTGTTTCCCTTTCTGGCTGCTTCTAGAAGTTCCTGGTCCTTACCCATCTTGAAATAATTTTTTATTCATTCACTAAAACTTCATTTTGCACATTTTACTCGCGATAGTAACTACATACTCAATACTATGTTCATTGATTACATAGGACACCATATTGTGACCGCGCTGCCTCTACCGACCACTAGTTGACCTAAAAGATCTCATAAGGAACCGAGGAAGTGGAATATCGATTTTATTTTTAGTACGTGACTCATTGCTTGAAGATTCATGAAGGCTAAAAGTGATATAGTAACAGTGCTACAATAGTTTATTTGGAATCATCAAAATAATTTAAAGTGAAAAATGTTTATTTTAATATTCTAGGCGTAAAATATAAACCTTTAATTGGCCCTCTCTAAGTTCAAATTAATAATAGTCTGTTCATTGGCCCTCGCACTATGAGGCTCGCTTACTGCAACTCTACACCCATCTAATTTCACTGTGTGTATCGTCTGATGTGCTTGTTATCTTTGTTTACTGAATGGAAAATGACAAAGACCGATGTGAAATGGTGGAATAGTTGATCCACTAACACAGTGGAGAATTCGTTTTAGAGCCTGGGTTTCAAGGTGCAGTGTTTTCTCGCCTAGGTTTTCTCGTCCAACTACTCCGAGTATTGTGCTTTAAAGCGTTTGACAGCTGAAACGATTACAGAATGCAGCTGCCGTTTATAAGGTTAATTTTACAAAACGTACATGTTTTGTTTTGATCAAGTTATCCTAGAGAATAATATTATTATGTTTCATTGATAGCAGAAACTTTTGCATTAACATTTTTGATACATATTGTTGGTCCGATGATGTGCCTTCCAATGAGTATATATTTAGGGATAAGATAGGACAATAAAATTTATCTTAGTTAATCAAAAATATTAGTAAACAAGCTGGTTTTATAATCACTGTGCAACAAAATGCACAAACTATTTTTATTGTTGTGGTTTGTAGCCTGTATTTCTCTTGGTTTTGGTGCTAGTTACTGTAAGTATAATAAAAATATCCATATTATGTTTAGCTCTCAATTTAGCTTATCACCTACAGGTACCTACCGAAAGTCAAGTGAAGTACCTAGGTAACTTTGGTACCTTTTTATTGAATGCATTTTTATTTTATGAATGTATTTGGCTAGTTGGGAGACCCCGCGTCTCGCTAGACTCTAGAGTCTCGTCGGAGGGCCATTGCTTTATTTCTGACCCATTATATTTGTTCCTTGACCACTGAGGTATAGTTCGACAAATACCATTTTAAAGTCACGTGATACTGGTGACAAAAAAAGTATGTCCATTGATTATGTCGTTGATATCACCTACAAAAAGCTATTGGTAGTTAATTACTATTGAATTTTAATATATGTTCCCACTAGCATTTTACAAACGCGTTTCTGAAGTAGTATTGACCAATCAGAGGGCAATTTTAATACTTGCAATTGTTGCGAGACTCACTTTTGTCGCATCTGCTGTCTGTTGTAATACATTCTGAACTTAAACTGGGTACCCGTTTTCTATTTGCTTCTTTTCGAGTTGAAAAAAGGTTAATATAGTCAGAGTTATTAGCTGTGTTTGTTCGTTGTATTATTTTCGAAAATAACTTCGACAAACTAATTGATGACAGTGACGGATTCTATTTCAGGTAAGAATATTATGAACAATAATTAGACAGCAATTTTTTTGTCAATTTTACTATCACCGCGGTTTGAGATGTATTCAACAAGGATAGAGAAAAATCACGTGACTTTAAAATGGTATTTGTTGGACTATACCACCATTATTGACCTCTGTAGACTTATGGCCATTTCCACCAAACTATAACCAAACTTTGCTAAGCCCTTAAAAATTAAGGGATACTCAAATATAATTTCGTTCCACCATAGTTTTTAAGTGCAAGCTTAGCTAAGTGTCGTAAAGCTTTGGCAACATTGCATTTCAGGTGAAAGATTTGCGTACTTTTCGTTTTTTCACTAGTCGTGTCAATTTTATTATCTGTCATTCGATGCTTCCCGCTAATTTTTTTAAGATTATAATCAATAATAGATATTTGTTGCTGTTATCCGGGTTCGGTTTATTTCACAGAGAAGAGGTCTAGATATTGGTAGTTTATCCTGCATTGTGTGTGAAGGAGCACGAAGGTGCCTAGTGCAGCGTGGAGTCAGGGAATAGAAACAAACAGGGAGAATTTATCCAAAAAAGGTAGGACACCAAACTATACAATGAAGGAAAAAGAGCTGATAATCCAGGTATTCTTTCGATCTGAACAAACTGATTGTAATCACATAAGGTTTGTTTATGAGGCGTCAAAAAAACAGTTAGGGCCAATGAAGCCATTGTAAAACCGGATGACAATTGTTTGAAACAAACCTCAAGTGATTTCGATCAGTTTGTTCATCGAAAGAATACCTGGAATATCATTAACATCAAAAAATAAGAACATAATCGAAAATAAAAAAAACGCGGAGTATCTCTGACCGAAAAAAATAGGCTTTGGAAGAAAAAAAAACGCGAACTACACCAGAAATTAGAAATTTGAGAAAATTCTAATTTTATCCCAATTCAATTTCAACGTTTGTTATGTCAACAAAAACATATTGTGCAAATGGATTGCGCTTATCATCGCCACTTTGTTAAGGGAAGAATAAGCCTAGAAATTTCTGGGCTTAGTTAAGCTTATCTTAATGAGACTAGGTTAGACTGGTGGAAAAAAAATTATAATGTAAGCGGCACTTAACGTTAAGTAAATTTAAATTTGCGTTGTAGTACGGGATACGAGGCCTATTTCATCAAATCATTTTACACCGTCTTGCATTGTTATCATCAGTTAGATAACATGATGCTGAAACGCACTTGCGCAGTGAAATATATGGGAGTGGGGAATTTAGCTGATAAAAATGTTTGAGAAAATGTCGTCATAATCCAGGAAAATATACAATTTCACACCGTCTTGCATTTACTTATTAAGTTAATTTGTACACAAACAAAATTAGAATACCCTATGCAAGACATTTTCCTGGGGGTTTTGGGGTTGTAATATTAGATAGAAATTGTCAATTTTTCAGAGGGGTGAAATATCATTTCACACCACTCAATTGTTGATTTAGATTAAAGCTTGAATGTAGAATACCCATTGGATACTGATGCAAGACGTACTGTGAGGGGATAATGGGCTGCAAGACAGAGGTCAATGTGTTGTCTTATGAGGGAGGGAGAAATCATTTTACACCGTCTTGCACTGGTACTTATGGGAAAAATAGAACACATTGATAACATTTTTAAAAATACAAGACATTCTAAATGGGAAGAAAGGACTGCAAGACGATGATGAAGTTGACTAATTTTGACAAGGGTCAATCTATCAGGTACAAAGGTGAATACTACTTCAAATTACAAATTATGCACATTAATTTTAAATAGTTTTGCTCTTCACCACGTAGAATAATTCTATTTTGCGAAATTCTCCTAATAATATGTATATATGAATGTTTCTACGGACATCAAATAAAAAAAGATTGAAAATTGTTTTATTTTTGACGGCTTATTTAGGTTCTCTTTGAGGTGGATATCCCATGACACATAACATGTTTTGTGCACATAACATTGTAAGCAATAAATTTGAAGAATTTCATTTTAAAGCAGCAAAAAAATGTGAAAATGACACAACAAATGATCTGTCTGAAATTGTAAACAAAAATTATAATTCCTGTATTCAACAGACTCCCCTGTTGAGCTGCTATGTCAACTGTCCTTTTTCATCTGTATGATTTAAAAAAGAATAAACATTGAACGGTTCAGTAAATAACTCAACAGTTCAGTGAAAAAATTAAAATGGATTTTTTAACTTTTTTCCCAGAAAAAACGTCTTGGACTGATGTAATACCATTTCTTAACATAGATTCTTTCGGCGGACATAAGCATGAAGTGATGTAAAATAATTTTTCACTCCCTCATGAGACAACACATTGACATCCGTCTTGCAGCCCGTTATCCCTCTACAGGACGTCTTGTATCAGTATCCAGTGGCTATTCTACATTCAAGCTTTGATATAAATCAACAATGGAGTGGTGTAAAATGATATTTCACCCCTCTCAAAAATTGACAATTTCCATCTTATATTACAACCCCAAAACCCCCATGAAAATGTCTTGCATGTGTTAATCCAATTTTGTTTATGTACAAATTAACTCAATAAATAAATGCAAGACGGTGTATAATTAAATATTTTCCTCGTTTATGATGACATTTTCTGAAACATTTTTTTCAGCGAAATCCCCCACTCCTATCTATTTCCCTGCACAAGTGCGTTTCAGTACCATGTTATCTAACTGATGATAACAATGCAAGACGGTGTAAAATGATTTGATGAAATAGGCCTCGTATCCCGTACTATTGGTGGAAACGGCCATTAGCCCACCCAAATTAAATTTTTTTACTTTTTTCACTCTGATTCGTTTGATAATCGTTTGATAGTGATTGATAGTTCTGATAGATCATTTGATAGCGATTTTTTCCAGAGTTATCATCAATTCTTTTTTGTGTGTATTTTATTTATTGTCAGTCCCCCACTTTGTTTAAAATTATTATTATTTTTTTAAAAATGATTCGTCACGACTATGCGAGGTTTGATAGTTCAATATCAACCGAGATATCAACGTTTGATAGTTGAGTTTTTATTTATTTTTTTATCAAACAATTTTTCTTTTTGATATTCTTAGCCCCCCACTTTTTGAAAATTATTAATATATTTTTTAAATGATTCGTCACGACTGTGCGAGGTTTGATAGTTTATTACGAGGGGTATTTCACGAGCGGCATTGGTGGACAAATTTAGGGCAATAATTACGGCAGTGAGAGTAATGATTTAGGAATTGTGGGCATTGAATAGATAAATACTCGGATAAATAAGAGAAATTAGGCAGTGATCGCGGAATTGACGGCATTCAATTGATTTTGGAATTCACAGGATTGATGTCAGAATTGACACGGCATTGATGTCAGAATTGACTGCATTGATGTCGAAATTGACGGCAATGATGTTGGAATTGACTAGGCAGTGTTAATAAAAATTGCCTAACTTAGGCAGTGGTGTACCTACACATTTTTGGAAAGGTGAAACCTCGGGTGATACACCCCTCGGGGTTTTTCACGATCGGCATTGGTGTACAAATTTTCGGCAATAATTACGGCAGTGAGAGTAATGATTTATGTATTGTGGGCATCGAATAGATAAATAAGGGAAATTGAGGTAGTGATAGCAAAATTGACGGCATTGAATTGATGCATAGAATAAGGTTTATAGTGGGTATAGAATGGACAGTCCCGTTATACGGGTCGGACAACCATTTGTGGCGCCATCTGTTGTCTATGAAATGAGCTCATCCCATTGTAGCAGCTTGTAGAGCAGTTTGCTTCTTATTTTTTTTTAGATTTGCTTTTTATTTATTTCATAATAAAGACACAATTTGATTCAAATTTAACCAATAATGGTTTATTACAAAGAAAGAAGAAAATTATGTTGGCTTTTCGAAACTTGTCAACAAAGTCAACACTTAACAACACAGAATAGTCTCTACACTAAACATAACACTGTGAAAGTCCACAAATACACACAGATAACGCTCTATCACTACGAAACACTTTTTCAACGTATAGAAATATTAAAGCAACAATAAGAATCACAACGTTTTCCAGTTCATCGTTTTGTCATTTCATGAATTTATGTCGGTACCATCGTCACCAAAAGTAACTGGGACAGCATCACATTAGCTCTTGTCCTATTATATGAATTTTATTGTCAAATATTTGTCAAAGTATAAATTGAATGCATTGGAATGAATGACAGTAGAATTAGTCCAGGAGATTATTATGCATTATTTGTGTCCCAGATACTTTTGGTGACGATGGTACATGTCATAATTTAGTTAGTAATCACGTCCCTCTTCTTCTGAAGCGGAGATACCTTGGAGATACAATCAACAACGTGTACGCAAATCAATTGATAGCGCCTCTACCGGGCATGAAATAAGTTTATCATCGAACCAAGTGGTACATTTGAACATCGCGGGGTATGAATTGATGTCGGAATTAACGGGATTGATGTCAGAATTAACGGCATTGATGTCAAAATTGACGGCATTGATGTCAGAATTGACGGCATTGATGACGGAATTGACGGCATTGTATCAGAATTGACGGCATTGATGTTGGAATTGTTGGCATTGATGATTGATGGCGACTTTGTCGGCATTGACAGAAATGTTCGCAGCAATCGCTATAGGCATTGACTAGGCAGTGTTATTAAACATTGCCTAACTTGGGCAGTGGTGTACACATTTTTGGGTAGGTGAAACACCCCTCGGTTGTTCCATTCAAAACAAACATCATCATTGGATTGCAGAAACAAGTAATAGTAAAACAGCAAACTCCACAGAACGACAAACATGATTCAGTAATAGAGAACTTGAAACTATTTTTAAGTAAACAATCCCATGAAATTGAGGATTACGAAGCTATGCGTGCAAACTTCAAGGCAGAAATTGTTGATCTTAAAAATACCATGGAAAAATTGAACGATTATACCTCGGATTATACCTACTAAAGAATTGAATAGCATGAACAGGAACATGGTAGACTCAATTCGAGTTTTGGAAAGTGAAATTAAATCTTATCGGGACGAAATAGATAACCTCAAGAATGGACCGGGTAGCCTTAGAGATAAACCCTCTCTTTTGAAAGAAGTATTGGTAAATGAGATATCTCTATCAGCATCTAATGGAACAGTTATCAGAAACCATGCGAATTCAATCACACCCCACAAGTACCGTCAATTATTAATAGTCGGGGATAAAAATATCCAGGGTTTGCAAGGTCTAATTAAGAAACATTTTCAGAAAACTGACATCAATAACCAATGGAGGAATCGCCTAAATTTTGAATAAGTGGTTGAACTGTGTGTAGCATCGTCGAAAATTTTCACCAAGGAAGATTTTATTGTTTTTATACAGGGATCTGTAAACGCGTTTACTGGGCAAACACCTCAAAAGGCTAGTATTCTTAAACTTTGCGAGCTTAGTCAGAAAACTAACATTATTATGTTTAGATCCCCCCTCCATCTCAGAAGACAGATTCAAATCGTTTTATTCACGAGCAAAACTCGTTTATATTGAACACAATCGCCGAACAAACGAACAATTTCCACTTTCTTCCCTTATTGACTTGAATAATAATGCTATTTTAAATTACTACGATAAATAAATCTTAGCCCAACAACTTTACCATATGATTACCTACCACTCACTAAGAAGCCAAGTGGAAGTTCTCTTTCAACTACTTCTAAATCCACCGATCCTTCGCCATCAGCGCCGCTTACGGATTGTCTACATCCGTCCACCAATCCATCAACCCAGTTACCATATATTATCAAAATATGCGAGGCCTACGTACGAAGACCGATGAACTATTGAGATATGGCTGTTTGTGATTTCGAAATTATTGTTTTCTCCGAGACTTGGTTAAACAGTTCCTTCCATAACTTTCAACTTTTTGACTCCATTTTCACAGTCTTTCGGAGGAGTATAATTGTAGCTACAAGTAACGTTTTGAGGTTTGAAGATGTATGGGTACGGCTCGACGCTCTGAAGACTAATCTAGTAATTGGATGTGTATATATTCCACCGTACTCACCAGTGGATGCGGGAGTGGATGCTATAGATCTTTCTCATGTACTTGCGAAGCTTTGTGCAACAAGTTATCTACTCAACGCTCATTGAACGGCGTGTATTTTCCAGGAGCTTGGAAAATTTCCTTTCTATTGCCAATTTTCAAGTCGGGGAACAAGTGTGACATCGAGAACTATCGTGGTATTTCCATCCTATCTGCTATTCCTAAACTTCTCGAATCTATTTTAACTGACGAGATATTCACGACTTACGACAGATACAACTCTGTCCAGCATGGCCTTTACTGAGGACTTTCACCCACAACCAACTTTGTAGTCTACCAGAACTTTTTTATCACCTCAGTTGAACAGGGACATCAAGTTGATTCTATTTATACCAACTTATCCAAGGACTTGGATAGCGTCCACCATCAGCACCTCCTCAAGAAATTGTCAGAAATTGGGATAATTGGGAACTATCCCAGCTGGATCCAATCTTACCTTGGTGATCGCTGGCAGCGAGTTGATGTCGGTGATACACTATCCAGTGATGTAATGGTTACCTCTGGTGTCCCCCAAGGATCTCACCTGGGACCCGTACTGTTTCTTCTCTTCATCAACGACGTAACGTCCTGCTTCTCCTCTTCTCATGTCGTATTGTACGCTGATGATCTGAAATTCTACAATCAGGTATCCCTGGACAACAACCGATTGCAGGATGACCTTGACAATAGTTTGTATCTTGGTGTTCCCTCAATCACCTCAATAATGTTCCTAAATTCAAATCCATCAGTTTCTATAGGTGTGAAAATCAAATTGTTCGTAACTACACCATAAACGATCAACTCCTCACCTCAGTCAATCATTCTATGATTTGGGAGTGGTTTTCCAGAAAGACCTCAGTTTCAATCTGCATGTTGAAAACGTTGCAATCAAGGGCCTTAGAAAGGAATTCCAAATATAATGGATACCAAAGCAGTATGCTGTCTGTATTACTCACTTGTCCGTAGCACACTAGAATACTGCTCAGATGGATTCCCAAGTACACTATCCACAAAAGCAGTCTAGAAAAAGTTCAAAATAAGTTCACAACCTTTTAGGTGAGCGAGCACCATCTTCCTTCAGACGGACTAACCTATAAAACTAGGCTGATGCTTTGTGGACTAAAAAGTCTTAAACACCGAAGAAGAGAACCTATGTTTATTTTGTTTCACAAGCTGTGCAATGGGATGATCGACTGTGACACCTTGCTAGGCTTACTACATTTAAAAGTTCCTTTAAGACGCACCAGGCAACATGAACTGTTTTATGAAGGTCAACATCGTACCAACTATGGCCAAACTGCTTTCATCGACAGATTGGTGGTTAACTACAACCGCTTCTACTGCGACTGTGATATTTTTAACTACTCCCTGCCACAAATCAGGAATATGAGAATTTTTAAGTAATTTTAACTGTGACTCCTATTAATTTTTCGTTTTATTTACCTTTGTCTATCTGTTTTTGTCAGAATTTTTATGCGGCTTGACTTTAACAGAGATTACTTCTGTATGTTATCTGTATATCTATGTTTTCATTTTTGTGCAGTATTTTATTTTGTTTTTTAATTTTGATTACTTTCAGGAACTACCAATATAATATTCTGTAGTTTATGCTTGAGATAAATAGGCTTTTTCATACTAACATTCAAATATGTAACTACGTAATTTAAGCATAAACTCTAAAACGATTCAAATTTGAGCATATAGTAAAGAGATCAGTGGACAACAGTCCTAAATTTATCTTTGGCACTTTGAACTTAATATAATTTATGAGTACCCTAAATTATTGATAATATTGTGTTTTCGAGAGCGACGTAGAAAAACAAAGATAGCTTATTTTCAAGCAATTTCAAGAGATTTCAAGCTATCTTGATTTCAAGTCAAGACTTGCTTTCAAGAACTCATCGAGTCAAGGTTCCAAGTTCTTGATCTTGAATTTCAAGTCAAGTGAAGAAATTACGTTCAAGTCAAGATTTCTCGTCTTGATGAAACCCTAAATCACCGTTGCCTCGTAGGTTCAGTTTCAGACTTCAGATCCGTTGGTTTGGTCACACTGCATCTGCTATAGTTTTCATACGTGTTCAAACACTGCAAAGTTTTAGTCTACCTTGGTTGTGAGTTGTGTTTTGTGCTCCAGCTACGGCGTAGAATTGCAGCGGTTGCAACGTGTCCTAATATACCGACTTGGTTACTTTTGGAGATTGTGGCAGCTTTCCAAGATGTATAAGATCTCTGAATCGGTCCATGGCAGGTGATGGTGTACTCCAAGCGTTAATAAGCCTCAATGCAAAATATCACAAAATGTTTAGGAACGAGTATGATACTTTCAAGGCTCAACGTATGATGGATGGCTAGCAAAACCACTTTCCAATGTACTAGATCAACACGGACAATGTTACAAACCATAAACATTTCAAGGAATTATGTTTATTCTGTGATTGGAGAGGAAAACGGACACCTTATATGTGCATCTACACTTTTAATTGGGGCGTCAATTTATGAAAATGCTGTCCTACTTCAGGATGATGTTATTCTCACAAAGCTTTCTTCGGCAGACATGGTTGCGCTCAAGGCCAAGTACCATAAATCATGTTATACCAGCTTCTTCACAAAAGGTCGATCCCTTCAACGGAGCTGGGCCTCCTTTATTCGTTTTCTCCAATATATTAGAAAAAAAGTGGCGGACCATAACTTACTTAACCTGGATTTTAAATCCTGATCTTGCGAAATTAGGTTATCAAATAAAATATCCTTGGAAAAATCCATACCTACCTCTCAAAAAGGCTATTGTACCAGCTGATTCAGGAATATTATTGCTCAGAGCTTCTCTAACTCCTAACAGATCGTCTGTGCGCTTTTATAGTTAATTTTGTCTTCTGATGAGATGTCGCTCCGGTTAACCAAATGTTTGCTTCTGTGAACCTCGCTTATGAGTAAGTCAAGATATCGGGTCTTCAATAAAAAAACCAATCGAAGATTGCTTTGATTTCGAAAACGTACGTCGCATAACTGTTTCTTTATTGGTCAGGATTTTTGACATTACATTTTGACATTAAAGTTCACTGACAAAATTAAAGAAAAATAAAGTTAAGACATACGTTTAAAAAACCATAGCAATCTTTGATTGTTTTTTTTTTTGAAGACCCGATATGTTTATAGCTTGAAACATAATTTCCCAAAACGAATTCAATATTACTTCCTGTGCGTAACTTCGTCAAGATATACGCAAATATTTTATTTTATGAAAATATTCTGTTAACACCATTTGAATTTCCACAAAAATGCCAAAAAATCTTACAAAATACCAAGAATTCCACGAAAATATCATTAATTCCAAAAAATGCACTTTGCGTCTACAAATAATTCCACCAGCGATTTGCCCCTCGCCCTCAGAACAATAATTACAGTTTACAACGGCGGTAGAGAAGAGGTTATAAGCAGAATTTTCTCAACAAGTTTTTTGAGATATTGGGTTATGGGAAAGGATACAAAGACCAACTATTCTCTGGCGACGTTTCGTATATTCAATTTATACTTTATCAAGCCCTGAAAGGCAACAAACAATAATTTTTGAAAACAATCAAATTAAGGTCTTTGGCTTATTTTCTTATATAAAAGTATATTTTTCTATTTAAAACTTTTTTATGTAAGACTTACTCAAATATACAGTCAACGCCATGTGTGAACGATATCGGGCAAGGTATGCATTATGTTCTTTTTGTAAATGATGGTAGATTGCTAATTATATAACCCAAAATCTCAATAAACATAGGTATTGAACCAGGGAAATGAAATGTCTGTAATCAATTTCTCAACAAGTGTAGACGCGATATAACCTGAACGTAAAGGCATAAGTATATGCATCTAATGAATATACAGGGTGTCTCAAAAAGATACCGACAAACTTTAAGCGGTAGTAGGGGACATCAAAACATGCATTTTTGTTTATATAAACATATGTCCGCAAATGAGCCATTTGGGCTGTAGAGCAAAAAAACTGTTTTCATTCTTCGCAATAATTAAATCACTGTTTACTTATTAAATTTGCTTTATTAACAAATCAATTATGGTTTACAATAATTGTTCAAAATGTTGACCATTTACTTCAATGCCAAGATTGCACCTTCGGGTCATTGACTGAAAAGTTTAGTCTACGAAACACCTGTTCGTAATGAGGAAGATCTGTTAGCAAGGATACTGGCGAGTTGTACCCATGTAGAAGCTATTCCCGGAATATTCCAAAGGATTCGCGAGTCAATGACCCGACAGTGCAATTTTTGCATTGAAGTAAATAGTCAACATTTTGAGAGAATGAAAAGAATTTTTTTGCTCTACAGCCCAAATGGCTCATTTGCGGAAATATGTTTATATAAACAAAAATGCTTGTTTTGATGTCCCCTACTACCCCTTAAAGTTTGTCGGTATCTTTTTGGGACACCCTGTATTTGTTCAGGACTCAGGAGCTTTGAGATTTCAATTACTGCCGTCATAACAGAAGGAAATTTGTAAGAAGTGACTACTCCGAAAAAAGAAGAACTAAAGGATCTTATGCAATCCCGGCTTTTACTAGATGATATTTCTAACAATTTCCTTGTATGTATTTGAGGTATTAATGACCGCAACCAGAAAATATAATTATTATTAAGTTCATGCCTTCGAGCTGCGTGAGGTACCTTCCGACGAGACTGTAGGCATGGCATTTGTAAAATAACAGTTTCATATTTTGCAATGAAGTATATATCTATATTTCAGTTTTTTTCTATCAAAATAAATTTTTAGATCCACAAATCACAGTAGACTTATCAAACTCCCAACCTGGAACTACCGTTACTAAATTTGCTACTGCTGTGGAGGCTGCATACACTATAAACGTAATAAATATAAATGCCAGTGTTGACTTTTTCAACATACAAATCCATACTTTCAATGAAATTGTTGCCTTATCTTATGACGACCCTATGGATGTACATTCGTACACAAACGGCACTAATATTGGCCTGATTTGGAAAGAAGGGCTTGAAAAATATTCAATGAAGAGGAAAAAGGAAAATACTGGTAGTGCAGCTTCCGGTTTGGTCCAGTTTTATTTATTCCGCAATCACCAGGTTGATGAACAATTGGATTTTTTGATAATCGTTACAACTTATACCAGAAATAGTGAGTTTGTTGAAAAAGTATTTCAAAAGTATCTAATTAGATCCTTTTAGATCCAATACCAGGCGGTTGCAATTTATCATTCGAAACCGAAATTGCTCCTTATCAGAAGGTTAACCAAAGTGATGAAATTATCACAGTCATGAGTCAACCTCCATCTCTGTTTGGCGAGTTTTGTAATAAAAGTAATATAACCACCGAAATGTACTATTTTTACTTAAAAGAATATGATAATAACAGTCAAGAATACTTTGAAGTCATCCAAAAAATGGCCACTCCAGACAATATAACCAAATATGGCACGAAAGTGCCAGATCATTTATCTTCAAACAAATTTAAACAAATGTATAATAATTATCGAGGTACTGGTCGAGTATTTGCTGTTGTATCGACATATGAAGGAGAAAAATCTGCTTACGTACCGGCAACATCTTTCGGATGCAACTTGCAGGCTTGGGAAGAAGAGTGCCTGGCTCCTGTCGAACCACACTGGAAAGTCGTTATTGCATTATTACTCATTTTTGGTGTGATAATTTGCTTTTCTGGTCATCAATGGTTTAAATTTGGACTTTTTGTTATTGGATATACTTTTGGGGTTATCATTATGTTGATAATGGTGACTGTTGATAATGATTTTTCAAGTGCAGGTAATTTATGATATACGTTACGCACATTTGCCGAAATCTGTCATTTGCTGAAATAAATACATTCATAGTTTGCGATGAGCTAAAACAAATAACCGGTTTCTGAGACTATCTATTTCCAAACTTTTTAACTCCGATTGGCTCAATAACCTCGGATGTTTTTGTAGATGATTGTGCAGTCAAATTTTCTAGATCACAAAGCCACAGTAGGATCCAGACAATTACCATACATTTACAATTATGTGAAATTAATTTTCTCGTGAATTTTGAATATAACTATGTGAGAGTTGTCAAAGTGTATCACGATTGAAGGCAAGGTATCGTCTGGTGATATTGCTTGGATCGATTTATTTCGGCAAATTAATTCGGCCTCTATATCTTGTTTTTTATTTGTTTATATTTTTTGTAATACAGGTAAAGCAGTTTATGCGTTATTAATGGGAATTTTTGTTGCCATTGCATGGATTTTCCTTTGGTGGAAATATGGCATACCATTCATTGCAGTATTTCTAGCATTTATTTTGATGGGAGGGCTTATTGCTTCGATCGTATTTTATAGTCCATTGGGTATGTACCTATCCAAACAACGAAAAATATGTCTTTATTATTATTTTTTAGGGAATTTTTACATATTCACCGATGAGCCAAGCTTTTGGCTGGCATTTAGTTCTGTTTTGATAATAAGCTTATTGCCAATGGTCACTTTAACATCTATGTATTACATAATTGCATTAAGCTTATTGGGCTCTTATGCCATCATTGTTGCCCTCAATTATTATTTCGGTGGAAATTTGCCTTATATTTTAATCAATACCTACCGGAGAATGACTGTGAAGAACTTTGGAACAGCTGTAATCAATCCTCCTTTTCAAACGTTAGGTAAATACTTGAATAAATAATTTTTTTTAAGACATTGCATTTAATTTTTATTTTAGACATTTGGCAAACTGTTTTGTGGATACTCTTATTTGCCACTGGAGTCCATGTCCAAATCAGAAAATCGTTGGGAAAACCACCTTTTCCACCACATAGGAATCGAAGTGTCAGAAATCGAAATGAAGCAATGGTGAATGAAGAAACTCCGTTGCTTTATCCAGAAATGCCTCCTCCATACACAGCTACAAGATAAATTTTTGCAACTCTAGCACAATTTTACATGACAAGAAGCTAAACAAATTTTACTATCTAAACTTATTATTGTAGTATACACATACCTTAGGTAGTAGGTACCTATGTTAAAATTAAGTAAAACGATGGTGCATCTTATTATAATAATCTATGACTGATGTGTAGCTTTTATATCATCATACCAAAATAATAAAACATTTCTTAGAAAATGTGGTTTTATTATCTTATAGTATAACCCTGGATCACCCTTCAAATACAAATCTTCAAGCACGGCGGGCTTAAAATAATAGAGATAGCCTTTAGACGCTTCTTTTGTTCAAGAATGGAATTCTTCTATTAAATATAGTATCAAAAAAAAGTTTTAAAGACCGAGAAAAAACTAGACCCTTTGAATGTGGATTTGACCCTAAAAACTTAGCCCGATTGATTGAATTATCTAGCGAATGGGCATGTTTCCGATTTTTTTTTTTCGCCTATTGAATAGTATTTTGTTTGCTTATTCTTAATGTGCAGTTATTTTTTTTCTGCGTTCCCAATTTTTTTTTTATTTTAATTTTTGGAAAAAGCACTGTTTTGGGATGTTGACAGTTTGTGCTTGTGAAATATGTAATACTTATAAATTATAATTATCATTTAAAAAAAATTTAATCAAACATGCAATTGATTATTTATGTGGAACAATAATATAAATAGATACAATAATCATGTAATTATTGGTTTTTGGAAATAAATCCTTAATAAAGATAAGTAACATGGCAACATTGACTTGCGGTGTTGCCGGTGTTATCGGCTGACTACTTTGAACTATTACATCCCAAGGAACAAGATATGAAAACAAATGAAATAACTGAGAAACAGATACAAGGCTGGGGTGGGGAAAATTAGTAACCCAATACGAGACGGTAAACAAACCCTAACATAATGAAAGGCACAAGAGAGCGAAATAGTATCAAGATGAATATTAAGAAATCATGTGGTGTCATTATGATACCATGGAGAAAACCGGAACCAAAGACATTTATGGGGCAGAGACATTTAAACTATGGAAGAAGAGGAACCCTAATTCTGAGCACGAATTAAATTCCAACACCATGGCTACTCATAGAAGAGGCATTCTTAATCAAAACAAGCTGTCAACAGATGAATTAGAAGCAATAACAAGAAACGTCAAAGAATACCTTAGCATAGAAACTGGACGTACTATTCAGAATCAAAGGAACATCGAATAAGAATATGTCACAAAAACACAAACAAACGATCACAATCAGGAGGTATAGCAGGAGCAGCCAAACAAGGACACCAGCATAAAAAAACATGCTGATAAAACTAGAGAAAGAATGAAATGTACAGAAGATGAATACAGAGGAATAGTTTGGTGCCATTTTCATACGTCAAATATAATGGAAACACACCAACTTTGGGAAAAACGAAATCCGAACACTACTCGCAATCTCAACCCGAATACACTGGCGAATCAACGTAGGTTTATACCTACTAGGCCAAAACAAAACTGACCACCGAGGTAATAGAATCAATAAAAAAGGAAGTATCAGAAGATATCCACGGAGTAACAAACCCCAAAATTACGACACTTGAAAAGGTAGAAAAGGCGCCAGAATTAAAGTAATTAAACACATCGCCAGAATCGGACCATTTAAAGCCAATCCATCTGGAACACAATCCCTCTCAAACATACACCGAAAAAGACCAGGAACTAGGAAATTTAATACGACAGATTAACGAAAAAATACGAAGAGGCTACGCCAATAATAATGAGATACAAAGAATGCCATTGAAAAAAATCAATGATGGCAATAAAACCAGTGAGGTGATCAAACTGAATAATTCTGCCATCGAAGAAATTATAGGGGAAAATCCGCGACAATACCAAACACTCACTGCCATGAACAAACTAATATGTTCTACGGCAGCCACAATTCAAGAGATTTCAATGCCTACTCGTACTCCATCGGACAAAAAGTAGAATGCAACAAATTTCAATGACCCTCCGTGGAAGAAAATAATCGTATCCCGCCTTGGAAAACTGAGAAAAGACCTCTCACACTTAAAAGAGTCACCAAACCCTAATCTCAGCGAAACTATGAAGGAAAAGAAGAAAGCACTCTACACAAAACATAAAATTAAGAATGAACAAGATCACGCCAAAGTGACAGAAAAACTAAAGCAGCTAGTGTCAGTCAGAACATATACATAGAATGGAGAGATACATTGAAAGATCCGCACAATACAATCATAACAAGCAATTTACAGAGAATGCTGGCAAATTCTACACCTTACTCAAGAATAATGATATAACAATAGTAGGTATATTGAAATACAAGTTGCAGAAGGCCACATATTCCCGCACGAATTCGAAATTTGGTCAGGAGCAACGAAGGAGGCGAAATGACGAGACAAAAGTGTCCCTACTTCCGTCATATTGTTACTGCTCTTGTGCTTAGAAGAGTGATTTATATTGTTGATATAGAACGCTCACTTCTGTTGTAGTCGCCAAGTGACATTTCCGACGGTGCTGCCATAGCGGTGTAGTCATTGAACTAATATTTGGCGGGCAGTTTGAATCTCGTTTTAAATGACTGGTTTGACATTTCAATTTTTTTTCAAAATAAAGCAGTGCTCCGAAACTTCAAACTAAAATTTTATTAATTTTATTTTCATAAATTTGTGAGGATCACTTAATGAATAAAATAGTCTATTGTAGCGCTACTTTGGTTTTCCAGGAGGAAAGCGGTTGATTTCGGAATTTTCGGAAAACTCGGGCGCCACCCTTAGGATTAATGTGGTTAAGGGCCCACGTGCTCTAGGTAGCTTTTAAACAGTGGAGACGGAAAACCAGGTGTCCCTACGCATTTCCCAAAAATGAAACACACAATCCAACCAAGAAAGTAGTTTTTATTGACTACCCAATAATTTATAATACAAAAAGGAAATGCAAGAAAACTTAATTAAGATACAGGTTTTATAAAAGGAAATGCTAAGCGGAGAGTGAGGGGGAGCGAACGAAGTGCGTGTGCGTGACGGATTAGTCGCGTGAATTTAACGGTTCGAGATTACGGTACGGTGACGGTTACGGTAACGGTTAATCGGCAAAAGAAAGCTCCAGGAACCAGGATCGGTCCAGTATCTACACCGTCAGCTTGCAGGATTAGGCCTTTGGGCCTCGTGCGCGAATTTCTTACTCCGAGCAGAATGCAGGTCAGAGAGAATAGGTGTGAAGAGTAAAGAGCACTACCCTGGTCGTATCACAGCCCGTAGCCCTATTTACTCTGTCACGGAACGAACGGAGCTGCCCTGTTTGTGTGTTCCAGCCCGCAGTTCCGGTCACTCCGTGCACAGAAGAGAGAAAGAAGAACTGTGTAGAATAAAGCGCGCCACCCTGATACCAGCCCGTAGCGTGCGTTATTCTGCCACGGAATGAACAGAGCTGCCCTGTTTATGTGTTCCAGCCCGCAGTTCCGGTCACTCCGTGCACAGAAAAGAGAAAGAAGGACTGTGTAGAATAAAGTGCGCCACCCTGTCACCAGCCCGTAGCGTCCTTCATTCTGTCACGGAAGGAGCAGAGCTGCCCTGTCCGTATTCCAGCCAGCAACTCCGGTCAACCCGTGTACAGAAGAGAGAAAGAAGAAATGTGTAGAATAAAGAGCGCTACCCTGTCACCAGCCCGTAGCGTCCTTTATTCTGTCACGGAAGGAACAGAGCTGCCCTGTCCGTATTCCAGCCAGCAGCTCCGGTCAACCCGTGTACAGAAGAGAGAAAGAAGAAATGTGTAGAATAAAGAGCGCTACCCTGTCACCAGCCCGTAGCGTCCTTTATTCTGTCACGGAAGGAACAGAGCTGCCCTGTCCGTATTCCAGCCAGCAGCTCCGGTCGACCCGTGTACAGAAGAGAGGAAGAAGAAATGTGTAGAATAAAGAGCACTACCCTGTCACCAGCCCGTAGCGTCCTTTATTCTGTCACGGAAGGAACAGAGCTGCCCTGTCCGTATTCCAGCCAGCAGCTCCGATCAACCCGTGTACAGAAGAGAGAAAGAAGAAATGTGTAGAATAAAGAGCGCTACCCTGTCACCAGCCCGTAGCGTCCTTTATTCTGTCACGGAAGGAGCAGAGCTGTCCTGTCCGTATTCCAGCCAGCAGCTCCGATCAACCCGTGTACAGAAGAGAGAAAGAAGAAATACCTGCATTCTTACCCGTACTTACATTAAACGGTCGGCTAACATCGGGCGTCGCGGCGCTGCTGACGGCGGCGGTACTGGCGGCGGCGGCGGTGGTTTTACCTTGTCGGTCGGCTGCGGCAGATCGGAGCGGTCTGGTAGGTCTGGTCGGTTTCGGAGCTCGGAGAGAAGTGACCAAACGCAGTGCGTGCTGCTATATTTATAAGCGGGAGGCACCGCGTCATGTCGTCGTCGATCGGCAGCGCAGATATCAGCGGTGGGGAATTGAGTTTTTGAAGCGCGTCGCGCACGTCGGTTTGTACTGGAGAGTGCTTTGCAACCGAGGTCACGCGTAGCCACAAAATATCAGTAGCAAATTAATTTAATTAACGGAAACGCGGATAAATTAGTAAAAATCTAGTAACCTACGTTACACACCCCCTCCTCTTCGGAAAAAATATTTTAACCTAAAATATTTTATTAAATTAATTGACTACAATTCAAATACCATTGAATTCCCTAAAACAAAAATAATAAAAATGAAAATAAACTCACTAAAAAAAAACTCTTCTTCCAAAGCTTCTAGCTGTGGACGATCCATTGTGTCGAGGATGGTTACAACTGGTGGCTCCTCAGGCGCCCCCTGGCACCTCACCAGCGATTCGGTTTCACCCCGGAGCCGGCACGGCTCGTGTCGTGGCTCATTTGTCCATAAGGACATCCACAAACCCTGCAGGGCCGGAAACGGAGAAGGGTCTTGCAACAACGGTCCCCTTCTTCCACTGTCGCTTCGTCGGTATGCCTGCGGGTACTGGACCGTCTGGGTGGGAGACGAGTCCCTTCACTCCCTTCGGGTAGGGCACGGTGTCGGCGAGTGTCCGAACCAGATTGTTCGGATTCGGAACGGAGTCGTGCGGATTGTTTGTTACTTGGATTACCCGAGGAGCGGGGCCTGGAAGCTTCAGCTACCAAGCCGCCGACGGCTGCTTCCGGCGGAGAGGCCTTTGGCTTTTGTTTCGAGCACTGGCATTCTTTTGACATCCACCCCACGCGGCCGCAACGAGAACAAAACACCACTGGCTTGTTTTTGCAGGACTCCCGGCGGTGTCCAGGATGTCCACACCTCCAGCACAGACCGTGATCTACTGGTAAGTAGATGTCGTCGTTGGGGTGACGGGGGTTTGCGGTCGGCTTTCTAGTCGGGGGTGTCGATTATTTGTTGCGAAGGGTGGTCGGACGTTACGGATGACGACGGTGCGGATACGGATACGGATGTCCGACGGTGTTTAGATGTTGTGGATGGCGGACTAGGGGAGCGGCCGTATACGGTCTGTCCAAAAGGATCGTCGAAGGGGTCGAACTGGTCGAAGTCGGTATAGAACGGTCCTGGCGAGCGCCGTACGGGTGGGTCTATGGAATCAGCTCCCGAGTACAATGATTCGGTTCCAGCTTCGACTGTATCAATAGCGGGGATCATATCGGATACGGTAGACGGTGAGTCTTGCCTTGGAGCGGTTTTTAGCAGGGTGTTCGGTGACGGTACATCTTCGGTATTCGGTAGCGGTAAATCTTCGGTATTCGGTGACGGTAAATCTTCGGTGTTCGGTGGCGGTAAATCATCGGTGTTCGGTGGCGGTAAGTCTTCGGTGTTCGGTAAATCTTGCATGCGTGGATTTTGCGGTCGGTAACGCTGCTTTATCGGTTCGGGATTTAGTAGATGGACATGGTGTTCTACTAAAGGTGTCGTGCCTTTAATTTGTTCAAACTTGGGCAATTGTTGATCTAAAAATTCGGTTAACCTTTGCTCTTCTGTTGGTGTTAAAACGAGGCTCGGTTTAGAATCTATGGGTCCGATAGGACTGCATAGGGTCGGAAACGGTAAAAGCTGATTGCCTAGGCGGACTTCCCCGGTACCTAGATCTAGATGGAACTGGTGGCGGTTTAAAATATCCATTCCAAGTACGATTTCGGATGTCAGCTTTGGGAAGTAGCTGAGGGATTCTACCAAGGTGATATCTCTGAATTTCAGCGGTATCTGATAGGCTTCGGAGATGTCAATTATACCACCATTGGCTACTTTAGCACTGCGGACAACCGGTGGTACTCTCGGGTAATGGTTCAGACGGCATATATCGGCAGCGATGTCCCCGATATACGAATTAGCAGCTCCGGTATCTATCAATGCTAAAAACGGGGCATCATCAATGTAGATGCATACATGAGGTCTAACGTCTGGGAGGCGAATCAAGTTCATTTCGTTCGGAACGGTTCGGGTATTAGGTGAGGTCTTCGGCGGACGGTGCTGGGCTGACCTCTGATTAGGACAGCACCTTCTTAGTTTCCCGAATGTGAACGTGAACGGTTGCAAGTGCAGTCTCGGGACATTACGCCATTTTTCCCGCAACGGGAGCAGAATAGCTTTGCAGTGCCTCGACACTCGGTTCTAAAGCGTCCGGTTTCCCCACATCTCCAGCAAAGCTGTCTTGTGGTTCGGTCATCTGCGTTATCGGACCTACGGGTTCGGTTGCCAAATTCCCTTCGATTAGGCCTTTCGGTTCGGTCTGGTGTACGGGGTTGGGTTACGGAAAGACCAGCTGGTGGTGAATACGCTCTTCGGGAAGTGAACGGGGCGGCCTTTAGCTCGGATAGTAAACTTTCAATTTCCCTTACGGTGCGGGAAAATGAAACCACATCGGTGACGTCACTCTTGCGAATATGCTGGCGGTAGTCGGGTAATAGATTCCTGTACAACCACTGAAGTTCTTGTTCTGGAGTTATGCCACCGTGCCTTCTGATAAGCGTCTGTAGATCGGTTATATAACGGTGCGGCGGTTCATGCGGTTTCTGAAGGCGGCGGCTAATTTCGATTTCTAGATCGGCGGCATAATTAATCGGAAAGTAAAAACTTCGGAAATCTCGCAGGAACTCATCCCAGGAATTCCAGTGTGCTCGGTTATTTCGGTACCATAGGGATGCATCCCCTTGTAAAATTTCGGGCATGTGTGGTAATAAACGGTCTATGGCAATCCCTTGGGAGGCACAAATTTCCTGGAGCCTTTCGATGAATGTCACTGGGTCGGTTCGACCATTGAAATTGACATTCCATTTCTGCACCTTCAGTGGTATTATCGGAGATCCGGATGTGACTGGAGAAGACAGCGGTCGGTGAACGGTAATAGTCGGTAGCGGCGGATTAGGTATTTGAGTTGTAACCGGCTTTCCAATATTTGCGGTACTGGTTTGAGCCTGGACAGCGGTACCACTTGCCTGCGTTGGATGCATACTGGCAAATGTCGGGAAGATGAACCCTGTCATAGTAGTCGGTGCTGGTGAAGCCTTTCCCTGGCGATAAAATGTTACCAGTCGCTTCTTCAACGTGTCAACGGTACCCGTAGTATCTAGTCCGAATTTATTTAGTTCCGCAGTCAGTTCATCCTTCTTTAATAGGTAGACAAAACCAACCCGGCCATCGTTGGGATCGTACCAAGCGGGGTAAGTGGTTATGGATACACTAACGGGCGGATTCACTGGACTGGTTGTCACTACGGTAGAGGCGGCGGTATTCGGTGTACTAGTAACTGGTGGGTTGCCATTGTTGCCGGTGCCTCCTGGCATCGTAATTTGGTCGGTAAACGGTAGCGGAATATAGACTAAGGGCTCAAATGACAACGGCCTTCAGCGGCTAGTTAACAGCAGGTTCGTTAGCAGGCTTACGGTTACGGTTACACTCGGCGGTACGGTACGGTTAAGATTCGGAATGTTTTCGGCGGCGGTCGGAAGAAAATAAATAAAAATATTCAGGTGGACGGTGGCTCAAGACTGACCAAGTGATCAGGTTGACGGTCGGACGGTAAGTGTTTGGAAAATATTTCGGTGAACGATTGAGTCTAGAGTGGCCAAGTGATCACCTCGACGGTCGGGCGGTAAGTGTTGATGTGTTCAGCTTGACGGTCTGACGGTAAGTATCTGAAAACTATTCGGGTTGATGGTCGGACGGTGAGTGTCTAAAGTGCTCAAGTGATCAAGCGATCAGGTTGATGGTCGGACGGTGAGTCTCTGAAGTACTCAAGTGATCAAGCGATCAGGTTGATGGTCGGACGGTGAGTGTCTGAAGTGCTCAAGTGATCAAGCGATCAGGTTGATGGTCGGACGGTGAGTGTCTGAAGTGCTCAAGTGATCAAGCGATCAGGTTGATGGTCGGACGGTGAGTCTCTGAATCTCGCTTAATCGTCTTGCCATATACTCCCTTGCGGTAGTAGGGAGAGGTTCGGCCACCAAAAGTTGGTGGGGATTTTTACGGAAAACCTCGGAGTTTTGAGAGATGTGGCAACCTCTGCAAGATACAGTTATTCCCTCCAGGGAATTAGACTCGGCAACCTCGAATTAGTCGGAAAAGATGTGTAACTCGGTTTGCGCATGCGCAAAATGAATCGGGCAGAAAAGGGGTTCGGTCTAGGTGGATCGGTTCTCGGATAGCGCAACTTCGTTCGGGCGGAAAAGGGGTTCGGTATAGATTGATCGGTTTTCGGAGAGTGCGGCTTCGTGAAAACTGGCGGCGGACGGTTGGATTGTGTCTCACTACATTAGGGAGACTATTTACAGATGGAGAAATTGAAATCAGCTACCGTGGATTACGTGTAAAGGAGCGGATGCTCAGATTTCGGCCCGCGCATGCGTGCACAATACTTCCCAAAACGGAGGACTTCGGTCCAATACGGTACGGTTTACAGGAACTCTTTTTCCACGGTCGGACGGCATTGGTTAAGACTCTCAGGTCCTGGGGCGGATGATAAGGCACGCGCGGAACTGTCCCAAAAGGAGCGGTTTATTTGCTCCGGCGCTATGCGGTCTAGCAATCACATAAAGAACGGTACGGTAACGGTCAGACCTACGGGTGTCGCCAAAACAAACGGCCTCTCTGTAGAAATGGGGACTAGTGATGACGTAATCAACTCGGTCATGTGCTTAAATCATGGACATGCGCAGAACGGTCCCTGCTCGGGCGCCAAATTTGTAGCGCTACTTTGGTTTTCCAGGAGGAAAGCGGTTGATTTCGGAATTTTCGGAAAACTCGGGCGCCACCCTTAGGATTAATGTGGTTAAGGGCCCACGTGCTCTAGGTAGCTTTTAAACAGTGGAGACGGAAAACCAGGTGTCCCTACGCATTTCCCAAAAATGAAACACACAATCCAACCAAGAAAGTAGTTTTTATTGACTACCCAATAATTTATAATACAAAAAGGAAATGCAAGAAAACTTAATTAAGATACAGGTTTTATAAAAGGAAATGCTAAGCGGAGAGTGAGGGGGAGCGAACGAAGTGCGTGTGCGTGACGGATTAGTCGCGTGAATTTAACGGTTCGAGATTACGGTACGGTGACGGTTACGGTAACGGTTAATCGGCAAAAGAAAGCTCCAGGAACCAGGATCGGTCCAGTATCTACACCGTCAGCTTGCAGGATTAGGCCTTTGGGCCTCGTGCGCGAATTTCTTACTCCGAGCAGAATGCAGGTCAGAGAGAATAGGTGTGAAGAGTAAAGAGCACTACCCTGGTCGTATCACAGCCCGTAGCCCTATTTACTCTGTCACGGAACGAACGGAGCTGCCCTGTTTGTGTGTTCCAGCCCGCAGTTCCGGTCACTCCGTGCACAGAAGAGAGAAAGAAGAACTGTGTAGAATAAAGCGCGCCACCCTGATACCAGCCCGTAGCGTGCGTTATTCTGCCACGGAATGAACAGAGCTGCCCTGTTTATGTGTTCCAGCCCGCAGTTCCGGTCACTCCGTGCACAGAAAAGAGAAAGAAGGACTGTGTAGAATAAAGTGCGCCACCCTGTCACCAGCCCGTAGCGTCCTTCATTCTGTCACGGAAGGAGCAGAGCTGCCCTGTCCGTATTCCAGCCAGCAACTCCGGTCAACCCGTGTACAGAAGAGAGAAAGAAGAAATGTGTAGAATAAAGAGCGCTACCCTGTCACCAGCCCGTAGCGTCCTTTATTCTGTCACGGAAGGAACAGAGCTGCCCTGTCCGTATTCCAGCCAGCAGCTCCGGTCAACCCGTGTACAGAAGAGAGAAAGAAGAAATGTGTAGAATAAAGAGCGCTACCCTGTCACCAGCCCGTAGCGTCCTTTATTCTGTCACGGAAGGAACAGAGCTGCCCTGTCCGTATTCCAGCCAGCAGCTCCGGTCGACCCGTGTACAGAAGAGAGGAAGAAGAAATGTGTAGAATAAAGAGCACTACCCTGTCACCAGCCCGTAGCGTCCTTTATTCTGTCACGGAAGGAACAGAGCTGCCCTGTCCGTATTCCAGCCAGCAGCTCCGATCAACCCGTGTACAGAAGAGAGAAAGAAGAAATGTGTAGAATAAAGAGCGCTACCCTGTCACCAGCCCGTAGCGTCCTTTATTCTGTCACGGAAGGAGCAGAGCTGTCCTGTCCGTATTCCAGCCAGCAGCTCCGATCAACCCGTGTACAGAAGAGAGAAAGAAGAAATACCTGCATTCTTACCCGTACTTACATTAAACGGTCGGCTAACATCGGGCGTCGCGGCGCTGCTGACGGCGGCGGTACTGGCGGCGGCGGCGGTGGTTTTACCTTGTCGGTCGGCTGCGGCAGATCGGAGCGGTCTGGTAGGTCTGGTCGGTTTCGGAGCTCGGAGAGAAGTGACCAAACGCAGTGCGTGCTGCTATATTTATAAGCGGGAGGCACCGCGTCATGTCGTCGTCGATCGGCAGCGCAGATATCAGCGGTGGGGAATTGAGTTTTTGAAGCGCGTCGCGCACGTCGGTTTGTACTGGAGAGTGCTTTGCAACCGAGGTCACGCGTAGCCACAAAATATCAGTAGCAAATTAATTTAATTAACGGAAACGCGGATAAATTAGTAAAAATCTAGTAACCTACGTTACACTATAATCTAGGTGATCTGGCGTATCTGACTCATAGAGCTGACTGAAACACTATTTCCAATCTGCTTTTTTAAAATGTCCATTTTCCCATTTGAATGACCGTCATATTTGATCAAGTTATTTCTAATTCCCTTGAGCACGTGTGGAGCATCATACAGTGGCACGATTACGATTTCTAGGTTGTTTATCTCCAAAAAAAACCAACATTTCTGTTTCTGTGTAGTTTTTGATGTAGATTTCTATGGTCTGTCGCTGCAATTCGCTTATGGCTGATTAATTTTTTTGCGCCTGGTCACATATTGTGGCAATAACTGCTTAAACCGGCTGCTTGTGATGCACTTATCACTTTCACTTTACAATTCAAAACAACAAACTCAACACTCAAAGACGATGCACACAATAAAATAAATCAGATGACAAGATTATGACATGATGACATATGCATTATGATGTTAAATGGACTTCTGCGTTTTTATGACTGGTTTTTATATCCGCCATTCTATGTCGGTCATTGTCATTGTCTATTCACTAAACAAAGGTAGCTATAGTATTTGTAATACCCATTTAGAATAACCTCATCCTTATTTATCAATCACGAATCTGATGAAACAAAAAATTACCAACAAAAACGAACGTTGATTGCTAATACGTCAATTTCATCTACAAATAGGAAATTCCTAAAGGTGCAATTTTGGTGGTGCTGCTCGAGCTGCGCGACTAGAGTTGCTGGCCGCGGCAGCTGTAGCCGCGATAAAAAGATGTTTTCGGTGACGCAGTTCTACGCAGCTGTTGACTGCGGACTATAGCATTTTTGTCATTTTACATTTTTGCGGGGTTTATTAAAAAATATGGATTTTGACGATTTGATAATGGTAATTTTATTAGAAGAAGAGGAAGATGAAGAAGAATAATACTAACCTTTTTTCAATTCTTTAGAGACCTTTTTCCAACAATTTTCTTTAATAACAAAATTTTTATAATTTTTGTCTTCATAATCATAAAGTACAGGATATTTTTGTATTTCGTTGATTAAAATTTCATCGTCATTTGACGTAAATGGCGCCATTTTTTGCCCTAGTCACTACGATTTCAGCCGCTCGACTGCTTCGCGAGCAGTCGAACAGCAGCCGCTGCAGCGCGGGCTGCCGCCGCTTTAGTCGCGCTGCGCAAGCCAAATTGGTTCCATTTGAAACTGTACAAACCAGTGCAGCGGCTGGAGACGCAGCTGCTAGCCGCCGCAGCCAGCCGCGTCACCGAAATCGCACCTTAACCAAATTTCATTTGTGTGTCAAGAAGCGACATACGTTTTGTCACTAAAACGACAGGTACTTCTAAATAGGTATTAAAAATACTATAACTCATCGGTGGAGTCACAGATTAGAATAAAAACGAGGGGGACGTTAAGAAACGGCGATATGGGCGCACAGCGGTGTAGTCACGAACTAAAACAAAAAGTGGAGGGGATGAATCCAGTGAATGTTCTATTTAAGAATATAAATCACTTTTTTATGCTCTTGTGTCTGAAAGTATGTCACTTTTGTCATAGCAAGGCGTCAGTAATGGATCAGGGCCGCATTTTCCATCCGAAGATGTTTTAAATGCGAAAAATTTTTGAAGCGCAGAATTTCTATTTTGGGTCTTGGAAGGATCTCCTGGTTCAGTATGTTGAAGTTTCTGTAGCAACTTTTTCTTTCCTGGTGTAATGTAGGTTTTTTACGTTTTTAGATAAAAATTATAAAGAATCCATTTAGTTCTGCCCTATTTAAGCAGCCATATTGTTGGTACCCTTAGCCACGCCTACCGATACACTTATGTATTGCACAATTCAAAGGATGA
Organism: Ceutorhynchus assimilis; assembly: GCA_917834065.1. NCBI lineage: Eukaryota > Metazoa > Arthropoda > Insecta > Coleoptera > Curculionidae > Ceutorhynchus > Ceutorhynchus assimilis. Next base: position 27,560,326 of record OU892287.1, read on the forward strand.
CAGCGTCTCGTTTTTTATTCTACCTCAATGATTATTTTAGAAGGTTTGACAATTTTGTAGGTATACCAATAGGTACTTTGAAAACTAAGAGGCTTATTCTGTAACTCGTAACGACGTAGTTATTCAACGATTGTCGTTAGCTAACGACTTTTTCGATTCAGTAATTTTCGGTCGTCGTTATTGTAACGATAAAATGGACGCAAAAGCGTCGTTAGATTACGACAGCCCAGTGGCCCTCGTTATAAGCACAACGATCGTTGTTGCATACTGGTAGTGTTTGTACTATATTTAACTGCCGATTTTAATTGATCATGGATCCAGAATTAGTAGAAGCTGCTCTTGATGAAGTTCTTAAACGACAAGAGATTACTTTCATCAAAAAGAAACTGGCTGATAATTTTTTTAAGGCAAGGATGTTGTTCCATAGTGATGTACGCAATACCCTGAAATTGTTAGAGAAAGGTTTTCTTCAAATGTTTAGACCGGACGACGAAACTGCTCAGAGTCTTTTCACACAATTGTTGCATTTTCTGGAAAACAGTTCAAGGACTACCAATTGTAAAGTTATTCACTTGTTTGCTTTTTTGGGCAAAAGGAAGTTACCGTTACCAGAAACCACTTGATTCTAGTCGATTTGCAGCATCATCAAAGCAATATGTTACCTGCTATATTCATGAGGTGGTAGATGCACTTGTAGACAATTTCGCGAACGTGTATAAATATTCGATTCCCTCAGAATCCTCAAGAAACAACCGCTGTAGGTACCAAATGGGTTTTTTACAAAATTTCACATTCCAGGAATAAGCTGGTTGTGTCGATGGTTATCACATCAAAATTTTTACATCTATGCATTTTCAACTTGGCCACCCTGCTGTCGTCTTCATGAACAGAAAGGATTTTTATAGCATCAATTGTCAGCTAATTTTTAATGTAAATTTGAAGATCTTTGCCATAAATGCACCCTATTCAAGTAGGGTGGAATGAAGTTGTAGTCGTTATGTCGATAACGACAGCGAAAGCTAACGACCTTGTTACTGAATAGCTTTTCTAAAATTGTCGTTACCAACTCAGTCGTTACGACAACGATATCGTTATGTAACGACAAGTTACAGAATAAACCCCTAAATGTCACTAAGGGGCTGATTCTGTAACTCATAACGACGTCGTTAGTGAGCGACAATCGTTACTGAACGACATTAGTATTCTGTATCCAACGATAATCGTTACTGAACGACTTTACTTATTCTGTAGCGAGCGACAGTCGTTGAGAAGTGACAGTTTTCATCGTTTGTTAGCGGCAACTCTCAGGCAGTCGTTCAGAGTTTTTTTTTTATTGTGAGTGATCATTCAAAACAATAAAGTGTGAATTAATATAAAATATCGACAATGAACGACTTGTTAGATCGCATGTTGGATGAATTACAAAAAAGGTTCGTCAAAACCATACGAAATTTCAGAGAGCAAAGAAGAAATGCGTTCCGCCGGTTGATAGATAATAGTAATCCTTGTGAATTACCCGAGAACGTTTTTAGGAGGATGTACCGGCTTATTGTTAAGGCGGCTAATGACTTTTTTCAGGAGATATTGACGCACCTTGATATTGGAGTGAGAAACACCAAAACACCACCTGTAGTTAGATTTTTCGTAGCGCTTCACTTCTTAGCTCATGGCAGCTAGCAAAAATCTGTGGGTGAAGACACGTTCAACGGATCATCGCAGGCTAACGTTAGCCGGTACTTGCATGAAGTGGTTAATGCTATGGTTAACCATATGGCTAACACATACATCCAATTTCCCCAAAATGTTCAACAGATAGCAGAAATTACAAATGGATACTATCGCAAGTTTCATGTTCGTGGCATCATCGGGTGTATTGATTGTTCCCACATAAAAATAGTTTCACCAAGTGGTGAAGACCTTGGATATCCACTGAACGTATCCATAAATCGGAAGAACTTTTACAGTATAAACTGTCAAATAATTTGCGATTCTAATTGTAAAATATTGGCCATAAATGCTCAGTCTCCAGGGGCGTTCACGACGCAGCTATTTGGAGGATGAGTAATCCAAGAAGATTTATGCATCAGAGATTTCTTCATGGCAACCATGGATTATATTTACTCGGAGACTCAGGATACCCGATTTTGTCCTATTTTTTAACTCCCATCGTCCGCGCTGCACCTGAAGGTAGAATTGAAGGGGGTCTGGAGGTGCCTACATCCTGATAGAGTTCTTCATTATCATCCAGCTTTCGTTGCACGAATAGTTTATGCCTGTGCGATTCTACACAACATTATAAGGGACAGAAATATATTGGTTCCTGAAGATATCATTATACAGGAGAACAATGATGATGAGCATCTTGATCAAAATGAAATTGACGATTCTCAGCTATTGAATAGGGAACACGAGATCAGAAATGATATTTTCATGCCTTCGCTCTGGTTTGACTTTTCCAATCGCTGAAAATCTTGAATCCACCATTATTTTCATTTAAAAAAGGTAATGCGACTTGGACAGGATAAGGCAGATAACTTACCCTTTTCCTTCCCGCTACAGTCTTGGATCCCCCAAAGAATTTAATTTCTCAGTCAGTTTACCCCAAGTATTTTGAATCAGATCAGGTTCGGAACCATCGAATTTATACTCGCGGAAACATTTGTTTGTGCCTAGCTCGTCAAGATACATTTGATATTGATCCCGAGTTGTTCTAGCCGATCTACCTTTACCTTTCTCACCTTCGGTACCCATTATAATAATTCCTAATTTAATTTATAATAATTTTGCGCAGTTAGGTAGTAATAATATCTAAAAACTAATCTTAAAAGAGCAGCAAATACCTACTGACCGAAAACTGACAGTTACAACTAAGGTGCTTATTCTGTAACTCATAACGATCCTGTTAAATTACGATGTCGTAACATAACGATGAAAGTTATTCTGGAAGGGCGATCGTTGCGAGAGATCGTTTAACGGATCGTTGAACTACGATAGCTACGAACGATAATCTTAAGATAACGATTTGCCTTATTCTGTATCCATGCGAAATCGTTATCAAAGCGTTTCTAACGTCAAAATTCGATCGTTGATTAACGTCACCTCTATCAGCTATCTTTCACCCGAAAGTGTTAAATTTTCAAAAAAAAACATGGATTATGTGTTGGATGACGCTATAAATAATGCTGCCCAAGAGTTGCTTAGAAGAAATCATCACAAATTAATACTGAGACAGTTGAGAGACAGGAGTAATCCTTTCAGCTTGCCTGCTGAAATGATGAAACAAACATACAGGTTGGAACCAGAGATTGCTCGATATGTTTTTTTACGAATAGAACATCATTAAAATAACGGTATCAGACGTACAAAAGTCCCTCCAGTCGTCCAATTCTTTTCTGCTTTGCACTTTTTTGCTCAAGGCAGCTATCAAAAATCCGTTGGAAAAGATTTCATTTGCCCCCTGTCCCAGTCTGCACTTGACGTTGTAGTACCGGCAATTGTGAATAATCTACAACAGCAAATCAAGTTTCCTCAAACAGATGCTGAAATACGTGAAGTGAAAAATGGATTCAATGAGAAATTTGGGATGCCAGGCGTTATTGGAGCGGTTGATGGCACACATTTGTCTGTACCTCCACCTATGGGTAACGCAGCCTCCCCGCGATTAATTTTTTTAAATCGCAAGCAGTTTTTTTAGCCTGAACTGCCAAATCATTTGTGACTCAGATTTGAAAATTTTAAGTTTGAACGCTCGTTTTCCTGGCAGTGTCTACGATGCTGCGATTTGGTCACTGTCGGAAGTCCGATTACGTTTAAAAGAAAGGTATCAACATGGTGGAAGATACTTTTGGCTACTGGGCGATTCTGGGTATCCTTTAAGGCCCTATCTAATGACACCAATACTCCATGCTCCGCCAGGTTCCCCCGAAAGTAGATACACCGAAGTTCATTGCAGGGCTCGAAATACCATAGAACGATGCATTGGCGGCTTCAAAGGGCGCTTCCGTTGTCTTCCGGAGAGACAGAACTTTGCATTACAAGCCAGAATTTGCGGCCCAAATCTTATACGCCTGTGCAATTCTGCACAATCTTATGAAAGCCGCCAATAATGACGACGAAGAAATTATAGTGGAAGAGGACGTCCCCGCCGATCATGATGAAGATAATGAGGAGCCGGACGGTTTGCAACAAGGACTGGAAACCAGACAACAAATAATTAGGAACATTTTTAATAACGCATAATAAAAAATAAACAATCACATATTAATAAAATAAAACATAATGCTAATTATAGAATTTTAACTAGGTTAACCTACAACGAATTATCACTTTCTTCCGCCGCGTCAGTGATACTTGTACCTTCTCCTTCTTCGGAGCCATTTTCGCTTTAGAGCTCTTCGTCTCCATAGCTGTTCTCATTTTCATCAGGCATGTGTTTGGGATATTTTAATTTAAGTTTGAACTGTTCCAGCCGTAGTCGTTTCGTTTGAATTCCTACTAGTGCTCCAAGGTGTTTTTCAATTTTCTGCAACACTGGCTCAGAACTCACTGGTAGAAGGTTCATATTTTCTGTGCGTGCCTGTAGCAGCTGTTGTAGTGAACCCGATAATGTTTCACGCCTACGTTTGTTGCGTGGCACAGTTTCAATTGGTGGAGTATCAAGGCATACGCCCTTCGAATGACCAGATAAGTTATTGTTTTACTTAAGATTATTGTCAGTCCTGAGCACTTTAACATCATTACTAATGCCCAGTTCAGGTACTTGCATCCCTTCAATAACAATGCGTCCTGTTAGATCTAGTAAACGGGTTTCCAAATCAGTCAGTGATCTGATAGGTGCCTCTTTATTGCCGGTTTCTTTATAAAGTTTTTTGACTTTCGCGTTCCTTTTTGCGCGTCTGGCTTTTCCAGTCGGCGAATACCTGAGGACGAAAAATAATTAATTTATAAACGAGTCAATTAATAAACAACAACAAATTTTTACTTTCGTGTTTCCACTGTTTAACATTTTTCTTAGGCCCTCCAGAGCTATTCAGTTATCCAACTAACCTATTCCAATCATTTTCTAGTTTTGCCGGATTTTCTTTCGGATTGAAGGAATTTTCGCGAAAACTTTGGATGCACTCCAACTCGTTTAAATATAAAACATATTGTTCCCTACTGGTCTTCTGAGCCCTTGGTTTTTTCACTCTTTTATTTTCAGTAATGTTACTCATTTTTATTGTAATTATTAATTTTTTTTGTTATGACGGCGCGCACCTCACCATAGCACCTCACAACTGTTTTCTGTTTTCGAGTTTAGACAATTCATAGCAACCGTAGCTTGTCGTTACTACTCGTCAAGGACACACATCTAACGACTGACTTACGATGAACGTTACAAAATAACCCTATAACGATCTGTCGTAAGTCTATCGTTAAAAAGCTATCGTTAATAAACGAATCCTTACGCAACGACCAAGTTACAGAATAAGCACCTAAGTTGAACGTAACGATTCGGTTACGGAATACGATTTCCGAAAATATCGTTCACATCAAAGTCGTTACCACAACGATGTCGTCAAGTAACGACAAGTTACAGAATCAGCTCCTAAAAAACGTTGAATAATGAGCTTCATTCTTCAACGATTTTGCGTGCGAGAATATGACACTCTTACACCAAAATTGAGAAAAGATATACCACTCCCAAAAGAAATCGAAGAATATTTTACAAACTTATGGGAAACCGATGCAACTGACAATAGTGAAGCAGCGTGGATTCAACAGGCATACAATGAAACAGCTCGTGTAGAACAGATGACCTGGAATGAAATATCTACGGAAGAAATCGAAACAACTTTAGGCAGAAGTGGAAGTTATTTAATGCACAAGAACGAGAAAACAAATGAACCAAGTAACTGAAGGCCAATAACCTGTATGAATAACACTCACAAAGTCCTAACTAAGATAATAGCTGAAAGACTCTACAACACACACCTCTCAGAAAAATGTCACTTCCCAGCAGGGCCGTAGCGACATGACTATCTCTAGGGGGGGGAGACAGAGATCCGGCGCCCCCTAAGTGCCGCAAAGCCAATTTTTTTTGCAACTTTGACAGACTTTAAAACCTAAACGGTTAATTTTAGACAAGAGCAAAACCTGAGGATACGGCTACGGCAAAAGCACAACATTTGACGCGCATCTTTTCTGCACACGCCGCCATTTGAGGATACAGAGCTCGAGTTAGCCAGCTGATTGTTTTTGTATAATATGCTGTGATGCTGTGATTTTACGTCGAATCCGTATATTCAGTTATATACAGGGTATTCCATTTAAAATAATTTGGACCACAACCAGCTTTTCTGAAACACCCTTTATATGCGAAAGTTACGAAAGTAAGTTTAAAAAAAAAAATTGTTTCTACTACTACAAAACCAAAACTCTCTTTCTAAAATGTCAAAATAGTACATTAAAATACAAGTTTCATAAGACGTCATTTTATCGCACGAGCCCTATATTAGAAAACGAGCCGGAGGCGAGTTTTCTAAAGGGCGAGTGCGATAAAATGTCTTATGAAACGAATATTTTATACTATTTTTTCTATTTTGGTATTGTTTAATTAAAAAAAAAACTTTTCTTGGAAATTTTATTCTCATATTTCCTGATTTCATATGTTTAGGTTGGTAACACTACATGCCAAATATAGAAATCTTCTATTATTTTTTATCGCGAATGACAGTTCGATGGCCATCAGTCAGCCAGTGTTACCAACCTGCGATACATAAAAAAGGAGTGTCACAAAGAGCTTCTTTTCGAAACTACTTTTAGTGTCGAAAAGACTTCGATATGACACCAGAATAGAAAAAAAAAGATAGAGGGAACATTTATAAACAATAACCCTGTATAGTCTGGCAAGTGGTAAGTTGATAGAGACGAAAGGGGGAAGAAAAGTGGGGCGTAACCTAAGAATATTTACTGACACCTCAACTGACACGGCTCGATGACAGCCATGTCTTTGGGTTCAGTGGCACCGAAAATAGCCGGAGAGCTAGCGCCAAAAAAGTACTCTGAATTTACTAAAGCCAGTTTTTGGTCAGTTGATTACAGTATTTACGTACATAAACATACCTCGGTCAGTCAAGCGAAACTTGGGTCAAGGACCTAGGGTGTCTGGTTAAAGTTGTCGAGATAGCTTAGGTAATGAAACGAATTTACTAAGGCTGAAAATCGCTATACATATTATATATAACACATAAATAACAGTAACAGTTTGTCAGTCAGTTGAATAGCGGAACTGGGCCGGTCATTCAGCCCCATTGAGGTAGTTCAGCCCCAATTTATGTAAAAAAAATAATAGGTCTATTTTTTTTTAGAATGACAGCGTGACAGTGACAATTCAAAATTGTAGGTTGAAGTATAAATTAATAGGTTTGTTCAGTAATATTAATATTTTTTGCAGATTTTTACATTTATTGGGGCTGACTGACCAGTACGGTCCCGCTATTCCACTGACTGACTAACACTACTGTTATTTATATGTTATATATAATATGTATAACAATTTTCAGCTTTAGTAAATTCGTTGCATTACCCAAGTTATCTCGACACCTTTAACAAGACACCCTGGGTCCTTATCCCAAGTTTCGCTTGACTGACCGCGGTATGTTTATGTACGTAAATACTGTAATCAACTGTCCAAAAACTAGCTTTAGTAAATTCAGAGAATTTTTTCGGCGCTGGCTCTTAGACTAAAACACCAAGGAAATGAACCAATAAAATTATTATATTTTTTTTCTGTTTCGCCAATAACTATGCCACTGTGCTGTCGTTCAGGCTCTAACCAATAGAATCATGCCTCTGAATAATCACGCCTCTCCATATCCATCATTTCGCAATGTCGCCGGATTTTTTTTAATTTCAAAATACTACACATGCCCATATAGCAAAAAAAATATGTCATCAACTTGTTTATTACTGTTTCCTCCAAGTTTGGCAAAGCAGCAAATTCTATCGCAGTTCGCCGTTTGGCTAGCCAGACAATACGTTACAATGTCACTTACATCACTGAAAGCTGAGTCGGTGGCTGGGTTCGGTAATTGCATCTGCGAGCAAAAGGAGCGACTTTGACGGACGTCACGTGATCACTTATCCACCATTTATCTTTTTTCGCGTGTCAAATCACGTGACTACTGTCAAATTTTGCTCATTTTGCTTGCAAACGCAATTTCCATTGCCGAATTAACCGGTGATTCACCAAGTTTCCGTTGCCCCGTTTTGATGGAACTTTTAACTAAGGCGTGTTCACAATAGAAATATGGAACTCTTGACTAAAGCGTGTTCACAATAACCGGCGGGGCGTGTTCACATTATAATAGTTGTAAAATAGTATTTAATTACCTACTCAGAAACTTGCCTTTTGACTATTTAAAAAAATAAAAAAAATTCACTTTGCCTATTTTGGCGCCCCTGTGTCAGCTGCGCCCTTGGGCCCTTGGGGAGGCTCCCCCGTCTCCCCCCCTATTGGCTACGCCCCTGCTTCCCAGAAGAACAGAAAGGCTGTGCGAAAAATACCTACCATGATGGCATTCAACAGAAAAACTTGAAGAAAAGTTAGTATTATAGACGAATAAGAACAGTCTTAAAGACCGAATTGAACGCCAGAAACAAAATATCTGCAATAGCATCAGTAGCAGTACCCGTGATTCAATATAGTATCGGGATTATCAAGTGGACCACATCCGAAATCAGAAAGCTAGATAGACTCGAAAATTGCTCACCATGCACGGTGCATTGCACCCGAAAGCTGACATCGACCGTTTGTATATCCCGAGAAAAGACGGAGGACGAGGATTGCTCAATATAGAAACAAGCCACACTATCGCCACGACAGGTCTAAAAAATTACGTACGTGATACTATATGGAATAAATAATATTATAAAAAATAAAATCAAACCTAAAAGATCTGAATAATGTAGAAAATGAAAGAGATGAAAATAGAATTGAAGACGCTAAGGAACAAAACATTGAAGAAGTCAAGAGGAGACAGAAGCATAAACATCAGGCAAAGCTATTATTCAAATTTAGTGTTGCAGGTCGCAAGAAATTTTGTCTTGCTCGGCTATTCATTATCTTGTCTTGCTAAGCAAGACAAGATATTTCCAATTTCTTGTTCTTGTAAATTTCTTGGAAGCTTATTTCTTGTTCCTGCTGCAAGACTTGCTATTTCTTGTTCTTGCTTTATAAAAAGTTCCTACATAGATTCTACATTGGTTATAGTCCCCTTTCAAAGTGCAAGTTAACGGGTCAATTGATCTGTCTCGCATAATTAGAAAAAACTGGCTTTATTGTAATAAATACAAGTTGGAAAGTATTAAAAGATGACATGCGCGCGCAACTAGTGGGTTGCAGTGTAGCCAGTTTGTATTGTTGCAGAACAAATGTGGACAATACAAATCGAACAATAAACCAAAAAGTAATTTTTTACAACGTTTTACAATGCTTTGATCAGACAAAAGAAGAGCTTAAAATGTATGTTACCATCGTTTGCACTTTTATTTTGATAAATATTACATCCGGCAACATCACACAATGCAAGTGCAATTACGGAATATGTCAAGTATTATCTATTCACAATCTGTTGTCCAAAGGTACAGGTAAAATTTATCACCTTTCAATGCTATTTGATAGGGAAAGGTGATAAATTTACCTGTACCTTTGGACTACAGATTTTGAATAGGATATATAATCTCATAATTTTTAACAACACTGCAGTGAGTTGAGTTCAGGAGTAATGTAATACGTGAAGCATTAGTTTGCTCTTTGTCGAATTACACGTCACAAAGAAAGAAGGAACGACTAATTCTGAACTGGCCTCTGAATAACAACATGACGCAGGCCCGTAACAAACTCGCTTCTCATTGGACGCTTACCTGCAAACCACGAGTTGCGCGCGCAGTCAAGGTGAAAAAAAAAGATAAGACAATTCTGTGCACATCTGTAAGCCAATCTATATATTTCTCTAAGCTTATATAGACACTGCAAAATGCATCGATTGCCAAACACTCGATTGGAAATCTTTACGATCCCATAAGACATTCTGTAATCTACAAGAAGTGCAGAATGGGGAAGTTGCATAAAATTTTATTTTGATGCAAAATGTATTTAAAGTGAAGCAAAATACTCTAGAAGTATATTTCCATATTTAAATCCTCTTTATACTTAACCATTAATAAATAATTAATAATTCAAATATTGAATATAACAAAGGGCGCGAAAACGCTCTCAAATTGGTTATGACGTCATGGAACGGTAAACAAACAAAAGTGTGGTTATGTTAACGTGATACGTGACCCGTCCGCATATTCATTTTCTGCCAACGTAATAGGACCTTCGGCTGCATTCGTGTCCGTTCCAGCACAGCGTAGGCAAATTATGATCGAAGTGGAGTGACGTTGGCAGTTTATAGAGCCTGCCTGGCGTTCGTGGAAATATTCTCTAAATAAATTCAGTTGGAAATTGGCAGTTATTGCTAAGTTGTTGGCACATGTTTTAATGCGAAATGCGATAAGGAATGAATAAATACCTTTATTAAGAGTTTAAAAATTAATCATTGTGTCTATTGAAAGGCCCCAGAACTTTTTTGGTAGATTTGAATTAGTTTCGTTTAGTTTTCGATATTATCGGTTATTTTTGGTTAGTTTGGGTTAGTTTTCGTTTGAAAACCGTAGTAGGCGCTGTTCCTTCTTGTTTCCTTTTTCCAAGCAAAGACAGGAAATTTACCTAATCCAAATTAACCCAAACTGATCCGTCCTGAAAATGCGACCCAATCTCTGTTTCTATGAACCTGATCAAAAAGCGAAAAAAGAGCGCGTATAAAAAATAGAGCGCATGTATGTATTATTAAATTTTGAATAAATATTATGAGTCACTGAAGTTGGCTTCTCTGACGTTGTGCGACAGTAAGACAGTTCAGCCGAGACTTCAGCTGAACATTCATTTTATTATTTTATTTTACAAAAAAATAAATATGTAGAACCAAAAGAAAAAGAAGATCTTTTGTATTTTGAACTTTTCATATTTTCGACATTTTGCATTTTCGACATTTCTCAATTACTACCTTTTGTGTTTTATTATTCCATTTTTTTTTACCTCACACTCTATTAAATAGTTAGTATAGAAGGTCCATGGGGTACTTCCAGAGACATCGGTAGTTTTATCTAACACAATATTATGCCATTGTTTTCGCTGAAATTTTCATGTAAATAAAGTTCTTCCAAAACATTTATCGGACCTAATTATCAATAAAATGCTTGTAACATACAGTGACATGAAATGCCAACGTTTGGTTGCGATGCTCATTTTCTGCTAACGCTTTACGGTGCAGGGCACGAATCTAGCCGAATATCAGTTCCGTTGGCAAAAAATGAATATGCGACCCGACCCGTCCGTCAGACGCTTGTGCTTACATCGAATTTTACCGATGGATTCAGCATTCTATGTCGGTCATTGTCATTTTCCATTAACTAAACAAAGATACCCCTCGTTTTTATTCTAATCGGCGACTTCACCGATGAGTAAGTTATTGTTATGATAATTATTATTTAGTCATATATATTTGTTACTATCATTACTACACTATATCTTTCTCTCTCTTAATGTATAGGGTGTGAGTTCACTGAAAGAGAATTGATTTCCAAAATCAACGTAACACTACTATCTCTGTTTAGTGAATGGAAAATGACAATGATCGACATAATCGCATAAACCAATGACAAAACACAATGGGTAAGAGAGAGAGGGAGTACAGAGACTCGTTTTGACGGATACCGTCTTGTGACGTCATTCATTTATGACTGTGTTTTGGCGCGAAGAGAGTTATTTTGAATTTCTATATTTTTTTACAGAAAAACTATTAGTTCAAAATTTAAAATTTATGTGGCAAGTGACTTTTTACTGTGTGAAAAATTTAATAAGAGAATACAAAAAAAATCTGCAAATTCCTCATTGCAAGTTGTCTATAGGCAGCTGAAGGCTTATAGAAATTTATAGATTTGCTTACCGATGTGCACAGAACTGAGTTTCAAAATAATGATTAAACTTTTTAAAAAAAACTCAAAGTCGACGAAATTACTTAAATGTTTAATAAAAATGCTTGATTTTTGAAAGTTTTCAATATATTGGAACCTCAAGAAATATTTTTAAAGTGAAAACTTATTTAGGCGCGTTCAGCACACTTTTATGTGGGTACTGAATGAAACTAAGCCGTCACGCTCTGCTATGTAACGCTCATTTGGGTACAGTCGGCTCGTGTCGACATTAGCCATGCGAGAGAGAGAAACAGTCATCACATTTTATTTAGAGTAATTTGTGACAATAATCTTTTTTTTTTTTTTCTTTGATCGTAATTTAATAAATGTAATATACGCGTATGCTCATATGTAAATGTGACAGAAATTGCTATGTTTCATACAGGTATAATCTAAAGAATATGTAGCAAATAGATTCAAATCAAAACTATTCATATCAATCTGGGGTCGTATTTTCGAATTCATTTGAGTACATTTGATTGACAGCAATGTAAATTAAATGTGGAGCATTCGAAATTGTATCAAATTTTGTATGCGAGAATATTCGAAAATACGACTCCTGGGCATTGAATATAGAGCATAAAAAATACCTGTATTTCTTATGGTTAATCTCGTCTAATTGAAGTTTTCACTTCTGTCGTGTGGTTTTAGGCACACACCATTTTTTGAAAATTTTGGTTGACAACATATTTTTTGTTTGTTGTGTTTTATTAGAATAAGATTTTTTTTAAATGTTTGTAACTGCTTCTTCAATGAAATGTCCTATTTATGTACCAAACTATAAAAAAGGATTATTTTGTTAAATTTTTTAATTTATTTGCAGTCTTGCTTCTTGCAAATTTCTTGCACATGAAATCTTGTTCTTGCTCATTAGTGTATTGTCTTGTATATTTCTTGCTAATCCACTTCTTGTCTTGTTCTTGCATGCAAGAACAAGAAAAGAACAAGAAAAAGCAAGACAAGAACAAGAAATACCCCAACACTATTCAAATTCACAACGATGATGAAGAAGACGCTATGGAAATAATCGAAGAAGAGACAGAATCAGGCAAATGTGAACCTCTGAACCCAATGACGAATTAAGCCCATACGATTTAGAAGAAGAGACATATTATGTTGTTCGTTTTACAACAAAAAAGACCCTGAAACACTACATTTGAAAAATTTTGTCGGTGACTGATGCTAATGACACTTACACAATAAAATTTTTGAAAAGGAATCTAACTCACTATATCTAACCCCAACTGCGATGATATATCTGATATAAATTTTTCAGATATAGTATAATATAATACTAGTAAATGATTATACCAAATGAGCCTGAGATAAAAGAGGATAGGACGACATTTTTTTAATGAAAACTTCGAAGTTTACATGAGAAAAACATTTTTTATTTGGTTATTTTTTTTCTAATGACAATACCAAAAGTAGTATTGTCACTTAAAAGTAACTTTTTCTATGAGAAAATGTTTTTTTCTACAAACGTCACTAAGAGTGTCATTTTTAACGGATGCTGTCAGTGTCTAAAATGCCATTTTATGACACTGGTGTTAAAAGTGATTACTTTTAGCACTAGTGCTAAAAGTAATCACTTTTAGTGGGTTTGTAGAAAAAATAGTGTATGATATTCGTGCTGAAAGTAATTTTATTTTGTTCAAAGGGATGGAACACTCCGCCTTCGGCGTCGTGTCCCAAACTTCCCTTTTCACAAAATAAAATGTCACTTTTAGCACTTATATCATAAATAACTAATTTTCTACTGACGTTTCATTATACGCCTAAAATCTGTTTCATAATGAATTTCATTACGATACAGATTTTCATTATGATACAAATTTTTCAGCCACTGGAATCGAGTATTTTGAACATGAACAATGTTTTTGTAAAAATAACAGACTTGCTTTGGAATTTTGGATTGTTTCTATTAGTATTTACCAGAAGAAACAACAAAAAAATTATAAATCGGGTGTGCAATTTATGCCCAAATGGCGTCTAGATCTTCATTTTTGAAATTGTCAAGTTATCAACTATTTTCACCAGTTGAGAAGTTTACTATTCTTATAAAATAAATACCTATGTTTTTCGTTGATCAATGCAAGTAGAAAAAATAGTGCATGCAACCCTCATGTAATGGCCATTAAATCGAGTGTACTCATGGTATATACGAAACTCGCCTGCGGCTCGTTTCATATCCTACAACATGCTCGTGTATTAATGGCTATCATTACATGATCATTGCATAATATACTAATTTTCTACTGATGTTTCATAATACGCTTATCAAACGATTAAAATTTGTTTCATAATGAACTTCATTAGGATACAAATTTTCATACAAAATACAGATTTTTCAGCCACTGGAATCGAGTTATTTTGAACATGAATAAATGTTTATTAGTCCAAGAAACGGGGATCTGAAAAGAGGGTTTACCTCAACATAATTACAAGTTAACATTTTTTGAGGGGGATCGGTACATTTTCATGTGCTTAATAACATATTAAGTTTGCGACCTTGTACTTCCATAGGGTTTTTAGTTAGGGGTGGTTTTTAGGGGTAATTTGCGATTTATGGAGAACGCTGCTCAAAGGGATGGTCCAAGAGCAAAAAGTTTCAAATGATTGTTGTAGCTGAAGTTTTTTGCTATAAAAAACTCAGCGACAGCATCTGTTTATCTTCTATAGTTTTTTTTTCTGCAGCGTCTTGAATAGTAGCATGTTTTTATTCAAGGTCACTGAATCAACGTTTTACCTGTTCCCGTGCACTTGATGCAACAGCGGCCGAATGCATAATCCGATTTCAATTTTTCAAACACCACATTATTGCTAATGAAATGCACTCTCTAATGCTTTTTTTTTCGAATTTTTTGCTTAAAAATTAAGCGAGCACGAACTTGCCTAATGTGCGAGGAAGTTGTAAATTACATCGAAAACTACCACTTTTTTTCATTCACTGTAATTTCTAAACGGGGCCAAATATTGGGTGACAGTTTTCAACAATCGGCAGCCCATTATTCCTCTCATAATGCTCCAGCGGATTTTTTTTTTCGTTAATTACTCAATGACTTATTGGTCTGAACACGTCGCGCAAAATTTTTCAAAAAGTCAAAAAAAATTAAAATTGTCGCACAGCGCTGAAATTTGGTATGATGGCTTTATTTATTGTTCTCATGAATATACTGCAATTCTAATTGTTGCAGCAGTCATGTGAAGCAATTAAAATTGCAGTATATTCATAAGAACAATAAATAAAGCCATCATACCAAATTTCAGCGCTGTGCGACAATTTTAATTTTTTTTGACTTTTTGAAAAATTTTGCGCGACGTGTTCAGGCCAATAAGACATTGAGTAATTACCGGAAAAAAAATCCGCTGGGGCATTATGAGGGGAATAAATGGGCTGCCGATTGTCGAAAACTGTCACCAAATATTTGGCCGCGTTTAGAAATTACAGTGAATGCAAGAAAGGGGTAGTTTTTGATGCAATTTACAACTTCCGCGCACATTAGGAGAGTCCGTGCTCGCTCAATTTTCAATCAAAAAAATTCGACCAAAAAAGCATTGGAGAGTGCATTCCATTAGCAATGATGTGGTGTTTGAAAAATTGAAATCGGATTATGCATTCGGCCGCTGTTGCATCAAATGCACGGGAACAGGTAAAACGTTGATTCAGTGACCTTGAATAAAAACATGCTACTATTCAAGACGCTGCAGAAAAAAAACTATAGAAGATAAACAGATGCTGTCGCTGAGTTTTTTATAGCAAAAAACTTCAGCTACAACAATCATTTGAAACTTTTTGCTCTTGGACCATCCCTTTGAGCAGCGTTCTCCATAAACCGCAAATTACCCCTAAAAACCACCCCTAACTAAAAACCCTATGGAAGTACAAGGTCGCAAATTTAATATGTTATTAAGCACATGAAAATGGACCGATCCCCCCCAAAAAATGTTAACTTCTAATTATGTTGAGGTAAACTTCCTTCATTGCTTGGCCAAATCCTTTTCACAAGTGAAAGAACATGTAAGAATTTCAAAAAGTCATGCCGACCCCCCCTTCACACCCCTCAAATTTGATAAGTGGATTGTTTTTTTTTTATTTTTGGATATGACGGCACATTTCCAGGCTGATTATCCCTTACCCGGCAGCTTTATAATATGCGGGCTTTTACAGTGGCGTATGCTTATACAGGGTGTTCCGAAATTAATGCACCAAATTTTTATGGCATATTCTACGTCGAAAATAAGCCCTATTTACCTATATAAACATAAACGCTTCCTTTCCGAGATACAGGGTGTTGAAATTCTAAGAAAAAAAACTATTTTTTTAACATAATTCATATCACTTTGAAATTTTGTACACTGGTTTCAAGCAACCAAAGACATTTTCTGATGTGGAATATTTGATAAAAAAATTACCAGTGACGTCACAAAACTAATTTGAAACTTTAGGTCTTTAATGTTTAACATTTTTATCATAAAAATGGCAATTCCGCCATGCATCAAAATGTTTTTTTATTTTTTTATTTTAAAACAGTGCATCTTCCGGAAAAAGTGAAGACATCAAATTTGTTCTAAATTGAATGGGGATTTGAAAAATGATTTTTATTTTAGAAAAAAGCAGTGACGCACCATTTTTTTCTTAAAAAATATTCCTTACAAATCTGGAAGGACGCCACTTGTAATTTAAAAAAAAAAATAATTTCACATCAAAAAATGTCTTTTGCTGCTTGGAAGCAGTGTACAAAATTCCAATGAAATATCTAGAGTGGTTTGAAAATTATGATAGAAAAATAGTTTTTTTCTTAGAATTTCAACACCCTGTATCTCGGAAAGGAAGCGTTTCCGGACATATGTTTATAAAGGTAACTGGGGCTTATTTTTGACGTAGAATATGCCATAACAATTTGGTGCATTAATTTCGGAACACCCTTTATTTAACAAGGACACTGATAAAAAGGATTCCTTGGTTCAAAGGAAATTGAATTTCTCTCAAGGGCGCCAAGCATTTGACATGGGCGAAATGCATGGACATTTTGTCTCAAAATTTGGAAAACTTCGAGCCAAACGTTTAGTTTCTTTTGGTCCAAAGTTATAGAAATTGAACTCAAGAAACTATGACTTTATCGTAATTGTACATTTCTTTTGTCTCAAAACCATTATTTTCTCAATTTTTGAAAAACCTTGAGGAAAAGTCAACGAGTTTTTAGACCAAAGCCATATTTTTTTTGTTTAAATTCATCAAGAGATTGTTTCAAAGTAATTTAATTTTAAATAAAAGACATGATATTTTTGACGTAAAATATAATGATTTTGTTATAAAACCAACAAATTTTTAATCCAAAATATTACGATTATGCCTGAATACTTGTTTCAAAACCCTGAGTTCTTATGTGAAAGAATTATTCGTTCCTTAAAAGATCCGGAATGGTTTTGAGACAAAATGTACCTATATACCTAGTCTTGTGCAGAATCCCCTAAGATCTTTTCAGAAAAGAGCTTAGCTTAAAAAATTGCGAAAGGAACAAAATTTAACTATACCAAATAATTTCAATTAAAATCAATTTAAGAGTTAACATTTTTCCATTCGAATTTCTTAATACTATACCTACTTAGGTATATACAGGGTGTCCCAGATTATGTGGGCAATCTCTCGGATTCAGATAGAACACAAAAAAATAACATGACAACTTCCTATAAAAAAAAATTCCTACGCCTCTGAAAATCGGTTTTTTGTTGATAACTTTCAAAATACTTCGTGTAATTTTTTTTTCTTTTAATATGATGGATACTAGATAAGACCTCTTAAAATGGACCCTTTCAAACACACTTGGACAATCTAGTTTGCCAGGGACGGACTAGCTCTAACACAATAATGCTAATTTTTTTTACACCCTGTATGATATAGGCATAGCAATAATATTTTTAGATTGTTTCAACCTTGAACTAGAAAAAAGGTACTCTTATTCGATGTCAAAAAAATGAGCTGAGGGCGGATTACGAACTCTCGATTCGAACCGAAACCGCCATGAATTTCGAACGCATTCTGATGCATTTGCATGGAGTGCGTTCGAAATCCATGGCGGTTTCGGTTCGAATCGAGAGTTCATAATCCGCCCCCTGGGGCCTTATTCTGTAAGGAACAACCGTTCGATTCGGTAGAATTTCTTCGATTGTGACATCATTTTCGGTTTAGTTTTCGCTCGTTTTCGCGCTACCAAACCGAAAATGACGTCACAATCGAAAAAATTCTACCGAATCGAACGCTTCGTTCCTTACAGAATAAGGCTCCTGGTTTCAAGAAAAATCTGTTTTTGTGTATTAATGGTTTTTTATTAAATAATTTTTTATGTAGACTCAACATGAGATCCTTCTAATCTTATGCATTCCATACCTATTTTAATAAAAGATTGTTCGACTCTCGACAATGCTTCAATATTAGCCCTTATTTCGCGAAAGTGAAAATTAATCCTTTCTACTAATATTTCCTCAGTTTTATTATTGCGTTAAAGCTAGTCCGTCCCTGGCAAACCAGATTGGTCAAGTGTGTTTGAGAGGGTCCATTTTAGGGAGTCTTACCTAGTATCCATCATATTAGAAGAAAAAAAATTACACGAAGTATTTTGAAAGTTATCAACAAAAAACCGATTTTCAGAGGCGTCCTTTAGGGGCACGTAACTTTGTAGGGGGGGCCGTAGGAATTTTTTTTTATAGGAAGTTGTCATGTTATTTTTTTGTGTTCTATCTGAATCCGAGAGATTGCCCACATATTCTGGGACACCCTGTATATATTTTTTTTTTCGAAAGATCTTTGGGGAATTCGCCACTATACTACTGTATAAACATTTTGTCTAAAAACTATCTCGGATCTTTAAAAAACAAATATTATTTATTCTGTCACTTGAGAACTCTGCGTTTCGAAAAAAGTATTCACCATAATCATAATATTAGTAATAATAATAATAGGTAACTCTAATTGAAATAGCCATATAATAATCTGTTTTCGCTTTTTTTGGGTGAAGACTTGCAGGAACCACAAAGAAACAAATATTGATATGTACAAATTGCATTTATTACAGAAAATAACAAACATGATGGGGTTGAACATAACATAATCAACTTACACCTATATAACATATAAATAAAAAATATACCTTTGTTGAATTTTTTTTTTCTTACTTTATTTTCCTTGTTCTTCAAAAATTCAATTAGTCTTTCCAATAACTTAATTCTGTCTTCAATATTTTTGGTAAATTCATCCATATGGTTAGTTTGATCTAGAAAAACAATAAAAAGTATGTCAGTTTGGTTTGGCTTTTTAAAAACAGTAGACTTCGAATTAGAAGAAAACATCGATTATCAAATGCTACATGCTTTGCGGCTTAATTAATAAATGTTTACGTTCAAGCCCTCGTGACGTTGAGACAAAAGCAAGGGT
Organism: Ceutorhynchus assimilis; assembly: GCA_917834065.1. Classification (NCBI taxonomy): domain Eukaryota; kingdom Metazoa; phylum Arthropoda; class Insecta; order Coleoptera; family Curculionidae; genus Ceutorhynchus; species Ceutorhynchus assimilis. The sequence goes on from OU892287.1 coordinate 27,579,824, forward strand.
TTTGTCACAAAAACAACGGTTTTGTCACAAAAACCACGGTTTTGTCACAAAAGAAAGCGGTTATGTCACAAAAGCAAGAGTTTTGTCACAAAACCAAGAGTTTTGTCACAAAACCAAGGGTTTTGTCAAACGAATAAAAGAGATTTATATTAAGAAAAAAAAAAGCAGCCGATTTCATCACCACAAAAATGCCAAAATGGCCAATATAGCGACATGTTTTACTGGTAACATTATTGAACAAATATTTTAAAATATATTCCTCTGCACCTTAGATTATGTCTGCACTGTCTACTGTCTGCAGTCTCATTTGATATATTTCAAAACGATAAATAGAATCCAAAACAGCTTTCATCTAAAAAATTTACAATGTATTAATTAGGTACTTACCTCTTAATGTTTTTAGTTAATGGCTCAAACGCCACGTTTTCAGAAAAATTCTAAATTCACCGGAATCACTTTACTCATTCTAGATTATAGAATAAATGCACAAACCCCAAACTAATAAACAAAATCTGATGCCGATGCACGATGCACGCGCGTTATGCGTATGCGATCGGTCAATCGGTACTGGCGAGTGAGTATTCGGGTGGTCTGGAGCTGTTGAAAGGTGGGAATTGCGTATGTAGAGTACTCCACGCAACGCCCATAGACTTTGGATGAAAGACTGATGCTCTCCAGAAAAGCTCAACAATGCAGGGACTGGAAACAAAGTCAATGATGCTCTCTCAAAGGCGCTTGAATCCAAAAGAATTAGAAATTTATTGGAAAAGCATCCATGATTTTCAGTTGAGAGCAGAGAATTTGAAGAAATTTTCTTTGATACAAGAGAAAAAAATCCAAAAGCATCATTCTTTTGTCTTGAATCGGGTATTTTTATCAGTGGAGAATTATTTGTATAATAATAACATAGGGTTTTATAATATAACTCCTCCCTCCTTAAATGGTTGCAAATTGGGATTGATTAACAATGTTGGGCAATAGGGAACTTGCACATCAAATTAAATAGGAAATAAATAATAAAATACAATAACAATCATCCTAATAAATGATGCAATTAGGAAAAGGATATTATATCTTATCTCTGGTTTCCAAAATCTTCAATTGAAAATACCAAATAATTCGAAATTCTTGACGAGATCAAAAACGTATTTCTATGGGTCCTGACGTCACAAGGCAGTAATAATCGGGTCGCCTCGCTGCTGCCACGCCATGTGCTGCTGCTGTTGTCAATGTCAAATCTATCATAAACGGCCAATGAACTATAGACAAAAACTGGAATGCGCACACATTGCCATATCTGCCAAAAAAATGTAGCCATGAAAGACAGATGCCACAAAGGGGAATGTTGTTTTTTTCTGTTGCTCGCTGACATGACGTTTTGGAAAGTTTTGTCATATTTACCTTCACAGGTTTCATCAATTGAAATACGTGTTGGAAGCAATTTCCGCCATTTAAGGGTATTGGATGCGCCTCAATGCCAAAATATTTTTTCCTGCGCGAAGCACCTAACGCAGTCTATCATTGTATTCTTCCGCTCCGATTAATACTGCTTAGTGGGAATGAGATGAATGAAACAAGGAATGCATTGCATTCTTAAGGTTTAAAGTCAGGCCTATAGTTTATTACAGCAACGCGAGATGTCAGTACTGTCGCCCCTATAGTGTGCCCTAACTTGATAGTAAAAAAAAATAGAAATCTGCATTTGATTAAATTGTGCGATGGAAAGTTTTTTCTTTTTTTTTGCGGAAATTCGAAGTATTATTCTGTTTTACATAAACAGGGTTGTAGTTTGGACTAACAGTGTAGCTACAGGCGTATTTCCAACTATTCTTGCAGTAGCGAGAAAACTTACAAGTTCAAAAAATTTGAAAAAAATATATGTAGCGTATAATTGCAATAGTAGTTCGTAATAAAAATAACGGGAAACTTCATCTATTCGTTTTGAAATAAATGGTGAAAAACCACTTTTTTTTCAGTTTTTGCGATATATATATCTCAAAAATGGCGAGTCAAATTTGCTTGAAAAAATTATGGATTAAAGTATATCAATAACCATAAAACATATATTTTTTTTAGAATTTTTGAACACAAGCTTCAGAAAATGGGGGTTGACTTTAAACCTTAATTTCAACCTAATTTTTTAACAATTGAAGTTATTTCAGCTTTCTTTTTTGCATTCAATTTCTAATATAGGGACGAATGGCGCTATCTTTTTAGAAATTCGATAATAGAAACAAGTTCTCGAAAAATTACAAAAACGTAATTTAAACTGAAAAAAAACAAGAAAATTAATCAATTTATGGTGTTTTTTTTAGTTAGCGCCATTCTTATGTGTGGTAGCAATACAATGGCGCAAACTAGAATTCCAAAAATTATCTAGTTTTTTTTGTAGAACATTAATAGATTCTTCTTGTCATTTTGTCTATCTCTGTTATGCTTGCAGCAAACCCCATGGCTCTTTCCTCCGCCTGTTTTTCTATACATTTTAAATCGCCGTGATGAAGGATCCAGTGCCGACCGGCTTAACAGTAGCCCAATGCAATGATCGCGATGAACCTCGCGTCTTTATTAGTATTAACTTATTGGGTAGTTGTATAGTTCGACGTGCATTACAATATATTTTAAACGGCGCATTCAATACCCTTAATATAATGAGTGCGACAAAAACAGGTATCCCCTCCCCAGCAGCGGCACTAGGCTTCACGTTCGTCAATATGTGTTCGCATTCCAGTTTTTGGTTGTAGTTCATTGTAAACGGCATACATAACAACATAACCATAATCTAAATCTACCTTCTCAAAGGTCACTGTCAACCAAGGACTGTGAACGGAATTTTGTTGCTGAGTGACGTCACACTAATCGGTCGTTTCAAATGGCGATGTTTCGAGCGTAACTTAAAATATTTATAAAAAATTAACGGCTGATTTTTAATGCTTGATATTTGGCATGAATATGTCTTTAGTGTAGTACAACACATTTTTGAAATTAAAAAAAAAATTGCAAGTTCCCTATTCAATCTGCACCTCAGTTTTAGTTTTACTACATTTTTCTCCAAAATATAGAATAATAATAATTGTTATAAAAATAGAACTTAATACTATCATTATAATATAGGATCACACATTATTGGTTTTAAAATTTAACTCTTTTAATGGGTCAGTCTTTAATTTATTTGTTTCTTTAATCGCTGATTGAAGAGCTTCATGTTCGACTGTTTTCAGTCTTACAGTTGTGGTATTCTCTAGAAGTTGAGTAATGTCGATGATGGGTAATTCAAGTTCTAGGTTGAAGTTCTCATGCGTGTCTTCCAAAAATTTTCGATTGTTTATTGTTATTGAACATTTACCTTTGTAAATAACGATTGGACTGGAAATGATTTCCATGTACTTCTTCTCGTCACATTGCTGTCACATGTCGTTGTGGAATAACTAATGTTTGATTACTTATTGGGTATTTCTTCAACTGTCGATTCTTCGTATTGAATTTTCGTGAATGGGCATAATTGTTGTTCACTAGATACTATATCGTGAACACGGCTCATCTTCTTTCAATAGTTCCTTTTTGCACAGTGTCAATATTTGGACATTTTTGTAGAGCATTGTAATACGTGTCTGTGGTAAGTGGTAAGTAACAGGTGAGGGTACTTAACAATAATTGTTGAATTTTGGATAGGTATAGGAAATAATTTATACAATATAAAAGGTTTAGGATTAGTTATTGGTTTAAATATAGTAAAAATAATTAGTTCCTTTTGAATTTTGACATGAGAGGACATTGTCTCATATTATTTAATTACGTTGTAAATGGTAATCGTTGACTGGTGGGTATGTTTTTCAAGCTCAAGTTCAATTCATTACGCTGCAGTATTGTATAGTGCATTATGCTTGTGTGTGCAAAACTGATTGCGTTTAGTATGTGGTTAATTAACTCGCGTAATTTACTACTGTGCATATTGACATTTTCTAAAATTAGATTTATCATTAAGATAGTTTGAATACCTATTTTGATAATCCGTCGAAATATTTCTTATGTTGTCTGAAATTAATCTGATTATTTTCGATATTTGAAAATTGATCATGAAATGTTTTCGTTACTTGTTTAGGTACGTTTGTTTAATCTTTTAGATTTTTATTCATAGTTTGCTGATTATCATTTGGTGTTTGAATGTAAGAATCATATCTATCACCGTCATTTGCGTCTAATGTCCTATACAGCCATTTTTGTGCTGTACCCATGGAATTGAATACTCCACGTTTATTTCTTTCGTGTGAGAATTGTTTTACAAATTTTTTTAATGTATTGATACGTGATTGACCAGTTTCAATATTTACAAGTAAATATTGATATAATAAATAAATAATAAAGTAACAATTTCGTCTTTATTAGACCATTTAGTTAAATTTAAAGTATTGTTCAAATTCTTTAAAGTTATTTCGAGAGTTTTAATACTGTTTCCAATAAGGCAAGTATTAATAATGATAACATGCAGTGTTATGTTGTGTTGTGATATAAGTGTTTCCTATAGAAATCGGTAAAATAGGATTTCTTAATGGAGTTAACGTGTAGGCATTACTGGAAATTCCTATGAGAAGGACGATGAAAGCTGACAGAAACATTTTGGTTTTTAAGGCACGATGCTTGTAACTGTATCACTTCAATTCTGTACGTTTGGTCTTGTTGCTTCTTTTCTTCAGTTAATTTTCACAAAAAATTGGAACGAACTGGACTAAACTTTTTTTTCGAAAATTCAATCTCAGGACTCTATAGCACTCTGAAGATCATCCGCTCCGAACTGCGCCAATTATATTTTTCGTTCAGTAATTCTTGTTTTGAAACACTATTTATTTTATTGAAAACCAAGAAGTTACAACAAAAAATACTAGACTCACTTGCGCTTCACTCAGCTCGGCGACGCGACAAGACGCCGCGCTGCAAATTGTCGCTAGATAAATATTTCATTGGTTTAAATGCGACGCGTCGTAAAGTGCAGTGTAGGTGGGGATCTATTCATTTGAACCAATGAAATATTTAGCTTGCGACAATTTGCAGCGCGGCGTCGTGTCGCGTCGCAGAGCTGAGTGAAGCGTAAGTGAGAATTGACCTTAAAGCTAAAAACAAGAAAATGAGACGGAAGGCTCTGCGCGCGTTATTTATATTAAAATACTGCTGACGGTGCAACTGAGTGGGTGAAACCTTGATATGGCATCACTTTTCCAGGCCGATTATCCCTTACTCAGCAGCTTTATAATATGTGAGCTTTTTCAGTGGCGTATGCTTAGATTTAACACTGAAAAGGAGAATTATTCGTATAATAATAACATAGGGTTTTATAATATAACTTATTGCGCAATGGTATGGTACCATCTGGCATTGCGCTAAAAAGATATTTTTACAGCTTTATAAAACTCCACCGAAAATGAATCCTTTGAGATTATTCTGACCATATTGGCAATAGCTAGCTAGGGGACCTATCTTAATGTTTAGTGCAGACAAATCTGTCATAAAACCCCTTAAGCAATTCTAAAAGGTGTTCACAATAGTTACGTACCATCGTCACCAAAAGTAACTGGGACATCAACATATTAGCTTCTGTAGTATTATATGATTTTTAGTGTCAAATATATGTCAAACTATGAACTAAATGAATGATGGTGGAATTAGTCCAGGAGATTATTTATGGATAATTTTTGTCCCAGATACTTTTGGTGACGATGGTACATTACAAGTGCGTTTATGAACATGATTACAATAACGAGTGTGAAAGATTAGACGAGTCGTTCTGAACACACGAGCTTTGTAGTCATGTTTAAACGCACGTGTGATGTACAACGTTTTATCTACAAAGCGAAAAATAATGTTTTTTCAATCATTTTCGTTTATTAGTCGTTGTCTACCTTCATTTTACCTTTACAGGTTTAACTTTGACATTTTTCAAATTATCGAATGTAATACCACAAGAGGTTTCAGGATTATTTGATAATACTTTCACCTGTCACGAAACGCGTTACACAGCAACACCACGACTCCGAAGGAGAAGAGATGTTCCTGGTAACGCGTTGAGTATTAGGTAATCCTGAAACATTGAGTGGCATTCAAAAGGTTATACAACGAACTAAACTTTAATAATTTGAAATTTAAAAAAATTTCTATAATATAATTTTCTATAAATGCCACCAAGCGCGATAATCCCAAAAAGCTTATCACTTATTAAGCCTCTCGTGTCATATGGGAATAATGTACAGTGACTTGTATAACCGAAAATAGTTGTGTTATGAATTCATAACCTAGTTCATAACACCCTGTCATGACACCACATGACATTACTCAAATACTGGATAAATGGTTATGTAAAGATGTCATAACCAAACGCTTGTAGATAAAAAGAACTATTTAGATCTTCTCTTCTGACTCGAAAGAATTCCACAATGTCATTAGAGAGATGGGAGAGAATGGAAATGACCAGTATTAATTCCATTGCCCTCATCTTAGGTTACAGGTCTTGATAGATTTAGTGCCGGTACTTTTGCTCTCATTTAACAGCCGTTAAAAATAATCAGGGGTTTGAATGAGGGTTTGAATGTGCTCTAACCACATCATATGTATAGACCTTGGCCACAACCCTCTTTACGTATCCAGCCATGAACAAACATATGGCAACACTGCATCATCAATGACTTGGTGGTAGGACCGTCGCGTGTTGCGTCGCATCCTTACAGTTCAATTTGGCAGTTTAACAAGGGTTATGGATAAAAAATATAATTTTTTTCAATGTAAATGTTTTATTTATAGTAAAAAAGTACTTTTTATTGAGGCCCAGTTCAAGGGCAAGTTCTAGTAACATCTTTACAAAACAGAACAAATCTAAATCATCGAGTAATCATCTAACTAATTATACAAAGAAGCAGAAACATACACCTGGGTAGGTCCTACATGAATTTAAATTTAAACAGATGTGGTTGGATACCAAATTATACTTATTATAGTAATAGATAATCATCTTCGCGAATGATGGCTGTTTCCGGAAAGTGTAAAGCACAAACAACAGAATATTATGATGGTGTCCAGTTATCCCTAGGGATTAATTTTAACTATTTTTCTCTTAAATCACCATCATTTGAAATGTTTAAGGTAGAAACAGTTGTCTTACCTTATTTTATGGTACTCTCATAATTGGATTTGCATCAATTGCATCCCGGGACGCAGCACGTTTTCGGCATAATAAATTAATATATAGGGAATATATCTATTAGTACCCGTGGTGCATACAAACTTTTATGTCATACCAGTTGGTTTCGAATAATAAATATAGGTAGCTATATTTTTGTAAATAAAGAATAAGTTAATCGAAAACTGTTTTTTGCGTCTTTATGCCCGCGCGGGCCATAATGTATACTTTATGTCCGCACGGGCATAAAGTAATGAATTATGTAGATGGTATATCTAGGGTATAAAAACAAAATAATGTACTGGTATGACATAAAACTAAAAATTATTATTTTTGTTAATGTCAAAACACTTGTCAACATAGTTTTAAACCTGCTAAGGTAAAATAACAGGTACTTTTTGTGAAGAAGTGCTTGAGGTCCGACACGATAAGAGATAGGTATAGGAACATTAGGTATACATGAGTATTCTGAGCGTTCTAATACCATAAAAATAAACCATGCATACCATTTGAAATAAGCCACTTTTTGATACATTTATAATTAGTTTATTTTAACATTCATTTTACGCCCTCCTTATAACATTTTGCTGGTTGCTTTGTTTAGCTACGACCAAAATTTGATCTTTTACGTTGGATATAGTCTTTGAAAAGGATGAATAACTTTACCATCAGCTGTCTTTTTCTATTCAGTCACTTTCTACTCTTACCAAGGACGTATATAAGGGGGGGGGGGGGGGGGTTTGGGGGTTCAACCCCCCCCCACCCCATTGAACTGAAAAAAATATTTATTTTTTTAAGAAAAATAAACGTTGTTGGGCGTGGAACCCGAAAAAATATCCTTTGGCGGCTATGCCAGGTTACCTATACAGCGTTTAGTCTAAAATTGAAACCCTTTCCAGCATAGACCAGGAGCCGCCACTGCTCTAAAACCCTCCCCCCCATGTAAAAGCTATAGCTACGTCGTCGACTCTTACTTTACCAGTATAGTATAAATTTCTATGATCTAGGCTTATCTTATCTCCTGGTGATTTCTTCGAGTTTCTCCTGTAATTTAAATTTTTTATTCATTATCTTATTCACCGTTATCTGAACGCTTTTTCGTTATTGATAGTAGTTGTTAAAATTCTCAAACTAGATGGTTTGCGGCAGTGCGGGCGACCTATCTTTCCGTACTATACTGCGGTCACCCATCTACCAACGTGCCGAATCAGCTGAAACTTCCTTTATAATTCGCACTTATAACCTGTAATTAGGGTATAATCAAAAGAATTAAAATAAAAACACCCTATTATCTTTACTAATTTATTCCACAAACTAATTTAAATACACATCTACACAGAAAAATGTGCTACACTTAGTGCATTTTATTTTTAATAATGAATCAATATTAAAATTAATCACAGCAACAATAATTTACCAACATTTAAGATTTTTTACAGCTAAACCCTAACTATACAAATATATTTTTTTGGAAAGCTTCAAGCTGTTGTATCCCAAAAATGAATATAATTAAATTTTACAATAATTGTTTATTGGAATATTCAATTGAACGAAAGTTTTAAATGCGTAGCTACTATTGTTTAATTAGGTAGGTATATTAGATTCATAAATAGAATGTATTTTAATTAAATTTTCCGTTTATTGAAAGTTTCATTAAAATTTTTCATTTGAAGGGGTTATTGCTAAATTATATTGCAATGTGTATGCGTTATAAATTATGATAATTAATTATCAGGCTAAATAAAAAAAAAGTAACCAACAATAGCTGTACATTATAAACAATTAATATTACATAAATTTTTCAATGATTGAAATTGTTATCATTGAACTTATTGCAATAAATTACTAATGATCTACCAAAAATACATTGCTTATCAATTGCTTCGGACATGGTAGAAATATTTTTACAGGCTACTACTTAACACATCACATCCGTAGCTTTTATTTACACTATTTAATTTGCACACAATTACATTTATTTGATGCACGTACTATTACAATTTTTATACCCTGCTTTTTAGATTTAATGTGGTAAATTTTTTTTGTATACACAAGTCCAAGATAGCAATACTTCACCTGTCTTTAGCTACACGGTTCAATTTCTGAAAATATTACTTCAATGACACTTTACACCAGTTCATCACATTATATAATTTTTAAGATCTCTCTCGGTCCACTGGAGTTTCTACGGGTAGAACACTGCTGGTAGGTGGCGACGCAATCGGAACTGGGTGGTGTAAACTGGTGAGCTGATGGGTTTCCTGGTGCATCAGCAAACTGGACGCACTAGGAAACCCAAAGAGTTGAGATCACTGAATCCGTGGCCAATAGTTCGAAGCCAAATCAGCTGATTGAGATGGAATTTGAACTGGTACAGAAACACCTGCTGATATTACACCTGAAACAAAAAAATATATATATATATATTCATAAAATGTTCTCTTTTATGTCTTCTCAAGGGCTGGAAAATCATATTAGGAATCACTTTTTAAACCAATCAAATATTATAGTCTTGATGGAGTGTGGAAGTGAACTACTACTAGTCATCTCTTTCATTCTCCTTAATCGTACTTTTCAGTAATAATCTCCGTCAGTTCTTGACCAATCTTGTCCCAATGAGTATTTTATATTTCATAACAAGAAGCACTCCACTCATATTTTAGACTACGCACAGCGTGTGCGGCACAGGTACTTCATTTAGTATGCATTTATTTACACACTACAATAGTGGTCTGCCCCGCTGAAAGTGGTGGAGCTCGCACAACAAGAAAACCAAAACAAAAGATTCAAAGACCACTAAGAATCGCAACATAAGACATTCATTGCTCTCAGAAGATGTTAGGAAACAGTACCAGGACATACCTGAAAGTACGTTTACCAGCGTGTTACCAGCAAGTCAAGTTACTTTTTAATTTAGTAAATTTTTTTGAAAAACAAGAACTACAACAATTAGGCGCAGTCGGTAGGATAATGAACATGGAACAAATGACAAAAGTTCTCACAACTTTCCTAAAGAATCAACAAGAATTTCTAATCTAAAGTCAGCATTTTTTGGGTCAGTTTCCATCAAATTCCCAAAATTTAACTAAAAGTATCAAAAAATTTCATTATTATCAGGAAACAGGGAGCACTTTTGATCTATGGTACAAAAGATATCAAAGCCTTTTCACAGAAGCTGCCAAAAATATTTCAGAGCCCGCAAAAGTAAAACTTCTACTAAGAAAATTGGACTCACAAATCCATGAAAGGTATGTCAATTTCATTTTACCTAAGGAAATCAAAGATTTAACCTCCAGTGAAACTGGAAACAAACTAACCCAGTTGTTTGGTAAGAAAACTACATTTTTCACACCAATTCATGAAGTTAAATAAAAATAAATCGGAAGATTTTATCGCATTTGCTTCACATGTTAATAAAATGTGTGAAGAATCCAAGATAAATCAAATCACAGCAGACGAATTTAAATGTTTAATTTTTACTTGTGGCTTACAATCGAGTAAAGATAGTGGAATACGAACCAGAATTTTGAAAAAAATAGATTCTAATAACAATGATCAACATACATTGGAAAGTTTAATTTCTGAATATCAGAGGATTGAAAATATACAGGACGCCCAAATAATTGAAGATCCGTTTCTCAATGTAAATGCCATTTTGAACAGAAATAAACATTTACCAAATTCAGGTTTCCAGCAAAATTTTAAGTTCAAGCCCAACAGTGAACCGTTTCTACATGAGAAATATGCAAATTATTTCCAGGATGGTAATGCAGTTCTAAACAATCCTTGCTAGTCTTGCGGCGAACTACATTTCGCAAAATTTTGTTCATTTAAAGAACACTCATATCAAAGATGCCATAAAGTAGGTCATAAAGAAGGGTTTTTTGATTTCAGGAACGAAAATAAAGGGTTTTTGAGACAAATTATAATATGAAAAATGCAAGCTCAAATGCCATGATGTTAATAATATTGGGTCAACTTCTGGAAGCAAATTTCTTCAAAATCAATAATATTCCAAACAGGTTACAAATTGATACAGCTTCAGATATCACGGTTATCTCACCAGAAACATGGACAAATATAGGAAAACCAGAGTGTCAGCCCACAAATCATGATGCTAAAAGCGCTTCAGGTGATAAAATTAATTTAAGAGCCGAATTTCGATGTACAATAAGCTTCAACAAAATAGTTTTCAGGGTAAATGTTTTATCACTTCAAAACCTAATGTCAATTTACTGGGTATAGATGGGATCATAAAATTTGGTTTATGGAACGTACCATTCAACTCAGTCTGCAATGTTGTTGAATCAAAGCAATTTTCAATCAATACAGAATCATTAAAATTACCCTTTCCTAAAGTTTTTTCAAGAAACATTAGGTCACTGTGGAAAGCCAAAGTTAATTTTCATATAAAAGACGATACAGTTCCTATTTTCAAAGCAAAACACCAGTAGCTTATTCAGTCACGGATAAAGTTGACCAAGAACGTCAAAGGTTGCAAGAAAAAAATATCATATCATTAGTTGAATATCCTGATTGGGCAGCTCCAATTGTAGTTACAAAGAAACAAAACAGAGATGTCAGATTGTGTGGCGATTACTCTACTGGTCTCAATGAAGCACTTCTACCACATCATTACCCTCTTCCAACAGTCGAAGAAATTTTTTCAAAATTACAAAATGCTACAATTTTTAGAATCATTGATCTTTCTGATGCTTTCCTTCAAATTTAAATCAGTAAAGAATCAAGAAAATATTTAACAATAAACGAATAAATACTCATCATGGATTGTTTCAATACAATAGAGTGCCATTTGGTATAAAAGTTGCCCTAGCCATTTTTCAACAAGTTATGGATACCATGTTATCAGGTCTGAAAGGAACATCTTAGTATCAGGTCAATCAGAGGAAAAACATTTTTAAAATTCAAATCTTGTCCTATGGTGTATAGAAAAGTTTGGTTTTCACTTGAAATTACAAAAATTTAGAGTCAAAAAAATTAAGTATTTGGGATATATTTTAAGTGAAGGGGAGTTGGAACCAGATCCAGCAAAAACTGAAGCTATCAGAAATATGCCACCGCCCCATGATATCAACACTATACGTTCCTATCTTGGAGCAATAAGCTATTATGGTAAATTTATTAAAGAAATACACGTGTTACGTCAACCACTAAACGAATTATTAAAAAAATGAATCAAATTTTTATGGACAACAGAATGTCAAGACTCGTTTGAAAAATTAAAAAAAAAAAAAATAAAGTCGGATCTGAGTCTAACCAACTACAATCCAGTTCACGAAATCATTTTAGCGGGAGACGCAAGTATCACTGTATTTTACACAGATTTAAAAATGGCCCTATCAAACCTATATGGCACGGATCTAGGACTCTTACTGAAACAGAAAAGAGATACAGTTAAATAGAGAAGGAGGCATTGGCTTTAATATTTGCTATCACAAAATTTCACAAGATGATTTATGGTCGAAATTTCACTTTACAAACAGATCATAAACCTCTTTTGACAATTTTCGGTTCAAAGAAATTCAATCCATACTGCAAATCGTCTTCAAAGATGAGCATTAGTTCTCAAAGCATATGACTTCAAGATAGAATACATTGAAATTAGCGATTTTGGTCACGCAGGTATTTTGTCAAGATTGGTTAGACACAATTAAATGATGAAGAATATTTGATTGCTCAGATCAACCTCGAATCAGAAGTTTGTCATATATTTGATGAAATTTTAGAAAAATGTCCAATTACTTTCAAGATGATTTATCGAGAAACTCAACAGGACAAATTTTATTCTAAACTTATTCAATATATGTACAGAATGATTGGCCAACAAACAAAAAGTATATTGATAATTCTGCTCTTAATTTTTATTATAGACGAGACTTGCTAGCCAAATATATAATATATAATAAATTATCAATTTTATGCCTACATCAAAAATTTCTCCATTAGCATGGCCTGTTCCAAAGGTTCCATCGCAACGAATTCATATAGATTTTGCTGGTCCAATCAACGATTACTATTATTTAATTATTGTTGATGCCTATTCGAAGTGGACTGAAGTTTTTGAAACTAAAACAATCACGTCAAGCTTTACAATATCAAAATAAGAACCAAGTATATTCACGATTTGGAATTGTTGGAACAGTTGTATCAGACAATGGCAGTCAATTCACTTGCAACAAATTTGAACAATTTTGTCAGGAGAATGGTATTGAACATATTTGCACAGCAGCATATTGGCCAGAGTCAAATGGTCAGACAAAAAAGTTTATTGACACCTTTAAAAAAGAGCACGTTCAAAAATTAAACGAGGGGAAGTCATAGACAATTACAAGATATTAACATATTTTCAAGAGTGTACAGGTCTAGTCCAAATCCAAATTTTCCAGATGGAAAATCTCCGGCTGCTGTGCTAGGAAGAAGAATGAGAATTCCACTTGCTTTGTTACTTCCTCCGAAAAAAATTCAGAGTAATGAAATTTCAAAAAAATTTAAAGAAGAAGATTTGATTTATGCTAAAATTTACAAAAATAACAAGTTCTGTTGAATTCCTGGAAAAATCATAGAACCAATTGGCAATGTGATGTACAATTACAACATTACTTATGTCAAGATTGGGTTGAGTTGTATGCCTTATTTATTTCCTTTTCAGAAATATCAATTACCGCTTGCTGATTTTTTTTTAGGTGTGTTTCTGAATTTTCACACTTCAATATTTTATGTAATTCAATTATTATTATTTTTTTTTACTTCAGTGCCGCCTTTGCCATTCTGTACATAATAAACTATCGACCCATCCCTACTAATTACTTGTTAACAAAAGGGGTTACAGCCTGTAAAGGCTCCCCTTTCAAATCAATCAAATCGTTGAATCAAGAAAAGAGGCCTCATTGTAGCTACCAGTTGCAGGATACCAGGGCAAGATTCATCTCAAAGAAGTGATTGGAACTAGCAAAGATAAATTGGATTTTGTTTTCCTAGCAGGTAAGATATTAAAATGCCCATAAGATGAATCTTATGGGTATTCACTTTTATACAGTTCACCGGGTCATTTTCACATGTAAATTTTCACGAGACAATCAAACGTCCAAAATGAGCCTTTTTGTACCTCTCAAGGTCAGGCCAAATAGCGGATGAACTGTTGTTGCTTATCTATTATCAAACAATACACTAGTGTTTTATCCAAATAATCACAACACATTAAGACGATGTCATACTAATAAAATTATAAGATTATGTTAAAGAACCAAATCAAAACAATAAAATTTTTTAATAGAAGCGTTTAATTTACAAGACAACATAGAACAAAGCTCAGATCAGTCTTTAGATCAAGAAGTTATTATTGAAAATATACCAGAAAATAACAATTCAATAGAATTCACAACAGAAAATACAAATAAAGTCTGTTTTTTTTAAAAAGATAATTTCCCAAGTCAAAAATTTAGTAACTATGTTGGCAACACAAGCCTTTTCTACATAAAAAAATTGAAAGCATTGACAATTTTACATTGCATTGCCAACATAATGTCATTTCGACTTTTATCTTTGAAAAAAAAAAAAACAGACATTACTGAGGAAATGATCGACTGTCAAGAACATAGTGCCAATACTGTTAGTTCTAATGAAGCTGTTCTGAAGGAATAGATAGTGAAGTTAGAAGATCGGGAAGGTTAAGAAGAGGATTGAGAGGATTTTATTTAAAAAAAAAAGGAGAAATGTTAGGAAATAGCATAGAGAAATATAATAAACCAAGGTAAGAGTTACCGATTCATATGCGCCAAGTGGCAACGTATTTCTTGTAGCACATGGTGGCGCTAGTATAGCTTGGAACTATCTGACAATTCTAACATCGCCTCCCATTCTTATATCTGTCTCTTTTTAACATATGTGATAATAAAGGAAGAGAGGACATAGGGTTTTTTATTTATTTTACATTGCGATTTCTAACCTATAAAATGACATTTTCTTATTTCAAAACTGACACAAATAAGTGTCAAGTGAACCTGAAATTAATTAGTTTATTAAAAATACATGATTTTGGTAAGATTTACAATGTGAAAATCGTTAAGTTCAGGCATAAATAATAATAATTATTAAATACTAACCTATTATTAGTGAAAAGTGAGATGTTTTGATCAAAATATATAGATTACTTCATGAACATTTTTTGATTACTGATTTTTGTTTCCAGGCCAGCGTTTTCCCGCATTTCTTCTCCTGTCGACTGCGGAAAAACGCTGGGCTAGATTCCTATCTCAAAAATAACAAGACTATAATCTAAAAGTTCAAAAAGCCCGCCAAATATTATTTAAGTTGGTCTTGTAGTGGATAGTGGCGCTAGTATCTATATGATGCCATTGTCGCACCACAGAATTGGTTACTCTCACCTTGGTTTATTATATTTCTCTATGGGAAATAGTACCAGGACATAGGTACCTGAAAGTACGTTTATAAGCAAGTCAAGTTTGATTTTTGTCAAATTGTTTCTCATTGTATTTTACTGTTTAATTTTAAAATCTTCTCAAAAACAAATATTGTTGTAGTTAATTCAAACTAAAACAGAAGATATAGAAATGGAGATAGAAAATAAAAAGTGGAACGTGATCGGGATTAGTGGAGTTAGAAGGCATCGTGAACATTTGGAGACAGTAAATTCATTTAACAAATTTGATCACATGGGCCACAAAAGGAAGTCATATGGAACTGTAGGATTCCTAAAGCCAGGCATAGACCACTCATGTACTTGGCAAGTACACAAGTATTTGCTGACTTGGCAAGTATACCAGCTTTATAATCAGCCATGGGAAGCAGAGCGCTCACAAGACGTGTAGAATTTACAAGTACGCAAGCACAAATTTTGTTTGAGTGCCTCAATAAGTGAGTATAGACAAGTCTGTATTCGGCAAGCGAATGAATAATTTTGATTCCTTTGACTCAGGCCATTTTTATCCGTCACAAAATGGAAACGCCACGAGTGACAAATAATTGTAGAAGTGAACCTCTCACACAACAAGGCAAGTATACGCCAATAACAAATATTTGCCAAGTACATGATGGTATCGGGTCTTCAAAAAAAAAAAAAAACTAATCAAAGATTGCTTTGGTTCCGAAAACGTACGTCGCATTATTGATCCTTTATATATTGGTCAGGATTTTTGACTTGTCATTTTGACAATAAAGTTCATTGACAAAATAATAGAAAAATATCGCTAAGACATACGTTTAAAAAACCATAGCAATCTTTGATTGTTTTTTTTTGAAGACCCGATATCGAAACAGGCAATATCAACAAGAGTACCTATGCTACGCTATTCTACGACTAGGTACTAAGTACACAATAAGAATCATTTAGGTGTACGCACCGACCTCTGAACGTAACCAAGATGAAATAAGTAGAGTCTACGAAGACATCTGTACAGCTATAAATAGCGGAAAACAAAACCCACTTTATGGTTCTATGCGAAGACTTTAAACTGCCTAAATTGGAATAAAATCACTGACTGAGGCCGCACTGGGAAAATTTCCGAGTCCTGGGGCAGAAATGAATATGGAGAAACAATGCTTAACTTCTTGCTAGCTTCTACCGTGAAAATATCTGGAGATGATGGACGTGGCAAAGCCCCGGTGGCATGAAATCGATTACTATGTATCAGTTAAAAAACATATTTTCAAAGACCTGTCGATTATAAACAGATTGCTACGAAAAGTTGCCACCGGATGATAAGAGCTACTCTCCAAATGAACCTTAAAAATGAAAAAACAAGACTAAAAAAAAAACACCAAAATATAGACACATCCAGTATAATTTCAATTTCCAAAAACATTTCGGAAGCTCCTTGAAAAACTGAGCAGGAACTGACAGTATAAGTAATTTAAATGAAAACATAATTGTCCAAACAATAATGGATGCACAGAAGAAATACTGCCCGAAAACCCTAAACAAAAAAACGAAAATTGAAAAAAATAACTACAATATAACCAAGGCACTAAAGAAAGAAATCAGTAAGTACAGAAACGACAAAGTAGTACAAACAATAAAACAAAACAAAAGCCTAAACTATTAAGAAAACATTTAAAAAAATTAAAAACTCAACTTAAAGGCAAGGAAGGGAACATCGAATAGAGAACAAAATATAATATATGTCATAGAAGAATTTTACAGAGAACTGTAAACAAAAATAATGTGGCAAAAGCTATAAAACTAGTAGGATCTGTTTTAATAGAAACAATACAAAACCTTTACAAGTTATGCCTACACTTCCAAGAGATTCCCTTTAAATAGAACAATGCAATTAATATCCTCCTCCATAGAAAGAAGACATAACGCAACTTGACAATTATTATAGACTCATAAGCCTCCCACAGTTAAATACAATAGACCACTAGTATTGTTTTTTTTGAGAACTTCCATCAAAGAGCCCTTGATCAATGACACTTTGAGAGCTTTGAAAGAATGTAGGATAGACTATCGATATCATTTACAATATCTACAAAAATGCAACAAAAACCGTAAAAACCATGTACAAAAAATAGATAAAAAATGCGATAGGTACTATGTCGCCAAAATTATTTACAATCGTTTTAGAATATATAGAACTCCGCCTGGGGTACCGCTGGGTGGATTGAGTAGCTCAGATGGTGCCACTGCCGGTCCCAAGCCTGGATAAAGGTGGAGGGTTGGAGGGCGAGGCTAGCTACCCTCCATAAAACAATCGCTATGCTCACAGAACCCAAGCATTGCCTCGGAACAGGATGGATTCAATGTTGACGACACAAACGAGGACAAGGAAAATGAGACGGAACAAACACAAAAAGCAAATAAGGCTGGGATGTTGGAACGTAAGATCATTCGGTGGAAAGGACCAAGAAATTATACTAGAACTACAGCACCATAAAATAGACATATGTGCCATATCTGAAACAAAAAAGAGAGGAAAATGCACAGAACAATATGATGATTATATACATTCTGATTTACTCAGGCAAATCAAAAGACACAAGAGCAGCGTCGGGAGGTGGAATGCTGATCAACCAAAAATTCAGGGGCTCCATAATCGACATTAGGTAAACAAACGACAGAATAATAAAAGTAACCCTGAAACTAGACAAACACACTCTTCATATAGTGTCCGTTTACGCACCGGATACTGGAAAGCCAGTCCAGGAGACCATCGATTTCTACGAACAACTCCAACTGCTGATAGAAACAATACCCCAACATGAAAGCATAATAATAATGGGCGATTTGAACGGAAGAGTAGGAAACGAAGTAATACCTGGAGTCAAGAATAGATTTAATGCGGAAACAGTGAACGAGCGAGGTGAGAAACTTGTTGAATTTTGCGCTTACCAGAAAATAAGGATTAACAACACATACTTTAAACACAAACCCCAACACAAAGTCACGTTTCAGGGCAATAGAGGGGTAACGTCCACAATAGACTATATAATAACGAATAGAGCCATTAAACCAGAGCAAATACAGGATGTTAGATTAGTAACATCGGCAAACATCGGATCAGACCATAACTTAGTAATGGGAATAATTACCATTGCAAGACCGCCATAGCTAAAAGGAAGAAACCGGACAACCCAACAATAAAGTTCAACATCGAGTCACTAAAAACAGAAAGCACGCTGAATCTGTTCAAACGGCGTATGTCCCAAAAAATTGAAAGGGAACCCATCCTCCAACAACACACAGTAGACCGCGCATGGGACATTGTACTAAACAACATAAACCAAGCAGCGGAGAAGGCACTAGGCAAGAGAACAGTCAACACAACGACAAAACACAGAAATAATAAATCATGGTTCAAACCAGAGGTGAAGATACTGGCCAATGAAAAGAAAAAAGCTCACCTAACATACACAGCCACAAGACTCCAAGAAACCACATCAAATACATCGAAACAAGGAACAGAGTAAACAACCGCATAAGGGAAATGAAGAGAGAGCATTGGGAGAACTGGAAAGTGAGTTTGGAACCCAAAAACGCATATGGAAAATGCTCAGACCAACAGGGAGAGAAATAAATGAGACAGTACAATTAAACAACATCTCGGCAGCCGAATGGAACACCTACTTTCAGAGCCTGTACACAAACCGGGACGAACAGAAACCACAAAGACCCAAGGGGCGGGGGAGGTTGAACCGAGAGGAAGCCATAGACATCGAGGATGTAGAACAATGCAAGGTGTAGGAAGTGATATCCGAAATGAAGCACCTGAAAAACGGTAAATCTCCAGGCCCGGACAACGTCCCCAACGAACTGCTGAAGTGCGGAGGAGAAGCTCTGGCGGGACAGCTGGCAGAACTATTTAACAAAATATTGAAGGACGAAAATACACCAGCGAAATGGAGACACAGCATCACAATCCCGATATTCAAAAAGGGGAAAACCTCAGATCCGGCGAACTACCGAGGAATATCGCTTCTAGACACGACCATGAAATTGTTCATCCGTATGCTGCAGCAACGCATTCTCAGTTACACCATAATAAGCGAGGAGTAGCAGGGTTTTCGGAAAAACCGTTCGACGATTGACGCAGTGTTCGTTGTCAGGCAGGTGGTAGAGAAGGCAATAGAGTATAACAAACCAGCATACCTGTGCTTTATAGATTTGACGAAATGTTCGACAGGATAAGACTGGAGGACGTTAGTAACGAGCTGGACCGCAGGAGAATACACCCAAGCGTCACGGAGACGGCCAGAAAGCTCAACACAAAGAACACCACAACAATACGACCAAAATTAACAACAACAGAAAAAATAGAACAAAACACAGGGAGACAGTCTCAGCCCACTACTGTTCAACATCATAATGGACAGAATAATAGAGCAAGTGTGCAAGATAGACCAGGGATACAAGATGAGAAACCAACAAATTAAAATAATATGTTACGCAGACAACGCAACGGTATTCGCGGACACGGAAGACGGACTGCAATGCCTATACAGGCATTTAAGAAAGAGGCCGAAAAAGTTAACATGGAAATATCTACCACCAAAGCAAAAAGCATGGTGATCGCCAAGGAACCACGCAGATGCAAACTAGAACTAAACAACAAAATAATAGACCAGGTTTTTGAATTCAACTATCTGTGAATAACAATATCACCCTACGGTGAACTCAAGAATGGCGTACGGAACCAGGTAAACAAGGCAGCCAGGATAGCAGGAGCCTTACGAACAACCATATGGAAAAATACATGCATACCAACCCCGACCAAAGTTAGAATATATAAAGCATGTGTCAGGCCCGTAATGACATACTCGGCAGAAAAACGAGCTGACACAGCGGAAACAAAAATGGTGGCACGAACCAATGAAATGAGAATACTAAGAATGATCACTTTGGGATCAAAGAAGGAGTAACGAAATCAGGAAAGAGTGCAAGACAGAGGACGTGGTTAGATATACACGCGCAAGGAGACGCTTCTGGAATGAGTACATATCCAGGATGGAAAACCACAGACTGGCAAAAATCGCCAGAAATGGAAAACCAGCATCCAGCAGACCACCAGGACGGCCTCTCAAGAGGTGGAAGGACAGCTGGTCGTCGGCATCCGAGGAGGGACAAATAAATGGGTGAAATAAGCTTTGAGGCTTACGCAAAGAAGAAGAAGAAGTTTTAGAATATGCTTTTAAAACACTAGAATGGGAGTAATGAGACAACAAAGTTATAATTGTAGACAGATAAAAACTAAATAATCTCTGTGTAACGGATTACATAGTACTAAACCCAGACAACCTCAAACAAGGAAAATAAATGCTAAAAGAACTTCAACATTCCTTGCGGATGGTGAGTCTAAACATCACTAAGGAAATGATAAATCTAGTCTCCAGCGACAACATACAAATTCACGAAGAAGGAATAAAGTTTGTACAAAAGTTCTGTTATTTGGACATGAGATTAGAATTGCAGAGTCAATCGAACGTGTGAACTTTTAAGACGTATTACTTTGGGCTGGGCAGCATATGGTCGGCTTAGACACATGCAAAAATATTTCTTTACAACTTTACTTCTAATACCATGCGTTTCGCCACTTATGGCCTATGGAGACGAGACCCTAACACACAAAAGCATCAACCATAAAGTTATATTTCACACAATCCGATACGGAAAAATCGCTTCTTCTTCAGCTTCAACAGAAAAAATCACAATAGAGATGGGCTGGACATGTTGCAAAGCAGAAAGTTAGTAGATGGACAAGAAATGTTTCAGAGAATTTGACAAGCGGATGATCTGAAACCAATAAATGCAAATTGGGTTGCAACCCCTCAAAACAGGGAGATGTGAAAATGATAGAGGAAGGCTTTATGTCCGGCAGCGGTTGGAAATAGCTGAGTGATGATGTCTTATTCGAGTATATCCAAATTTGGGATTAATCACTTAAATATTGAAATAAATTAGTTTACATTTCCTTCCAGTGCCAGACGCAGCATTGATATAATACGTGAAACATCTCAGAATAATAATCAAATGAATTTATTTCATCAATAAAAATTCCCTTCCAGTATTCCTTTTTCATTCCCCCTCCAAAAAAAACAAAAAAAATATATCGAATCCATAAATCAAACATTGGAAACATTTCCATGAAATCGATTTATCTCTCTCTCCCTGGCTATGAGCCACCGCGATTGTGAATCCACGAACGTAAATTTTATTCTCCACGATCAGTTTAAAGTGTCGGAGAAGGGTGGTTTCCAATTCTCGGCTCGGCGAACGCTCAATAATGTGCGAACTAAAGCGGGGGTGGGGACGAATCGTTGTTTCGGTTGCAGGCCTCGTTTGATAGCTTCTCTCTCGGGAGTTAACTTCGGTTAGCTTCATGTTACGCTTGGGCATACAAGTCGCTGGCCCTTTGAAATGCAGCCTTGTAAACTGCATACGGACTATTGTACAGCCATTTTGTCGGTTATAACTTCAAAGCCTTTTAGACAAATTGTAATGTAAGTAATACCTAATGTCATGATTTTGCAGCTCTTGTTTGACCGACTTTGACTCTTGTTTTACTACAAGAATAAATGGAATCATTAACAATGTTACGCTTTTGACACATTTGATCCACATTCGTTTCGATGAATCATTATCATGGCCAGATTAAAAGCCCGACTTATCAAATGCCTTCCAATTGTTTATTTCAATATTAAGTAAAAAAAAAATAAGTAAAAGTAATTGAGTAGGTACACATTTTTAAAATACCTAACCTGCATCACTCTATTAGGAAAAACTAATAAAACTTACGCAGATAAAAGCGACGAATAGCTTGAAAACGTAAAAGATAAAGGCGAGAGAGATATGAAATCCCAAGAGAGGAAAAACCTAGTAGGTACAAGCTGAGAAAAAAAAATTGTATAGTTAGTATAGGTACATAAAACTTTGAAAGATCATTAGTGTGTAGGAAGGACCATTTTTGAAATTGGCTTTGTTTTTCATCCTAAATGTTACAAACTATAATAAAAGCAACGCCTTCAAATGCTGAAGTCGAAAGCTCTGTTCCAACCGACATGAGAACCGTTCCAGAACCAGTAATTTCCAGTTGCCCACCTATTTTTTAAGTTCAACGTTTATTCTGCTTGACAAATAAATTGATCGATTGTAAGTTACCATTCTAGAATGTTTCTCATGTCGGTTGGAACTAGGCTAATGTTCTGAAGAAATTAAGATCCTTCCAGCTGTACCTCACATTGTAAAGGGAGAAACTATGGGATGAGACGCCAAGGAGACAGCTTTTCTCATCTTGTATTTAACCTTCCGTTGGAAAAAGCAGTAAATCGCTCAGGAATAGCAATGAGGAAACATGATCATTGATAAGTAAAGTCCCTTTTTGAGAGACCTACCACAAGCTTTCAAAACATTAAAACAACGTTGAAAGGAATTAACTTATTATCGGTTACAACAACCGAGAAGCGTGGAAATTGAAAATGAAGAGAAAGTTAAGGAAAATTAGAGGATTGAAGATTTTGGTCGTGGGCTGGATTCGAATCCGAGTCCTCAGCATTGCCGGTGCATCGCTCTAACCAACTAAGCCACCATGAGCCTACAGATCTTTTTGATTTTTGTTTGGTATTGTTAGAGGAAGTTGCGTGGTTCTCCGCTCATTGCCAAACTTCTTAATCCTCCAATAGACCCACACATTTATGGCATCGTTCCTCGAATAAGCTCCTTATTACTATGTAGGTTTCGTCCAAAGTTCCTAAGGTTAATAGGTTGCCTGGTAATGGGTAACTTGATGACGCATCTGGCTGGGGTGCCTTATGGAGATTTGCATTCTGATGAGGCACCCCAGATGACGTCATACAGTTATCAGGCAACCTACCTCTCTCAAACAACCTTGGGTTTCGTCAATGTGTGTTGAAACTTGGTGTATGCGATGCCCGCATAAGGAATGTTGAAAGAGAAGGAAGAGCGTTTTTCGGTTGTTGTAAACGACAAAAACTTCATTCCTTTCAACATTGCTTATGCGGGCATCGCATACACCAAGTTTCATCACTCATGGACGAAACCTTTATGGCATAAGGAGCTTATCCGAATTAGTACCGATGCCATAATTGTGTGGGTCTATTGGAGGTTTGAGAAGTTTGGCAATGAGCCGAGAACCACGCAACTTCCTCTAACAACACCAAAAAAAAATCAAAAAGATCTGTAGGGTCATGGTAGCTTAGTTGGTTAGGGCGTAGCACCGGCAATGCTGAGGACGCGGGTTCGAATCCCGCCCAGGATCAAAATTTTTAATCCCCCAATTCAGATTAACTTTCTTCATTTTCAATTGAAAACAACGGCGAAAAGAGTAGGATATCTAAAACGAAGCATATGAAAGTAAGTACTAATAACGCCTAACAGGTTCCACCTTAAAATCTAGGGAATAATACAGATTTGAGGGTGCAAATGAGTTCGTATATCTTGGATATTAAATAAATTATCGTAAGCATGGACAAAGACTCCAAAGGATGACACTGTTGGGCAGCTTTCAAAGAAAAATACTTCGATATATTTTAAAAGGTGTCCAGCAAGCGTATAATTTCAAGCTTCAGCATTTAATGAAAGGCCGTCATTACCACGATCCATCAAAGTCAACAAACCAAATCGAATGGACCACATGTAACTCTCAAGGTCAATTTTCCTCGAAAAATCGACAGGGACCTGAAAGAGATGAAGTCTGGATCCAGATTCAATGACTGAGTTGAAGAAAATCTGGAAACTCTAAGAGTCAAGCCTAAAGAGATCAGGAACTTTATCGCGAAGTCATTACACACTTATCACATTATTGAGAAGAACAGAGCCCCCATGTAAAATGGAAAACTAGTTTAACCAGGCTGCTTAAATTGTTGATAAACATGCACTTTTCCTGAGGTTTGAAAATTAGCTCTAATAGGTCCAATAGTCCAATGTATAAAAAAGAAGAGCAAAACTTTTGGTTTCAAACCCTAACTAGATCAAATGTATTTGGTTCTTTCCCCATCTATTCAGTTCATGCGGATTTGATCGGCACAAATTGCGAATAATGTTTATCGCTTTTATATGTTGTAGTTATCTATATAAGTTCAAGGTTCAAAACTGGGATTTTTTAGTGTTTGTCAATTATTGCTACCTACACTGTTTGTTCTATTAGTGAAACTGAGCATGCATCGACTAACTAGCGCTAACAAGTAATTGGTAGGAATGAGAAGAAATACAAAACGATAATTATTTTGCTGCTTTGATTGAATTATGTAACTTAGCCCATCTACAGGGTGGGCCAATGGGAACTTTCCACCCCAATTTGAAATGAAAAATGCTCCGACACGTCAATTTTTCATTTGAGGGGGAGCTATTTTTCAGTTTTTTTTTTATATTTCAAATCCAAAAAATCGGGGTGGAAAGTTTCCGTTGGCCTTCCTGTATATCATAGTCCATGACATTTTAATTATATACCTACTTGGATAATTATTATTTGTGACATTTGTGGATGTGATTCAGTTTCCTAATTATTTCAATTGAAACTAAGACAACTTACCAGTTCCAGTTGATACAGGCGTACCACCCGCCGACCCTGCCGAAGCATAAGAGGGATGCGTGGTGGGCTGAGTGTGAGCCACGGCGGGATTACAGGCTGCCGCCCTCGAGTTATACGAAGAACTCAAGGAATGCAGAGGGTCGTGGAACATATAGGGGTAGCCTGTGGCTTCTCTTTGTTGTAAACAGCTGGAGGTCAAACCGCCTGCCATTGGGCTGTAAAAAAAAGAACAAAAATCTCGTGATAGATGTGTCATAAAGATCTAATTGTTTGTGTCACAAAAAATGGATGCAATAATTATTACTTTATAGCATATTAGTATATTAATCCGTTTTATTATAATAATTCGTATAAAAAATCCTTGGGTAAAGACGATGTAGGTACTGTGTCTTTTCCTATATTTTGATTAGATGCGTCATATACTCTGGCAAGAAAATACAGTTCGTGACAGAGTGTTAAGAAATCTAAAACACGAACTTTAGCTTAAGGCAAATTTAAAAAAAGGCGATGCAAAACAAAAATTTGTTTAAAAAACATCAACAAAAATTCGAACAAGTAACGGACTAATTATTCACGCAAGAATAGAATAGATCAAAACACAACAGAACTATTAAAGATTTATAGAGAGTTACTAGACTGACATTTGGCATGGGAGTGCCTACGTACATTTTACTATTGAAGCCTGAGAGAGAGTTTTGTTTTCAAACGAATAAGGTAGGAACGTCTCAATTATTCACCAGATAGACTTCAACGAGTCTGGTGGAGACCAGGGCACAAGTCTGCTACCTGAGGTTCCCATTTTTCGCTTAATGGCACGGATTTGGGACTGTTGAGAGATTTGTTGGAGATGCATTTGTGTCCAGATATGAAAGCGATAGAGTCTCTTTATGGACTGCTCCTGTGAATCTTAGGAAACTAGAACGAGAGGAAGAATATTTCACAGAAAACCCATCACAACTTGATCAATACCAGACGGATAAAAGCAGTGATAAAACCTATAGAAGAGGATCTACATGCTACTAAAGACAAAATTCATTTCAACTTCTTCAAACTTCAAGTTTTGCTGTTGCTTCTAATACACGAAAGCTAATAATGCCGTTCTATAAAAGCTTCTGATATTTAGTTACAAAGAATAGACAGCTCAAGAATTATTCCATTCCAAGTATTAATCTTCTATATTTCAATCTTCTTACGTAACCCCGATGAATAATCATATACCTTCCAGCAACTTTTCACATCTTTAAATCCCTTAATGCGGTTGGTATTAAAACCATTCTTGTTACGGTTAACCCATCAGACCATCAGAGTTATGCCAACCATCGCGGAGAAAGAAAATAAACGCAGCCACAGGCGGTCTTGAAACCTTTAAATACCACTTGTCACTTCATAATTCTCCAGCTCGGCTACTGTTTCGTATTTATATCATTTCATTTTGGCTGACAAGAAGACGTAAGACGATCCGATGGGATTTTTTAATAAGATTTTTTTGTTTGAATGGAATTTGTATGGCATTTAACAAGAACGGAAAGAAAGATTTCTAATAATATACATACCAGCTTTATATCTTTCACCCAATATATCTTCTAAATGTTGACTTTAATTTTCAATATACTATTAGAAATCAGCTAACTGAGCCAATAAAAATATCTATTATTGTCTTGGTAAATACATGAAACATAATATCTGAAGTTTAGCCCCAAAAGCTCTTTTAGCTGTTGCGAACAAAGGCAATCCAGACCTAATAATAAAGTCCTCGGGCACACACCTCACGTGACTCCTAATCGCTTAATAATAGGATTTCGTAGTTAAGGTAGCTTTTATCGAAAGTGATTTGATTCCCCCTTTTTAAGACGACATGGAATGATTATGGCGTGTAAAGTCAGAAACGGAGGTAATGTTTCATATGGCATAAAAGACTTTTGATATACTTTGTGACTTTGTTTTGCTATATTTGAGATACATTCTGAAAAGCTAAAAATTCTAGATGTCATATCTGAATCTGAATTTTCTTTAAAATTCGGAACTTCCGTAAGTTGAAAACTGTATCAAATGTGTAAAATAAGAAAGTGAAGCTCCACTTTCTAAATTGAACATTATAGGCAAATTAGCACGAAAATGGGCTAACGTCAAACTAATTGCAATACAATTTGTATGAGTGTTTTCCTAATGGAAATTTTCTGTAGGAAACGATAGTGAAAAGTTTACCACTCTATTCTGACGCGATTATCCAATATGGCGGATTTTCCAAAATGACTGACCATTATTTGTTTATTATATTATTATTGATATTATAATAGAACTTGAAATTGAAAATCCAGTCCGTGAACAATTAACACAATAAACAATAATTATTATAAATGTGAAAGCAGGCACAGTTCCAAAATGTTTGGGTTTTCAGGCTCGGGCGGTGCATGGATTTTGAGGAAGCTATGACACGTATAGCTTGTTTGCTGGGCAGCATGTTCTACATAGGTGCAAAAATATACTAATTACATAATACATACTGCCCCAGAAAACAAGATACGTGAGTCATAGCTTCCCCAAATTCCATGCACTATGCACCACACGCCCCTGTGGGGGATATAGAGAAATAATTTGTGAGTAAACAGTTGGATACTTAAAGTTCATTCGATTAAAATTCTTTTGAGTTCAAAATAATTGTTTATTTATTTATGTATTTACAATAATAATTTTCTCGCAATCATCGTCCATGTCCACTTTCATAGAATTGCAGCAGCTTATTTCTCTGCAAACTGTGCACAGTGTTCCCTGTCGTTTGCATGTACATTGCAGAGTTGCACATTGACCTTTGATAGGTACAGCCATTTTACAAATTTCAGGTTTTACTTACTTTACAAATTACTAATGACTCATTCTTATAGGAGACAAGCATCCATCCTTCATTTCAAATCCCCACTGTAATGCATTCATATCAATTTGTTGCACTTAATGATATACCCTGAAGGAATGAAATTTGCTTGCATCCACTGTAGGAGGCAAAACTTCCGGTTTCACATGGATTGTTGATTTTGTTGGCTTTGAAGTGAAAGTTCGAAGTCTCAATATCTTATAATATGCTGTCTTCTGTTTTTCCTCCATACAAAGATATAATGGCACCAGCATTTGAGATTTCTTCTGTGGATTTTTTGAGTTTGGAAAATGACAGCACTTTCTTTGAAGGTGTCTGATTTTCTTGGCAGTTCTATGGAGTCACTTTTTCCTATTCCAAATGGTTTCGAGATGGTATCATATCCTAATATAACGTGAGCAAATAAGTGCGAGCCGACGTCACCACCTAATACATTTACAATTTTTCGAATATCATAGTTACGGTTTTGGAAGATTTGTTAGATTCCGGGCGAAGAGAAATATCACATAAGAAGTAGTATGAGAATTTCAGTGTTTTCTTAAACAATAGCTGTAGGATGACTTTTTGCCGACTCTACAGCTTCCATAACGATCTAGACGTCTGCATCACTAAGAGATTGCTTTGTTTCACACCCATCTTCGTGTAGCTTTTCTTATGATTTAGCAATGAAGGCTTGTTCATTTTCTTTCTTACTCAAGAATATTTCTTTTTTGATGGCAATGGAGGTTGAAGTACCTAGTGACATTTACTTTCGGTCCTACAATACCTCGATTTCTTTTTAGATGTAGGTACTTCTGATTTTGTGGAAAATGTATATTCATATCCGTCGAACACATTTGTTGCCTGGCCATACTTTGTTAGTACATATCTCACATAGGCACATAACAGTTCATCGAATGTCTGTTTCTGACTTTAAGGTAGGTGATGTAATAACCAACCACCGTCTATGACGAATTGAATATTTTCGGGCAAGTTAGTGAGACCTGGTACTTGCTCATTATAATAATTGGCAAGCTGAGACTTCCCAGATTTCCTCATAAACCCATGCTTATCGAATAAACTAGCTAGGAGATGAGCAAAGCTCGTAATGGAAAACCCCATGCAAACCGACGCCACTGATCTGAGCACAAAGCAACAAGCGCTTCTGAAAGAGAACTCAGATACTTTTGGTCAGTCATATCATCAAGGATTCTCTTTCCAATTTCTTCTGTTAGTTCAGGATTAACATCACCTCCATAAGTAACTACATTGACAATGTTCCGCAGATTGCTGTCTCGCTCGAATACATTGAGCTGCTCTTGCAACACATATGTAGCTGTACTTTTAGAAGTAACGACATCAGTATCAGTAGTGCCTGCAATTGTTCATATAAAAATATTATCTTGAAAATGCTCTTCCAGTTTTCATTTCATATACTGTGGAAAATATGGTTCACTCTTTTCTGGCAGTAATTCTCGCATTTTTTCAATAAGCGCTTTTATGGTAGTTTGCTCTTCATAATTTTCTTCCATATATTTAGCTACTTGGAGAAAAAGTCCTCTGAGCGACCTGAAGATGTTGTAGTCAGAGGGGTATCAGTGAAATGCACTGGAATTAATTTTCCAATTTGAAAATTGACAGAACACTGTTTATGGTAACATGCATCTACATAGCATGTAAATCAGACTCATTTTCGATACGTCTTTTAACTGTCTGCCCACTCATCACTGCGTTCATTGCATTTCCTTGAAACTGATGATTTGAATTTAACTGTTCGTGCATAAAACGAGGCATTTTTTTTCCTCTGCCTGCAGTATACACTTATCTCGATGCCACAGAAAAAACATTTGTTTCTAAAATCAAAGTGGGTTTCACATGACTCCAGAACACGAGAAGTTGTGGGATCTGATTCTTTCTTGTCGAATGACGTTTTCAAGTCAAAATGCGCTCTACATTTCTTGTGAACTTTCTGTCCAACAAAGACGTGAAACGAAGATATTTTTGTCTCCTTGCATGTTTTCTTTATTCCAGTCACTCCTCTTTCATCTTTCAGTGATTACAGATATATCTTCATTTTCTTGTAACAGCTCGTCACAAATAAAACACTTTTCCATTCTCAAGGCTTCTCAGAACAACTCGCTAGAACCTGCAACAATTTTTTTTCTACGACAGCTCTAGAAAGGTATTTAGAACGCACTGACTGACACTTAGGAAATCAATGATTCCGAACAGCTTTAGAAAAGTAGGTACTTTTATCACGCTAGAATAAAAATTATACTTCTACCGAATTTTTGTTCTGCAAGCAACTCTGAGTGCATTCAGCGTACGTACCAAAATTGTTGGTTAAATATAACCTCGATTATAACCTTGAAATTTTTTTAACAAAAAAAAAATTAAATCTCAATATGAATATACATAGTTATATATATCGCAGTCGTAGAAAAATTATAAAGTGTAACGCGTGTAAAAAGTGCTATTTTCAACACTTGTTGCACAATTTACTGTAATGACCCGGGAAAAATAGACCTATAATTTACAAGGACTTAGAGTAAAAATCAAACGAGAAGAGGCCACACGCGTTATCGTTTGTCTCACTTTAAATGGGAGGGACCCAGAGAAAAGGAAATCTGCCTTCTTTGTCAGCGCTGACGTCAATTGCTTCTTCTCGTTTGATTTTTACTCTAATATACAAAAACAGTAGGTAAATGTAAATGTAATCAAATAATGAAAATTGAATCAAATAATCCAATGTAAATTAGATCTGCAATATTCAATATTAGAAGAAAAGTTCCAATTTTCTTAAATTAGCATTGACCTAAATTAATTAAAATATCCAAAATACGTTCAAATTTTATTAGTTAGTCACCAAGCGTGTGTCATCACATAAATCAAATTCTAAAAATATTAAAATCAAGGCAAAAGTAATTAAACTGGTGATGTACGGCCGACACGAGTTTCGGCATCCTTTGATTTATTGATTTATGTGTCCTCACATTCTTATACCGAATCTGTTGACCCGATAATCCAGAAAATTGCGACATATTCGGTTTTAAACAAATAAATATATTTCTTAGAAAAAAAAAAGAACGGTCAATTGCCAGTGTTGTGTAAAGTGGCCCTGAAATATTTTGGGGAAAACGAAAAATATAAAAACAGAGGTTTCGGAATTTTGGAATCAGTTTTTAAGATCAGAGCAGTCCAGTCGAGTCTTCAGATCAGTTAAGCTCTAGAGTCTTGAGTCTATAGTAAGATTAATAAGTCAGTCCAGATAATATTCGCCAAGAGTTTCTTTTATTTTGTTGCCTCGGGAAAACGCGCTAAATCGAACTTTGAAAAAGTAACGGAAAATTGTGAAAGAAAGAACATTTAAATTCGTTCAACATTATGTGCGAGCTCTAAATAATCAAAAGAATTTAGAATAATTAAGTGATTTAAGGGCGATATTTAAATGTAAGTGCTCTAGTGACAAGTTTTATTCTGACTTTATCAATGTTGCAATAAGTATGATGTAAGTGAATTGACTATGGAACATTATTGCATATTATATGTTATTGTCTTGATTGAAATGACTTTGAATATTTTTGTGCTTAGTATAGATAGAGAAATTTAAGTCAAATGACTGGTAATTGAAATGAATTTTACTGAAGACTTTGGATAATCAAATTGACTGTTATTATTCCGTCTAGTAAATGATTAGTTAGATATTTTAGTTTCTATCTGATTAATTGAATTTAGATAAAATATTCATTGTTTTGATAAGTAATTACTCTGGCTAGGTACACGATTTTTGAGTACCTATAAGCATTGTACAAAGCTTGGCAGTAAGCGAAGTCAGGATTTTATACGCTTATAGAAGATAAGTTATGAATTATTGTTTTGCGGTGTAAAAAGTGTATTGGGTTAAAAATATTGTGCCTAATGTAGTAGGGCTATATAAAAGTGTTATTAAAGTACAAGGTTTTTTGATTGCAACATCTCATTTACAAGCTCAGAGACAGTATAGAGGTGGCTGTAGCTGAGGTGTAGAGGTGGCTGGCTCTTAACGTAGCATCAATAAGAACTGTTTAAATTTGTTATAGAAAGGTGTTGGATTAGGGTATAGAAAATTTGTACCATTGTAATTTGGAAATGAAAATCTGTTTATTTTCTCATTAATAAAGTATATAATTAACAGATAACCATAAACTAGTTGTTTCTCTCTCTTGCAAATAGACCCACCCCCACATTTTTATTTTACAGTAGCTGACCAAGGAAATAATAATCATCAAATACGACCGCTCGCAATTTACCATCTAACCTAAATAATAGAGTACTTAACGCGGATGCTACTATCTATAATATTTATCTACAATCGTGCGTTTATTAAGTTTTCCCACACTTTTATTAGTGCAATAACTGCCACATTAATGAACTAGTGTGTTAAAAATATTTTTACCACACTAGTCCGTGAAATAATAGTTACCGCACTAATTTGTTTATTTCAGATGAAATTTTATTCACAAGGTAGAGGTTTTAAGCGCACGCAAAGTGAAGTTTGAAAAACTTCCCTGCGGTTCGTTTCCTGAACTTTACTTTGCATGCGCTGAAATCCTACTTACCACCCTTATTATGTACTATACTATCATCGAACGATAACAGAAAATATCAATATTAACAAACAAATAATAATATGATGAAATATGTATACTGTCTCAAATAATGAGCAGCCATTTTGAAAATTCCGCCATATTGAATAAACGCGTCACTTTAGAGTGGTACACTTTTCACCATCGTTTTCTACAGAAAATTTTCATCAGAAAACCACACACAGATATTATATTGCAATTAGTTTGAGGTTCCATATCAATTTTACTATAGGCTACATATTAGTCAGAAATAGAGCTCTGGGTAGAACACCAAAACGTTGAAAAGAATGTTGGACATCTACCTCCGAAGAAGCATTAAAAAAACAGCATCCCATGCCTTCATTAAACGATGAACTTCTCCAATTAGATGACGATAATTTTTACCAATGGACTAGTCATATCTGAGAAAAATAAAAAAATTCCTTTCATTTCTTTTATTTTTAGGCTCATTAATGATATTTCAAGGCATAATATTTCTCCATTCAAATTTCAGCTTACCTGTAAGTATCTGCCATAGTAGCAATAGGTTGCGGTATTGAAGAGTACATAGAATTGAACCCAGAGTTAATTGACAAGCGACTTGTAGGGACTGGCGGGCTGACAGTACCCACTTGATCAACTGCACGTCTTTGGTTGCGCAGTTTTTCTTCCCGACGCCATTTTGCTCTCCGATTACTAAACCAAACCTATAAAAAAAAGAAACTATATTTATTTGAGTTATTCTCGACAATTAAAATGCAAACGTTGAGTTTCTAAATCTCTCCCGTGCCCCTCAAAAATAATAATTATCCACTTTTATCCAGGAGTGTTTTCTTAAAACTTGAGCCCCCATTTAATAAAGTTATTATTTGCACAGCGCGCAAATATTATGATATGAAAGATCAGCATCCTCTATATCAGGGGGCGGAAAACAAACTCTAACTTGAAGTAGTTAAACACCATATTGAATGCCTGACAAATTGATGCGTTTATATTTACTTTTGTAGCTCGTGCAATCTTTCTTTTATTACAGAGGGTTAACTATGAGGGGGTTGTAGTAATAAGAGGCTTTTGAGGTTTGCATATTAGAACAAAAGATTGTTGTTCATTTCAGATTTATTTCTTTAACTACCTGCTGGTTTAATATTTTTATAATGAGTTTCTTTAGGAGTTTGAAATAAGTAGGAAAATTTACATTTGAAATTCTTCTACTATAATGTTTATTTTCCGAAAACGGGGGCATTTTACCGGCAGCCAGCTTTCAGCAAATGAAAAGCTATGTTTGCAATTTTGAGTAAAGCAGTTCGCGCAGCACTTTCAGGGCTTTCATTCAACGTTACTTATCTAAATTGCAACCGTTTTCTATGCCCGAGGTTTTTAGCAAGATAAAAATCTCCCTGGCCCTTCATGTAAAACCTACTATATACGCTGGTATGCTCTCAAAAAGATGAGGTTTTTATCTACAAAAGACTGTGTTTTGTCTATGTAATCTTATTAGAATTTGTAAAGACGATTAAAGATTTTATTCCCTACTCATTTTCATAAAAACGCTGTCGTACCATCCGAAATTATAAAACAGAACACGAACTTAACGTGTCATAAGTTCTCAACAAATCATATTCATTATGATCTATCATATTGTCCTCACAATATTGCTGGTGTCGTCGCACCCCTGATCGCCATAAATAAATTGGAGCGATTTACATGGGCTAAAGCAGAGGGCAAAGGACAAAAAGGGCCCCACAATAAATAACTTTGATTAAGGCAAGGCCACATAAAAACAACGATAAGTTAAATGATTTGTTCTCTTTTATACGGGGATAGATCCATTTCAATTAATCACTCCAGGGTCCTATTTATTTAGCGGGCGGATACATGTTTTATTCGGCGTCGGAGTGTATTTGTGTTAAAAAAAAATTGAAATTTGATGGCTTTTGTGCGATAAGAGTAATGAAGTAACTGGATTTTCACAGTGAATCTTCTATGTTTGGTTTTCGCAAAACCTTAGTTGATTGACAAAGCATATCAACAAAATAAAGAAGAAAAAGAAAAATTTTAAAATTTTACCTAAGTTAAAAATATTCACACAAGGTGTCCCAAAGAATTATTATAGTAGACTTTAGCCAAGAGTAACTCCCTTCCCCCTTTTCTACTGAACCTCCTGTATCCTGTATGAACGTGAAGACCTAACGCTAGATGGTAGAAAATTGAAGGCTTTCTTAGCAAAATAAACAAAATACCTCTTAACCAAGGTGCTTCTGGGAATTGGCAGTGGAATATTATTATTATCAGCTTGCCTAGTGGAATGATGCCTTACCGAAGAAACTTGGTCATAGTATTTCCTAATGACCAGGCAAGCACTTTCGAGTATGTATAGGCATGGCACTAGTTAAAATTCTATGAGAAATTAAGCTAGATTTGCAAGAATGTCGGGATGGAACTCTACGCATACACCTAAGGGCTCTTTTTTGTGAAATAATTATGGAGTTGAAATTAGTAGTAAAGTCCGTCGATTTTAATCTGATACTCAATTGCAGAATGTGAGGAGGCTGAGAGACTCCATGAGATACATGACTCGGTCAACTTTCAGCGAAAGATAAAGCAAATAACTGGCTCTATCGAATTAAGGATCATTAATCCCATCTCTTAGAAATGAAAACAGAGAAGTCATCCCTATTCCAGATGACCTGCGCACTGAATGGAAACAGTATGAGACTATGAGACAGGTAAAATTCCATCAGATTGGCTCAAGTCTACCTTTGTATCCATCCCTAAAAAAAGTACCCCCAGAAACTGTGGAGACTACAGGCTAATGAGTCTAATGAGTCACGCTCCTAAAGTCTTTCTCCGAGTTATCTATGTCCGAACATATAATAAGTGCGAAACAATGAGCGGAGAAACCCAGTTTGGTTTTATAAAGGGCCTAAGTACTAGGGAGGCACTCTTCTCTATGAAATTACTTGTCCAGAAATGTTATGATCAGAGACGAGATGTGTTTATTTGTTTTATAGACTATCAAAAAGCTTTTGATAACATTAAGCACGATTTTCTTTTAGCAAGGTTGGAAGAGATTGGCATAGATTCTAGGGATATCCGTATAATCCAATATCTTTATTTACAACAGATTGCCGAGGTAAGAATCAACGAATCAAGAACGAAATCACTACTGATACATTTTGTATATCCAAAGGGGTTCGCCAGGGATGCATCCTGTCACCAATTTTATTTAATATTTATGGGGAAAAGATATTTGAGCTGGCTTTTCAAGAAGATAATAGAGGAATTAAAGTCAACGGAATTGCGATAAATAATATTAAATATGCAGATGATACTGCCCTACTAGCGCATTCACCTGAAGACCTTCACCAGCTTGTAAACAGAGTAAACCAAGTAGGTTAACAGTTTGGACTGACAATCAACTCATCTAAAACGAAAGTTATGGCTATTACTCGACAACATGTAAGCTTTGTAATTAGAGATGACGGAAGAGACTTGGATCAGGTGTCGCGTTTTGTTTATCTGGGTGCCACCCTTAACCAAAAATGGGACTGCGATGAAGAAGTTTAAATACGAATTGGTAAGGCTAAGATCACATTTATGGAGTTGAAAAATTTTCTGCTTGCCCGTACTCTTCCAATGGTACTACGTCTTCGGGTTGTCAAATGCTACGTGTGGCCCATCCTCCTATATGGTGCAGAGACATGGTCAATGAAAGTTGAGACCCTGAACCGTATAGAGGCGTTTGAAATGTGGACCCTTCGCAGGCTTCTTCGCATTCCATGGACTGACCGCAAAACCAACGAAGAGGTGTTGAGAAGATCTGGAGTTCAAAGAGAGCTGCTTGGAATCGTTAAGGCACGAAAGATATCCTATATCTTGGTCATATTATCAGGGGTGCGAGATATTCCATTTCGAAGTTGATCT
This sequence comes from Ceutorhynchus assimilis, assembly GCA_917834065.1. NCBI lineage: Eukaryota > Metazoa > Arthropoda > Insecta > Coleoptera > Curculionidae > Ceutorhynchus > Ceutorhynchus assimilis. The sequence continues at coordinate 27,616,385 of OU892287.1, forward strand.
TGCAAGGAAAGATAGAAGGTAAACGAGGCCCGGGTAGAAACGGAACATAAGGGACTGGTGCGGAATAAGAGATGCCGCACCCTCCAAATGACACAAGTATACGACTAAGGATCGCCAACGTGCGCGTTTGCACATGGCACAAGAAGAAGAAGAAGAAGAAGAAGAAGACTCAAAAAGAATGTGAGCTGGTGGCACCCTACATTAGAACGCCAATGGTCACCACTCGCCTGTGGTCACAGCTGTTTTTGCCATATGCTTCACCCCCTCGCTCCTCATATGGAAAGTGTCAGATTGAAAACGACAGACAATACCGCAACAGCCCCAAAATGCAATTCCAGGAGTAATGTGTGTGACTCTACCAGAGAAAAATATGCGGTCCTGAGAGCTCGTAGCTCTAACTGCTCTGAGAGTACCCTCAAAGCACAACAGCTAGATGATCACCCACCAGAGAGTGCCACATGCTGCTCAATCTTGAGATTGATTGATTGATTGATTTTGTCCATTCTTTCAGGCATATGCTCAGTACTGCAGCCTTAAAGACTTATTGCACATGCCGTATTCCTCCTCATTAACTCTGCAAGTTGGACGGTCGACCAACGCTAGCGGTGCCCCGATACGCCTGGACTGGTGAGATTCCCTTTAACTTGGCTTGTGTATCGGATGACACTGCAGTCACCCACACATCTTGCAAACCGGCCCCTTGAGACTCTCGTTCAGTGTAACTCCAAGAAACTTTGCGCAGGTGGTGGGTTGAATAAAATCACCACATAAGGAGATGTTGGGTAATGAGCACTTGAAGTTTAACAAATTGGTCTTGAATATCTTGAAGGATAGATCGTTGCTATCGCACCAGGTTTTTATCAAATCTGAATCGACATTAATCATGCGTTTCAAGAATTCTCTACTGATCGCATGCCCAACAACGAACGTGTCGTCAATCTGTGGTGTCGTCAGCGAAAAGTCTAATACTTCCTCCGACGATAGGAGAGGCTAAAGCCCTGAGGCACACCGTAGTTGTTGCTCATTTTATTCAAAAACATTGCAAAGACAGATCTATATAGATAACTCTGTCATCGAAAATGTAAAAGAATACAATTAATTACCTGGGTCATATTTTATCACTAGGAAAGGAAAACCAATCAAAGGGAATATCAAGGCGAATAAAACTCTCCTGGGCGGCATTTGGTAAACTTGCATACATATTAAGAAGTACCGACATCCCCATTAATCTAAGACGTAAAGTTTTCAAGGCCTGTTTTCTACCTGTTGCAACATACGAAATGGAAACAGTTACCATTACCCAAGCAAGTGCCCACAAATTCCGAGTAATGGAGAGGGCAATGGAAAGGTCAATGCTAGGTATCAGTCTGAGCGATAGAATACCAAATGATGAGATTCGGAGAAGAACCAAGGTCAAAGATATATGAGAGGATTGCAGAACTGAAATGACAGTGGGCGGGCCACGTAGCAAGGCTGAAGGACGAGAGATGGTCATCAAGGATCGTTAAATGGAGACCGGATGACATAAGGAAAATATCAGGTGGAAATTGGAACCAAAAGGCACAAACCAGGGATCAGTGGAAAGAATTAAGAAAGGCCTATGTTCAGATTCAGGAGTAGACGAGAAGTGGCTGAGGAAGAAGAAGATATCTTCCAGAAGGGAGATCAGATGTTCCTTTGCCAGACTGGAATTGATTATCGGAGCGGCACCTGTTTAGATCGAGGAACGGAAGAACTCTAATTTTGACCAGTTTCTCAATCAGCTTACCAAGTGAAGGAAGAAGAGGAATAGGGCGGAAGGTTGCTGGAGAGTCTGAGTCTCCACCTTTGTGAAGAGGTATAAGCACTGAATATTTAAGGATATTAGGAAATTAACCCTTGTCAAAGGAATCATTTATTGCATCTCCGAGCGCACGAAAATCCCTATCGTTAAGATGAAGAAGTTATAGTTCGATTGTGGCATCATAGCCCGAAGAAATTTTGTTTTTGAAGGTTATAAGGGTTTCTCTGATCTCAGGAACATCGACTGGAGCCAAGAAGAAGGAATTTGAGACATTCTTTTCTGTCAAATAGTCTAAGGTATCTACCCCGGAGTCGAGCTCCGGGACGAAAGCGCTCCAGCTATAAAATAAAAGAAAATATTTAGATTGTCAGGAGTCAGGTTGGCAGCATGAAGTATTCCATCATATAGGACAAGAGCACAACCTATTTTGGGTGAATTGTTATGTAACAAGATACTGTTATGAAAGCCAGTTATGATGATAGGTTAAAGGGGTGTTCTTGAATAACTACTCTTCCCACAATTATTTCATAGAAGGTTTTATGGAAATGGCAACTATAATGCCACAAAAATACGATAAATACCATCATCACTCAATTCTGATTCGCTTATTAGGAGCGAGGAATTGATACCATTACGGATACGATAAACAAAAATGTTTACGGTAACGTGGATTTGCTATACTTATACCTTCTTTCTTTTCTGATTGAAAGAAACGTAGTAGAAATTCTTGTCGGACTTAGACATTTACAAAGAATGTCGACCAAACTACCTAAGACTCAAAGGGCCTTAGAGCGGATAATGCTGAACAGACTCTCCAACCAAACGAAAAGAGGAACATTTGACTAGTAGTCCAAGAGCCGGCAATACTAACTGGTATGTGATCGTTGCAATGGGTAATTTCTAAATAAAACAATAATTCATAGTAACCTTTAAACCAAATGGATGGGTTGCCTTGATTCTCATGGCCGCAAAGTTGTTTTCTAAAAAGATACTTTTATAAATAGAACAAAACCATGAGCGCAACAAATAAGAAGTACCTTGCGGTGTAGGGGGTACTTATCATATGCGGCAAACACTTCATTAACACAATTTCATGTTTCTTTTTGGTCTAAAGACCTACAGGCGTATGCAAAATCCTCTTCACAGAATCCTCTTTTAATTTTAAAAGTTACTTTGAAAGCTGTCACTTTCAAAAATTTGTATTCAGCAAGCAAAATACCGCGCGCGCTCGACTTTCAATGAGGGTTGCCATCATTTCCGGTCATCAAAATCGAGGCAACCCTATATATTATTTGAGAAGACATTTTATAGAATATATCTACCAATATTCAGCTATTGCAACGATAACATTGTTCGTTCGAAACAAGAGGGGTAGCTTACGCTCAACCACCAAAGGGTTGCGGCCATGAGAATCAAGGCAACCCATCCATTTAGTTTAAAGGTAACTATGAGCTATCCTTTCATGTGAACATTATCCATTGCAACGATCACATACCCGTTAATATTGCCGGCTCTCCTACTATAAGGGCGGGTATTATGACAGAATAACTAAAAGTTAACTTCTGGAATGACGTTACTTCTCATAGTGATTTCAGAAGTTAAGTTTCAGTTATCTGTCCAACTAGTTTTATAATACATGTCCTGAGAGTGTTGTGGCATAGAGTACTTGAGCCGGCAACGCCGCTAAAGAGTCGGGATAGCAGCCCTCGGCGTAGGGCCCAGCAGTTAATATCAGGTAAGCGTACCACAGGCTGCCACACGGTGACAATAGTACATTTTCATTGGATTAGTGACCTATCGACTCTAGCCACTTAAGTGAAGTACTCCTGGCAGATCGTCGGAGTTGAATTCGCTGTAAAAATAGCCAAGAATATAATTCTTAAAAGCAAAGATCCAAACTTAGGACTGTTAAGTTATAGAACAGCAAAACTAGAGAGTGGATTTTCACCTGCAGAACTGAACATGGGAAGAAAACCTAGGAATTCAATTCCAGCTAACAAAGACAGATTTATCCCTAAGTGGAACTATATAAACGACTTCAAGGAAGTCAGAAGCAACGAAAAAGAAGTTGAAACATTGAATTTTAATAAGCGACATAGAGCAAGATCAAATTCTACCTTGGAAAATAACGATAAAGTTTGGATACCCGATATGAAAATGTTCGGGAAAGTAATGGATGTTGGACCTAAACCTAGAACATAGGTACATTATCGCCGCAGTAAATAACGTCATCAGGCGAAACAGAAGCCAAGTTATAGAAGTAACCTCAGAAGCGCAAAGCCGCACCACAAAGCAGTGCGCCAGAAATTGAAGGCATCAGAGATACACCACCAGATCAAGAAGACTAGTCAAGCCGGGACGTCGTTGCACCTGCAACGGAATGTGTGGTGAAGATTAGTTAAAACAAAAGTGAGAATGAACATTGTACAGTGCATATAGTGAAGAGGTGTGTAGTTTTATCCGTAACATTAATATACGCAGTGTAAATAGGAAAAACAATGGTTTAAGGCTACTCGCTTTGAATTCGACTCGAGTGCTAAGTTGAAAAGACATTCAGTTGATGAAAAGGGGGGATGTGGCATAGAGTACTTGAGCCGGCAACGCCGCTCGAGAGTCGAGATAGCAGACCTCGGCGTAGAGCCCAGCAGTTGATATCAGGTAAGAGTATCACAGGCTGCTACAGGTGTAAACCATCAGGTTGGAGGAGGTCGCATCAAAAGACACCCATCTGAAATGAAGATTGGCAGGAGACTTTGTCAAACTGTATGTTCTAAATAAAACAATAATTCATAGTAACCTTTAAACCAAATGGATGGGTTGCCTTGATTCTCATGGCCGCAAAGTTGTTTTCTAAAAAGATACTTTTATAAATAGAACAAAACCATGAGCGCAACAAATAAGAAGTACCTTGCGGTGTAGGGGGTACTTATCATATGCGGCAAACACTTCATTAACACAATTTCATGTTTCTTTTTGGTCTAAAGACCTACAGGCGTATGCAAAATCCTCTTCACAGAATCCTCTTTTAATTTTAAAAGTTACTTTGAAAGCTGTCACTTTCAAAAATTTGTATTCAGCAAGCAAAATACCGCGCGCGCTCGACTTTCAATGAGGGTTGCCATCATTTCCGGTCATCAAAATCGAGGCAACCCTATATATTATTTGAGAAGACATTTTATAGAATATATCTACCAATATTCAGCTATTGCAACGATAACATTGTTCGTTCGAAACAAGAGGGGTAGCTTACGCTCAACCACCAAAGGGTTGCGGCCATGAGAATCAAGGCAACCCATCCATTTAGTTTAAAGGTAACTATGAGCTATCCTTTCATGTGAACATTATCCATTGCAACGATCACATACCCGTTAATATTGCCGGCTCTCCTACTATAAGGGCGGGTATTATGACAGAATAACTAAAAGTTAACTTCTGGAATGACGTTACTTCTTATAGTGATTTCAGAAGTTAAGTTTCAGTTATCTGTCCAACTAGTTTTATAATACATGTCCTGAGAGTGTTGTGGCATAGAGTACTTGAGCCGGCAACGCCGCTAAAGAGTCGGGATAGCAGCCCTCGGCGTAGGGCCCAGCAGTTAATATCAGGTAAGCGTACCACAGGCTGCCACACGGTGACAATAGTACATTTTCATTGGATTAGTGACCTATCGACTCTAGCCACTTAAGTGAAGTACTCCTGGCAGATCGTCGGAGTTGAATTCGCTGTAAAAATAGCCAAGAATATAATTCTTAAAAGCAAAGATCCAAACTTATAGTCCAGGAGGTGGAGCCAAAAACATGCAAGAGTTTTCGCAAGGCGGATATTTTCAAAATAGGTCGTACTTTAGTGCTAGAATGCTAGTGTACAGTCAGCACTCACAGTTCCGGGACAGCTAGCTCTGGGACGCGGGCAAAGTTGTAATTTTAAGAAGCATCTAAACTGTTTTCTCAAAGCTCAAAATTTATAGAAATTTTGCACAGTATCTGTTTGAAGGTCACAGATAACGTATGTAAATCGTCAGACGTCTAGTTCGTTGCAAAAAGGGGGTCAGACGTCCTCAAAGTTTTTATTTTATGGCATTTTCTTCAAATATATTTGTCAAATACCTGCAAAAATATATTTTGACAGGACACCGAAGAAAATGCCATAAAATAAAAACTTTGAGGACGTCTGACCCCCTTTTTGCAACGAACTAGACGTCTGACGATTTACATACGTTATCTGTGACCTTTAAACAGATAATGTGCAAAATTTCTATACATTTTGAGCTTTGAGAAAACAGTTTAGATGCTTCTTAAAATTACAACTTTGCCCGCGTCCCAGAGCCAGCTGTCCCGGAACTGTGAGTGCTGACTGTACACTAGCATTCTAGCACTAAAGTACGACCTATTTTGAAAATATCCGCCTTGCGAAAACTCTTGCATGTTTTTGACGCCAGCTCCCCCACTATTAGGACTGTTAAGTTATAGAACAGCAAAACTAGAGAGTGGATTTTCACCTGCAGAACTGAACATGGGAAGAAAACCTAGGAATTCAATTCCAGCTAACAAAGACAGATTTATCCCTAAGTGGAACTATATAAACGACTTCAAGGAAGTCAGAAGCAACGAAAAAGAAGTTGAAACATTGAATTTTAATAAGCGACATAGAGCAAGATCAAATTCTACCTTGGAAAATAACGATAAAGTTTGGATACCCGATATGAAAATGTTCGGGAAAGTAATGGATGTTGGACCTAAACCTAGAACATAGGTACATTATCGCCGCAGTAAATAACGTCATCAGGCGAAACAGAAGCCAAGTTATAGAAGTAACCTCAGAAGCGCAAAGCCGCACCACAAAGCAGTGCGCCAGAAATTGAAGGCATCAGAGATACACCACCAGATCAAGAAGACTAGTCAAGCCGGGACGTCGTTGCACCTGCAACGGAATGTGTGGTGAAGATTAGTTAAAACAAAAGTGAGAATGAACATTGTACAGTGCATATAGTGAATAAGTGTGTAGTTTTATCCGTAACATTAATATACGCAGTGTAAATAGGAAAAACAATGGTTTAAGGCTACTCGCTTTGAATTCGACTCGAGTGCTAAGTTGAAAAGACATTCAGTTGATGAAAAGGGGGGATGTGGCATAGAGTACTTGAGCCGGCAACGCCGCTCGAGAGTCGAGATAGCAGACCTCGGCGTAGAGCCCAGCAGTTGATATCAGGTAAGAGTATCACAGGCTGCTACAGGTGTAAACCATCAGGTTGGAGGAGGTCGCATCAAAAGACACCCATCTGAAATGAAGATTGGCAGGAGACTTTGTCAAACTGTATTATTTTTGCTACTACGCTTTAATTCTCCACGCTGGCGTAAAGCGAATAGTGATCAATTTCCACAAGAGTGGAAAATATAAACAGTCAGAACTTCAGAATTGATCCCTATACTAAACCTACTTAACAGACAACAGTTAACGTATACATTAACGGATGAATTTAACATTCACATTAGGAAAAATTAAAGATGAAGAGGCATTTGACTTGACATTTTTGTTTGGAACACAAAAGTGAGACTAACCTTATGATGTTGTAAACCCAAACTGCGTATTTTGCTTGAAATATTATGTGAACGCAAAAGAAATTAAATTATATTTGTACATTATACTATATGCTTTAGAAGGCATACTTTACATACATAAGCAAGTTATCCTTTATCAGCCCATTTTCCTATTTTTATCTCACCGCCGCAAGGAAAAAAGTATATTGCTTAAAATACGAAATAAACAGCCACCGCCCTCCTCCACGAAAATTCTCCACCATTAAAACTGTTTGCTTTTTTCCTACTTATTTGTAAAAAAATTGTTACCTGGATACGTGCCTCAGGCAATCCAATTTTCTCGGCTAGCCGTTCCCTCGCGAAAACGTCTGGATAATGGGTCCTCTCGAATTCTGGAATAAGTAGAGACGAATATTATGTATATTTTAAAGATAACGATTTTCAGGTTCTGAAATGTAGGAGCAGCTTAATTTGAAATAAGATGTGAATTTTCCCAACATGTCACTTACCTTTTTCCAAACTATCAATTTGCTCGTTGGTGAATGAAGTTCGATTTCTTTGTAGTTTCCTTTTGAGCCTTAACCTAAGCTGAGAATCTTCGTCTCCTGAAGAGTTGTGTTCCGAGTTGCCATCTGAGGTGTTTTCATGGATCACATCTGAAACAACAAAAATACATTTAGCTCGATAGTTAGCCACTGAATTTTTTTAATAAAGTTAGCATAGGTATGTATAGTAGAAACGAATTTGATAGGTCCCCTTGAAAAGTAAAGACTGTTTCGATGAAATTTACCGCTAACGCAATTACCAGTTTAGATTGGACAGCATAAGTTCGTTCTTGCGGAAATTATGGTCATTTTGAATCGGCCGTCGGATCCTATAAACGAAGTAAATTATTTCGGCTCTCCCTTTTTGCGTCGGTCTGTACATTTTTTTATGGCATGCATATTTTTAAACTTTTCTCTATATTTTGAGTGTAAAATTGGATTTAATAATAACGAAATTTTGTATTGAGCAGGTACGTTGCAACGAGTATGAAATTTCAGTTCGATGTGCTGGTAATTAAAATTTTAATAAAATTTTCATGTAAAATATTTGAATTGCAAATTTGTTTGCTTATATAGGCGAAATCAATAAAATTTTATAAATTTGATCCTATCAAATAAAATACCCATGCAAAACATTTGCAATGTAGGTAGGTATCATCGCAAATCACTAATCTGAACTTGTCAGTGCCTATAATTTACTATGCCGTTTATGTAGAGTATGGATGGTAAGGGTTGGGTATCAACAGAATGCTGCAAACTGGTGAACTATACATAAAGAAAATATACATTTGACTCACTGCACTTGACTTTGGAGTGTTAATTTCAATTAGTATTTTCAGTTAGTCAAATCTTCCTAGAAAAAAAAAACTTACTGAATCTTGTTCCGAGATCAATAAATTACCTTTATTTCATTTTCAACTCGTTTACGTAATTAACCTCTAATAAGCCTTTTAAATGTGTTAGAATTTAGTGGCATGCAGACGTTTTTGATTAAAATTGAAGAAAAATTCTCTTGCCTCGACTACGATTTGAATTCAGAATCCAGGACCCTCGCATATCCAGTGCAACGCTCTACCAACTGAGACCTGTTTCATTTCTACCTTGTGTTTCATCAATTTCAAGGAACCACACAAGATAAAACTCGAAAAAGCCTGTTAAAGCCGTTTCAATTATCATCTTCACTTGAAATGATTCCGCCCTTGTTTGCATAATTCTCTCGGTTTTGTCATATTATCGTGAAAAGCGGAAATATCTTGCACTTTATAACTAACTTAATAGATAAGTTCGTTGAAATCAAAAATTGTTCGTTTTATTGAATAGCTCCATAGATTCAATCCCGTAAAACAGTTTCTTGCAAAATCAATTTAAAGGAACAAAAACGCCACCGCATTTCGTCGACAATATGACGGTTTTATTTGAAATATCGCGGAATTGGTGGAAAACAAGGCAGTAACATGTGCGTCATGTGGAGGACCGGGCAGGCGAGCAGTCAGAACCAGAGAAGTTGGCATCTCTATATATTTCCCACCCTGTTCTGCGCGTCCCTATTTACTTCCGCTTCTGTAAACTCCACCCTATTTTGTATCCACCCTCGCTATTTCATTCTCCTTGTTTTATTTCATCTTCTGATCCTTTTCCCCGGTTTTCCCTCGGCTTTCTCCCCCCACAACACGCCCTAGTCCCCCGTCAGCCAGCCGAACCGTGGGGAATGCCGCTCGTTGTTTTTATTTTCTGCCGGCTAAATTTCTATTCAGGACTTTGCATAATTTCAGGTTCTTGAAATTTTTAGCTTATATTACTTTGCAAAGAATTGTATAAAAGCTGCATCCTTTATGAATATTAGCAATTGCCTCTGCCGTTGCTGTTATTGCCGTTATGGTTGCCAAGGGAGAAATATTACAATTTTGCTTCGTCCCTTCTTTTTAACTGAATAATGTTTTATTAAGGGGCTCGTAATTTTAATTATAGCAAACTGTAAAAGGAAGGCAAATAAAATAATTAGCTGCAAAAATCAATGAAAACAGGCAAAGTCAAAAAAAACAACTAACAAGACCAATTTGCAAATAATCTAGAAGAAGTTTAGGGTAAAGACAAGCAATAATGAAAACTTGAAAACTTAAATTGACTCACCCAAACTACTTAGTGTGAAAACGAAATGAACCGTCTGCTGAACAAGTTTATTTATTATGATGTAGTAAAAACATGATAATGTCACGGATTTCGCAGATCCAATAAAACTCTCTTTACTGACAACAATTCTCTTATCTGACTGACTTACAAATTATACTCGAAAAATATACATAAACGTTGAATGGAGAAATCTCTAGAATAATCTAAATATTGTCACGGCTCTGAGGTGCCTGACAGAAATCTTGGGTTCGTTATTCCAAAATCAAAGTCCAATTAACACAACAATAATTTATTCCACGTTACTACACACTCTGACACTAATTACTTCATTAATTAACTCGAAACAACTTAACTCTTTACAACTCTTACAATCATATCACTATCTGGTGTTGCTTGCATCTGTGTTCAAAATCAACATGCCCTTCTGTTCAGGATAGGACAACACTGGGCTTGTACCTAATGCTCTTTTTGATTTTCCAAATGCGGAATCGTATTCTTGGGTCCAACTGAATGTTGAGTTTTCTTCTGTTATTCGATGCAACTCTATTGGCGAAACCTTCCACAAATATTCGATAATAAAAACATAATCCTAGAAAACTCCTCAGTTCATGTTTGTCGCGTGGTTTTAGCCAATCTCTGACAGCATCTATTTTTCCTTCCATAACTTGTATGCCATCTTCAGATACTACGTGACCTCAAAATTCGACTTTCTTTTAAAATAAAAAAACACTTATTTGAATTGAGTTTTAAGTCCGCATTCCGGAAGCGGTCAAAGACTTTTTTCAGGTTATTGAGATGTTCTTGGAAGGAATTTCCTATGATCATGACATCATCTAAATATACCAGGCAACCTCTCCATGTAAGGCCTCGCAAAAATAGATGCATCAGTCGCTCAAACGTAGCTGGAGCATTACACTGTCCGAAAGGCATCACGATAAACTGGTATAGCCCGCTTCCGGTACTGAAGGCAATTTTCTCTTTTTCGTCTTTGTGTATTGCCACTTGCCAGTATCCACTTTTGAGATCCAAGGTGGAAAACCATTTGGAGTCCGATAAAGTTGTTAATGTATCATCTACCTCGGAAGAGGGAAGCTATCCTTCTTGGTGACGTCATTAAGCTTACGGTAGTCCACACAAAATTAAGACTTCCATCTTTCTTTGTAACCAATAATACTGGCGCAGACCATGGATTATTTAACTCTTCAAAAATTCCCTCTTGAAGCATTTTACCAATTTAGTTCTCTACTTCCTGTTATTTGGGTGTGCCAACCCAGTATCTATTCTGTGCTGAATTAAGCTGATCCGTCCGGTTTGATTATCTATCACAAATACGTCTGCTTCTTTCAAGACGAAATCTGTGGCTTCTTGAAGTCTATCTGGATCGAGGTTTTTCCATGATTCCTCCAGAGTCTGCATCAAGGTGTCTGTATCCAATTTCGGTTTTACAAAATGTCGCTTATCTGGTAGGTCACAGTTCGATATTTGCTTAACTGGTTCGAGAGTTCCAATAATATCTCCTTCATTTATTTCACTGTTTCAGAAGAAACATTGGCAATTCTTATCATAATGTCTCCATTTGTTCTTACTTAAGTCTTTCCAACGAGAAATTTTTCTGGCGTATCTCCAATAAAATCATGTGTTTGTCGAACGCAGCACCCAGGTATTGTTTCCAATTTTCCGCAAATGATTTTCTCAGTACTTCCAGGAATCCTCATTGGGGTTGTGGCCAGGATCTTTACGGCTTGGGATTCTTGTGTAATTAGGACAAATTCTTCATTACCGGATTTAAGGATATTTATAGAAGGATCGAAATAGAAACCACGTTGGCCGATCAAATCCATTCCCAAAATAAAATCATCTTCTATATCGGCGACTAATGTTCTGTGCCTGAAGATGGTAGATGCAAAAGTAAGCCTTGGGTTCGTTTATTCCAAAATCAAAGTCCAAGCAACACAGCAATAATTTATTCCACGTTACTTCATACTCTGACACTAATTACTTCACTAATTAACTCGAAACAACTTAACTCTTTACAACTCATACAATCATTACTATCTAAAACGTGTCACAGCCAATCTTAAACCTGAAAACTACTAACTACTACCGGCCTTTATATATCCATAATCCATTCTTGTATAATCCACAATAAACGCGGTAATCACTTTGCCCGAATAAAGCAGTCTTTTCTGGAATTTAAGGCATGGATTCTGTACACCATGGCGAAAGCGCTTCGCGACAATATCTTTCATTTTTATACAATCTAATTCCTGTATAATCGCGCTCGGGTCGTTGACCAGATCTGACCACCTATAAGCATCCACTCTGTCAATATGCAGAACCTCTTCTACATCTAAACCTCCACTTAGATTTATCAGTTATTCCATCTATCAATCTTCATTTCCCTATCTCCCTACCATAAGCAGTACTCTGCCTTTGAGTCCTTAGATCCATGTCTGTGAAATCATGTCTTCTGGATCTATGTTATGTTATGATTGCCTTTAGAGATACTCTCCTGTCCATCAAAATCTACCATGACGTCACTGGAACTAGAAGAATGGTCACCTGTTTCTTACTTAACTGCCATGCTGCCACCGGCCTTGTCTGAGCCTGCGCTCATGGTCGTAGCAGACGTAGTGTTTATTTCTCATCGTAGAAATCTGTAGTACGTTCTGTTTGAAAGATGGCATTGACCTTCTGGCTCAGCAGTCGTATCCTATCAATCTACTTGTCCCTGGTTTCCTTCGCTCGCGGGATTTGCCAGTTTAAGGTTCAAAAATTGTTTCGAGTTTACTATCTTCTAATTGGTCACCTCTAAGCTAAGCGAAGGTTTCTAACTGAAACTCTCTAAAATTCTAAAGCAGTGCTTGCTTTCAACTAGACATAGTTGTCTGGATAAAGACGATAAGGTATCTGCGTTTTTACACAGTTTACCAGAACCATGTTTTATTTAAAAATCGAACTCTTCCCGAAAGTTGAGAATCATCAGAAGAAGAGCGAGATCTCCAACCAAAATCTTCTGTCACGTTTAAAATGTCCACTTCTCCTTGGTGGTGTGTTGAAAAATCACATGATGTTTTTATATGACTACTGGCACGCGTATACAGGAAAACTCATGTGCATAGTTTTGTTCCAGTCCTTAATTTCTCCTTATTGGTTCTATTTCTTGTCGTATTGACACAGCCTTGGGTGTGAAAATAACTTACACGCTGCTTCGATTTCAAGGGCTTCCATTGGAGCTTCGCTGCTAGATGATGGTTTGGCTATGATCAAGATTCTCTGTATATTGTCACAACCGCCTGTTTTACAACTACAGAATATACCCAGAGTGGCTTTCCCAACTCGAGGCTGGAGGTCAGGCACTGGGGAGACTTGAGTCCAGAGGGGCGTTCTCAGGGTGGCGGTACTAACAGTGGTTCAAGTCTGCCTTTGATGAGGCTCGCATGGCAATTTTAATCCGTTTCTTGTCATATAATAATTAAATGCGTAAAGTCCAACAAATACCATTTTAAAGTCACGTGATTTTTCTCCATCCTTGTTGAATACATCTCAAACAGCGGTGATAGTAAAATTGACAAAAAAATTGGTGCCTAATTATTGTTCATAATATTCTTACCTGAAATAGAATCCGTCACTGTCATCAATTAGTTTGTCAAAGTTATTTTCGAAAATGATACAACGAACAAACATAGCTAATAATTTTGACCATATTGACCTTTTTCCAACTCAAAAAGAAGCAAATAAAAAACGGGTACCCAATTCAAGTTCAGAATGTATTACAACGGACAGCAGATGCGACAAAAGTGAGTCTCGCAACAATTGCAAGTATTAAAATTCCCATCTGATTGGTCAATACTATTTCAGAAACGCGTTTGTAAAATGCTAGTGGGAACATATCTTAAAATTCAATAGTAATTAACCACCAGTAGCTTTTTGTAGGTGATATCAACGACATAATCAATGAACATACGTTTTTTGCCACCAATATCACGTGACTTTAAAATGGTGTGCGTGTAGGTATTTTGCGACAATTTTCTAATGATGTCATTGTGGTATATTTTCTCTATTAGAAAAAAAATCATTGGTAAATAGTGAATTTTGCATCATATTATGTAATATGCATTCTCACGTATCTCAATCGGGAACTCCTAATTAATTTAAAGAAGTTGAGAAGTGATGAGTCTTTATGAAAATATTCGCTACTCGACTGTTCCGACTTATTGAATTAGATTCGGCTATATTTCGCTACTTGCTCCTCAATTTTTCTTTTGACAACTCTATACGTTAAATACACATTTGTAGCAAATGTTTGGCGACTTCGTGAATCTATCAGTTAATCTAGGCTAGACCAGCATTATAAAATTCCTCACCCGCATCGATGTATAAAATAATTAGTTCTTTCTTAAACGGAATGAATTGTCAACTGCAATTTTACTAAACACAAATATTCAATAAATATTCATTAAAATATGTAATTTAAACTAGTCCCACCTTCCTACATCACCATGATTAATTGGAGAGTTTTGCTGAAATAATCAATTTTTCAACAAATCGCTATGAAAATACAATCAAAACATTCAGTTAAAATTGCATTAGTCAGATAAAAAAGCTTTCAATAGTTCAAACAATTTCAAATTAACTTTTAAGCAAATAGTTTCGATCTCATTCATATGTAATTCCGGAGCTGCAAACAAAAAGGGTTACATTTTGTTTAGCACAGTTAGTAAAGTTTCCAGTATGAAAACCAACAATTGCGTCATTGCGATCTCATTAATACATTAAATTACTATCAAAAGCATCGTATTAATGTATGTTTCAATTCAGAAATTTAAAATTAACGATTAACTGACGATGTTGCTAATTAGTTTATTTCATTTGGTTGAATGCTTATACAGGGTGGCTAATGAATAACGAAATAAACCAAGGGTCAGTTTTTAATTTTTGGAAAGGGAGATTGATGATGACTAGAAAAAATAATTCTTATGTTAGTTAAAGTACTGATTGAGTGGTACCTTACTCTACATTGATCTTGTTAGATTTGTCAAGGAAAAAATTAAACATTAGGTCCAATTTTCATGTTGAGGTAACAGAATGGCAAATAATAATATGGTCAGTACTAGTTTTTTTTAGCTATTTTGGGAGTCTGCAAAGTCAGCAAAGCATTTTATTTGAAATAAAAATGACACGGTCTTATTGTGGAAATGTGTGGAAGAATGCATGTTTATACTCTATCAATTTAAATAAAATTTATTTAATTTTCAAAAACTAATAATAACAAGAGATGGAGACAACTTTGTTACTCTTCATATTTCAATAATCGTAAAAAAGGATTTATTTTTCACCCAATATTGACTCAAATTTAATTAACTATAAAAGGAGTTTAATAATGTTCTCATGGATTTTTCTCCAGCGTATTTTCAAATAATATTTTCCCATTTTCCTTAGGGCTTTATGAGATAAAAAGTAAAAAAACCAATTAATTTAAAAACTTGTTTTCCTCTCTCAAAATTAAATTAAATATTACTTTTTCCACGTATTAAACTCCAGATTCTCGTTAATCTACCATTTCTAAAAGATTTACTCGTACTTCTTACCTCTTTTCTGGATATCGTCCCTGGTAATTTGCGTGGCGAGCGTGGGAGCTGGATGCAATCCAAGATGTGGCGCGGTCGGAGTTCCTGGATACCAGGCCCAGCCGGGCGCCTGGCCGTTAAACATCCGCAGTTTGTCGTAAACCGATTCGTTTTGGGCCGACGCTTGTTGTTCTTTTTGGCTCGCCAAGTTCCGGAGAACGCGATTTATGGACGAGACCTGCAAAGAATTGGAAAATTTAATTTGGGAGAAACAACCGATGGCTTATGAAAAAACTTCTCCTACGAGATAATTAGATACTTATTTGGAATTTGGGATATTTTATTCTTGGGATTATGGTTTATTTAAAATACATTATTTTGTGGTTTTATATAGATAGGAATCTTTCCAGAATTCCGAAATTTTCAGGAACAATAATTGATAAGTACAACCTCCGTTACTGCGATAACACGATATTTTCCCGGGGCTTTTCTGCTTTTAGTTTGCTCTAGTTCTTTTGTTTTCGTTATTTTTGGGATTTCGGCTGATCCTACATTTATGGTTTAAGGTTTATCCAATATTTGTTCCAGTGTTTTCAATGTGTATAAATCCTTACAAAAACTTTGGATTAACTGTGGTATATCCTTCTCGTTTGTCGGGAATTATTGCCCCATCTCTGTTTTTGATTTCGAACAGCCTTTTTTTAAAATGTTTTTGTTGTGCTGTGGTACTTTTGATATCTTCTGCTGTTCTGTGGTACTTTTGATATCTTCTGTTAATTACGCTTTTGTTACCAATATTAATTATTATCATATTGTATTTGTCATTGTTATTAGTTTCTCATCATTGTGAATGTCGTGTATAATTCTTGTTTATTAAAGCCCTAAATAATTCGACGCTGATCAAAACTCTCCAAAAGCTTCACAAGAGTGGACTCACTGGAAAGCAACTTTCAACAATTTCATATCATCCGTTGATAAGCTCGAAAATGATGGAAAACTGAAACTCTTGATGAACTGTAAGCCACAACAATTATGAGCACATATCCTGCTGTTCTTCTTACTCACCAGCTATTAGAATTTTGCATTCAATTTTCATTAAACCTAAAAATGAAATATTGGCCAGACACTGTCTTACCTCTAGGAAGCAGCAACCTGGAGAGACTGTTGATCAGTACCTACAAGCACTAAAACATCAAAGCTGTCAGTGCTGAAGAAAGTCAAAACGACTATATCAGAGATTCTTTCATTAGCGGCTTGAGCTCTTCCCAAATTCGACAACCATTGTTGGAGAATACTACTTTGAAACTTGATGAAGTCAAGGATTAAGCTCTATCTCTAGAATCGGCACAAAAACATTCAGAAGCATATAGCATCCGTCAAGGTGTGATTAACTCAATTCAATCTGAAAGTAGAAGAACACCTCATTTCCGCTGCTACGAAAGTGTACAAACGTTATTTCTGTGGAAGTAATAGAAGACATTTTCGCACGTTATGCCCTGCTTAAGATTCAACGTGTACTGAATGCGGTAAACGTGGACATAACACCAAGAAATGTCTAAGCAAAAGAAAAGTCAAAGTTTCTGCCTCAATAATACCTGTCTCTGGGCTTTTTTGCGCGGCACCTGGAAGTTTTACCAAATGCCTTATCAAAATTAAATTAAACAATGTCGTTGCTCATGCTTTAGTAGATACAGAGAGTTCTGAAACATATATTAATAAAACTTTTGCCTTATTTATCGATGTACCTATACATTCAAGCACTGGATATATACTAATGATCACAACAGCCTTATAGTCTAAAATATCAGGTCATTGCTCTGTAGACTAAGAAATGAGGGGGCATACATACAGAAAATTACGTTAATCAGTTCTTACTGATTTAAGTGCTGATGTGGTAATGATATTCTTAGACAGCATTTAACCCTTGGAGTATCTTTTGGAGGTTCTAAGCCTCCCTTGTATATTGACAACTCATCATCGATTTGTAGTATGGCGTTCCTGAAAATTGATCCGCCTACATTATTTCCAAATCTATCAGCAGACTGCAGGCCAATTGCAACAAAGTCTAGGCAATTTTCGTCAGAAGATAGACACTTTATTTCTATTGAAATAAGAAACCTTCTTTTAAATAAAATCATCGAAGAAAGCAACTCTCCTTGGCAGGCACAGGTGTTGGTAACGAAAAATGGAACGCACAAGAAGGATAGTGATCGATTACTCTCAAACCATTAACAGGTTTACATACATTTTCATACTTAGATGCTTATCATCTGCCCAAAACTACCTGTAACTGAAGACTCTGTCTCTGAAAAGAGCTCTTGGGATGTTCGCCCATTACTCAAAATGGATACCTTGCTTTTCAGAGAAAATTTAGCGACTTGTTTCTTGTAAATCTTTTCCGTTGTCAGAAATCTCTGTAAACGATTACGAGAAGCTCAAATTGGATATTGCAAAATCAGCTGTTATTTCAATCGAAGATAACATTCCATTTGTGGTTTAGACTGATGCTTTAGAACATTCAATTGCTGCCATTTTGAGTCAGGCAAGGAGGCCAGTTGCATTTTTCTCGAGAATACTAAGTAAGTGTGAACAAAATCATTCATCAGTTGAAAAAGAAGCTTATTCCATAGCCGAAGCGATGAAAAAATAGAGACATTTTCTGATTGGTCGTCATTTTCAGCTGATTACTGAACAAAAATCTGTATCTTTTATGTTTGATACCAAACACAGAAGCAAAATAAAAAATGAGAAGATTTTAAGATGGCGACTTGAACTATCATGTAATCATGTTACAGCTATGATATGGTATATACATCAGGACGAGAAAACGTAGTAGCTGATAGATTTTCTCGAATATGTGGTTCAAATAATCAGAAAACTTTATCGATTTATATCAAGCTTTCTGTCATCCTGAAATCACTATAGAATGGTCCACTGGGTCAGATCTCGCAATATGCCCTACTCTGTAGAAGATATTCGTATTATTTCAGCGTCTTGCCGAGTCTGTGCCTCAAATCTAAATTCATTAAAAATAAAGGAACACCCATTAAAGCAACTTCGGTTTTCGAGAGAATATCTTTGGACTTCAAAGGCACTCTTCCATCTGATTCAAAGAACTCACTATCATCGACGAGTATTCTCGTTTTCCATTTGCCTATCCATGCCAAGACATGACTTCTGAGACGGTGATTCGGTGTCAAAGCAACTTATTTTCCATTTTTGGAATGCCTGGATATATTCACACAGATCAAGGATCTTCATTTATGTCAAATGATTTTAAAAATTATCTTCATTCAAAACGAATACCTAGATACAAACGGGCAGGTCGGAGTGAAAATACACATAACCTGACGCACTGTTGTTTATTCAAAACAAGTTTCGTTTGTCTGTCTGCTATCCCGTTCCTGTTCCTACTACCAGGAGGCAAATCTGTCTAGGTCATCCTGAAGGTACAAATAATCTGCAAAAGTATTGATCACGCTAAACATTATCATATCGAGCGATAGGCAAGAATTAACTTGATCGGACAAAAGCCGAAATATCACTAATTAACAAATTAAAGAACAAGGGACTCATATGAGAAACCTGGAAAACCCCCTATGGAGCCGTAATCTCAAAAGGCTTTAAATTATTCACACGGACCACCTGGCGACGAATTCTCAACTAGATCTCAAATCAGCGCAATAGATAGCAAAGGCACGCAGCTTACTCAATAATATATGATGATCCACCCTGTCAAAGGACTTGGAAACGATGGAGTAGAAGAAGTGGAGTGGACTTCAGATCCGCCATAAATGGACGAAACAAGGTTCATTTCAGTTTAACGAACTGCAAAGAAATCAAACTGCTCATCCACGATGAAAGACTACAGCATAGTTGTAAGAAAAACGATGATCAGCCTTTCGAAGACCTTATACTGATATAGAGGCCAATAGTTTTGAACTCCTGCTTAAGAGACTCCTTATTAGTTAAGATAAAGCGGTCTAGCTAAACCGAAGGCGCAACTTCAAAGCAGAATCGGATGGATGTTATCTGGATCAGGACTCCTGTTAGGGGCTGAGGCTTTCCAGTTTTGAATAGATATCAAGTGCGTTTAAGTTACTGGTTGACACTCTAGAATAGACGTCACTGAAGTAATCTGGAAACAGCTCAGCAGCCTCTGGCTCCATGAAAGCCCTTGCTTCCTCCAAAAATAGTTCGGAATATAAATCATTAGATTGACGCTTGCTATTCACAAAGTCTCGAGATCCTTTCAAGTTCTGATGGAGATTCTCTGCAGCGTATGTAGGATGTTAGTGATAGCCTACTTTACTCTGTTTTTTATTCCCAGGGTACCAACACATAAATGTATCAGAAGGCATTCAATATAGTTAGTTCACTGGCGTGCTATATAATACAAAAAACTAACGAAATATTGATAAGACTACAAGCAGATTATAATTGGTAAAATATTTTACTTGCGCTTATGGGTATAACCTATAATTTACAAAAATACGCCTCACGAAACCCGAAAACCCATTGATTGGCGAGGAGATTTTTCGAGTGGATGGCTGATAAAAGTAGGTCAAGCCTTTCGGGTGGGTTTTCTTGAAGAAGTTTGTAAAAGTTCTGTATGTGTGTACGAATGAGGCTAATGAGAGTGTTGGATCACTCTGTTATCTTATCTGTAAGGAATTAAAGGAATTAAAATTTGGTGGGGGGTTTGATTTATAATACCCAGTCATTGAAAAATAAACTATAAATATAGTAAGTCCGTAAATTGGAAAATATCTCATATAGCCATTTTGAGGTCCAACTTTTCATGTAACTTTTTCTTCTGAATAGTTAACTGTATGAATTCGTGAGAAAACCTCCTTGTCCCCCTCATCTCAGATATTTTTTTATTGGATACAAAATACTTTATGTCACTACGTAAATCATTAAAGAACAAACTAAGCATTTCTTCGACATTTGCATAGCAGCAGAAATACATGTTTCATGGTATAGATTACTACAGAAAATCATTTAATAACTGGAAGTAGAAACGCAACCGTAGAAATCCCGACACTGCGTCGCCAAAATGAAACCTCCATTTTACCCAACACGTATTTTTCCAGAAAAAGTTGAACATGCCCCCAAACCGAACAACGTTGCCACTTACGTTTGGCTTATTTGGTAAATTAGATGAAGCGTCTACAATCTGACTCTGTATCATAGAATATGAGCCACTACCTATCAAAATAAATAATATTAATTTAATCGTAATTTTCCTTGTTACTTCCAGGCCAGTATAAGCTACTAACTTGTATTATAGAAATTCTAACTTCTACTGTGATAGGATAACAGATGTTCGGAATATAGAGAGAGCAATTTTGAAGTTTTGGACAATGTAATCGTCTCTTTAACACAAGGATGTGGTTTAAAGTGATTAGTGTTAGTAAAGGATTTTAAAATTTTCAAAGCTTCAAGCTGGGATATGGATTCAGAATGTAGACACTTTATACTGAACCGAGTTTATCTAATAAGCGAACATAACTGGCAACGTTGTACGGTTTTGGGAAGTGTTCAACAAATTTGTCAGGATAATGCGATAATCCTGTTGGGAAAAATACGTGCCGGACCAAATACATATCGGCACACAAATACGTATTAGATCACACACTAGATAAATCAAGGAATTTTATATCAATTATTCTTCGAGTTGCTTGTGTCGTTGTTAAATTAATGGATCAAAAAAAATATTTCATCAATAATTAAAATTTGAATCAAAGTTACCTAATTAATCAATTATTTTGCCAATTTTTTATTCAAATCCTCATCTAAAATATCATTAACGCGTTTTCCGCAGCAAATAAAACACTGATTAAACCAATATTGACACTTCCATCCCGCCAAACTTGTGGGAATATTCAGCGTCCGCACAAAAGCCGGGCCAGATGCAATCCGGTGCAACTCACGCAAGGCGTAACTGGCTTATCCCCATGGATGTTATTACGGCTTTATTCTTCTGGTTAAATCAAGTGGAAGTAAAACACCTCGTCGACTGATGTATACGTCAGCAACACACATACGGCTACAAAATATTCCCTCTTTCCCTTTCATACCCCTTTTTTTTTAGCTCATGCATGAAAGCTTCTAGTAAATTAGCATGATTCATTTTCCGAATTTTATCAATGTTCAATCAAATCAATCATAGTGGGTGATAAATTATATTCGCCACCTTTCGTGTATTGAATTGTCAATCTGACTTTTAGTTAAATAGTTATCCTAGTCATCATTTAATTATATCATGTTTTTGCTGATTAAGCCTTGAAATCCGAAGGTTTATTCATTACAATTTAATCAGCAAATAGAGCTAAAATACAAACTGTTATGGACAAATTTAAAAACTTTCTGGACGAATCTGATAACTGCAAAGAGAAAAAACTTACTGACGGTAACAAGCTCAGACTCTAGTTAACTTTATATCACACAATGAGTATATAAGTGAATGCGATAATTTCGATAAAGCTATCACAATTCTTGAAGGAATTTATGTTAAGCAAGTCAATGAAGTTTTTGCCAGACACATTCTGAATACTAGAAAGCAACAATCATTCGAAACTATCGATCAGTACCTACGTTCAATCTCTAAAACTACTTGCCAAAAATTGTAATTACAAAGCAGTGAGTGCAGATCAAAACAGAAATGATTGTATAAGAGACGCGTTCATTGATGGTTTACATCAAAATGAAATTTGTCAAAGACTTCTCGAAAACTCAACTTTAACATTAGAAGAAGCTATAAACAAATCACGTACTTTGGAAGAGACCAAGAAGCAAACCCAACAATATCTTTCACCAAGTTCTTCGTCTTATTGTCCCGAAATAAGAAGTGGATTATCATCTTCTGCCGCTACTACATCTGTAGTGAACTGCTACTTTTGCGGAAATCCCAGACATCATAGAAATCAATGTCCTGCTCGAAACGCAACGTGCCAAAACTGTCAAAAATTAGGGCATTTTGCAAAAGTTTGTTTAAAGTCTAAACATTCGAAATCAAGACCTACTTCAGCCTCCACCTTGATCTCCACTTATGTGTGGCTTCTGATGCTTCAACAGTTCATCCAATCCTATCAAAAGCAAGTCTTGAAGCAAAAATAAACGGCAGTAGCGCTCATGCTCTAATAGATACTGGAAGTTCTGACAGTTTCCTGGATTATTATTTTACCATTCGTCATAATATCAAAATCAATCCTAGCCAAGGTCAAGTTTTGATGGCGACTTCAACTTGTTTTTTTCCTATTGAAGGTTACTGCTTATACGACATCGATTTGTTGGAGTCAACATACAGGAATTACAAAATATCTGTACTTTCTAATCTGTGTGCCGATCTTGTAATTGGTCATGATATCATGAAACAACACAACAGAAGTTCAGTTTGGAGGGGACAAACCTCCCTTATCAATTTGCTGTTTGATGGAAGCAAAAGTGGAACCGCCATCCTTATTTTCAAACCTCGCCACAAATTGTAGACCTATCATCACCAAATCACGCAGACACTCAGCTGAGGATGAACAATTTATAAAGCAGGAAATCAAGAATCTTTTGGAAGAAAATATTATTGAAGAAAGCAATTCTTCATGGCGAGCTCAAGTTTTAGTCACTCACAATGAAAATCGCAAATGACGTATGTGTATAGATTATTCACAGACCATCAACAAATTTACTCTACTACACCTTCTCCATGTGTATTTCAGAGATCATCAGTTTAATTTCAGAAAGCGTCAATTGAAATTGAGATGAGTAAGTTGTATTTCGGAAAGCGTCAATTGTATTTCAGATTAGTTAATTTTATTTGGGAAAGAGTCAATTGTATTTCAGATTAGTTTATTTTATTTCAGAAAATATCAATTGTATTTCATATTAGTTAATTTTATATCGGAAAGCGTCAATTGTATTTCAGATTAGTTTATTGTAGTTCAGAAAACGTAAATTATATTTCAGAAATTGTCAGATGTACATAGTTCAGAAATCATCAGATATCTACGCAGATTTTTCCAAATCAACACAAGATAGGTGTAGCTGACTCATTATAAATTTTATTTAATACACTACATTGATAATATCTGAAATACATTTGACGAATTCTGAAATACAATTTATAATTTCTGATCTACAAATAAATAATCTGAAACACAAATGACGATTTCTGAAATACAAGTGACCAAACTGAAATACAAATGACTTTTTCTGAAATACACCTGACGAATCTGAATCACAAATGATGTTTTCTGAACTACAACTGATAAAGTTGAAATACAAATAACACTTTCTGAAATTGAACTTACACAACTGAAATACAATTGACGCATTCTGAACTAGAATTGA
Source organism: Ceutorhynchus assimilis (assembly GCA_917834065.1). Taxonomy (NCBI): domain Eukaryota; kingdom Metazoa; phylum Arthropoda; class Insecta; order Coleoptera; family Curculionidae; genus Ceutorhynchus; species Ceutorhynchus assimilis. The sequence continues at coordinate 27,640,299 of OU892287.1, forward strand.
TGAATCTGAAATACAAGTGATACATTCTGAAATACTTATGGAAAAGGTGTAGACGCCTATCCGCTTCCAAAAATTGAAACATTAGTCAATAAGATTTCGAAATATGAATAATTTAGCATAATTGATTTGAAAAGTGCCTATCATCAGATACCCATCAAAGAACATAATAAACCATACACTGCATTCGAAGCTGCTGATAAGTTGTATCAGTTCCGAAGAATACCCTTTGGTGTAACAAATGGAGTTGCTTGCTTTCAAAGGGTAATTGACTTAATAATTTCAGAAGAAAAATTGACAGGCGTTTATGCTTAACTAGATGATGTAACCGTGTGTGGCGAAAATCAAGAGAAACATGATCAAAATTTGAAGAAATTTCAAGAAGCCGTCAGAAAACGTGGACTTACACTGAATCAATATAAATGTTCATATTCTCAAAAATCAATCAATATCTTAGGCTACACTTTAGAAAACAGATCTATGAAACCCGATTCGGACAGTTTCGCCGCTTTTGAACTTACTAGTACCCAAGAGCACAAGTGAATTTCAGAGAGTAGGTACTAGGAATGTTCTCTATTCTAAATGGATACAGAGTTTTCCAAACAAAATCAGAAGTCTCGTCAGCTGTAAGTATAGGGTGGTCCAAAAAAAACCGGAATTTTGTTTTTGATCTGTAACTTTTTTATTTGTTGACCAATTTTCTTTTTTCTTGGCTTGTTTGAAAGAGAAATGAACAGGCTAACGAATCAGGATGGAACTTTTGGCATTTGAAAAAAATCCAGAATGGCGGACTCCTTCAAAAATTGCCTAGTTTTGGATAGCGCTGGAACTTTTTTGTGACACCCTGTATAACTTTTTTTAATAAATTATTAAAGTTCATCATTTTGCGAATATTTTAAGACCTCGACAGAAAAAATCAGTTGAAAACTTACTGAAATATTGAATTTTTGGTAATATCGAATTTCAATTTTTTATATTGACAGCTAAATCTAGGATATGCTATTTCAGCTAGATTTTTCTTTTCTACTCGACATATTTTTTCTATTTCGGGCTTGTTCGAAAGATAAATAGAAAGGATAACGATTCGAAATGAAGATTTTGACTGTTGAGGAAAAATTAGAGATTTCCCAGTTCCTTTAACATAGCCAATTTTGAAAAGGTTAACGTTAAGTTTTCTAACAATACGACTAATATTTTTATTTATAAATTTTAAAAAATAAAGAAAACACATTTAAGGAGCGAGAGGCGATATGCCCTCCGTAGGCCCCAAGAACCTATGCTAAACGCCTACGCCAAGAATCGATAGAATTGGCAATGTTACGTTGTTCCAGCAGTTCTCCCCAACACTCAATGATTCGGTTGTGCAGCTCTTCTAAATTATTGAACGTAGCCCCATTTCCGTGGACTTTTTCTTCCAAATCCCCTCTAAAAAAGTAATCGCAGGAATTCAAATCTGGACTATTAGGCGGCCAGTCAACGGGCTGTATAAAATCCGCAACTTGCTCTCTTAGATAGTTGATAGTAAAGCGGCTAATATGTCACCTGTCTCCATCTTATATACAGACAGTATTTATCACCTTTATCTCATAAAAAGAGAAATACAAAAACGTACAATTTTATCAAAGTTTTTGTGAGAACCAAAATCTGAACAATAAACGTTAACTAGGTGAGTTATAAATTAATTACCTGCATAAAAGTGTAGTCCTGAGGTGTGAGCTGTTCAATTTTGGATCAAGGTTCCGAAAGTTAACACGTTGTCTGGTAATGGGTAACTTGATGACGCATCTAGAGTGCCTTATGGAGATTTGTATTATGTTCAGGCATACAGATGACGTCAGAAAAGTTATCAGGCAACCTACCTCTCTCAAACAAGCTTAATTTCAGATAGAATATGGTGAACACAAGCTGACAATATTTGCGTGAATCCAAGCGAACTCCTTGATCGATAACAATTAGTTGTGCTATGTGGCTTCGAGAAATTGCTGCAGATAGATACCATCGAGGATACCATTAAATAACTTCTGAATTTTTCTCTTCCTTTATCTTCTTTTCGAGCTTGGAGGGAAATTCGTAGTTGGTCGTTTTGCGAATTCTTTACTCCGGATAAGGTAAAAATTTTCCATTCACTGAACCAAATTTTTCGGATTTCAGCACGGGCTCTAAATCTATCAAGTTGGACAGTTTAAATGTTTAGTCCCGCTTAACATGCTTCAGCATTAAATCACCCGCCTTATAGCCCAGATTTGAATTCCTGCGATTACTTTTTATAGGGGGACTTGGAAGAAAAAGTCCACGGAAATGGGACTACGTTCAATAATTTAGAAGAGCTCAGCAACCGAATCATCGAGTGTTGGGAAGAACTGCTCTGGAACAACGTCACATTGCCAATTCTATCGATGCTTGGCGTAGACGTTTAACATGGGTTGTTGAGGCCCACGGAGGGCATATCGCCCCTTAAATGTGTTTACTTTATTTTTTAGAAATAAAAATATTAGTCATATTGTTAGAAAAGTTATCGTTAACTTTTTCAAAATTGGCTATGTTAAAGGAACTGGGAAATCTTTAATTTTTCCTCAACAGTCAAAATCTTCATTTCGAATCCTTACCTTATCTATTTATCTTTCGAACAAGCGAGAAATAGAAAGAATATGTCGAGTAGAAAAAAAAATCTAGCTGAAATAGCATATCCTAGATTTTCCTGTCAATATAAAAAATTGAAATTCGATATTACCAAAAATTCAATATTTCAGTTAGTTTTCAACCGATTTTTTCTGTCGAGATCTTAAAATGTTCGCAAAATGATGAACTTTAAGAATTTATTAAAAAAACTTATACAGGGTGTCACAAAAAAGTTCCAGCGCTATCCAAAACTAGGCAATTTTTGAAGGAGTCCGCCATTTTGGATTTTTTTCAAATGTCAAAAGTTTCACCCTGATTCGTTAGTCTGTTCATTTCTCTTTCAAACAAGCCAAAACAAAAGAAAATTGGTCAACAAATAAAAAAGTTACAGCTCAAAAACAAAATTCCGGTTTTTTTTGGACCACCCTATATTTTCCTTTAATAGAAAATCAAATCCTGGATTTAAAAACGATAAAGACTGTTGCAAACTCACTCCTTTGGTCAATAAATGAACATTAAACTTTAGTTGTGGAAACTGATGGATCAGAATTCTGTATAGCCGCGACTCTGATCCAATCAGGAAAACCTGTAGATTTTTTCTCAAGGACCTTGTCTGAATCAGAAAGAAAGCATTTATATGTAGAAAAAGAAGCGTATGCATGTGTAGATGCGTTAAGAAAATGGAAACACTATCTAATGGAACGACATTTCAAACTTGTGGCAAATCAGCAAGCAGTTTCATTTATGTTTGATACTAAACATTCTAGTAAGATTAAAAATGAGAAAATCATGAGAAGGAAACTTGTACTAGCTTACTACAGCTATGATATCCTCTATGGGCCTGGAAATAAAAACACAATAGCTGATGCATTCTCGAAAATTTCAGCAAGTTGTACAATAGACGAAATGTTCCAACTACATCAAGATTTGTGTCATCCGGGCATTACTAGGATGTATAATTTTGTCCGAATGAGAAACCTACTCTATTCTCTAGAAGAAATTAGAAAAATGAGTGAAGTGTGTCCAGTGTGCAACACAATCAAACAAAACTTCCACAAAAATTTCAATAGCCACCTGATTAAAGCTACAAAACCATCAGAACGCTAAATATTGATTTTAAAGGACCACTACCTTCAAAAGGTAATCAATGTAATCATAAATACATGCTTACCATGTGACCATGAGGCTAGTACGGAGACATAAACGCCGCGTAGCAAACTATCACGTTGAAAATTAGTACATGACAACATGCACTTCCAAACGACACCATAAATGACACTTTTTACCCATACACATACGGTTTTTCCTTTCCAACTGATATGCCGAGCGTAATCACGTGCTAAATCATTTGAATACTTTGTCAAGTGTATGGAATATGATGCTTTTTTTGCCACGCCATTCTTTCGCGCGTGCAAACCGCTACATCCCAACACGCCACGATAAACCGCGCGAAATAACGTGTGTGTATGCCGGCCTATTGTGGACGAATACAGCAGATTTCTTTTGTTTTTCCTTAAGCTGGCTACATACGTTCCGGCAGGCCTGTCAGTTCGAACTGAACAGTCCAACTGAAGACCGGTCGCCTGAACGTGTATATATTCCGGTCGATCTGTTAGTTAAGACTGTTCAGGCGACCGGAGAAAAATCAAAAATATGTTCGTCCATCCGGCCTGCCTGACGCACTCAAAGGCAAGTCTCAACGTGTGTATGGCTCGGTCGACTGTCAGTTCAGATAGTTCAATAGTGAACGTGTTACGCCATGTCGCGTGAAATAGAAAAATGTGTTTGGAGGAATCTATCGCGAGAAACTTTCTCGACCGTGGCAAGAAAGTAGCGGCGTATTTGAATTAAGTAGAAAAATGGAAGAAAATCGATCCTTTTCGTACGGAGTCTACTGTTCTCAAAAAAAGTAATACCACTAAGGCCCGGTTTATTCATCTTCAGATAAAGTTGCTGGTAGCTATTTGCAAGATAAATTCACCGTTCTACAGTTCTATTGGTCGGCAGATAACTAGCTAACTAATGAGATTACAACAGATTGCGTTTTTATCCGTCAGATTGTATGCCTGACAGTTTATCAGAAGGTGAATAAACCGGCCCTCAATCAAAAAGTGCTTATAACAGGTCGTCGTCAGTAAAGGCCGTGATGATCGAGACTGAAGAATAAATCAGATTTGCCTGAACATTTGGAGGGTCATCAGTCCATCCGGCTACCGGCCTTCAGGCGAACTGTTCAGTTCGAACTGACAGGCCTGCCGGACCATGTGCAGCCGGCTTTATTCGGATGTCACAAGTGCAGCTGTCATAACATGCCTTGACCAGTTTTTTGCAATATTTGGAATTCCTGCCTACATTTATCAGATAATGGACCATCTTCAGTATCTAAAGAACTCAGTGAATATTTGCAATCTCGAGCTCGTACCAAAGTTGTATCACACCATATTACCCAGAAGGAAATGGCCAAGTAGAAAGATATAACGGTATAATTTGGAACGCAGCATTACATTTGATTCGCTCGCTTCTGCGTACCGGCACTAACTGCACACCTCATGAAAGATTATTTGCGTACCAGAGAAGATCTACAAGTGGCCCATCTATTCCATCTTGGTTGTCAACACCACAGAAAGTTCTTGTAAAAAAACAAAATAGGAAAAGCAAATATGATCCCTTAGTTGAAGAAGCAGATCTTATAGATGCTAATCCTGAATACGCCTAGATACGCTATGATGATGGGAAAGAAGCTACCATTTCAGTGAAACATTTGGCACCAAAGGCAGACGCCACTCTTCTGAATGGTTCGAACAGCTCAACCTCCTCTGAAATTATTCAAGATGATGAACTAAATCAACCTAATGCAGCGGATAACTTTCCTGATTATGAAGCAGATGGAGCTAGAACAGCAAAATTTCAAAGACCCAAAAGAAATCGAAAACCGCCGAAGTATCTCGATGATTACCTACCAGAAAAACTAACCCGGGCGAATGTGATAAATTATGTTTGCCACCTTTCATGTATTGAATTGTCAATCTGACTATTAGTTAAACAGCCTTGAAGTCCGAAGGTTTATTCATTACAGTAAGAGTAGTAGAAGTGTAATATAAACTACCAAATTGCAAAAATAAGACAGTCACTGGTAGCAGAATTCTGCAGTATTCATAGTAAATGTGGATGGCGATATACAGTGTCCGCGGAAAAGTCTGCACCATATAGGAAATTTTTTTATGCTCATCCTTACCTCAAATCGGTTTTTGGCATTAGGTTCTGCATGACTGAAAACCAAAAAAATGCCTTGATTCGAGACTTGCCTCACACCTGTCAAATGCCATTTGAAAATTTCAAACAAGGAAAAGTGGCATTTTTATAAAAAAAATGAAAAAATTTTATAAGAAAATATTGTTCCAAATGATATTTAGAGTCTAATTTGATATTTTTGCTTTGAAAAAACTATATTTCAAAGCATACAATTTTTAAAATAGTCCAGAGGCGTATCAAGATTTTAATAGAAATATTTCTTTTTGATGTTTAAACTCTTAATTAGATTATCAGGATTTGAAAAACCATCAGTCAGATACAAACTAATTATTTTAGAGGAATGGTCGCGAAAGAAATCCTAAAAATATTATTTTTCCGTAGATATTCAAAAAAAATTAAAAAAAATAAATATTTTTTTTTCAAAGCAAAAATATCAAATTAGACTCTAAATGTCATTTGGAACAATATTCTCTTATAAAATGTTTTCATATTTTTCATAAAAATGCCACTTTTCCTTGTTTGAAATTTTCAAATGGCATTTGACAGGTGTGAGGCATGTCTCGAGTCAAAAATTTTAGGTGTTTTTTTGGTTTTCAGTCATGCAGAACCTAATGCCAAAAACCGATTTGAAGTAAGGATAAGCATAAAAAAATTTCCCATATGGTGCAGACTTTTCCGCGGGCACTGTATATCATTACCTACCTAACAGAAAAGAGAAAAAAAGATCAGCCCAACACCATTGTATAAGTATGATTATTTATATATGGTTTTCTTCCAAAAGTTATTCTTCAAGCAATCCTTAGAAAACATTGTCCAAATGTCCATTTCTATATACTGGCCAAATAAAATCAAGTGCTCAAATACCTTGACCGATGCCGCTTTCATTCAAAAACATACTATTTGTATTTATTGTAATATGACAAAAGATCTTTCTACTTAACATTTTTTTGACATATATATTTCCTTTCAGCACACATCCAATTAATCATCCATTCTTCAGGTTCCCTTGACAAAAACATTCCGAATAATAAAATCTTTCAAAACGACCAATTTTTCGAATCTTTGCGACGGTAGTAGCTTCCTTTCATTCGGTCCCTTTGACGCGACGAATGCAATTTTTACTTGAAAAGTGGCCTTAACAAAAATACTCTCTCGAGAGGACTCACATAAATCTTTTTAAAGTGTCGACAGGGACATTTTGTAGTAATACGTAGTGAAAATAGACTATTATCGTTTGAAGTATCATTTTGACGAAGTCCCTTAGGTGGTTCAATAGAAAATGCAACATACCTACCCTCTAAGCCATAAGCTTTGTAAATGAAAGCTACCTGCACATGAAAACCAGGGAGCTGAACGAATGTATTCCCTATAAAAGTAAACAAAGGTAACATATTGTCACTAATAGAGTTTGCCTAGAGTTGACATACGACATGTTACATAAACACTCCTCTTTAGACTGGAGAGATCTTACTTAAGATCTGCAACTGCAAATTATGGGGGTATGTTTACTTTTCGATTCTATCCGACGGAACGTTCCTCGCTCTCGGCGCAAGCTAAATGTCTATTTACCGACAGATGTCTCGAGAGGTAATCAAAATTAAATTAGTTTTAGATGTTGAGGTTGAATCTTAAAGGGATGGATTTGAAAAAGTTAACTTTCGGAGCAGCCAAATTGAAAATAAATACAATTTACCATTTTCAAAATTAAAACGCCAATATCTAAATGTCAGCCCCTGTATAATATGGGGGCCACAAATGACATAAAGCCAACTCCATTTGATGCCAGAGCAGTTCGCAAATCTATTCGATTTATCAGTTTTCCCGATCTCGTAGCTGTCAGGACCAGAGGGCCGCAGTCGCTGCTCAACAACCCGATGACATGTGTGGCTATAACAATACCGCATGCTCTACATACATTTACATTAATTTAATTAGTCTAATAGCGACCCGTTGTTGATTATTCTTCTGTAGGTTTGATCATTCTCTTTTGTGTGAAATTGGGAGGGTGATTAAAAAAGTACTTACGTCAGGAATCAATCAGGAATTAGATTTATTTCAGAATTGAATTGATTGAGTTTTTATCTTAAGTTTGCAGAATGTATGTGCAACTTTGATTTGGAACATGAGTTTAATTTGTTTCATCCGTGGCTTCAATAGCAACAAAATGTAAATCTATCATCGCCTTTCAATAGCATCTCTGGAGAGTTGGGGATAAAAAAACGAGAAAACTCTTTTTTTTTCTGAACTTGTACACTTTAGTTCTAGGTTCAAATCCTAGTCAAGTTCGGACTTTTCGTCAACTTTTAATTATCTATTCTGTCTGCTATGCTGCAAACGCATATCTTCTTAAAAAATATATTGCACAAAAATTCACTAAAACGCATGTTAATGAGTAATATCATTGGGGGTAGATTTTTTTGTAATATTCTTTTACATTCAGGTTCTTTCGTACCCGGATTGTCTCTATGTTTTGCTCCTTGGCTTTCTAAGTTTTACTGAAAATAGAGGCGCACCTGCGCAATATCCTCTACACCTATCTGTGCCTGACCCTTTCTTTTTTGAGCCTGTTGGTTTGCTGAGGAACTAGTGTCTGTTGTTTTTCGTAGAATTGAGAACAAAAAAACTAGCGGGCATGATCATATGTCTATCAAGATATTTTCTTCCCTAACGCCTATTGCTGTTAATGCTCTTGCTAGTACCATTACTTAATATTTCTTTTCAATCTAGTAACTTTCCACTCTTGTTGAAAAAAGCAATTGTAATAACTTTTTATGAAGCGGGGGTAAAAGAATCCCCATCAAACTACAGACTCCTTACTCCCTACACTCACCAAGATCATTGAAAGCCTCTCCAAAACCAGAATGCTGGATTTCTTGATTTTTTTTTATGAAGAATTATCACATATCATCAATTGCTTTCACCTTCCCAGTTTGGATTTCAGTTTCCGAACAACACAAATGATGCAATTTTTGATCTCTTGGAATCATAAATGAAGGTGAAGAAGCCTCGGCAATCTTTCTTCTGCGACATAGCGTAGGCCTTCGATTGTGTTGATCACGAAGTTTTGCAGATAAAACCACCTATGGCTTTAGAGGCACAATTTTGCACTAGTTTAGGTCCTATCTTTCTAGGCGCCAGCATGTTATGAAGTTTCAGGCTGAGCAGAGTGTGCTGTGGGTCTCTTGAGTACTGGAGTTCCGCAGGGGACCTCAGCTATATTCTTCATGTTAATGACCTTCCACACTCAATTTCTCAAGGCCATTTTACATCATTTGCTGATGACACTACCATTCTCTGGTACCACAGGAGCACCGTGAACCTTCGTGACATTTTTGGTGTTGAACTGAGGACAGTTAGGGATTGGTGTGAATCAAATAAGCTCAGCTTTGATATCACCGAAACAAATATTCTTAATTTTAAGGGAGACCTGGGTGAGGTTACGGTTGGCAGCGAGGTGATCGAGACTGGCTCTTTTCGTGTTCCATACACTGATCCTATTTAACATCATTGGTATCACAAACACTTTCTTTCGAATTTTAAACTTTTGAAAAAATTAAATCAAAATTCAAAAATTTAAAATTCGAGAGAAAATGTTTGTGATACCAATGATGTACAATAGGCATCAGTGTATGGAATACAAAAATTGGAATATAATGTTGTTAATTTCATTAATATTGACCTTGTTTTGAAGGTAAGCAATAATTATTAATAAAATACTGACACCCTCTAAAATATTTTCTTACTTCTTGTTTTCTTGTTAACTACGTCGTCTGGAATGTCTCGTAACTTGTGAAATGCCTTGATATTTTTTATGTTTTTTATCATCTTTGTGTTTCATAATATGAATGTTTGTTGTTTTGAGATAATTTAATTCTTCAAGATATTTCAATTATCTTGAAATTATTTATTTATTATTGCTAAATTTTTCCGTTTCAATTGGTTACAGCTTGAAAAAGAAAATAAATTTTTCGAAACGTAGCTAAAAAAAAAACACTTGGTTTCATTGGTCCACATATACCCAAGAACAACAGAATAATATCTTCCTTACTGGACAATAACTGTATAAAAGAAATATAGGTTGGTGCATGAGGGGACAGAGGATTACATTATAACAAGTAGGTATTGTACATTTGGATCAACCCCATCCTTGTTTATCAATCATGAATCAGATGAAACAAAAAATTACCAACCAATCACTGGTACTGGTACCCACTTCCAAATGATATTAAAAATACTATAAGTCTCCCGTACTAGACACTGGAACAGGATTATGCATGACGATATTTCGATACACTTGCAAGACTCGTACGACGCGAGACGAGACTCGAGGCTGCTAGATAAGACTTCTTATTTCATTGACGGGACGGGACAAGAATTTTTAAAAGTCTCGTTTCGTTGGTCTCGTGGGAAACACTAATCATTTTCGATCGCTCTTTTTGAAGTATGCTTTACGTTTTTAATATTCCATCTTCATATATTTATAATATGTGTGATATAAAGCTTTTATTTTCTACTTAACTATTATAGATCCATAATACCTAGGAAACGAAATACGTTAACATACCTATAACAACCTGATCCATAACGCCCGCTTTTGCGGGCGTTATAATCTATAACGCCCGCTCATAATACCCTGAAGTGTTTTTGTTGTTATAGTTTTATTAATTTGCACTTTACCCTAGGCAGCCACTAAATGTCTGCCCGAAAATAATTTTCGGTCTAGCCAGGATTCGAACCCGGTCAACCATCAACGTTTCCCATGTAGTCCAGCGCGTTAACCCACACGACCACCACCGTTGCCTTGCCTTATGAGATATTTATAGATATTTTAATTTATTTCGTTTCTAGGTACAGGTAACAGGTACAGGTACGTGTCAAAATACAAAACAATTTTCTGTCACACAAGTTTAACTGATTTCGTTAATAATAAATTGATGAAAGAACATTGTGTTTAGTAGAAAATAAAGCATTGTATGCAACACGGGGATTATGTAGATTATAATGCCCTTCAGGCCAGTGGCGTAGCCAAACCAAACGTGGACGTCGGCGACATCCTAATTGCGAGGCCCTTTTTATGTAGGGTAGCAGTGGCGGATCCACGGGTGGAGGGGTAAAGGGGGTATTTTCTCCCCCCCCCCTCCCTCTCAGAGAGACCCAAGAAAATTTTAAATATTAGAAAAACACCCAAATTATTTTTTTGGAGGCTTAAAAGTTTTGAGCGTGGCACCCGAAAAAAATTTCTACCTCCGGGGCATTTGCGGTGGGCATCACGTAGTCCTACTTTAGGTGTTAACCCCTTCAGGTATAAATCACGAGCCGCCACTGGTTGAGAAGCTCTATCCCTCAGAATGGTGCTATAGATCCGCCACTGTAGGGTGGCCATATTTCTTGTGACAAAAAGCTGGATATAACGACAGGGACGGGTAGCTGCTAGCAGGCCCGCCGAAGGTAAGAATTCTTTGAGAGTCACGCCTCTTTTTTCAGGCTAACAAATCCTTCCAATCAAAAATAAATTTCTCATTTATTACAGTATTACACAAACATGGACCGACAATTTTTGGTAGGAATCAGGCAATTTTTTAGGAAACCTAAATAATTTCCAAATCTCTGTATGTTAGCATGTTTGCTGTACAAAAACAAAATGTACAGGGTCTGTTCCTTATAATTAGTGTGGACTCTACAACTTAAACAAGAAAAAATTTAAGAAAATGTTGAATACAAAAGTTTTAGGGTTACATCTCAATTATCTTTCGCACATGTCAAAACGAGCAATGACAAGTGCCAACTGTCATAATGACAAGTACATACATTTTTTAAATGGATCACTGTATATTTTTCGCTAGAATGAAAGATTTTTGTCTGCTGATTCCAAATATACCTTCTAGGTATGTTGATATGTGGTTCAGCTGTTTTTGCGCTATTTAAGTTTACAACTGCATGAAAATTGCATTAAATTAGTAAAAAAAAGTGTATAAGGAACCGGGAACAGACCTAATTTGGGGTAATTTCAATGCATCTTTAAACTTAAATAGCGCAAAAACAGCTGAACCATATATCAGCATATATGATAATATATTTGGAATCGGAAGACAAAAATCTTTCATTCTAGCCAAAACTATGCCGGGTTAACTATTTAAAAAACTGCATGTGCTGTCATTATGACAGTTAGTACTTGTCATTTGCCCGTTTTGACATGTGCAAAAGATACTAGGCGTATTCTTTCGATCTGAACAAACTGACAAACATTTTTCATCCGGTGCTACAACGATTTCATTGGCCAGCTGTTGACGCCTCATGAACTAACTTCATGTGATCAGAATCAAGAATACCAGGAATAGATGAAACCCTACAACTTTTGTATTTAACTTTTTTTAATTTTTTTGTTTTGTTCAAGTTGTAGAAGTCGCACTAATTATGAAGAACATACCCTGTACAATACACCGAAATACCTACTGTACGTATGGTCACCCTATGTTTATGTCTCGGTCGGTTGCCAGTTAGGGAAAGTGCCTAATGTACCATATTTATGGTTTGAGAGTTCTAGGTTAATTTGCAGTAAGAATAATAATTTTTACTGAATTCTATGATATTAAGAAGTTTCGCATATAGGAATATGCTTATTTGTTCTCTACGTTTTATTTTGGGAAATCGAAAAGTACCAATTTTCAGGTTCGGTAACCTATTTTTTGTAAGGCTCCTTAAGGCGCGAGGCCGTCGGCAGTCGCCGACGCCTAGCTACGCCACTGCTTCAGGCGAAATATATCCCTCGGGCCAGAGGCCCTCGGGCTAGTTTCGCCTTCGGGCATTATAATCTACATAATCCCCTTGGTACATAAATAGCTATTATATTATTCTAAGGGCCGGTATTATAAAGTCCGGTTGACCGAAGGTTGAATTTCAACCAGCGGTTGAACTGAAATGTCCGTATACCTATGAAATCATACAAAATTTCAGTTCGACCGCTGGTTGTCAACCTTCGGTCAACCAGGCTTTAATACCGGCCCTAAAGGCCCTTATAAAAACTTAAACAGAAGATTGAAATGTCTGCACATTCAGAAGAAAACAATTTTCTTCAAACCAATTGTAAGGTGATCTTACCTTTAATAATAAAAAGGTAATGACCAGCTAATTGTATTGTCAAGGGTATTGTCAATTAAAAAAAAAATAGAACAGTCATCTGACAGTCATATACAAAGTATTCAATTATTATAATACAAGACATGGTGTCAGGTTCAAGAACCTTATTCGGCAGAATTGAACCCTAAAGAATTACAACAACAGTTGGAAGAGCTTAGGAAAATAGTAGCTGTACTACAAATTCAGGGATGTCAGATTCAAGACCATACACCTATTCAAAAAATGGTAACAAATACTGTTAGCCAAATACCTACAATACAGAAGTTCAGTTTTGATAAAGATGTTGGACGAAGTGGATAAAATACTATGAAAGGTACAGAATAGTTACAAAATTAAATACAGCTTCACAAAAATTGCAGATCACAAATCTGTTATTGCACATGGGACCTGAAGTTGATAGACTATTGGAGCAATTGGACAAACTAGAGAGTGTTTTAGAAACATACGAAGAAACCAAAGAAATGTTTGATCAACATTTTAAAATAAAAAATAATATAATTTATTAACTTGAGACATCAACATGAAGGTGGTGCTTTGGAATATATAGAAGTTTTAAGAAAATTATCGAATTCTTGTAATTATGGTAAATTAACAGACGAATTTATCAGAGATAGACTGGTTGTAGGTATATTAGATCACAAATTATCAGAGCAGCTTCAACTGGATAATAAATTGGATCTCAAGAAAACTATAGAGTAGATTACACAATCAGAATTAATCCGAGAACAAACTATGCAAATAAAAGAGATAAAAGTTCACAATCAAGAAAACCAATTACAACAAGAACAAGATGAAGTTTTGAAGATGGTGAAATCATTATGTTGTCAGTAAATTGCCTTCTAAACAAGATTATCCTGGAAAATATCTGATTTATCACAAATTTAAAGAAGATTTTGCTGTAGTTGACGAAATTTTGACATATCAAGATCGAATTGTAATACCCAAAAATTTAAGAAAAAAATGTCTAAAAGATTTGCACTCTGGTCATTTTGGGTTAAGAAGATGTAAGCTGCGAGCAAAGGAAACACTTTGGTCGCCTTCAATGAATAATCATATTGAAGATAAGGTTAATAACTGTGAAAAATGCCTTAAACATAAAAATCCAGGAGTTGAACCGATGATCTATTTAAATCTTTGTATCTGTTTTACCTTGGAGCATAGTCGCAGCAGTTTTATTAGTATACCAAGGAAACCAATAACCAATACTTGGTTATACAGGATTATTATAGTCGATGGCCAGAAATGTTTTTATTGAAGAACTTAAAATCAGAAACGGTTATTAGATGTTTGAAAAAGACCTTGGCAAGATATGGAACGCCAAAAATACTTGGATCAGATAATGGAAAACAATTTGATGGTTACAAATTTTAAAATTTTGCAAAAGAATTATAACTTTACATGGAAAAGTAGCAGTTCCAAATATCCACAGTCAAATGGACAAGCGGAAAATGCAGTGAAATCAATTGGAATTTTTTTAAAGAAAAGTGATGAGATATTGGTTTACTTGCATATAGAAATACTAAATTAGATTGTGGTGCGTCACCTGCTCAATTGATGATGGGTCGAAATCTAAGGGAAAATTTGCTTGTATTAGATAGAAATATTAATTCCAACATTGCCAAATCATAAAGAAATTAGAAGAAATATAATAACTGAAAAGGAACAACAGAAGAAAAATTATGATTAACGACATAGAGCAAAGGAGTTAGATGAATTAAATGAAGGAACAAGAGTTTTTATAATAACAGAAAACAAAGATGGAAAAATTGTCAATAAACGAAAAGATGAACCAAGATCTTACATGGTGGAAGCTGATACTGAGATATTAAGAAGAAATTAACAACCACTACCAGAAAATAATGAGATTATTGAACCGGTCACGACAGATCATCAAACACTTAATAGGCCTGATTCTGAACCAAGTACTTCCATGATAACAAAAGATCAAAATAAAAGAGATAGGTAAACAGAAAACCCACAGCAATCAAGATGAAAGAAATTATACTAGAGACAAAAATAGAGAGAGACGAGAGAGACATTTTCCCACTAAATTCAAAGTATATTTAATGTAATATGTATTTGATTTTTTTGTATGTTATTAGTTATTTTAAGTTCTGTTGCGTTTAAGACAAGGAAGATGTAAGCAAGACATCAAGAACCATTTGAGACAATACGTAATAGTTCTAAACATTTAATTCATATTTGGTTAAAAACTGTCTGAAATCATGTATGTATCTATTGCCTTGGTAAGTTCATCACTTACATCAAAACGAACACAATTCTTTATCTGGTCGCCTGGTATACCCCAAAAAACATATATAACTGAAAAAAGGGGCTAGCACAGGGGGATGGCGACTTTTTCAATGAGATCAGCTAAGCGTGTGTCACAATTCAAGTTCGGTCATATGTGAAATAGCCCGGACGTAGAGGCAGCAAGAGGGGAATGATAGTAGTTCGATAATAATGCGAATTTCAAAACGGACCCGAAAGAAATTTTCTTCCAAACCCCCGAACGAATTATCGTGTATTAAATTGTCCAATTTATAAAACCACTATGATTTCCTCTTAGGCTCCCGACCGCAGGGGACAAAGGCTGCGGTAATGATAATAGTAGGTACGTCGGCTTTTTAAATGAATTTTGAATATTTAATGCTGTGAATTGGTTTAAATTTTATCCTGGATTTAGGTTTTTGTTGGAAAACGGAATTTGTCTGACGCAAAATGAATATAAAACTGAATAGGTATTATCAAATAAATTTATTCTGATTTTCTTCTTGTTGTTTTACTCGTCTATAAAATCTTAGCAGAGATGAAAAAAAAATTCTATTGCTATTGTTTTTTCTCTTCTTGAAATTAGGAATGTTTTTTATAGTACAACGGTCGAAATTTGATCGTTGGGCCATCTAAGATTCAACACCAAACAAATTGTCTTAGATGGCCCAACGATCAAATTTCGACCGTTGTACTATTTGTATTTTGCCTACAGGCACGAAACTTGGTTTGGTTTTCTTTACTTTTCCTAGCCATGCTGATGAGACCTGATAGGTCGAAACGCGTCTATGGATGGAAAAGCAGAGGAAATCAAGCCAAAATTTTCTCATCAATGTTTTTTATCATCACAAAATTTTTTCGCATGCAATAATAGACATGTTCTCTACCTAAGTTTTTGCAGAACCTATTTAACAACCTATAAATTTTTATCAGTCAAATTAATGGTATAAATCCTATCACAATAGCTATATCTTTTCGATTTTTAGTGATAAACTATATAGTGGAAGCGCATAGGGATTTTCGGGGATAATACCACAAGAGCTTCAAAACTACCGATAATTTTCCACGATTGCGTGTTTTTTATAATTTCACGAGTCCGTAGGACGAGTGAAATTTGCAGAGAAAACACACATGAGTGAAAAATTATCTGGTTCATTTTAAAGCTCGAGTGGTATTTAGAGGATTATTTCACGTTTGAGAATGCAAAAAATATGGAAATAGAATTATATTAAACGATTTGAACATCTCAACAATCGGTACAAATAAATGGTTGCTAATCAGGAACCGTTTGTTTGTATCAAAAATTAGCATGACAACCACGTATACAATAAAATGGGAGAAGTATCGCTGTAATCCTCTCTAGTTAAACAAATAGAAAAAAGAATTTTCGCTGTAATTTTGAAAATCGTCACTTGTCTTATGGGATTTCTAGCACATGAGTGGAATAATCGTGGAAACTTATTGATCAAAGTTGGCAAGGTAATTTTTATGTTCAATTGTATCACTGGATAGTAAAATGTTTCTCGCCACCCTGGGATACGCGTCGTTCAACGCCCACTGTCCCAGAGGGGTTAGAATTTTGAAATAGCTCTATCTTTGGAACGAATAAAGATAAAAATATCGTTTCTACGGCAAAATTTATGTCTATAATAATGTAGAATGAAATTGTTCAATACGTTTTTAATATCAAAAAAGTTATACTTTAAATACACCGTATCATTAGATAATCTTATTCTAGGCCAACAAATCAGTGATGCACAAATTTAATAATTAAAACAATGCTTTGTTGAAATTTTATTCAGATAACACCATCATAGGCCTATAACTAAGGATATAAACTTTGTTTCATGAGAGTTCATACTTTTGACATAATTTACCTTCCTTTTTTAATAAATAGAAATTCACTGAAACAAATCAATGACGTGAAAAACGTTCGTCGCTTCTTAAGCCAGAAGTCATTCATTTTAATTTGCCAAAAAAATTGAATGTGTCATACCACAGCCTCCTACAGTTAACAAGCCATGAAGTTAAAAAGGCAACACCGCAATCTTACCGCCAAGTGGTGCTGGTGCCGTTTGTTTTTATAAATATATATTTTTTATTTTGTTAATATGAATGACAAAAAATGCATCATTTATTGTACTAAAGGGTCAAAAACAGTAATTCAATGTATAATATAACTATTTGTGTAAATAAGAACAGTAAATAATTGATTTAAATAAATATAATTCTAAATTCTAAAGCGTTATAGGCCTATGTAAGAGAAACATAACCTCCATAGTTGGATAATTTCGACAGTTTCAGTATGTCTTTTGAAAATCTAACTTTTTCTTTCTTCGGGATTTTTTCGGAAGGCAGGTCTATTCAAATACTTGAGCTGATTTTCGAAAATAAGAGGTACTTTTAAGAGTTGGACGTTTTAGTTTGAACTCTCGAATTACTCCTTCATCCTTGTTTGTTTCAAATCTTATTTTTTCGGTTTCTTCAAAATGTTTACAACACATCACAGAATTTTTCGTTATGGTATAATCTCGGGTATAATTATCTTGGTGTATTGCTTTCATCCACAACTTCTGTAATTCAGATTTTTTTTGGAAATGAAAATGTTTGCATTTTAACGAACTCCTATAGTTCGATTTGCACCCAGGAACACAGTAGTTTCATGGCATCTGGAACGTTTGAATATCTTAGGTAATATATCGAGACCTATGCTCTTGCACACAAATATTAATATTGTTTTTATTGTTTTACCTTACCTTACCTTCATTTTTGCTCCTGTACCCATTTGCTAAAAATTTGCAATCAAAGCACAAAGGAACAGGTATCAACTAAATATGGGCAATATATTGGTGTGTTTCTATCCACTTTTTCGTCAATAATACCCACAAAAATACTAAACTGCAACAATACACAATGAACGCAATAGACAGAAACACATAACCTCGATAACATAATAGCACCATACGCGACGTTGCCGTCATTTCCAACTTCATGGCTTGTGGTCATACGAATTAATCTACGACAACCCTTTTTTTTCAAGTTTCAAGGTCAAGTATGAACCCTGGTGAAATGATCTGTACATATTCATGTTCATAAGTATATGGAGAATATTGTGAATAGAAAACACTAAACAGCTTATTTACTCTTTGCCAATGCTTGAATCAGAATCGAACTTAGCTTCTTCAGATGTTTGATTTCCACATTATAGGTATCTTCTGCATCACATGTATATATTTCAGTGCGCTTTGAGCTATTCTCTATACATTGTTGCAGAAACAATATATTAATTTCAGAAGGCCATCTGGTGCAGTATTTGAAGTTAGTGATAGAACTCCACTGAATAAATTGTTCGTATCCTTGGTCCAACCAAAATCCAGTGGATTTACATAAGGCATGAGTCAAATTTGCAGTCTATGTAAAAACTTGTAGCCTTGATCTCTGTTATACTTGTTTCCGGTGCATATAATAAAAATTCTAACTTTTCTATATCAGAAACTATATTGTCCAAGTTGACAGTGATATCACCAAGACTTGCCAGTGAGTTAGGCATCTCTTCAGATGAATTTTTAAAAGCGGAAAAAACCTTTTTTTTCTTGATTTTTTTTTTTTAAGTGAATGAGACCATCGTGAAATTGGGTTAGATTGGATTAGATTAGATTAGATTAAATTAGATTAGATTAGATTAATTGAACGGAGATGGCGCAAAACCGTCCCCTACCACTGCGACCTTGTCAGATTTATTGTGGTATCTTCTTTGGTCTGACCTTACAGTGCAATATCCAAAACCGTCCTTCTGATAAGACTCCAGAGCCGTGAAACTGGCCACTCCTTATAGCTTGCCGGTTTGGACTGCTCCTCACTATAAGTTTTGTGAACCTGAGCCTGCATAACGCTTCGCAATGGCATCATACACATGTACGGCGGTTTCCGTCCTGGCAGGACCTGCATAAACTATCTTCTGCCAGGCTCATTCTTGCCAGGTGCTTATTGAGTCTACAATGCCCAGTTAATTGACCTAGCATTATCCTTACAACCTTACGGCTATGCTTTAGAAGGTTTGATGTGAAGTTGGGCGAGCAGGGTGAAATTGGGTTAGTATTACCGTTTCTTGAAAATCCCCCAGGAGTATCACAGTATTACAACCAGATAACGCAGGGAGGGCGGGTAGTGCATCTCTTTGTAGTTTCGTCATTTTTTCTACTATAGCAGAAATAAGAATTTTCCGTTCTTTGGGTTCAGTTCCCGTGTTGAAAATAGCTTGACAGTTGAAGATATCGTAGTACTTCAAAATCAAAATTGAAAGCATCTGTATCTGGGGAACATATTGTTAGTAAAAGAATCAAAAGCGTGTCAGCTTCTTCTTGAGTGCTAGCAAGTTCTCCTATAACATATCCTCTTTGGTTTGAATACCAAGTGTTTTGCCAAGCAACTCTGAAAGGCTTTCCTCGAAAGACATTGGATTTTTAAATGTTTTTTGAAAGATAAATCTGACAATTCGTTTTTGGTTGTACCGTGCGATAAGAGATCTTTCATGGTAATATTGGCAATATTTGTTATATCTTCAATAATAAATTTTTTGGTATTCGCGTGTTCAGAGACAATAATTTGCAAAAAAAAGTTGTTCGGTGATTTCTCGATCTATTGATTTAGACGATAGGTATGAAGTCCATGTTAAAAAAAAAAACTTTCAAAAAGCATTGTTCGTCACATATCCCTGAATGTTTGAATAGAAAAAGCATAAAGAATAATTTTATTCTACATTCAGAAACATGAATTTTGGCGTATAAGAATCATATTTTCATCTTTATTCGTCGTTGAGCTACAGCTATTTTATGTTTTCAACCATTGGGGAAAAAGAGGGGGGGGGTCGAACGACGCATATTTCAAAGTGACAAAAAACTTTTTTACATCCAGATGATGTAATTGAAGATAAAAAATAAATTGCCAACTTTAATCATTTATTTCCCGCGAACCCCCCATTTTTTGCCCTATGCGCTTCCACTAATAATTCTTCTGAAGAGCGATTAAGTTATAGATAAATTAATTAACTGTACCTACTAATTCACAAGATCTAGATTCCTATCAGCCTAGTAGATTTTAGAGAATTTCTATTCAGGCTTATCCGTTCCCTATACCTTACCGCCCACATAAATAATCGAATCGAGGGTAAAAGATAGTGGAAACAGTCGAGAGTGGGCCCATGATAGGTCAAACAATTCAAGTTCAGTCGAATGTGAACAGGAAATGCCAATGTAAGGAGGAAAATGCCTGTAAATGGGACCGTTTCGAGCGCTGCTAAGATGACCAGCAGACGTTCACTCTACCCCTGGAAAAAATCGGGAAAAGTTATTTTATATTTTCTTTGTCGGAGAGTTTTCGATAGATAGATATTGCCATATTTCCGTTTGCCTTTTATCCGTTCCGGTGTTTCCATGCTTTTGTTGGCGTGCTCGGCACATTATTAAAAGGTTATTAGATTCTCTCCATTCTCTTTTCTTATTGATTATCTGAAAAAGTATTTGCCTTACAAAAAAGCTAATAGAAAAGAATCAATTGACAATTTTTCGTTCACATACAAGAAAATAACTTTGCTGTACCTAATTTCCATTAACGAATCACTCCCTTACACCAGAATGGAATCGAGTCCTAATACCCTAAATAATACATAAAGGTATGGCACCAGGTGATACTATCAATAGATTTGCGGTAAATTATTATCTGCTGCAGATATTGAGAGGAGAGGGCTCGAATGGGCCCCATTTTGGCAAATAAAGACACCACTTATGGCATTAAAGTGGTGTGGTATCTTTTCATAATGGGAAGCAGCCTGTACCGGAAGTTCAGGAGGGGTGGTTAATAATGGTCGATGAAGTTGTTCCCATAAATCCCAAAATGATTATTACATATTTAAATCAACAATCCGGACCTGAACGAAATTACATTGGGCCGATCAGAAAACCTTACAACTGCTCGCAAACAGTAGCTGAAACGATTGTGTAATCGAAAACCGTTTATTACATAGGTAAGTAACGCTTTGCTACTGTGTGTGAAGTTGTACTGCTTCAGTTTTAGGGATTAGATATTTGGAACTTATTAGGGGGTGAAATTATTAACGCCGTGCTCCAAATTTAGTACACGAATTTCTGGTTTATACTTAGTGTTATATGGCTTATGATTCTTAACCTCGCTTCTTGTGGATTATCCCAATCTCTATGACTTCTTTCTGAAAGTCATTGCTATGCACATTGAAGCTTTGGGATTTTTTTCATTAACTTTGATTTTAGCTTTTAAGTAAATACCTGCAACCACTTACAGGGAAAGTATTATCATTCCTTTCAAGTGGTTGATAATAGTTATTTACATTACAAGTGCGTTTACGAACATGATTACAATAACGAGTGTGAAAGTTAGAACGACGAGGTCGTAGACCGAGTCGTTCTAATCACATGAGTTTTGTAGTCATGTTTAAACGCACGTGTGATGTACAACGTTTTATCTACAAAACGAAAAATATGAAAATGTTTTTTTTAAATTTTCGGTTATTAGTAGTTGTCTACCTTCATTTTACCTTTACAGGTTTAACTGTGACATTTGTCAAATCACAAAAACTAGTTGTGTTAAAAATTCATAACCTAGTCCATAACACCACTAGTTGTGTTATGAAACTATAACCTATTCCATAACACCACTAGTTGTGTTATGAGCCTCATGACAGAACCCAGATATCTACCTACTAGAAAAATCGTTATGTAAAAACGACATAACCAAACGCTTATAGATAAATAAATTAAATAAAATATCTGTTTCTCTCCGTATTTAATATTAAAAATATTGTTTATTGTATTCTTTCTGTTCTTAAGCTACTTTAACTTTGGAAAGTTTCATTTTATTTCTCAAAATGTTAATGTGTCTACTCAAATTAATGAGTTTGGAACACAGAAATATAGAAATATACCTGGATGTTACTTATACTCCATAGACATGTACCCAGGTTATTTTCGTTAAGCTTTACAGTAAACTCTGGAGTAATTCCACTTTACAGCAACTCCAAAACCAAATTCAAACTCACCAAATTGTATTATATTTTAAATTAACAAACATTTTCAGGCCGGCAATAGCGTCGATCCCATCCAAAAATCATATTCAATAATTAATCTTGCTTGCTATGTATAAGCTCACCCCCCTCGGAAAAGCGAGGGGCGATGATAGGAAAATTTCACGCATGCGTGCGCTTGCTCATCGATATGAAGTGCGATACGCATTGCGTGCCAATACATTCGCCATTGCATGGTGTGGGATTTTCCATTTTCCAGGGACGAAATTGGAAATTTATTTGTACGAAACATAGACATTTTACTAAAATTTTAAACAAAAAAGGGGTTAAAATAAGTAGGCTAGACACATACACTACAAAAAGATGAATTGAGAGACAATTAACATCTCATGAGCAAAGTGAAAGAATTATTCCTTATTCTTATTAGCATAAAATGCTCCAGATTAGATGAGCTTTCTATCTTGGCGTCAATGGCGTGCAAAAAGTTATTTTCTGCTTCTTGTTTGTAGCGTTTGTTTAAGCTTCCTTTCGCAATTATTTCATTATTTATTTCTATTTTCTTTATTATCTAAGTATATTATTCTCCTTACTTCTTGATGCATTTTCTTTGAAATTTTCCGTGAACCATCCGGCCATGCCATTTCTTTAAATTATTTTGGGCTACCTAATATTTTGAAATATTTTATTCGGTGTTTTTTTGGTACTTCTTGGATTGTCTTCTACACTCATTTTGATATCCTTAATACACACAACAAAAAAAAGTTTTGCACCGCCCTGTAATGTTACTACAGAATACTCATCGACAAATGAAAATATTGTTATTTTCAACCATGGAATGAGTCCAGTACATTTACTAAAATAGGTTTAGAAATCTGAAACTGTTCATGATTTTTTTATTGATAATTTATCAACTTAGACATCGCTGAATACATAAAATGAGATGGTGCAAAACTTTTTTGTTGTGTATATATTTCTTGTATCACTCTTATCGTCTTTATGTTTTTTTTCCAGTGTTCAGTGTCATTTTGCACAATTCCTGTCTTGATATACTGTTTCAATTATTTATCACATAAAAAGTTTCTATTATTAACATGTATTTTCAAGCCGTAATTTGTATCAAATATCTCGGAATATGTTTTAGATGATTCCAATGTTCAACTACAACTGAAAAAGATGCCAACCAGTCACAAAATCAATAAACTAAACATAGAGAAACTTAAATCAGAAGAAATCAGAGATGAACTCAGACAAGAAATCAATGAAAAAATAGAGAAAAATCTCTCAGAATCCACCGAATCTGAACAAAATAAAGAAAACCCAGAACAATAATGACAACTCATTAAAACAACACTTTTAGGCCCCAGTAAAAAAGAACTTACGACAAACAAAGATAAAAAAGAAGATTAGATGACAGACGAAATATCAGAATTAATGAATGAAAGAAGGAAGTACAAGGCAAAAACAACGCCTGGTACAAACAATTGCAAAGTAAAATAAGAAGAAAAATAAGAGAAGCAAAAAAAAGTTATTTCTCTGAAAGATGTAGTGAGATAGAAAAGTTACGAAACAGATATGACAACTTTAACTTACACAAAAAAGTCAAGGAACTAGCGGGATTTGGAAAGAGAAAAAACTCAAACATACTTCTGGATAAAGAAGGAAATATCATTATCGAGACTGAATAAAAATTGAGAAGATGGAAAGAATATATAGAGGAATTATTTCATGACCAAAGACAGGAAAACACGGCTGCAGACTATCAAGGTGGAGACATAGAACCTGAAATAACTAAATCGAAGGTGTTGACATTGCACTTAAATCCATGAAGAATAAGAAATCTGCAGGTCCAGATGGAATACCAAGCGAGTTGCTCAAGTTGATCAACAAAAAAAAATAGATTTTTTGGTGGAGCTGTTTAACACTATCTACAATACAGGAATCATCCCACAAGAAATGCTTACATCAACATTTATATGTCTACCGAAAAAAGTCAATACCAAAGAATGCAGTGATCATGGAACTATAAGCTTAATGTCACATATATTGAAAATTTTCTTAAAAATTCTCCTAAAAATTATCTACAGCAGAATTCATCACAAGCTAGAATTGGACATCAGTGACACTCAATTTGGTTTTCGAAATGGAGTGGGTACAAGAGAAGCATTTTTTTCTTTTAACGTGTTGACTCAGAGATGTTTGGATGTTAACCAGGACCTCTATATCTGCTTCATAGAGTACAATAAAGCTTTTGAGAAAGTGAAACATGACCAACTCATAGACCTTCTCAAAAGCAAAAACCTGGATAGACAAGATGTAAAATTAATTTCAAATCTGTATCACAATCAACGAGCCTCAGCAAAAATTGGACAGGAAAAATCTGCTGAAATGGAAATAAATAGAGGGGTCAGCCAAGAATACATATTGTCACTTTTATTATTTAATGCGTACTCCGAGCAAATTATAATAGAATCATTGGAAAATGAGACCGCTGGTATAAAAGTAAATGGTGTTCTGATTAACAACTTAGAACGAGTCATGAACAAAACATTTAGGTGTAGTGCAAATTATGGACTCTCCCTCAATAACAAGAAAACCAAATTTATGAAGATTTGTAAGAACAACAACACAAATGAAATTTCAATGATTGGAGGTCAACAGAATGAAAAAGTGAAAAGATACACTTACTTAGGAACAATTATTACAGAAAACAATGATTATACTGCAGAAATAAAAACCAGAATTGAAAAAGCTCGTTCCAACTTTATAAAAATGAAAAAAGTCCTGAGTAGTAAAGAGCTGACGTTAAGGCTCAAACTAAGATTGACTAAATTTTATATCCACAGTGTGCTTTATTATGAGGTGGAACCATGGACACTGAATGCAGATACAATGAGACGACTCAACTCTTTCGAGATGTGGACCCATAGGAAAATTTTAAGAATTTCTTGGGCAGTTCGATTCACAAACATTGAAGTGCTGAGAAGAATTGGAAAAGAGAAAGAGGTTGAAACTACAATTAAAGAGAGAAAGTTGCAGTATCTGGGACACATAATACGGGACCAGAAGTACAGTTTTCTTCGACTAATAATGCAGGGAAAAATAGAAGGCAAGAGAAGCGTATAGGCAGGAGACGAGTGTCAAGGCTGAAGAATCTGAGAGACTGGTTTGAATGCAGCTCAAAAGATCTTTATAGGGCAAGTGCCTCAAAAGTCAGGATTCCGATGATGATTGCCAACCTCCGTCGCAGAGATGGCACTTAGAGAAGAATTTTCAATACTCAAACAATTTTGAAACTGACTGAAAATCTCAAATCTGTCTGAGAGCCTGATATTGAATACATCGAGGACCGTGTCAATTCGCTATAGTTAGGTTAGATTCTCATTTGATGTATTGTTGAATTTTTTAACTGCAGTTCAGGCCCATGCATGTGGTTTACAATTTTCCATAATAAATTATTTCAATTAGACTCATTTTTGTAGCATCTAAATTTGGCTGAGATTCAGAAAAAATTATCAAGATATCTGCATAAGTAGATGGAAATCAGTGAAATCACAAAAATACAAACAAGGATGTTCACATCATTGAAGACCAAACTTCATTAAATAAAGAATTCCAGCACTTTGGTGCTTGGCAAAGGCCATCAATTGCTTTTTGCAGTTCACACGAATTGCTTCTAAAACTGGAGGTTTTACGTAAACTGGGGTTTTCAATGTTCCGTTCAACGTTCAAAAACACTGAATTCACGTCAAATTGAATTAAATACAAATCGTACTAAACAAAATACAAGAATATTTTTATATTAGTTTGCCATAAGTGCTAGATGTCTTCACTGAATGTATTTTGCTCAAGTCTACGCTTTCTTTTTCAGATTTCCGTTTACTGCCTTCTCATGGAAACTTCATCTTGAGCCCCGAAAACCGTCACTATGTAGACCTAGCCACACTAGCGAAGACTGGCAGATGGTAAAAAAGTACCAACATGGCGTAGGCTGAAATGGGACGTTGACCTATTCGAGCCATATAAATCGCCAGGACCAGATGAGATTTATCCAGTATCATTACAAAAAAGCAATAGCACGCTATACTCCAGGCTCCTGCTTATATTTAGTGCAAGCTTGGAACTAAATCATATCCCTAAAGCCTGGAAAGAAATCAGAGTTGTTTTCATCCCTAAACCTGGTAAAATAGGTCAGGACGATGCAAAAGCTCTGAGGCCTAGTTGTACAATCTTGGTTCAAAACAGAGTTCAGCTGAACTCTACTGGGTACTTAAACTTTCCCATTTGAAATGCATTTCTGTCAAATTTGATAGAATTTGATTAATAGCTGACAACAATGTATTTTAAATGGGAAAGCTCAAGTACCATTCGAGTTCAGTTGAACTCTGTTTTGAACCGAGATTGTACAACTGGGCCTGAGATCCATGAGCCTCATGTCATTTTTGTTGAAGGCTCTAGAAAAATTGCTTGAGCTCCACATTCGGGGTGGTGCATTGGCTATTATTATTGATACTTTTATACAACTTAATTAATCCAGATTTTTTTGAAAGCTTAGAATAGATATACGATTCCTGCGACGCCCTTTCCCTTTCTCCTCTAAGCAATAATGAAAAATAAACTGAAAAACCTTGTAAATCCGTTCGTGCACGTAAAATTCTACATTTTCCCTTAATCCCCGCTTATTTTTATGATCCCCAACATTCCGTCGTTCTCGCCCTTTTCCTGCCTCATCCGGTTGCCATGACGACGCCGGGTTGCTCCCCAAAGATTTTTGTGCGACGCTCCGATTTACTTCGTAAGCCTCCTTTCGTTCCTTGTTTGTAAATATTTGTTGTTTTCGGAAAACAACAAACCTTTGGGAAAGTAGCTCAATATGGCCGGAAAAAGGTGGAACACTGTTCTCTATAGACGAGAGAAAAATTGGCGCAGAGTAAGCAGAGTGGGTATTGAGCGGGTATAATAATTACACCTACGTTTTGAGCGCCTTTTGCCCTATATGTGCACGCGGTTTTTAATTTTTCAAGCAACGAGAACTTTCCTTTGTTCCGCCATTTCACTGTATTCGGCCAAAATTTCTTCTTGTGTCAAAAAATTACCATTTATATTGTTACAAGTTTGCATCTTAAAATCCCCTTCATTGTATTGTGTCATCGACAACATTTTTTTCATCATCGCATAATAGAAGAACTAGTTATAAATTCATGCATGAATCAAAACCAGCAGTACATACTCCATTCAAAAGCCCATCCCTTTAATCAAAAACCCTAAATAATACCGCAGAGTACAATGCGTTCATGTTGCGCCGTCACCTGGCGCCCAATTTACTTGATAATAACTCGGGTGCATCCCGCCCTATTGTGATAAAAACAACTGGATGGTCCAATGGCAGTCCCCAGTTATCGGTCGCCATTTTATTATACATTTGTCAGGGAGCATCCCATCCCTCTGTCTATTTTAATCCGCAAAGGCGCGTACTGACAGACAGAGAATCAGAGAGGAATTTTTTTGAGGCAAGGATAATGTCTGTTACAATAAATTGTACAATCTATGAAGATTTGTGTACCAAATCGTAATCAAAAGAAAAATTGGGGAGGAAGAGCGTAATTCTAATATAAAAGCAAACGTGCAGATCAGGATATTCTGGTAGAGGTGCTGATGCTGGCATATCGAAGAGTATGTAGAACATTTTTTGGCATGAACGGTTAGAACGTCCACAGAGAAGGTAAAATAATTATGAAAGATGCCAATACCAAGATAATATCCAGAGTTGATCAAGCTGGCTACTGAGGTAGTTATTCTGGAAACATAGGTGGTTGCACTGGGTTACTCAGTAGAATAAAGGTGAACAGAAAACGTGGAAGATGAGGATACTTTTATATCCTTTTAAAGTATGTTTCAAGGAATCCGAGAGTGCCACGATGACAGCGAGCCAACAAATCATTTAGTAGGGCAATATAAAAAATACAAGATGAGTGATTTTAAATGAGAACTTGTGTGGTAAGTTTCAATTGGAATCTCGAAGGACATAGTGCAGTGGTTACTATAAGGACTATGACATATTGATGCATCGGAAAACCAGCCGAGCTTCAGAATTTTGTGAAGCATGTCTATAAGGTTTTTAAACCAGAATAAAAATTCTGCAAGCCAACAGGCAATAAAACCAAGTACCTAATGAATATTATTTCAAGTAAACGTATGTGTTTAATAAACCCTGCAAGTTTTAAGTGCTATTGCAATTCATTTATCAACCATTTGTGAATAAAGATGACATGATAACGGAGAGGTCGGGGGAAGGTATCCACCTCTCATAATGTTCCGGATTTTTGTAAAATAAAAGAAATGTCAATACACTGTTGCCTACAAGACTGAGCAAAATGATTATGCTTAGCGCTTTAATCGTTCATTAATTGAAGAAGCTCAGTATTTGATGTTTATTCTAAGGTAGAAAAATACTAATTATATATAATATAACCCGCAGCTGAAATTTGGTATGGAGAAAATGCAGATTTCAAGAAAATTTCAATTTTTATTGTTATATAGCATATTATACCTAATTTACGAGTTGCGGGGTGAAACAAGAACAATTGCCTTAGATATATCTAAAGCATTCGACAAAGTTTGGCATGAAAATCTGCTCAACAAGCTCAAAGCAATGGGATTATCGCCGAAACTTTGCACTTAGTTTGAAAGTTACCTAAAGGACAGATCCATTTATGTTGCACTGGATGGCCAGAACTCCAACTCTTACCAAATAAATGCTGGTGTGCCACAGGGAGCAATCCTTTCGCCAACTCTTTTTCTGATTTACATAAATGACCTCATAGATAAAACAGTAAATTCACTTTATTGCTTTGCAGACAATGGCAATGTAGTCTCCTCACTCATACCACCCACAGGTCTTTCCGCACGTGAATTCCATCATCTTAGACTAACTCAAATATCGCAGATAAATAACGACCTGGAGATAATAGAGGACTGGGGTAACAAAAACCTTGTACAGTTCAACGCACAGAAAACCCAAGCAGCTCTGTTTTCAAAAAAGAACAGCACCGGTGAGCCAAACATCATGCTATCTGGAAGTGCTGTCACATTACAGAGTCAGTTGAACATCTTGGGGGTTACTGCAGAGACCAACATGTCTTGGCACAGTCACGTGGCAGATATTGCTAAAAGGGCCTCCCAAAAGCTGGGGGTGCTATTTCGTACAAGACATCTGTACACACCAAGCCAATTGCTGACACTCTACAAAGCCCAGATTCGACCAACTATGGAGTACTGCTCACATATAGGGAGTGCAGCACCCAAACATACCTTAATGCTTTTGAATACCGTGCAAAAACGAGCTATCAAGCTGATCAATGACCCCGCACTTACTCGTAACTTGGATGGTCTCGAACATCGCAGATCTGTGGGCGATTTATCTCTCTTCTACAGGTACTATCACGGAAAATGCTCTGAAGAGTTGGCACGTATGATTCCACCGAGAGTAGCACCTACCAGGCGAACCCGTCAAACAGACGGTAACCATGAATTTCCTGTCAAACTAGAGGCACCAAGAACCTCATTATATCAGAATTCATATCTCTGGAGAACAGCATCGCTGTGAAATAAACTCCCTGCGACGGTTTTCCCTGCAGGTTACAACCTGAACCGTTTCAAGACCAACATAACACCACCTACCTAAGAAATTCTGAATTGGATCTATGGTATTTTTAAATACATACTGAAAAACTGAATGATTAGTTTTTCATGTGTTTTTGAAGAAGCTGGGAAGTCAAAACAGCCAAAAGTTAATATAGATAGAGACCAACAGGAAAATGAAAGAAAACTGTACAAATAAAAGCAAAATGAAATGAAAGAAAATATTGAAAATTCAGAAAAAGTTAAAGCAGTAAAACAAACGAATGAAATAAGAAATGAATAGCTACTGAAAAGACTGCTGGACCGGATCTTGAAAATTGGAATTTCAATATTTTAACAGTGCTGGTCACCTGGAACTTCACGAGATTATTATCACACAGATGCTATGAAAAAAAAAAAACAATAATGGAAAGATGATGTTGACGAAAAACTTTTTTTTTGGTGGGGAAGTCGTATGATCAAACTCCGAGTAGCGGTGCAGCCGGAGGCTTATTGTGCTGAATCTTCCTGTTTACTGCACCCATTCCAAAACCCTGGTTTCCTGCAGTAGGCGAAGTAGATCTGTTGGATGTTTGCCGTATGTGTCTGGATCTAGTTCATCGTCTCCAAATATAATTTGTCTTCTGCGAGTTAGTGCATCGCATTCTAATTTGATATGTTGGGCTATTTCAGTCTCTGTTCCGCATAGTCTGCAGCTCGTGTACAAGCCCATTGTTTGCAGATGCTTTTTTACTGGGGCATGCCCAGTAAGGAAGCCGGTTGCTACTCTGAGCTGATTCCTGCTTAGTTCTAGCATTCTTCTTGCTCCTTTGCGGCATGTCCCACGTATTAAGATTTTCCGATGTGCATGCTTGGGTATTTGCTTCCAGTATTGAGCATGTTTTGCTTTGGTCCATTCCTTCAGCTCCTTTCTTACTGTGCCTTTGAGTACTCCGAGAGCTGGTTCGGAACCAAGGTATTCTGTGGATGACCCCTGCATGCATGTTCGTAATCGTAAGCCTTTTGTCCTGGCACCCAAATCAATGTGACGTTATTTTGGTCCGCCAAGCTGTTGAGTTCTTCTCGGCATTCTATTACCAGTGCAAAGTTTGCTCCTGTGCCATTCTTAGTCTTTGACCTGTCCGAGTAACAGGTCTGGTCTTTGAGATTGCAGAGTGCATGTTTGTTTTCTCATTCCCCCCTTTCACTAATTAGGACTTGGAAGAAAGTCGGGTGAGTATTTGGGAAGTGCATAGTCAGTTATCATGTCGAATACTGTCAGATTTATGACTTCCCTTATATGTGTCTGGCCTGTTAGTTTGCTCAGGTTGTTTCATTGTCTGGGGAGGCCCATCCTGGCTTCCGCCTGAATCACAATGTGTAGCGGAGGTAGGTCTAGTAGTACTTCCATAGCTACTGTTGGTGTGCTTTTCATGCACTCTGTAATGCCCAGACAGGCAAATCTTTGCACCCTGCCAAGTCTCATTCTGGCTATGTCTTGTTGTGTCTTTGTCCACCATATCCAAGACGCATAGGTTATTGCTGGCTTTATAACCGCTGTGTATAGCCATCATGTCCGGCCGCAGCCCCCAGGTTTTTCCGAAAGTTCTCCTGGCTAGTATAAGTACCAGTTTTAATTACTTTCTCCAGATGTTTGTTTCGAGTTAATTTCCAGTCTATGATTACCCCAAGATATTATTTAACTTCGTCCGACATCGTAAATGGGTTTTCCTGAAGGTAAAGAGGTCCAAGTCTCTCCATTTTTCTTTTTTTTTGTAAAGCGGACAAGTGTCGATTCGGTGCCACTAATTTTCAACCCTAAAGTCTCTGTCCACCTAGAGACCATTGTTAGAGCCTGCTGGATGCGATCTCTGACTGTATGCTTGAATTTTCCCTGGGATATTATGACCAAGTCATCTGCATATCCGACTACCTGATAGTGTCAGCTCGTCCATCACCAGATTCCACAGCAGTGGTGATAACACTCCCCCTTGCGGACATCCCTTTGACTTTGCAACCCGAGCCGTTACTGTTTTACCGAGGAGCATGGAGTGGATGAATCTACCTCGAAGCATGCAGTCTATCCATCCGCAGCATTTTTCATACCTCGTCGGCGTAGAGCTCTCATGATTGCCTTGAAGGAAGTGTTGTCAAACGCTCCCGCTATACCAAGGAAGGCTCCCAACTTAACTTCCTCATTTTCCAACGTACTATCTACCCGCTAGACGAGGGGATGTAGTGCTGTTTCAGTTGAGGTTCCTCTACTTTGTAATAATATTGGTCCGGATGTATTGGTCTGGTAGCTGATACCACAAAGAATGATTGAAAGCTTTGGATACTGTTGCAAGTTTTAGGAAAATTATTCGTATTTGAGTCTTGCTATTCCGCTGCATGTATTAGTTTGAAGATAAACAATATAATATTTATTGAAAATGAAGAGGAAGTTAAGGCAAATTGGAGGATTAAAAATTTTGGTCCTGGTCGGACTTCGTCCTCAGCATTGCCGGTGCTACGCTCTAACCAACTAAGCCACCATGACCTTACAGATCTTTTCGATTTTTTAATTGGTGTTGTTAGAAAAAGTTGCGTGGTTTTCCGGTCATTGCCAAACTTCTCAATCCTCCAATAGAGCCACACATTTATGGTATCGGTCCTAACTCGAATAAGCTCCTTATTACTATGTAGGTTTCGTCCATGTGTGTTGAAACTTGGTGTATGCGATGCCCGCATAAGCAATGTTGAAAAGGATTGAAGTTTTGTCGGTTTCAACAACCGAAAAGCGTGGAAATTGAAAAAAATTAAGAGAAAGTTAAAGAAAATTGGTGGATGCCAAAATTTTCAAGATGACATGGCATCAGCAGCTAAGGGAGAAACTGGTTATCAGTCGTTATCATTCGTTATGGTTATCAAATCTTGTTGATTATTATTATTATAATTGTCATTATGGTTACTATCTTTACTATGTTTGATAGAGTTCTTGCATTGAGTAGTGGAGTTAATTATTATCCTATTCAACCAGGACCTTCCCTTACACTATTCTAGTTCCCTCTCCGGTTTTCCTCGCCCATTTTCCTATTCGATTTCCCTCGCCGATTTTCTTCACTCTAATTTATTTACCTTTGCTGGCAACAATCTCGAATGAAACACTTTCCTACTCGGTATGTAATATAATACTATTGTCTTGGAATGCGTTGTGTGTTAATTTATGAAGTGAGTTGTTAGTTTAATAATTTGTATTTTCACGTAACGGTGGATTATAGTTAAAGGACCCCGCACACCTCTTATGGGCTCCAGTGCATCAGAGTTTCGCGCTACTGAACTGTTCGTTTTTCTTGTCCCCTGCCCTCTCAAGTACCAGCAATTTTATGGGTGCATCAAAAACACGACGCTTGAAGTAGGGTGCGTTCCAGTGAAACAACAATTGTTTGGAGCACCAGAGTGTGTAGGTACGAAGCACCTTAAAATTTGTCACTGGAAAGCGGCTCTGAGCGTGAGGATACCTGTCCATCTTGGTAAATTATTAGGTGCCACTGATGAAAAGTTGATGTAAATGCATATAAAAAGTGTACATTTCTTGGACATTAAACTACCTACCTGTATCTCGCAAAATATTCATAGTATCGAGCTGAGCCTATGAGAACTTTTTATCAGGAGGTCAAGGTATACCGCATATCAATATTTCATTGAGTTTGGCAGAAAACCAAAAACCCGTAAGAGGTGTGCGGAGTCCTCTGCTTTCGATTAGAAACCTAATCAACCTTATCAGTCACATCACTGTGAATCACGTAGCCCGTGTATTAGATGTGTTCCAGTTTGCAGTGGGACAAGTATTATTATTATTATCCAATCCAACTGTGAGGCACAGGCTACGCGAATGATCTTGAATACGGTTAAAGGTTTTGTGTTCATCAAGAAAGTAACACCAGGTATTAACAATTGATATAAGCGTCAGACAAAGTTTCTGCCTCATATAAAAAGTGAATTAGGTGTTAGGACATGATAGTTATTTAATTGGCGATGTGGAAAACATTCAACTCCAAAGAGACCGTTTGAGGGTGTTTGTGAAGTGGAAAATATAAAACTTGTTGAATTAGAATAAAAAGGATACTTCTTCAACTGATTTTATGCTGCCTACCTGATGAAAAAACATTGTGCCTGTTTAACAAAGATTGCGTGATACGGAAAGTGTGAGTGTGCAAAATCTGCGTGTTGATTTGAGTACTTTGAGAACCTTTTACCAAAAATTAATATTTTCATAATGAGGATTTGGCAAGTAGCTGAGTAAGTATTATTTAATTTTTCTCTTGAATGTTCAGTGCAGAAATGTCCTTGAGTGCAATTCACAACTTAATAAAACGGCACATTTTTCATTTGTGATAAAAATGCAAGTTATTATTTACATTATTTGAAAACCAATAACAAATCAAAACGTAAACTGATGGAAATAAATAAACTCCTTGCAAAAAAAAAACTTTAAGACCCCCATAGACGCTCAGTTATTTTGCACAGGCCGACTGTGCAGGACGATTTGCGCAAACTTATTTGTACAGGGTGATCCAGTATAAAGTGAACACCCCTTACCTTTTCGCTAAAAAAATTTAAAAAAAAAATCAAGATAGCCATTTGGTGTATTTTGTTTCTAGGAATTTGAAAACGTTTTCCAAAATTTAATTAGATTTTTCATTAAAGCGCTGTGACCAAAAAAGTAATTTTTTTAAATGGAATAACCTATATTTAAACCAATTTTTTAAACGCCTCTATTTTTCTCATTTCAAATATATAGTTTGTTTATCTTTATTTTAGTAATTTGCGATATATTCTCACTCTAAAATTCACATAAAAATAGCGGAAAAGGTATGATAAAACATAATAACCAGTAATTTTATTAAAGGTAAAATTATTTAGATTTACCTTGGATACCTTTTCGGCTATTTTTATTTGAATCTTGAGTAAGAATATATCGCAAATTACTAAGATAAAGATAAATAAACTATATATATTTGAAATGAGAAAAATAAGGGCGTTTAGAAAATGGATTTAAATATAGATTATTCCATTTAAAAAAATTACTTTTGTCGTCACAGCGCTTTAACGGAAAATCTAATTTAATCTCGAAAAACGTTTTCAAATTCCTAGAAACAAAATACACCAAATGGCTATCTTGATTTTTTTTTTTTAATTTTTTAGCGAAAAGGTAGTTAACTTTATACTGGATCACCCTGTACCTGTGCCTCTCGCACACACGCTCAGGTTTTAGTACAGTTCAAACGTATTTTTTTTCTACAGTGAAAATGGCATCTTACAAAACACAGTCGGCCTGTGCAGAATAGCTGAGCGCCTGTGGAGGCCTTTAAATTTACCAGCTTTATTTACATTTATATCCTGACAGAGATAATACCTGTAAGATGTTTTCATACGTTGTTAACATTTTCCTCAATTTAAATTCTGCGATAACTCCGAAAATACTAACAAATGACCCATGGTTAATAGGACAGTTTTAGCTTGAAATGGGCCATATCATCTCATGTTAAAATATTTGTTCTCATACCTGATACACCCTGTAGTGATCAATAGAACAAGAGATCAACACATGCTCCATTGATTATCACACTATAAAAAAGTATCCGGCAAGCAGCAATTTGGAACTCACAGACAGATTGGAGATCGATGGGGTTTGTAGCAGAGGCGAACTACTAAGAACCTGCAGTAGATTGCGATTTACCAAGAAGTTAATGCCATATACCGCGAGGTATGTGATAAATATGCGTACCAACTCTCTTCGCTATCGTGTTACTTTTATCCTGGCTAAAAATTAGCAGGCTTCAAATGACTAGAAGTTGTGTGTCAAGTTTAAGCGGATAACTCTGCTAGCCTATGTTATAATCTCCAGGAAATTGAAAATGTTTACTTACACTGGGAATGTTGTCATTGTTGCAAACCCCTTCACTAAGCAATCTATCCCTAATCTCCCAAGCAAAGATAGAAGGACACTCTCGTTTAAAGTCAGCTATCTTATTTACGACTGGTTGAGTAGCGACTCGAGGTTTGGAGCCACCAATCGCTCTCGGTTTGATGGAGCCCGTTTCGTAGTATCTGAAACCGTCAAAACTATTATCAGAGCAATTAAGTCAAAAATATTCGCCGGAAAATTCTAGCAACATTTGATCTAGAAAATGGCAAATCACCGGCATTTTTAAACCAGCAACTGATTGCAAATAGTTGTGTTTGCTAATAATTACCTTCCCAGGATTTTCGACACGCATCCGTTGGATACTTGTAGAATGCGGGATATATCACAAGGGCGTGCTCCAGAATGAGCGAGCTCGACGATTTTTTGTCTGGTAGAGTCTGGGAGAGGTCGTCCGTTGACGTAGACGCCGCCGAGCTGGTTGATGCCGCTATGACCCGCCGAAGAACATCCGAAGATGTTCTGGCCCATAGAATGGTGCATAAGGTCTTCTTCTGGAAAAGATGGAATTTTAAATTGCCTATCAATTATATTTTGGAGTCAGTTAAAACTAGTGGCAGCTCATTAAGTGAGAAATAAAGATTTTGCCTCTTTTGGGAAAAAATAATTAGATATAAGAATAACTGTGGGGACAACTCACTAAACTGTGGAGACATTTGGTGGTTATAATAGGTATTTGCCATCACGCATTTGGATAGCGATTCTGATTCTGAAAAAATTAATAAAAAAAGAATACTTTAGTATAGGGCCTAGTTCATTGAATAAAAGATATTGAAGCAAAGCAAGTACGATATCAAAAAAGGTATAGTTATCAGAAATTAATAGGTAAACCTCAGTTGTCTCGAGCACATCGATGTTTCAACAGTAGAAGAATACAAGAGAGTTATTTCTTCTGAAAAAGTAATAAGCCTTCAAAGAACTGCGCCTACCAAACGCAAATGGTGTGATGAATCAGATTCACGTTATAATGATATTTTTTTCTGAAATAAATATAGATGAACCAATGAGATTCAAAAACAAGTAATTCAGAAGGAATATGAGAAAATCCAAAAAATAAATAAATCTTCTCGGTAAAATTCAGATAGAGAGGAAGAAATACCAATCAATACCAACATCATCTTCAGTAGATTAGGATTCTTGTTTATAGAAGAGGCATTTTGTTAAAACATTTTCATTCTCGCACCAAAAAAAAACGATTTGTAACAAAGAAATAATAAACTAAGGTATACCTGCCTGCCTGTCAAAAAAGGATAAGAAACTAGATAATTGGAGAAACTATAAATGATGCACAATAGTAAATGATGTTGAAGACAAACAACTGGTTTGGTTTGGAGATGTACAAAAGTATGGTAAATACAAGAATACCCAAGCAAATCATTGAGTGGTGGCCAGGGGGAAGAAGACGCGACCGACCGGGAAGAAGATGGGAAAGTGGGGTAGACGAGATCATCATCATCATAGAACTCGATTTTTAATTTCCTCTTAGCCCCGCCCCTATGTGAAAATAAAAGTTCGTGACGTAGTTAGTTTTTCCAATTTGGCATTACATCACGGTTTTGAGAACGCACAATTTGCACTGACATTGACCGTCAAGAACGAAACGTCAAATTTACTCCATCAAACAACGTACACAAGTTAGTGTGACAATGTCACATGTCACACGATTCACACGACACCACACGTCGTTGAACTGTTGAAGTCAGCTCTCATTTTGAGGCATTTTGAGCAGCGTTGCCAGATGGTCAGCGGCTTGAATATTATTGGTCGCCGCTGTGGTGCTAAATTCAAATTACAGTTTGTTCTTCTCTGACTAATTCTATAGACATTATGCTGGAAAATAATTTAGTATTCCACTATACCATCATCATGTAGCCTATAGAATAATGTCGAGCAGTTTTTTTACTGATTTTCATCATAGTATACTACCCCATTCTGGAGCCGCACACTCTTAGACAGTCTTGGCACACACAGCCTCTGGCAGCATTATCTCTTCCTCTTTTCTCTCGCTCCTTCTCCCTCCCAAGTAACATTTTAAATGCTTTTTGGCATTATCTAGGTTATATGAAAGCTTTAAGAATGTGAAATTAGAAGCTTACTATTTTAAAACTATTGTGTTTCATTGAAGAGCTGTAACAACATTGTAATCACCTAATATTACAGCCTTTTAGCATTAAAAACGCGAATAGTTTTAAAGTAGCCGAAATAATGCTGCAAACATTTCTAGCTTAAAACTATTTTACTTTAAGAAAGATCTGGAAACCGTTCTGCTTTATCTTAACCTACGAATAAGGAATTCAGCTGTCTGTATGAAGGTAGTGCAAAAGTAAAGCTTAAAACTGCAACAAAACCTAAGATCAATAAACCTTTTAGGCTTCAAAAAAAGATGTCTTTAAACTTCATACCTTTCTCCGATACCAGAGAGAATTTTTTAAACTTAATTGGGTTTAAGAAGGGGAGTAAAGAAGCTGCGTTAAATCTCAATTTTTTTAAAGTTCCTGAGATGTGATGTAGCACGTGATACAGTGGCTAAATAAACCTTTTACATACAGTGGCGACAATAGAGGTCCCGCCGCGATCTTGTTCCCAACCTCTTGTTACTTTCAAATATTAATATATAGGATTTAAAGAGACATCTATCATAAAAAATTGAGATCGACGTATTTGATGACCATTATTAGGTCCATCAAATACGTTGTTTTCCATGATTTATGATGGATGTTCACCTATATCCCATATATTCCTATTTAAAAGTAACAAGAACGTTGGGAACAAGATGGCGGCGTTTTCAATATAAATATATGGGATTTTAGAACCAATCAAAAATAAGACAGCAATTGTCGCCACTGTGGTAATAAAGTCACTGTAGCACGTGAAAGTGGCAAGCGACATCTACCGTTCAATAAAATTAGTATTTTGAAATCTTATTTTAACTTAACAAAAAGCTTGTTTGTGGTCTGTAAGGCCTTGTCTGTAAAGTAACGGTTTGATTCAGTCCACAACAAAAAACAGGTGGTAAGGGTGGTTTACTTATAAATGGCCTTTTCGGAAAGATAGAAAACAAACAGCTGGTGATAGGATTAATGAGAATAATCGGATCTGGATCAGCGTTTCCGAAAAAGCCTAGTGTTTTCAAAATTATATGCTATATCTAGCGAAGAAGATCCAAACCCTCTCAACGCACCAAGCAGGTTCCAAGATCACGAGAGGATTGAAAGGGTTTGAATCTTCTCCGCCAGATGGAAGCATAAAAATTTGAAAGCAGCCCTAACAACCTGTTTCAACAAATAACTTGGAGTTTTATGAAGGTTTTATAAAGCCGTTTTATCCACCAGAAGCTCTAGGAATCACACGCTTTAAAGCAAAATAGCTTTA
Source organism: Ceutorhynchus assimilis (assembly GCA_917834065.1). Taxonomy (NCBI): domain Eukaryota; kingdom Metazoa; phylum Arthropoda; class Insecta; order Coleoptera; family Curculionidae; genus Ceutorhynchus; species Ceutorhynchus assimilis. The sequence goes on from OU892287.1 coordinate 27,679,586, forward strand.
AGAACAAATAATCCAAGGTTTGCAGGCCTATTTTTACGCAATTAAGATGTGTGGTATATAATGAAAAGAACTGTTAGCTTTATCACTATTTCGCCATGTTTGATTGTCATTTGAACGCGTTTGAATGGATTGTATTATGATTTTACAGCTTATTATAATTAATTCATCATATTTATGCTTCGAATATCCATAAAACGTGTAAAAAAAATGACACATTATAGGTTAGTATTTTTATATTTTTGTCAAAATTAGGATTTTTTCAAGGCCCACGAGTTATTTGAACCTTTGAAGTACACTTTCACTTGGGTTTGTATATAAATTTCAATGCAGAATCACGTCTACCTGCGAATTATATTTGTGTAATACCACTCATAGTTATCATAGATCGTCCATTACAGATGTAAGTTTAAATTATGTTTGTGGGAAATTATGGCGAAGTAGAAGAATTGATAAAGTTTGGTTAAGCCCCTAAAGTTTTAAGAATATAAATTTTGTTGTCATTTTTATTTGAAAATATTCCATTTGTACTTAATTTCTTCCTTTTGGCTTTTCAAGGCGGCCTAATAGTTTTATCATAGACTTGGAATAAGTTTTATGGACCCGGTCTGTATAGCTATGAAAGTTTGCCTTTGGAAACTGCAAAGCTTTAATAAGGTTTTATAAAAGGCTGGTAAAGCAATCTTAGGGGTGGGCCCTTGCAATCTTAAAAGAACTTTAAAAGGGTTCTTTAATGGTTGCTAAGGCAATATGGCTTTATAAAATATTTTTATTCCATTTTGACGTTTAAAACTGACATTATTGAACGCATAACAACAAAGGTAAGTAGACGTTTATCACAGTGATTTAAAGATTTTTTAACTCTCGGCATTTTTCCTTGTACTTTATTTTTTTAATTTCCACAAAATGGGATAAAATTTTGTATACATCACGTGAGTTAAAATGTTTATTGATTCGAAGAAAATTAACCCACTTGCTAGGGCTCGTGGGTTAAACTTTCTTCTCATGAATAAACATTCATTTAGCTCACTTGGTGTATAAATAACTATTATTCTAGGTTTTATAGTAACTCTTAATACTTATTTAAAGCTAAAAATTTTACTTCTCTTTCTTGGTCTCGTGTCTGATGCGTCGCTATTCTTCGAAAGGTTGTGGTCCGTGGAGGAATATTCGATGCGATTTCGTTTTTCCTCTTTCAGTTGACTTTAGAGAATCTATCGTGAAAGATGTGTTTCAGGCATCCGGACGATGTGACCTGTTCAGCGAAGTTGGTGCTTTATGATGAGGGCTTGCATGCTAGTTGTTTTCGACTCCTCTAAAACACTAATATTCGTACGTCGGTCTTGCCATTTAATCCGTGGGATGCTTCTCAGGCATCGCTGGTGTTATTTTTCTAAGGTTTTTATGTGTCTTCTGTAGGTGCGTCCATGTTTCGCAGCCATATGTAAGTGTTGGTATTACAACTGTAAACGCGAATTTTGGTCTCAGCGCTGATGTCGTGATTGTTGAAGACTCTCCCTAAGAAGTCGACAGAACGCTGCACACTTCAAGCGTTGTTGGATTTCAACGTCAATGGTTGCATTCGAAATGTATATTTTTGTTTGGTAGTTGGTAATTTGGGTTTACAGCCGTTAGTTCTCCGCCGAGCGACAAGAAATACTCGGTTCTTGACTGTGAATGTAATTTTGGCAAAACGTCGTCAAGAACCGAGTGTCTGTAGTTTAATCCGTAACGAAACTTGGTACCAGTTTGCCATGAATTGACTCTCAAATTTGCGAGGACGATACACCTAGTACGTACTGACTGGTGCATTGTAGGCCCTAAACAAGCCGACAGTAATATTTTTCGGATAAGTGCATACATCAGGCGCGCCTGACTGACATGGTAAAATGGGTGAAAGAACACCAAAACCCGTATTATTACATTTCGAACATTCTTTATTTCGGACAATCATGATTTCATATATCAAGATAATCTAGATTTTTAGAGGATTTCACACAGTACTTGATTCTTGAACACGCGTTTTCTATATCCGATAACCTTGTTAACATTAATGGGATCTATTGTGGCATTTGGTTATCGAAATATCCCGCTGATTGATCAAGTTGGAACGTTTGTCCTTTTGAGTGGTTAACCCGCTTAATCGCACCCCCAATTATTGTATAAACCCGCGCGGTCTGTAATCAAGCAGCAGTTAACTCAAGTTTTTTTTTCCATTCACCCTTTCCTGGCTTGCCTGTAATGATCCCTCCTCCTGGTTTAATACACAGGGCACGCCGTCGTCGTTCCCATCTCGATAGACTTGGCGATCAAGAGGCGCAGTTCTAAAAAGCCAGCAAAATTGCTCGATTAATTGTGTTTTCTAAAAAGGAGATCGGTTCTGGTCGTGGGGCATTTGTATGCCTTTTCAGACTTTTTTTTATTTGTTCATTATTTTCTATAAACGGTTGATTGGTGTCGAATGGAATAAAGCGTGTCTGGTATCTAATATCGATTTTGGACGATCGTGATTGGGAAAATTTAGTTGCATTTAGAAAAGAAATGTTTTTTTTTTTAGTCAAGTCTATAGAGAAGTATACAATAATAGCCAGATTAACACATCTCCAGCTTAATCAATTTTAAATACCAGCATCATTAATGGAAATGTAAATAATTAAAATTCCATTATAGATACAAAGCTATCCCCTGCGAACTGATTACATAATACGATTGTTGAAACTGGTTGGAGGGTTATTTCGAAAATGCATGTTGTAGTGAACTTTAAAGAGGATTTTCCGGATTTGATAAAAGCTAACATTTAGGTGCGTTATAATCCTTAATGCATTAGGGAAAATGGAAGTTGCAGAGTGCAGCCCAGTATATTTAGGGGTTGCTTATATTCAGCTTCCGAAAAGGGATGATGTAGGCAAGTTGTTAACTTACTGCCAGTGTGTGGCCTTCATATGTTTATGTTTGGCTCAATTTATGTGCTAATGAACTGAGATTGATGGATTAAGAGATTATTTACTTAATGAAATTAATATTACCTTATATGCATAATAATTTAAGGATGACAGGATTCTATTAGCCTATTCAAAACATGTGACTTTGACAAGCAGACAAAGGGTTTGTGTGCCTCTTGGCGGACATTTTTATTTAAGTTTGACAGCATCTTGGATAGTCTAATATGAATTGTTACGTTTGCAGTGAAAAGGTTATGGGATCAGAAAGAAGTATAAGAACTATATGCGAGTACAGTTTCCAAAACTGTAGAGTTTTATAAGCCCGCGATGTCAGAAATCGAAGAAAGAGCAGATATATAAATAAATGTAATAGTACAAAATTTTAAGGAGAAGAGATGAATTGAAATGTGTGTAGTAGCAAAAGCGTTTTAGCATGCTCTTAAATGTAACTTTGTAATAAACCAGACTAATAAAACCATTTAAGTATTGCCTGTAAATGAGGTAGCCAAAAAATAAATTTGATTAACTCTCGCGGCGAGAAAATTTCCTTCGAAGTGAAAAATCCTATTTCCATTTCTACGGAAAAGCGTTTCCCTGATTTGCTTTATCTCCGTTACGTCGTCGTGTCTCGTTCGTCTTCCAGCGAACGGCGAAACCAAACTTGTGAAAATGGCGTCTCTTTGTTGACTCGGTAACCCGAAGTTGGCGCACACCGCGCGTCTCAAATTGCATTAACCTTAACATTACATGGAGAATTGAGGACGTAGCCAGACGTGAACGCCTGGAAAGACCTCTTTAGGTGGAAGATGGTGACAGCTTGTTCTGAATTAATGGAGAAAATGAAATAATTCTGTCTAGTTTTCTTCGCGGATTTCTTTGCATAATTTTAGCATATTGTAGTTGAGTGATGAAATTGGATTACTTAAGTATATAGGTAGATTAACGGACAGATTTTTAATCAACGTGATTACATATCTAAGATTCTTTTCATATATATATTTGCTAATTTTCCAATAACTCCTATTTGGTCTCTCAACTCTTTGAATTCAATTTTTCTCCCCCAAAAATTGAGATAATGATGATGCTCTCTGTGCATCGATAGAAACATCTATTTATCCATATCCCGTGGATCCAAAATTTCTATGATACGAATTTTTATTGATATGGGAAATGCAGAATTGATGATCACACAAACTAGGTCGATATTGTATTAGATAATACAATGTCGCAAAAAAGCTATCTTTCTTTCTATAATAATAATTAGGTAACGAGAACTACATTTCGATATCGTATTTGTCAACATGCGGACTATCTCTATTCAAGAGTGTTTTTCAAATATTACAATTTTGCAGCAATGGATGATGTATCAAAATTGATAACTTCATAATATTCAAGATAATAACCTCAATTTGTTCGTTAATAAACTGAAATTTATGCTTCAAGAGATTGTTTTGTGATAAATTGGATATTGGACTCATTTTACCAAGCATAATAGAATAAACAATATCAATACGTTCATATACAGAATGACCCTCTCCTAAAAAAGAAACAGGAAAATAAATCCTTGAACAAGATTGCGATTCTGCCTCATCCGGCACCAATAGTAATTGTTCCTTAAATTAGTACCACTAGGAGAAGTAGGTACTCGAAAATATTGAAGATCGCAATAGCATCTGCCTCGGAAGAAACGGTCGGCTACATACAAAGAAAAACAAAAGGACTGTAAGTTGTAACTAGTTGAATCGTACTTAGATGGTATACGGACCAACCACTCAAGGACTCAATCCCTTACCATCCAAAGAAGGCACGACTGCCTAAAGACAATTCTTCCATTAATTCTCATTGGAAGGAACATTTTCAACAACTACTTAACAGAGAATCACAAATTAATAATGACATATTCAAAGAAATTCCACAGAAACCAATGAAACAAGAACAGAGCGAGGTTCCCAGATTAGAGGAGGTTGATCAGTCAACTAAAGAACAATAAGACAGCTGGTACTAACGGTATTCTTGCTGATTTTTTTAAACAAGGAGGCAAGGAGGCCCCACAATAAGTGCCCAAACCCACATCCTAATAAGTAAATGATGGATTATACTGAGATCATAACTGCCAAACTTAGAGATGCCTGCAAAGTTACCATTTTAAAAAGGGAGACATAGGCTCAATGTAGAAACTACAGAGGAATATCTTTAATTTCTGTTGCGGGAAAGATACTTGCCAGGATATTATCAACTGACAACCTCACTTGCACGTGGTGCAACCTGCTAGATAACCAGCGAGGCTCGGTCGACTCAGTGATTACCGATATAAGGAATCCCCTCTTGTCAGTCAACAGCTTCGGGTTGAAGAATTGGCAAGTGGTAGGGCAACTCATTGTCCTGGGGTCGAGAAATTAACTCCAAAGGCAGATGAACTAAGACATTAGTCAACGGCATTGGTATGCAGAAGGCATCATGGGTACTACCGCATTAAAGGCTTCAAGGCAACCCTATTATTCATCCACATCGCAATATTCAAACTAAATAACGATTCCGGAGTAAGCACCCCAGTCAGATCTCCGGGGGGAGCAGATATGAACAATGTACAAAACTGGGTAAAATCTGTTTTTTTTTAAAGATAAAAGTCAAAATGACATTATGTTGGCAATATAATGTAAAAGTGTCAATGCTTTCAAATTTTTTATGTAGAAAAGGCTTGTGTTGCCAACAAAGTTACTAAATTTTTGACTTGGAGAATTATCTTTAAAAAAAAACGAACTTTACCTGGAACGTGAGAACCGTGGCCCAAACAGGTAAAATACAAAACGCCATCAAAGAAATGAAACAGTTGAAAATCAGAATTATGGGAATGAGTGAAATGAGATGGCCAAATGCAAACCACTGTGATATTCAAGAGCATGGAATGTACTACTCGGAATGTCCCGTCTAACATGAATAAGGAGTGGGAATCATCCTGCACAAATCAGTTGCAGAAAATGTCTCAAACGTTGTGCCCGTCAATGGAAGAATAATGCTAGTTCAAATAAAAGCAATTCCAGCAAATGTCAACATTATACAGGTTTATGCACCCTCAAGCACAAGTGAACATGAAGACGCAGATATAAGTAACTTTTACACTGAATTAAACACCCTCATCTAAAAAAATCGTTGAAAAATAACTGCTTATAATGATGGGTGACTTCAATGCAAAAGTTGGAAGAGGATGATCAGGAAACCATATTAGACCCCATGGCCTTGGAGAAAGAAATGAGTGTGGAGAAAAACTTTGTACTTTCGCAGGAGAAAATGATTTGGTCATATTGAGCACATTTTTCGAGCTACCTCCGCGCATATTAAGCAGAGTGTAAAACAAATAGTGTACCGGACTTCGAGGGGTGATACTACATATGGAAATTTAAAAAAAAAATCCTACGAACATATGCCATAAGACGCTCCCTGAAGACGTTACAGCCCTGCAAACGGTAGATGAAAATAATAGATTTTATTTATTTTCAAGAACAGTGGCAAACTATTTTCCTTGAAATTTGGTGTTCTCGCATACATTCCGATGCCAAAGCGTATGATGATAGTAGAAAAAGTCGTAAAAATTCTGAAATTTGGAAGTTTCCATAAGGGTAGCATGTAATTACTCACAAAACAAAAAAGCATCTTAGGGCTTATGTTCATAGGAACTTTTTTTCTTATTTTCATAGTATCACCCCTCGAAGTTCGGTAAACTATTTTTTTACACCCTGTATACCTGAAACGCCCCAAAAGATGGAAAAGATAGTACAATCATACAAAACCAAATCGACTAAATAATGGTAAATCAAAGATATAAAAATACCTGTAAAGTGAAATATATAAACTAAACTCTGATCACAATTTGTTAGTGGCCGAATTCAGGGTACAATGGAAGAGGCTAAAAATAAAACAACATACAACTACTTATGATAGGAGAAAAATCAATGAGCCAAAGGTAAGAACTCAAGTCATGGACATGCTAAGCAACGCTTCACCTGATGTGGAAAACAGCTCAGAAGTTGAGGAAAAATAAGTAGAAGTCAAGGTAACGAAAAAAATAAAGAAGGAAATACTAATAGTAAATGTAGACGAGAGGAAACCCTGGATGACTGATGAGATCCTGAACTTGATGGAAGAAAGAAGAAAGAACAAAATAAATAATGGCATGGACAGATATAGGTCAATTAACAACCAGATTAGAAGAAAAATTAGAGAAGCAAAAGCACAAGAACTCAAAGACAAATGCACATAGAAATTGAAATATCACAATCAAAGCACGACACATTTGGTGTATATATGAAGGTCAAAAAAATAACAGGTGAATACAAGAAGAAATCAATAGGAGAAATGGAAAATTACCAGGAAGAAATAATTGTAGACATTGAACAAATAAAATTAACATAGAAAAATTATGTGAAAGAATTGTTCTCAGACCTAAGAGTAGAACAACTAGTAACGAACGAAATAACAGGACCGGGCATCCTTTTAGATGAAGTTGAGGCAGCAATACTGTCACTCAAAGATGAAAAGGCTGCTGGTCTAGATGAAGTGCAGTCAGAGATCATCAAACTCTTTGATGAAGATTTCAACAAACAATTAACTGTCATTTTCAATGAAATAAACAGTGGAAAACTACCCAAGGAATGGTTGAGATCAGTGGCGACGCGTGACCAGTAGTCTGGGGGGGGGGTAAATGGTACGGGGGGGCTGAGGGGGCGCCCTCCAAAAACGCGCCCCAGGCGAAATTTTTCGCAAATTTCAAGGTCATTCACTTTTCCAGAACAATTATTTCATTTGTGATAAAAATAAAACAAAACAAAAATGTATTTTTTTCAATATATTATGTATTTTCTTTTTGGCATCGTGATTTTTCTCTTAATAATTCGATCCTGGGGGGGGTAATTACCCCCAGTACCCGCCCCCCCCCTCGACGCGACGCCCCTGGTTGAGATCAGAGTTTATAGTTTTTCCAAAAAAGCAGGGTGCCAAAAAATGCAGTGATTACAGAACAATAAGCCTCATGAGTTACTTGTTGAAATTATTTTCAAAAATTATGCATGAGATTGTACAAATTCTGCGAAGAGCAAGTATTACCAACTATTCAGTGTACAGGTGCTCTTCCGACGTTGCAGAGATATGAATTGTAATGTGTATGCCTGTTCTATTGAATATCAAAAGGCATTTGATAAAGTTCACTACAACAAAATGAGGAAAGTTCTGCAAGATAATGTAATTGACGGCAAAGACATACGCATAATCAAAAACCTAAACTGGAATCAGTCAGTTTCTGTTAGAATCAATCATGAGAAAATAGAGGAAGTGGAAATTTTACGAGGAGTACGGCAGGGATGTATACTGTCAGATTTTCTCTGGAACTCATTAAATAGAGAGAGATACCCCAACAGTAACAGTTTGGTGTGCAATCTCTATTGAGAAAAAATACAGACCATTTTCATTGATGAACCAACAATAACAGAAACTGTATACACTGATATGTTCTTTTTCCCATAGTTGACACAGAAGGTTATCTTGAATGATATCTATTTTCAGCAGGATGATGCCCCCACCTCATTATTCGTTAATAGCAAGGGAATCACTAGATATGACATTTGGGGAAAGAGGGATAAGGAGAGCTGGCCGCTGGCCTATAGAATGGACACCTTACTCTCTTGACTTGAGAGTTCTAGACTCTTTTCTCTGGCGTTATGTCAAGGAAAGATGCGGCAATATTTTGCTAAAATAGCCTGAAAGATCTTAAGTGGAACATTTTTAATGTCATTGAAGCGATTCTCCAGGAAATGTTACACAATTCATTCAACCGTTTATTGATCTACAAATGCCTGGAACATAATGGCTAACATATACATATAGGTACCTACAGCTTTTTGTATAGTTTTATGCAGTTGTTATTAACTTTTTATTAGGCAAACATAAGGTTGAGGCTTTGTAAATAGGTGTTAGCAAAAATACAAAGAATACGAATTTGATTTTTTACGGCTAAAACTTCAAGTTTTAGGGACGATGTCTATTGGTACATGGATACCTTAAACATGAATCTATTTTTTGACGTTGCGATATACAGGGCGTTCTATTGAAAATAGTGGAGAATTTCGGTGTTGAAAAACGGATTTTTTTTTACTCGCCCTGTATGAGTTTTAAAAAAAAAATGAAACCTACTAGAAAAAACTTTAGACCAAGAGAAATCGAATGGCACAAACCGCAGGTAGTTAGCTCACCTGGTTTAAAAGTTATAAGCATTTAAAATGGGTCACTGTCGGCTGGGACACCCTATTTCAAATTACATCAGCCTAACAAAGAAACCATAGCTGGTTGGGTAAATCTTCAAGCACTAAACCTTATATTTGAAGTAATAATAGTATAATAATTAAATTTTCGGAACACATCCAGAAATTAACTACTGAAGGATAAGTATGGATGTAGATAATTCAAGACATATCCTCAAAGGGGATTAAATTATTCTCATTGGTACAAACCACAAATAGAGAATGTGTGGACAATGACTTGAAACAGAAAGTTCAAAGCAGAGGACTTCATTTCAGAAATAACTGCTCATCTAGATAAAGTTGCTATTAAACTGCTAAGAGCGTAGACGTAGACACAATATCCACAGTGTGAAAAAAGTAGTTTCAAAAGGAAACTACCTTACTCAATTTGATCTCGAAAGATTCTTTTAGCATTATTTTCAATTCCAGTATTTCAGCTTCTTATACAGGCCCTGACGATAAACCTCGGGGTACCATTCGAAAGAAATTCCAACCTGATTCTGGTTCCCCTGCCTCCCAGCCTCGCAATCCAGAGGATCAGAAAAGGAGATTGTTAGTAACCTTCCTTTTATTAACTAAGTTTCCACCAAAATTTGAAAAGACTTGGTCAAGATTTTCCAGAATTCTGATACCTATATAAAAGGATAAAAGTTTCCTGATTTATACTTTTCGAATCTAAGATGTTAATGGTCCACACTAATTGGCGTTAGGAAGTGTTTAACCTGATGATGAAGAGTTTACCTTACTTATGACTAGTTATTTTTCGATTCATGAAAATTAGTGATCGTAAAAATTATGTAGCATAAAATTGAAAACTTGGGTACATTCTTGCTCTATTGATTAAGCCAACTTGGTTATTATTGTGAGTTACCTGAAAAACTACCCTGTATTTCAATTTCATGAAGTTTCTGATAGAAACACTATAGAAACTTATAATTATGTTATCTTCAACACACAAATCCAAACTCGGTTCATTAATTATAACATAAACACACATAATTACCTTTGTGCGGCATCTTCCAGAGACTCTCGGCGCAAGATGAATCCCGTAGGGAAAGCGTTTTTGCGGCGGAAATCACTGGCGAAAACCCGCCCGGAGTCGGGACGGGTCCGGATGTGGCTCCCAGGTTGAGCTTTTTGGAGATACCCGTTTCCCTGAAAACGACAACAAAATTTGAATATTGTCAAAACGAGGCTAAAACGCGGTAAATTAATAACCAACGACCTACAACCAAGACAGATCTTTTTTTATACTGTAGCATGTAAAATGCTACTAGTATGATTTCCGTTTTTGTTCCAATTAAAATATAAATTTGAATTAATACTGTCAATGGTGACTAAAAAAAATAAGATTTCTGTCGCCAATAACAATAGCAATTTATTAAAGTAGAGGGCACGATTTTCGTTTAAGTTTGAAGTACCAGTGTTGTACCAACGCTTTCCGTGGGCTATTTTTTGGAAGGAAGCCCTGCCTGTAGAGATTATCCGTTTTTTTCTTCCCTTTTTAATCTTGACGTTGCCCTGAAAGGTTGACTCTGGCTGGGGAGGGCAGCCATCTTCCTCAACTGTGATTACCCTTCTCGTGAAGAAAAATACCTTATCGGCCATCAGGCACTGTTTTAACGAGATAAAGTTGCGTGACAATAATCCATTTAATACCGAAAAAAATTAAATCGGAAGTTTTGCGATTACCGTTTTATTTGAGTTTGAATTTCCAACCCCTCGTAGTAAGTCCATTTTAATTTTTTTCAAGTAACGGTTGTTCATGGAATGCCTCTATTACTTAGGGTTTTCCGAGGAGCCGTTTTTCCGAGGAGCTGTTTTTTCAGGGGAGCTGTTTTTTTCCGAGGAGCCTTTTTCTCATGGGATCCATTTTCAACGAGCCCACATCTCTGGGCATAGAGCTCTTGAAGAATCAAGTGCCTGACGTGTCGGTACGTGTACCCCACATTTGACGAAGGAAACTGAACTTCTAGCCTTCATTCCAGGCTAGAATCTGCAACTTCCCTCGTCAAGTGACCAAAAATAGATGGCTACCGACTACCGTACTCTACCTTTTTCTTAGAATTGAGGCTTGTATAGAGTTTCAATTATAACTTTTATTACCTTTTTTATTAAATCTATTTTATGATCAATTACCATAATTGATTGAATTTTTACGGACATTACATTTAAATATTTGAAATTTCAATGTCATTCATTACATTCTTGACACCGAAGTGAGCTTTAAATAATTATTTCCGATTTTTGATTTACCGTATTTACTATAGATTTTATCTCTACTTAATTTTTAGTACCGCCATATTTAAAAAATGTAGTTATATTTTATCAATGATAATCAATCAGTAATCTGAACAGAAGTCAAGGTTGGACAACATCATATGCTCTTAATTTAAAATTATTGAGTACTTCATCATCAAAAACTAATCAATTTTCAACCTATAACCCTTTATATTTGAGGATTTCTATTATATCTCGTGACTATTTAGCCCAACTTTCGATTACATACAGGTGCAAATTGATTTTATTGAATTTATTATTTAAGGCCGCGTTAATGGCCGCCATGTTTAAATTTAGTTTTTGAAAATGACGAATACATTTTATATATATGACGCCAGTCTACACATACGGTTCAATATTTTATTTTTTGTCAAAAACAAAATCTGTTTGTCGGTGGAACACTCAGTGAAAGAGAAAGACAGATATATAATTATGATGCTTCCAATGTAGCTTTTTTGCCGTGGCGCCATCTACTTAAAATTACTTGAACTGTAACTGTCAAATTTCCACCTTCAAAATTCGTTTTAGGATATCATCCCCAAAAATCCGCAATAATTTCCAAAATCCTTTGGCATAACCATTATCTGGTAGATTATCTACAATTCGCTTTTTTTACTTTTTCGTGGTTATCAATAAAATATGCTTTTCACCGGATCCGAGCTTGATAAACATGCAAATATGCAACCACCAACGCATTTAGTTGTTTTGGTGGTTGCGAACATGATTTTTGAATTAAAAAAAGGCAGAATATCGAAAAACTGAAATAAGCGAATTGTAGATAATGGATCAATGAATGTTTATACCAAATTTGAGCCAATTCTGTTGTGCCGTTTTTTTAAAATACTTAAAACAAGTTTCGAAAAATCAACCAATCAGAGCACAGCTTTTTCATCGTTGTTGCGGCCTTAAGCAGAAGCTGACCATATTTATCAATACAATTTTCGATCATTTTTTTTTTTTTTTATTAGTTTTCTGGATGATAATGATATGGCCAGCGACTAGTATTGACTTTATATGGCAAGTATATTGAGGTACATAGTAATATATTTTTTTTTTAATTTGATGAAATGATGAAACTGAGAGTTAACCTCTATTTATTGATTTTATTTAAAGTGTCTTACCAGCAATTGATTTTATACTTTGAAATTATTCAATACCCAAGAAACTGCTAACCTACCCAGATAAAATTAAAAAAATACAGATATTTTGTGGAGAGCCCTAGCCCTTACATCGTGTCTCTCCATAAATTTAAATTAAAATAAGACTGAAAAACAAAGAAAATTAAAAGTTCCTTATTGCATGTTCCTAAATAGTTTTATTCAGAATATACGTTTTATTTTTTTAATTCTTATTGTATTTTAATTTGTTTTCTTTTTTTGAATTTTTGACCGCCTTTTCTGATTTTCCTCCACCGTTTGCTAATCCAGCGACCTCATCTGAAATTTATCTAGTGATGATGTGTTAAGAGCACTTATTCTGAGGATACTTGCCCCTGATGATGGAACTTTCTAGTTCCGAAACATGTAGGGCTCTATAAAATAATTAAAGTTTATTTGTGGAGGAAGACTTTGTGTTTTTCTTTGAAAATTACCCAGATAAAGCTGCAGCGAACCACAAGCTGTCGTTGACCAGGAAAAGGCTACGCCCAGTAACGGGCACCTTGACTGACCACTGTCAGTTAAACAAACATTTGTTTAGGTTGCATCTCAGTACCACATCCTTGTGTTGGGCTTGTAATCAAGAAAATGAGACGAAATAGCACATTCTCTGTGACTGCACTGCTCTTTCGCCAATACGCAGAGCCAGATTAGGTCAATCGTACCCATCGCTAGAAGAGATCAGAGGTACCGCCCTCTTCGACGTCATCGCCTACGTGGAATCACTAGCCCAGGTGGCGAGTTGAGGATGACCTCTCCTCTTGTGGAGGCGCACAATTGGGCCTAATGTGGCCTAATTGCTGTGGCATACCACCATACTACCCTCCCAAACTTATAGATACAGAGATGTACCTTAAAATTGCCAACATCGCACGTAATATTTCATTTCAATGGCCAGAAAAATATAAGTTTAAATTTGGCAATTCACCTACCGAGCCCAACAAATCGCCTTCGTAGCCCGAAATTGGCGATACTCGACACGTGGTGTGAGAAACAAAACCGATAAATAATCAATCACAATCGTAAAGAAAATCAAATTAATGGGTGTGTCAATCACACGGATATGTTTGACATCTTGTTCTGACCGCAAATAGTCAGCTACCTTCTGTTGGCTCGAAAAAAAAATAATAAACAGTTGAAAATGCGGTGATATATGAACATGAGTAGCAAAGAAGTATGACAAGCAGTACCCATTGTTCTCGCCAGGAGGTCGGTAACCACTGTAACTTAATGAAGACAAATTTTCGTCCGGGACTTTTCTTCGTTTTCTTCTTTTACGAATGCCGCCCGCTGATTATGTTTGATTACACTTGGACATCTGAATTAGAAACAATTGTTTTCGGTGTACTCGCTGCTGGTACTATCAAGATATCAAAAATCCACCGATCGTATCGGCCGGTAATTGATTGTTCATTATTTGAGATCAATGACGCAGCCAACGGTTTCGGTTGCACGGTATTTTCTTTGTAAAAATGATTTCCGCCTCTAGACCGTCATATTATTGATGGTTAATTTTTCCGGAACAATAATTCTGAATTCATGCCAAATTCTTTCGTTTCCACCTGTTCAGTCGATTTTTTAAAACCACCAAGCGCCAACAGGGATTATCGATTTTATCAGCAAAATCACGCCGAAAAATATAACAATAGCGATAGGATTAAAAGCGCTATTTCCAAGGAAGCCCCCGTAATATTGAAATATTTTAAAGCAGCTCACAAAAGGATCAAAAAATTATTATCGTTATGACACCAACGCAAACCGGCTACGTATAAAATTGTGTATGAATCTAATTAATTTCGAAACGACAGATGACGATGCTAATTAGTAACTAATGAAAAGAATGTCTTTATAACAGGGGGGTTTTTGATACAATCGACAATCGTGAATTATTATGCAGAATTATTTTGAATTAATATTGTTCATATTAGGAATTATGCTTACATTTGAATTAATGGGAAATATCATTATAGAGTATTTAGAATTTAATCAATTACAATCATTATTTTGTTAAATCAAATCGTCAGTTAACAAAATTATTACCTACATTTTATATTTATTAAGGTTATGTTATTGGATAATATGAAAAATTCCATGCAACTACCTCCCACGACATAAATACCTAAATAAAAATTAATTAATAAAATAATAATTATTAAGTATTATTGTAATGGACAACGCATGCAACCTGCAATAACAATAATAACAATAATCGATCGTATGGCAGTCAGTCACATGCAGAAATAATTAATGATTTTGCTAATTAACTAGCCAATTAATTATGGCTCTGTTTCGCATGGGGCAGTTATACCTAACAACAAGGGTAATTTCATTCAAAGGGTGATTTTTGAAAAAGAAATTCAAATTGATAAATAATATGATTTGATCCTCTTAAAAGAGGCTTCTTTCAATAATAAATAAGTTTATCTCAAAATTCGTATATAATTTCGAATAAACTTAGTCCAATCCCAGATAAAGTGCAGGTATTGTAACCCCTTTTGTTAATGAATTAACAAGAGACCCATAATATGCTCAGTTTGCTCAGTGAATTATTATTAGGGGTGGGTCAATAGTTTAATAGGTACAGAATGGCAAAGGCGCAACTGAATTTAAAAAAAAAATTAATAAATCACATAAAATAAAATTAAAGGGTGTGAAAATTCAGAAACAAACCTAAAAAAAATAATCTGCAAACGGTAATTGATAATTCTGAAAAAGAAATAAATAAGGCATATAACTCAAACAAATCTTGACACAGGTAAAACCAATAAAACAATTAAGTAAGTTTCAAATTAAATTAGTATATATTTTCACAGTGAGGTCAAAAATCAAGTACCTTATAGCAACAAAAGTCTCAAGACTCTAATCGGGTTTCTCTCGGGACATTGCAGACTTGAGAAACACCTACAGAAGTTGGGGTTAGAAGAAGGTGGCACCTGCAGATTCTGTGAAGACGCAGAAGAGACACCTCACCATCTTCTACTTAACTGCGATGCCGTTAGTTGCTCTAGGATGAAGAACCCTTATACAGTTGGAAGACATTCCAGCCCTGGAACCGCTAGAAATCCTAAAATTCCTAAGGGACCTAGGACTGGAGGGGCTGCTTTGAGCGGGAAGCCCGAACTTAGCAGCACAAGGAAGGGGAAAATCGAGGGGAAAATAGATCAACCTTGGTCGAGGTGCAACTCGCACCTTCAACACACACATACACATACACACATGCACATCCATTTCAGGAAGTTGTTCGAATCTTTTTGCTGAGATGGATAGATGGATATGCCTGTCTGAGATCCCGGGTGCATCTACAGTAAAATAGCAATAGGGTAGTGGAAAATTTTTTGAAATTTTTTTTTTTAATAATCTCCATAACAAAACAAATAGTAATTGACGATTCTTTGATTTTAGAAAACTAAAATATACCTAAAAAAAAAAAAAAAATTGTAATTATTTTAAACGCTATAATTTACCGCCCGGAAATTACGTCATAGCTGTTATGTTTTATAGCGTCAAGGTATTCCGGCATTAATAAGAGTGGGCGAGAGCGCGGTCAGTGCGTCCTTATATTCAACATGCTTCTAGAAAAAGATGCAGATAAGCGCAGTGCGCATTGATTGACAAATGGGAATCTCTCAAAAAGTGGGGTTAAGTTGAGGGTGCGCCCGACAGACGCTGATATATCTCTTTTTTTTGCACTAATGAGGAAGTGTGTGTCGAATATAGGACGAAGGTTTGATTCATTTCATACTCAAATAGAACAGTTATGACGTAGAATTAAGGCGCGAAATATTTTCGTTTAAATAGTGCGTCCCAAAACTCTACTTTTACAATCGTTTTAAACAAAGTTAGCAATTTTTTCTGAAATTTCTTTTAATAGGAATATTTTTCATTTACTCCATAGGCGAACAATAGATCATCGATTTCATTGAAATTATACCTTGTCCACTACCCTATTGTTTCTTTTTCCATCTGTTCAGTTCTTCTATCAGGCGGTTTCTCTATATTAAGTAGTCCACAGAATGGTCCTCAGATTTGGGATGTATTCCAGTCCCTTGTTTTACGAGAAAATCTGTTTTCTCGTTGCCATCTATGCCTTGATGTATCCACATCAGGGTTATGCTTCGTTCCTCGCAGCCAGTTGCTTGAGGACCTTCCTGGCTTCTCAAACCAGCTGCAATGTGCTTTTAGCCGCTTGGCTGTCAGATCAATCTTGGGTGCAGGCATAAGAACCAGTTTGACTTCAAATATTGTGATCAATTTTTCCATTGGTGAAAAGAGTTTGTGAAGTTTGATCCATTTGTTCCCAAGCGACTCCCTTGAACTATATATATCTGTTAACTACAGTGAAGCCTAGTATACTTACGGCAGTTCTTTCATAACAGAAAGTCTTTTAATTATTCCACTTGAAATGGAATGTCTGTGTTGCTGGTCTACTTTGGCACACTTGTTTTATGATATCCAAGATCCCGAAGATCCCTTATAAAGTGCGGTTATTTAGATCTTCGGATTAAGGCTGCGGTGAGGCATGTTGATCTTAGAAAGATCATATACTTTATAGTTAGTTTATTCTGAGCAGGGGCTTGCTCAGTTTCTGATCACCGAACCAACGAAGCGTAGGCAATCATGGATCTTATTACCGTTTTGTAGATCCAATATTTTGGACTTTAGCACCCATGTTTTTCTCAGGAGAATGCGGCAAGTCTAAATAGCCGCTGTGGCTCGTGAAATTTTGTTGTCCAGACGACTGTTCCATGTGAGTTTGTGATCCAAGATTGCCCCTTTATATTGTACTTCATCTTATAATCATAGTTCAACTTAGAGTATGTACTCTGAGAACCAGTTTTCTTTTTTATAGAATTTAGTACTACTACTACTTCGCTCTAGTCTTTCATCATGTATGTTCAGATCCGAAGCACTTTGGATTTGGTCCGGTACTTATTATGCTCCTATTTATTTTTTTCATTAGCGCCACATTTGGATAGCCTTAGGACTACGAATTCGGCTTTGCTTTGTCTAGCCATGATGTCTGCTACTAGCGTCGACAACAGAGGCGAGAAAACACCCCCTTGTGGGGAATTTTTAGCGGTGGTAACAGCGTTGCTTGAAAAGAATAAGTACTTAAAATAAACTAAACCAGCATTAAGATCATCCGACATCCGCTTCGCTGATCTAATTATGTCGTAACAAGTGTTTTTAAGCAATGTGTTCCCAATTGCAAAATGGCCAACGCAGCCTTGGAAGGCAGTTCAAACGATACGAAGATGTCCTTAAAGAAAAACATTGAAAAATATATAATAGAGATCGCTACTGTATACAGGGTGTCCCAAAAAGATACCGACAAACTTTAAGGGGTAGTAGGGGACATTAAGACGAGCATTTTTGTTTATATAAACATATGTCCGCAAATGAGCCATTTGGGCTGTAGATCAAAAAAACTGTTCGGTACTTTTATTCTTTGCAAAAATTAAATCACTGTTTACTCATTAATTTTGCTTTATTGACAAATAAATAATTGTTCAAAATGTTGACCATTTACTTCAATGTAAAGATTGCACCGTCGGTTCATCGGAATATTCCGGAAATAGCTTTGACATGGGTACAACTCGCCAGTATCCTTGCTAACAGATTTTCGTCATTACGAACAGGTGTTTCGTAGACTAAACTTTTAAGTCAATGACCCGACGGTGCAATCTTTGCATTGAAGTAAATGGTCAACATTTTGAACAATTATTGTAAACCATAATTTATTTGTTAATAAAGCAAAATTAATAAGTAAACAGTGAGTTGCGAAGAATAAAAGTACCAAACAGTTTTTTTGCTCTACAGCCCAAATGGCTCATTTGCGGACATATGTTTATATAAACAAAATTGCTTGTTTTGATGTCCCCTACTACCCCTTAAAGTTTGTCGGTATCTTTTTGGGACACCCTGTATAGGCGCTGTATATAATAATATAGTGATGAAATATCCATCAATGCTCGCAGTTTTTTTCTATAGCAACTGAGGCGAAGACATGCGGATGAAGAACGGGATTGTACCAAGTAATGAAGAGATAGGAGTTGGTAGAACTTGCAATCAATCTATATGGGTGCAAAATAGACTTACTTTTAAATCAAATAGATCATGGGTGCGAAACTGTACCTATTCACCATGAGTTTGTCAAAAGTCACGGAGGACTTTTATTTATCGAGTAATTTGTTCCACGTGTATTAACAATATTCAATGGCATGTATTGTACTTTGCACTCCTTTGCTTTATAGTCAAGTCAAAGAAGTTTTTTTTGTTTCAATACGCCCGCACCACATATTCATTAAAAAATAAACAATAAACATCCTCGTGTAAAAGCCCAAGCACTTGAGAAAATCTAATACAAATTACATTTTGGTAAATCCAAACTCCTTAATCCGCATCGTAAACTTCAACTTCCTTTTCAAGTTGTCGGCGATCAAAGCTATGTGCAGTGACTACTTTCATTTGGTCTTTTCCCCGACGACGAAATTCTTCTCTTCTCCTAAAAAGTTATAACGTTACAATTTATAACGGTTCGCAAAGCCTCTAAAAGTTTTTCATAAAAAGAAATCTTTTATAAAATCCTCGAGATTTCAAACTCGGCTATGCCTATATAGTCAAGTTTGGTGCACGTACATTTCTTAACTCTTTTCATCTTTATTTGTTGTGTATGGCCGCACCGCTCTATGTGTGTACATGTGCGGGTACTTTACTCTTTTGCCGGGTAAAAACCCTGGTGGGCCCTTTGATCTTCTTTTTGCCTCTTACAATTATATAAACGTACGTCATTAAGTCTAAATCATTTTAAAAAACTTGACTCTTAATTATATGTCAAGTGTATGAGTGATCTTTGCCGATTTCTATGAATGGGGCCCGTATAGAGGTCGCTTTTGATATACCTATCCGTTTCGGTCGAATCAATGACTAGGGACCTCTGTGTATATGGTTGTATGTTTTATTTGTCGCTGAGTGCTGAGTGGAAGGCAAATACTCGAATAATTAAAAACGTTCTCATTGTGGATTTTGAATTTTCAGGTACCTACCAAATAGTTTTGATTAACAAGTGCGAAAAACAATGTCACCATGTATTTGGCTTCTTGAACAAACGTAAAATGAGGTGCTTTTTTTTTCGGGAAACAATGCAATCAATAGACGATAAAAAATAAACAAAATACTAAATTTCATTACAGGAGAAAATACCCCTATTAGATCAACCATAACGAAACCTGCCTGTGGTAAAGATACTAATAATAAGACGTGGTTTCGCTGAGTGAAAGAGTCGAGTAAAGAAAACATGGATAATGAAAATAAAAACTTCAGGATAATTTTGTTATTTATACCTTACCAGTAAATACCTAATTATTCTCAAAGTAGTAGATATATCAAATCCCGATAAATTATGCATGATGCCTAGTTTCACGTGCCCTGCCATCTTTAAAATATTCAAATTAGCGTTGACGTTAATGGAATAGTTAAATTAATGTGAGAATGTTTAATCAGGTTTATGCTTTGTCACAGATGAATTACCGGAGTGTTTCGTAATTTTTAATTTCAGGTAATTAAAGGTTGTTTAACTTGGGTTCGGGAGTGTTTGGTTTGATTCGAAGGAGTACATTTTTGAACAAAATTTGGGCCTTGTTCTTGTTAGGAACCACCATGAAAATATCTGGTTTATCGAAGATAGCATCCAGATTTTATTTTTATAAAATGAATTATTATGAGTAGTATAGTAGGTAGGTATATCTCTTTTGCTTGTTAACTGCACTTTTCTTAGGTGGAATTTTGTATACTATCAGAAGATCCTAATGTTTTTGATCATTGATAAAGCAGTTCCATTATCAAAAAGCTTCTCTCTTCGAAGATTATTTTGAGAGTGGACTGGTCCAAAAACAGAAATATGGTAGAAAATAGAGAATAAGTAGGTAAAGTCGAAAGTATATATCTAAACAAAAGTTTCAGACATCTATGGATAACGTTGAGAAAATCAACGAAACAAGATCCTGTTATGAAGTTAAGGAAGCCGAAGTTTTAATAAATCAAATTCATACAAACCATGAAGGAAGAAACTGAGAGAAGAAAATGGGAACCAGAAAGAGGCAGAATGGACACTAAAATATTAGGATTTGAATGCAACTGAGACCTCAAAAACAAATACAAGATGCTTAAAATGGAAGTAGCATTCGAGCTGAACTGAAGCAAATATTAATGACATTGTTGCATAAGTACAAATACCATTTTGCTCAAAACTAATCACGTAAAATATAAACCACGACTGAATAGCCCATAACTTATCTACCACGATACAGATTAGGCTACTCTAATAGAAGAAGAGTTCAATAAACTCACATTATACCTTCAAGATGACAGGGGTCAATTCGAAATAGCTAAGAAAATGGAATTATACTTGTAATTGGAGACTAATTAGATCGTATGGCAAGAATGAAGTTGTACATGTTCCTATGTTCGGTCAGGAAGAACAAGTTTTTTGGTATATTCAATGATTCACCTTATTGCTATCACTTACCCATGGTATCTTATCACTCAGTGTGAATGAAGAAGGACTTAAAAATTTGGAAGATTTCATGAACTGATCTAACAATACTATAGAGAATTGTAGAAGTATGCAATAGAGAAAAAAGTAAAATAAAGGCATATTATAAAGAAAGAGACGCACGAGTCCACACAAAAGAATATGAAAAACTAAATTGGGTCATATATGAAACTCGAGATAGACAATGGTAACGAAATTCCGCATATGATGATAACCCTGAACTTCCAGCTCCAGCAAGTACTAAAACTAATCAAGGTATATACGCATCGTATTCAGTAGATAGGTATTTAGGAAATTGGTGATCTTTTATTTAGTAAAATAGTTATCCGATGAGTGACCAGAGCAGAGATTATCTAATTATCATTGATTTATTTACCTCATCAATTTGTTCTGTTTTCGAATGTAAGCTATTAATTTCATGTAAGATAAATTGGCATAATTACCGTAAAAAGTCCCATATTATAATAGGTTAAAATAACCCATTTGTCTATCGCCAAAGAAATTCCGAATAACGACTTTCTGATGGGTTTATGATCTAGTTTTATTACTCTTATCATAAAAGTCCTATGATTTATTTATATTTTTATTTTTATAGGTGTATTTACAGTTTTTTCTCGAGTCTGGTTCTCATGAGACCGATTGCTCCGACATTGCTTTGTGACAGTGTTACGCAAATATAAATAGGTAGATAGATATGAGCGAACAAAAATGAATACAAATTCAATGAGACCGTTGCTCGCCTGTTTCGGTTATAAGGGTTTTATCATCAAGGATGACCAATTTTTATCAATATCTTTTCAAAAATTTGCGAGTAGTTAGTGCTATGACCAAAGTTTATTGTAAATCGTAGTACCTATTATTGTTAAACAACTTCACAAATAGATATAGTTACAGGCGCATACGTATTTCTGCAACTCTCAGTAAATTATATGTTTTGATGTTTGTATGCAGCCACAAAGAATTTATAGTCAGGCAGGAAATATGGCATATTCGGGTTAAATGGCATACCATAATATATGTACTGGGGGTAAAATTCCCAAACTTATATGTCTGTCTACTTTAATAGGTGGCAATAATGGACTTGACTTAATTTAGAAGAGTTATTTTTGAAAAAGTGGGTCGTGTGTTGACCTTCAAGGTGAGCTCTATCCTCGGCTCTATCGTTATACCTTCATTACTCAAAGTATAGGTTTTAATGCCCAAGTTTTTCCAAACAAGCAGAATTGTCTCCTTTTATAAACTTCATTTTAATCCATTGAAGAGGATGTGACCCTGAAGTGAAAGTTTTAGTGCAAAAAAATCTAAGAATAAATATTTAAACCGCATCTTGCTACGATGGTCCGTTTTTGAGTTAGGTCGTTTTAAAGTTACAACTAGGTGTTTGTGACGTCACACTGGATTATAAGGGACAGTATTAACACGTGTAAGAATTTTCCAAAACAAAAAAAGAATTATCTCCTAGAGCAACCACTCAAAGTATAGGGTACGGTTCAGTGAACGACCAGGAAGACTGCGATTTCGGCGGTTGCGACATCACAAGTTCCTGCATAATTTTATCTTCACAAGGAATTTTCTCGGAGACAATTTTGAATATAGGACTGCGGTTTTCACACGAGATCTTAGATTTTTTTTCTTGATTTAATTATCTTAAGTCGTTTTTCAGGGTCACACCCCGTTTACACAAAGCTTTTAGGAGAGATGTTGAATTACTTATTTATTTTTCAAACACGTGGCTAGGGCAAGTTGAATTACATAGTGCGGCTGGACTAATTGGCATGAAATGCCGTCTTGCGCGGATAGTGGCTTTCTTCGATAACAATATAGGATAGTGTTTCAGGTGTATTCTTGCCTTTTTTTTCTATTTTTGTTAGCGCATTGGAAATGTGTGTTTCTTTTAGGTATTTTATTTTTTGTAATAATTTTTTTTATATCTTCCTAATATTTGGTTTTCATTGAAGGATATTTTTCTTATTTACTAAGTACAATAAGTAGGAACTTATGCCATTTTGCTCGACATATTAGGCGAGCAAGATGGTTTTTCGCATCATGCTTTAGATTGTGGCAAGTTTTTAGTTGTTTGTAATTTTTCAAATTTACCTCTGAAATCGAATCTAAAACTAATTGGCTAAAGGCCCAAAATACTGTAAGGGGCAGGCTACTAGGTATAAATAGAAGAAAAATTAGGTAAAATAAAAACAAAAATTTTAAACAGATAATCTAGGGCCGATACTTTTGCTCTCGATTAACGAATTTGATACGTTGTCAAAGTTTTGCATGGGCAATGGTCTATATAAGTATGATGTGGTTAGAGCACATTCAAATCCCTGATTATTTTTAACGTCTGTCAAATAAGAGCAAAAGTACCGGCGCAAATATAGCAAATTTTTAAACAGTTCACCTTCTTGAACTAAACAATGACCTAAACGATCATAGAAAGCTCTACAAACATTATTTAGCATCACAGGGGTATAACAGTTAGATATATTTCTCGAATTTTGAAACGCAGCTGCTCAAGGTCCACGGTGCGATCCTCCTGAAAACCATACATTTTTGATTTGCAATAACCCCATAGAGAAAATAATCGTTGGGTGCAAGATCGGGAGAGCGGGCTAGCCACAGTATCGTAGCTCTTGATTCAGCAATGAGACGGTTCGGAAAAGTATTATTCAAATAGTCCCAGAATGAAACCCGTATTATGGGCTGGACAACCATCTTGTTGAAATCATGTTTCGTTAAATCTGATCTTCTAATTTCTGGAACAATTTGACGTTGCTGAAGATCCAAATATTTTGGACCAATGAAGTACGGCCAATAATATGTTCTCCATACAAACCGCTCCAGACATTTACCTTTTGAGGACGCTGGGTTTTAAGTTCAAAATTCCTGTGTAAATTCTCCTTAGACCTATAACGAGTGTAATAACATTTTCATTCACCTGATGTTGTCCTCGGGATCAATTTTTTGGAAGTTTCGTACTTTGTACGTACGATACTTATTATTTTTTTTATTTTTTTTTCAGAAGCTTCCTCACCGTCCTAGTAGGTACTTGAATAAGTCTCGTGCGCAAGCGCACGAGTCGAAATAGTTCGAGTTTCGTTAACTAATGCCAACAACATAATATCTTTTGCTTCTTTGATCCTCATTATTGTCCTGGTCGTCATTTCGTTTATGGTTTCGGGGAGAAATGCAAACGTATTTTTGAAAATTATCAACAACCCTAGAATTTGTGGTAATTGCAGGAAGAGGTCTTTCAGGATAATTTTCACCGAATAAATATCGAACTTATTGTAATGAATTACACCGAAAAAACCACTGAACAATTTTGACTTTTTCAGGAATTACATAAACTTCCATTTTAATATCTTTATATCTATATAAGTGTGCGGTAACTAAGGTACCTATATCACACGATTTTGCGTGCGGTAAGTATCATATTACCGCACGGCGTGCTGTAATAGCGTGCGGTGATACCTCACGCTGTATATCTGTCTTCAATTACCTTCCTATCACCTTAATTCTACCCGTCCACTGTCAAAGGTGACAGACGCAGTTTTATTTTCTATAATTTTCAAACTGCTTTCCTATATTTTGTCACCGCACGGTTGTAGATAAAATACTGCATATAAAACGTACGGTAATTAGGTTATTAACCGCCCTTGGAGATTGCAAACCTCGCCTCACCGGCAACGGCTCGGTTTGCGCTCTCGCGTGCGGTAATAACCTAGTTGCCACACTATTTTTAAAAATCGTGGTGTTTTCTGGCATGCGTACGCCTGCAAATTCTTCAGGTTATACATCCTAGATATATCCCTAGTAGCTTGCCCCTACTGTATGTTGATCTCTCAGTTTTTAGTTTATATCCTTTTATACACCACATGAAAGATATGGATTTTCAAAAGATTTTATGCCATCTTGCCTGCCTCTGTCCTAAGTACCTACCTATAGCAGAATATGTCATTCATTGCGATACGATAGTTGTGGAAAAATAGCAAGCAATTGGAAAAAATGAATATATAGTTAAAAAAGTGATTAACAGATAGAGAGCAGATTTAGGATAGCTGATGAAATTTAATACCTATACAGTGTGATTTTTTTAAGTATGCAACATATGGGGATTTTTTTTAGTAATAGCACAACCCAAATACAAACAAGGCCAAAAGTTGGTGCATGTCTCATAATCATATTAGGTGCACTTAGAGTGGTTGCAAGTCAAACAGCATACAGGGTAGCTCAATAAACAATATCAAAGCTGGTACTGTAAAGTACCCTTATTTTAGAAAATTCAGCAAAATGTTATAGAGAAAAGTTGTTTGGAATTAAAATTTATGCCTAAATACCAAAATATAGCCTCCTAAGATTTTTTTTATTTTCTTTCGAAAAAAATCTATAATTTATATATTTTTTTTATTTTTTATTTCCGCCCTTAAGACTTTCAAAAATTAATCAAAATCAAATCAATTTTACATAACTTTGTTCAAATTCAAGCATATTTGTAAAACTAACTTAGATTTTTAATTTTTTATGGAATCACAAAATTCATGTTTGTTGCAATGATATTCAACACAACTTTAAAATGTCGCAATTTTTTTTTAACAAGTTAAAACAGTACGAATGATAATAGCCGTATTAAAAAAACTCTCCCTAAAGTGCAAAAGTTTTATTTTATTTAAGTGAATATTAGTAGAATTTTGATATTTTTTGAGCCACCCTGTATGCTGTTTGACTTGCAACCACTCTAAGTGCGCCTAATATGATTATCAGACATGCACCAACTTTTGGCCTTGTTTGTATTTCTATTTTGCTATTACTAAAAAAAATCCCATATGTTGCACACTTAAGTAATGACACTGTATAGTCGATGCCATGCATGTGTTCTAAATACCTACTATAGGCTGCCTGGCCTGGTAAAAATTAACCGGTAATTTGTGCCTTAGCTTAGTTCATGCCTAATATAAGGTACATAAAAAGTTTATTCCAAGTTAAATTCTTAAAAAAAAAATCTTGTCTCATCAATCATACCTTTCCACGATGGAAGAAAGGTTATTGTAGAAATTACGTTTTACTAGATAAACAGCTTTAAATTTTAGCGATTTTGATACCATCACAGATATTTAGAAGGAGAGGCTCTGAAAATAGCTTAAGAAAAAAATCATAGTGCGAAAGACATGTTGTTGATGTAATGGCTAAGGAACGAGTTAAAGCTATATTTCGCGAGCAAGAAAAAACAGTACCTTCAAATTACAAGATGTACGAGATCTGTTAACAATAACGCCGTTATATCACGTAACTGCAAAAAACTGGAGCAATGCTGTAAACCATGCATAAAGAAAGAACAGAACCCTACCAAACTCTTGGAAAAGACTGTGGAACCATTAATTACAACTGACAACATCTGATTCAGATGAGAGTACCTAATTCAGAGAAAAGTCGTTCAGAGAATTGAACATTTTTCTGATTTATTTTTTTTTACCTTTTTACTATAATAAACTCTATTAAGTATACCTAGGGTCGAAACTTTTGCTTTCGATTAACGAATTTGACACGTCGTCAAAGTTATGCATGGGTCAAAGTCTATATAAGTAACTATGATGTGGTTAGAGCACATTCAAACCCCTGATTATTTTTAACGGTTGTCAAATGAGAGCAAAAATACCAGAGCCTACTGTTTCTATTGCAATAGGTAAACTTCTTGTACATTTTCATTATTGTAATATACTTATTCTTTATTTGTGAAAGGAGTATTATTATTATTTTATGATATAAAGTAAGGAGTCCCTTACCTGCAACGTCGCTAGTGGACGATTTGTTCCAAAATATCGGACTAAGCCCTTGTTGAAGTTTTATGACACTATTTTATTCAAACCGGTAGAGTGTGTCGGTGAAATATTGTTAAAACAAGTTTATGCTTCTGGTTAAATTTACGTATTATATATTGATCTTTTTTCGAGCCTTTTTTTGTGTGTTTAAATTTATAATAACGTTAGCAGCTCCAAATGAAAAGGAAACAGTATAGATACAGTGTATCATCTAGTTATTTAAAAATACATAAAAACATAACGTTTTTTTAGTGGGTACCTACCCAAAACCGTCGCAGCTTACAAACTAAATGTTGAGTTTAATATTCGTCCTACAGTCCTACCTTTTAGCGCCAATCTAAACCAACATCAAATGCATTCACTGGGAAATTTCAAACACAAAAATCAAGTCCTCAATGAAACAAAGCACCGACGCAATCAGTCCGTTATTGCCGAAGATCAAATTACCCGGAAACAAACGAATTAAAAAAAAAAAAAAACTAGTTGCGAATCGGACAACCCAAATTATACTTGATTAAACCGCAGGGTGGCGGGCGTACACCTATTCCGCCTGATTTGACGATAATTACGCGTTACTTCTTGCTCGACTGACTGATCTTTCGGCCCAACCAAGCACGTGTTTAAAGGTTTTGCCCCGTTAAAGCCTATATGGTGCTATGCCACACGAAGTGTACAGAAGACTGGCTTTAGCATCATGTCACTCTGTTGTTCAAGGGTGACTTGATCCTAGGTACACAAGGGAGGGTCTCAAAAATGGCCACGCCTCTACTACAGTCACACACCGCCAGAGCACACTCTCTGTTACGAAGCCTAAAATATATCTGCTCCGTGATAATCCTTGCCTTTCGCGAAAGATAACAATAGGCTTCACATTTTGTATATCTCTCAACAAAACTATTTCAATCAGTGCTTTACTTCTTTGACAGAATCTTTCCTATGCCTCGCCAACTTTCTAACCTTAAATGCCGGTTAAAAACAAAAACCGGGAAATTCACAAAAAAAAAGTCAATCCAAACAAACTTTAAACAATCGAAGTTAAACATTTAAAGTCCTTGATTTCTTGGTCGAAAAGGTGTTAAAAACTAGTAAAATACAATCAAGAGGCGTACCAGAGAGATTCGAGCTTTACTTTCGCCTGAATGGTCGTGTAAATCTGTGAATTCGATTGGCTGCGAGCGGGGCGCCATTGTTCACAAAGCGACGGCGCACTTGGACGGAACACTCACCCGTTCCGACGTCGGACGCGGGCATTTTCGTCGGGACGCCTGAAACTTCACGACCGACTCTGTGATGTCGATTTTTTGACTCAACTATTATTTTTGTTGGAAAAAATAAAAATTTGTGCCGTTTCTTTTTTCTTATGCATGGTAAGCGGTGATAAGTGGCTCGTCTTGTTTTTTGATTTAGTGGCTTGGCAGTTCGAAGTGCATCTATCCTTCAGCGTCCTCCGTTACTTATATAGTTCAATCTAACCTTATTTGTGACGAAGGTTTTAATCATCTGTGAGGTTGTCACCTTACATTCGTGAAATCATTGAAATCTCTAAAAAAAGTGTATAGGCTATCATTACTTTTTTCGTAGTTTTATATTTTGCCACGTTCTTGATCGATGTACAGTAAAATGGACGTGTATTTTAGCCGTTCATAACTCTACAATCTGTATGTATGTACATCCAACAATCTTCAAAAACCATGCCTTATAGGCTCTCTTTTAGCTAAGGTCGATACAAAACAAAAAATGTTTACAAAAACGACAAATTGCCATACTCCCCGTGGCACGTTAGGAATGGCAATATGAGTTGGAGCATATGGCAATATGATGCGAATCTAAAAAGCGCCTTTCTAGTTTTCCCCACTTCTAATAATTTAGACTTTTAGTTTCAGTACCTACCTACTTAACTTTGAAGTCGCAAAAATTTAAAGAAATATTTGATAATCCCTGAAACTTTATGCCTTGGTACTCATATATCGCACTTCAAAGTTTTTATTACTTTATGATAGCGTTGAAAATAATAATAATGTCGTTGCTAGTTTTGAAATTCCACCAAAGGTCGAACTATATGATATAATATTTAAGGTAAAGTTAACTGTCTCGCTACTCACGAAAACTTCTTCAAAGTAACTTTTACTTCCCACTCTCTTAAGTCTTAAAATTACCACGAAGGTCCAATTACTTAAAAAGAAAAACACTTTAAAGTAACGGTCACTTTATAAGGACGATAATACCTATACCCGTTGTCGGCAATCAGCAATTTATTGCATAGTTCTCTCGGGAACGCACTTTTTAATTAAAGAATAAGATGCTAATTGGAACTTCATACACAGTAAAAAGTAATGCGGTGGTAAAAAGTATATATCACAAGGTAAATCATGGGAGTGTTAAAAATAACACTTAAAAATATGCTTATTCATACACTTTAACACTCATAGCGTTTTCCATTTGTCGAATTAGTGCAAAAAAATGTATCCTTATCCTTACATGTTATATGCTTTTAGAAAAAGATGCGGATACACTCAGTGCGCACTGATTGACAAATGGAAATCGCCATTAAAGACAACTAGATATCCCAATGGTAAATTTCGTACAAACACATTTTTATTTATTTTTGTGTTATTCTTACACAGTTTAAATAAATTCTACACTACAAAAATTATATTTTCTATCTCGCTGGTGAGAACAATTGCATTAGTGTTAAAATAACCCAAAAATTGGTTAAACACTCCCGCCGAGTCACCGCTTAGGGCCGGTCTAACTTGCCGAATCTCGTCAGTTGTCCACTGCACTGGCACATTCCGCGTCCATCTTTAATAGTTCGCAAGTTTCGTTATTGATGGCGCTATCCCAGAAGCATTTTTGTTGCTCTATAAGGACGCCGAATCTAAAATTCACTTGAAATTTTTTTTATATTTACATTTTTTTATAGAAACAGAGGTAAGTTCTGTAATAACGCCGCCATTTTAAAGTACCATTATAAAATAAAGGTAAAATGAGTAAAGTTAATATAATTATAGGTACATAAATTTAATGGTGTTTGAGCGAAAAAAAATGTGCACTTGAGGAGTCAGAAGAAATAACTCGGTGATACAAGTTACAAAAATTTGAAAAGTAGTAACGCCTCTGAAAAACCAATCTGATCATGAGACACCGAATTCAACGCTTTCAATTGATGGAAATACGCGAACTGCATCTTAACTTGATGCATGGCTCCTCAACTCCAATGAAGGACCAGAAAATAGTTGTGGTGATGGATATCAACATCAGACGATAGTCATATTGATCGGAGTCACAATTTTCACTTAATTAGGTGAATAGGGTAGAGTGGGGCAGGTTCGGACGGATTTGGTTAAGGTGATACCGAACTTTTATTTTAGCCAAACTAATTGTTCTAAAAATGCAAATATATTGCTTCATATGTTTTTAAAATAATACCATAGCAATTTCAGAAAAAACTTGCACCGTTTTTCGTGAGAATTAATATAAAAAAAAGTTGTCATTTGTCCGAAGGTGCCCACGGTGGGGCAGTTTTGGACACGCATGGGGTAACTCCGGACATATACTTTATAAACAGTTTATTTTTTGACAGGTATATTTTAAATAATTTAGCATCTATCCAAACATCAAAACTCATAGTCTAAAGGAACTCCAAACATACAAACCTATAAACTTTGGCAAAAGCCTACAAAAATAAATAATATAAAAATAACAAAAAAAAATAAATAATGACAAAAAAACGGAAATTGAACATGTTTTTATTATTAAAGTATAGAAGAATTTATTTTAGATTGAAAGAACTAAAATCTACGTTGAATTTTAAAAATTTAGCCATGTGAGCATTCCCAGCATGAAAAGTTGATAGTCCGAATGTGCCCCACCCTGTAATGTCCGTATGTGCCCCACATGTACAAAATGTAAAAAAAAAAACTAAAAAAACTGAAAATCATGACTTGTCGATTTTTGAAATATAGGTATTATGTGGTGTGAAACTATCATACTTTGCACGCATACCCCTTTGAAACTTAAAAATTACATCACCAAATCGTGTAAAACCTTACGAGTACAGGATATAATACTTGGTTGGGGTCACTATTTATTTATAATATATTTCTGGTGATCACTCCCAAATTTTTCAAGATACCGGCCCAAAATTTTGTCTGGCGATCTAAAGCAGGCACTGGTACCAACTGTTAAAATCCCGAAACCCGTTAAGTTTTGGAAGGCGGTAAATTCAAAATGTCCGGAGGTGCCCCATGTCCGAACCTGCCCCACTCTACCCTACTTAATACTTTTAAGGCCGGGGTTACCCAATTCCTTAATTCTTAATTTTTGTTCTTAATTCTTAATCTTTAAAAACACCAATGTTAAATAAATGGAACTTTTTAAGAATTAAGAATTAACGACAAATATTAAGAATTAAGGAATTGGATAACTCAGGCCTAACACTCAATAATGTGTTTTTTTTACATTAACCAAATTGTTTAACACTAGGTATATAAAATTTACCTTTGATCAAAACCTAATTCAACACTTAGTCGAGTGTACTTTTTACGTCCTCTAAAATATATTTAACACTCAAGAACGGGTAAAATGAATCTATTTTTTCAATAAAATTTACCACATTTTATCAGTGGTGAATTTAACACGCATGAGTGTGGACTTATAATATGTAGGTACCACTTTTGCTAGTTATCATCGCCTTAGATCATATATGTATATACAGGGTGTCACGAAAGGTTTGTTACAAACTTCTAGGGATGGTAGATCTCGTAAAAATAAAACTTTTTTCTTGATAAACATGTGTCCGGAAATGCTTCGTTTTCCAGATATACAGGGTGGCCCAAATTTAAGCCTCAACATTGGGATCTCGGTAACCGTAAGAGATACGGGGTCGGTTAAATTATGGCAAAGTTGCGCAATTTTATGACCAATAGAATACCGTTTTGAAACTAGAAAGATTCCGAATACTTCCGGAGATATTCGGAAAAAACCAAAATTTTGAAAAATCGTTTTTTTTTCCCGGGCTTATTTGAAAAGCAATTTTAAAATAAATGTCACTTCATCATTGTCACTTCTTCCCCTTTAGAAGATGGTGGTACTTAATTTGAAATTCGACGTTTCGTCTTCAGGCGGCCATCCTTAACTTACGTTTTTTTAAATATGAACCTAGATTTTTTATTTGCGATTTTGTCATCTTTGGGCATCCTAAAACCGATACTGTTTATAATTTTTCAATAACACGGTAAAAAAGCAGGTCCGTATTTGAAAAACGTCGGATTTCAAATTTTATACTGCCATCTTGAAAAGAAGAGAAAGTGACAATGGGAATGTGAAATTAGTTTTTCAAAATCTTTTTAAATGAAATCAGGAAAAAATTTAAGAAAAACGAGAATTTTTTTTTTTTCCGTATAGTTTTCATTTTTCCTGATTTTATTTAAAAAGATTGTGGAAAACTAATTTCACCTCGCCATTGTCACTTTTTCTTCTCTACAAGATGGCGGTATTAAATTTAAA
Source organism: Ceutorhynchus assimilis (assembly GCA_917834065.1). Classification (NCBI taxonomy): domain Eukaryota; kingdom Metazoa; phylum Arthropoda; class Insecta; order Coleoptera; family Curculionidae; genus Ceutorhynchus; species Ceutorhynchus assimilis. The sequence continues at coordinate 27,712,130 of OU892287.1, forward strand.
ATCCAATGTTTCGTTCCTCTGAAATCATCATTAATTTTTTTTTTAAATACGGACCTGATTTTTTTGCTGTTATTGAAAAATTATAAACAGTATCGGTTTCAGGATGCGCAAAGATGACAAAATCGCAATCCAGGTCCGTATTAAAAAAAAGGAAGTTGAGGATGGCCGCCTGAAGACGAAACGTCGAATTTTAAATTTAGTAGCACCATCTTCTCAAGGAGAAAAAGTGACAATGATGAAGTGACATTTATTTTAAAATTGCTTTTCAAATAAGCCCGGGAAAAAATAAAAACGATTTTACAAAATTTTGGTTTTTTCCGAATATCTCCGGAAGTATTCGGAATCTTTCTAGTTTCAAAACGGTATTCTATTGGTCATAAAATTGCGCAACTTTGCCATAATTTAACCGACCCCGTATATCTTACGGTTACCGAGATCCCAATGATGAGGCTCAAATTTGGGCCACCCTATATATCTGGAAAACGAATCATTTCCGGACACATGTTTATTAAGAAAAAAGTTTTATTTTTACGAGATCTACTATCCCTAGAAGTTTGTAACAAACCTTTCGTGACACCCTGTATATGTATTCACATATGGATACAGCAATCCCCTCTGAAATAACATACGTTCCTGTTTCCAACATGAAGACGTGCTTTTTTCCATTTATCTCTTTCATAGCCCCATTAATGATATAAATTTATCTCTCTCTTGTTTCATCGTCTGAGCATGCGCAGTTGGAAGTAATAACATACGTCTTTGCTAATTTACTCAATTTTAAACATTGCCAAATTGATTAATATTGTACAAGCTTTGATATTCCTTGACATTTCCCTTAATTATAAAATTGTGTGATAGAAGTAAAATCACATAATAAAAATAGCATTTATTTTAGATTCCAAGCAATTCAAGATTTAAAAGTAAATATCAATTATTTTATTGTTTTATTCTTATTGAAAATTATTAATGAAGGCGGTAGGAATGATGCTTTAAATGATTTGGCAACATTGGCAACCCTCGCTTTATTGTGGATTGTATTGATTTCTGCGTTATGTTCTGCCGGACGCCGGTTTTGCCATTTGCTTTCGATATTTCGAATAGAGCAATATACATTCTTAGTTAATTTAAAAGCCATTGCAATCAGGGTTGGATGAACCCACCGGGATACCGGGAAATTCCCGGTGGGCCGATCGGAGAGTGGGCCGATTTTTGAAACCACAGAACCTTTTACAAGTTACCATCAAACAGCGGCTTCAATAAGGTCTGTTCTTACAGAAATCACAAACCAGTCAGAGCATTTTAGATTGGTGCAAAGCGCCAACATACAGTTTTCTGACTATTTTCAACGAATGAAATTGTCTCTGAGTCTGACTGGTTTGTGATTTCTGTGAGAACAAACCGAAAGCACAAAGAATGGTCAATTCAACTTATGATGCACTGAAAAAGGAACAACACGACATGGAAGAAGTAATAAACAGTGCTAAAATGTGTTCCAGTTGGGCTGATACAGGACTGGAAGCAAATGAAAATGACGTTATAATTCAAAACCTTATAACCAGCAATTCGTCCTCGTGGAAAAAAGATAAAAGAAGATGCCAAGGAAGGCAGCAGAGATGATGCTCCTCCAGCTACTGCTGTTTTAAATTGGAGGTGGAATATCACACGATGTGGCCATGGATCGCATCATAACAAAAAAAGGAGCATCTTATTTGAGGCATAGAGAAATTTGTGCTGATTTTGTAGGTTTGGATACAAATAATTTTTCCGAACTAATGCCAGACGCTGCTTTGAATAAAATCAGGTACCTATAATCCAAATCCAAGCGGCAGTAATGACTTAACTGGTCATTCTCATTACAACCTATCAAATATCCTACATGCATGCGCACTGGTCCTGATAGGGCGTTCCAATGAATAGGAAGGCTGAATTACCAGCTGGTGTTTGTTTACAATTCAGGTTATTTAATGTCAATACTGCCGCTAGGATTTGGTTCAACTTGAAAAGGACGGTATGACCTTCCTGAATTTAACGATAAAGATAATGATACAGGGAATGAATCAGAACTTTCTAAATGTTCTTCACATTTACGCTGCAAACAATGTTTGGTCACAGATCACCAGCATACAGATCCGAAAAAGCGGTGAATTCGTGGTTCAAGGTTATATTATGTAAACACAACAGGCTGGAACATGCACTATAAATGATCGGCTATACAGCCAATCTGTGACATGCGGTAAGGGAGCCGGGTGTCCTGCTTTCGCAGCTTTGAATCGTCGACGGTAAGGATACTTACTTACGCATCTGTATTTAGGTGATCTGTGGTTTAGTTTTCTATAAGTGAATACCGATTTCACATCCATGTTTATTAAGAGTCATCTTTGGGGCCTACCAGCACGTCCTCACTTTAGCGTGCACACGAGTAGGGTTCGCAAAATGGTTTGCAGTTTTCAGCACTTAAATAGCTAAGAAATCGATGAAGGAATCGACTTACAATGGAAAATTCAGATGCACTGGTGATAATGAACTTGAATATTATTAGATCACATCTAGGGGTAATAATGTACCACATGAATCGATCAATGTATGGGCCGCTAGACTGAAATTTCCCGGCCCACTTCCAGAAGTTCGTCCAACCCTGATTGCAATAAAGCAACTCTGCCAGTAAAAACAGAAACAAAAAAGCCAAACGTATCTAGGAAGACTTGGTAGATATATGTATATTTTATTCACTTATCAATCACTTGCATAGCATAATTGAAATATGAGAATAGAAATCACTCGGCAACATTTTTTGAACTGTAAACAGTACTATTTTTCCACCAGTTTAAGTTATCAGTAAATCAATATAATATATTATAAAAATTCCATCAAAATCTCCTTCTCCTTACGCAGAGTAAATATAAACAAATGAACTTAACCCTATATTTTCTCTGTCACTTTTCCAAATTTACCGACAATAAGATGCCAGCAAGACAAAAGAAAGATAAAGCTCATAAGAGATCTGCGTGTTAAACAGAGAAAGACGATTTAAGTATGTCTTGGATATGTTGTCAACATAATTGTTGGCTTTCGCTGTATCCATATGTGAATAACATATATATATATATGATCTAAGGTTATCGCGACTATACTTATTGCGCGTCAAAGATGCAAATATAATACCACCAGATGGCGCCACAAACGTCTTACGTACATAGCGAATAGTTCGAAATATCTAAGAGAAATATTCTAATACTCAATGGTAACTTTTTACTTTTAAAATCATACAAGTGCAGTGGCCGCTACTTGCAGTAAAGTGACAAATCCTTCGAACACACGTTATGTAGAAAATACTTATCATCATTATCATAAGGTTCCTTCATCCATCTCCCGTCCTCAGATCTTGCGACTTGGCCTGCCCATTGCCCATATCAACTTTTGTTTTGCGATACGTTCTACAATATCGTGCACCCCAGTTCTCATGCGGATCTCATTATTCCTAACTCGGGCTTTTATATTCAATCCAAGGGCATGGATCTTTCCATTCCTCTCTTGTTACTCTCAAATTTTCTGCTGATGCTTTGGTGAGAGTCAATAGGTCAGGACTGGGAGGACACACAGGTTTAATTCTTTTCGTTTCAGGGATATTGGAATGTCACCCTAAACACATTTATTTTCCCGAATGCTGCCCATCAAAAGGTTATTCTTCTCGTCAATTCACATGTTTGGTTGGTTACCTCTGCGAATTCTCATCTCATGATCTAGGTATACATACATACTTGTCCACTATTTCTATGTTATTATTGCCTATCTGTATTTGCTCACTGGGAACCAGCTTAGTCATCATTTTGGTTTTGAAGAAGTTAATTTTTAGGCCCACTTCTTGCGTGTAATTTTGAAGTTCCTGGAGCAATTCTTTAGCTCCGCCCAGACTGCCTGACATTAGGACAATATAATCTGCAAAGCAAATTGAAAGGGTTCTTTCCTTTCTTTTATTAAATTTAGTTTCGATTTTGGAATTTTCCTTTAAAACGTAATTCTCTTTTTCCACTTTTAAGCTTTCTTTGGCATTTATCTTTTTTTTCTCACTCTCCTTCAGCCTTCTCTCTTCTTCCTCCTTCTCTTTGCGTTTGAAATAGTCTTCGGTTGTGAGAATTTCTGTGCCGGTAGAAATTCTTTTCCTTGGCTGTAAATTCTCATTTTCCTTTTGTCTCTTTTTAACAGACTCACCAAAATCTCTTGGTAAGAAGTTGGTGTGTTGGAAGACCCTGGAACTGGTTCAATTTGATGGGAAGGCCCTGGAATTGGTTCAATTTGATGGGAAGGCCCTGGAATTGGTTCAATTTGATGAGAATGCCCTGGAATTGGTTCAATTTGATGGTAAGGCCCTGGAATTGGTTCAACTTGATGGGTAGGCCCTGGAATTGGTTCGATGTTCTCGGAAGGCCCTGGAATTCAATATGATGGGATGATCCTGGCTGGGGTTCAAAGTAATTAACAGTCTGACCAGGAGTAGAGTTTGGAATACCTTCATTGTTATCAGTGTCTCCTCTACGATTACTTGATGTTAAAAAAATGGGCGTAGGACTTGCTCTTGCTGTAGCAATACCAGGATCATTTACGTTATCTTTATCCTTTGGGGCAGAGTTTTTGTCCCTGTTCTGATATTTTAACAAATCAGAATGTAAAAAAATCTCAGCCGAAATTTGTTTTCGATCTGGGCCCCCAATTCATTGTTATACAGGGTGTTAATAAATAGTACTCATTAAACTAATAAAAAAGTTAATAGAAATATAAAACATATGTCAGCAAATGCTTAGTTCTCGGGATACAGGGTGTGAAACATTGAAAAAAACGCTTTTTCAAAATGCGTGTCTTTCGACTCAATTAGATTTATCGTAATTACCATTGGCGCCCCAGAGGGCAACTACGTAAAAGTAGGAAAAAAATAACACGTCACTATGTTTTTTAAACTTCGATATTTTTTTTCAGATTAAGCAAGTCATATTACAGTGAAAAGATACCATTTGTTATCACAAACAAAACTGCCAAATTAAAAAAAAAAAATTGGTAAAGGGATTTTTGAGCTAATAAAACGATTTTTTTTCAAACTTTTAACACCCTGAATCTCGAAAACTAAGCATTCGCGGACCCATGTTTCTATTAACTTTTTCCTTATTTAAATGGGTACTATTTATCCTAGAAGTTTGGTCCCACTATTTATTAACACCTTGTATATGCCAGTAGCTTTGAAAGCGTTTATCATATTTTCATCAGGCATTTTTGCAAACTCTTCTCCAAGAATTCTGAGAAACTCTGGTTTTGGATTTTTTTTTTTTTTTTTCGGGGGGTTCTGTCTTTGCCACTTGCAGAGGGTTTTGTCCCATTGCGCATTCATTCCTCTAAATATCCCTACATCTAAAGGTTGCAAGATGTGAGTTGAGTGGGGAGGTAATTTTAAAATATAACTATATCATTATCCATAGCTTCTTTAATTAACTCGCAGGATATATGTGAAACATTCCATCTACAACTTGGAGGTCTTGTCTTTCTGGTGAAATGTTGGGAAGAAAGCACTTTCTAAACCACCCCGAAAATATCTTAGCAGTCATCCAACCTCCGTTGGAGGCAGCAACAGCAGTTTTGTCTAAAGGATCTGCTTTTTCTGGAATCATAGATTCAATTATGTTTTTGCCCTTGAATATCGTAAAAAGTGGTAATTTTTGGCCCGAAGCTGAGCAGCACACTAAAACCGTCGTATTTTCTCTCCCACACGACGAAATAGTTCGAATACATTTGGCACCAATTTTACCAAGAATTTTTGTTGTAGAAGGATCGTTGGAAAAAGACGTTTCGTCATAGTTGGAAATGCATGCAGGTTTATTCAGAAAATCGAGATCCCTAAAAGTTTTTTCTAATGCATCAAAAAAACCAAAAGGATTCTCTCATTTTCGTCTAGCAGCTTCTACTCCTTGAGGTTTCTTCAGTGACAAATTTCTTCTTTTACAAACATTCAGAAACCATTGCTCCCCTGGCCGGCCATCTTTAAATTTAGTCGGCAGCCTTTTTTTTCACGTAAGCTGGCACTAAATCAAGCACCTCCTCCTTTGATAATCCATATCTCCATTTCTGCATGGTGTTCAGCACAGTTGACAGTTCTTCTTCTACTTCATTGGACAGTGCATATATTCCTCCACCACCCTTTCCTGCTACCGACAATATTCTCCAAATTCCAAATACAAAGTGTCTTATTGTGGATCTTGGGATGTCATAGAAAACAGCAGCACCGTACATTGTTCTGTTACCATTTTGAACATCTTCATTTGCTTTTTTCAGGGCATCCTTAGTGTCCGCACTTTAAGAGGTTTTACGGATATAATTCTTGACCACATTTGCTCTAGAACAGACGAGAATGCAAAATACTATGTTAATTTCAGGTAACTGGATCATATTTTCCAGTTGCCACATCATATGCGTTCCAGTTGCCTCTGTAGGTATTTTCACCGGGGCAACTAGAACCCAAACTGTATTTCTCCTAAGTGAAATTCTAGCCTCAAAACAAAACCGGCCTACCTTGACAACATTATTTTCTTACGGTTAAACATGCTCAATGCAAAATTATTCACTTTAATCACTTACCATTGATTAAAATCCACACTCCTCTCACTTGTACAATATCTTCCCCCAAACCTCTATTGTTGCTTGTCTTCCAGAAAGCATTTTGGATTTCATGTATGGGAACATCTGGAATATCTTCCGATCCTTGGTTTTGGACTTTTCTTTTTAGGTACCTAGTCTATTTGATTCACTGTCTGTTCCGTAGAATTGTTCGTCTATTTGAATCAACTTTTCTCTGTTGGTTGTGGATTCTCCGCTTTCGTCCTTGAAGATTTCCTTATTGCCACTTGTAAATTTCCTCCTTATGACTTTAATGCTTTTATTTTCTTCAATGGTCTGTATGATTGTGTCTTTTTTTTTAATTTCACCAATTTTATGCAATTTTATCATTGCCTTCCAGAAAATAAAAGTTTCAAAAATATATTTTGAAACAGCGGGCTGTATTTATGAATCCATCTACTTATTTTCTTCTAAATTATTATCGTCATTCGGAACTGCTTCTGGATTTTGCACGACATAGGGTCAGGGATTTTAGTTGCATTGAAACAATAGATGCCATAAGTTCTAAAACCTGAAACTCCGTTTTGAACTGTAGCTGCTTTACACCATGCGATATTTAGAAGTAAAGGAAACTGTACTCTACTTAGTTTGCAACCAGAATGACCATTATTTACAGAGGGTTTAAAAAATGTTCTTCATTCAGTCGCTGCAACAAGTCAGTTGTATGACTTGGTAGATATAACATGACGACATCATTAGTTGCGGATTTAGCTAAATCTACATCCAAACAGTGCGATGAATGGCAATCTAGAATGAGCAGCACTTTACCTAGGTCACTTCTCTTACTATAGAAACTAGAAAGTGTTCCCGAAGCCGTAACATAGACCGATTTTTCATTCATGATAACTTATTCACAGGTTCTAAGCCTTCAATGGCAATAACTTTCCCTGGTTTACTATTTGGTTGCAATCCTGACTCATCAATATTAAATCATTATTTGCTAATATTCTTTGCATAAGATCGAAATATTGTCCGCATTCTATGCCTTTCAGAGTCTATATTCTTGGTCATACTAGTAATAATCTTCATCATCTCATATGGTTGGATCTCTATGCCTCTAATCAAATAAATGCCTTTCTGTTCAGCCTAACTATCGCGCCTATGATTCTTTTTTCCCCATAGAGGAACTGAACTACAAGAATGTCCACTTCTTCCTCTCTCGTAGTAGGTATCCCTCAACGTAATAACCTGTCTGCTTGAAATTTTGATTTCCTGGATCAGCAGTCGTATCCCACCGATTTTCTTGTTTTCGGTTCTTCTTTCTTCGTGAGCCGAATTTCTATTTTTTTTTCCATGTTGATTTTTTTTTGCCGGTTTCGTTTTAGGAGTTAAACTGGTTTGATGCCCACTATATCTTCCAATTTTTTATCACTTTTAAGCTGTTTGAAACTTTCATTCTTGGTCCGTTACAAAAACTCCTGTAGCTGATCGATTCTGGGGCAGTGCTTGCAATAACCTGGCATCTGCGCTATTATGCAGAATTTACCAGAACGGTGTGTGATTTGAAAATTGTACTATTGCAACAGTCACGTTTAAAATTTCCTTTTCTTCCATCTTCCACTATGGTGACATTCATTGCTTTCTTTCGAACATTCAGCGCCCACTGGCCCGCTTCCAAGTTCGCTTATACCTTTCTTTTTTTTCAGAAGTTCAAAGCGCATTGTGTTGACAAAATTCAGTAATCATTTTACCCAAAAATACAACAATTCCCTTTTTTAAATTGTCTGCCACTAACACGCTACAAACTTTGACGCTACTGTCGCTACTATACGCGCTTTATACACAAAATCAATCGACTCAGGAATCGAATCTCTCTAATAGAATTCTCTTAAGTTCTTGTTTATTCAATGCACACATCCAATTCCTGAATATCCCCTTACCGGTCGTGCACAGTCGCTTTTCGGCATTATCTAATGTAACAAATACTTACTTTTAATTTTCAGTTATTTGATATTCTGCTATTATTGATAAGCCGATTATGAAAACATGGGTACTATATTTATATTCATTTATTAATTTTTGTTGAAGACTTTGGAAGGGAACAGAAAAATTCCTAGATTTCCACAATTTTCTTTTCAAACTTTTTTGATTCCTTTCAAACTTTGTAATAGATTTCTCTCTTAGGTATCAATCGCACTAATAATTTAATTTCTTTCCAAACAATGAGGAGTTTCACCCATGTTTGAATCTCATCGCTTTATTATAATTTTTTAATCAGTTGTATATGAGCTAAAACTAAAATACCCCTGCTCTTAATATGCCGTAAAAATTAATATTTTACTAGCTGTAGGTACCCTACGTGTGTTGCTACGCCTCCCCGAGAAAAATTGTTTTAAACTAACCCAAACTCACCCAAGATCACCCAAACTAACCCAAACTTTAAGCTTCAGATCGATCCCACAGGAATTGTACATTTTTCCTGAATATAAAAAGTAGCCTATAATACTTCCATTTATATAAAGAATATGTGGTATAAATTTCAAGGAGATCGGTTCAGCAGTTTCCGAGTCCATAAAAAACGAAAAAACCACCAAACAAACATTGATTTTTATATATTAGATGGTAAAATAGCTGTACAATGATTTTCGCGAAATGATTATAGTAAAATACCGCAGGCATTCGCCAATCTGGGTGTGAGTTGCACGCACCCTTAGCATCCTCGCAAGAATGCGTAACCTATCCAGAAACCTTCCTTGGGATGGCCACAACAACCTAACAAAGTTTCATCGTAATCGGATAAGTGGTATAGGAGCGCATAAGGGAAAAACAAACAAACAAATATTGATTTTTATATACAGGGTGTCTCACGAACATCGAAACAGACGCGTTTTAGAGTATTTTAACATCGATTTAAAAAAAAAAAACGCTCGGAAACGTCGTTTTTGTATTCAAGCAGGAAACTTTTTGACCCAATCGGTTTTTCGCTAGGGTGCACCCCCTGGGTGGGTGACTTTCACCCCTATTTTATAGATAGGGAAGATAGGTCGATTGATACCTTGTTTTAAAGGTATTTTGATTCTCGTCACAACTGCGTATTTTTTTCTGAAATCGAATGATTAGTTGCACAGCTCGTTACACTTAACAAGCCATGAAGTTGGAAATGACGGCAACGTCGCGTATGGTGCTATTTTGTTATTGAGGTTATGTGTTTCTGTGTATTGCGTTCATTGGGTATTGTTGCAGTTTAGTATTTTTGTGGGCATTATTGACGAAAAAGTGGATAGAAACACACCGATATATTGCCCATACCTGTTATGTTTTTGCATAGATGTGCTTTGATTGCGAATTTTTAGCAAATAGGTACAGGAGTAAAAATAAAGGTAAGGTAAGGTACAACAATTAAAAACCTCAATAATATGCAAGAGCACATGTATAGGTCTCGATATATTATCTAGACATTTAAACTTGTTCCAGATGCCAAGAAACTGATGTGTTCCTGGGTGCAAATCGAACTATAGGAGTTCCTTACCAGAGAAATGCAGACATCATTTTTATTTCCAAAAAATTCTGAATTGCAGAAGTGGTGGATGAAAGCAATACACCGAGATAATTATACCATAACGGAAAATTCTGTAGTGTGTTGTAAACGTTTTTAAGAATCCGAAATAATTAGATTTGAAACATACAGAAGAAAAAAAAAGTGAGATTTTCAGAAAACATACCTACTGAAACTGTAGAAAATTTTTTAACTATAAAAGTAATATTTTTCTTAGGTCTGTAACACTTCCAGAATCTAGTAGTATATTTATTTAAATCAATTATTAACTGTTCTTATTCACACAAATATTTATATTATTCATTGAATTACTGTTTTTGACCCTTTGATCAATAAATGATGCATTTTTTGTCATTCATATTACCAAAATAAAAAAATATAATATACTTATAATACAAAACATTGGTGATAAAACAATAATTATTAATCACTGACTTAATAATTTTAATAACAACTATTATTTTTTAAAAGAAAATAACCTTTTTATACAGTGTGTATATTTTAAGTGATTTTATTTTATTATAATTAGGTACTCATATATACTTATGAATCAAGCAAGGACATACGTATTTTATACAAACATCGGCTTCTTAAATTGGTAATATTTTTATTTTAACAATGTTTATTCAACTTTCAATCACTCTCTCAGTTAATTAACATATTAAAAAAACTATTTATACAACTCAATTCCGTAACAAACGTTCTATCACGTCTACAGACGCTTTTAAAATTGAGTCCCCATAAGACATCAATGTATTAATTTTTGAACTAGGAACCCGCGCCAATTTGCGATTCTAACCTAACTAATATCATCAATTATAGAAAAGTTGCCTTTTTTGATGCCCATTCAAGACTCGTTTACAGTGTTGCCAAATTCTTTTTAGTTTATGAAATACAGGGTGATTTTTAAAAAACGCCCAAAACTGGCCAAAACTATTTCCTCAATTATTTTGAAAACTATTGATTTTCAAGACACAATTTAAATTTGAAAGTTTTTTAATTTTTTTCGCTCTACAACATGGTGTCATCAAATTTCAAATCCGATGTTTCGTGATTGAGCTTCCATCATCAACCTCATTTTTTTTAATATGGACCTCGTCTTTTTATGTCATTTTTACAAAGGGAATAAAAGGCACTTCCTAAAAATGACATAAAAAATCCAGGTCCGTATTTAAAAAAATGAAGTTGATGATGGTAGCTCGATTACGAAACATCGGATTTGAAATTTGATGACACCATGTTGTAGAGCGAAAAAAATTAAAAAACTTTCAAATTTAAATTGTGTCTTGAAAATCAATAGTTTTCAAAATAATTGAGGAAATAGTTTTGGGCCTTCCTTAGAAATCACCCTGTATTTCATAAACTAAAAAGAATTTGGCAACACTGTAAACGAGTCTTGAATGGGCATCAAAAAAGGCAACTTTTTTCTAATTTGACCGACCTTGTAGCTCTTACCGTTTCGGATATAGCAATAGTGGTATCACTTAAAATATACACCCTGTATGTATAAGAATTCATATAATGATCAATAAAAGTAAATAAACAAACAGCACCACTTGGCGGTAAGATTGCGGTGTTGCCTTTTTAACTTCACGGCTTGTTAAGTGTAAGGGGCTGTGTTAGTGGTCAAGACATTCACTGTCAAATTTGCCATGGGCTAAATAATAAACAATCTTCTGGCCCCGTTTTTCTCAAATTAACACTTTCCTGGCTTTCCTCTCGGACACTTAAATTTTCATTTTTTGTGTGCTTCTGAAAAAATAAGTACTCTTCGAACATTTAATAATACATTCATTCTTGCTCGATAGTAAACTGATTAACGAATTCTACACGCGTTCCGGAATCCACGGCCTATCGACCAATCAAATTCTCCTTATTTTCGGAATACACGGTCCGCAACGAGACATTCAGGCCTATGATGTATCATTTTCTGTTATTTTAACAGCAACGTTAAGTTGCCTGTCACTGTTTATTCTATATGTCAAAATAGAGAAAAGTATAGATGTTGAGCTATAACACAGCTGTTAAAATGACAGGAGTAGATACATCATAGGCCTGAATACCAACAAAACATGACTGACACTACTGTCAGATCACGAAACTTTCGTTTTTAAAAAAATAAGACTTTTGATGATTGTTATGACAGTGAATATCTCGAGAACTATCTATTCAATTTTCAAAAAAATACGCAGTTGTGACGTGAATCAAAATACCTTTAAAACAAGGTACCACTCGATCCATCTTCCCTATCTAAAAAAGTGAAACACCCTGTATATAGATTAATGAAGGGTTTTTTAAAAACACTATTTCTGGTACCACATATTTAAACGACCTGAAGTGGCGCTAGTATGTGTGACGTAGGTATACCTACAGGGTGTTTTAATGAGGACTGAACAGGGGCCTATTTTGACTATACCTGTATATTTTTGAGAATATTCAATATAACCATCTGATGTATTTTTTCTCAAAATTCAAATGAAATAGTTGCATCTTTTAGTAAGTTATGGCGCAGTCTTAGTCAAATTAAATCACTGGCGTTCTTTCTTATCAAGTGAAAAGCCTGAGGACGATGTAATTAGCATCGAAACGTTGCTAAGAATAAACATAATGTTGTTAACTGATTATCCGTAAAAAAAATATCTAGATTGTTCTACTTTTATATCCAACTTCATTCACCACAAAATTTAACTTGCCTTAATTGTAAGGAACTTCCTGAATAAAGTACATATTTCTATTTTCTGAGTCCAGTCCAGAATAGGTCAGTTACTCATCAAATGCCGCACACCACACAAATACGTCTAGATAGGCTGAACTCTGACAACACACGCCGCTGAATTCTGAATCCTATTTTGAATTTGAACTTAGTAGGTAGGTATAAGATAGTTCATGTTACTTTTATGTCTCAACTTCCTTCAACATAAAATTTAACTAGCCTGAAATTCAATTACTCAATAAAATTATTTGCATTGATTACAGATTACACTCTTACTATTATTTACTTTTATTTTTATTCCTTTTCAAGTAGGTATTTACAATGAGTAGATAATAATAATAATAATAATAATAATAATCGCCTTTATATTACGAAAAAAAGAAAAATACATTTTACAAGAATGTTAAGAAAGATGATAAATCAAGCATGCTAACGAATGGCGCAGTCTAGCTTATAGCTACTCCACTGAACCATGCGAAAGCAAGAAGTACAATTTATAATAAAAAATTTTATGCAAAGTAACTAACAAATTTTGTTGTTGTAAACTATTGTTGAGAAGCCTGTCACTTTTTTTTTTCTACATTATACCCACACAAGCTATATTTCATAATATGAGAAAAATAAAACAAATAACTAGTTAGAAATATTAAGTAGGTACCTTCTATATCTCACTTTAAATGCCTGGACCTTTAAATGAGTTAAACCCGAAGGTAAGGAATTAAAAATTTCCACTGCATTATAAGTAAATGACCTCTGAAACAGGGCAGTCTGATGGTGCGGCATAGTCAATCGCTCACAATGACGTATGTCAATGGAGTGCACACTTGCACGAGGGATTAAGCGCTCACGAATTGAGCAAGGTGCTTCAGGATTGTTCAAAATCTTTATCATGAATGTAGAGAAGTGCAGAAGCCTACGAGAATCCATCCGAAGCCAGTTTAATTCAGCAAACGTATGAGATATATGATCAAATTTTCTAAGCCCAAAGATGAAACGCGCACAGGCGTTCTGCACCCCCTGTATACGAGATTTACTCTCAAAATCCAGGCAAGGACCATATACCATATCACAGTAATTAAAGTTGGAAAGTATAAGAGATTCACAAAGCGACTTTCTAAGTGTAACATTTAAAATATGTCTGTTATTGTATAAAATTTTTAAAGTTGTATATGACCTTTGAAATATTTTTTTCAAATGTTCTTTAAACCGTAATTCACTATCCAAAATCAACCCCAAATTTCTAGCAGAATTAACAACTGGTAATCTCACATCGTTTAGTTTGATGTTAATATTATCTTTTAGGAAATCAACCTTATTTTTATTACCAAACAACATTAGATAAGATTTGGATGGGTTTAACAATAAGTTATGTTCATTTGAGAGTTCAGTTAAAGTTTTTAAATCCCGGTTAATAAGCGTTTGAGAGTCTAAATACCCCTCAAAATCAAAACAGCAATAGACCTGTGTGTCATCCGCATAAGCCTGGACCTTGCAGTAATTTAGCGACCTTAAAATATCAGACGTATAGATAAGAAAAAGTAACGGCCCCAATACTGAACCCTGCGGAACACCGGACATTATATTGAGGTCACCAGAGTACCTATTCTCAGAAAAGATTGACTGATGGCGATCCGCAAGATATGAGGTCATCAGCTGACAAGATTCCCGTTGGAAACCATAGAACTTCAATTTGGAGACCAAAAGCTCATGGTTGATGGTATCAAACGCCTTCGAAAAGTCCAACAAAATCAGTACACTATTCATTTTCTTGTCAGAAGCACGCATGATATCATCAACCACGTTAACCAACGCCACAGATGTACTAAAGTCCGCTCTAAAGCCACACTGAGTATCCGGAATTATTTTATTTGAAGCAGCAAATTTATAAATTTGATTATACAAAATTTTTTCGTAAACTTTAGATAGTGCAGGTAAGATGCTGATAATCCTAAGGTCACCCAGAGTAGAAGGAACAGAAGTTTTTGGTAGAGGTTTTCCTATTGATACTTTCCATAGATTGGGAAAATAATTCATTTCAATGCAACAGTTAATAATATGTGTAACATATTTATCAATAAATGGACTGCAGTACTTTAACATTAAGGGTGAAACTTCATCTATTCCCGTGGCGTTTGTTTTAATATTATTCAGAACCCTGTTAACATCTGAAATTTCAGCCAAATCAAATGAAAAACTTAGGTTGTTATTATAAGTATTATCATTATAAAAACGTATCATGTTACTACAGTCAGAAACATTCTGCAAAAAAGCACCAAAAAAATTATTGATTTCATCAGGGTCAGACAAACTCTTGGGAATATTGACGTTTTTATTAGAAGCTACATTAAAGTTTCTTAAAGCTTCCCAAGTCCTTCGTGAATTTTTATCCCGGCACAATGAATTTAAGTACTGCCTCTTTTCTCGCCTAACCATAGATAAAGTAAAGTTTCTCAAATATTTATAATTCAACCAGTCAGCGTTGGACTTTGTTCTCCTAAATCTCTGAAGGGCTGTGTCCCTTTGCTTCATAAAAGTCTTGAGATTAGCACTTAGCCAAGGAGCCCTAGGTTTAGTAACACGTGACTCCTTGATAGGAGCATGGACATTAAATAAATCTAAAATGAGGTTATTTAATATTTTTATTTTTTCATCTAAATTGCTTTCATAAAGAATGCTGTCCCAGGGCAAATTATGTAAATCTCTGCTAAAATTCTCCAAATTGAAATGTTTATAAGAACGATAACGAATGATCTTCACCTCAGTTGGTGCTCTATGCAATTTCAAAACGCAAAAAATCATTTTGTGATCCGAGATGTTGTTAGTAGACAATGATCCAGACTCCGTTACCAAAGAGGTATCACTAACAAATATAGCATCCAGCAATGAACTGGAGTTCGCAGTAACTCTAGTTGGTTCACTTATAATCTGCTTACAGTTGTAATTCTCAAATAAATCTGTTAAAGAATTTTCAAGATTTAAAAGGTTAACATTAAAGTCACCCAGGCAAAATATCTCATCATTTGTAGGATACAAATCAGAAAGAATGTTCTCAATGTCAGCAATGAAATCAAAATTAACCTTAGGGGGCTTATAAAAAACAGCAAATGCAAACTGCTTATTCTTTATATTTACTTTCAAAATCAAAAATTCAAGGGCTTCATTTATAGTTAAATTCAAATGAATTTCTTCAACGTCTAAACTGTTCTTAACATATGCTGCAACACCTCCCCCCTACCAACTCTATCCCTTCTGTAAAACCGGTAACCAGGTATGTGAAAATGCTCAGAACCATCACCATCAGACAGCCATGTCTCAGACAAAAACATTAAATCAAAAGCATGATCCAGAACTAGACTTTTGAAATCAAAAAACCCAGTAAAAATTGAGCGAATATTTAAATGGCCCAGTTTAAGTTTATCACACATTTAAGAAGCAGTAAGTATAACGCAAAAAAACAGAAAAAAAAAACTATGATTTTTACAATATAAAGAGACTATCGACTAGTAACAAAAAATAAAATAATAATACTACCCAAAATATTTTAGTTAGTATACAAACACAATATGTATATGCGTGCAGGCATGGACAGAATTTATTGTTGTAATAAAAGAAAAATAAAATAAAAACAAAGGCCAAAAAAAAAAAACCAAACTGATGTTTATTTAAACCATAATAAATGAGGGTGAACATTCAGTTTCCAATGAAATATAATCCTCTAAAAACCAAATAAAAAATAAAAAAAAATAAATGAATAGATGGTATAGTTATTAAACAGAAGCCTATAAGTACAACCAGCCCTTATGTATATTTCTCTATCAGGGTGGTCAGCGCCATATGCAACCAAATCACCTTACAATTTCAAATTTTAACTGTAAAAAGATTTTTCCCATTCCCATCATCTTCTTAAATCAGCTCCAAAGCCAGCACAAACAACCAATATTTTCAAACAGCTCAATAAGGGTATTGATAGCGTATTTAGGTTTACTGTCGGCAGCTTACCTTTGATACATATCTCCAGGTTAAAATGGGTCCTGTGTATTCTTTTGTGTCTTTTGTGCTAAAAGTAATTGCCGGCGAGGGCAAAGGACTCTTTTTACGGTAGGTACCGAATCACCACACTAGACACAATAGAACTACCACATAAAAGATGTGGTGTGACGATATAATGTGTGATTATCTCTTTATGATAACAAATCGAAATAAATAACATAAAGCAATAATTCTCAAACTCCGTTTCTTGATTGGTTGTCTAAAAATAAAAATATCTCCACTTATTCGTATTCCAATATCGCTAATTAAAAAGAAATCTACCATTATATTTAAACCCAGATATCAATCTCAATATATCTCCGAAAGCTAAAAAAAGAAAAAAAGTCGATGAATGAAGCTCAAAAGGCGCACCGCATAAAACAAAGTTTAATCTCCGAGATCGATCTACCCAAATTAATTAATATAATTGAAAACATGTTCGTCAGAATTTTAAGCGGACAAGTGAATATCTTTTTTTGTAGTTGTCACAGTTGTCATTTCGTTGCCAGCTCGTTATCGGGCCCCATACTGTGGCGGATCTGCGCTGGTAGCTGCATATGCCAAGACAATGTAATATGTATAATACGAATTGCAGAAGATTCAATCTTTGAATTTACGTTTATTATTTGTTTAATTTGAATAGGAATCTGGAAAATATATATTAAAAGAGCAGCAGCGTATTTAAAACCTAAAAGCTTTTTGTTCAAAAGAAAATATCAGTGGCAAAGGGGGAAAAACAACGATACAAGTTATGTAAGGCCTTGTTGGAAATGAACTCTATTGTTGACATTATTTTCATTTTTGTAAGTAATATTTGCTTTGTGGTTTTTTTTATGTTCTGTAATTTATATTCTCTCAGAACTGAATTGAAAAGGGGGACTTTTGAGTTTTGATTTGGAAAAACTTGGCTCCAGAGGGTTTTATGTGTAGGTATTAATATTTCCGATTCATAATTTAAATTCAAGTATGTATATTCATTGTTCCTAATATAATAAAACAAAAGTAAAAGCCTGAAATAAAAGTATCCATGTCAGAGAATAAGAAAAAGGTCCTCTAATACTTAGATAAGTCGAGCCAATCTTTCTAAAACCCCGAAGCCACAATATTGGCTCGGCTCGATACCTGGTGTTCCGGCTAATCCCCATAATGTAAAAAGCTCGTCCTTTCTTAAGCTTGGTACAAATTTTATTCTTCTACAAGAAACTTTTAAGGCTCAAAGGTTCCGACTATTATATGTAGTTCATATAAGATATAACTTTTTTATGGAACATATAGGCAACGATGTTTATCTTTTTTTTTTCTTGCACACATGAAAGACTCGCCGACAGAGCCGATTATTTTTTTCCAACAATACGGGGTTGAATCATATGAGAAAAAATATTATGAAAGGTGAACTAGAAATGGTTGATTTGTAGATGAGGATTGAAAAGAGAAATGTAGTGTATGAGTAGAGTATGTAGTAATATTATTCCGTTTTTTTCATCGTTCGTTCGTTATACTCTCCTGAAAGCTTCTTATATTCGAAAACAAAAGTTAAGATCTTCTAAGTAGGTATATCTTTTTTGCCACCAAATTCCTTTAACCTCTTGACAAATTCTTCTGCGATGAAATTAATTGAGCAAGCGAATTCACCGACTCTTTCCAGTGGATTAACATTAAACCATCAAGTTTAAAATTTTTAAGCAAAGTCAGATTGTAGTTCGGACTAACTACAACAATATTAGTTTTTGAAAAGATTTTATTAACTTCAACAGTAAAATACAATGACAATCAAAATATGACAAAAATCAAAACTCGACTTGCTGGTTAACGTACTTTCAGGTATGTCCTGGTACTTCTGGTACTGTTTCCTAGCACTTATGCCTTTTTTTAAATAAAATCCACGAAGGTCTTCTTCTTAACCTTCCCGATCTTCTAACTTCACTATCTAAATTATATTCCTTCAGAACAGCTTCATTAGAACTAACAGTATTTGCACTATGTTCTCGACAGTCAATCATCCCACATAACAAAATTGCATGCTTAGAATGTATTAAGAATGTTTTTTTTTTAGGAGGAATGTGCCTAGAATGTTCGCCAAAACCATTGCGATGTCCTGAGAATGTTCTGAGAAAAGATTGTAGAAATACTGTTTGCAATACCCAAGAACTTCCTGGGAAATCCATTAGGATATTCCTAGAATATACCTATGAGATTCTCAGTACATCCTGAAAAGAATATTCCTGTTTGATTTCAAAAATATGCTCGAAATGTATATCGCTGTTCCAGAAGAAAACCGACGTAACTGCAATTTTTTCCAAAACTGAGTTAAGTATACTAATGGAAAAAGAAAACTCGATTTCATTTGATAAAAAATTGCCGCAATTGTACTACCAAATTTGACCGCTAGTTGGTAGTTGCGTCGTTACTCCATTATAGGTCCTTTGCGCTAACGTTTCCGAACAACACCGACGCATCGATCAGTTGTGTCAATAAGTGGAATCAGTTTTGGAAAAATTCCGACGTAAGTGCAGTTTGTGTCGTTATTCACCCAACCACTGAGATTGATGTACGGAAGTAAAAGCAACACTTTGGTGCAAAAGTGATGTTATTAGAGAGTTATTGGACGTGCTATAAGGACAAGCAGTATTTAAATTAGCCTTATTTTGACATCTACGCATGCGCATTTAGGTCCGAAAATAAGGATTCCCTTAATGAGGTTACTGCTTGTCTTTATTTGTGTATGATTAGTGCGAGGCAGTAAACTTCCCTTATTTCAAATTTCTGATATTTTGGACGACTTTGACGTTTCGCTTTACGACGATGACGTAATTTTACTTAGAAGATTTATTTTTTACAATAGTTTTCCATTTTACTGTGGGTAACATCAAACATGGGTATCAGCTGTCAAAATTATGAATACAAATAAGGTAATACTCTAGCACCTACTACAAGTCTTCCAATAACTGTTTCTTTCTTGGAGAAATAGTGCTGATGCAAAGAATATTCCTGTTTGATTCTAAAAATATTCTTGAAATGTATATTCTCACATTCAAAAAATGTTTTTATGACATTATAGTTATGTTCTCAAGAGAATATTATACCAATATGCTTGAAATATTCTTAGAATATGTCTACATATTATTATATCATTCTCAATATGCATCCTAGACATAATATTCTTGTTTGATTCTAAGAATATACTTGGAATGTTAATTTTCGCATCCAAATAATGCCTCTTTCAGTCCTTTTATATGAAAGGCAGTGAAATAGTTGTTGTAAAACTTATCTGGAAAACACAAGTGTTTAACCAAAGCTCCGGTTTCGAGCTTGTTATGCTCTCGTCGCGGTAAGCACGCCAACTGAGAGGAACAGGTTACAAGGGGATTCAAACGCTAGGCAAGCTGTAGATCTTTAATAGCGCGTGGCTCCCTCTCTTGGAAGTCCTACGAAGCAAAAGAAAAAGAATATACCTATAATATTTTAGTAGGTTCTAGATAGAGCATTATTGTTTAATTGTTCAATTAAGATTTTTGAGTAGGTACTATAGATAATAAGGTGAACAATATGAAAATATTCTTATCATGGTTACCCACCTACATAAACTTCACAGCACAACTTGGTAGGTATATTCTTAATACTTGATAGAGATATTAGCCGAAAGAATATTTTTTAGGGTACATTATAATAGTGTTCGTATGACAATAGTCAAATAATGTTATATAAGGTAGGTTCTTAGCACAATCTTTCAGGTAGGTGCATAGAAGCAACATTCCTAGTACATAAATAGAACGTCCAAAAATGAATATTTCAATCGAAACAATCTTAGAATATTCATTAAACATTCCTAAAAGAACATTCCAAAAAGCACTTTGAGGGAATATTCTGAGAATATGAATGTTCTTTCACTGTTATGTGGGGCATTTCCCCAGCATTTGTATTATCTATTGTGAATTCTATTGATTTGTTATTATCTGGTATATTTTCAATTATAACTTCTTGATCTAAACACTGATCTGAGCTTTGTTCTACGTTGTCTTGCAAATTAACTCTTCTATTAAAAAATGTAATGTGATCGCAAAACTTTGATTTGGTTCTTTGACATATCTTCTTTTAATTTGATTAGTATAACATTTTCTTAATATGTTGTGATTATTTGGATAAAATACTAGTATGTTGTACATACATTACATTGCCAATTGGTTCTATGACTTTTCCAGGAATTCAACGGAACTTGTTATTTTTGTAAATTTTTGCATAAATCAAATCTCATTCTTTAAATTTGTTTTAAATTTCATTAATCTCGATATCGTTGATTGGACCAGCAAAATCTATTTGAATTCGTTGTCATGGACCCTTTGGAACAGGCCATGCTGCTGGAGAAGTTTTTGATGGACTTCTGGAAACTTCTTCGCATATTCGCACAAAATTGATAACATCCCTCTCTATATTTGGCCAATAAAAATATCCACGAGCTATGGATTTCATTCTTTCTTGTCCAGGGTGACCAGTATGTAGTGAGAAGAGAATTTCGAAATTTCAATGGTATGACTACTCTGTCTCCAAACATTAGACAACCTTTAACAACGGATAATGAGTCTCGTCTATAATAAAAATTAAGTGCATAATTTTCAATATCCTTTTTGTTTGTTGGCCAATCATTCTGTACATATTGAATAACTTTAGAATTAATTTTGTCTTGTTGAGTTTCTTGATAAATCATCCTAAAAGTAGTTGGCAAATTTTCTAAAACTTCATCAAATATATGACTAACTTCTGATTCGATGTTGATCTGAGCAATCGAATATTCTCCATCATTTAATTGTGTCTGACCATTGTATAATAAGAGTTCCAAAATTGCTAGTTTAAATATATTCTATCTTGAAGTCATATGCTTTGAGAACTAATGCCCATCTTTGAAGTCGGTTTGCACTATGAAGTGAAATTCCTTTCTTTAAACCGAAAATAGTCAAAAAAGTTTTATGATCTGTTTATAAAGTGAAATTGCGACCACAAATCATTCTGTGAAATTTTGTGACAACAAATATTAAAGCCAATGCCTCCTTCTCTATTTGACTCACTTTTCTGTTTCAGTAAGAGTTCTAGATGCGTGCCATATAGGTATTATAGTGCCATTTTTAAATCTGTGTAAAATACAGACTCCTATTCCAGTGATACTTGCGTCGCAACTGGGTTGTAGTTGATTAGACTCAGATCCGACTTCAAAATTTTTCAAACAATTCTTGACATTCTGTTTTCATAAGAATTTGATTCCTTTTTTTAATAATTTGTTTAGTGGTTGACGTTACACGTGTGTTTCTTTGATAAATTTGCCATAATAGCTTATTGCTCCAAGATAGGAACGTAGAGTGTTGATATCATGGGGCGGTGGCATATTTCTGATAGCTTCAGTTCTTGCTGGATCTGCTTTCAACTCACCTCCACTTAAAATATATCCCAAATAGTTAATTTCTTTCACTCCAAGTTTACATTTTTGTAATTTTAAGTGAAAACCAAACTCTTCTATACGCCTCAGGACAAGATTCAAAATGTTCTTCCTCTGATTGGCCTGATACTAAAATATCATCGATATATGCCGTGGTTCCTTTCAGACCTGATAACATGGTATACATAACTTGTTGAAAAATAGCTGGGGCAACTTTTATACCAAATGGCATTCTATTGTATTGAAACAATCCATGTTGAGTGTTTATTGTTAAATATTTTCTTGATTCTTCACTGATTTCAATTTGAAGGAAAGCATCAGAAAGGTCAACGATACTAAAAATTGTATCATTTTCTAATTTTGAAACAAATTTCTCCGACTGTGGTAGAAGTGCTTCATTAAGACCAGTAGAGTAATCGCCACATAATCTGACATCTCCGTTTTGTTTCTTTGTAACTATAGGGTGATTCATTAAGAATGACACTCGGCCATATCTCAGAAACCATTCATCGTAGTCTTGAGAAAAAAAAATTATCCTATAAATGTGGTCGAAAGAAACTGCTGGAAATATATTTCAGCTTTCTAAAAGGACCGCAAGGGGGTGTAACCCAACTGTCAAAGTACAAAAATGGTTTAATTTTTGAATTTTCAAATGGAAACGTATCCTGAATATGGTAGCAATGATATTTTGATGAAATTTCTCACAATTTTGGTTCATGATTTTTTACCATAATTTATCGGATGAGATAGTTATGAGCTGTAAAATATTGCAACTCGAGAAAGCGGATAACTTCAAAACGACTCAAAAAATTGGTCTAATCTCAGGTTCGTTAGAAAGACAAAAGTCTGCTCTTTAATTTTGTTCTAAAAAATTCAGATTCTGGTTAGTAGGACAGGACTGACTTTATGGGTGGATATTTAAAAACAATTAAATGTTTCTAATTATATGTCAAATTTTCAAATGGAACGATATATTTAATAGTATCTACCTATATGATGATATAAGTGTATAAGAGGGCCTTTAAAGCACGCGCGACATATTTCAAAACACGACGCGCAGCGGAGTGTTTTGTAAGTCGCAAGGGCTTTAAATGCTCTTATACACGCATATCATGCGCTATTTTTTTATAACGAATGCATCATAATCTCAAAAATGTATAAAATGTGTTCTTTCATCTTGATAAATAATAATTTAAACAGCAGATAAATATCTAGGTTAATAAAGGTAGATCAAACGTTTCTATAGCAAACCTTTGAAAAGGTAGGCACATCAGTGGCGGCTCGTGACAATCCAAACTGGTGAGGCCCATGGCCCATCAAGTTAACCCAAACAAACCCAAACAAAATTTTCAAGTGTTACGCCCAAATTTTGACCCAAAATTTCATTAAAAGAACATCTCGGATATTTTTTTTTGTATATTTCTGAAAATTTTCATTTCTTACAGTTGCAAAACAACAGCAATAGGTACATAATTCTTATTTTAATACAAATATTGAGTTTCAAATTTACAAAATAAATTCCAAAAAACAGTTTTTTAACCCGCAACAGACCAAAATAAAAAGTATAAGCCAATTAACCAATTAAATACTTGTCGCAGCAGCGAGAGATGCAAGGTTTCTTATTAACAAGCCCAAAATTGTGTGCCTCAATGCCTATGAAAATTCGCTATCGTCTCACCTACAGTTGAAGGGTTGTGGTGGGGAGTGCCGTGGCATCGCTTCGGCATTCCGTGACGCACATGAGGCCAAAATTTTTGGGATTGCTATTTTATTTTAATGCTGTCCGGCAACGATTTGAGCGCCTATAAGGATAAATAGGTAGCGCGCGCTAAATTCAAGAAATAGTATTATATTTTAATGAAAATTCGATCTTTTGATTCTTTTAATGATTGAAAATAGTTGAAAAACGTTAAATATTTAATGAATATTATTTCAAAATTTTGCATCATTATTGTAATTTTTACATGTGAGGCCCGGCCTCAGTTGCTTTATACGACGAGCCGCCACTGAGGCACATCATAAACATCATTTTATGCACGCTGCAGCGTGCGATAATCGTCGATTATGATGCATGCGTAATAAAAAATATATAATATATTCAATCGATTTCTGAGGATGTCTTACACAGTGTCACAGTTTGTCGTCTTTATTATCTTCCTATAAACCAATTCCAGAAAGTGTTAAAATTAATTTTATTAAAAATAGTCAGTATTTATGATAAAGCACTCGTAGATATTAGGAATATTAGGAATTTTTAGAAGTTGCTGTTTTTGCAGGCACAAATGGAGCGTAAACTAGTTTTGACATAGCATAGCGTTACGGTAAGGCATCCGGTAAGTTTCGTTAGATAGCGGGCTCCGCTAACGCTAATACCGTAAGAACTGCCATACTTGTCAAATAGCGTTACGTTATTTGAAATTTGGACGGCACGAGAACTCTCTAATAGCTGCTTTCGTTTTACCGCCCTCCTTACCTAGCTGAAAATTTCACCTAAGTTATTTTTTTAAAGAACGCTACTACCAATACTCCCTGAGAAAAAAGACAAAGAAAAGAGATAACATAACCTTATCGGTTTGTTTTTGTTTTCACAACTAGGAATACTGGGATGTTTAGGCGCGTTTTGTTGTTTAGCGGTAACCTTACCATCAGCAAGGGGGGAGGTAAAAATCTGACCAACCTAAATTTAAGAAATAATAAAACGAACGCCAACTTAGTTCAGAATCTCAAAATTAGCTAAGACGGCGTGTAAAACGAAAGCGACTAATGTTTTCGTTTTTCTGACAGATGTCAGGTAACCAAAAAGTCCAGAAGTTAGCCGAGCCTAATCAAGTATTATTGAAATAAAATAGAACTCGAAGTAGATTACTTTATTTTACCCAAAAAAAATTAGATTGGTAAAATAGTCTCTAATCAGAAAGCTTGTAGTAATTCGTTTCATGATCAAGATACTTCTGGTGAATATTTCAATAGACATATCTCGCATAAATAGAAAAAGAGAGCTTAATTATTTTAATAAATACAAATTAAAAAGTAATAAAAGATAACATGCGCGCGCAACTCGTGGCTGCAGTGTAGCCAGATTGCCCAGATTGTATTGTTGCAGAACAAATGTAGACAATACAAATCGAACATGGTAACATTGAAGAAGTGATAATAGTTTCAAGTGTTTTACAACGCCTTGAATCAGACAAAAGAAGAGCTTTAAAGTGTATGTTAACATTGTTTGCACTTTATAACATATCCTTGAACGACACTGCAGTGACTTCAAGTAATACGTAAACTATTAGTTTGCTCTTTGTCGAATTACACGTTACAAAGAAAGAACGAACGATAAATTCTGAACTGGCCCCTGAATAAGAATATGACGCAGGTCTGTAACAAACTCGCTTCTCATTGGACGCTCACCTGCACCCACGAGTTGCGCGCGCAGTCAAGGTAAATCCCATAATAACATTTATTATTTTCGAACGCACTTTTTTCATTATTTGACATTCATCGATAATCAACTGTCAGAAAAACGAAGTCATTATCTACGAGGGCTTTTTCATAAATACTGACTATTTTTAATAAAATTAATTTTAACTCTTTCTGGAATCGGTTTATAGGAAGGTAATAAAGACGACAAACTGTGTGAAACATCCTCAGAAATCTATTGAATATATTTTAAATATATCGCTCCATTTGAAAATGTCAAAAATAATCAGAAACATTTAATGGTTTTTAAATATCCACCCATAAAGTCAGTCCTACTGACCAATATATTTCCAACATTTTCTCTTGGACACATTTATGGGATATTTTTTTTTAATTTAAGACTACGATGAATAGTTTCTGAGATATGGCCATTCTCAATGAATCGCCCTGTACAATTGGAGTAGCCCAATCAGAATATTTAACTAATGATATGATATTTTTTTCTTGCAACCTTTGAAGTTCTTGGTCAACTTTATCCATGACTGAATAAGCTACTGGTCTATTTACTTTGAAAATAGAAACTGCATCTTCTTTTATATGAAGATTAACTTTGTTTTTTTTACAGTGACCTAATGTTTCTTGAAAAACTTTAGGAAAGGTTACTTTCAATGATTCTGTAGTGATTGATTCAAGAACATTGCAGACTGAATTAAATCGTAGGTACGTTCCATAATAAACCAAGTTTTGTGATCCAATCTATACCCAGTAAATTGAGATTAGGTATTGAAGTGATAAGACAATTTTTTTTTGCGTCGGGCCCCAAAGGTACTAGGTCCGCCACTGGTATCAACTATCGATTTGAAACAAATTTGGAAAATTTCAGTTCACTTGCAAGTTCCCTATTGTGTTGCCCATATTTTCCCTCATACTTTATTCCATCGCCAATTTTTTGTTTAAACATTATAGCCGGGCTAACTTGACGCTCAGCCTATTGGGAAATGGACTAAGAAATAAAAGAACTTGATAATTATCTATTCGCAATATATTTATTATATCGAACACAGCCTGGAAAGCAGAGCGTGTGAACTCATAGAACTAACTTTATCTTACATATAAAAACTATTATAAACACATTCAGCAATTAAAGATAGGAATATACAAGGGCGCAAGGCAATATCCCTACTAAATGGTGTACTGTGGGATCAAAATATCAACAAAACTAACAAAACGAGAATATACAACACCATAGTCAATAGCATAGTCACGTATAGTTCAGAAGTCTGGCCACTAAAGATCAGAACCGTAAAAATGCTGGAAGCAACTGAAATGGACTTTTGGAGGAGATCGGCAGGCAGGTCAAAAATGGAGAGGATAACAAATCTGAGAATTAGGGAGATTATGGACGTAAAACACACAATAATAGATGATATAAAGGACAAACAGCTGATTTGGTTCGGACATGTACAAAGAATGGCGGATACAAGAATACCCAAGCAAATAATCGAGTGGAAGCCAGGGGGAAGAGGAAGACGCGGCAGACCAAGAAGAAGCTGGAGAAGTGGAGTCGACGAGGAAATGAAAGACAGAGGCCTAGAAGAGGATGCCTGGATTGACAGAGATGGTTGGAGATCGGGAATCGGAAGACGTAGAACGTTATAAACCGATAATTATATATATATATATATATATATATATATATATATATATAAACACATTCAGTCATTCATAGCTGCAATATAAATTAGCAAAGTATAGGCTAATAATGAAAGTTTAATTTATTAATTTTTGGTTCAATGATATGAATATCAGTTTATCCAACACAGCCCCCCATTTTTCTGAATTCTGAATTTAAAAAAAGGGTTTTCCTTGAGCATCTGAATTTTGATGAATTGCGGTACACATATTCTCCTTCATACTTTATTCCATCATCCCATTTTTTGCCTAATAATTTTGGCAGGGCTAACTTGACGCTGAGCCCCTCTTGAGAATCAAAATTGTGCTGAATTGTGCTGCACATATTTTCCCTAATACTTTATTCCATCACCCCATTCCTTATTTGAACATTATGGCGGGGCTATAACTTGACGCTCAGCCCATCATTTTTTTGAATTTGTAACTAAAAAAAGTGTTTTTCCTATAAGAATCTAAATTGTGCTGCACATCATATTTTCTCTCATACTCTCTCATACCATCTCCCCATTTTCTATTTAAACATTATGGCGGGGTTATCTTGAAGCTGAGCTAAGTGATTAGAGGAAAAAAAAATAATTTCAACCCTCTCATTTAGGACGGTCTGGTCGAGATTCAATATAGTTATTTTCCCAACCTAACAACAAGTGCACAAAAGGCAGTTTCATAGGGCAATTAAACGAACGACGCAAAGCGAAGTTCGGACATGTTTTTTAAGAACGGGAAAGAGACTTTGCGCACGTATCAAGAGCAATATTTTTCCTACGAGCTTCATATCAGATAACATAAAAAATTTGAAAAAATATAAAATATATTCTTTGTTTGTATAGATTCTTGCTGACATAGAAACGGATGAAAAATCTGGCATCATGTATTTCAGGCTTTCTACATCCGAAGCTATTGAAATATTCATATAAGTAATTCATTCTTGCCAGGAGATTTGTATTTATAATACCATGATATTTGTATGTCTCTTTTTTTGATTCCATTATTAGCTTGAACAGCACATGATAAAATTACGATACTAACTCTCATTATTCTGTACAGACTAAAATTATTCCAATCCTAATTGAATTATGCAAAAATTCATCACACACCCAGAACATCGCAATGAATTTACTTAGTATGCATGACCAATTCGATATAGATTTTTCCAAACGGGATTAAACATAACAGTATTACACAACGCGGCATTAAAATTTGCCTCCTAATATTTATGCGAGATAAAATCACCCCTATTCATTAGGGCAATAGAAAATGATTCGTTGCAAATAATATCAACACAAAGAAATCCCTTTCGTGTTGGGGTGTCGGACCCCGGCGTTTCTGAAGCTGGAATACGGTTACGCCGATCTTGATTACGCAACAAATAAGGGGCTAACAGTTTTGGGTCATGCACTCTTACTTCTATTCAATGATCGATAGTAACAAGATCTATTACACTGTCATTATTGAATTGGTACACAAACGTGTGGACATTGGGATGAATTCTAATTGGTTTATTGGAAGCTGGAAACGATTCAATTGGCTTTGGGATTTCGGTAGGTACCTATAATTAATTTTATTGTTACGTATATGTTTTCTTCAATAAT
The DNA here is from genome assembly GCA_917834065.1 of Ceutorhynchus assimilis. Lineage (NCBI taxonomy): Eukaryota > Metazoa > Arthropoda > Insecta > Coleoptera > Curculionidae > Ceutorhynchus > Ceutorhynchus assimilis. Next base: position 27,741,145 of record OU892287.1, read on the forward strand.
CAAGCAATAAGATATTTCATTTTTCTCTTTTTTTTTTGTTTAATTATTGCATAAAAATCACCGCTTAGATATAGAAAAAAAATTGTGTCTGATTGTTGCGGGAATTTCCTTTTCGACGCTAGATGGTTTTACGAAAAAATATTACTTTCCGCACTTTTTATGGTAAATAGCTATCCTCAAATAACGCTTTCTTAGAGTTTCAAAAAAAAAAAAACATAATTCGTAGCGATTTATATCTGTTCGATAGTAATACGATCTACCATATTATTGCCGTCTCATTATTGGATTTGTAACACATACACATGTTTGTTGTAGGCGTGAAACCATATAATTAACTTTTAGTCATGTCGTTTCGTCATTAATTTACTCTGCCACCTGTAACTCGATCGGCTTTCTTTTATTATCATAAAATAAACACTAAAATGAGGATAGAACACGTGGTCCATCTAATGTGATTCCACATTCAACATTCGAAGAAGATGTCAGGAAGTTTGTTGCCTTCGAAATTGACCAGAAATAATTCAAATTAAACTAATAACAGTACATTAACAAAATCGATTATTGTTTAAAATAATTAATCGAATTTCAGTGTTGGCTAGATTTTGAATGTGAAATGGACAAATTAACATATATATTTATATGTAATTCATAGAAATTTTATCTTTGTGTGTGTTTCTTCAGTCATTTTTAATATTCAAATCTCCATTAGTGTCAGTTTACATTTAGCTTATGAATCTAATTTGCCGTTAATGACCACCTACATTCTACATACGCTATAAACTATTACCTCACACTGAATGGTTACATAGATACGATAATATAAGCGCCTTGAATAGTCCGATAATTTTCAATAGTAGTTGTGTTGTAATTTGTACATCCAACGTGAAATATGAAAAGCAAAAGTCGGTAGCAGCGTCTCGCTTTCTTCTCGGATCAAAGTCGGTACAGACGCATGAAAAGACGGTGACTGTTAAAATTCTTTCAAGCATTACGAGGCGGTACCGCTTTTTCCAAACAAAACGGGGTACATACTGTACATTGTGTCAGTGTCTATCTGATTTTCCGTATTCCACAGATGTAAGGGTAGGGTACAAAGTCAAATTCCACTATTATGAACTTCTTGAATATTGTAGACTAAATAATATAAGATCTAACAGAGTAGTAGTAGATAATTTGTGATGTCTGTTCTACCCCATCGTCAAAGCTAGACAATTTTTTAATGGGTCTGATTTAACCCCTTCAGTGCCAGCTAATTTAGAAAACTTAAAGTGAATTTGGCAAGAATCGTCGATATTCCTGATGTAAATAGTTCCTAAAACATGACTGGGATACATGGGGACTGATGGAATTAGTTCTATGAGGACTTACTTGAGATATATTTCGACAAATACCTATCGAATTTGAGGAATATTTTCACCAGAATTGAAAGTGCCATCCTACACTAGTTGAAAGGAGTCCTCTTCCAAGAAAGAGTGAATTTCCTTGGTTTCTTTAATAAGAGGAATAGAAGTATACAGAAAAATTCCAGCCGGTACGAAATTGAGTAAAAAGTTTCCTAGGTAGTTACTACCGCCGGTTTATTCAAGGATTTTGGGAAGATTGCGAAGCCTTAACACCAACTTACTGAGAAGAACACGCACTCTGATTGGCCGCTAGAATGTCAACAGTCTTTCGTAGAGCTGAGAAACAGGTTGATGGGCGATTTATGGATGGAGGACTGACCGATGGTTCGCAAATTGGAATAGGAGCTATTTTCTCTCGAATACAAAGTGGCGAAGAAGTACTTATACTCTGTTTCCTTTTCGTTAGGAGCACAGAGGAAAACGCAAAAAAAGGTTTGAAGACAATAAAGCGATCGGCCGCAATCTATAGTTACCTGGGTAACTATAAATTGGGTTATTATCTGATGGCAATTCAGTATGAATTTTGCACTTGTAAGTGGTGCATGCATGTATAGTGTGTGTTTTCATTATACATTTTTAATGTAGTTTTGTTGCGCAAAAATTTTACCCTTGAACTGTTTGAATACTAAATTTGAATGAATAAATCCTAATAGGCCTAGAGTAAGACACCCTTAAGGAATGCGGCCAGCGCAACAGTGCTCGCGGCTACTCAGTGGCGTGGGAGTAGGTTCAATATTCAAAGTTAGCTTTATAGGGCGCCACTGGTTTACAAAATATAAAATCCGCGGACCTAAACCAGAAAGTCCCTGATCTCCAAAATTCCTATACAAATGTACCTACCCAATGTACCTATCCTTTAAAACAACTTTACCTTAGTTTGGTTGAGGTCAGTAGACAGTAGGGATAAAATAAGAGTCAAATCTAAAAACAATGATTATAAATCTATTTAATAAAATGGGGGAGGGGGTATGTTTAGAACTGAAATTTACAAGACCAATAGGAGGCAATGTACCTATTATATATAGTACCACAGTAATTGTTAATTAATGTAATAGTTAAAATTACCAAAAGGTAGCAAGGACCAATTTGTAATGGTCTTAAATAAGACACTCCAATATATTCAAAAGTTACCAATAAAAGTTTGACTACCTTACTCCAATGAGAGTGCAAGAGAACAAATAAGGAATAAAAAGGTTAATAGTATTATTTAAAACCTGTGCACGCTTATACAATGGTATACCGGGGCGGGTTTGTACAAAAATGTCACCTTAGATATGTACATTAAAAATAATTGGTACTGTACACCCATTGTAATAATTAAGGCAGTAAAACAACCTTGGAAATATGCCAAGTAAATATAAGAAATACCATTAATAATAATTAAAAATAAAAGTTAAGAAACATTAATTAATTTACGGGTACATCACCCCTTGTGGTCCTCCCTGCAGTCTAAACACCCATTTCTATAACTGCCTCACAGCCTGGATAACAGACCCCATCAACTTCTATTGACTCCCTTCTTAAATAGGGTATATTTCGGTTCGAAATTCAGTGTTGTGGGTACTCTGACACCTCACAAAAACGTTGAAAGAGAAAAACCCAATGGAAAGGTACAATCTAATGTAAAAACCCTGAAAGGGTACAATAAGTCTTAGAACTCCTTCATACTTATGAAATGAAGAATCCCAACCCCTGAAACCTGTAGATTATATTAAACAAAAAAAAAAAAAAAACCTCAATTAAGGCCATTCTTGCCCCTTTTGAAAACTACTAATTTTTTTTTACTGAAAAATGGCCCCTCGTGTAGGTCAAATTCCCTTTTTTATTAAATCCCAAATATTAACAAAAATAACTGATAAGCTAAACTAAATATGGATTGTAAATTTGAGAATTATAAAAACGTTTAAATTTACCTGGTTACAATTTCGGGCTTCTAGTTGAACAAAACGTGCTCTGTGCTCACACGATAAACCAACAAAATGGCGTAGACCTTTGTTTCCAGAAAATTCTGTGTGGTTGGCTTACAAATACGGGGACTTACGACCAAGTCCAAAGCTTTCACCCCAAAACCAATTAAGCCAATAACCACTTGAGATCCCAACGCCTCCAAAATCCCACAAAAAGGTGGATGTTCCTAGGAACGCAGCAAAAGGACCGTTGGTATAAATCTTCCACTAGTTGTTTGCTCAACGAGCGAATATGAAAGAGAACGATTCCTTTTCAGCGATTTATTAGGTGAGCTCAATATGAAAAATTTTCTAGAATTCCAGTTTTTTTTTCAAGATGCCCTCTGGTGACAGATTTCCGGTCTTGACCAGGAAAACGGAACAATCAGCTTGAAACGGAACAACCCAAATTACAATGATGACAAACGAAACCCAAAGTTGTTATCAAATTTTCTCCCCTAATACCAATTAACACTAATTAATTACTTCTAATAGTTATTAATCAACATCTACAAAACTATCAAAATGATCAGTGACTGTTCAGGGGTCACAACTACATTGACTCTATTACCCACAGTGGTCAAGAAACCTCGACAACAGTGCTGCCTGAAACGGATCAACAAATGTCCCAAAACCACACATATTCGGCAAATAAATAACCGGGAAAAATGTGAAAAATAGAGGAAATAAGGGTGGAAAAGCAATTTAAAGGCTGTAAAACTGATGTGTGATGTTGCAGGGTTTTTAATAATGGAAATTACGTGACTCGTAAGTATTGACAATTGATATTTATTTGAAAGTAAACAAACTTTCTCATCGACATTTAGGGCCTTTTGGACGACTTTCGAAAGCTAAATAAAGTGGATTCCCATCCTAACAGTAGGGCTTTATTATCCTAAAACTACCCTGTCCTCTGAAGAATTTACTCATTATTACCTTGAAAAATATACCCTTGTTCAACAACTAGATATTGTTTCGCATCCAACCAAAAAGGCAGAAATCTAGTAAAATTCAATGAGCAACCTATCAATTAATGAAAAATATTAATCTCCAGGTATAAAGCTTTCTAAATACCCTCACAAATACCTGAATTAATTACTGAATTCATTTGAAATCTTCAGTTACGTTAAGGCAAAATTTGAACGTAACATTTTCTATGGTTCGTTGTTGTTTTTGTTGTTGGGTTGGTGTGTGGTAGAACAGAAAAAGATATGTTTGTCAAAAAAACATCCCAGTTTTATTAAAATAAAACCTCTCACTCAAGAAAGAAAGTTGCGCAAAGTGCACAAAACCCGAAGAAGTTCTTATTTGCCCTATCCCATGAAGTACCTATTAGTCTGTGATTAAAAGGAGGACTGTTTTGTGAGAGTTTCCCAGTATCACCTGCAACCCAAAAATTCCCATTGCAAATTTTGAAGTAAGGAAATTGGTTGCAGAGTACAGCATGTGAAAAAGGTGAATATACATTTTGTAATCGAAGTTTAGAACTATTTTTGCTTAAAGTTAAGAAGTTAGGATTTATTTCTCTACAAGCCATTCATTCAATTGAACTCAGCCGAATATGGAGTCCTCTGCTGGATTGAAAACCAGAAAAGTAAGATCCACCCTAGCTTTGAATTAACAATTTTTAAGAAAAAGGTTGTTCCATTCAAAACACCCAGAATTAAGAGAAGCGACCCCAAAAATTGGTGTATAAATATTTTTCACCCACCTAACCTGATAAAAAAAATATATATATATTTAACTATATTTTCTTATTTTTTTTTGTGTTGATATTAAGTGACCACTGGGTTTGCTTAAGGTTTGTTGGGAAATAAACGATTGATCTCTAAGTTGCTAGTAATGGTAATTAGGTATCCTTAAATTATTAATTATATCAACGTTTATAGTATGTATCATCACCTTACTTTATATTTAGGCTTTAACTCTCTTCTCATCTGAATTGCACTGTACCTATTGAGTCTATTCTCAATATTTAACTTTCTTGTCCCAGCTTTTGCCAATGAGGATTAATATGTAGTCTTTGGACACTGAAGCTATATTTGATTTGATTTGATTTAAAAAAAAAAAAAAAATGATGGAAAGGAATTGAAAATCTTGTGTGGCTAGCAAATGGACGACCTGGATGGCAATAAATTTCCAGTTTTGGTCTATGGGTAAAAAGATACTAGCTCTAGTGGGACTCATTGTGCCTGCGAAATAACTTAATCACTCGTAAAAAGGGAAGTCCCCAAAACACGATCTTGAGCAAAAATTAAAACCGGGTTCTTTTCCTACAATATTCGGGGAACAAGTACCTCGACTATTTTTCAAAGTGCAAATCAAAAAGCCCTCACAAATACTGAAGCATTTCTAAAAAACATCGCCAGACACGGGGTAGGTACCGATGGGACTTCATACTGATCAGGGGAATTCGAAGTATGAAGAACAACTAATGCGATTAGTGGGAATGAGGAAAACCAACAACATCTACAGTCAGAAAGAATGATCGAGACTCGAGAGGCACAATGGCACCATCCATCGATCCGATACTTCTCGATCTTTGTGGATCAGCATCTGCGAAACTGGGAGAAATCGGTGCTCCTTTTCCTTCGGATTTATAGAAGCTCTCAGCACAAATCAACCGGCTATTCACCATTGATGCTGGAAGAAGAATGAAGGTCCTTAGATCTATTTGGTAGACCACCAGCCGTTGAAGATGAAGCTGTACCAGTTCCAGTTTAAGATCTCCACACAGGCTCACAGTACTTCATCAGAATAGCTGACGCGAGTTGGTGAAGAAGTTGGAAACGCAAAATCGTACACAAACTCAATTTTCAATCGCCATCAGAACCGACACAGGTAGGTACCCATATAAATAAATTGTTGAAGAACATTCTACATCTTTATGGAAGTCTTAAGGCCGCGTTAATGGCCGCCATGTTTAAGCTGTGATTGGTTGATTTTTCGAAACTTGTTTTAAGGTCTTTAAAAAAACGGCACAACAGAATTGGCTCAAATTTGGCATAAATATTTGATCGATTATCTACAATTCCTTATTTTGGTTTTTCGATATTCAGCCTTTTTTTTAAATTCAAAAATCATGTTCGCAACCACCAAAACAACTAAATGTGTTGGTGGTTGCATATTTGCATGTTTATCAAGCTTGGATCCGTGAAAAGCATATTTTATTGATAACCACAAAAAACTAAAAAAAGCTAATTGTAGAGATTGTAGATAATATATCAAATAATGTTTATGCCAGAGGATTTTGGAAATTATTGCGGATTTTTTGAGATGACCTTAAAACGAATTTTGAAGGTGAAAACAGTTCAAGCAATTTCAAGTAGATGGCGCCACGGCAGAAAAGCTACATTGGGAGCAACATAATTGTATATTTGTCTTTCTCTGTCACTAAGTGTTTCACCGACAAACAGATTTTGTTTTGGACAAATAAAATATTGAACCCTATGTGTAAAGTGACGCAGTCGTCATTTCCAAAAATTAAATTTAAACATGGCGGCCATTAACGCGGCCTTAAGACCAGTCATTTATTTTTATAGTTTAAAAAGGTGTATTATAATAATAATAATAATAATAATAATCGCCTTTATATTACGGAAAAAAGAAAAATACATTTTACAAGAATGTTAAAAAAGATGATAAATCAAGCATGCTAACGAATGGCGCAGTCTAGCTTATAGCTACTCCACTGAACCATGCGAAAGCAAGAAGTACAATTTATAATAAATAATTTTATGCAATAAGTAACTAACAAATTTTGTTGTTGTAAACTATTATTGAGAAGCCTGTCACTTTTTTTTCTACATTATAACCACACAAGTTATATTTCATAATATGAGAAAATAAAACAAATAACTAGTTAGAAATATTAAGTAGGTACCTTCTATATCTCACTTTAAATGCCTGGACCTTTAAATGAGTTAAACCCGGAGGTAAGGAATTAAAAATTTTCACTGCATTATAAGTAAATGACCTCTGAAACAGGGCAGTCTGATGGTGCGGCATAGTCAATCGCTCACAATGACGTATGTCAATGGAGTGCACACTTGCACGAGGGATTAAGCGCTCACGAATTGAGCAAGGTGCTTCAGGATTGTTCAAAATCTTTATCATGAATGTAGAGAAGTGCAGAAGCCTACGAGAATCCATCCGAAGCCAGTTTAATTCAGCAAACGTATGAGATATATGATCAAATTTTCTAAGCCCAAAGATGAAACGCGCACAGGCGTTCTGCACCCCCTGTATACGAGATTTACTCTCAAAATCCAGGCAAGGACCATATACCATATCACAGTAATTAAAGTTGGAAAGTATAAGAGATTCACAAAGCGACTTTCTAAGTGTAACATTTAATATATGTCTGTTATTGTATAAATTTTTTAAAGTTGTATATGACCTTTGAAATATTTTTTTCAAATGTTCTTTAAACCGTAATTCACTGTCCAAAATCAACCCCAAATTTCTAGCAGAATTAACAACTGGTAATCTCACATCGTTTAGTTTGATGTTAATATTATCTTTTAGGAAATCAACCTTATTTTTATTACCAAACAACATTAGATAAGATTTGGATGGGTTTAACAATAAGTTATGTTCATTTGAGAGTTCAGTTAAAGTTTTTAAATCCCGGTTAATAAGCGTTTCAGAGTCTAAATACCCCTCAAAATCAAAACAGCAATAGACCTGTGTGTCATCCGCATAAGCCTGGACCTTGCAGTAATTTAGCGACCTTAAAATATCACACGTATAGATAAGAAAAAGTAACGGCCCCAATACTGAACCCTGCGGAACACCGGACATTATATTGAGGTCACCAGAGTACCTATTCTCAGAAAAGATTGACTGATGGCGATCCGCAAGATATGAGGTCATCAGCTGACAAGATTCCCGTTGGAAACCATAGAACTTTAATTTGGAGACCAAAAGCTCATGGTTGATGGTATCAAACGCCTTCGAAAAGTCCAATAAAATCAGTACACTATTCATTTTTTTGTCAAAAGCACGCATGATATCATCAACCACGTTAACCAACGCCACAGATGTACTAAAGTCCGCTCTAAAGCCACACTGAGTATCCGGAATTATTTTATTTGAAGCAGCAAATTTATAAATTTGATTATACAAAATTTTTTCGTAAACTTTAGATAGTGCAGGTAAGATGCTGATAATCCTGAGGTCACCCAGAGTAGAAGGAACAGAAGTTTTTGGTAGAGGTTTTCCATTGATACTTTCCATAGATTGGGAAAATAATTTATTTCAATGCAACAGTTAATAATATGTGTAACATATTTATCAATAAATTCCAATCCAATCTTAGATTTTTATAAATTATCATTTGACACCAACTTTGAACTTAACCGGAGATTAAATTTAATTGGAATTTTTAATCATGGATTTAATTCAACGTTGGTGTCAAATGATAATTTATAAAAATCTAAGATAGGAATGTAAATTCGGTTTTCCTCTAAAATTAACCGTTCAGGTTTTACAGCCTGTCAAAGTTGCAAAAAGTCAATTTTCAACTGTCAATATTTCCAAAACAGTTGAGCTTAGGTATAGGGTATATCACATGAAATCTGCTCAGAATTTTACGTAGAATTCAAATATGCAATCACATACAGGGTGTTCCATTTAAAATAGCGATGTTGCCACTAGTTTAGAGTAGAAGCGGCAACACCGCATGGTCAAAAATATTTGTAAAGTGTAGATCATGGTCGTTTACCCCGGTTGCCAAATTTTCAAAATCATCCGCTTTTTAGTTCTCCATAAACGTCTAATACGCCATCCACCGTGGGACACCCTGTATATGGTACGTTCCTCTGAAAATAATTTATTTCCGGTTTTACATGCACAAGATTTACAGCCTACATCAAAGTTTACTTCAAACACTAAAAAATGCAGTTTTATAGTTGGTGGTAAAACCATACTGACAGGTGAAAGAAGTAGATTTGGAGGACTGTACAAACTAGCATAGCAGATCATAAAGCCAAAGGAAACAGCTCAAATCAACATGGTTTCAAATGATAACTTATTGCAATTATACCATGAACGCTTTAGTCATCAAACCAAACGACACATCAGAGATATTTTGAGTCGTGAGTTTGACCTCAAAGTGACCTTAGACAGCAAAATATGTGAGGGTTATATTTATGATCAAATGCACAGGAAGAAGTTTGGAATGAGAAAAAGAGCAAAAGTGCCAGGAGAACTCCTACACACAGATGTTTGTGGGCCTTTTGAAAAATCCAAAAGTTACTATAGATACTTCGTGCTTTTCAAGGATGATTTCAGTCGTTATCGTTATGTTTACTTTCTAAAAGAAAAATCTGAAAGTTGCGGAAAAACTGACAATTATGTTAACTGAAGTAAAAACAGTAGGACATACAGTAAAGGAGCTACTCTCAGATAATGTTGGGGAATTTGACAATGGTCAAGTGAGAAATATTCTACAAGAAACTGTAATCAAACAGAGACTCGTAATGCTTTATACACCAGAGCAAAACGGTTGTGCAGAGCGAGATAATCGTACTATCGTTGATAGATCCATAATGCATATTAATAAAGATCTTTCACAAATTTTTTGGGCTGAAATAATAAATACATCGGCGTACATTTTGGATAGGACTGGTAATTCTAGTATCGAAGGAAAATCTCCATTTGAACTATGGTATGAGAAAAAGCCTTCTTTAAAACACATGAGAATTATTGGAACATCCTGTTATGCCCATGTACCACGTCGGGAAGAAATAAAATTGATAAAAAGGCAGTGAAAGACATACTAATAGAATATGACCAAGATGATGGATATCGAATTCGGTGTGAAGAATCTGAGAAACTAGACAAGACGGCGAAGAAGATGATAGTTTGGCGAATCACAGTTTTTCTGACACTCGTTCTGATATCTTAGTCGAATCACCAGATAATGACATTTCAGAAGAAGTCCCAAAAGTACCGAGTGGACACACAATCAAAATCTGCCAAACAAGGAGGTGATTGCTGTCATTTTCAGCAGAGACTCAAACCAAACGTGTGTTCAGAGCTTCTCTTAAAGATGTCGCTGAGTTCGGGAAGCATAGTCACTTCTTTCAAACGCCAGTAAAAACTATTTTAGCTAGCTAATAATGTGAAATACTATTTTTTCATTTGCATCTGAATAAAATTATTCAGACCACTGTGTGAACGAATTGATATTGAAGATGTCGCCATATACTTGTGAATAAGTCAATCACTTGCAGGGAATTTGCACACCTGTGATTAAAAAATATTTTATTTCCTACTGAACTATTATAACCATATAATACCTTGGTTACGATTATCATAAACAGGGTCTTAACTCCCAAGGGAGTTAAGGATATCATAACTCCCAAGGGAGTTGAGGATTTCCTTAACTCCCGCTTTTACCTTGAATAGGTGAGACTTTGACAAAAAATAGACATACAGTAAATTCAGTAGGAAATAAAATTTTCTATGTACCACGGGAATTATCAGGTATTAATACCCTCATAATTCCCTTGATACATAAATAACTATTGTTTCCTACTGAACTACTCCCGCGCGGGAGTTAAGGATTTCCATAACTCCCGCTTTTACCTTGAATAGGTGAAACTTTTGACAAAAATTGAAAATTTGGGTTAATGGTTTATTCCTTTATAAAAATGTACAAAATACAGTAAATTCAGTAGGAAATAAAATTATCTATGTACCACGGGAATTATCAGGTGTTAATGCCCACGGGCAATTGGTGTCCTTCGGACCGAAGGCCCTCGGAACACAAACTTTGCCCTGGGGTATTAACACCCTCATAATTCCCTCAATACATAAATAACTATAATGTATATCATAAAGCCCGAATGATGGCATGCTGGCTCTTATCTGACGCCGCTCTTAATTTGAATCATGGTTTCTCAAACTTTAACATAAATATCATCTACTTTTCAATACAATATCGAATGTCTTATCTAACAGGGAAAAAATAATTGGCTTCAACTTTTGTCACTGTTGCAGAATCTGGCCGTGAATACCCAAATTGTCTAACATCTAATACATGCATCTAAAAGAGTTTCTCAAATTAGTCAAATTCTTTATCCTTATTTATCCTTACATCAAAAATTGAAAAATTTGGAGGTCCGTTGAGGAATAGAGTCCGTCCATAAACTACAGTAGCGCCCTCTTTCGACAGCAATGTAAGTTCTTGTATTATGACAAGTGCTTGATTCCATTTACACAAATGTAATTTTTGTTAATAAAAACGATTTCAAAGCGAAATATTTTTCATTATAAAGGTATGGTTGTTTACACGGAACAATTGTATTTAATTTCACTTTTTTTCTTGTAATTATTATTTGCCAAACACTTTTTATTATCATTTATTCAGGCTATTGTGCATACCCACTACTTGTCATGCCTCATGCCTTTATCCAGGAACAGTTTCACAAATTATTGTGTTGTTAACTGTGGCAATAATTATGCCAACACAAGTGGCAATGTTCACTTCTACAGTTTTCCTAGTCGGTCCCATGATCAGGAAAAACACAGGAGCTATACACTGAGTTTTCGTATTGATTTATTGTTCATTTTTTCATAAAATAGATTTTGACATTGTCAACTTTGAAACACCTCTTGGCCCTGATTGGTCGCAAAATGAGGTGTCCCTGCAGGTTGACATCATGGTGATTTCCATTTGCCAGTCAGTGCGCAGTGAGTGTATCCGCATCTTTTTCTAAAAGCATGTAACATGTAAGGATAAGGATACATTTTTTTTGCACCGGTTCGACAAATGGAAATTGCCATCAGTGCAAATGGCATGTTGCGACCAATAAGCGGCATTGTTTATATTTCAAAGTTGAGGATGTCAAAATCTATCTTGGGGAAAAAAAAAAGCCTGTAGTTCCTTTACTCTTTATCGTTTTAAGATCGAAATCAAAAAATAGTAAAATGTGAGAGCCAGAAAGACAGTCGAGGATTTGTAGCGTCCATTTTATTGTTATACCTACCTGTAGCTCAATAGCATAAGGAGAGCTGTTTATGAAGGTTTGGGGCACAACATGCTCTTCCAAAATGGATAAGTCTCCTCCAACTTTTCGTTCGAGCCACACCTTTTTTGTATGCAGCTTCGTGGTGATTAAATTTTATATTTTGGAAACTAAAATGTATTTCCAGCTCCATTTTTCGAAATTCTCTTGAAAATTTGACAAACTATTAATACAAAAACTTTTGACATCTCTCACTAGGGGTCGCGAATTTCAATTTGTGACCGGTCCCTATACCCTGATGAATATTCTTGTTTTTTTATCAAACAAAAGTCAATATTTTTCCAAATAATAATTTAATCACAAAGCTCTTCATACAACCACACTAGCAGAAAGCACTTGACAAAAGCTAGGTAACGAATTTTCATGACAATATAACTTCTAAGCTCGGTAGATAATATTAAAGATAATCCATAAGAACAAGTGTTAAATATTTAATCTTTTCGCTGCTGATGGATCGTCTAAAGTCTTCATTGTTAATAAATATTTGGGAAAGGATGTGATAATACTCTGTGCTTATTTGAAGTTTAAAGTGAAAGTTTTGGCACATTCATTTCATTAGTTGCTTACTTAAAACTTGCTTGTTGATGGCTTTTGGCTCACGATACCTGAGTATATGAAATCTAAATTTGAAGTTGTCGTTGCTAAAATATAAACAGCCTAGAAAGTTATTGAGGCAAAAGTTAGTGAAGCATACGCTATTTTAATTTACGTAATATGTGCCCTCGCCTCAAAACATTTAATCTAGAAAATTAAGTCGCAGTAATTGACCTGAAATTTTGAAATTGCAAATTGCTATCGCGATAATAGAACTTGTCTAGTTAGCGAGAGTAGATACCTATAAATGATTTTAAAAATTTATTTCATGAGATAAATAAATAATTTCGTGAAAATAAATTAATAAAAATTACAGTCATTTTTGATTACAAAACACTATAAATACATAATGTTTCACGCAAATTTTGGTGTGTGTGTAATTTTCATGTTTATAAAGTTAATTAAATTTCATGGGTCCCGGTAATGTTCGCCCACTTTTTAGAGTTTAAAATGAAAATGAGTTGTATTTCGTTTTGTTAGTTTTTATAATTAAAGTAAACTATGGCTATGTTTAATTTCGAAATTACATTTAATTTTTAATGGCTTCTGTGTTATATATACCTATACATAAAATTGGGATTTTGTTGAATTTGAAATGGAACTGCTTTTGCCAGATTTTAATTAAAAGCTCCTTTCTATTTAAAACATTCCTCACTTGAAATAGTATCGTTAGTTTTGAACCTAAATAAGCTTAAATATTTAACATAATTTGTTGCCACGTAATTAAATAGTGCAAACATTAAATGTATGTTATTTTATTTGCAACCATATATGTAATCTTGACATTACTGGTTTTTAAAAAATTTGGAAGTGTCACTTTACCTGTGACCTGTGTCACTTCCCTCTTCGATTTCCCTCACCGATTTCCCTATTCGACTTCCCTCGCCGATTTCCCTCACTGTAATTTATTTACCTTTGCTGGCAACAATGAGAACATGTCAGGTAAAAATGTCAAAACAGTGAATGGCAAATTTTGGCATGTTTGTTTTATTTTTTTAATATTAAAAAAATTAAATGACTAATCATAATTAATGGTGTGCTTGCAAATAAAATAGTATACAAACCTCGGAGGAAAGTTTTCATTTCTGTCTCGAGATTAATAGTCAATCTCGACAGTAATGAAACACTTCCCTACTCGGTATGTAATATACTATTATTGTCTTTTAACAAAATATAATTTTGTCCCTATTAAATTCGTCTGTCATCCAAAAGATAAAATCGATTGTCATTGATCAAAGTTAAATTAAGAATAAAGGCAATTATGTTCTACTTAACATTATTTTTATCATAATCTTAACATGTCCAAATGTACCGGGCGGCTGTCGATTCATTAAAGATGTTACCCTCTCCGAGAATATGATGGATGGCGGGTCCTTATCGAGATGCAACATTTTCTTTCGACTTGCTCGGTATAATCAAAAGAGGCGCAAGATGCTTTGGTGGTCTCATCGCTTTTGGTGTTTCGTCTAATGTATTAACTAGGACCTGAAAACTCTAATTGGAACAATAGTTTGAATTAGAAAAAATTAGATTATTCTATTAGTAAATTAATTAATGTTCTATAAATTTTTGCGACATCAATATTAGCTGAGTCATAAGAGCCGACTTTCGATTAGGAGAAGAAATTATGTTATGAAAACACTATTTCCTTTTCAATTCAAACCTTATAGATTGGGAGGGCGTGACAGGTTTTACCTACTGACTTTATCCCGCATGCCTTTTTAATGGTTGATAATTAACCCAGAAACAGTAAGAAAAAATATGATTTCCACCGCCGCTCGAAACCGCTATGTAGGAAAAATCGAATTTTCATTTGTGAAAAACTTTTGTGGTTTTTGGTGATCTGTAACTGCATGCCATTTAAACATAAGGTAAAACTAACGTATTGAAAGTCTTGTAATGAAAGGCATGCACCCCGCAAAAGCGCAAATGCTTCAAAGAGTCACCTGAAGATGAAAAAAATAATGCTGATTTTTAATGTTTTGAAATTGCATGCTAATGGAAATATTCAATTTTCATACAAATAACAGCGTAAAAAATAAATGGCATGCGCCGCTCGGTGGGGGAAATCCGGAAAATTACCGGAAAATCTTGTGAAAATTTTTAGTAAACTTTTGGTGATTTCAAACTCGTTCAAACAATGTTCAGTAAGGATTATGTAATGAAATAATTATATAGCCCGAAAGGCATGCATCCAGCTTTGGAGCATCGTATTGTAAACAATAATCAAAGTTGTACAAAATAATAAAAATAAATAATGATTTTTTTTTGCTTGCCATTTTGCAATTCATTAAAAAATAGTATATTGTTGTATTAGGAGTAGAAGCTTTACTTTTTTGTGCTGAAGCAGTAGGTTTGCAAGCCTCACTACGTTCGGCTTGCAATACTGCTGAAGCACAAAAAAGGGCTTCTACTCCGTATGCAACACGCTATTTTTTCTCCAAACGAATGGGGTAAGCTCGGGGGCAAGTGAATGGTTGAGCGGCAGTAAAAGTACAAGCGGCACTAAAAGTACTTTTGCTGCCGCTGGGGTTGCCAAGCAGCATAGAAATTAAATTTCTACCACCTCGACAGGTGTTAACCCGCTGGATTTGCCTAGCAGCATAGAAATCAAATTTCTGACATCTTGACAGGGGTTAACAAAGTGACGTTTTTCTGACGTTTGGAGAAAAAGATATTTTAAGTGCAGAAACAAAATGGCATGCACGCACCTGCAACTCTACATACAGGGTGTTCCACGGTGGGTGGCGTATTAGACGTTTAAGAAAAGGAATAAAGTGAAAACAAGTACCCCCCTAAATTTTTCTGGCCCAGTCTGGCACCCCCTAATATAACACCCTAGCATCGCCACTGCTTTAGCTGAAGATGTTATGGACCACTTAGCCAAGAAGACTGGAAATTATTCTTTAGTTTCAGAGACCTGGAACTAAAGAATAAATTATATCACTAGGTACATTAAATTGTGATCAATCAAAATAAAAACTTTAATTTTATATATTAGAGAATTATGGCACCTTCAAATAGCGACGGTCACTAATATAAACGTTTTTATTTTGACGTTATTGACACATACGCATGCGCATTTGTGACTAAAAATAGTGGCGGTCAGTAATAAAATAAGGATTATCCTTATTTGTGATTGGATAGTCAAAGGCAGTATTTACACAGTTTATACCGTACCGATACAGTTGTACAACTCTCCATATTTTTTGAGGCCAAATTCTCCAACCAATAGGAGCATTTTGTCCCATATCTTGCGCATGCGCTCAATGAGTGAACAAATCTCTCAAATTGAAAAAGCAGTTCGGCATATACATGTCTCTTTCCAATCCTGCACGAAAAAAGGGATAGAGATAGCTTGGGTGAGAACTCGCGAGAAATAACTGTCAAACGAGACACGCAACAGGATTGTATTACAAAAAAAGAAGAGAAGTTTTTTGACTGAAATTATTCAGGAAATTGAAAAGTAACCGGAAAATTCATCAATTTGAAATTCGGCTTAAGAGTGTCTTGCTTTCCGTGCTATTCGCGATTTTTGTGTACTTGACTGTTTTATCGTTTATATGTTGTGTATTATCATGGTTGCTTCCTGTTTTGTCTGTAAAAACAACACTAGAACTAGCCCAGGCTTAGGATATTTTAGTTTCCCGAACGATGAACGACTGTAAGTATTTATATTTACATATTCCATATTAGGTTTACTCTATACATTCACATAATCTTTGTTTATTATTAGATGATCCCGTTATATTCTCAATGTCAATCCACAAAAAATCCTAGTCCGACTCTGTCCACGGCCCAGGATTCGTTGTTTCCGATGAATAATGCGCAAGCGCGAAATATAGGGACATAGAATTTGGCTTCAAAAAAATCAATGGTTTGTCAACGGAGTTGAACAACTGTATCGGTACGGTATAAACTGTGGTATTTATTCCACTATTTTTTGACACATGCGCAAATCTAAATCAAATGTCAGGAGAAACATGGGAAGAAGTATATACACATGCCTCTCATGGGCTACATAATATAAAAAATTGGCTTGATACTTTTAAACTCACTTTGAATGTTGATAAAACTAACTATATAGCTTTCTCCCTAACAATGGCAAATCGCCCCAATTTTGATGGCATTAGGGTAGACGGATTTGAAAGAGAAATTAGAGAGGTGCAACATAATAAATATTTAGGAGTAATTATTGATCAGAACCTCAAATGGAAGCAACATGTGGCTAGGTTGACTAGTAATATTAGAAAATTAATTCGTACAGGACATCGCACACATCTTATGGGTTTTCGGGGACCGGTCGATTTTTTTTTAAAATTTGCTATGTTGTAGTACTAGTGAAAATATAGTTATTTTCCTAACAAGTGCGCAAAGTGATACTTTCCCGCACGAAAAAGCAGTTAGACGAACGACGCGAAGCGGAGTTCGGATAAGCTTTGAGTGCGGGAAAGACACTTTGCGCAAGTGTTAGGAACAATATTTTTTCTACGAATATCTTAAAAAAGTAGACTTTGAATTATTACAATATTAGAAAAATCAATCAAATCAAAATCTTCAAAAATCGTTTAAAATCTATTGGAATTCCTTAGAATGTCTTAAATTAAAATCCCAAAAAATCTTTTAACATCTTCTGGAATTTCTAGAATACCAGCTAGAATATTTTCATGAGAGTCTCTCAAATATCAAAAATTGTACAAATTCCTAGCAGTACAGGCTGGTCCAATTTGGACACCTTTGATAGGAAACATCATGTTAACTAAGCGCTAATATCAACTAAAACCCTTCATTATGAATATTAGTTTATTCAGAAACCATCAAAACATTGAAAAATCAAGTATAACTATGGTAATTATGCGTAACAAAAAATGAGTGCGCAAAGAGTTTCCGTGCGCAAAGTTCAACTTTGCGCACGCAAATGAGTGCGCAAAGTGATTACTTTGCGCACGCAAGTAGAAAAAGTATTTTTCATCATTGCGCAAAATCTCTAACTATACAGGGTGACGCAGTAAAGTAGGTTCGAAAATCATAAACCAAGCCTTTCTATTATCGGTATTAGCGCACCCTACAAGCTAAATATCGAGATTTTTGTGTTCGATTTCGCAAATAAATAGTCAGATAAGCCTAAGGGCTATAAGGGTAGCTGAGCTTGCGTATTTTTTTAGAAATCCTGCCCTATTTTTAAAAATGTTACCAAAAAGGTTGCGCTGGATTTTATTTAGCTGTAACTATTTTAATTTTTGTCCGATTTAAAAAAAATGTGGTATCAAAATAAAGCCCATATCACAGGGATGTCATGAAATCTAAAAAAATTAAAAATTTGATAAAATTCGAGACGGTTGAACGTGATAAAAGTATAACTTTTCATTCGATTAGGGTCTCGGATACACCAAATACACCTAAATTAAGGGGCGGTTCCTCAATTGCGAGTAACTCTAGGGGTTAACTAACCCGGTGTTAATTTCAACCTTGCAGGTTAACTAAGGATTGTGTTTCTCAAGCATCCACTGTAGGTGGAGTTAATAAACACTGGGTTAAATAGTTGGTAGCATTATTGTTTACCAGAATGGTGATCCTAACATATTTTTGATTGGTCGAAAGCAGTCACGCATGGGTCGATCGTCAAATTAGCCCATTCACAAAACTTTTTGGAGTTTGTTGTTAAGTTAATGATAAGTTCGAGTATTCTTTTTGGCGCACCGTTTTTTCATTACAATTTGTTAATTTTTGAAGAGCGTGGTTAATGCAGTGTGTGTAGTCAATAGTCATGGAGGAGAAAGATATCGCAAGAGGAAAAAACTTCCTTGAATTAGAAAAAATAATAATAATCAAGCTATAATATAAGCGAAATATAGGGTGCACGAGATCAGACATGAACTTTTAATCCTTTGTAGAGAAATCCTAGTCATCGTATTTCTCGAGAGGATTAATCCTTTGGCGGATTAATATGAGGCATTTTTCCTACGAAATTGTAGAAATCTTCATCTCCATCAATCAATCCATATATTTCTATTTTGAAAAAAAAATATTACCACAAAATTGACAAATCACGATCACGAATCATCAGGTTATCTCAAAGGGTAAATCCATAAATCCATAAATCGCTAAACCCGCAATATCATCAACAGTGAGCCAATTTAACCCAAGGTTACACCAAAACTTATAGCTAACTCGCTGTGGAGAAACGCTTACCCTGGAGTTATAATCAACCCGGAAATGACTCGCTATTGATAAACCGGCCCTAATATAAGTAACGTATTTGATGGATACTTCACATTGTTCTCATGTCGAGCGTAGCTAAAGTACCTAACAACGCGATAACTTTGCATGTGCAGTATGTGCCCAATACTGGATTTCCTCCATCCAGCCCAGGGGAGAACAAAAATGATACAAACAGAAAATCTCTGCTTACTTATCTTGTGTGAACCCCGAAAATATTTAGATATATTCGAAAAGTTTTAGTTCATGAATAGAAAAATTAATATAATTTTCATGTAAATCGACTTAAGGCCCACCCCACCACCCCTAAGTTGGAGGTTTTCTCTTTGAATCCTTTCATGTAGGGCATTTTCAATATTTTGCACTAGTCACAACATTCTGTGTTAAACACAGATTTCAAATGTCCATCCAACATGTCTTTGTAATCTTACGAGTATTATTTGCTTCCTCATATGTAAATTATTGACGATGTCTGGCCAAAAAAGGCGATATTTCACACGAATTCTGAGATTTGTCATTTTTTCAGATTTCATGACATCCCTCTGTGATGTAAGCTTTATTTTGAGACCAGATTTTCTAAAATCAGACAAAAATTGGAAAAGTTACGGGCAAATTAATTGCAGCACGACCTTTTTCGTAACACTATTACTAAGAATAGTGCAGTATTTCTAAAAGAATACGTAAGGTTAGCCACCCTGTATAATATATTAGGCTTATCTAGACTATTTATTTGCGAAATAGAAAAAAAAATCCCGATATGTAGCTTGCAATGCGTGCCAACATCAATAAATGAAAGGCTTGGCAATGATTTTCGGACCCACTTTACTGGGTCACCCTGTATAGTTAGAGATTTTGCGCAATCATGAAAAATACTTATTTTCACTAGTACTACAACATACCAAATTTTTAAAAAAATCGACCGGTCCCCGAAAACCCATAAGATGTGTGCGATGTCCTTTTATATGATAAAAGAAATATTAAACGAACATCTTTTAATCTGTGTTTATAGAGCTCTGGTAGAATCTCTCTTGAGATACGCTATGATTGTATGGGAAAGTTCATATGAAAATGCACTAAAACCTCTGAGAACAGTCCAAAATTATATTCTCAAGATTATATTTGGAAAAGATAAAATGTTTCCCACCTGTCAACTTTATAGTAGTAAAATCCTCTCCGTAAGGTGTTTGTATGTGTTGAGTGTCTGTTCTTATATGTATCAAAATGTCAAAATAGTGGGAGAACATGTCAGTCACTCCTACTCCGCCAGGTCCAATGTTGTAAGAGACCTACAGATACCTAACAGTGCCACTAATTTAAATATAAGATCTATTGAATATCTTGGTGTTAAAACCTACAACATCCTACCAGCATGCCTGGATTAAGGGGGGGCTAAAGGGGCTAGAGCCCCGGGCCCCGCGGTCTAGAGGGGCCCCGCAGGGGCCCTACTTTTGAACAACGCACGTTGAGGTGTTGAGGCTTATGCTGGTCAAGGGCCCATGGGCAAACAATAAATAATCAATGCACTAGTCTCTCGCGTCACGTTTCGCAAAATTTCAACTGAACAATTCAACCTATTTTAAACAAAAAACTTTTCAAACACAGTGGCATGACCGGTTGTGGCGACACCTAGCGGTTGTCCTACTTCATTTTGCAAGCATGCAGCTGATAATTGTTACAGGTGAACCGCTACCTGGAAAATCACCTGGAACATTCTTTTTTTTCAGAATTTTTGGTGACAGTTTCACAACTACAAAGGGGTTTTCTCGCGTTCACTTTTTTGGAACTGGTTCAGAACAGGTTTGAAATAGTATACCCATTCTGACGATGAACTGATGACGTCACACAAAATTGGTTCAAACCGCGTCGAAATACAACCTAATCCACGTTTTCAGCCCATTTTCTCGCGCCGAGAAGTTATGTCGTCATTGTGAAACTGATTTAAACCAGTTTTGAAAAATGTTCCAAAACTTTGAGACGCGAGAAAACACCTCTGGACTGCAAGTATCCACAAATTGATTGGTTGACAGATTTTGACTTAACCTAACTTAAGTTACGAAAATAGTATATTTCCTAACTAGTGTGGAAAATGCCACTTTTCTACACGCGATTCCAGTTATTATTAGCTGCGCGTCGTTCGGCAAGCAATCAAGTACGGAAAAGAGATTTTCCGCACGAGTTAGGAACATTATTTTTTCTACGAGATGGAAGTTAATATTTATTTTATTCCTATATATTTACCAATTTAAGATAATTTTTTTTACTATTCTGTACCTGTACCTGTAGTATACCTGTATAGCTGTAAGTACCTGTATACCTAAAAATTTTAGGTATTCTACTTTTTGACACTACTGCGGAAAAGTGGTAGTTTCATGACCTAAAATGCGTGCACTCGTAGCAAAAAGATATTTTGACTTATTTTTGTAAAACATAGCAGTGTCTTCTGTTATATCAAGAATCAAGGGCCCATAACTTCACTAGCCCCGGGCCCCATGAAATCTTAATCCGGCCATGCCTACCAGTGGAACTCAGAAGGATGACAATTAACAAAAAAAAATGTATGCATAACTGTAGAGACTTCATAGTAACTTTGTCAAGTTTTCATCTTTGTTTTAACCTTTTAATCAATCAGGCGCAGAATTCTTTCCCTTTTTAACACGCTTATATTAGCTTCACCTGTATGTATGTATGTATGTATGTTTGTAAGTAACATTGAAAATGTTTATCGCACGGGCACATAGGGATGCGTGCGAACTTTTGGACCCTTGGGAAGTGTATGAACAAGAACCTGGAACAAGCCAAGTGAGCTGGAACAAGTCTGGATAAATCTGGATAAAGCCTGGAAAAGTCTGGAAAATGTCTGGAAATCTCTGGAAAGAGCCTGGAAATTTTTGGAAAGGGTCGGAAAAATTCTGCCAAAGGTCCCAAAAGACCTGAGGATCTTTTTCCAGAATCCGGATCAGCCTGTACAAATCTGGATAAGGTCTGGATAAGTCTGTATATTGTCTGGAAATCTCTGGAAACGTCTGGAAAAGACTTGGAAATTTCTGGAAAGGGTCGGAAAAATTCTGGAAAAGGTCCCAATAGACCTGCGGATCATTTTCTAGAATCGGGATCAGTCAGAAAAAGTCTGGATAAAGTCTGGATAAATCTGGATGAAGTCTGGAAAACGCTGGAAAGCTCTGGATAAGTCTGGATAATGTCTGGAAAAGTCTGGAAACGTCTGGAAAAGTCTGGAAGCATCTGGAAAAGGCCTGGAAACTTCTTGAAAGAGTCGGAAAAATTCTGGAAAGGTCCCAAAAGACCTGGGGATCATTTTCTAGAATTTGGAGCAGTCTGTACAAGTCTGGATAAGGGCTGGATAATTCTGGATGAAGTCTGTAAAACTCTGGATAAGTCTGGATATTGTCTGGAAGAGTCTGGAAATCTCTTGAAACATCTGGAAAAGGCCTGGAAACTTCTTGAAAGGGTCGGAAAAATTCTGGAAAAGGTCCCAAAAGACCTAGGGATCATTTTCCAGAATCCGGATCAGTCTGTACAAGTCTGGATAAATCTGGATGAAGTCTGAAAGACTCTGGAAAGCTCTGGATAAGTCTGGATAATGTCTGCAAAAGTCTGGAAATCTCTGGGGCGAATTCAGGAATGACACACTCAGTGTGAGTGTGATACCGGTGCGGTGCGACGCACTAGCCGTTGATAAAGATAAATGGTGCAAAATATAAACAAAACACAAATAAGAATTAAAGTTTTTTCTTCAAAATAAAAAAATGAACAACAAAATAATACATCGAACTAAAAAAAACTAAAAAACACGCTTTTATAGTAAATTGAACTAAAAAGTGAAAAATAATTTTTAATATAAACAGAAAATATTAATGAACAAAAAATATTAGAATTATTGTGGAAAAAGCGTGGGGTGCTCAATGTACGAGAAATGTGGAACAAAGCACCCCACGCTTTTTTGATGGCGTACACTAAAAATTTTTGATTATATTTAATTAGTATTTAAGCAGATATTTTTAGTTACAAATTATCAAAATCCAGTTTTATATGTAGTAGGTACATACAGAAATTTAGTTTTCTAGGTACCCCACAACACAGTATGTTGATATAATTTAAAGTATATTATACATTCCATAATTATTGTTGAAATTTCATTTCAACCCGCTGCCGCCGCCGCTGCATTTAAAGTTAAATTTCTTTATATTTTTATTCCTACTATAATCTGCTGTTTCTACGTTTCTACCCGATTTTCAAGGGAACGTGCGTATGCCCAAGCGCATCGCAAAAGTAGGTCAAGACTGGAGGTGGAGAGTACCTACGAAGTCGAAGTTTTTGTTTGCCTTGAGTTCTCACTTCTAGTCAGAGATCGTAACGAATTGCAAGGGTTGTTTTGTACCGCTTTTTTCTTTTCTCCAAATGGCCCGATCGTGCGCCTGAAATCAACCTTTTCTTTCTCTTCAGTTTTCTATTGTTTAATTGCTGTTAATTAACCAATTATTTGCGTTAAAGTGAACGTTCCATATACTTATTTAAATATGCAATGTTCTTCAGAATTTGTTACCTGTTTTCTGTAAATAGTTGTAAATAGTCGTTTTTCGTTCAAATTAAAATAAAAACACTTTTCATAATCAAACCATCGTGTTTCCTTGAACCTGGATTTACGAACAAGAATTAGCACGGCATTGGCAGCATTCTACCACAGATTCTACTCTTGAAAAATAAATAAATGTTGGAAACCACAACATTTAATGGTCAGCTTCGATCCGGATTTGAACCTCCACATTGGAAATCTTCATCGTACAATTTGGAAATCTTCGAAGAGCTGGAAATCTTCGAAGAGCTGGAAAATTGGGTGAGAAAATTCCAATTTTACTTTGAACTTTACTTGTGCAATACCTACGAGTGCTACGTTCTTGCAGCAAAGACTCAATTCGAGACTCAATTAGGTACCTACTATACCAATTTGTTTTAGACAAAAGTGTTTCTTTCAAAAAACAATTAAAATAAAGTGTCGCTATTTTCTAGTTAAAACTTAATAATATAAATTTTTCCTATTATATTAGTAGTACAGCAACAGGGATTCTAGCACCAAAATCCGACCATAACCTCAATCTTTCATTCTTGACACGTGGTGGATGCGCCGTCGTTGACACGAAGGTGGATGCACCGCCATTGCGCCATCTAGCGTACATAGTGTGAAGTTCGTAATACAGGATGCTGTAGTTGGGACCCGTAGGGCTCTGCCCCCCAAAAAGGGGGCCCGCAGGGCTCCGCCCCCCCAAAAGGGGTCCCGCAGGGCTCCGCCCCCCAAAAAGGGGCCCCCGGATTTTAATATGGGTACCAGAAAAAGGGGTGGGGGGGGAAATGTTTTCCCGTCACCTGTCAAACGTCACCTGTCAAACGTCATCTGTCAAACGTCATCTGTCAAACGTCATGACGTCATAGCGGGAGTTTTGAGTCGTTCCGGGTTCTGTGATGACGTCATAGCGACCTGAGTCACGTCCGTGGAGTCATTTAGAGTACATAGTGCAAAGTTTGATTCATGGTTCGGGTTCTGTGATGACGTCATAGCGACCTGGGTCACGACCGTGGAGTCATTTAGAGTACATAGTGCAAAGTTTGATTCAGGGTTCAGGTTCTGTGATGACGTCATAGCGACCTGGGTCACGTTCGTGGCGCCATTTAGAGTACATAGTGCGAAGTTCGTTTCATGGTTCTGTGATGACGTCATAGCGACATGGGTCACGTGGGTTACGTCAGTGCGGGTCCGTGGCGCCATTTAGAGTACATAGTGCAAAGTTCGATTCATGGTTCGGGTTCTGTGATGACGTCATAGCGACCTGGGTCACGTCCGTGGCGCCATTTAGAGTACATGTGTCAAGTTTGATGTGTCTTATAACAGGATGCTGTGGTGGTGACGTAACTATGAGGGTCCAGCAGCTAGCTTCATGTTGTACCTGGTAGAGGGTGTTCGAACTTAAGGATGATACACACCTACAGTATTGCTCATTGACCTCGTGTGTTACCATTTACGACGCCATAACTAAGTCATCAGCTGTTTAAACAACCTACGTCAAGGCGAGAAATAACATGCTGCTTACGTCACAACTGGTGATTTAACGTTGGGGAGAGAGTGGATTTGTTCCACACAGGCCTTAGGAGGATAGGCTATCCTGTAGTAGTAGTGTGTATTATCCTTGGTTGGAACCAACGTTTGATGGGAAAGGGGCCTCGTTTTTTTATTAAAAACATACATTTTTTAAGACAACGATTTCAAAAAGCGAATATTTTCCATCAATAAACTGCTTAATATGATCCAATCATTTTGGTGGTACGTCTTGGGAGCAACGCACTGCGTTATCGTCAAATTCAACGAGTATTTCAAATCCATAGCTAAAAATATGCTACAATTGTATCGATTACCTAAGTATATAAGATATTTACTTACTAGGTTAAAATAATAATTTCTGTACAATAGTTTTATGATCTACCTTAATTTGTATAGTTTATTGGTTCCAGTAAAGATTTGCAATTATTTTGAGGTCTCTATCGTAGAAAATATTGGGAACTTTCACTTTATACCAGATCTTATAATTTTCTCAGTGTTTTTGATCCTTTGTTATAAAAAGACAGGCCTTGTTGATTGATTTCAAATCCATATCTAAAATATTCCATAATTGTATCGATATCAGTAGGTATATAATATATTCACTTACTTGGTTAAAATGATAATTGTTGTGCAATAATTTTATTGTTGTTGACGAGTCTCAAACAAGACTGAAAGAGCTTAATTATTATAAAATCCGATTCAAACTTCGAATTAACAACATAACATACAAAAAACGCTGTCAAAATATTGGAAATTTCACTTTCTATGAGGCTTCAGGTCTTGTAATTTTCTCAGTGTTTTCAATCCTTTGCTAGGAAAAGACAGGTCTTGTTGTTGATTGATATTAGTATATAAGATATTTACTTACTTGGTTAAAATCAAATTAATTGCTGTGCAATAATTTTATATTTTCCACTGTTGACTAGTTTGAGCAAACTGAAAGAAGCTTGTTATTATAAAATCCGATTTAAACTTCGAAGTATCACATACAAAAGCACCGCTAAATGCAAACGCTTATTCGGCAGTTTTTTTTTATCTGAATTATATCAGGACCGTTCGCAGAAGCCGCCCGAGAAAAACAACAACACATTTTAAAGATAATTTTTTAGTTTAAGGCGTAATTATTAAGTTAGATAGGTATTAATATGTCCATTTTTATTTTAAAAGGTGACAAATTCAAACAATTTATCAAAATTAAAAGAATAGATTTAAATTAGCATCGTTGACATTTTATGAGCCAATAACCCTATGCAATACAAAATTTCAGTGGATACATTGTTACCTGTAAAAGATGAGGATTCAATTTTTATTCTTTGTACAAAAAACGCAGCATCCAGTACCAGTACTTTGAACCTGGATTCTCAAAGTTTAGTTTCTTGGGCGATAAGTGTCGGTTTCGAAAAACTGTAAGTACTATTTTTAAATATCTAAGTGATGTAGGATAAATCATGCCCTGAGACATATTTTAAATTAACACAAACCTCGATTATTGAATTATTTTTATTTTCCTTAACACATAAACATATTGTTTGTTTTTTAAAAATACAGACAACCCTGAGTACCTACCTATTTCTTAATTTAATTCCAATAGTTTTTTTCGGAGCAACTTGAATTTACTTTTACACTTATATTTGCACAAAACTCAAATTTCTTTTTCTAAAATTTAGGTAGGTTCTTTAACCAATTTAAACTGGTTTTATTTTTTCATTTATTTTAAAACAAACCTCCATAAACAGCGAATTTTTAATTTTGTGCACAAAATCGTTCACCAGGAAGGAGATAACCTGAAACGTCATGGGATTGCTAATCATCTTCCAAGATCTGTAACCAATGTGGTGGGATTTTTAAAGCAGAGGGGGCTATCCAACACCACCCAAACACCCAGCTCCAAGAGAGCCTCCAAACGAAAGGCTGGAGATCCCGCCGCCCCCATGATGAAGCAAGCTAGACTTTTGCTGGTAAGTTGACATTAATCGAATTTTTTAAATCTAATTCAATTATTTTCAGGACTTTCAATATCAGCCACATGCCGGTGGTGTGAGTATTGCGATTTGGAGGCACCGATAAATCAATGGGTTGGTCATCTTCGGTGTCTCTAGCACCGAGCCAACACCTGGTGAAGCAGGAGGAAGACGTTAGTCTTGTCAAAACATCTTTCAAGAACCGAATTGCAACATAGCGGCTTTCATCAAAGCAGGACCCTATCAGCGTGAAGCACGTTTTGAAATTAGCTGTGGCATACCTATTCAGTATTAGGACGGACGGAGGACTGAATGATTTTATGACACAATTACCAGGATAGCAGAAAATGCGTTTGCGAAAAAATAATTTAGAGCAAACAGTTAAATAGCGCAAGGATATGAGAAAACTAACTTCGCACATTCTTGAGCAACCGACCCACCGAATTCAGCAAACATGCGTACACGTAAACCAGAAGAAGGGGTTTTAGAACTGGTTTTTCCTTCAACAAATCATGGTAACTATGGAAGAACATAATAGAGGACTAAAATATGACAACCACTTTCAAGTTGAAACTGGAAGTAGCCTATAAGGGGCCCAAATAGCCTCAGTAAAGTGCTAGAAAGATACCGGTTGCCACTACCACCCCCTGCTCATAAATAAATTTGGTCATTTGGGTTTTCAGGCATCCTGAACAAAAAGTTCACAGAATTCCAGGAAAAAGAAAGCGGTGTGTATCATTTCAATTGCAGTGTTATATACTAAACAATGTCTCTTACAGGCTGGACGCTCCAACAACTTTAAGCTCTAAATATAAGTATTAATAGGATCATAACCCTCTAAAAGCCTATTCATATCTGCCAGTACCAGGATAACCTGTAACGTCATGGGAGTTGCCGAACATCTGCAATCAATGTGGTGGAATTTTTAATTCATTTCATCCACAAATAACATGGGTTGAGGAAAAAAGTATGCGGAAATTTGGGATCTGTTTCTATTTAAATACTCAATATCTATTGAAAAAAAAAATTCAAGGGTGACGATAAAGACGTATTTCATTTTTATGATTATGAATATTGCTACAATTTAGATGGTAGTCGCACTCACAGTCCTATTAACCATATTGGCAATGATTGTTGAGAATAAAAATAAGCTTTAGTATAAACTATGTTTTATTCTCCTGAGAATGACAGAGATGAAGCCACCATTGATCTCTGTATACCACCAACCCAAACCCACAGTCAAATAGCGCCAGCACACACTTAACATAATATCATACAACTTTTACTTATTATGTTCCAAAATTGTATCAAGATTATTTTCATTTCAATAATTTTTGAAAAGAAACTTCTTAAACGGCGTTCTGCTATTTAGACGACAATGGAGAGTGATTTGAAAAACGCGTCACGGGCAAATTTCGTTACTCGAGAGAGAGAAGAAATATGTAACGTAAAGGAACAGAGAAAGACAGCTATTGATTGACACAAACCAAGGATTATAAGCGTCGAGAGGAGTCCAATACAGGATTCGGATAGGATTCAAAATAGCTAGTATTCGAATGCTACCCAAGTCTCCCAAAGTACCAAGTGTTATCACAGGAGTCTATTCAAAACATGCCACATTAGTAATAATTATCAAACTTCAAAATTGTATAACAGGAGACTTTCTCATTGAAATGAAGCATTACGTTGATAGACTTGATACTGTTTACAATGCCAATCCCCATTAAGTATACATGCCCCAGATGTAAGGGTGAAACTGATATACCTAATCGATTTTGTTTGCCTTGCGAATTTTCACAATTTGTTGAACAAAAAAGGATACCATCTCATTATTTTGCAAAACCCGAACGTAGAACCTAAATTATGAAGTTGTAAATTTTCTGCTAAATAAATTTTTTGTTATTATATTTTTCTGCTTTTTATTTATGACCTCTAGACTAGGTTAGGCTATAATAATTTAAACAAAATTCAACGAGAGCATTGTGCTCAATATTAGGATAGGCCATCGAATACTATATTTTTAAGCTTTTTTAAGTCGACACTTTCCGTATGGGGAGCAAAAGAAGGAAGGATACGGCAAAAAACAGGTGTGAGATCAGGTGACCATTGACGTACAATCGTAGGGAGTCACATCAACTCATATTGGAGTATCAGCTAGGGGATTCTTATCTTGTCACAAGTCGCTATGGCTCGCTAGCTGTCATTCGATACCTATTTCGATATCGGATGGAGAGTGATTCATATGTATTATTGTCGAATTTCGTATCGACATCAAATAGACGGTGGTATGAAAAACGAGAGAAAAATCGACCTTCAAATTTGAATGATAGATGATAGATTATGTTTATTATTTTATAATTTATTTTTCGCTTCAATTCAAACTATTTTTACTTCTAAAGATTCCTTTCGCGTTGAAAATAATTTCAATTTCTACTTATTATGTTGCAACGAAATTTTAAGGCAGCACCGTCAACAGCAAAACCTTCACTTTAGACGCACGACTCGTAGGGTAGGAGAAACTAAAATTTACATTTTTCTTCTCGTCTCTCAACTCCACACTCCCGTCTTCCTTATGTGAGACTGACCGCGTCCACCAGCACTCAACATGTTGAGTGATTAGTCAGCGGCTTTGTTGAAAAAGATGAAATATAACGAAGGATTACATACACAAACGTCAAACATAAAACATAAACATAACACATGACACCACAACTTGTCACTTCAAAATAAAAAAGGATAGCCAATCATTCAAACAAAGATCAGCAAATCGAAAAGCCGAAACGGGACCTCTCACTTACGCCAGAGAGTCGATACCGAATCAGCAATTCAACATCGAATTGGTCTTAAAAATTCCGCAGGATTATAAATGATGGACTGTATACGCATGCAATTTAATTCATTTTACCTACTCATCAATAACTGATAGACCGTGCCTGACTCATCCATATAATATTATAGGTCCTGCGAAATATTAATGAAACCGAACAAACATACTGCATACATAAAACGTCCATTTTATGTCATATTCACGTTCATACGTCCATATGACCTATTCACTGATCTCGTAAATAAATGGATAAACAAAGAACGCTCCTAATGCTGCTAATTTACGAGGTCAAAATCTAAACAAAAACAACTGACTGGGACAGCTGTGAGCATGCGCAGTAGATACATGTATTGTGCGTAGACAAAATATGGCCAATGAAAATGAAGGGATTTCGAAACTTAGAACAGTTGTTCGAAAGATAAAACACTGCGCAGGCGTTAGACTGTTCCGTTGCACAACTGTTCGTAGAATATTGACCCCAAATTTTCGCACAAATTATGCAAATCAAGCCGTATGAATTGTTTATCCATTTATTTTTTAGATCAGTGGACCTATTCAGAACATACATAAGACGTACATTTTAGTAAAAACATTCATATTACGTACATTTACATCCACCATTTTGGTTTTATGTTAAAGTGTAAAACACAAACAAGTCACTGTTTATTTATTTAATTCCTCGTGTCTAAGTTTAACTTTGTTTGAATCTCTGTTAATCCTAGTAATTCAAATCATTGGCTTAGAAAATCGTGTGTTTATTTTAGTGGCATGTAGACGTAATAATTAGAAATTGATAAAAAAAAAAAATTCTTGCCTCGACTGGGATTTAAACTCAGGACCCCTGAATTTCCAGTGCAATGCTCTAACCAACTAAGCTACCAGGAGCTGTTTCATTTCTACCTTTTCGAATGTGGATCAAATCTGGAACGCGAAATAAATGAAAAATAGTATAGAAGGACTAACCACACAGCGTTTTTATGCCTAGGGAGTTTATCGATACCGTGGAAAAAATCTAGATCGACGATGCATTTGATCTGAAATTTCGGGGTTTGACCCGAACCAAACCCAAATTTTTGGAGAGTTTCCCGGAGTTCGACCGCAGCTCCTTATCTCATGTTATCATCATCAAAACACAGTTATCGTCCCGCCATCGGGCGTCATCCTCATCGTCGTCTCGTGATCGATCGATTGCAAAAAGTCTAGCCGGGGAATCGAGTCCTCAGACCATCACACCAAAATCCAGCACTGTAGACAAGGCACTAGATCATTGAGTAATTATTGATAAAAAATGTTTGTAAGTAAAGTCTATACCAAGTCACTTGGACTAGCATAAAAACTAACTAAATCCCGGCATCCATCGGCTTTTTCTTTGTCAAACATGGGCGGCGTAATTTCAAAAAACAGTACTAAAATTAATAATCAATAGACAGTATGTCAATCAATCATGATCGGCAATGGCCAATCAGATCTATTGAGTCCACGTTTACTGGTATCGAACGTGTACATGGAGGATGAAGCCAATCAGATAATATACCTATCCATTCTTACTTGTCTGGCTTCCAACGGGTACGAAGAGCAATCAGTATAAATTTTGCTATATTTTTCAATATGTGATGCAGTATATTGACAATACGTCTATTTTAGGCTTGGTCCAAGTAACTTCGTATAGACTATAAAACGTTCTAACTATACAGGTCCAGAGACAATTATAAGTGTGTAGACAGCTATACAGGTCCAGAGACAGGTCCGATACAGCTTTTCGAGACAGATCTGTCTACACAGACTGCTTTTCGAGACAGCTTTTCGTGACAGGTCTGTCTACATAGACTGCTTTTCGAGACATGTCTGTCTACACAGACAGCTTTTCGAGACAGGTCTGTCTACACAGGCAGCTTTCTGAGACAGGTCTGTCTACACAGACAGCTTTTCGAGACAGGTCTGTCTATCGAGGCAGCTTTTCGAGACAGATCTGTCTAGAGATACAGCTTTTCGAGACAGGTCTGTCTACACAGACAGCTTTTCGAGATAGGTCTGTCTACACAGATAGCTTTTCGAGACAGGTTAGTAGTAACGGGGGCACCTGAGCCTGAGAATTTTTTCGATACCGTGGGAAAAATCTGTAAATCGGCGGCGCCTTTGATCTGAAACAGCTATCCAGGTCTAGAGATAGGTTTGTATACACTTATACAGGGCTAGAGACAGGCCTGTATACAGCAATGGTAAGCAAGGGTTAGTTTGGGTTAGTTATAGGTTAGCATAGGACCCCCCACGTCGTTGGGTCAGTTAGGGAAGATTCGTAACTGACCCAACGACGTGGGGGGTCCTATGCTAACCTATAACTAACCCAAACTAACCCTTGCTTACCATTGCTGTATACAGGCCTGTCTCTAGCCCTGTATAAGTGTATACAAACCTATCTCTAGACCTGGATAGCTGTTTCAGATCAAAGGCGCCGCCGATTTACAGATTTTTCCCACGGTATCGAAAAAATTCTCAGGCTCAGGTGCCCCCGTTACTACTAACCTGTCTCGAAAAGCTATCTGTGTAGACAGACCTATCTCGAAAAGCTGTCTGTGTAGACAGACCTGTCTCGAAAAGCTGTATCTCTAGACAGATCTGTCTCGAAAAGCTGCCTCGATAGACAGACCTGTCTCGAAAAGCTGTCTGTGTAGACAGACCTGTCTCCAATACCCGGTGTGCCGAATCTAGTGTGTGATTTCCAAATTGTGCAGGGCAATTAAGTTCTCTGCTTACCAGAGAGAGAGATAAGGTAAGTTTCAATTACATACACTATTCAAAGGTGATTAGTTTTTCGGAAATTTTTATTTGTAAAAATATTTTTCAATTTCTTATCATTTATTTATTTAATCTAATGATTTGTTTGTTGGTTATGGATGTATCTTTAAACGTAGCGTTTCTGTTGTTGCAGCAGCAGCCAGCAGTAGCCAAACTACACGAGTTGCCTGAAACCACAACAGATCTTGTCACAGCGTGCTGTTGCTGGAATTGGTGGTTGTCTTCCTGCTACGCCAACGAGCTACGGAAGGATTCGAGAGAGAGAGGGTAAGTTTCAACTTTGTAAATAAATTGATTGATCTTTAGCCACATACATATACGTACACTATGAATGCTTCAAAGGTCATTAAAGAGTCTCAAAAGTTGATTTTGGTATTTCAAAAGTTGCGTAAAATTATTTTTGATAATTTTTCACAAAGAGACAAAACAATTTGGTGCAAACGTTTAACTAGAAAAATTTGCTCGTGCAATAAAGTTGTTCGTAATGCTACAAAACTCTCAGTTGGTCTTCAACGAAAACTGCAAACAATTATTCAACAGCTTAAACTGATTAGAAAACTAATTTCAAAACAACACCAACATGTAGGAACAGGTTTGAGTGGTTCAGCAGCAGCACCACCACCGCTTTCAAAGAGGGTTTTATGGGAAAATGTTTTATCTTGTTTTCAGGGAAGGGTACGAACTGGGATTATCATCAATTTAATTCACAAGGATGTCGATCAATTTTTGAATGATGCATTTAGGATATTTCAGAAAAAAGTCACTGAAATTTTACGTGAGTTTCCATTAATTAAAGTCAATACAACATTTTGTGGTGAATTTATTAAAGCAAAAAATGATCGAGATGTTTGTGACGTTAAATATTTCAATACCAAAAATGTCATCATTGATGTTGGAACAGATATTTTTGATTGGTTCAATGATCATGTACGAGATGAAATTTTGAACAAGCTTTCGGAATTTCAGGAGCGCGATTCGGGCTTTGCATTACGTAGAATACTTTATTTGGAAATTAATATAAATAAAATGGAAATTGGAAACGGGTCATCTTACATTAAATTACCCATTGAAATTTCCAGGAAACATGCTTGCATCAACATTAAGAATTCTGATGAAGCTTGTTTCTATTGGTCTGTGGTATGTGGTCTCTTTCCCTCCTCTAACCATAAGGAGCGAACATCAGCATACCCATATTATAGGTCTGTTTTGAATACAAAAAATCTACCTATCCCAATGCCCCTCAATCAAATTCAAAATTTTGAAAAGTTAAATAATGTTTCGATTAACGTTTACGGTTTGGAACTGAATGTGACCAATAATAAACAATTTTACACAGTAGCACCGGTTAGATTAACAAAACAAAAACTAGATAAACACGTCAATTTGCTGATTGTTCAAAACAAATATTATCCAAAAGTAGACGATTATGATGTTGAAACACCAGCAGAGCTACAAGATGAGGAAATCAAGTATCATTATTGCTATATTAGCAACTTGTCTGGACTTGTATACTCGCAGCTCAGTAAATATAAAACTAAGAAATTTATTTGTGATAGGTGTTTGAATTATTTTGCATCGGAACAGCGCCTAATTGAACATGAAAATTTGTGCTCTAGATTAAATGATTACAAGATTACTTTCCCCAAATATGAACACGTTGAATTTCGAAATTTTACTTACAAACAACACACACCTTTTGTCATCTATGCTGATTTCGAAAGCATACTTCAAAATTTAAACAACAGTAAAATTTCGGAAAAAACTCGTAAATATCAGAAACATGTTCCATTTAGTGCTGGATACTACCTCAAATGTGGGTAT
The DNA here is from genome assembly GCA_917834065.1 of Ceutorhynchus assimilis. Classification (NCBI taxonomy): domain Eukaryota; kingdom Metazoa; phylum Arthropoda; class Insecta; order Coleoptera; family Curculionidae; genus Ceutorhynchus; species Ceutorhynchus assimilis. The sequence goes on from OU892287.1 coordinate 27,775,856, forward strand.
GATGATTCCCTATCCTATTTCAAAAGTTATCGAGGGGTAGACTGCATGCAATGGTTTGTTGAACAAGTGTCTCAAATGTCTAAATTTATTTATTCAAAATTCAAACATATTGTACCTCTTATTGCTAGTGAAACTATTAGCTTGTCCAATGTGTCGTCGACACATTGTCATATTTGTGAGAAACCTTTCACAAACAGCGATAAGATTGTTCGTGATCATGATCATTTTACGGGGAAATTCCGTAATTTTGCGCACCAATCCTGCAACCTAAACTATCGTAAGCATTTTATAGTTCCAGTAGTTTTCCATAATCTCTCCGGCTACGATATTCATTTCGTAATCCGAGAGCTTGCTAAGCATGGTCGCGTGAGCGTACTACCCGTGAACAAAGAAAAATATATTTCGATCACCTACAGGGAACCTAATAATGGGCTGCGTTTCAGATTCATTGATTCACTAAGATTTTTGGGTGCCTCTTTGGACGAACTTGTCTCCACGTTGAACAAAAAGGACTTGCTGATATTGAAAAAAGAATTTTCAGACTTGGAGCCGTCAAAATTTCAACTATTAACTCAGAAAGGTGTCTTTTGTTACGATTATATCAATGATTTTTCAGTATTAAACGAAACTTCTCTACCTTCCATCGATAAATTCTACAACAAGTTAAATGATGAAGATTTAAGCGATGAAAAGTTCGCTCACGCCCAAAATGTCTGGCATTTGTTCAAAATTCAAAATTTAGGTGAATATTCTGATCTCTATTTGAAAACTGACATTTTACTTTTGGCCGATGTTTTTGAAAATTTTCGCAAAAACTGTATAGCTACACATAAACTAGATCCAGCGTGGTATCACAGCATGCCTGGTTATACTTGGGACAGCATGCTCCAATTTACGAAATGTCGTTTAGATATTCTTCGGGACATTGATCAGATAATGTTTGTGGAGCAGGGAATTCGTGGAGGCATTTCCGTATGTGTGAATCGTTATGCTGAGGCCAATAACAAATATATGGATACATATGATGTGTCAAAAGAATCAAGGTATTTGCTCTATCTCGACATGAATAATTTATATGGAAAAGCAATGACCGAGCCCCTACCCTACGGTGGTTTTGACTGGGTAGACGGAGACGATGACGACCTTAAAAATTTTGATGTTATGGCAGTGGAAGACGATTCTCCAGAGGGCTACATCCTGGAAGTTGATTTGGAATATCCTAGACATTTACATGATTTGCATAAAGATTTACCATTCGCGGCAGAACATCGTAAGCCGCCAAATTCAAAGTTACCGAAATTAATGACCACGCTGTACGACAAGAAAAACTATGTTATACATTATCGAAATTTAAAACAGGCACTGAAACATGGCCTAGTACTGAAGAAAATTCGCAAGATTTTAAAATTCAAGCAGTCAATGTGGCTCAAGCCCTATATCGAGCATAACAATAACTTACGTAAACAGAGTAAGAATGACTTTGACAAAAATCTTTTCAAATTGTTCAATAACGCAGTGTTCGGAAAGACTATGGAAAACATACGAAATCATAGGATTGTGAAATTTGTAAAGACGTGGGAAGGGCGGTATGGTGCAAAAAATTTAATATCTAGTCCAAGATTTCATAGCAGAACCATTTTAGATGATGATTTATTGTTGGTTGAATTGAAAAAAGCCGAACTATTTTTCAACAAACCATTGTATGTAGGCATGTCGATTTTAGATATTTCGAAAATATTCATGTATTCATTTCACTACGACTACATGTTGTCCAAATTAGATTCTGAAAAATGTCACATTCAATATATGGACACCGACAGCTTCATATATGACATCGAAACCGATGATGTATATGAAGAAGTCATCAAAGCCGACTTGTCTAAATTCGATACATCAGACTACCCTCCAGATAACCCATATAACATACCGCAGGTCAATAAAAAGGTTTTAGGTTTAATGAAAGATGAACTGAATGGTGATATCATGACTCACCAAGTAGGCCTGAGATCCAAAATGTACAGCTTCAAGACCCTTAAGGGAAAAGTTGTGAAAAAATCGAAAGGCGTCAAAAAAAATATAGTCAAGTATAAAATTGCATTTGACGATTACGTTGATTGTTTGAAAAATTTCAAAGAAAGTACCGTAACGCAGAGAACCATTCGGTCTTTTCAACATAATGTGTTCAGCATTGAACAATCAAAAATTGCACTAAGTCCAGCTGACGATAAACGGTTTTTAGTGCCCAATTCCTTCAATACTCTTCCCTGGGGGCATTATAGTCTTGATGTTGGTGACGAATTAAAAACATTGTAATGTTGAGTGATGTTTTCTCTGTATCTTACAGATGATGAGCAGCAGCAGCATCGATTTGCTTAGTGACTTGTGTATCACTGCAGTATGTGCAAATGTCTCTAACCTAGCAACATTCTTGAATACTGTACATCTACCACAAATTTTAGTTAGACCAATTATCCAAAAATATGCAAAGGTTCGCTGGGACCACATATGCCAACTGGCTCATAATAATAATAATAATACTAATAATAACAATATGGTTGAATTACCCTTAATACCTTTATTAACATGGGGAGACAAATACGTATCTACCTCTGAGCGAAATATAATTTTGGGTACAAACAACTGGGATTACATATTCGATGACGAAAAATATTGTTTGTGGTTTCATTATTTCAAAATTGAGGATCATCATCATCATGAGTCTAATAAATTATATGTCTGTAGTTCCTGCCGAAATAGCTTTCAGAGGTTTCTTCAAAAAATGAGTAGTTTGTCCATTAGATTTTCTATTAAACGAAAATATTATCATGAAGTTCGCAACAGTTGTGATCTTATTTCAAATATATATCAGAATAATTCTTATTGGTGTCAAAGCTGCTATTCCGAATTATTGTTTACGCTGTTGGATGAAGAAGATTGTCATAGAATAATGCATTCCACTATATCAGGGCGTGGCAATAAAAAAATTCGTTTTGAAGGGTGGAATGAGACAGACACTGACTCAGACGCTTGAAGTTTCATTTGTATTCTAAAAGTTATTATTTCTCAGCTACTCTATTCTTAAAAAATAATATACTAATCTGGCTCTCAATCTCTTTCTTTCTCTAACTCGTATATGTGTGTACTTTGTCAATTAATTTATATGCACTAATAATAATTTTTTGTATATTTGGAATAATGTATCATTTTATCTCTCTCTCTCTCTCTCTAACTCGTATAATGTATATATTATGTTAATTAATCAATTAGGTCACTAATAATAATTGTATATTTGAAATAATGTAATAATCTATCTCTCTCTAACTCGTACTATGTATATATTATGTCAATTAATCGATAAGGTCACTAATAATAATTGTATATTTGAAATAATGTATTAATCTATCTCTCTCTCTCTTTAACTCATATTATGTATATATTATATCGATTGATTAATAGGGTCACTAATAATAATTGTATGTATATATTTTATTTATCTGTAATGTTTTAATAAATAGTTCAATAATTATTGAATTTGATTTTTATTTTTCCAATTATTTCTTTGCTTCCAAAATTTACATTTTTATTGATTGACTAATCCGTAGGCAGTTCTTAGCTAGATCGAGATCGACGAGCTCAGTAAACTTTTCTGGACAAGAATTGTCGTCGGGCTTATTGAACTTCAACGACGTTGGTTGTAATCAAGGATAATACACTACTACTTCTACTACAGGATAGCCTATCCTCATAAGGCTGACCCAGGTCGCTATGACGTCATCACAGAACCCGAACCATAATTTAATATACGTAGCGATTTCGAAACGACTCGGAACAATCCCTTCCACGCAAACTCCATATTACAGGAACCTGTATTTGCCCGAACCATAATTAACTATACGTAGCGATTTCGAAACGACTCGGAACAATCCCTTCCACGCACACTCCATATTACAGAAACCTGTAATTCCCCAAACCATTCCTGTCGATCAATTGCAAGAATTCACCACACTCACGACAGATGGCGCCATGATGTTTGACAAGATGGCGCCGACGTCGCATCCACCTTCGTGTCAACGGCGGCGCATCCACCACGTGTCAAGAATGAAAGATTGAGGTTATGGTCGGATTTTTGTAGTCATACCCCTGTTGCTGTACTACTTATATTATTTTATATTTTCAAATTTTTGTTAATAAGTTAACTTTTGATAGTTATTAGCAAGTATTTTAGTAAAAATGGAAACACTTATACGCAAAAAAGGTCATTGCAAAGGCCGTCTTACAAGAATTATAAATTGGTTAAAATTTAATGACAATTTACTTGATATTGAAAAGCTTAGCACTCGTAAAACTGCTTTAAAAGATATTTTGCAAACATTTAACTCTATTCAAGAGGAAATTGTTACCTCTCAAACTGAAGACACGCCCATGCAAGACCTTGATGATGAAGACATAGAAGGTTTGATTTTAGACGCCATATCGTTAATTAATACGCAGGTAAAATTATTACAAGGTCTTCAACAAGTTTCTCCTCAACTCAAAGTTTCTCAGCAACCTCCAGTGTTGCCTCAAATTAATTTCAAGCTCCCTGACATATCAATAAAGCCTTTCAGCGGCGTATCTTCAGAATGGCAATCATTCCATGAATTATTTGAAAAATTGATAATTAATAATTCTCAACTGGACAATCTCCAAAAATTAATTTATTTAAAAAGTTATCTAAGAGACGAAGCTCTCAAATTAGTTGACAAGCTGCAGCTGGTTGAAACAAATTTCGACATCGCTCTCGACACGTTGAGAGAGCGATACGAAGACAAATACACAATTATAGATGCTCATTTGTCAAATTTATTTGAAAATTTACCAAGTTTAACCAAGGTTGACAAAGATAACTTACGCGACTTTCTAACTACTGTAAAGCAAAATATTAGTGCTTTAAAAAATCTTGGCGTACCCATCGAACAAAGTGACCTAATATTAGTTCACATTTTTTCTAGAAAGCTAGATTTCAATATACGAAAGGCATATAGATTACAACGCGATATGAAAATACTGCCAACTTTAGAAGATTTTTTGTCCTTTTTAGAAAAACATTGCCGTGTTTTGGAGGACCTAACTGCGTCAAATTCAATTGCAATTAAGCACAGCCCAAAACCAGTCAAAAAATTATCATACCTTTCAAGTACGCCAAGCTCTTCTGATGGCAATAAACCAATGACGCACGCTACTCAAAAATGTACCTACTGCAAATTGGACCATCACAACATTTATAGGTGTCTAAAATTTAAAGGTACTTCAAATAATAATAAAATTCAATTTGTACTTAATAACAATCTTTGTCAAAATTGTTTAAACAATCACAATATTAACAATTGCCAATCAAAACATCGGTGCATTGTATGTGGGGCATCACATCACACAATGTTACATGGTTGTCAGGTTTCTTCAAATTTTCAAAATTCTCATCGAAGATATTCGGAGAGAAATTTTAATAACAATAATAATAATCGTTTCGGAAGTAATAATTCAAATTCTCGCTCAAACAACGAAAATACGCGCACATTGGAGAGTTCTCGTAATGATGACAGTACCTCGGCTCATTGCAGCAACCAAAATAGATCACAATCTCGCGATCAACCTCGTAGTGACGTTGAAAATCGCAAGAATCAAAATTCCATGTTAGTCTCAGATAGTAATAGAACTGATTATAACACCAGTTTCGAAAATACCACTAGCTTTTCAGCATTTTCAAAACAACAGGATCATGTTCTTTTGTCAACAGCAATTGTCACAATTTATAGCTATTGTGGAGAGCCTATCCAGGCAAGGTGTCTCTTAGACAGTGGATCTCAAACATCATTCTGCACCAAGGAATTGGTTCAAAAACTAGGCTTAAAAACATTTTTCAAGTCCTTACAAATCTCCGGAGTTTCTGACAGTTCGATCAGCTCCACACAAATGATCAACATAAACTTTCACTCTCACTCGAATCCACAAAAACAATTTCAAATATCCTGTGCAATCTTGGACAATATAACCATCAATCTTCCACAAGTGACACTCAGCGTTGAACACCTCGGGATTCCTAATGACATTACCCTTGCGGATCCTCGCTTTTATCGCAGCGCAAAAATTGACATGCTCTGTGGAGCAGATATCTATTACGATCTATTAGTTCCAGGTATGATTCATTTGGGCAAAGTCAGACCTACCCTATTTAATACTCATTTAGGCTTCATAGTCGGGGGAAAAATTGGTCTCATCCAAAATCCTTCTCAAACATTATCGTTTATCTCTGTAGTTTCTAACAATGTCAGTATGCTTTCTCGTATTTCTCAAACTAGTGATCTTTTGGAAAGATTTTGGTCACTAGAGGAAATTGATACAAAATCTATTCCTTCTCCGGAGAATCAACTTTGTGAGCAAATATTTAAAGGCACAACCCTAAGACTTCCCAATGGTCAATTCCAAGTTAATCTTCCTCTCAAGAGTCCCAACGAGCACCTAAAACTTGGCGATAGCTTTGCGCAAGCCAAAAGACGATTTTTTCTCCTAGAAAAAAGGTTTGAGAAAAATCAGAGTTTATTTCATGAATACAAATCATTCATTGATGAGTACATAGCATTGAATCATGCCAGAATAATTCCCCTCACAATAAAAAATGAGAAAAACGAAAATAAATTTTTTCTCCCACATCATCCAGTGTTAAGACCAGAGAGCACCACCACAAAGTTGCGAGTGGTTTTCGACGGTTCTATGACATCATCATCAGGAGTCTCCCTTAACAACATAACTCTCAAGGGTTTTCCCGTCCAGTCTGACCTCTTTGACATTTTGCTCAGATTCAGAGTTCGCAATTATGTGCTGATAGCTGACATTCAAAAAATGTATAGGAATATCCAAATCAATCCTAATCAAACATTTCTCCAAAACATTTTATGGAGGGATCACCCCACTGAAGATCTAAAATGCGTAGAACTTACTTCAGTTACGTACGGCTTGAATAGTTCAAGCTTCTTGGCAACTCGTTGCTTAAGTGAACTTGCTGTTTCTAAAAAATCTGACTATCCGCTAGCTTCACAGGCGTTGTTACTTCAAACGTACGTTGACGATGTCCTGGCTTCTCAGGAATCCTTAGATGAACTGCATCAACTTTATGTTGAATTAAATGCTCTTTTAAACTCAGCTGGATTTTATCTTCATAAGTTCGCATCGAATTCAAAGGAATTCACACAAAACGTCCTTAAAACTTCTAATTCTCAATTGTCTTCTCAAACGCTTGACATAAAAATGGAGCAGGTTTCAAACAAGGTTCTCGGTTTAAAGTGGAACTCATCCGAGGATCAATTTTGTATTTCTTTACCCGCGTTAGAAACCCAGAAATGCTTTACAAAGCGTGAGGTGCTGTCCAACATTGCGAAGATGTTTGATCCCTGTGGTTACCTTGGTCCAGTCATTGTTATCGCGAAAATTTTTATGCAAAAAATTTGGAACAGGAAGCTGGACTGGAACGACAAGCTTCCGCCCGACTTATTGGATGAATGGTTGGATTTATACACAAGAATTCCTTGCCTGCAAAATGTCCAAGTTCCACGATGCTTACTTTTGAAGAAAAAGATTCTAACCGTCGAGCTTCATGGCTTTGCGGACGCAAGCCTACTTGCATATTCTGCTTGCGTGTATTTACGCGCAACATACGCAGATCATACAGTTTCTAGTCGTTTGATTTGTTCCAAGTCCAGAGTTAGCCCTGTAAAGACTATTAGCGTACCCAGACTCGAATTATGTGGTGCATTACTTTTAGCACGTCTCGTTGAGAAGGTTATAGCCATTTTCAATAATGCTATTAAATTTGAATCCATAAATTTATGGACGGATTCGGAAATTGTGTTATGCTGGTTGTCAGCACACTCTTCCAGATGGGTTGTTTTTGTGAGCAATCGTACTGCTGAAATACAAAGGTTAACCGAATCATTCATTTGGCGACATGTTTCTTCGGAAGAAAACGCAGCCGATCCTTTGTCCCGTGGAGTTTCTCCCGATAAAATTCAATTTTGCGAGTTGTGGTGGAAGGGACCTAATTTTTTGCAAAACTTTGAACTTGACCTCAGTAAATTCACATTCAAGATTTCACAAAACAATGAAGCATTAAAAGAGGAGCGAAGTATAAAAACGATTTCTTCGCATTTTTCCATAACTAATGAATATTGTTACTCAAAATTTCTAAAATTTTCTAGTTTCACTCGCCTGCATAGAACTTTCGCTTTTATTTTCAGATTTGTGAAAAATTTAAAACATAGCTCCAATAAGGTTTTGGAAAATTCTTTATCAATCGAAGAATTGCAAGTTTCTCGTAACTTTATCATTAAAACCATACAAGAAAAGCATTTTTCCAAGGAAATATCCTGTCTAAAACACCACAAGGTCGTGCCTAACAAGGCAATCTTATCTTTAAGTCCCTTTTTGGACCCCGAAGGAATTTTAAGAGTCGGTGGCCGTCTGTCCAGAGCAGATATATCATTTGACCAGAAATTTCCCATTTTGCTGCCCGCTAAAGATCACGTAGTTGATCTAATTCTTACTAAGCAACATTTGGACCTGTATCATGCAGGCCCCCAAACTGTTTTATCGCATACTCGACTTCGTTATTGGCCTCTCAATGGCCTTCGAGCCATTAAAAAACTAACAGGAAAGTGCATAGTTTGTTTCCGATTACGGGCCCAAGTAGCTCAACAAATAATGGCAGATTTGCCAGAGTTTCGAGTAAACTTCTCAAAACCATTTGCCAAGGTCGGCGTAGATTTTGGCGGACCAATGCTTGTCAAATCATCCTCGTTGCGGCAAGCCAAGCTTCTCAAATGCTACTTTGCCGTGTTCGTATGTATGGTCACAAAGGCCACACATATCGAACTAGTATCAGATCTTTCCACTAATGCTTTTATTTGCACACTCAAGCGCTTTATATCCCGTAGAGGTAATCCGTCCGTAATTTTCACCGATAACGCCACAAACTTCAAAGGCTCAAGAAATGAAATTAAAGAACTTTACGACTTCTTTAAAAATGATGCACATAATAAACAAATAAAGGATTTTCTATCACTTAGAGAAACGCAATGGGTTTTCATCCCTCCTCGCTCTCCTCATTGGGGCGGTTTGTGGGAAAGCTCCATCAAAAGTACCAAATATCACATCACAAGAGTAATTGGCGACTCTCATTTTACTTTCGAAGTTTTAAGTACTGTATTGGCTCAAATAGAGGCAATTCTCAATTCCAGGCCACTTTGCGCCTTATCAAACGACCCTTTGGACCTCGATGTCCTCACTCCAGGCCATTTTCTCATTGGCTCCAGTTTAACATCTTTTCCAGAAAGATCCTTAGAAAACACCACTACAAATAGACTTTCTATGTGGAAAAACATGACAAAGGTTCAACAAGCCTTCTGGAAAAGATGGTCAACTGAGTACTTAAACCAACTTCAGAATAAACCAAAGTGGCTAGTCCAAAAACCAAATATTAAAGTTAATGACCTTGTCCTCATAAAGGAAGAAAATGTACCTCCTTTAAAATGGCCAAGAGCCCGGGTAACTGAAATCATTACGAGTGCAGATAATAATGTTCGTGTTGTAAAATTAAGAACAAAAGACTCCGAATTCACTCGTTCAATCGCAAAGCTGTGTCCACTGCCATTGAACAATGAGTGATGGTCCTTCGAATCGTTTCTTTTCTCCATTTCTTGAAGCTGAGGCTTCAAGGGGGGGGAGTATGTTGAAATTTCATTTCAACCCGCTGCCGCCGCCGCTGCATTTAAAGTTAAATTTCTTTATATTTTTATTCCTACTATAATCTGCTGTTTCTACGTTTCTACCCGATTTTCAAGGGAACGTGCGTATGCCCAAGCGCATCGCAAAAGTAGGTCAAGACTGGAGGTGGAGAGTACCTACGAAGTCGAAGTTTTTGTTTGCCTTGAGTTCTCACTTCTAGTCAGAGATCGTAACGAATTGCAAGGGTTGTTTTGTACCGCTTTTTTCTTTTCTCCAAATGGCCCGATCGTGCGCCTGAAATCAACCTTTTCTTTCTCTTCAGTTTTCTATTGTTTAATTGCTGTTAATTAACCAATTATTTGCGTTAAAGTGAACGTTCCATATACTTATTTAAATATGCAATGTTCTTCAGAATTTGTTACCTGTTTTCTGTAAATAGTTGTAAATAGTCGTTTTTCGTTCAAATTAAAATAAAAACACTTTTCATAATCAAACCATCGTGTTTCCTTGAACCTGGATTTACGAACAAGAATTAGCACGGCATTGGCAGCATTCTACCACAGATTCTACTCTTGAAAAATAAATAAATGTTGGAAACCACAACAATTATTATTGTAAATCTTTTAAATTTGTAATATATTGAGTTATTGAGTTGTCCAAGACTTTTTCAAATTTTAACCTCACATAATTTATTTATATTTTTTATTTGTTTTGTGCTCAACGACTTTTCAGTTTAGTTTTTGGTGGTAGGTACCATCGTCACCAAAAGTAACTGGGACAGCATCACATTAGCTCTTGTCCTATTATATGAATTTTATTGTCAAATATTTGTCAAACTATGAATATAATCCATTGAAATGAATGACAGTAGAATTAGTCCAGGAGATTATTAGGCATTATTTGTGTCCCAGATACTTTTGGTGACGATGGTACGTAAATTGCATTATATGGAAATGGATAAAGCCAAAAAATCAATAAAATCAACGATACGCACTCGAAAAAATGGTCAAAATAGTTCCAATTCAACATGTTGTGCCATAATTCTTTTCATTCATAAGAAATAGTGACAGTCAGTAATTAAATAAGGCCGATCAGTAATAAAATCGATCACTATTTGGAAAGTGCCATAATTCTCTATTTTTTCGACCCTTATCGTTCCGTAATAACGGATATGAACCTAATTTAAATTTAAAAGTTCGAGAAAATGGGAATTTTGGAAAAGCTAGATAATGTATCTTTACTTAATTAGCCTCGGTTGGTCAAAATGCCGCCATTTTGTTTACCTGTCCTGTCACAATTGTTTGCCTTTGGCGAATTTGCCTGCACCGCTGGACCTGGACCCCCCAGAGAGAAAAGCTATCTACGCCACTGAAATCGGGTTTTCTCTAAAATCAACCGTTCAGGTTTCACAGCCTGTCAAAGTTGCAAAAAGTCAATTTTCAACTGTCAATATTTCCAAAACAGTTGAACTTTGGTAAAGGATGTAGATATCACATGAAATCTGCTCAGAATTTTACGTAGAATCCAAATATGTAATCACATACATAGGGTGTGCCTTTTAAAATAGCGATGTTGCCACTAGCTTAGAGTCGAAGCGGCAACACTGCATAAACAAAAATATTTCTAAAGTGTAGATCATGGTCGTTTATCTCGGTTGCCAATTTATCAAAATGATCCGATTTTTAGTTTTCCATTAACGTCTAATACGCCATCCACCGTGGGACACCCTGTATGTAGGGATGCAGGTGCGTGCATGCCATTTTGATTCTGCACTTAAAATATCTTTTTTTTATGAATTGCAAAATGGCAAGCAAGAAACAATCATTATTTTTTGTTTATATTTTTTGCAACTTTTTCCATGCATGCCTATTCAATGTTACGCCCTGAGATGCATGCCATTTTTTTTTTTTTAATAAAGGCCGTTTTACAGCTTGCAAGAAAACTTGAATGCAATTTTTTGCATGCAAAAAAATTGCATTCAAGATTTCTTGCACGTCGTTTTACACCTTGCAATTTGACTTGTTTTCTTTCTAACCTTAACCATACTTTTTTGTTTTTAATGTTGTGTTATTGATGTTTGTATTTTCCAAAAGTGAAAAAAGTGATTATAAGTCGATATATAAAAAGAAGAAAGCAATAGCAGCCACTTTAAGCATCATAATTGCTGGAAATTCCCCAACTTGCGCGAAAACCTTCAAGAAAAATGGCACCAAACCGATTGCATGCAATGCCATTCAAGTTTCAAGAATCTTGCAGAAAACAATCAGCTGACTCACTTCTGCGCATGCCCTCGTTCAAGTTTCTTGCATATTGCAAATAGAATTGCAAGCTGTAAAACGGCCTTAGTCATTATATAAATGAAAATTTGAACAAATGGCATGCAATTTGAAATCACCAAAAGTATACTACAAATTTTCATAAGATTTTCCACTAATTTTCCAGGTTTCCCTCACCGAGCGACGCATGCCATTTATTTTTTAGGCTGTTATTTCGATGAAATTTAAGTATTTCCATTGGCATGCAATTTCAAAACATTAAAAATCAGCATTTTTTTTTTTCATCTTAAGGTGACTCTTTGAAGCATTTGCGCTACTGCGGGGTGCATGCCTTTCATTCCGCAAGACTTTCAATACGTTAGTTTTACCTTTTGTTTAGATGGCATGCAGTTACAGATCACCAAAAACCACAAAAGTTTTTCACAAATGAAAATTCGATTTTTCCTATATAGCGGCTTCGAGCGGCGGTGGAAATCATATTTTTTCTTACTGTTTCTGGGTTAATTATCAACCATTAAAAAGGCATGCGGGATAAAATCAGTAGGTAAAACCTGTCACGCCCTCCCAATCTGTTATCGGTGATGTGATAACAGTCACTTCTGATTTTTGATTAGTTCGTCAATGTCATCGTTTTGTTACTCAGGCTTTTGATTTGAAGTTTTTCCTCAAAACAAAAATAACTGGTGTGCGATCGGGAGATCTTGCCGATGATTTAAATTTTGGCCTCTTCGCCTAATGCCTAATGCATCTGTTTGTTTATTTTTTTCTTACATTAGGATAAAATCATAAGGCGGAGCAAGTATAAATTACGTAAGGTGACAAAAGTACCTCGTGTATACTTTAAGTTACCTTTTTATTTAGGATTTTTATTAGAATTGTTTTTAATCCTATTAATTAGATTATAGTGATTTCTGCTGTCTGCAGCAACAATTGGCTTCTATCAATTTTCAGTAACTGTGCTAGGTAGATATAGATATTCGCTTACTATTACAGTCCTATACATATATAGCATTAAAAAGTGTTTGGGTTTTGATGGTGTGCTAAAAGTGAAAAACCCTTTTTATCTTATTGTCACGTCTCTGGGGTGCGTGACAGAAATCTTGGGTTCGTTTATTCCAATTGTAAAATCAGTACATACGATTTAAGCAAAATTTAAGTAATCTAGAAACGATTCAAGTCAAAACATAGATTTAAGTCTTTATTAAAGGCTACAATCTATAAATTGTTTAAGTAATTTAGAAAATATCTAAGTCTTTTCAGAATAGATTTAAATCAGATTTTTGTTGTATCGGATTTTTTTTTCTGTTCCTGGGTTCCTGGAATATTATGAAAACAAGTTTAGGAAAGTTCATCACTTTTTGAAAAGGAGCATAACCTTCAACATTTATTGAACCGAGCTTGACCGTTTAAAAGTTAGCTACCCATAATATATGTTTGAAAAAATAGTCACCCTGTCCCTGTATGTATTGTATACTCTATGCTAAAAAGAGGCATGTTAATATTTTCATGTCCTACCAGTACATTATTGTGTTTTTATACCTTAGATACCATCTACATAATTCATTACTTTATGCCCGTGCGGGCATAAAGTACACATTATGGCACGCGCTGGCATTAAAACGCAAAAAACAGTTTTTCAATCAACTTATTTTTTATTAACAAAAATATACATTTATTATTCAAAACCAACTGGTATGACATAACCGTTCTAAATTCTTGACATAGTGGTTTTATTCTCATCTGTATCTACAATAGATAAGTAATAGGTACCGTACGCATTTATTCATTCCGTAAATGTATATGGCACCTAGCACAATCCTATTGGTCAGATTTTAGTTATTTACATTACAAGTGCGTTTATGAACATGATTACAATAACGAGTGGGAAAGATTAAAACGACGAGGTCGTAGACCGAGTCGTTCTAATCACACGAGTTTTGTAGTCATGTTTAAACGCACGTGTGATGTACAACGTTTTATCTACAAATCGGAAAATAAGACTGTTTTTTCAATTAATTTTGTTTAATAATAGTTGTCTACCTTCATTTTAACTTTACAGGTTTAAGTTTGACATTTGTCAAATCACCAAAAATAGTTGTGTTATATAGATTCATAACCTCGTCCATAACACCACTAGTTGTGTTATGAATTCATAGCCTAGTCTATAACACCACTAGTTGTGTTATAACATAATTCAATTACTAGAAAAATGGCTATGTAAAAACGTCATAACCAAACGCTTGTAGATAAAAAAATTTAAACCAATTAAACTTCGAGTCCCATACGCGCGTACGGAATGTAAATCAGTGCCATATGCACTTACGGATTGTAATATAGTTATGCGTTATGCGCATGCAAAATCTCGTCTCCAGCGGCCAAATATCCTGTTTTATTTTTGTGATTGTTGGGCTTACATAGGTAGGTACTTCTTCATCTCTTTCGATTTTCTCAAAAATGTTTTGAACAAGAAATTGACAGCTATTGCTTCGCCGACATTATTTTAATCAGATCTCTTATGTTTATTTGAATGTCTAAAATCGCCATGCTTGCTGCGACAACGTTGCTACCTTTGAATTATAAATATTTTGAACAGAGTCCTGGAAAATATGGAGCAAACCTAATGACTGAAAATGACGCTAGAAGATGGGTGGAAGCATTTGTGTTTTTGACAACTTTCAAAATGTTGTTGATCTAATAATGCTTTCTAAAAATAGCGAATTTGGCACTTCTAGTTCAACTATTCGAACATTTTTTAAACGATTGAAGCAGGTGGAGACAAGCACAGCTTGGGAAAGTGTTTTGTGTCCTGCGGGAAGTTCGTTTGTCCAGCGCTATTATAGGCAAAAGTCCACCATTAAAGTTCAGTCTACATCTATGAATAGAAGAAAAGTACGAACAAGAGGAAGCAAAAAAAGGCCCGTCGGTCGTCCAGAAACTGGGGAACCTGCCAAGAAAAGGCCAAAGAAAAAAACATGATCTTTTTCAAAATGTTAAAATAAATAAACCCAATGCAATTAAACATGGATCATCCCACTGATTTTGTATAAAGCTTTCTTGTTTAGCTCACCGAAACTTAGATTGATACACTGCATGGTTGTAATGTGTTAATAATACTTAGGTACATAATTATTACATTCAAAATTCCTTTAAAAAAATTAGAAAATCGATACGCCACAGTGCTGCCAGGTCTACTGATTTATCAGTAGATCTACTGATTTGGCCATTGGTCTAGTGATATACTGATATCAATGTGAATTCTACTGAAAAGCAGCTGTCATTATTTAATCGCTTTTTATGATTTTTTAAATTATAATCATGTATGAGAATGTCACAGCAATAATTTCATGCTTGAACTGTGGGCTAGAGCTCTTAGGAGTGTACTCTAAATGACGCCCAATTACTCCGATCAGTCCGGTGTGGTATATGTATTGGAACATTCGAATGCTCGCAGTGCAGGCCCATCACTCAGCCTACTGGGAAATGGGTAATCCCCGGGGTTCGTGAGTGCTTGTGTTGTGTCTTGTTTACTTGCCTTTTGTCTTGCCAGTTGCCTAAAGGCATGCGTTGTCGTTAGTTAGTCAATTGGTCACATAGCGTTCTGCTGTACAACTAACTGCAGCCTGTTTCAAATGTTTCACCTGTTTTTATCAGGTACTAGACTACTAACTACATACTACATAGGAAGTGCATTCTTTGGTAGTGCATATTAAATAGGAATATTCCACGTCTCTTGATAAACTATTTCCCATAAGTAGTATTGGTGTTTGATTTTCCAATGCAAGTTTTCATAGTCTAATGCACAGTCTAAAGATTAACAGCTGTATGCAACATCCTCTTTCAACTTAAAAGCGCTTTTCAAAACTGGTCACTTTTAAAAATGTGTATTCTAAACCATACAAATTTTTAAAAGTACCAGTTTTAAAAAGCGCTTTTAAGTTAAAATAGGATGTTGCATACAGCTGTTAATGATTTAAAAAAATGTAACTAAAACAATTAATTGAGTATACCCTAATGGTTTACCCCTTTAACTAGGCAACTTATCTGTCTACTGATTTCTACTGATATTTAGACTGGTAGTCGAAAAAACGAAATATGACCTGGCAACACTGATACGCCATACAAGCACTTAATTTGAAATACAGTATTTACTGCAGTTTAAAATAGATACCTATAGTTGAAGAATAATTGACGCTTAACTCGTTTTCAGCTTAACAAAATTTTCTGATGCAATAACTAGGTATGACATTCCGTAAGTGCATATGGCACTGATTTACATTCCGTACGCGCGTATGACACTATAAGTTTAATTGGTTCAAATTTTAAATCTGACCAATGGGATTGTGTTAGGTGCCATATACATATACGGAATGAATAAATGCGTACCGTACCTAAAAATTGATAGTAGGTATATTAAAAAATAGGTACTTGAATTGAATTCTCGTTGTCTTGACTTGAGAGTGATTATTTTGACTTAAGTCATATTTTTTGATTTCAGTCATTTTATTCACTTAACGCGTAGATTATCATAATTTAAATTGAAAATACTTATAGACTTAAGCCGTTAAAAAGACTACTAAAGGATTTAAGTCATAAAACGACTTAAATCACATTATACTGACTTAAGTCGTTACGGAAATGACTTAACTTGGAAGAAAATATTTTAAGTCAAAGACTTAAGACTTTGAACTTTATGTTAGAATTGACTTAAGATTTAAATAATTTTGATTTTAGAAATGACTTAAGACTTATGATTTAAGTCTTTTTAAAACTGACTTGTTGCAGCTGTGAGCAGTACAATATTTCCCAAACTGAATATTTAACGTTTTCGTTCTAGCACTATAAAAAATTACGTGACGAAGTCACTAACTTAAAATTAATAGGCCATTACTTTTGAATGGCCCTGATGAGCTTATGTATTTTTGAAAATATCCCATAAGCATAAGATATAATCAAATAAAGATACCAATAAAAAGTGTCCACCCTGTACACTTGTAACAGTTTCAGTCTAACGGCTACATGTAAGTACATATATTCTAAACAATTATGTCTAATAATTTTGCCTTAGAATGGTTTGTTTTTATGTTTTAAAGTAAACTTTTCAAGGCGACGCTTGAAATCGGACTCTTATTCGCACGCCTATGGACGGCCCTAGCTCCGAAACGGCTCGAGGACCCCCCGCCCCCCCACCCCCAATTTTTTTGCCAAAATTCGATCTACATACATAGAACTACAACACAACATATAAAAAATTCAGACATTTTGACCGAAACCTATTTTTAATGGTTCAAGTGCGGGGTGCGTAGTGTTATAATGACACCCAGAGCTTATTGAAACCCATCGTGAACCAGTTTAAGCCGTAACTTAGGATCTGCTAGTTTAAATTTACTTGCTATGCTGATAATCCATACTAACTGACGTAAAAAAAATTTATACAAAACATACAGGGTGTGCGAGGATTCTTTAAACTTGAAATTTCAAGTTTTGCACTTCTGCAATGTAATTCCAAAAAACAATTTCGAGGTTTTTTTTGTCATCCATTTTTTCAGAAAGTTGGGAACGTCATAATTTGTAAACCTATAAAACAATTGTTTCCTCAGTTTCTTGATATTTGCTGCCATCAACAGGTCCTAAGAGAATGAATATTTTTACTAACTTACTAACATTTTGGACGAATTTTTACTTATATACAAGGTGTTCCCAAACCAATCACCCAGTGAATGTGTAGGTAGGTATTTAATTTGTTTATTTTGTGAAACCGATTATAAATTATACAGTAAGTGGCATCATCTGAAAAGCATATGATTTGGGGACACCCTGTACACGAGTAAAAATTCGTCCAAAATGTAAGCAAGTAGAAATAATTATTCTTTCAGGACCTGTTGATGACAGCAAATATCAAGAAATTGAGGAAAAAATTGTTTCATAGGTTTACAAATTATGACGTACCTTTCTTAAAAAATGGATAACGAAAAAAACCTCGAAATTGTTTCTTGGAATAACATTGCAGAAGTGATATAAAGCCTTCAAAGTAAGGCAATTTTTTTTTCCGTCCTTGGCACTTTCTTTTCTGTAGAAAATGGCAAAATTATGCAATACTTGAAATTTCAAGTTTGAAGTACCTACCTATCCTCGCACACCCTGAAAAACCGTTCGATGAACATAATAATCATTCGGGTATGCCTAGAAAAAAAAAAACAAAAATTGTAGAAATGGAGTGGTAACAAAAATTTTGAATTTTTACCGCACTTCCTATATCACCCTGTATAAAAAAAAAACACTTAAATTCTAGGTATATTTCTTTATGTAAAGCAGATGATTAACAAGGAATCGCTTTCAAAAATGGTGGGAACCGCATATTTTTCCGTTAACTTATTAAAAAGTTGTGGCGTCTCAAAAATTGGTGAAATTTGCTTGGAACGAACCTATTGTTGAGTAGTTTAGTTAAAAAAAAAAATAGGTGGGTATATAAAAAGTATCCAAATTAAAATTTGTCAATAAAACGAAGTTCCAATTTACCTGCCACAAAAAATGTTATTAATTGGGTTAAACTTGAAAATATTAAAAAATATTGATTGTCAACGAAAAACATTAACAAGGCACAACGAAGTTTTAATCAATTTTATTGCTATTTAAGTTTAAAGGCGCTTTTTTTATTAACAACTTTCGGTTAAGTAAGCCTCAACTTAACACTTGTAAAGTAAGAAGCCATAAAAACACCATTTATCGGGAACTACTTAAGAAACCGAGATTTACAAACACCAATTTCTATGGTTCTATTCGTCGACCACCGGCACGAATTTTGAAAAAATCCTCATCCATTCTTGTCCTTTTGTGAGAAAATTTCATGGTAATTATTACCGGACCTCCCTTGGGCATTCTTTAATTGATCTCTTGGATTATATTCCTTATCTCGACTGAATACCTGTGTTTGACCCCTATGGCGAACGTCAGCAGCGGCGCTTTTGATTGACATTGAAGCTAGCCAGGCATAAGATTGGACGAGCTAAATACTACAAAACTTTCGAGAGAGTTTGCAGCTACCGTTTTTGATGATCCCCCGCCGCGTTTTCTTATTTATTTATTTTTGTTTGTTTTGGTTTTTGTTTGTTCCTCGGTAATCAAGTTTGCAACTTTACTCGGAGATCGGAACTTGTTTTTTATAATGAATAGTAAACTACCTATGTAATAAGAATTTATCCAAAGGCCTGATGATTTTAATACTTATATTCATTCCTCCTCAATACTCATAGAGGCATCACCGCAAGACCTACCCTTGAAACGACACTCCCAATAATGGTGAGATATAAACCAATAACTCTTGTGTTCTGGTACCTACTTTAATTAATGCTCTGAGGAATAACTTGAAGGAGAAACATCTCATGACAGTGTTAGGTATCTTGATTTTTTCCAAATGAAAAGAAGATGAATCTCTTGAAAACAGGTGTAAGATCACTAGATCAGGTGACCATATGCGTGCAGCGGTAATGCAAAGAGTCCTCGGCTGGCATCCTTGTCGAACATCAGGATAAAGCTTATAAACTGTAAGAAAAAATAGCACCAATCTTTGCATTCCCCAGCGATCAAAGCGTATTTTGTTAGACAATGATCAATGATTATTTAATGATAATAGAATTTTGTAACATGTATTAATTTAAGTGACTATTTCACTAGAACGTTTTACACTGGCAAAATGTCATAGGAACGGCCGGTTCCTACTGACCAAACTCCTACCTGTTCCTACCTTGACAAAACCAACATGATGGTTTTTCAGCGACAAAATTTTGTGTGGTTAGTGCGCGTTCACATTGACACCGCTCGAGCGGTGAGCATTGCCCGATGCCGCTGTAGTGATGCCCAAAAATAATTTTAACGTTATATTTCAAATGAACAAGTTCACAATGAGGCGGCGTGTCGCGCAATGTTAAACATGTTCATTTGAAATCTAATGTTAGAATTATATTTGGGCATCGCTACAGCGGCATCGCGCAACGCTCACCGCTCGAGCGGCGTCAATGTGAACGCGCACTTAGAGTAAAAAACTAGTGAGTTTAACAAGTGTCACCTTAAGAAAACGAATTTTCCAAATAAAAATTTGGCTTGTTTTTCTCGTGAAATAGTCCAGCCGAATACCACTCAAGAAAAAATTATGTAGGCAAAATTATTCTTTTTGGTAATTTCGCTCATGAAATTTTTTAATTTTTGACAAAACCACTCGCCTGATGGCGTCAAAAATGTCATTCGCGAAATTGCCAAGCAACAAACTTTCATACCAGTCGAAAATTTTGCCAACAAATTTTTTTTTCTACTACCGTGCGTAAAGTACTCACTTTACGCATTATTCAGAAGACGTAAAATTTCTCTTCACGCACTAGTGCGTGAAGTAGTTCATTTCACACACTAGTGCGTAAAGTAATGTCAATGACAGATGTCAACCTGTTAAATTACTATTTTTCTGGTAAATTACTTCACACACTAGTGCGTAAAGTGAAAATACTTTACGCACTAGTGCGTAAAGAATTTGTCTAAATTTATTTTTTTACAGATATTTGATTGGTAGTAGAAAAATTTTTGTATGCAATACGTGCGCAAAGCACCTTCTTTCACTCATGCGATTGTCGCACTCGCCTTCGGCTCGTGCGTCAAAATTCACATTCGTGAAAAAAGGTTCACTTTACACACTTATTGCATAAATAACTATTTTCTACTACCGTGCGTAAAGTACTCACTTTACGCACTATTCAGAAGACGTAAAATTTCACTTCACGAACCAGTGCGTAAAGTAATTCACTTCACACACTAGTGCGTAAAGTACTGACAGATGTTGACACTGTCAATTTAGTATTTTTCTGGTAAATTACTTCACGCACTAGTGCGTAAAGTGAAAATACTTTACACACTAGTGCGTGAAGTATTCGTCTTAGTTTATTTTTTTTACACATATTTGATCGGTAGTAGAAAAAATTTTGTATGCAATACGTGCGTAAAGCACTTTTTTTCACTCATGTGATTGTCGCACTCGCCTTTGGCTCGTGCGTCAAAATTCACATTCGTGAAAAAAGGTTCACTTTACACACTTGTTGCATAAATAACTATTCTCTTGTGGTATTATATATGAAAAAAAATAATGTTTTTAATTAATTTGAAAACAATTTTTTTACGTTTTATTTTACTTTAATCGTCAGGACAACTATATCAAGTCACAAGAATCCTGAAATACTCGATACGTCTAATTTCTTGAAAAGCCGAGGGTGCGTACCTTCAGGGCGTATCTTTTTATTTTTTTTATTCAAAAGGTTCTGGATGGGTGTAGTAATGCCGTAAAAAGCCATCAACTTATTGACATTTTTTACGTAGCAGGCAGATTTTAACACTTAGATAACGACGTATAAAATTACCTGGCCGTTTCGTATCAAAGCCGAGATACAAAAAGATTCAATTTCACCTGTCTTTTGTCAAGCCATGTGAAGGGGGTACAACGCTATCGAGATTCATCTGGAGCGGGTGTCGATTTCTGTTAATAAAAAGGGAATAGATATATCAGGTTATTAAATTTTTGGGACTAAAAAGTCAAATTTGAGAAATAACAAAACTGTCAGCTATAAATACTTGAAATTAACCATTTTTATTGAAAATCGAAACCCGTCTTCCATTTTCTTTTTTGCATGTTTACTTTGGGCAAAGTTGGTCCCTTTATGTCTGAGAAAACTGAATGTCCTCTTATCTTTCCCTTTTGTTCATTTCAGGAAAGTTATGCAAGCTCGATGATTCAATTATAACATTTCAATTTCAGTACAGCAATAGGATATTTTGAATTTATTTTTAAGTTCTTATAAGTATGATGCTTTTAGGGTCTTGTTTGGACCTTCCTTCGTTCTGTGTATTTTTGGGTTAATCTTCGTCTTAACTGTGGCTGATGCTATTAAGTTTGAGGTCGTTTATATTGTTTCAAAAAAAATAACAGTCTGAAAATCGGGGAAAAATAGTTTATCCAATTTCACTCGATCGCTCGCTCGCGATATCCGTGTTTGATTAATGCAAACTCCAATTTCAAAAAAGTTTACTGCAACGAGATAGGTGAAGCTTCGTTTCGGACGTTTGGCGATTATCATAAGTTCTAATGATTCATCTTCCATATCTAGACACCCTGATAAATTTAAAGTCTTACTTTTATAAATAAAACTTTTCAGTAGAATATTCAGTGTTGCCAAGTTTTGCCAATCATTACATTTCTCATTTTTCCCAAATGGAACATTCTGTAATGTAGATTATTTCATTGTTGACTAGCTCCTTATAAATAACGACTTCATTGATGTATGATTATTATACCATGACTTGACTTCATTGAAAATTATTTCTGAATATTTGTAAAAATTTGAAGCTATTGAAATGGGAAAGGCGTTTTCAGAGTAGTATAGCTACCTACGAATTATTACTCAGATAAAAATAGATCATTAAACATCACAAATTGTGGCTAAATCTGAAAAATCATTTACTAACAATGCATAGGTATTTTATTGATGCTGAATTTTCTTCATAAAGTATTGGTTGTAAAATTCTAGAATCTCCAAGTTGCGCACCACGCTTCAACTGACCTTCTTTCATGTTTATATTATCACAATATTTTCCACGTGGAAAGATAGTCGAACAATATGCATAATCGATCATTTCGATGGCTCTGTGAAGTAGTCAGAAACACTTGAAGCACAAGAGTTAAATTTTACATAATCGTTTAGCGCTTCGTTAATGTGCTCCAATCCCCAAATTAGCAACCCGTGTATTTTCGGAGATATATCTCGGTTTTTAAAAATCGCCTGCTCACTTCATATCCAGCAGAGACAAGCGAAGCACCAACGTTCAGTTACAGATAAATTGTTAGTGTTTCAATGTGCTCCAATCTCCAAATAAGGAACCCTCAAATTTCTAGAGATATTGCGGATTTCAGAAATTGCCTGCTTAATTCACACCCATCAGTAACAAGGAAACCACCAACGTTCGGTTATAGATGGTAAGTGCTTCAATGTGCTTCAGTCACCAAATTAGCATAACCCTTAAATTTTCGGAGATATTTCGGATTTTTGAAATCGCCTGCTTACTTCACACCCAGCAGGAATAAGGGAAGCACCGACATTCACTTACAGATAAATGGTTAGTGCTTTGTTAGTACTTCAATGTGCTCCAATCCCCAAATTAGCAACCCTTGTATTTTCGAAGATATTCCAGTTTTTTAAAATCGCCGGCTCTCTTCATACCCAGCAGAGATAAGGGAAGCACCAACGTTCAGTTGCAGATAAGATGTTAGTGCTTCATTAGTGCTTCAATCAGTTCAATCCCCAAATAGGACCCCCTCAAATTTTCAGTGATATTGCGGATTTTAGAAATTGTTTGCTTACTTCACACCCAGCAGAAACAAGGAAAGCACGAACGTTCAGTTACAGATAAATGGTTAGTACTTCGTTAGTTCTTCAATTTGCTTCAATCCCCAAATTACCAACTTTTGAATTTTCGTAGATATTCCGGTTTTTAGAAGTTGCCTACTTAGTTCACACATAGCAGGAGAGAAAAAGTTCAGATTCAAAACACATGTCCCTTCGATACACTAGTTCAATGCTCCTAAAGTGCTATCTGCGATTCGAATGATGGCGTTTAACAATTCATTACTGCTCAAAGTGAGCCACCTTCTTGTGCCTTCTTTAAGGAAGTTTTGAAACATAGAGCAATCTCTAGAATTATTTAGTTAAGAGCTCTACAGAACAACGATCTTCAAGAAAACTACTTTGTCAAACAGCTCTACTATACTTATTTGTATTCAGAATATCTGCAACGTGACCGACTATTTTATTGATAGTTACACATTTATTCTCGAAAATAAACGCCTTTCTCCTGAATGTGACTATTTCAAAGAACAGAAAGTGGCGTCTTGGAATTTGAATCGATCTAGAAGATACACGAAAAAGGAATCCAAAATTTGGTAAATCATGAAATTGAGAAGATGGAAAGGAGAGTGAAGATGAGATAATGGATGGTCAAAAGAGAAACTAAGGCTCGGTTTATTCACCTACTGATAAACCATCAGATATATAGTCTGACGGATAAAAAACACTATCTATAATCCTACTGGTCGGCCAATTATACGTCAACCAATAGGATTACCGATTGGCAAAATTATCTTGTAGAAAGTTACTAGTACCTACGTATTATCGGAAGATGATTGATCCGGCCTAAGCATTGAAAAGCAGTTAGTACCTACTAATCATATTTCTAAGTAATTCAGACCAGAGTTTATAATGTTCATATTCTCGGTTCTCGGCCCTGGTAGGGTAAAATCCGCAGGCGATTGCAAAAAGTCGAAATATCTTTGGAAATATGAGAGTTGTTAAAAGCTGAGGTGGTGCATCATGAAGCACTAACGAAGCATTGCCCATTCATCTACAACTGGAACGTTGGTGCTTTCCATTTCCATGTTCCGGCTGGGGGTGAAGTAAGCAGGCGATTTCTGAAAAACGGAATATCTCTGAAAATATAGGGGTTGCTTATTCAAGGATTGAAGCACTGACCAATTATCTGTAACTGAAGGTTGGTGTTTATCTTGTTCTGCTGGGTGTGAAGTGAGCAGGCGATTTCTAAAAACTGAAATATCTCTGAAAATATAAGAGTTGCTAATTTGCGGATCGAAATACATTGAAGCACTAACGAAGCACTAACCATCATCTATCTACAACTAAACGTTGATGCTTCCAATGTTCCTGCTATGTGTGAGCTAAGCAGCCGATTTCTGAAAACCAGAATATGATAAAAATTCAAGGGTTGCTAAATTGGGGATTGAAGCCCTTACGAAGCACTAAGAATTTAACTTTAACTGAACGTTGGTGCTTTCGTTGTTCCTGCTGGGTATGAAGTAATCAAGCAAGCTAAAATGCGAAATAACTCTGAAAATTTAATGGTTGCTAATTTGGGGATTGAAGCAAACTGAAGCACTAATCATCTATCTACAACTAAACGTTGGTGCTTCCAATCTTCCTGCTATGTGTGAACTAAGCAGGCGATTTCAAAAAAAAAAACGAAATATCTCCGAAAATACAAGGGTTTATAGTTTGGGGATTGAAGCACATTGAAGCACTAACGAAGCGCTAAACGATTACGTAAAATTTAACTTCTCTGTCCCAAGTGTGCCTGCCTACGTCACAGAGCCCATTTCGATATGGATTCAGTCAATGACAAGATACTCCACAAACCTAACTTATTATGAAGTCACTAATTTTGGAGAAGATTCTGGTGCGAATCCGGATGAAAATAGGACCTGTAAGCAATGAAACATTCGAACCAAATGTTAATGGTACAACTCGACAAGTATAGAGTCAGAGCAGAGCCTGATAAACACTCCATTCTAAAACAGGATACCTTACTATCCATCTAATTCCATTGATTTCCTATCTGTGTATTTTAGAAATAAAATTCTACCATCGGGAAATGAGAAATATAGGTATGTCTCGTCAACGTCAAATAAGTTGAAATCAGTTGACGAAGTAACAGAATTCCTGTATACAGTTAAAAAGCAGCTATAATAACACCATGATAATGGAATCAACCGAATACAAGACAGAATCGAACTTATCTTTGGTACTAATGGAGAACTTCGGAAAGAACTGGAATGATTTAGGTCAATAGAAGAGGTGCTAATGATTTTGTGAAAAAAAGTGGCTGATATCTTTGCGCAAGAATAAATTATTGCACGAACCAACCTAGCAGAACCAGAACATCGCATCAACCCAGAAAGTGCCAAATAGGGTTGCCAGGCGTCCTGGATTTCGCAGGATGTCCTGGATTTAGGTTCTTGTGTTCTGTGTCCTGCCGGAGTTGTCCGCAGGACACCAAATGTCCTGCATTTCATTATAATATCCTTACTCTTAGATTATAAAAAAAAAATAATTTTATTTCGGCTGAGCTATTTTATAATTTAACGTGAAAAGCGCGAAAATGCACCCGCGCGAATATTCACCACAAATTCACCAATAGGAACGCAGCGTACGCGTATGCGGCATGGCGTGCATCATTTTGCGGCATGCGGCAATCATTTTACCAATCATAGAAGAATAGAAGCGCAAAGCGCGCGATCAAGATCTTGCAGCTCAAACTCTTGGGGGTGGCGCGCATTATTTTGATAATGCCTCCTGTAACAACTTGTTTAGTGTTTATTCAAAATAATTTTGATATTCTTGGTAAGTCTGTAGGTCCATGATTATCAGTAAAGCCATGCGCCATGCCATAATATAGGTATGCAGTTGGGTCGGACAAAGGCTTGTTCAATAGCCTTCAATGTTCTAGGCCCCTTTTCGATAGTCTACATTGGAAGAGCTGCGTAAGCATAATACATTTTTTGGAATTTCGACAGATGCTTCAAATGACGGTAGTGACAAACTTTTTCCGATACTACTTAGATATTACGTACCGACTGAAGGCATCAAACTATGTCTTCTGGACTTTTTTGAGGCTCTCGATGAATCCGCCAATGCATTATTATTAAACGTATTTTTGGGTAGGTATTACAAATATTATTTAAGGAAAATAAAGAAGTCCTGATTTTTTCATTACTGTCCTGCATTTTCTCAACACATGTCCTGCAAATTCAATTTTCAAACCTGGCAACCCTAGTGCCAAATGTCACCACCACGACGACGAAGACTTTTATCGCCAAGAGACAACATTCTCCAAGAAATGCTGAATCTATCGGTTACCACCGCATCAATGCAGTTGATTGGAGGAGAAATAAAGCTTGCCGTCGATCTCATGTTTGGGTGAACACCGGCCGATGAATTTGTATTTCCAGTTTATGTCGTTGATCTATAGACTCGCCAGGAGCAGACAACATCTGAACAGTGACAGAGAAGATGACATTAATCCAGTTATTTTGAAAGAGTGAATTTCAAATGATCTACTTAAGATTAATGAATGGAGGGATGCCCATAGTCTTTGCTTAAACATATCTAAGACTCGCATCTTCCGGCCCTGGCCCAACCTATTGACTATATTAGTTAGGTTAGGAAAAATCGGGCGCGAAATTTAAAATGGGTTCCTAAACACATTTCAACAAATTTGACAGCAATGTATTTCTTATGGGGGATTCAAAAGAGTGATTTTCAGACGGGAATATCTTGGGTTCTGGGCATTTCTTAGTATTGGAACCTATTGTACATCAAACTTTGAACATATTTCTCTATAATTCATGCTCTAATTGTTTTTTTAGACCTATGAATTAAAAATACAAATGATTTTAATTAAAAGTGTCTGTTTTCGGTGGACGTACGTCGGGTCGAAAACCAGCTGAGAGAAAGTGAGGTCGTGTGTTGTGTTATGATTGTTGGTGAATTGTTTATTTATTTATTTATCACTAGTTCAGTCATTTATTTTTCAATTTTTTTGGATTATTGAAGTACATTTACTAACCAAGTATGTAGGTAAACTTTTATTTTATTATAATTAGGTACTCATATATACTTATGGATCAAGCAACGACATACGTATTTTATACAAATATCGGCTTCTTAAATTGGTAATATTTTTATTTTAACAATGTTGATTCAACTTTCAAACACTCTCTCAGTCACAAACGAACCGAACAAACTCTCTCAGTTAATTACCAAATTAGAAAAACTATTTATACAACTCATTTCCGTAACAAACGTTCTATCACGTCTACAGACGCTTTTAAAATTGAGTCCCCATAAGACATCAATGTATTAATTTTTGAACTAGGAACCCGCGCCAATTTGCGATTCTAACCTAACTAATATGATGAATTGCTAACAAGCCGGTTGCTAAGTTTTAAGGCATTCATTGGTAATCCTATGTTTGAAGATGTGCCATGTATTAAAAGTTGAAAGTAGGGTTTTTTCTGGATGTTACGCTATAAGGGTTGTATCCAATGAGCTTCGCATTTCTATGGCAAAGGAAAGGTTGCTTATCACGCTCTAGTAGAATCTCACTTACACTACGGAATAGTCTTCTCGGGGATTTCCAGCTAATACCTTTTTAACTCCGTCTTTACTCTACAAAAAAAAAACGCTCAGCAGATATTTATGTAATGTGGGAGTAAGGAGTGTAAGGACCCACTGCCAACCTCTATTCTTAAGCCGATTACAATTATTTTATTATGTATGTGATGGTGAATTTCAGTGGAAAATAACTTGGAGATGAATATTCCTTTCTGCTTTTATTATACCATTTCTGATTTGTGTTAGTTTTAATATTGCCTCACTTGCCACACTATGTTTTTTTTTAGCTTTGTTTACAAGAAAATGTTCTTACACAGCAATAAAGGAAATTTAGCTCTATTGCACCGAATTAAGTAGGTCGTTAAATTGATCTGACTTTGGCATATTCAAATAAAGATTCAGATTAGTTACCCGAGAGTAAAAGTAACAGCCCTTTGATGATGCGCCTTTGAAAAAGTTAGATGAAAGATATTCAAGTTCAAGTTGGAACGCAGTTAAAAGAGTTAAAAGCATAATTCAAAACGCGTGTCAAGCTTGTATGTTGCATAACACGAGTTGTCTGAAGGAAAATTATGATGTTTTACATGAGTTATTACTGGCAAAGTAGATTATTGGAAATGAGCTCCTCTTACATACACTTAAAGCTTCAATAGCAGATTTTGGTTTGGGTTTGGGTTCAAAATGTTTTCGTCCAAAGTGTGACTTCTCTATTATGTGTCATCTCCATAATAAGAAAAACTATCAAAATTTCAACTAAGTCCTCTAATTACTATTAACTATTATAGTTGAGCCTCAAGCTCAAACTAGAAAATAAGACCTTTCAACGCAGCTAATGCCATCTATTGAACCATAGTTTGAAGTATTGAAGCGT
Source organism: Ceutorhynchus assimilis (assembly GCA_917834065.1). Classification (NCBI taxonomy): domain Eukaryota; kingdom Metazoa; phylum Arthropoda; class Insecta; order Coleoptera; family Curculionidae; genus Ceutorhynchus; species Ceutorhynchus assimilis. Next base: position 27,804,748 of record OU892287.1, read on the forward strand.
TCCTTGCAAAGGCATGTTGTATTAAGCTGGTGAACTGGATTCTCAGTTGAAAGTCAGTAAATACAGATGGCGACATAAGTAGCGGATATTTACGGGATATTAAATTTTCCAAACAGAACCATCAGAAGCATCTAGTGACAATGTGAAAAAGCACATTTTTACAATCCAAAAGAATTCTACTATTATTTGAAACAGATTTCTTGATTGATTTTAGAAAGTTTTCAAATATTAGTAGGTAATGATTTTTTTCAACCCCCGGGCTTAAGGGATGATTTCACCATAGAGAGGTTTTATGATACACGTATCACTACAATGTTTACAATAGCGTAGGTAGTAGGAAATAGATTTTGATTTTTCTAAATGAAAATTTGAATATTTGTTTTGTTGTAGTTTAAAATTTTCTTAAAAATAAGTTGTTGTTTGTTTTAAAGTGATGTCAAGAAGTGACAAAAAAAAATAATAACCAAATTTGATTGCAAATTGTCAGTAAAATATACAAAGCTAAAAATCGCCAAATATATTTAAATATGGGTGAGTGATTTGAGTGATACGTAAATGGTTAACTAGAGCTTTTTGGTAAGTGCGTTTTCTTATTCCATAATTCACCATATCACATTATCAGAGATTTTACTTTAAAAAAAAATTCAATTTGAAAAAGTTTTAATTTTTACTACTGGAGGTCAATAAATTTACAGTAGGTATAATATCAATAAATCAGTTTGAAGTGCCTTCTCAGAAAAGTTAACAAAAGTTAATCAATGCGTCTTTGTCCAGTAAAATAAATTGTATGGGTACCCTGCCATCTGTAAAAGTAGAAATAAACTCAATAAAATTAAATCTGTAGGAGGTAGGTAGGCATTTTCATACCCCCAATTATTTATTTACACTCCGACTGGATCGAATCAATTTTGATGCTGTCCGCCTTATTTTTTCTTTCTCTTAAATTGCGGAATTTGATTAGGTATTTACACTTGCAATTTATATACGTACCTACAGTTTATTTTTTCCCAAGAGAGATTTTGACATTGACATTGAAAACTTTGAAACATAAACAATAACGCTTGACTCTGATTGTTCGCAAAATGAGGTGTTTCTGCAGGTTGACATCAGTTTTACAATAGCGACCAATAAGCGGCATTAGCGGCATTGTTTATGTTTCAAAGTTGACAATGCCAAAATCTATCTTGGGAAAAAATAAAGTGTAGGTACCTAATTAATTATATAGCAAGTAAGCAAGTTACAAGCTAAGGACATTTTTACATACCTATTCAAATAAGGATATTTCCACTGGTAATTATGCAAGATATTTCCCTGCAACAGTCTCGATTTTCCATTAAAAAAAAAAAAAAACATTATTTTCTTGCATAATCGTTATTATTAATATAAAAAAATCGTTATTATTGTATAAATAAATCAAAATCGATAAGGTACCTACGCATATTAAGCATAATAAATATGATGAAACAGTAGTTACCTATAATACCCAAATCCAGTACAAAACACAAAACTAATAAATAAAAATCGACTCGTACAGTATCGTTGATATCGTAAAATCGAAAGTGACAATGACCTAAAATTGTTCGCGGTTTTTATTTTGGCACGCATTGACAATAAATTCACTAATTTATATTTACGCTTGCTGATTCTACACTAATACTTAGTAGGTATATTTTATATCAGATTTGTAATGGATCGTTAGGTTTTGTGTTTGGTAGGTAATGTTACTATGTAGAGCATCGTCTTCGAAGTGTTTGGTTGGAAAATTGGGTACCTACACTGATTAAAAAGGAACTTTGGTTCAGAAGAAGCTAACCAATTTTAAAAAGAATTTACTTTAGACAAAGACGTAACTTATATTTTTGAAATTAATCACTTGCGACTTCACAAACGTGTTTTTTACCTAAACGGAGCATAATATTTCTGAAAAATAATTGTTTTACTTTTGTTTATTTCTATGCATGTTAAATTTGATTTCCAAGAGTCAGACGTAATTCGCAATAACGGTATTGATAATCAAGCATTTTATTTTTAATTGGAACAATATTAAGGACAAATGAAGTAAGGCAAACATAGGTGAAGCAAGTAGGTAACTACCCCTATCTGGTTGAGAAAGTCATTATCGACGTATCATTGGGTCTTAGAACAAATCTTCAGCGACAAGGAAATAATACATATAAGCACTAAGGCACTCATCGATGGGTGAGAACAAAATCAAAATAGTTTATTAAAAAAAAATGCCAAAATTCAAAATTGCTGTTGCAGTATTGGGTGAAGTCGAATTTGGATATTGAAGATTACAGAATAAATAAGACTTTTAACTCTAGAATAGTTGGAGCATTTTGAAGAAATAAGAATGTCTTGTGAGAATTTGTTGGTATACCTACAGCGTGGATAGTGTCGACACCAATCATATCCTGTACCCTGCAATTCATCAACATCATAATCTTCAACGTTTTATCATTCTATCCCTGGATATATGCTTCTTCAATTACACGCCATTTCAGACCTTGTCCAGTATGTTTTTGTAAATTGTTCCATCGAGCGCGTGCGGTCTGCCTGGGTTACGCTTTCCAGTTCTCGCAGTCTTCAGTCTGTAGCCTTTTTTTCAGTCAATCTCTCGTTCTCTGTCCTTGAGAACGTGTCAGGCCCAATGCCACTGTCACGGTGTCGACTCTTGTTTCTGATCAATTTGCTCCATATCTCACAGACTTTTCAGCATGGACTTCTTCATCATCTTTTGTCAGATGACTTGAAGTTTATTTATTATAGTTTTGCTATGTGACCATTTTTCCGAGGCATGGTAAGTGCTGAGATTACAATTTACTGAAAAGATGTTGGTTTTTTGATGTTGGAAAACAGTGAACCTGGAAATCGGTCTGTGATTATGGAATGCAGCCTAACATAACTGGATACGTCTACTGCCACTATTTTCCTAGAGTAGTCACCTTAAAATGGCAGCTTTGGTCTCCAAATTCATTTGGGTCTTCTCTTTTTGGCATTATTTTAGTTTTGCTAAAGCTTAGTTCATGAAGAGCTTCAGTAAATCAGATGGAAGACTCTCTGAGAAGCGAATAAGAAGAGAAGATTGCATTGATCTTCTTACAAGCAGGCGACCAGTCTATAATGGCATGCAAAACGAAACAAACGGAAGGCATAATATAGTTTATCCAACACATGACAGTTAAGACTGTTATTATTAATGTCATTTTAGACAAGTAAACTATCAAATAACACACTAGTGTGTTATAATCCATAACTCACTACTGGGTTATGGATTATAACTCACGTTCATATTTAAAGTAGTATTCTATTTATTTATTACTATTTTAAGTAGAATTCACATTAATATTAAAATTAAAGGAAAACGCTAACGGTTTATTCAAATTTAAACTAATTGTAAAATTCGTTGGTTCATTAGAACCAGACGCTCCCATATTGGTACAGGTGCTGATAGTGCTGGAAGACGCCGACACATTAGAACCTTGTATTTTTTCTGCAATTTGTATTTTGTTATGCACCGATTCTTCTATGTATCCTTCTGCTACCGTGGAGGACTTCCATCCTCCATGAAGCTTCAAAGTACCTAGTCATGTTAGGCCCTGCATTGGCCAAAAGAGTCGCTGAAGACCTTCTCAGGCAGTGACCGGTGTAGAGCGCTGGTTCCTCCAATTTCAAAAAACATTGCAATTCTTGAAGGTATCTTCGACAACGTATTTATTCCCACACACTGGCTGGTACACCTTCCATTTTTGTAAAAAACAAAAAAGCGGTTAGAACTAGTATTCTTTGGTCTCAAAGACATGTATTTTTTACACAAATTGATCGGGTTGACTGGAAATCCTTCTTCAAGTATGGTGAAACTTCTCGATTTCTTGGTTTTAGTGTCTGGCAAAACTACGTGAGAATATTTCCCTTTGTCTTGAATATTCTCTATTCTCAAATTGACCAATTCATCGCATCTACAAGCACCGCTAATCCCCATTATCAAAGCCACTTTCATCAACAAGTACTCATCGTCGGGAGCTTCGTTCAAAAACTTCTCTATTTCAGGTCGTTCTAATGTCTTGGACTTCTTTGGTTTATATCCCTGTGATTTGCTTTTCAGAAAGCTCGTTAGTTTGCCATATTTAGAAATGTCGTTTTTTTTTATAGAGGTGAATAGTCGAACGAAGCATCGAGTATTTGGTCCATAGCGACGATGGGGCTAATTTTTTTTGCAAATGTAAAAAATAAGCCAATAAAACATTTTCATCGATACCTTTTATCTTCCGTGAATTCATCCAAGACTCAAACATTTTGAACTCCTTGTCGTAAGCATCTCGGGACTTTTCTGGCAGAATCTGCATCGCTGCTTCTTCCGCTTCCGTAAGGATATCCTCAGGAACGTAATTTTCATCGGTTTCTTCCATTTTCTATACGTTTTTTTCGGTAATTTTTCAAAAAAGCTTCTTTTTTCTGCAGGGAAAACTGACAAGTGTCAAAATTTCTTTAAACATTTGCTAACAATGTATCATGCCCGTAGCAACCAAACAAATAACCTACTTTAACCCACATACTTTGACAAAATGTAAAAAAGTCACTGTCAAGTCATTTTGGCATTTATAAGGTACTGAGATGCAAGTTGCTTTGATTTGAACACAAAGCTTATTAATTATTATCTTATAAAAAAACGATTTCATCCACTTGTTGGATAAAACATTGTATGCCACTCGTGTGTTATGTTTCCTAAGTCACTTGAGAATTTATACCACTCGGCCTGACGGCCTCGTGGTATAAATCTTTCTCGCGTGACTTATTTTCAACATAACACACTAGTACCATAAATAACTATTATTTCCTACTGAACTATTATATAATACCTTGGTTACAATAATCATAAACAGGGTCTTGACTTCCAAGGGAGGATTTCATAACTCCCGCTTTTACCTTGAATAGGTGAAACTTTGAAAAAATAGAAATTTTGGTTTATGGTTTATTCCTTTATAAAAATGGACAAAATACAGTAAATTCAGTAGGAAATAAAATTATCTATATACCACGGGAATTATCAGGTGTTAATACCCTTAATACATAAATACCTATTATGATAAGAAACGACATCCAGACATGCAGCCAGACATTCAAGGCCGTTTCCAATAAACAACAAACAAACACCAATAAGAACATGTGCCAAAACTAATCCAGATCATGGGCGACTTCTATGTCAAATTAGATCTATAGTACAAATTGGGCAACTCTATCAATACCTCGAACAACCAAAAAATGAGGACCTATGCTGTTTCTTCAAGAAAAAACCCATCGGAAAATGGATCGATATCACAGACAGAAACGGCTATATATAAAAGCAGACATATCTTTGAGGATGTCTCAGCTATTAACAAAGATTCCCTCCTGAATATAGAGTTCTGAGACGGGCCAAGTTAGAACAAAAAAAGGTGTTTGGACACAAGACAAGGGTGAAGCTTTACTCGAGAGTCAAAGCTCAATGGAAAAACACATGGAAGAAGAATCAGAAGTAGATGACATGAACAACATCAATGATAAATTGAACGAACAACTTTCGGTAGCAGGAAAGAAAGTTGCAAGGAAAGAGAGCAAAAAGAAAAGGATAGGTACCTATAAGTGCAGAAACAACGGAATTGATGGGGCACAATAAAAGTCTTCCATCAATTGAAAATGAATTTGCAAAAAAATATATAGAAATCAATAAAATGATACAAACAACTCTCGGAGAAGTCTTAAATAAAAACATCGAACCATCGAAGCAATGAAGTAGAAAGTCGCAGAAGAATATAAGGTCTGAAATGCCTAAAGCCAAGATTCGGTACCGACAATATCATATGTATAAAAAGTAGCTAATGTTGGTTCTAAAAATACAATAGATGAGTATACGATATATCGAGAAGGCAATTAACCATATCTGGAGAAAAGGCAATCACCAGGACAAGAAAAAATGCTGGAAGAGGGAATGTATGTTCTCCTATATCAACACTGATTAGAGGCTTTATCCTATATTCAAAAAGTGCGGAAATAACAGGGAACAGGGCCTTCACCAAATACAAATAAGACTGAGATCAGTAAACTATACCGTTCCATTTTCCATTGCGTTATTATACCAAATATACAAGATGTTCATGACAATTATCACCAACCCCTGCTCATTTGAAATGGACTAGTGATGCCGCCGAGACTATAGACCAATTTTGTCTCGAAAAATCACTTCGAGGCGAGATAATGCTGTCTCGTCAAGAATCTCTCGAGCTCTCTCGCTCTCTTGAGCCAAGATAAATTTATTGTCATATTTCTTTTAAAATAACTCAATAAAGAATGTTTTATTTTAATGTGTTTATATAACTTTCTGTCTAAATTGTATGCAAAGTAATCCCCAGTCTCTCTATAATAATTTTAAAGAGTATGCGAGTTCGAATGTTCGTAGAGACAATAATAAATTTCTAGAAAAATCAATTATTTATTTAAATATACAAGGTGTTTCTGAAGTTAGGTTCGTAACATCAAGGTGCGATTCAAGTGCGTCGCCAGCCAGTGGAAAAGGGAGGAGAGCAAGATGAATTGGGAATGGAGATTAGGGATAATATGTACTAAAAATTCTGGTGCAGAAAAAGACCTTCTGATTTGGATTTTTGGAAACTTTAAAAAAACATATCTCAAATTCTATTACAGATAGAAAGCTGAAATGTCCCCCTCCCCCTCCCTTTGGACTTGAATATTTGAAAAATCATAGCTTTTTTTGTATCATAGATAGAAAGCTGAAATTTTCAACGATTATTATCCTAGAGGACTACAATCCCAGAAAAAAAGCTCATTTGGACTTATAAGTTCTTGAGATAACATCACGTTATATGCGTTTAATAGATGTTGAGTGAGGTTTTGGATTTTTCAAGTTTCCTGACGTCCTTTTTTCATAGATTTCGGCTTCATATCCCACGATAAATCACTGTATGGAGTTCTTCGAGATCCCAATTCATGGTTTATAGTTGAAATCTCCACATAAAAAAATTTGACCATTTTGGCAAGAAGACCACGAGTGGCAAACCGCTGGTGGAATTTTATATTCCTACAAGCAAAGTGTATTTTTTCGAATTTTTCAAACTTTTTCGGAATTTTTTGTGGAATGAATGGCATTTTTATGTTGAAATTTGGGTATTTTTGTGGAATTTTTTGGCATTTTTGTGGAATTTTCTGGCATTTTTTAGAGTTTTTTTGACATTTTTTGAAATTTTTTGACATTTTTCTGAATCGTTTTTTTGCATTTTTGAAAATGAAATGAAATTAAAAAAAAAAACTTATAAACTTAAAAAAAACAGCAATATCAAAAGATTTCGTTCGGATTTTTTTATTTTGTTTTTTTAGGGTTTTTACTTATGTACAGGGTGAGTCACCATATTTTGACACCCTCCTGCAGCCGTAATTACAGGTGATAGGTGAAAGGTATAAATACAAAAGTTGTAGGTATAGCACTTCATCTAAACTGCCAGAATTTTTAATTAGATTGAATAAATGAGCAATACAAAGTGAAAAAATATGTCAATGTTCACTTTTTTCAAATGGAATGCCCTTTATTTTCTCTCAAATTTTAAAAGTTCTCGTTTATCTGATTCAGATTATATAATATGTTAGTGTTTCTGTGTTTCTCTCAATAGTTTGGAGTTTAGTTATTCAAAGAGAGTAGTTTTTTGAATATATTTCACCTTGATTTACCTGTCACCTGTCACACAGCATTGGGATACGTGAATAGATCTTTGAATAACTGAACTCCAGATATTTTTAAAACTATTGAAAGAAACATTAACATATTATATAATCTGAATCAGAAAAACAAGAACTTTAAGAATTTGAAAGAAAATAAAGTGAACATTGACATATTTTTCCATTTTGTCATGCTCATTTGTTCAATCTATTTAAAAATTCTGGCGATACAGATAAAATGCTACAACTTTTGTATTTACACCTTTCACCTGTCACCAGTAATTACGGCTGCAGGTGGGTGTCTAAATATAGTGACTCACCCTGTACCTAGTGAAATTCAAATCTCTAGATTTCCAGATTCCCCCCCCCCCCCCTGCCCTTGGTTGTCGACGCCCTTGGTGCGATTCCTTATATTAAAAAAAAAAATCCTATAAATATATGTAGGAACTGGCTCTTCTCTACGATATAGAGCGTTACCTATTTAATTTTAGAAAAAAAATCTACTTATAGATATCACAAAAAAACAAAACGTCGATTTTATTGAAACTATTGTCATGTAATTAAAATTCGCTTGATTATTCCAGTGGCGTCCCAATCCTTTTGTTGAAATAAAAAAGTACGTAAATGTCCAATATTTTCTAGAACCTTAGGTATTATGAGTAATATTACATTTTTTCATTTTTATACATTTTAGTTAAGCAGTGAGAATAATTTTTTGCATTTTCTTGACCTGGGAGTAGAAATTAACCTACTATGCGTCAAAACCAACATCTTAACACAGGTTAGACACCACATCTCATTCATAAGGTGATGTTTGTTGAGATGACAAGACCCCCCATGGGCCAGGAGTGGTGACCTGCTCGAGGGTGTCATGGTAGGGATGCATCAGAGGTGTTGACCAAAATGATGAAGAAATGCGCACGGGTGCAACTCGTTTATCTATCTGTCTGCCTCTAACTCATATGATATAAGTTTGATGAGGCTCGTTGACATGCCAATCGATCGCAGGTGTATTTCACCTGATTTACAAAACCGACGTTGCCAGTAGTCGTTTTAAGTCTTGAACCTCCAACTTTTTGAACCAAAGTCATAAGAGGATAAAATATCAATCCGTAACAATTTGGGAATCAAATTGGAGGGGATACAACGGTGGTGGATTGCTGCTCATTTTCTCTGGAACCTTCGGGACAGGAGGACAGAGAGCGTATTCTCGTCTCGCCTCGCGGCATCACTAAAATGGACCGGCTGATGGGTTCCTACATGCTTGTGGTACTTCTGACCATCTCCTCAATCTGAAAATTCTCATAGACAACCTATTCATAACATGCCACGTTGACAATGCAGCTGGAAGACAACAACAATTCCATTCCAGTCAGGAGAGTGATATGATATTACCGAAACTTTTCACGCTGGCAATTGAGAATTAATTCAAGAAACTATACCTTTCGGGTGGGTTTTCTTGAAGAAGTTTGTGCATGTGTGTACGAATGAGGCTAATAAAAGTGTTGGGTTACTCCGAAAGGGGTTTAAGGGCTTGAAGTTGGGTGGGTTTGATTTATCGTACCCAGTCATTAAAAAATAAACAATAAACTATGGACTGGTCTAGACATGGCAAAAATTAAATTTAATTGGAATTTTTAATCATGGATTAAATTCAAAGTTGGTGTCAACTGATAGTTTAGAAAAAGCTAAGACAGGAATGTAAAATCGGTTTTCCTTTAAAATTAACCGTTCAGGTTTTACAGTCTGTCAAAGTTGCAAAAAGTCAATTTTCAACTGTCAATATTTGAAAAACAGTTGAACTTAGGTATAGGGTATATCACATGAAATATGCTCAGAATTTTACGTAGAATGCAAATATGCAATCACATACAGGGTGTTCTATTTAAAATGGCGATGTTGCCACTGGTTTAGAGTAGAAGCCGCAACACCGCATAAACAAAAATATTTTTAAAGTGTAGGTAGATTATGGTCGTTTATCCCGGTTGCCAAATTTTCAAAATGATCCGCTTTTTAGTTTTCCATTAACGTCTAATACGCCATCAACCGTGGGACACCCTGTATAGGTATAGTTATTTTATTTTTGAACTGGAAGAGTCCCATGTGCATGAAACATAATAAGTATTTTGAGCGTTAAGTGTCGGTAACCACCTTCAAACATTCTCGGGCGGTAAATGACACTTACCGCCCTTAAAAGCTTTCATTTATACAAAATACAAAATAATATAATTCCAGCCGCTTGTATTTTGGAAATTTTGAGATATAATCTTAATTTTTTTTGATGAACAACACTCGGAACAAATTTGCGTTCATATTTTCTCAAAAATACCGCGAAATACAAATAAAATCAATAAATTTCGTTGAAAGAAAGTAGTAACCCACGTAAATTTTACGTACAGAAGTGTACTTTTGTGAATCTGGCAGACGTGATACTACTGGCAGTTATGTAACAAAGGCGATGCCTGGTCCTACTGGTATTGGTCGAAGCACTCTTGAAATTTGAACGGACTAGATTACATATTTGGGAAATGGCAGCATATCAAACAAAAAGCACACGTAAAATTTACGTCGGTTATTATTCTAGGGTTAATGATACTTGACAGGCTCAAAAGATGTATTTTTGCTGCCTAGGCAGCAGGGTCGGCGCAACCATTAGGCGAACTAGGCGGTCGCCTAGGGCGGCACACTTGAAGGGGCGGCATAAAGGCAAAAAAAAATAATATTTTTTTCGAATTCTGTTCTTCTTCATAATATTCAGCAACCGGGTGGCGGGCGGCCAAAAACGACTTATTTTATAGTATGAATATTTTTGGCACAAAATTAACGCTTTGGGCGAGGCATCAGAACAGGATTTTTTAGCATCCGCCGGCGCCGGCGGCGGGCATGTGTGTAAATATTTTTTTTATGTTGATATTTTTCAATCTATATTCTGGAAGTCAGGTAAAATCTGTTTTTTTTTTAAGATAAAAGTCAAAATTGCATTATGTTGGCAATACAATGTAAAATTGTCAATGCTTTCAATTTTTCTATGTAGAAAAGGCTTGTGTTGCCAACATAGTTACTAAATTTTTGACTTGGGGAATTATCTTTAAAAAAAAAACAGACTTTATACCTATATTATGTACAGTGTGGTCATTTTATCTTGATAACATTTTAAACTGTCATAATTTCTTTATTTTTGAAGTTATTTGAATAAATAAAAAAACATACTATAGAGTTGCTTTCCAAGTTTTAGATAGGATAGACAAAAAACAAAAGACTAATATATTTTGACAGTTATGCGCACAAATAGCATTTTGTTAAGTGGAACACCCAATACATTTTTAGTTTGTTTGATAATATGTTCCATTCTGATTGCAAGATATGCAATACAATTGAATACAATTCACTTTATATTTACATGCAAAAATGGTTTATTTATTCTAACTGAAAATATTGATTACCTACACAGATTACCTGCAAAGGTAGGTAGGTAGACAGAATTTCCCATTAGAATAAATAAAACATTTCTGCATGTAAATATGAAGTAAAATGTATTCAATTGTATTGTATTGTATATGTTACTGTAAATGCCCGAAATTCGGTAAAACCTAGGATAAGCGCGCTAAACCTAGGATTTACCAAAAGCAAGTGGTAAAAGCCCGAAAACTAGGTATTTTGGTTTCATTTCGGACTTTTACCGGACACAAACAGTAAATCTTAGGATTTACCACACCGCATTGGTAAAAAGTACGAATACCACTGATACGTTAAAGAAATCGATATCGGTAAACGATAATCGTTAAGAAAATTAAGAAAATTTCTTGTGTCCTGGAGATTTTCCATCTCAGGAAATTAGCGTAAGACGTGCAGTGCGAAAATTGTCGTTATGTAATTGCCAATGACTTAAGAAATGCAATTGTATTCGAAAATGTTCCACCAAAAGATGTTTATTCAGATCCTCTAAACTAAATACTCTGCAATTCTAAATGCCATGGAAGTTTGCCCTGTACCAATAAATTAATATTTCTTTTAGTGGACATTTTAATCCATTTACTTCATTTAAAAAATGGTTTTGACATTTAAGTACCTATAGTTTTTCGAAAGTCAATTGGAACAAGGTGAACATAACTCATAACTGGTGGCTGACTAAAGGCAGTGCATTTCTTATGGAAATATCCAGTGACCAGTCAGCTACCAGTTGGTATCTTGTTTTAACTGAGTTTGAAAATACTATACCTACTTTTTGCGATATTAGCTTTGTTCGGACATATATGAACAAATGCGCAAGCGCAGTTCAATTCAGAACTGATTCTGAACCAAGTCCGAACAAACCTATTATGAGTACTTCAATTATTGTTTTTTTTTTTTTCATATCTCGTTTAAGGCCACTATGATTTCTGTTTACATTTAAGAATATTAAAACAAAAAGTGTTTCGGTGTGACTTTTTGTTTCATTTATAAAGTATCTTATTTTAAGACATTGAAATTTTAACGATTATCGTTTTACGATATCGATTTCTGTAACGTATCAGTGGTATTCGTACTTTTACCAATGCGTTATGGTAAATCCTAAGATTTACTGTTTGTGTCCGGTAAAAGTCCGAAATGGAAGTAAAATAACTAGTTTTCGGGCTTTTACCACTTGCTTCTGGTAAATCCTAGGTTTAGCGCGCTTATCCTAGGTTTTACCGAATTTCGGGCATTTACAGTAACATATATATTGCAATCAGAATGAAACATATTATCGAACAAACTAAAAATTTACCGGGTGTTCCATTTAAAAAAATGCTATTTGTGTGCATAACTGTCAAAATATATTAGTCTGTTGTTTTTTGTCCACCCTATCTAAAACTTGGAAAACAACCTTACAGTATGTTTTTTTATTTATTTAAATAACTTCAAAAATAAAGAAATTATGACAGTTTCAAATGTTATCAAGATAAAATGACCACCCTGTACAGAGTGAGTCACCATATTTTGACACCCAACTGCAGCCGTAATTACCAGGTGATAGGTGAAAGGTATAAATACAAAAGTTGTAGCATTTCATCTAAACCGCCAGAACTTTTAATTAGATTGACCAAATGAGCAATACAAAGTGGAAAAATATGCCAATGTTCACTTTTTTCAAATGGAATGCCCTTTATTTTCTCTCAAATTTTTAAAGTTCTCGTTTTTCTGATTCAAATTATAATATGTTAGTGTTTCTCTCAATAGTTTTGGAATTGGAAATATCTGGAGTTTAGTTATTCAAGGAGAGTAGTTTTTTGAATATATTGTACCTTGATTTACCTGTCACCTGTTACACAACATTGTGATCTTTGAATAACTGAACTCCAGATATTTTCAAAACTATTGAAACATTAACATATTAGGTACCTATATAATCTCAATCAGAAAAACAAGTACCTACTTTAAGAATTTGAAAGAAAATAAAGTGTATTCCATTTTAAAAAAGTGAACATTGACATATTTTTCCACTTTGTCTTGCTCATTTGTTCAATCTAATTGAAAATTCTGGCGATTCAGTTAAAATACTACAACTTTTCTATTTACACCTTTCACCTATCACCTGTAATTACGGTTGCAGGTGGGTGTCAAAATATAGTGACTCACCCACATATTCTTTTTCTTTTGTACTCCTTAGTACCGGTATATTTCTTTCAACGACAACGTGTATAAAACAGTCAAGCCCCTCATCACAATAAAATAGATTTTTTGCTCTGCTCTTATTCAGCTCCTTATTTTTTTTCATATCCGGACTCTGAATTTTGTGATTGGGTGCCTCCCTCCTCTCTCTGTCTATCCTTTTCTCTTCTTGCCATTGTCAGTTGTCTCCTGATGTAGATAAATATATATTATGTGTTGAATAGGTTTCATATAATGGTGTTATCATTGGTTGCAAGGATTGCGAGATCTGTAAATTTTTCCAATAGATAACAATATTGAAACGGGTCAATAACGACTACTTGGGTCACCCGAAAATTGAGTTTCTTTATTTAGGTGATGTTATTGCAGAGACATATTAATATAGTACAAACTGTGATAGTACTTTACTCACGTCCTGATCCATAGTCTACCCAGAAAGATATACACCCTGGAGCATCACTTATACTGTACAATCATTAATAAAACTATGAATCATGTTTCTGAAAATAGCCATGCATATTTGTATTTTTACTTGATGGGGGCGGCAGACAGTACATTTGCCTAGGGCGCCTAATTCGCTTACGCCGACCCTGCTAGGCAGTGAAAGTGGACTCTTACTGCCTAGGCATTAAAAGTTCGTTTCTATGCAACGTTTCAGGTTATAAATTTATTCAATCTGGTTTTCAAAGTTAGCAATGACAATGACAATCAGGCTTATGATGTATCCTCTCCTGTTATTCTAACAGCTATGTTATAGCGCATCATCTAAACCTCTCTCTACGTTGACTTATATAATAAACAGTGACAGACAACTTAACGTTGCTGTTAAAATAACAGAATATGATACATCATAGGCCTGATTAGTACATTTTTGTCAAAATAATTTAATTATTTGGATATTATAAATAAAATCAATACAAAAAAGATTACTATGAGTGAAATTAGACAAAATCGGGGAAAAAATTCAATGTTTCACACGGCAGAAAATCAGATTCAATGGCTTGCCTGGTGGCTAGGCCTTGGCTATGTAACATTAGCAACGGGCGCCGCGGCATTAAAGGGGATGTGGCCCAAAAATGAAAGTTTTAGTGCAAAAAAATCTAAGAATAAATATTCAAACCGCATCTTGCTATGATGGTCCGTTTTCGAGTTAGGGCGGTTTAAAGTTACAACTAGGTGTTTGTGACGTCACACTGGATTATCAGGGACAGTAATAACACGTGTAAAAATTTCCCAAAACAAAAAACAATTATCTCCTAGAGCGAATTGCAACCACTCAAAGTACGGTTCTTTGACGACTGAACGAACAGAAGATTGCAATTTAATTTATCTTCACAAGCAATTTTCTCGGAGACTATTTTGGATATAGGACTGCGGTTTTCACGAGAGATCTTAGAATTTTTTTCTTGATTTAAGTAGCTTAAGTCGTTTTTTAGGGTCACACCTCCTTTAAATCTTGTGCTTTTCTGCTTAGTAAAACAAATAACTATTATATCCCGTAGCTGAGACTAGTGAGACTCTGGAACGCCAACTTCAGTCAACATTTTACGTGACAGTACATTTACATCTGCACCAGTGTCTAATTCAAATTTACAGGTACATGATGATCATCAATATTTAAATTATGAAACCATGAGTTAATTGATAATATTTTACTGCTCTGGTTTTTTATTCCAATAATATTGATTGCCAACTCAGCCTCATCAGACTCAGCTCCTCATGTTCTTGTAACACTTTTACATTTTTTACATGACATGGCACTGCAAAATGATTTATTTGCTTGCATTAACTACACTTTTTCCCAAAGGCAGGACATTGTGTGGATCCCATATTATCATGGGAGCATCATGTGGACTTTCTGGCTGCAAAATTATCGAGAAACATTTTTGTTATAAGATCATTAAGTGATGAGTTACCTAGAAAATCAATCTTGACAGCTTACCATCCAATTTTTCTTTCACACTGCGGATATGGAATACCTTGCATGGGGCCATTCCCCTCATGCAGATCGAATTTTCAAATTGTAGCGGAGGGGTTCTGCGTGTAATGTTCAGAATGGCTTATAGGGACAAATTTACGGAAGTGTTTGTAGCGAATAAACTATTTACCTTGCCTTATATATGCATCTATTCATGTCTTAAGTATGTCAGAGAATACCTTGGCACTTATACACATAACAACAGTGGCGCAGCCAGGGGGGGGGCAGGGGGGCCGGGCCCCCCCTCCAAGGCTTCAGAGAAAAATAGAAAAATAATAAAGTAGACGAAAGCTGTGAACGACTTACATCAGAAAAAGTTTAAAGGAAAGTGGATCTGTGTTTTTTCTTATTTTTTTTTCTGCATGCCCCCCCCCCTCCCAGACAAAATTTCTGGCTGCGCCACTGCATAACAATGAAATCCATGATTATAACACCAGACAGAGCTCAGATCTAAACATTCGGAGATTTCGTTTAAGTCATAGCCGATACGGGGTGAATTACTATGGACCTCTATTTAATAATGCACTGCCTAGGAATGTGCAAACATTAGATGACAAGACCTTTTTAAAAACCATAAAAAAATCACTTAAAGTTTTTTTTTTTTAAGATAATTCCACAAGTCTAAAATTTAGTAATTATGTTGGCAGCACAAGCCTTGCAAAAGTAACTCAATAAATTACATTTAAAATTTAAATTTGCCGCCTATCATGAATGTTTTTGAAAAGAAAAGCCATCAATTTTAGCTTGTATTGGGCAGAATAGAAATAATAAAATATTTACCTATTTACTTCCATCAATCAGAGAGAGAAAGTAAACAAACAAAAAAGATAGCGAGATCAATCATTTAGTTACTTTTGTTTTTAATGTTGACAGCCCGCTAGTAATTTTTGTTTTCTTCTTTTGGCAACTATGTTCGCGCACCGCAATATGGCGACCAAACAAAAAGTCAATTGAAAGTATTGACAATTTTACATTGTATTGCCAACATAATGTCACTTTGACTTTTATCTTTAAAAAAAAAAACAGACTTTACATAGGCATGCATTTCACAATTTCAACTGACTTTCTGTCTTTGTAAAAGTTCATTTTGAATTTTAAACAAGTGAATGTTAAATTTTAATTTTAATATTAGTAGGTATAAGTGATTTAAAAAATTAATTTCTGTGACTTGGAATGTCTGTTTTTAGAAATAACTAATCATAAACTGTATTTTTTTCTGTTGACGTGTGCAAATAATTACCTATGTATTATAAAGCATGAAAATAAATTTGAATTTGAATTTGAATTGAATTCACGAACTCCATGCAAAGTTTGGCATCTTCTACATTTGAATTTTTCTCCAGATTTAAAAATCTTTTATCCACAATCATCAAATAATGGCAGTTTTATCCACTCATATGAAGCGTCTAAAGTGATACTTTATCCACTAGTGGAATAAAATAACTTTATTCCACTAGTGGAATAATGGAATCAAGAAATACAAAATTTTTAATTCATTTATTGATATTAACATTAACATTTATATTAATAGATACTCCGTTGTTGAAAAGGTGATAAATTCCATCAGCTTGAGAACGCACGTTTATGGGTGTTTTGGCAGAATTACCAGGAACAGGAATATAAGGTGTCTCCTCTTGTGAGAGACATTTTCCCGTTGAATTTTGTTTGCAATACTAAGCTTATTGGAAATGGAATCCTCGATATAACTTTCAGCAACAGAGGAGCTCTTCCATCCACCATGTGTATATACGTGTGATTGTGGATAAAACGTTGTATTACATTCGTGTTTCAGTTGCATTTTATCCACTTAAGAAAATTAAACTCTCGAACTTCGTTCTCGCGTTTAAACATTCTTGCGTGGATAAAATGCTCCTAAAACACTTATACAATAAATAACTATTATCTGCACCACTAGAATTTGGAGCTAATTTTTTATAATTGTTATGGTTTCCTCACCTTTTCTTGACAAACTCCACTTCAGCAGAGATTCCTTGCAAAGGATAACGCACACCTACCATGGGATTTTTGGGCTCTATGGATTTTGCTCATTTTTTGATATGTTGTAGAGGATTTCATTCTGAACAACCTTTAAATGGGAGGAAATCTTATAGGTATTACGATCTTTGAGATATGAGCGTGAAAAGATGAACTTTTTTGCGACTTTTTGTGTGGAGAGTATACGTGCGTTTTTATTCTCACCGATGTGCTCATCGATTAAGCGAAAATGTCAATTGGCTGTTTTTATTCTCATCAGTAAAACATCGATGGATTTCATCGGTCTGTTTTTATTCTCATCCTACACTTATCGGTGAAAGTACGATTAGCCATCGAATTCATCGAGGTTCATTTAGGATGAACTGATGAATTATAACGTAAAATGTAACCTGAAAATTATGTTGACGGTTGTTGATGGCCGACTGGCATCGTTTTGTTTTGCATTTATATTTATTATGTGACGATTTGCGAAGATCTTAACAAAAAAAAAAGGAAAAAGGGCATGTTCAAGTGATCTGAAGGGTGTGAAAACCGAGATCATACCAAACCTAAGAGTTCTGAGCATAAGAGCGCCAAATTACCTAACTTTGTGACAAGTGATAAATATATCTGAAATATCAAATCAAACTTAATTTGTGAGGTCTTAAAGCTCAGCTAACTGTCTCAGAGATAATTTTATTTCTAATATCTCACCTCCACTACAGTCCTAGTAAGTCTAAAATGAGACTTAACATATATGCAAAGAACTACAGAAGAAATATAATTTTGTATTTTTTTATGTTTTCTACAATTCAAGTAAAACTATTTCATCTGAAGAACTTCTAGACTCATCACTTGATGATGATGAAGAGCTCACAATTATTCTCAACTAACACTAGACTTCCAATCATTGTATGGCTACGGTTTTTCAAACAAATAAAAAAATAATAAGTTTGTCACAAATGTCACATCAAACAAACAACACAAATCAATGTCAAAAGTGTCAATTCAAGTGTCAAAATCCATCGAAGTGTTTTTTAGTTGATTCATTCCATCAACAAAATTGCGATGAATTTTGATGACGTACTGCTCATCGGCGCTCATCGGTGATGGAATTCATCAGGAAAACTCGATGAGAATAAAAACGCACGTTATACGAGATACTGGTGCTACTGGTGTTTATCAGTCAAAATATTGTCGGGTTCACATATTTTACGTCACTTAAAAATTAATGTCAACTTAGGTTAAGGCCGGGACCGCAATGGGGTCAATGTTTGCGCCAGTGCGGTCTCGGCCTTAGCCTATGTTGACATTTGTTAGTGACGTGAAATATGTCAACCTGTCAAAAGTTCGACTGATGAACACCAGTTTTTCGTATACTCTCCACACAAAAATTTGCCAAAAAGTTCATCTTTCAACGCTGATATCTCAAAGACCATAATACCTAAAAGATTTCGTCTCATTTAAAGATTGTTCAGAATTAAATTCTCTACAACATATCAAAAAATGGGCAAAATACATAGAGCCCAAAAATCCCATGTTAGGTGTGCGTTATCCTTCATAGCCTGAGATTTAGAAATTTCAGCAGCTCGGCATACATTCACAGCCTTAGACAAGTCAAGACCTTCCACACGTAGCAACCTTACCTGTATGGCCATCTCATCACCTGAAGCACCAAATTCACCGGACTATGATAATTTCTTGACGTCTGTTAAAAACTGGTCAAATCCTCCACCTTCTTGTTGATTCCTACTATAAAATTAGGAACGCTCGAAAACTATATTTTTCTACAATGATCTTCAAAAGCTTTCAGTACACTTTGAAAAGACTTTACTTCTGTTTCCGATAACGTGAACGAGCTGTACATTTCCACACCTTCTTCACCAATCAAATTAAGCAGAATGGCAATTTTTGTTTTTTTCATCATCTTTTCCAGACTTACCGCAGAAGCTTTCAGGTAGATTTCAAAAATTTCTTTAACTTACGCCAATTTTCACTCAAATTTCCTTGAAGCGACAGATTAAATGGGGTTTTAAATTCCATTTTTCTCGACAATAATTATATACCTATGGTTGAACCAAATCCAAGCGGCAGTAATGACAACTGGTCATTTTCATTACAACCTATCAAATGTCCTCCGCGCATGCGTACTGGTCCAGGTAGGGCATTTCAAGCAATAGGAAGGCTGGTGTTTGTTTACAATTTAGGTTATTTAATGTCATTTACTGCCGCTTGGATTTGGAAATGGTATAGGTATCTACCTCGACTGCGCCATGTTGTGTCCTTTTAGTGATACTTGAAAGACGATATTTTATATTCACTTTATTTGAAACTTCTAAAAAATGACAAATGAAACTCTTTAGATAGACATAAAAGCTGCTTACAGAAACACTGATCTCGGATCAGTTCGATCAGTATCAGCTGTTCAAGGATTAGTAAACTATCTAGGTGGAGCTAGTTTAGTTTCCGAACGGATGGATCCGCAGATGAATCTTGTCAAATGACACCTCCAACAATCCTTACCTCAACAAACATTATTTTGATTTTCCGATTTTAATTTAACTCTCAAGTTCTTAAATTTACATTTTTTGGCTTCTTACTGTTGAAGATGTTTTCCACATTTATTTTTGAGGGAAAAAAATCAACAAACATCTAAAAAGTTGGGTTAAGAAAAACAGCTGACAGCTGCCAATCCTATTCACCCCGCATTTTATCGGGTCGATGAGATCCAAACATATGATACTGAACCGAACAACCCGATCGCTTTCCATACAAGAGTGAAGTGATCGTAAATCCCTTTCCATACGTCGAGATTGGTGATCATTGTGATCGGGTTAACCCGATCATAGTCTCCGTAAGCAGCTATTAACTGGTGTCACCTATAGGGTGTGTTGCAATTAATTGTTACCAGCTCTGACAGGTACCCTTACCTACTTTCTTTATTCACCCCTTTACCATGTCATTGCCTTTACCCCACATTATAAATTCGAAAAACTCAACCAATGAACATATTGCTGAGATACGTTGAATTTATCTCTAATTTGCAAATAATGGCAAATTTCTCCGTGCACATTAGTTTTTGCCAACTGAAATTATTCCCGAAAGCACTGGTTATCGAAGAGCGAGAAAATTACCAATAAAAGCTACCCACGTGAACCACCAAAATTCCGATAGCGAAACCTTTTATCGTCGTGGTCCTGTTATCACCTTGAATATTATGGGTAGTTACGGTTTCAAGGCTCTTACTTACCTTTTGGCTTTTTGATTTCAGCATCAGCCGTAGCAGTACCACCAGCCAGTTGTTGTGGGTACCGCAGCAGGAATCAGTCAGTCGTGTGTAGAATGTGGGGTCGCGCGCGGCTAATCGTCCTGTTGGTGGTGACCGCGCTCTCGACCTACGCTGCCGATGGCACCGTCGAAGAAGACAACCAGCTGAAGGTCGGCAGGTCAATCGACATCTTCACCAGGTCAGAATACATTTTTGTTTTTGTTGTTTACATTTTTTTTAAATAGTGTTTTCAAGTTTAATTCATGAAAGTTTTAAAAGATATGCAGGAGGAACAGCATGAAGTGTAGAACCCCTAAAAATCGGCTTTAAAGGTCCAACCCAGGGCTGGGTTTGTGTTTTTAAACATCTTGTTTATTTTTATATTCAACAAGAAACTTGTTTTTCCCTAAGCAATCTTTATATGGAGTCGGAAAATGGGAAAGCGTTGCGTTTTTTACATTCTGTGGTGCAAATAACAATGTTCTTTCTCATGGCGCGCTGTAGATTCACCAAGACGAAAGATTTGAATATTTTACAAGTAGTACATACATAAAACTTAACAATCACAAAACTAACTAAAACACTCACCCCCATTCTACAACAAATTAAATCGCTTTGCAGAATGTGAAACTAGGAGAACTCCAAACTTTACGGTTAGGTAACCTTTCATAGGATCTGTTAGGGGATGACAGTAAAATGTTCGCTGTAACTTATTGTTGAACATTTAATCCTAAATAATTGATTACGTTAAACTAGTATACCATTAGGTATGTTGTTGTATCATCATGGCATTCATTTGTATAATCTACTTCCAAGATTTTATTAGATCTGAAAATCCATGGACAAGACTTATTTTGATCTTACTCCTCAGGATAATCTATAAGCAATAAGCAAATAGCATTTGTACCTATATTTCGAACAAATGTTGATTTTTTTATATTTTTGTTACGTAATCTTTTTGTGGGGCAAGTTTGATTTTGTTTGGTAGGTACTGAAATAGTGTCAATGCTATCCCCTCTTTGCTAAATGCAACAGACATTGTAGAATATACACCTATATGGCTTCTTCAGTTTTTAATGCAATTTCTTCTTCTTCGTTAACTGTAACTATACGTATTGTTTTTCATGGATCTCTTAATTTTTTTTTTTTAATTTTGAATTTCTGCTATTATGTACCTATCGTAAAGTTACGGCTAGAATGCAAAGCGATCTACAGGTTAACAAAACTCTAAGTACGAGTTCAGTTTTTTGGGTTTCAAGTATTATTTGTAAGCCGTTTTTAGTTTGAATTGGCATCATTATTTCCATAAGTCTTAAGTTTATTTCATTATTACTGCCAATTATCATTATCAAAAATACATCAATCATCTTGATTTTGTAACATTCATGATCCATTTTGAATTCAACGAAATTACAAGAAAAAAATTGGTTGCAAAAAACTTACAAGGCAAACAGAATTTATTAGCAACTATATTGGTGTTATAGTGTTACTAGGTTAGGAGTGGTTTATATAAAAATTAAAAAATATTAATTAACATCGCTTATTTGATTTTATTTAATTAGTGGCTATATAATTTGCCTTCATTTGGCTAATGCTGTTGACGTCCAAATGCTAAAGTTATGAATGAATTATTGTTCATGTCGATAGAATCTATGAATGTTATCATTAATTATAAACAAATAAATATTTACGTAACAGTATTCACGATTTTCGTAAGATGAGATAAGATTCAGACTAATACGAGGTCAATAATCCTGCTTGTAACCTTTTGCAGAGACTGTTCTTCGCGTTTTGAAACTGGTTCACGATCAAGAGATGATTGTTCACACTGAGACTATCTTTTTATATTTAGGTTGCAAAAAAAATAAGCCCTTTTGAAGTTGCTTTCATAAATACCAAATGTACCGGGAATATTTTGACCTCTTCTCTAACTCTTTTTCTTTCAGGTTACCTAAAAAAAAATACTTCAGTACCTACAAAAGTTGTTTAGTCTAAACAAAACCCTTCAAATTTGGGTGTATTATTTGTACAGGATATCCCAGAAGCGGTGAAAATTCTAAATTGACACCCTGTATTCTATTTGATTTTTAGATTTTAGGCTAAATTCTAAGACACCCACAAAATATATTGTAAATACTAAATATCACCTGTCCTTATCCTATTCATTTATTGCTGAACTAAATATTATTTATCTAAATATAATTAATCGTCAAATGCGGAAGTAATAATTCTAGGCTGATTAATTAGATAAAAACCAAAAACCGACCTTGAGATCTAAAATTCTTACATAATATGAAACGCAATTCATGTAGGTAATCTTATGATGGGGTTTTCAATGGTGAATCCCATAATTAATTCCCAGCCAGCACCAATAATAACCAATTTACCTATTTAAATTTCAATAACAATAAGGTTGATGATGCATGTATAAAATTCTTGGGAATTTGTTGCAAATGGAATTATGATGAGAAAAAATTTACAATTGTCAGGAATTAAAATTTTTACTAACTTTTCAAGGGACTTTTCTGGCCATACCACTACGTACTTGAGTTACCAAATATAGATAGACTATTGTCGTACAGATTATTATCTTAAAATTCGTCACGATATTAGAGACTAAAGGTTATATTATTGTTTTAAAAGTATGTATTTCTTATACGCTTCTGCGAAAGCCTTGACATTTTTTGCTCTTTAATGGTTATTTATGATATATGTACGCTATGCCTAAATAGACAATAATAATTATTGAGAAACACAGATGTTGAATGGTGATTGACAACTTGGCAGCAGTTCATAATGTTTTGTTTCTCTTTAGGATAAGTAGGTATTAAAAATTTGTTGAAAGTTTCAAAATTACTTTTACTGATATCCATGAATATTAATATTTTTCTCATGTTTTTTACCCTTGAACCAAATAAAGATAATTTGTCAACCATGTCTCTTCTACATTAATTATTAGTACTATGATGTAAACTTTACAAGAGAGTTGGGGCAAATAACACTTGGCATGAACTTTTTAGTTATTAGCCTTCCAAAATTAGAGTGCCAAATAATTCGATGCTGAAAAACTGGTAGGTAGTGATATTGTTGAAACCAGAAGACCATTAGGATTCATTAAAATAGGGACTCAAACTAATACAACCAAGATGACAAAATTCCTTCTAAATGGAAATGAAATTTCTAAAGAACAGCATATGGTTTCATAAACATGAACTTCTATAGTAGCTAACCTATAATGACTCGCCCTTGATTAGCTGAACTGAAATTATAAAATTCATTTTTCCAAAAGTATATTGCCATCAAAGGTAAAGGTAAATTAAGAAATGGTAGAAATCGCATGGCTCTTTTTGGGCTTAATATTCTTCACCAACTTCCTAATAGCCAATCAAATTGAAAAGAAAAGTTTTCGAGGATGATTTTAAATATTATAGTAAGCCAAATCAACACAACCAATAATTATGGCACGATAAAAAACATATGCGGCTTCATCTAAGAGTAGGTACACTAAATATAAAAATCACCCAATGTGCAGTATATACAGTCAGGATGACATTTAACTGTATGGGTGTGCTGCCCTAAATAGTTATTTAACCTCGACATATGGTTTTGTTCTGTGCCCCTTCTATATGACTCTTCCAAATAAGTTTAGCACCCAAGATAACACCTAAGTATTTAACTTGGTTGCTTCACGGTATCCATGGTGGTATTGAGGTAAATTGTGCCGTGTTCTTAGGAATGCCAGAGCGTGGTTGTTCTGTGCATTAATCTTGATTTTCCAGTTACTGCTCCATTGGTAGATGAAGTTCATTTCCTCCTTGAGTCCCTGACTGTATACGTATACAGTTAAATTTGTTGTTGATGTGATTTATTGCTCTGAGTGACCTGCTCTGGAGCCTAATTTTCAGTCAGTTCGAGCTCTTCAGTTTCCTCTAGTTACCCTGCCTCAGAATGAAGTTGGTGGTGGTAATCAAGGCCATTAGAGCCTTCCTATATTGGAATCTTCCTAATCACTGTTAGAAATTGCATCAAGACCTGGTTCCTTCCTGGTTTTCATGCCCCTGTTAGTCTGCTGAATATCCTGGGGACTGACGTGATTCCTAGTATGTCGTTCACGCAGTCTGTCGGCTGAATCGATCACTCTCATCTGCCGAATCGTTTGTCACTTAATTCGAGCCCTTTACTTTCCTCTTACATCTTTCACTTGATAGCTCTCCCCGGCACCTCAGAAGAGGCAAGAGACTGGATGGGATGATAGTTCTTGTTTGCTTTGGTGATATCACTAATTTGCGGGAAGTGATCCACTTTCAGGATGGATTATTTGATTATTATTTTCTATTCACCATAGCGTTATAATATTGTTTTTTTTTTCTTTCTTGGATAATTTAATATGTTTGATAGGGTACAATAGTGATTCAAGATAAGTCAGGGTGTTTTTTTTTTTTATATATTGACACCCCACCTACAGCCTTTACCTTTACAGGTAGAAGAAAGATGTCAATACAAAAGTTGTACAGTTTTGGCTAAATTTTTAGCCATATGGTCAGAAACAAAAATTGAATGTCAGAAATAGGAAATTTTGCATGCTTTCAGCATTTTTCAAATGGGATAATGGGATGCCTTATATTTGGTTCTATATTCTTAAAGAGCACAATGCCCCAATTCCAAAAATATATGGTTTGTCTATATTTGGTTGAGCAGTCCCTTATATATTCCGCTCCAAAAATTGTGAAAATACTATCCTACTAACTGATTTTGTGAACCATTCTACCTGTACAGGGTGGGCCAATTTGGACACTTTCTTATGGAAACACCCTTTATTTTTAGAGATAGAAAAAAATGAACCCCCCACTCTGAGGCTCAAATTTCATGAAATTTTGATTGGTGCAAACCACATTTTGATATCTTCAACCGTTTAGCCGCTAGAGGGCGATTCTCGATTTTGAGCAATACTGTGAAACCTTCATAACTTTTTTATTTATGAAAATAATTCATTTCTGTAAAGACTTTCTGGAAGCACTTTTTTAAGTGAAATTCAGTGACGTTCTCAGCTTTTTTCTATTTGGCTCCGATTCCGAGATATTGACCAAAATCCGATTTTTTTCAATAGGACATCCTATATATTAATAGCTCATTGAAAAGCTCTGCTTTTGCTGATTTCAATGATATAAAATTCGATAGGTTTATCTCCAACGGTTTCCGAGAAAAAAATTATTTCGATTTTTGTCATAAGACACAATGTGTTGGAAAAGGACTTTATATCTGTAAGGAAAACGATAAAGGTCTCTCTCTAACACATTGTTTCTTATGACAAAAACAGAATTTTTTTTTTCTCGAAAACTGTTAGGGATAAACCTATTGAACTTTATATCATTGAAATCAGCAAAAGCAGAGCTTTCCAATAAGCTATTAATATATAGGGTGTTCTATTGAAAAAAATCGGATTTTGGTCAATATCTCGAAATCCGAGTCAATTAGGAAAAAACTGAGAACGTCACTGAATTCTTCTTAAAAAAGTGCTGTTAGAAAGTCTTTACGGAAATCAATTATTTTCATAAACAAAAAAGTTATGAAGGTTTCACAATATTGATCAAAATTGAGAATCGCCCTCTAGCGGCTAAACGGTTGAAGATATCAAAATGCGGTTTGCACCAATCAAAATTTCATGAAATTTGAGCCTCAGAGTGGGGGGTTCATTTTTTTCTATCTCTAAAAATAAAGGTTGTTTTCATAAGAAAGTGTCCAATTTGGACCACCCTGTACAGTGTACAGGTGAAAGCTGCAGATAAAATTTGAGGTAGGTACTTGATTTCTCTCATAGTATTTTCAAAATTTTTAGAACCAAATATTTTGGAGGACTCTGCCAAATATAGCTAAACTATATATTTTTGGAATCGGGAAATTGTGCTCTTCAAGACTATAGAACCAAATATAGGGCATCCTATTTGAAAAAGCTGAAAGCATGCAACATTTGATATTTCTGACATTAAATTTTTATTTCTGACGATGGATTCCAAAAATTTAGCTAAAACTGTACTACTTTTGTGTTGGTGGGGTATCAATATATGTACCTATAAAAAAAACACCCTGTACCTACTGGTATAGGCAGAAATTTAGAAATAATCAATTTTTATTTTAATTTAATAATATCTAACCATTTAAATTTTATTTTGCACATTACCTTGACATTATTTTTTGTTCTTTTAGGAGTTCAGTTGACGCATATTAGAGATTGCACAAATGAAACAAATTGCTCTTCCACCTTTTAGTGTCAGATCTCTGTGCTCCCAGTTTGATTTGTTTGAGAAATTTATACTCAATGATCCTGACATATTGGGACTATCGGAGACTTGGTTCACAAAACATATGCCCAGCTATGGAGTCAAAGTTGAATGATTCAAACTAGCCAGGAGGGATAGAGAGGGAAAAGGTGGAGGGTTGGCGTTTTACTATAGGGATCATATTAAACTGAAGGTTATTAGGGATGTGGGTGTAGGTGACGTCGGTAACGGGTTAGAGGAGTTATGGGTATTTGCCAGATTTAAGGGAAAGAGAGTCGCTCTGGGCACTCTATACCGTCTTCCAGGAAGCAACCTATTGAGTTGTATTGATCAGTTGGAAACTTCTTTAGCTTTCTCAATTCCCCAGTTTGATTGAATTATTTTTTGGGTGCCGATTTTACCGTAGATTTGTTAGACGTTGACACTCCTGGTTATAGAAGTTTCCAGGGTTGCTTTCAAGGTATGGGTTGCATCAGCTTATATCGGAACCCACCCGTGTCACAGATCAGACAGCCAAACTAATGATCCTAATGTCCTGGAAATGAATAGCATATCTGCACTGTTTCAACTTTTGATTTGGAATTGTTTAATGCTTCCTTATATAGCATTCACTGGGATTATATTTATGCTCTGGAGGGTGTGGATGAAGCGTTGAACTTTTTAAATAATAATATTGTTTGGTTGTTCAATCTGTATGCTCTTTTTAAGACTGTACACATTAAGAAACTGCCCGCTCCATGGATCAGTGAAAATACTAGACTCCTAATGAAATTACGAGACAGGGCATTCGTTAAGTATAAAAAATCTCATTCTGACATTGATTTCTCAGCATATAAAAGCCTTGGGAATTTTGGTGGATCCTGCCTTATTGCAGAAAAAAGAGCCTATCTAAATTATAATTAAGTTGAGGATAGATTCCAAGAATTTTTGGAAGCTGCTTAAATTCTTGAACATAACAAAAAGTACGGAGTCAGTCACCGATATTGGGGATGCTGATACGTTTAATACTTCTTTCACATAGCATTGTAATTTGGACAATGATTTTGGTATTATTTTGGTATTGACACCGCTGACCGCTTTATTGAATAAGTATCAATCCCACATTTATCCAAATTGTAAAACCGTCTTCAGCCTCAAAGTGGTAGACATTTCTACTGCTGAATCAATTATTAGAAATCTAAAATCTTCTTCTAAGGGTGAGGACGGCATTGACTCGAGAATGTTATCGTTTCCTATTCCAGCCCTTTCTCCTCACTTGATCTTATTAATAAATGCTTATCTACTGGCATTTTCCCTAAAGCCTGGAAGGATCCAGTGGAAGTGGTTCCAGTCCCTAAAAAGCCGTCTCCCAGTCAAGTGGCTGATTTCCGCCCTATAAGTTTACTTCCTCTTCTATCCAAAGTTTTCGAAAATATTGTTGCAGTTCAAATAAACGAGCATCTTCGGACCAACGCAATAATTCCCCCGAAACAACTGACGACATCCTCTCGGCTTCTGATCAGATACTCCAAATAGTGCTTATCTTACTTGACTATAGCAAAGCATTTGATACCATAGTTCATCCAATTCTTCACTTAAAACTAGGGATGAAAAAAAAACATGTTTTTTTCAGAAAAAAAAAAAAAAACATGTTTTTGTGCTGCTTTTAACTGATAGAGCTAAATATCGTTCACATTCGTATACATCAGGGTGTAAAAAAATAGTCTACCGGACTTCGAGAGATGATACTACATAGGAAAATAAGAAAAAAAGTTCCTATGAACATATGCCTTAAGATGCTCCCTGAAGAAGTTACAGCCCTTCAAACGGTAGATGAAAATAATAGATTTTACTTATTATCAAGAACAGTGGCAAACTATTCTCCTTGAAATTCAGTATTCTCGCATACATTTCGATGCCAAAGCGAATAGTGATAGTAAAAAAGTCGTAACAGTACTAAAAGGAAAGTTTCCATAAGGGTAGAGCGTAGTTACTCACAAAACAAAAAAGCATCTTAGGGAATTATGTTCATAGGAACTTTTTTTTTTTTTTTTTTCATTCCTCGAAGTCCGGTACACTATTTTTTTACACCCTGTATAGACAGCCAAAACTATACCGCCATAATACGGGGGATTCCTATTTTTTATTGTGTTTCCTGACGACCGATGCCCGCAACTGGCTTTCTGGATAGTATTATCACAGCTTGTATAGGTTTCTTGCATGAATTTTTTTTATTTGCTTATTGGAAAGAGGAGTCAAAATTAAGCTCAACTGTATTTTTTTCCGATTTTTTTCGGACTTGCAAAGGCTCTAAATTTCGATTTGAAGTTCAAATTTCTTGGTGCCGTGACGTCACGGCATCAAATTTCTGATTGGTCAATTTTATCCAGTGTTGCCCAGATGTCAGGAATTTCATGTAAAATTTTCTTGGCGGCGACAACTAAATCGATCGAATCCACAGATTTGTAAGTATCGGAATATGAAATCGATTCTCATCCCTATGAAAAACTTAACCCAACTTTTTAATTCAAAATATATAATCATTATTTATTTTTATTTATTAAAATTTTAATTTCGGCACTGAAATAGGTATATAATTACCTATTAAAATTATTGTTTTTTTCTTCTAAGTGGATTATGGGAAATAAAACAGGAGTATAATTTTTATGTGTCTGTACCTATTCGATACCAGTTTCTCTAATACGGCCGGTGCTACCTAACTCCCTAATTCCTAATTTCTATTCTTATTTCGTGAAATATTAGCTATCGATTTGGTCCTGTTACCCAATACCCAGTTACTTAATTTTTTTCCGGCCACCAAATATATAAGACTTAGATTGATCTTCCGTATTCATGGGTTTTTTATTTTAATAGAATATAGGGGTTTTTTATTTCAATATTGTTTTGTTTTCAACCAACACAAAATCACAACAAGACTATGAATGAAGCCCTTAGAGCAGGTAAAGGTAAAGGAGTAGTAACATATGGAGTTGGAAAATGAAGCGGGTATTTTGGCACCAAAAAAATTGTGGTATAGAAATTGGATAAACCGATAACGCTATTATTTAATAACACGCTGTTAACTTGTTATGAATTAAGCTCTAAGAAATAAAAATTAGAAATTAAGAATTAAAGGAGTTGGGTAAATAACACCGGCCTAGCTTTTTACATTTTCACAGACAAAAACATCCTTTTTCCATTTTATTCAAACTACACACAGGGTGACTCCGGACAAAGTATCCGGACTACCTTTCGGAACCGTTAATTGGTTTATTTTGAATAATTCTCCAGTGTCAGGGTATTTTGTTGTTAATTGATTATTTTGTTTGATAAATTGGCCAGAGGTCACTGACCTGACCTAATAGTAAACAAAAATCATCATGACAAAAAAAAATCCCTTTTATCGTATTCGTACTTTATACTGTGCCGGATTAGTTCTTTCTTTGTCTAGTTCGTATTTAGACAAGAAAACAAAATTGTGAAAACTTCATAGGTCTCGTTTTATTTTTCATTTCAAAAGTAGAGCTGTACCAAAGTCGATCCACAAAGCGATTTTGATATGTCTATACGTCCTTTTTTGTTCGATGTGTTAAAAAAGAAAAAAAAAGATTCGTTTGGAACATGAAAATTTGGCAAACAGTGATTTTTGATTGGTGGAAAAATCTGGCGCAGAATTCAAATAATCGGTTTTTTTTTCTTTTAATTTCTGCCTTCAAGATTAAAAAAAAAATAACCAACCATACTGTTATGTAGTATATAAAATACACTTTCGTTACAGATAAATTATATATCTAATTTCGATTGAGTGCAAGAAGTCCATTATGCTTAGGTATTATGTCTTTTCAAATTAGTTGTCTATTCAGTTTATTCTTTGTGTTGTGTTGTTTGTTAGATTTATAAAAAATGAAATAAGAATACCATGACAGGAAGAAGAAAAGATAATATTTTATGTGGTAAAAACTTACGTTCCCGACCTTCTCGTTCATCTCAACTCTGAACCTAACCAACAACAAAGGTAAGACATGATTGCAATTTCAGATATTTCAGACTCAGCTTTAAGCAATAATTTAAATTAGATTAAGAAAATTCAATACATAACAGGTCATATGTCAAAGGAATACCTACTCTTTGAAACCTTAAAAAACACCTTTTAAAACCTAAAAAAAAAATACCTACTGTTTAAAACATGTTTTAAACAGTTCAAAACAAATCTATTTAAAACACATTTAGGTGTTTTAAACATGTTTAAAACAAATATTTAAAACATTTTGTTTTAAACAAAACAACCCTGCTTGAAACTAAAATATCTTGGATTTGATCGGAACAGCATCAATCTTTTCAGATCGTATCTTTCGTTTAGAAGGCAGAGGGTTCCTTTCAATGGTAGTTATTCTAATTTTATTACTTTGGATAAAGGTGTTCCCCAAGGGAGTATCTTAGGCCCTCTGATATTTTCTCTCTACACAGCTGATTTTTCAACTTTTTTAAAATTCTGTAATTCGCACCAGTTTTCTGATGATCAGCAACTATACTACTCTTTTCCCATTGGTAACGTCCGACTGGCCATCGAAAACATTAATAGCGACCTGGAAACTATTTATGAACTCTCTAGCACCCACGGCTTAAAAATGAATAGCTTGAAGACAGAAATGTTGGTTTATGGGAGCCATACAGTGTAGTTAATAAATCACAATGACTTTAAAATTTGTCTCAATATTAACCTTAATGTTTCCAACTATTGTAGGAATCTGGGACCGTGGATGGATTCGGATTTCAGATATTCACAACATGTCTCTACTTTACTTCTAAAGTCTCATGCCGGTTTAAAAACTCTTTATATTAACAGGAAAACTTTGAGCCTATAGACATTAAACTTAGACTGTGCGACAGTTTGGTTTTGTCACAGCTTGCGTACTGCAGAGTTGTTTTCTGGCCAGCTCTGCTTCAAAGATATAGAGACAGTCTGCAAAAAGTTCAAAATTTATGTATTCGACTCAGTTTTGGTATTCGTAGATACGACCACATATCTCCAAAATTGATACAATCCGGATGGCTAAATCTCCAGCAGAAATTCGAAGTCCAGCTTGGCTGTCTAGTTCAAAAGGTCAGTAAAACTAAAACGCTAAGTACTTCGCAGACGAGTTAATCAGGCCGGGCTTGTTCCATAAGTGCTCCACTCGTCATGGTAGCCTATTGCCTAAACATAGGACTGCATTATTTGAAAGATCCTTCAGTTACAGTGCAGCAAAAGTTTTTAACATGATTCCAAAGATTATTAGGGCGGTCCCAAATGCTTTCAGCTTCAGGAGGCATCTGAAGAAATTTGTCAAATCTAGGTGAACTGATGCACACAGTTAGCGGATTCAGTCACTCTCAATGTTCAACTTCTGATCTCATTCTCCACATCATAGTATTGTAGAAATATGTATAATATCTTGAAAAATTCAAATTTCCTAGTCCTTTAGTATATCTGTATTTTTAGTTTTCGAAGGTAATATCTTTTTATGAGGTGGTTATATGGAAGAGCGTACTTGTACGAATATCGCCTCCTTCTCACTTTAGAAACTTATCTTCTGTTATATTTTTATGTACAAAATAAAGGCACTTTATTATTATTATTATTATTAAATTTTTCTGCTTCATAAGAATTCCATTTGCTTGAATTGCCCTCCTGCTAGTAAGTCATTCAAGATTATTGACGACGGTACTTTCGTCTTCTGCGTATTTCTGCATCCTCTCCAGAGCTCCATCAGGCATGGGATTTACTGTTGAGGTCCCCTATTAGAATGGCGGAAATCCTCTCCTGTAGCAAATCCTCTATATCCGCTTCCAGTACAATATCCAGTGATGGTAAGCAGGCTGAAGCGAGTCCAGCATCTGATTTTTTCAATCTCCATAGTGACTGGTTGTATATCAACGTGTCGTCACTGACTAGCATATAGAAATATTCCAAATTTTTGGCCTACTCCAACCAGTCATCACCATCATAGGCAATCACTCGATACCGAGTATGATTATCTCCTATTCTATTCTTATTGTCGTCGATTCTGCGACGCATAGTTGATCTTTAAAAGTTTGTGATCCGTTGTGGACTACTCGACGCCATGAAAGCCTATCATTTGCCGCGGTCTCCCAGTTGTTGGTATCGATGCGGCACTTTGCCATATTTTCCTTAAGAGCAGCTTTGTAGAGCTTTTGTTGACATTTTTGATTTCGTTTTCCCTCTTTCAGTTGACTGTAATTAATCTGTCGTGGAAGACGTGTTTCGGGTATGCGGACGAGGTGACCTGTTCAGCCAATAGTGGAGAGCCTAGACAAAAAAAAAACGCCAAATTGGGTTACAAGCATGAAATTTGGCATAGTTGTCAGGAAGCTCATTTTAAGAGATCTGACCCGACTAGCCAGGCTCTGCGACCCTCAAGACTCCCAATCTCGCATTTTTTTTCAAAATGGCGGACGGGAATTTCCTCAATTTCGAAATGAATTCACTTAGGTATGATTATACATTTTATTATATAATTTGAGGTCAAGGAATTCCAAAAAAATATTTTCAAAACGATATGACCTTCAGTAACCTTGAAAATTACAGTTTAATTCGATTTTAAAATAATTTTAATATCACATGTTTGAAACCGCCAATAGAGGGTGGTTAAAAATCAAAAATGATTGCCACGGTCAGACCTACACGGGTGTCGCCAAAACAAACGGCCTCTCGGTGGAAACGGGGACTGGTAATGACGTAATTACCTCGGTCACGTGCTGAAATCTTGGATATGCGCAGAACGGTCCCTGCTCGGGCGCCAAATTTGGCCCGAAGGACAAGGCATAACAAAATTTAAATGTCTTATCAAAGACAAAAAGTTTCTTCTATAATAGATCAGCGCTGGCTGAAGCGGTAGTACTAAGGTACATGAAGCCATGGCATTACTTTGTTTTTCACAGAAATATTTCAAAGTATCATATATGAAGGTTACAGAATCTTTTTTTTCAGAAAAATAAGGTATTGCTATGGTTCTGTGGCACCATGGCACTACCTCACCAGACGCTGCTTTAACAGATACTGCAAACTATAGGGATCGTTGGTTTTGACATTCGCCATCGCAGTTAGTACAAGGTAGACCTGCTTTCTGATACGAACATCTGTTGGTTTCACTTTGACTTTCACATCCGCACTTCTCTAGTCTTTTAGAGCTCACCAAATTT
The DNA here is from genome assembly GCA_917834065.1 of Ceutorhynchus assimilis. NCBI lineage: Eukaryota > Metazoa > Arthropoda > Insecta > Coleoptera > Curculionidae > Ceutorhynchus > Ceutorhynchus assimilis. The sequence continues at coordinate 27,838,766 of OU892287.1, forward strand.
CTGCTAGCTGGCTCCCAGCGGCTGTTGGTTGAATTCCAACCCCATCCTCCAGGAGATAGAATAGGTTCACCGGGTGACAGCGATCGACCCCGACCCCATATTTGACCGGCTCGATACGCAGCTCTTCTGTAGTCTTCCATCAAACTGTCTTGTGACGGTGAACACATGGCTATTGGTCGTTCTCCACTACGAAACTACACCTTTCTCAATATACTGGTATCAGTGCCGGCCGGAGGCTACTTTTAGGATGGAGCAAAATCTGACTTTGGCGCCCCTAGTTCTAATGTGATTCGCATGCGCGAAAATGGATTTTGACCATATCTAATATAATATGTCTCTGTTTATCTTCTTATCAATTGAAATTCGAATACATTTCTGTTGATACCTAGTCTTTTCCTTTTAAGTGTTGATTTGAAGTAGAATGACAAACGAATAATTAGAGTTTCTCCGTTTATTTATTCATCATAATATTCACTTTTCAAAAAGATCAGTAATTACCATTCTAGAAATTATAGATGGAAAGTTCTCTTATTTACTAATATTCAGCTTACATGCTTTGATGGGATCAATGAATAATCAACTTTGATGATATTATAACACTAATGAAAATAAATATAAAAATTGAACAAAGAAAATACGAAATATTAGGTAAACTGCTATTTGCATACTTTTGCATTAGCAAATTTGTTCAATCTCCTCATGTCTGGACTACAACATTTTCAATGGACAGCATGGCTAGATCTGAAGGTATGCTAACGTCTGAAGGACTGCTTTCGGATGACCGTTATCACTATCCAAGAACTTTTTCATGCACAATATTTCTCTTGAAAGTTCTAATCTCAAAATATCGTGATTATATAATCGGGTAAAGGCGCCGCCAAGCCCACGACCCGTGCGCGTCTCCAAAAAACGTAAGGACTGTTTATTCACATGGGATTCACATACTAACCACAAGCTTGCTCGCAAGCAGAACAGCAAAGTATCGAAAAGCGGAGACAGAATTCGAAGCAAAAATATATTTTTCCCTATTTTTTATTACCAAGGAACCAGTCGAAGGCGCCCCCCGAGGTCTGGCGCCTGGAGCGCTCGCTCCGTTCGCCTTATGGTAGGGCCGGCCCTGACTGGTATAGTGAATTTCTCTGAAATTTTGAATATTTTTTGTGCTATATCTGTGCTACTATCCACAGGCAGAGTTGGGTTGCCTCTGGATAATCTTTCCATGTGCTTTTCATTCTCTGTTTTTTCTTTTGAATGCAAAAAAGGAAGTAGTTTCGCACCCCCGAAAAGCATAAAAGCCACGCAATGCTAAAGATTTTTCAGGTCCCAATAAATAATTTGTAATGTTATGAGCTGCAATATATCTTTGTGATTTGTTAACCCCATATACAAGCTACCATAATTCCTCAAGGGTCAAGGACTTAACATGTAGAAACATTCTTCCATCTGCTTCCTCCATATCGGTACAAGATAGTCCATCCAGACTGGTTTTGACATTATGTTAAACATTTGGTCCAAAATGGAGCTAAATCCGTTTCAGTACGATTCTCGGACACAGCTGCAATAATAGGAATATATTTTTTTTATATATTGAACTCCTCAGGCATTGAGGAATTATGGTATCTATATGGGGTTAGCAAATCACAAAGATATATTGCAGCTCATAACGTTGCAAATCATTTGAGAAAAATCGTAAGCACTGCGTCGCTTTTACGGGATGCGACATTACTTCCTTTTTTGCATTGAAAGGAAAAAACAGCATGGAAAGCATGGGAAGATTATCTGAAGGCAACCCTGGCTTTCCATTGTTTATCTTTAATATATAGTACCACAGATATACACCAAAATATATTCAAAATTTTGAAGGAATTTATTATTACACTATATGATGCAAAAAGCAAACTTGAAAAAGTTAATGAATTGAGAAAGGTGCAGTTTTGTAGGACAGAACGACCATTAATCTGAAGGATGGGGTTGGAATTTACCAAAGAACCGCTGGGAGCCAGCTATCACAAATTTGGTGAGCTTTAAGAGGATTAGAGAAGTGTGGCTGTAAAGGTCAATGTGAAACTAACCTAACAGATGTTCGTATAGGAAAGCTATAGTACGGCCGCATATACTAACTGCAAGGGCGAATGTCAAAACCCGAAAAGTGGAGAACGACCAATATCCATGTGTCCACCGTCACAATACAGTCTAATGGAAGACTACAGAAGAGCTGCGTATCAAGCCGGTCAAATATGGGGTCGATCGCTGTCACCCAGTGAATCTGTTCCACCACCTGGAGGATGGGGTTTGAATTTAACCAACAACAGCTGGGAGCCAGCTAGCACAAATTTGGTGAGCTCTTAGAGTACTAGAGAAGTGTGGATGTAAAAGTCAAAGTGAGACCAACAGATGTTCGTGTCAGAAAGCAGGTCTACCTTGTACACCCGCATGTACTAACTGCAATGGCGAATGTCAAAACCAACGATCCCTATAGTTTGCAGTATCTGTTAAAGCGGCTAGTGAGTGCCACGGTGCCACGGAGCCATGGCAATACCTTATTTTTCTGGAAAAAAAAGATTTTGTATCCTTCATATGATACTTTGAAACATTTCTGTGAAAAATAAGGTAATGACATGGCTTCATGTACCTTAGTACTACCTGATGCGGTTGCCAGCGCTGATCTATTATAAAAGAAACTTTTCGTCTTTGATAAGATATTTCAATTTTTATGTTATGCTAAGCAATCATTTTTGATTTTTAACCTTTTTCTTTTGGCGGTTTCAAACATGTTATATTAAAATTATTTTAAAATTGAATTAAACTGTAATTTTCAAGGTTACTGAAGGTCATATCGTTTTGAAAATATTTTTTTTGAATTCCTTGACCTCAAATTATATAATAAAGTGTATAATCATGCTCAAGTAAATTAATTTTGAAATTGAGGAAATTCCCGTCCGCCATTTTGAAAAAAAATGCGAGATTGGGAGTCTTGAGGGTCGCAGAGCCTGGCTAGTCGGGTCAGATCTCTTAAAATGAGCTTCCTGACAATTATGCCAAATGCTTGTAACCCAATTTGGCATTTTCTTCCAAAATTTCGTACGAGGGAAATCCACTAGAAGTTGGTGCTCAATGATGAGGGCTTCCATGCTAGTTTTTTCGGCCACCCCTAAAACACTAATGTTCGATTATCTGGTATTGCCATTTTATCCTTCTTAGTCGTCGCTGGTGGTATTCTAGGCTTTTCATGTGTCTTCTGTAGGTGGTCCATATTTCGCCGCCATATTTTACGTGTTGGTATTACAACTGCATTGCGTCAATTGTTGTATTCGCTGACAAATGGCTCCCAATGTATGAGTAGTGGTCCACGTTTTGCAAATAATGGTTAGGTATTCATAGTTATATTTGAGGCTTCGGGTGTAATAAGTTGACCTCTAGGCCGATTCTCCTGTATGTCTGGTTGCATGTATTGATAATTGCTTCAAAATCATCCTTTGTATTGGCCAACACGACGTTATCATCCGCATGTTGAAGTTCAATTATCAATAACGCCGATGCTTTCCTCTTGACTCGTAATCTGTTTAGGTTAGAGAAGCCCCCAAGTCTGTACAGGATTTTTACTCCTGGCGGCAGGTGACCCTCGTATGTCACAAACGAGATTCTATTTACATCTCTCATCTGGCCTCCTGATGTAGAGCCAAAGGGGTTGCGTTGATGGTCCTCTAATAGCTGTTCAACCCCGAGACTCCTCGCTCTCAATTCAACCCTTTTTTAAACTTGGCAACATCGGAGTTTCCTCTTTATTGGCTCTGCCGAGAGAGCACAAGTGCACAAGTCCGTTAGAGAGTGACCAATAGCGATCTAAATCTTCATCTCTATCCACATACCCTCTCTATTTCTCGAAGAGTAGGACCTCCCCAGAGCCGTGCTCATCTTATGGATCTAGCTACCAATAAAGTTTATATCTATGGGCATAAACGCCTGACTAAAATTAAAAATAAACGAAACTGTGAAGTGAAACAAAGACAGTTCCTAAATTCAGTCTTTTCAATGCATAAATTGGATCAAAATTTAATCTCTAAGCTGCCACTCTGATCCAAGAATAGACTATTTCATCAATTCTTATCATGTCTATTATTTGCAATATTTCGTAAATTTAAGTTTGTAACTCGTCTTTTAGCTCAAAACCCCTATTCAAATAAATAAGTCATAAAAATATTAATTACGCGAAACATTATACACACATACCATGTTATTAAATTAATATAACATTATTACATGATTACGAAAAGGACTAGATTGCAAATAATATGGTGACACAATCTAGATTTAATATTAACTACCTAGTTTATGGTTCATTATGTAATTACTTTCTTTAAGTGACATGAAAACAAATAAATATCCACATTCTCTCTTCCAGATTTGGTTATTTAAGTCTCAGCATGAAAGTAGTGCCAAGAAACGATTCGGACTGGATTTTCCGCGAACCAACTATCGACATCTTCAACGACATCGGCCAATACTCCATCCAACCTGAGCGTTCTCCACGGAAACAACGAAGAGTCTTCGATGGAGACTTCCACATGGAATTCTGTGACACTTTGAAGCAACTAGTTCAAGCTTACTTCAGAGATTTCAATTTCGAGTCGCTAGACCAACCTTGGAGAGCCTTCACTTCCAGCTGGAGCCCTGAAACTCTGGCCAGAAATTTAGGGATTAATAGTTCGTTTGTGGCCAAAGACCATTGTTACGTTTTAGTTAGACTATCCAGGTTTCGTGAAAGTGCAAAGTTGGGAAGGACGCCCAGTGGTGATAATGTGGTGGATCTGGTTCAAGACGAAATAGCAAATATTGAAGTGGGAAATGTTTCTAGTGTTTTGATGTTTATTAAGAAATTTGGATCTCATTATATTCAGTCGTATGTGACTGGGAATTCGTTATATCAGGTAAGAATCAGAAGCTTATTGAATTGTTATGTATGGCCATAATATGTCCAAAAATGCATTAGCCTCTAGTTTTGGATCCTTCTTATATTATAGGTTTATTCAGTTTTTTATAACTGTAATTTAGTTAAATACCATAGGGATATTCCAAATAAGAAGTTCTAGAATATTATTGAACCTAGCTGTTTGATTTTTAAGTCAAGATATTTAATATATTTGTTAGGCTTTTGTGTTTCTAATGAGCTCATGAAGAATAAGTTGATAACGACTTTATTGATTATGTTAATGACCTGTTCCCAAATAAAATTTATATTCAATTTTTATCACTTCAAACACATGATAACCAGTACCGAATTGTCACCAAGTTCAAATATCAATTTATTCAAAATAAAGTTTCCTGTTATCAGTAACCTAACCAGCCGAGGCTGCAGCGTCTTTTGTAAACTGTTGTGATCCTTCAGTGTTTTGCCTTGGTTAAAACTACTTTTGTTTTTGGTTTGAAACTTGTAGCTTTATTAGGTAATGGAATATAGAATGAAATTGAACTACAGCAAAAGTAAGACTTATTTTAGAGAGAGTTTTAACAAAATGTGTTACTACGACTGAAGCTGTCTTAAGACTGTCTTCTTGCTTCACTAGATCTCTTACAAATCGACCTTTACATCCCTTCTAAAACGTTTCTAAAACCTACATAATTACAACTGGAAAACCCTAAATAAATATTGGCAATAAATGACAGTCTGTTCGCCCAAAGAATGACCATTAAGGATATTTGGGAATTTTGGGGTTTATGGTGGACAAATGTTTAATTTATTTACATACAATATCTTTGGGTTCTTTAACAGAAAGTCTGGGTCATATAATAATATTGCTTTCGGCGACGGCGAGACATTATTTGGGAATTTTGGGGTTTATGGTGGACAAATGTTTAATTTATTTACATACAATATCTTTGGGTTCTTTAACAGAAAGTCTGGGTCATATAATAGTATTGCTTTCGGCGACGGCGAGACATTATTTGGGAAAGTATTCGAGGGTCGTAAAAGGTACAATGTCATGATATTATGGAGGAATATGACAAAACCTTCAGCTTCTATATTCATACTATAGGGTTAAGGTATATCTCTTAGGGCGGGTTTTATAAAGCTATTTTGACACATAACTAAAATTTAACTTCTGGAATTGGAATTACTATGAGAAGTAACGTCATTCAGTTAACTGTTATTCTGTCAAAATAGTTTCATGATACCCGCCCTTATATGATTTTATCAAAAAATCCCCAGTTTTCTTCTTGATGTCTATGAGAATTAGCTATCAACTTTATTGGTTCATCAACTGCAACAATGTTATTTTTCGCCCAATTAAGTATTTCTTCAGCTTATTTTCTGGGGCAATTGAATTAGAATGAAAATCGGCTTGATTAAGTTTGATTCGAAATTGAATTTGAATGAAAATGCTCCATCCTGTTCTTTAATGAGATTTTTCTTAAAATAATTGTCTTTTTAAACATAAAAGTAATAATTACTATCACCAAGTTCAATTATTACAATCTGTTTAACATATTGATTTATTTTATAGTTATGTCATCATATAATAAAACAATGAACTGACAATTATGGCAAAGGAAAGTAAAAAGCCAGTAGTACTATATTAGGTGGAAAACAATAATTAAATCAATGTTATGGTTTCAATATTAATGTGCGAACTATTAGTCAGCGTTTTGCAATTATATCCTACTCGATATACTATGACCAGTGACCAGCTGGTAAAATAACATCGACTTTCATAAACTACACAAATTAAAATAAAATTTTAACGTCCAATTTCATATCATTAGTATCTTTATTACAATTTCGACTTCCTCTGTCATTTTTGGTTAATGCACCTGTACTTAAGTGCCCAAAGCAATCACCGAAATAACGCAACCAAACAATTTCTATTGTATGTTAATCTGTTGATTGTTGCAAAATATGTTAACTAAGTATTTTCAAGCAAAATGTCTTTTGGCGGATGTGGTACTTCCCTTTCAAACCGCACCTAGACAATATGGATCAGATAAAAGACGTTCGACCTTCGAACTCCTAGTGGCAATGAAAAGTTTGAAAGTCTTTTACCTTTTATTGTTCGGTCTACCTTTTGTTTGACCACTAACTTTACACTCCTATTTTAATGTATTTTTTACGATATTTCGATTAAGTTGAGTTCCTTATCTGTCCGGTACTGAAATATACAATTACATACTTCCGAGAGATTAACGTTGGGTTATTTTATGGTGACTAACTTGCTGCAGGAAGTTGTCTATCTCTAAATATATTCTAAGTATTTGAAGATAAGAATACTAAATTCTATTCACAGAGTGTTTGAGCTGAAAGTCACCAACAGAAATTTATTTCCTTTTTAACGGCAATTTTCTCTCGTATTTTTTTATTTAATTGGAATTGTGTTATTTTATTATTTTAATACGGATGTTTTTTTTTTTTGGCGCAAATACCCTAATCAGCTACTACATATTACCTATTCATCAAATAGTCTTTTCTACTTTGCTACAAAAAGTACCACTGTTTATGCGATCCCTCAAACGTCAAAGCTATACAGTAAGGGGCAGGCTACTAGGTATATAGGATCCAACTTGACGAATTTACCACCGTCCGCAGCCGTTTGAACCCCTGTCACTGTCGTTCGTTCAACAACTTTGACGTTTGTTTACTTCAGTACGATTTAGATACAGACTTAAGCACGGTTCAGACGCTACGGTTCAGCTTACTGATCAAAACGTTTTGTCTGCAACGTGTTTAACCTTAGAGCAGGTAATTTCCTAGGTGGGAGGAATAGGAACATAAAGTTGGAATTTGAAGCCGTATTTTTCCAGGTATTTTGAAATCCAAAATAATGGCGGTATAAGCAATTCCTTAGAGCAGGTAAAGGTAAAGGAGTAGTAACCTGGATTTGGAAAATGAAGCCGTTTTTTTCCAGGTATCTTGGCCCACAAAAAATGGCGGTTATGGCAATTCAATGCTCTACCTGTATTTTGGTGCCAAACACCTGCCAAAAACTTGGCTTCACTTTAGTTTCATAAGCAGAATGGCGCGTTTCTACTCCTTATGTCCGTAGGACAGCGCTTTACCTGCTCTAATGGCAATTCAATGCTTTACCTGTCATTTCGTGTACAAACACCTGCCAAAAACTGGCTTCACTTTAGTGTCATAGCAGAATGGCGCGTTCCTACTCCTTATGTCCGTAGGACAGCGCTTTACATGCTCTAAGTGTTTAACTGTATGCAGACAAAACGTAGCGTCTGCGCCATGCTTTCAGATATTATTAAGTTTACGCGTGCAGATAGCTAAGCGTTGGTTATCAATGTAGACACTAGACACTTTAAGCAAACCCTAAATATTCCTACGTATCCGTATCCGCTTCTGTGAACGCATCGACTTACGTTGACCGCCTAAAAGTCCTTTCATGGTCATACATTACGTAAACGATCGTATGATGACACGTTTTCTAACCACAAAAAGTTTTGTTTTGATTTTGTAGCTGTGTTTGTAGGTTTTCTTTTTTCCATAAGTACTGTGTTTATGTTCTTGAAGTTATTTTAGTAATAACTGACAGGTAGATCCCTCAATAGTGTCAAATGATTGAGATACGTTTTCGGATACAGATACGAGGCTAGGCCCGTAACGATACGGACAACGTAACGCAACGAGACCACCGTATTTACTATCTATCCTGCGTTAGATACCTACGTTTGAAATTCAGGACCTGCTTAAAGTGTCTACTTGCTTATCCTGAATTTTTATATGTATCCGTCTCCGCATCGATCTGCGCACGCGCAGAATAGATACGGTGGTTTCGTAGTCCGCATAGTTACGGGCCTAGTCTCGTATCCGAAAACGTATCTCAGCCATGGTGTCTTTAGCCTTAGTTTTTTGAGTGACAAGTCTTTTCACGTTTTGTTTTTACCTAGTTGTCATGAGTTAAGGGTCATTCACATCCACTTAACTTAACTTAAGGTACGGAAAATTATAACTAACGTACGAAACTGAGAAGGTGTCTGTTAACAATGAAGTAAATTATCTTACATGACGTATGCGCACTTATAACCTGAACTGTCAAGTCAAATTATATGCACAGAAATGGAAATTATTATTTATTGCACGGATTTTCTTAAGTTGGTTTAACTTTTCGTGTGTCACGTTAATTTTCTTAATTTTTAAGTGGATGTAACAACTATGTGATCTTCAAATTTTTTTTATTATTAATTTTCCGTACGTCAAGTTAAGTTAAGTGGATGTAAATGACCCTTTAGCACTAAATATATTTGTCATTTTGCCACATGCGGACGCCTGCAAATTCGTCAAGTTATATCCTATATACCTAGTAGCCTGCCCCTCACTGTATAGGTTGAACTGTGGCTCTGATAAGCTTAAATGGCTCTATATTTTTATACGCTTGTAGTCCGGCCGCCTTATGAGAAAATGGGCTTGGACCTTGAGTTAAGGTAAAAAAGATGATAAAACTAATATTCTATGATTGATTTTAGTACTATTTTATATACTGAACTGAAATAATATGAGAGGTGCCAGAGTGGCACTTTTGGGCGACTTAAAATATTGAAGGTCAAAGTTCACGGGGTCCAAAAAACAGAACTCACCCATTTTATTACGAATGTAATGGAGTCGGTCAACCAAAATTAAAATCCAAGTTCACCTTGATAAAATAAATTTTAAAAAAAGACACTAAAAATTGAGATTGCGATAAAGTTTTTATTGCATTATAAAGTATGGTTATTGCCATTATATGTGAATTATAATGTCACTTAAATATCCTCCACGGGACTCCTGCAGGAATCAATCCTGTTGAGGTAATTTTGGCAAATTTTTGGCACATTTCAGGCATATCGCGGTCATGACTTGACAAATATTATCTTTCAACGCCTCAATCATTAGAAGGTTGTTGGCATGAACATTATCTTTCACATATCCTCACAAGAAGTTCAACGGTGTTAAATCACAGGGCCGTGTTGGTCAATTCACATCAGCCAATCTCAGAATTACTCGTTCTGAAAACTTTTCTTTTAACAAAGCCCGATTATCTCGTGTTGTGTGACTTGTGGTCCCGTCTGCGGTGGTAAAACGATCCATATTCTAAAATGGCAACCATTCAACTAAACAACTACCTGTTTTGTTAACATATGTCTTTGGCCACTATCAAATGTCACGCGTGTACTCTCTCAAGCACAAAATGGATAACCCTTTAGTTCAAGAAATGTTTAATAAATGATGTAATATAACGTATACTATACTTTTGAAACACTGAACACTATCCAAGGCCTGTCTTACTCTAAGCTATAGACCTACCCATGAACTAAAGTCACCTTCATCCCTAAACCTGGGAAGGATGACTATTCTCATCCAAAATCTTACAGACCAATAGACCAATTAGTCTAACCTTATTCCTTATGAAAACTCTCGAGCAGTGGCGCACCCAAGGGGGGGTTTTGGAGGTTAAAACCCCCTCCGAAATTTAGCATTGGTACAAAGAATTTACCGGTAAAAATATTTTTTTGCAATTTTGGTTAATAGGTACCTACAAACTTTCCATTTTACATACATGGCACTCCTAAAAGGTTTTGCCACCTACAGCGAGTTGATTTAGGTGAGTATACAGCGAGGTAAAAACATAAATTAGACAATCACTTGGTTGGTTGGTTGGTTGGTTGGTTGGTTGGTTGGTTGGTTGGTTAAAATGCAGAATGAACAGGCCGAGGTAGGTGGCCCCAACACTGCAGCCGTCGGCTTATTGTATTGTCATGTTTGTCTGTTTAGTCAGTGGAAAGTTTAGTGACCTTGATTAGGTTTAGGAGCCTCTTCACCGAGTTACTCTTTCCAGAAGACCCTGTGGTCTTCTGACCCTATCTGTCTGTATCTCCACCAGCGTAAAGCCTCACATTCAAAGATTATGTAGGTGGCGGATTCATCCTTCTCGTCACAAAGTCTGCATATGGGTTTTTCTTGGAGGATGCCCATTGTATGAAGGTATTTTCTCAGGCTACAGTGTCCAGTTATAAGTCCAGTTATTAACCTGATTTGATTCCTGTTCAGTTTGTAGGATTTCTTCAGTAAGTTTAGGTGATGGTTGTTGTACCATTAGTTTCCTGTGTCTGAGCTTCGGAAGAGTTTGCCAGTAGATTTTGTGTTGTCTATACAACCATTGGTTTATTTTTGTTCTAACCGATGATTTTGTGGTGCCAATTGCCGGTTCAAGACCAGTATAACTGACAGAGCATCTGCTTTTTCGTTTCCTTCAATTCCTTTATGCCCTGGCACCCATTTAAGGGTTACCTTGTTGGCCATACTTAGGTTTTTGAGGTTTTCCAAGCATTCCTAGTTTGGATTTAATTTCAAAGCTGTTGAGTGCTTTGTTCGACGCTTGACCGTCTGATCAGATAAGGATGTTTTTACCTGTGTATCCTCTCCTCAGGTTTTCTCTCAGACGGGAGTAGATGGCATATATGTCTGCTTGGATTACAGTAGTGTACTCTCCCAGAGGTTAACATACTTGCCTTTGGTATGCTTCTCTGGGCACCGGTAATACAAAGACACGTAAGTCTCTGGATTTTGGCTAGCTCCAGGTTTGCTTGTCTTTGGTTTACTTAAGGCCACCATACAAGTGCACCATATGTTATCATTGGTCTTACAACCGCAGTGAATATCCATTGTACAACTGACAGTTTTAGTCCCCATGTTTTCCCAATCGCTCTTTTTAGTGACATCAACGTCATCTTGCTTTTGGTGATTATATTTTGAATGTGTTGGTTCCATGTCAGCTTCATATCTAGGATGATGCCTAGAAATTTATCTTCCCTGCCAAACTCCAAGGTTTTTTGGAATAGACTGATGGGGGCGATTAAGTTCTCCGGATTTCTTTTTCTCGTGTTAGGAAAGAGTTTTGTTTTGGAGGGGTTGACGCGAAGTTGCTCCCTCGTGCACCATTCCTCAATGATTCCTAAGGCGTCCTGCATGAGGTTTGATACCGTCCTGGTAAATCCTCCCCTAATGACAACGACTATGTCATCCGCGTAGCCTAGGGTGATGTAGCCTTGATCGTTTAGTTTCCTGAGAAGTTCATTCACGACTAGATTCCACAAGAGTGGTGAAAGTACTCCGCCCTGTGGGCATCCTTTTGTCGCGGTTACTTTATAATAGAGGTTTCAGCAATTGTGGAGTTTATAGTCCCGTGTTTTAGCATGGACTTGGACTTGATCCATCTGCATGTGGTATCATTAATCGCATGTTGCCCAGCAGCTCTGACTAAACAATCACTTTAAAAAAGGTATTTATTGAAGGCTTAAAATAAACGTTTTTGGGCGTGACAACCGAAAAAAAAAATCTTATGGTGGCCGGCCTACGGCAGCGCCTGCCTGCGGCGAGCCTTCATCATTATGAAACCCCCCCCCAAATAAAAAACCTGGGTGCGCCACTGCTCTCGAGAAGCTATGTGATAGACACATTAGAGATGTGCACTTGCCATTGCAAGCGATAGACCCTAATCAACCCGCCTATCAACCAGGAAAATCTACGGCGACTGCACAGTACTGTGTTTTGCAAAGAATAGAAAATGGATATTTTCTTAATGAGTGCGGGAAGAGAAACTCGGGCGCTTCGCACCCTCGTGCCGGAAATTTCTTCCCGCAAGAGTTAGGAACTATATTTTTTCTACGAGCCTACTAAAGCTGATGTTACGAAGAGTTTAATGCGATTATGCAGAAGGTAGAATTAAATATGTATTAAAAGGTATTTATAAAAAGGTAAAGGTACAGGTATAGGTGTATCAACAATACAAACAATTCCATGTCACAATGATTATTTCAAACACTTCCCGCACAGATGCGGGAAGAAAGTCTACCCGCACAGATGCGGGAAGAAAGTCTACCCGCACAGCAAATCGTGCGGGAAGAGCCATTTCCCGCACGCTCGTAGAAAAATCACTTTTCTATCGGCAGTCAGCCCTAGGAGCTTTCCTTGATATCGAAGGCGCTTTTGACGAAGCAACTTTTAACAGTGTAGAAACTGCTCTGATAAGACACAACGTGGACCCGCAACCATCATCGGCTGGATAAGTTGTATGTTAAAAAACAGAGCAGTTCAACTAAATGCAGGAGGCGTGAAGGTAAGGGCGCTTGTCAGCAGAAGCTACCCCCAAGGCGGCGTCCTGTCGCCACTACTTTGGAGCATGGTAGTTGACAGCCTCATTAAAACCCTCAATAATCATGGCTTCATTTCGACCGCGTATGCCACTGATCTCAAAAATAAATGGATAAACAAAGAACGCTTCTAATGCTGCTAATTTACGAGGTCATAATGTAAACAAAAACAACTGATTGGGACAGCTGTGAGCGTGCGCAGTAGATACATGTACGGTGCCTGCACAAAATCTGGCCAATGAAATCGAAGGAATTTCAAAATTTAGAACCTTTGTTCGAAAGATAAGACACTGCGCAGGCGTTAGGCTGTTCCGTTGCACAACTGTTCATAGAATATTGACCCCAAATTTTTGCACAAGTTTAGCCAAGCGAGCCGTACGATTGTTTATCCATTTATTTTTTAGATCAGTGGCGTATGCAGATGATATCACAATTTTGCTTACCGGAAAATTTGAAAACGTCCTATGCGAAGCCATGCAGACCGCTTTAAAACTAGTAGAAAGATGGTGCGCAGAAAACTCAGTCTGTACACCCTGCAAAAACCAAGCTCTTCATCAAAAAGAGGATGCTGGGTCAATTTAAGACCTCCCTCTCTGCGCGGCGTGTCAAAAGAGGTCAAATATCTGGGAGTCATTCTGGATAGTGCCCTCAACTGGAACAAGCACCTAGATGAAAAGACCAAAAAGGTCACCAAGGCGTTCTGGCAGTGTAGAGGAGCCATAGGCAAAACTTGGGGATTATCTCCCAGGATTGTGGCTGTGGCTTTTTACCGCCGTAATCCGACCTATGTTCACCTATCGAGCAATTGTATGGTGGACCAAAACCAAGCAAATAGTAGCTAGGAACAGAATGCAACAGCTACAAAGGTTAGCATGCTGGGCAATGGCAATCATAGAGACCATGAGAACCACACCAACAATGGCCTTGCAAGTGCTGCTGCGACTGCCGCCTCTTGATGCATATCTTAAAGGCGAGGCAGAGAGAACAGCAACTCGACTGCATTCCATTGGATTGTGGTGTGAAGAAAGCGGGGGTTCAGGGCATGCCCGGGTGTTTCCGGAAGCGGTCGAACGACAACCACTGCTGGAACACCGGACGGATGCAATGATTCCACGCTTCATCTTCAACAAGGCCTTTCGGGTAGAACTAAGCGGCCTAACACAACGAGGTATACATATTTACACGGATGGTGCAAAAAAACAGTCGGGAAATGGGCTAGGCGTGTGGATACCTGAGCTCGACCTAGAAATAAGTATAGCTTTAGGCACTTATGTGTCAGTTTTCCAGGCAGAGCTGCTTGGATTAATGCAGGGAGCTGTACAAATAAGGGAAAGGAGGATAAGGGGAACAACCATCACCTTTCTGACAGATAGCAAACAAGTATTGCAAGCCTTAAATAAGGTGAAAGTAACATCTTAAATAATCCTAATCCTTGAGTACCACGAGACACTAGAGGCGATTGCCCAAGAAAATACGGTCATGGTGTCGTGGATTGAAGCCCACAATGGTAATCAAGGGAACGAAAGAGCAGATAACCTAGAACGCACTGGAGCTAAAGGGAACCCAATCGGCCCCGAGCCTTTTGCGCTGTCGACTAGCAAAACTGTAAAACTAGAAGTCAAAGAACACTTAGACAGAATTCTTAGAGAGAAATGGGAGAGTCAGGACCAATGACCTGTCAGGCACTCGAAAGCCGCTATCGGTGGCCCTCGGGCTGGCCTGACAAATTACCCCCTTCAACTGTCTAGGAACAACCTAAGGAAACTAATAGAGTACTTACAGGCCACTGTAAATTAAATAAGCACCTTCACACCTTGGGATTGATAAACAACTCAACCTGCAGAGGGTGCAATGAAGACGACAAGACAGCAGAACACATGTGCCACTGCCCAGCTCTCGTGAACACTAGAGAATCTATTATGGGGGACCAGTGGCCATCAATGGCCACAATTAGAGGGTACTCCGCCGCCACATTATTGAACTATATCAAAACTGTCGGCTGGCGAGTAACACTCTAACGGAGGATACAATGGGCCCACTAAAGAGGCCTAAGTATAAGGTGATACAAGTCACCCCTCCAAATCTCTATCTTCATCTACACTATAAGCTATTGTTGTGATATAGGTAAAAAAAGCCATAGATGGATAGAAAATATCTAGTTTTATTTAAGTTAAATTACAGAATATTTACAGAATGCACATCAGATAACCGAATAGTCAGAGTCGGAAGTAGACATTCCACTGTCACTGCCATAAAGCTGAGCTTCGCGAGTTCTCAAATCGCCACACAATTAGCCGCCTTCGGACGCGCAAAATTCTTTACAGCAATATGTGCACAACAGCACCTTGCTGTTGAACATGGTTTCTCACTTGAACAGCTACGTCCTCAACTTTTCAGCAATTCTGGTGGTTGTTTTTTGTTATCATTCTTTGCACATCCATAGTCAGTTGAATTCAAAGGTGGAGGAAACGGAGATGCTGCTGTATTCCAAATAAAAGCTTGCAAATGGCATCGTTTTATATGTAGTTCAAATGCCTCTAATGTCGGAAGGAGTTTCTTAATTTTAGGAGGAATTTTCTTAGATAACCACACTTTGTATCGAACATCTGACATGTTGTGAACTTTTTTCTTGTAGCCGTAGCAATGTGCAATAAAGTTTGTACACTCTGCTATACATTGTTGCATTGAAGATTCTAAACAATCTAAATGTTTAATTTCAATACCAGATCTCAGAACTTGTACAGCTTTAGACTTTCCAATTCCAAAAAGTTGTGCAGTGATATCACAGCCACTGAGATAATGCACTGCTAACAATGAGTTTGCTTGGGTTTCCAAATTCTAAACTGTTCCTGCTATATCTAAGACCTTGGCCTTGTCAACAGACTCCATCCACATTTCGGATTTAGCTTTCTGTAAAAGTGTATAAGAAGAACAAAAACGTCGGTATCATCAGATACAATCTTGATATTGTTCGTTGCATACCTTGACAGACGAATAGCCTGCTGACCAATTATAACGTCTGCTTCATGGTGAGTTTCCAAATCCGAGCGAGGAATTACAACTCCAGGAGTTTGTAATTCAATTGAGATTGTATCAGTACCACTAATGACCAACTTGTGTGGAAGAAACTCACTATGTTGTAGAAGTTGCATGAATGGGTCAATATACTGTTGCGACTGGGCAGAGGTGTGTCTGCTCTTAGTTGCATGGAAGTACTGTTAACTCTTCTTCTTGGATCACATTGTCAATATAAGTTTGGCCAATGAACATGCCACAAAGAGCATATCCCGGAATTATGACGGGCTACATGCTTCGCAGATAATATGTTGCATAACGAGCGCAGTTCCAATGCTCTAAAACAAAAAAATAAGGTATCATTGCTTCAAGTGACCACAAATGCAAAAGTTACCTTCGCGTTCTGCTCGTATGAACATTAACATGATAAACAGTGGCTTTATTAGACAGTTTATCCAATGCTTTGCTGTTCTACTCTTACTTGCTATATTTTCCAGGTAAATCATTAAAGCATAGACCTAACTACTACGTAGTAGTTGGGTTAGATTAAAGAATCAAAGTCACTTATGTCTTCGTTAGATAACAAAGGTGAAAGTAGTTCTTCCACAGTAATGCGTTATGCTCGAATATTGTGTGGAAACTTTTTTCCGGCCAATAAAGCTTGCCAGCAAACGCACCTTGCAGCACATCTTCTAGGCCAGAACATGACATTAATGTTCCAACGCCGCAAACAAATGGCACAATGGTGTGCATCCCTCCTAATCGTACATGGAAATTCCTAAATTCTTCTGGATGAACCCATAATACTTCCACAGCTATGCGATAAAGTTGTTGATCTGCCGTAAGCACTGTGAATTCCTGCCTCATAGATTGTGTCAACCTTTGACCATCATATATAGCGGTGATTATGGTTTCATGATCGGCTGGCTTCATATCTAAGAGTGGTGAGTAAACTGTGTTAGTTCTTGAAGAGATATCCGTATGTGATTCTCGAGCACACTTCGTCATGAAGCCACCATATTCCGGTATGTTGCTAGGATCTTCTGACATTTGTTAAAAAAAATTGAAATCACTTGCTATAGCTGCTTCAAGTAACACAACTCTTCGTGCCAAAACTGATATTGGCTGAAGAAACCTTTAGCTGCAGCGTAGGGCATGAGTGGTTTATTAGTACCATGGTAATGCTGGATTTGTACGTCAGGTAGTTTGAGACCAATAGTTTCGACCTTTTCCAACCGTTCAATGGCAACAGCAGATTCCAGATTATCACTATTCTCAGACTGGTGTGATACTATCATAGCGAGGGAGTGTGTTGATTTCAGTCTCAGTCCATTTGCTGAGGAGGTCTGTATATCAAAATTGTCTACTACCGTTTGAATCAGACAATCGGGCTTCAAGCTATTTATTCCCTGTAATTCGAAGTTTGGTGATTGCATATTACGGCAAACTGTAGTTGCTACTGAGGATTTGTACCTAATCACTTCGTCATAGCTACAACAAATTCCAAACCCATACAGCAAATCAATAAGTTGTCTTGATGAATAAACGTGATGAAGTGTTACACCAATAGAGAAGGCCTATGTTTCACTTGTCGCTTTTATCGCATCCTCGGTGCAAGTGCATGTAGGGTAATCCTTCGGTTGTCCAACAGAAACTGCCTTAATCTCAGATTTAATTGTAGGAGCAATTCTGAACATGTTGAAATCATCATCCTCGGGATTTTCGAAATTAAGAATGTGTGCTGCTTCTGTACGGAAACAAATGATTCTAGCTATTCCTGATGAACTGAAAACTACAAGATCATTGACAAAATAGTCTAAAAGATCTGAAATTAAAGTTCTACGGCTTCTTTTACCACCATTGCTTATGTAGGTAGCATACAGTTCTACAGAAATCCGCATACGATTACGATTACTGTTCATAGTGGAGATAAGAACAATAAAACCATCATACCCTTCACTTGAAATACCAACGACCCCTTTGTTCTATGCGCTCTTAACATTTCGTTCCGCCATGAATTTTGTATAGCATGAGAGATAGTACCGTCCACCAGCTGCATGTAGATCACTCGTTGCTCCCATAAAACGTACGCGAACTTCATCTCCCCATCCATTCGTCACCGCGATTTTGACAAACTTGAATAATGTTTTTTTTAAGTAAGTTGCCATTTTTTTTAACCTATGTTTTGCACTCTTTGAAAGTCTTCCACCGTGCTGGGTGTTTAGCATCCGGTGGCAGACATTCCTGCCCACAAAAGAAACACTGCACAGCACAAGAAACTGGAAGCGCTCTTAAGATCGTCTGGTACGCTTGGGTTCACTGCCGCTAGTTGCTGCAAACTGTTGTTCACCCTTTTTACTGTACGTTGGCTATGTTGCTTAGATGTATAACTGCTTACACAAACCTTGTGAAATTGCAAACTACACCATTTCCAACAGTATTTCAAATTCGGTCAAATGTATTTCAAAATAATCACTTTTATTTCAAAAACTTATATTTTAATTTCAAATTTGTCACTTTTATTTCACAGAGTATCATTTGTATTTCAGAAAGTGTAATTTATATTTCCAAGTAATCAATTGTATTTCAAATATGTTATTTCAATTTCCAAATATATCATTTGTATTTCAAATTAATCAAATGGATTTCAAACTGTACCATTTTTATTTCCAAAAAAATCAGATGTATTTCAAACTCATCATTTCTTATATCAAAAACTGTAAGGGATGTACAAGGTGTCTGGTTATAATTTGATTTTTTTCAATGTACGATATAAACACATACCTACTTTATTTTTTAACCGAATTGGTAATCTTTGAAATATAACTGACCATTTTTGGAATACATTTCACTATTTTGAAATACATTTGATGTATTTCGAAATAAATTTGGGTATTTTGAAATACATTTGATGTATTTTGAAATAAAGTTTATAAAGATTGAAATTAAATTGATGATTTTTGATATTCATTTGATGATTTTGAAATACATTTGTTATTTTTTTAAATTAAAGTTGTTATTTTGAAATACATTTGATGCTTTTTGAAATCAACTGAAATCTGACGTCACTAAATTTATTAATGGATGTGAAATATGTCAAAGAACTAAGTATAACAGGAATCCACCAGACCAACCTCTTGTATTGACAGAAACACCTTCAAAACCCTTCGAGATTATTCACCTCGATACACTCCTTGTAGATAAACAAAAATTCCTAGTAATTATAGACAAATTTTCCAAATATGGACAAGCCCTTCCTTGCGTTGGCACCGCCATATCAGTATCCCAAAATCTAATCCATTTCTTTTCATTTTTCGGTATCCCTAAATTGATTGTATCCGATAATGGAACAGAATTCAAGAACGAAGTAGTTAAGGATTTATTAAAAACACATAATATAAAAATCCATTTTACTACTCCAAATCATCACGAGTCGAATTCGCCAGTTGAAAGGTTAAACTCGACCCTAATAGAACACATAAGAATACTACGAGAAAAAAACAAAAATACTGACGTATCAACCCTAATGTCCTATGCTGTAATTGCTTATAATAGCACAATCCATTCAAGCACAGGCTTTACTCCCTATACATTGATTTTAGGACACACTTCTTCTAGTGACCCTATGCAACTTATGCCCGCGCAAATATTCACCGAATATGTCCACAATCACAAAACTAACACGGAAGCTTTGTATAACAAAATACAACAAGACTCAATTAATTTAAAACAAAAACTTATTGACAAACTTAATCAAAAGAAGACCCCTCAAAAACTAACCATAGGGTGTCAAATATATAAAAAACAAGACAAACGACATGGTAAATTACACCACAGATTCACAGGTCTATTCATCTTAACAAAAATATTAGAAAACAACAAGATTGAATTTAAAAACCCCAAAACAAATCGAAAAGAGATTTTGCATATCAACGAAACCAAAATCAAATCTATTGTTACAGATGGATCCGAATCTTCAACATCGGAGCAGTAGGAATAAACTTCCATAACCTGAATAAATATCCCGGACTCCTACCTTATAAATTGGGAACTGCCAAAATAGTTTCCAATCATTGGTCATTAATACAAATTCACGACCTAACACCCCTTGTTAACGAATTTTATTTGATCAAAGAAAACGCTAACTATTTAATTAAAAACATTACAAATAATGTATCCTATGAACGAGAATATAAAAACATGTTGCTGCCTTTAATGGCATTAGAAAAACGCATAGAAAACAACATAAGGCAAATTGACCCAACGAGTAGTTACTCAAAAAGACAAAAACGTGGCATCTTGAATCCTTTAGGATCATTAATAAAATGCATTACTGGCAATCTTGATAAAGATGATGCAGATCTTTACGATAGGCAAATTAGACAATTACAATAAAATCAAGATAAACTAAAAAAATCATCTTTTAATCAAATTAATTTATTAGGGAAAACCATTGAACAGTTTCAAAACGTTATCTCTAATATATCTGCCAATCAAATAACGCTAAAATCGAGAATACTGCAAATTGAAAGCACAATTAAAAAGGTAGCTCTTGACAACCATCAATACTTCCAAACTCACATAATAATTAATCAGATATCAATGCTATATCAAACAATTTACGATATCTTAGAAAAAACGGAAGTAGCTATCTCATTTGCTAAAATCAATACGCTCCATAATTCAATAATCGATCCATTAGTGCTAATAAAAGAAATTTGTAGATTTAAAAAACAATTAGTGCATGACGTGTTACCATTAGAAGCCAATATTGATAACATATTGAACTACGAAAAAATAATCGAGATTAAAGGTTATTCAAAGGGCCTGATTATCACCATCTTGGAAATACCATTGGTCGAATCGGATGTCTATCACTATTATCAATTATTTCCGATACCAATTCCAAGCGAACAAAATCCTGATTTCTTTATGAACTTTCCACACAAACCATACCTTGCACTTAGCAACAACAAGTACTCTTATATGGACCAAACCTGCAACCAATTGTTACCCAACGAGTACTTATGTAAAGAAGCCCATACTGCATACATTGATCATGAGCCTCCATGTGCAGTCCAATTAATTTTATACAAAGAAAATGCCACTACTTGCCACCCTTTCCGTATCAGACTACAAAATGTCCAAATCACTAAAATAACGGACGGAAAATGGATAATCACAACGCCCGAACAACTAATTGTCTCAGCATCTTGTCCAAACTCTAAAGACAACGTACCGCTTCATGGTTCCTACTTAGCCGAATCTACAAATGAATGCAGCTTACAAATAAAGTCAATTACTCTACGAACTTATAAGCCCAATCGTTTGACTTATGATGATGTATCCTTGCCTACACTGAATTTATCGATGAATTATTACCAAACAAAGGAGTTTGCTTTTAATCCACCTACACTTGACCTGAACTCCATCAACTTGAAGGAAACCAATGAAATTGCCACAACGCTTCAAGAACAGAAGAGACGACTACAAGAAATATCCAACCCAATGGAAATGCACCAAATAAATTTTTGGACAATATTACTTTATTGTATTTTACGAATACTATGCATTTTTACTGTCTATAAATTACTTTTGAAACATCGCCTTAAACGTGCCCAAAAAGCCTCGTTAGAAGACAATATTGTAATTTAACAATTTTACTTTTACTCATTTAGTTTAATCATATTTTTCTTTTAGCATTTTCTTTATTTTTTCCATTGAATAAAACCATACCTTTTTTGGTATGCTTTTAACTTAGGATGGAGGAGTTATATCCCGTGAGAACTCCAATTCAGCATTTATATTGTTCTATTCAGCTTATTTTTTATATTATAAAAGGAGTAATTTTTAGATTTAAGTCAGTTCTATTGTATTAGTCAAATAAAGTTTTTTAAAAACGCTCTCTCGTGTACACCCCTCGTAAGTAATTGATGTATTTTTACAAGAAAAGAAAATAACAATATCTTTTGTTTATTAGACAACAATTTTTCTATCTTTAATATCCTGTCCGTGGGTCTACCAAAAACTCACTCTACTAACAATACCTAACCACTTTCATTCAACTAATTTGACTTTATTCATCCAGCTTTGCTCATCCATCCACTTGACCTCATCCAGCGCTAGAATCTGAGGTGGAGATTACTTGGTTTCTTTTTAGGTTATCATTTGATTAATAAAATTATTATTTTAATTCTTGCAAAAAAAACGCACTCAAAAGCTTTAAGCCAACATTATTCTTAGAGAATTACCATAGATTCTCACAACATACGTGTGCAGTATTACCAATATGCCCCCATCCGTCATCAAAACTTGGATTGCATAGACGATAAGGTTCAAGATAAAAACGGTTTTTGGAGTTACATAAGATCTAAAACAGATTCCAAATGGTTATCCCATCTGTATGACATTTAAAGGAAAGAAAGCAGATTCACCTGCGGAAATTGTAGAGCTTTATAAAGATCATTTTAGCTCCTTATATAAAGAATATCACAATTTTAGTAGATGTTGTGATATTCCTTTTTATTAGGTTCATTGTCTATTGATGTCTTACATAATGAGTTAGATGTCCCAGTCGAATTGAAAGATAGCTCAGGTACAGTTCCGGATGGTATAGAATTTTTAATACCTATTTAGAAGTAACCAGTCGTTCTAGTGCATTAAGGTTTTTTTTTTTTTTGACTTTGACTAAGCAGTCATTCAGCCAGTTACTAAAGAGATATATATTATTAAAAATAAATACTAAACTAATCTAACCACACATAAGGACAGGGACACTCATTTCACGCCCAGGGACCAGTCAAGGCGACTTGTATTCTTTAAGGTTTCTAGTGACTAAACGTATGTCGCTTCTTGAACACACAAATAAAATTAGATTAGGAATTTCCTATTTGTAAGTACATGAAATTCACGTAGCAATCGACGTTCGTTTTTGTTGGTAACTTTTCGTCTCATCTGATTCGTGATTGATGAATAAGGACGGGGTTATTCTAAATGGGTATTAAAAATACTATATTATTATTTCTGTTTCTGTCAATAAAAAGCATATTAATATACCTGTTTTCTTGCATCTTGTGTGAAATCTATAAATAATATCCACTAATAAATTATTATCTACAGAAATTTTTCTAACAGTCTGGAAAACTTTCAGTTATGTAACCCCAATAGGGCAATCCAACGACCTGTCAAAATGAAATTCAAAATGGAGGCCAATACCTTTTTATTTAAAAAAAAATGCCGTTTTATTGCGATTTTTGATTTGTATAAAGTCTGTAAAGTGTTGATTTTTTGGAAAATGCATACGTTATGTATTGTACTTGACTACTTAGTTGTGGGAGCCGTTTTAATTGCGAGAAAGTTTAGTTTCATGCCGTTCCTGCAGAGACAAAACACAGGTTTTTAACGGGGAAAAATGATTTGTCTATACTTTGTGAGGGCTTCATGGATTGTAGCAAAAGAGAAAAAATCTTACGAAATCCATATTAAAAAACCAAAAAGTCTCTCTACATAAATGGTGTATGCATCCAAGCCATTTACTATCCTCGACATCAGCTTGTGTCGATAACTTGAATAGCAGACAAATAAAATAAACATCAGGATTCAGGATTTGGTTAGGAAAAAACTAAACAGGAAACAAATCCTGGATAGCACTTACCTAATTGTTAAGCAGGTAAAGGTTTGTCACAAAGAAATCATAACTTTTGCAAACATCCGGGTATCTCTGATCCGGGTTTTCCACTAATAGTTTCCTAAACTAACAACTTTCCATCTTACAATACAAAAATTATCCTTTCGAACACTAGAAAATCATCTAAAAACACCACAAAATATACAAAAAACAGTTTTTTTGATGAAAAATGTCACGGTTGTTTGAATTAAATTTATGGCGCCAATGTTTTGGCATTGACCATGCATTGACCGCTATTTTGTTTGGATTGCCCTATTTTAAAGATCGGTGTCAACGACAACATAACCTTGTGAATGAATTTTAGAGTTTGAGCAGACTGTTTTGATGCACTGGAGAAGGGGTATCAAGTAGACGTGATATGTACCGATTTCTCGAAGGCGTTTGAAATAGTTGACCACAAAAATCTGGGAAAAAAAAAACTTGAAAGTATAGGGTTTCATGGAGCCTAGGGGAACTTGACAATCTCTTCAACAGGTGTGAAAATAATCTTTTGGCACTAAACCATAGGCGCCGGAACCATGGGGGCAATGGGGGCTTGAGCCCCCATAGTGAATTTGCTATGGGGGCAGAACCCCCATAGAGATTTTGGTATTATATATGTAGAAAGTTTTGTAGGTAGGTACAGGGTGATCTATTATAAATGTCACCTGTCCTAACTTTTTCATTTGACGCTTTTGACAGAAGAGTCAAATACAAAAGCTTTCAGAAATTGTCAAAAGTTTTCAACTACGTTAGTTTTAAGCATCCTACAGGGTGCGTCAGAAAAGTGTAGCAGAGCTAAGTTATATTTTTCTAAATGGAACAACATGTATATTGTGCACTATTTTGTTAGTACCTTTCAACCTGAGTTCAACAATATGTATACGTTTTGTTATGTTTACCTTTAATAGTTATAGGAAAAAACGCGAAAGCCTCTTTATTTCATGTACAGTGTGGTCATTTTATCTTGATAACATTTTAAACTGTCATAATTTCTTTATTTTTAAAGTTATTCAAATAAATAAAAAAACACACTGTAGGGTTGTTTTCCAAGTTTTAGATCGAGTGGACAAAAAACAAAAGACTAATATATTTTGACAGTTATGCGCACAAATAGCATTTTCTCGAATGGAACACCCACTAATTTTTCAGTTTGTTTGATAATATGTTTTATTCTGATTGCAATGTATACAATACGATACACTGGAATACAATTCACTTTATATTTACAGGCAGAAATGTTTTATTTATTCTAACTGAAAATATTGATTACCTACACAGATTACCTGCAAAGTTAGGTAGGTAAACAGAATTTCCCATTAGAATAAATAAAACATTTCTGCATGTAAATATTAAGTAAATTGTATTCAATTGTATTGTATTGTATATAGTGCAATCAGAATGACACATATTATCAAACAAACTAAAAATTTACCAGGTGTTCCATTTGAAAAAATGCTACTCGTTTGGATAACTGTCAAAATATATTAGTCTTTTGTTTTTTGTCCACCCTATCTAAAACTTGGAGAACAACCCTACAGTATGTTTTTTTATTTATTTAAAAAACTTCAAGAATAAAAAAATAATGACAGTTTGAAATGTTATCAAGATAAAATGACCACCCTGTACATAATTTTTTTTAAATAATAATAACTCAAGAAAACTGATTTTATTTCAACATTTCACCCTCGATTTCACCTTGTAAATTAATGAATAACATTTGAACAATAGACTGTTTATATTAAATAATTCTCTCTAAAGCTATTTAATGGTATCTATAATTTTTCTTTCTTCTCAACATGAGACCTAGGAAGGGGTTTTCACATTTTTTGCTATAACTATTGAAGATAAACATATCAAACCATATATCGTTGGAATCAGTTTGCTAACAAATAAGCGCACAATATACATGGTGTTCAATTTAAAAAAATATAAGTTCGCTCTGCTACACTTTTTTTACGCACCCTGTATGCATGATACTGCCTTATGGAGTGTCCGATTGGTAGATCTAGTGCGAAACTAGTGCAATTTTTTCTATTTCTGTCTTTTTCTTCTACAGGTCGATTAAAAGGATACAAATAAACTCAGTGCGCACTGAATCTACTAATCGAAAACGCCATAAGTTAAAAAAATTTGACAATTTCTTGAAACTTTTGTATGTGACACTTTTGTCAAAAACGTCAAATGATAAAGTTAGGAGGAGGTGACATTTATAATAGATCACCCTGTACAAAAATTATAAAAATATTGAGTTCCTAATTATTTATTTTTATGTCAAATTTGTGTGCATTATGTTATGTTTTTATTGTTTTTGCTATACCTACTTTAACAAAGACTTTGAATATTTTGTTGTATAGTAGGTATATTTTGGTATTTAAAGCTGTATTTTCAAAAAGTCGGATGATCCAGCGTGGCGATCCTGCAGTGAATGTGTATCAGTCAACTGGTCCCATTTAAGCCTATGTGTCTAGTAGCCTACTGGTCTTGTCTGTATAATTTTACCTGTGTTTTTTTTGGAGCCCGAGCCCCCATAGTAATTTTGAAGTTCCGGCGCCTATGCACTAAACATCGATAAGTGCAACGTGATCTCTTTCAATAAATCTAAAAATCCATTTATTTCCAGCTTAATGAATGGAATCGAATGTTTTTAATGATCTTGACGTTTTTCTAAATGTAGAATTGAACACATAGAAAGAGTACTTACACAATAAACCCATACGATTATTTATTGAGATTTGTGATGCGTAGGTACCTAACTTAAAACATTTCATTTCAATAATTATTGTCGTAGCAGTCGTAGTATTCCTCATCGTGGGATTCTGTAGAGCGACTGTTTTGAAGAATACATTCTATAATTCCATTATGTCGTATCGTCCCTGCGTTAAAATAGTCACTAGTTTTTTCAAATCTTCTTTATATACCAGAACAAACCAACACCTTGATTTGCCTGTGTATAACTGCGACTTGTTTGAATTTTTCAATTTATTTTCACTAGTACTTTATATCCAGCTTTGGGTTTTATATACGCATTTTAAAATTTTAGCAATGACGTTATTTGGAAGCCTGAAGAAAACTATAAATATTTTATCGAAACGTCGCTGAACAAGTAACAACGTCTTTACATATACCTACCTGGATTTTAAAAATACAACATTCCCGTACCTTGTCTAATTCTCAAATATAACACGATGAAATGTCCTACAAAAATATCTAAATAGGTATTTGGACTTGTTTCGATGTCAAAACCAGTGTACTAAATTCACTAAGTATATTTCAATTAAGCAAAAGTTTACTTAGTATTCCCACCAATTATCTCAAATTAATATAACAATTGTCATGCTAATTATCCCACTTGTGACATGAATTCCATTCAAACTCTCTTCAGTGACAACATTGAACATAAGATTAGGTAAGCAAGCTAGCTAGCACACAATAATAATTCTTGAAACACTGGGTACACAAAAAATTAACAAACAGAAACTAAATAACTACTGCAAATGGAACAGACTAGATGCTTTTCAGAAAGTAGACAAAAGAATGGAAACTATAAAATTCTTTTGAAAACGAAAAGATTATTGATCCAGCCATGTAACATTTTACAAATTTCTAAAAAACTATACAACGAAAAAAAAATATTAGGCGAATACCAGTGAATACCTACGTGTACAAAATTTTGATTCACACTGAAAAAAAAAACATAATTTGCTGTGGAAAATGACTTGGCATGTACAATCCATACTATTTATCTGCATTTCCGAATCAGAAAGGGTAACCGAACTTGGGCGATACTGAAACGGCCCAAACTCATTCCTCCTAATTCTCACCTGACCTGAAAAGGATGAAACAATGCAGGATGCAGGCTTTTCTTAGAAAGCTCCTAGAAAAGTTTTCTAGAACTAAAATCTCAATTTCTGGGTGTCTTTTTTTCATTCCAATGAAACCACTGGAAAATAAAAATCAAAAGTATAATTGGCAGCACTTTCAAAGTTCGGAGAGTTAATTTTTAAAATCAGGAGAGAAATTGAATAGACCTATCTTTTTGTTGAGCAATTAGGTAATTTTAGTTTTGGAGATAGTATACGCACTCTACCAAATCAATGTAGGTACAACCTATACAAGTACATTAGCATATTAGGGTAAACCTTAATTCTTCTAAATTATTAAGCTTTAAAAAAAACATACTTAATACTTATCATGTCTAACTTATCACATACCTAATATTTGAAGTCTTATTTTTTTCACATAAATTAAACTTATATAGGTAAGTCTCGACAAACATAAAATTAATCTTTTTTGTGCACCTATAGGTAATTTATTTGGCTTTGTTCGATTTTGGTTTGACTTTTTACTTTATGTATACCTAGACACTTTCGTCATATTATTCAGCAAAAGCAAAAATATTATTCTGAAACTATAATAAAGAATTGACGGAAAACCTTGTTTGCATATTTAATAAGAATTGGTTTACCTATGCTATGCGTGTTAACAAAACTATTTTAAGTTGACAATGAGGTTTGTGTGCGTACAATCCTTTTAAAGGTCGCTTAGCTTGTTTTCAATGAAAAACCTTATTTTCTTAATTATTACATATCATTATTATTTTTTTTTAACCAGATAATTTTAGCTATACTTCAATACTCGTTCTTTTTCAGGTATTTGTCTTCAATAAAACCCGTTACCACCAAATAAAAGACAGACTGAAGTACCAAGGGATATCCCATATAAACGAATCCGAACTGAACCAGTATTTCAGCCCGTGGCACGCAGAACATATGGGACTGATTAAAGTGGCCAGTGGTAACAAGACGGTGGAAAATTGGGCTTCCTCGAAGTTACGACACAACTATTTTATTTTTACTTATCCTACATTGCTGAAGTCGAAAGGAGACTCGAGGTAAGAAAAACAACCAGGCACAAACTAAACATCAAACATCTGATTTTATACTTCTATTCTTCTGTGTTCCTGATATAAAATATGGAGGTAACACCGTTTTGTGCTGCATCAGCAGCCGCAAACTTTGCGGCAACAGCGGCACAACAGAAATCAGCAATCCACCTTCACAAATACCTATTACATAATGTTTCTGTGTTCCTAATAATAAGGACGCAATTTGGTCCCGTTTCACAGTCGCCATTTTCACTGTAATTATTATTCCTGGGATTGGGATTATTTATTTACCCCAAGAAATTTCTGATCTCCTTATATATTAACCCAAGTAAAAAGCACTCCTTGTTTGGGACAAGAAAGAGGCAGCTTCAAATTGAGTATACAATAACATCTATATAAGTTTCTGATATCCTTTTACAAAATTTGGACTTACGTCACTTTTACTTGAAATAATTTGTGAGGAAGCCGGTCTAGACTTACCTTTGAAAATAATCTCGCTTTCACTTCTGGGTGCCTAATAAAATATTTGGACTTAACACTCTTGTGTTTTGCGCTTGGGAATAGGAAAGCATTATGTTTTTGGAGAAAAGAGGCACATTTTGTCATAGAAAAGGCATTCCGCGTATACTTTTATGCGTTCCTGTTACAACGTTTAGACTTGAAGGTACTCTGTGTAATCACGAAACGCAAAACACTAAACGCTGTGTGTGTTCCCAGCTTGGATGTTCCAAGACCGCAAGAAATTGTAAGTCGCGTCTACTAATTTTTGATCTCCTGTTAACAGGACTTGGGCTTATTATTCTATTTCTATTGCGCTTGGACGCGAGTCAGTGCAGCGAACGTGGCCGAACTTTAAAGAGGTTGGTGACGAAAGAAAACGAAATTTCGATAAGCGGGAATTATTAGACATTTCAATTTAAAATTTTTCCAGCACTAGAGCATCTGGAGTAACTCACATTTGCTTTAATTAAAAGGCACAGAAGATGTTGCTTTGCTCCGAACTGAACCAGTACCAATATTTCAGGACGTGTTAGGGTGAGATTTTGCCGTTTTTAAAAATTATCTTTCATTGAAAACTGATTCAAACAAACAATATGTATTTCATGTTTACCTTAAATTTCGTCAAAAACAATTTCTGGCTAATACATTTTGCAGGTTAATAACTCAAATCGAAAAAAGATAACGAGATGAGGTTTGTCCTGGGAGAATAACAATTTTTAAAAGTTCTTTCTCACAATAATTGCCGAATCCCAAAACTTGCTGAAATTTTGTTTTACAGAAATGCGATTTCTCGAAATAAAATGCTGCCTTATTTTCAATGAAACAACCTGTATATTTTGTCATCGTCAGACAGCCTGATTTTTTATCCTTTATAAAAATTTATAATTTTTTTCAATTACCTTGAAATCACATCGTAAAAAATGTACTTTCTTGAAGAGGGTACCATCAAAAACTTTAAACTTTCAGGATATATTGAGTAGGGTCTTTTTGTCATGAGAATTTCTATCAAATCACCTTTGGTAGCTTCTGAAAAATACTTCCTTCAAACAATCTGAGGGCTTTCAAACTTTCATGATTTATTGATTAGTGTCTTTTTATCGGAAAAAACAAACTGCTAGTGGATCTCAGGCTCAGAGATGGAATTATGATTTTTATTCTCTTAGGTGCAATAAAATCGTACAAAATTTCTATTAAATCACCTTTAGAAGCTTTCGGAAAATACTTCAAGTAATCAGATGGACTTCAAACTTCTAGGATTTATTGAGAAGGAGGGTTTTTTTCATCAAAGAAAACAAACTGCGAGTGGGGCTCAGAGATGGATTTGTTTCTCACTTAGATGCAATGAAATCATACAAAATTTCTATTAATAAATCACCTCTGGAAGTTTCAGAAAAATATTTCAAGCTATCAGAGAGACTTCAAACTTTCAGGATTTATTAAGTAGGGTATTTTTATCAAAAAAAAAACAGAGAGAATTATGAATTTTTTCTCACAAAAATGTATAATTAATTTGTGTTTAATAAAATAAGACAGTATTTTTATTTCAAAGAATCGCGTGTCTGTGAATTCAAATTTCATCAAATTTTAGAGTTCAGCAATGCTGTGAAAAACAAAAAAATTCAAAAAATCCTTATTCTCCGAGAACAAACCGCATCTCCTTATCTTTTCTCATTTTAGAGGTATGTATTTTCCTGCAAAATGTGTCAGTTTATCTAAAGACACCCTGTACTTTAAGTAGAACTGTAATAGTTATTTACATTCCAAGCTGCGAAAGCGTACTTTTAGGTGCGAGGAGTCTCGTATTCTTTCGTTTCTTACTGTTATATTATAGACTGCGGTATTTGTATTTTCTGCACGATTTCGGTGTGCATCTATCTTCCAGCGTCATATTCTGTTGTGTTCCTCCTATGCAAATGTATTCAGTTTTTGTTATGTTGGCTTCTAACCCACATGCACCTTCAATACTCCTTAACAAGCTTTCTTGTCATGTATTCTAGATCTTCCTTATCCTGTGCCAGTACTATTTGGTCGTCTGCAAAACTCAATGTGTATCGAATATTTTCATTCTGGCGTATGCCCATCCCTTTGCATTTTTTGTTTCCAATTTGAAAGCGCTTTTTCGAGAAAGATTTTGAAAAGTGTAGATGACAAGCAACATACTTGTTTAGGGGAAAAATCGGGGAAAAATCTTTTGAAACATCGTTGCCGATTTCTATTGTCATTTGAAAGTTTTTATATATTTAGTTGTTGGACCGCTTTTATTAGGTTTGTATTGTATATATGTTTCTAGTTTTAAGAGTAAAAGAGACGCTGTCAAATTTTTTTCAAGTCTACATAAAGGAGATGTAATTTCTTGTTCACTGCCGTCATTTTCGCACCAAGTTGTGTGATACAGAATAGATGGTATATCTACTGTGGCCCTGCTTCCCTCTTTGATATCTTTTTTTATGAATGGTTGACATAAAGGTCAGTTTCCATAAGGATGGTAGATGGTACTTCTCCGCTGTTCAAGCAGTTTTCAAAGAGTCTCCTTAGGTTTTCATATAGTTTTGGCATACCATACCTTAATAATTCTGCTGGTATATCACTGGGTCTTTCTCCTCCCTAACAGAGATTCTGATAGGCGAGGCAAATACTTGTACCTTCTCTTTCGTTCTCGGGTCCTTCTGTGAACTGTTCACGGTCTTCAGTGAGTAACGTGGCAAAGTACTTATCACACTCATTTAGAGTAATCATCAGAGATATGATTCCTTTGGTATTTTCTTGTCCTAAAGATTTTAGAAATCTCCAGCTTTCAGTACTTTGCGCTCCTCCTATATAACAGTTTAATCTATTACAGCGTCTTTCCCATGCTTCGTATTTCTTTTTTGTGATCATGTGACACACCTACTCTCGTTTGTGTTTGTTTACATAATTCTGTGTGGTTTTTCTGTTCCAGTGCTAAGATATTTTCCATAGATTTGTTTTTTTAATTTACTTTATTTCCTTTGATATCTCTTCATCCCATACCAATAGGATTTTTGGCGGCCGCTGTTTTCAAAGTATACCCCAATGATTCTTTTGCGGCTTCATTTAAGCAACTTTTAATGAAATTGTAATGCTCTGTTGTGCTTTGGAAATTTTCGAATTTTTTATCGAGTCAGTTTTTATATAGATGTCTAGTACTTTCATGTTTCAAGCTCTCCAGGTTGTTTTTGATGGGCCTTTGAGTTTCATCTTGTTATCGAGGATGGACAACTGGTTCTTCATGAGGAAAAGCAATTTTGGCATTTGAAAGATAATGGTCACTGCCGCAGGTTGGTCCCCTGTGAACTCTGACATCGTAGTTCTTGGAAATTAGTTTTTTGTCGTACTATCAAGTTGTTAATTATGGATTTTAGTTGTTGAAACGGTTTGTTATTTCTCGATGTACCTACTTGTTCAAAAAATTCGTTTTTCTACAAACGTCACTAAAAGTGTCATTTTTAACGGATGCTGTCAGTGTCTAAAATGCCATTTTATGACACTGGTGTTAAAAGTGATTACTTTTAGCACTAGTGCTAAAAGTAATCACTTTTAGCAAAAACCAAAAATTGTGCAAAAACCTTAAGCAAAAATTCGTGATTATTTGACGTTACTAATCAACAATGACAAACAGAGATGACAAATAAAAATAAACAAATTCGTTTTTTTTTCTTGCCAGCAACCTATTTCATAAATAAATTAGATGAAAGATTTGAAATTGAGGATTTCAAGGATGCGTTAATTTGGACTTGTAAACAGTGTTTGTAGAAAAAATAGTGTATGATATTCGTTCTAAAAGTGATTCTATTTTGTTCAAAGGGATGGAACACTCCGCCTTCGGCGTCGTGTCCCAAACTTCCCTTTTCACAAAATAAAATGTCACTTTTAGCACTTATATCATAAATAACTATTTTCTCGTTTACCAGTGCATATTATATTCCCAATATCGTGATTATGATATTATAATTAAAAATTAAATACACATATTATGTGCATTTAATTTCAGGTTCATCTTTATGATTCTAGAATCCAAGGATCCCATGATGAAGTTATGCACTTTCTTAGTTTTTTTTGAGATCTGGGTAGATACACCTTTTTGAGCACGTTTATCTTTAGGAACACCGCTATAAAAGTAAAAGTGGTCAGAATCTTCACCTTTCTTTGTTGTCTTCGTTATAACAGCCAGGGCGATGTCTGATTTCTGGAGTTCGACGAAAACTTTTTTTTATTTTGTTTGTCCCAACCTTGCAGGTTGCAAATAGAGAATTTCATTGTCCGTTTTCGTAGCTTATATGTCGTCTTCGTTTGATCCATTTATTGTTCTGCAGCTGAATACTAACAGTAGATCTTTTTCCCAAGTTTTGGAGAGTTAGTCCAATGCCTCAGCCTCCAACCTGGAAGGCCGGTCAATTATTGATCAAGGTATTTATTCCTCTAGGCTTTGGCGATCCAACTTCTAACTACAAGGCAGCATCTTCACCTTCACCCCAAGCAGAGGCCCTGACAGGGTGCTATCATTCGAGCCAAAGAAAGGAACTCCGGTTTTTTATTGGGGTTGTAACTCTTCTATCTCTCCTCCTTTTCCTTGGTACAATGGGACCTCAGACTTGGGACTGGTATTTTGGATTTTCATTCTACACTGAGGGAGCTATCGATTTTTGCATAAACATAAATGTTTGCAAACACTTTTCTCGAAGGAGTGAAAATATAACAGAAATTTGCCTAATGTTCTATGGTACCTCTTTAAAAATCCGCTCTGGCAATTTTTTCATCTACTTTATCAAAGTAATGCTTAAAATGCTATTTTTTCTACGAGCGTGTGCAAAATAGGTACTTTGCACACGCAGTTGGTAGCGCAAAATTTAATTTTGCGCACTAATGCGGACAAGAGTTGATTTTGCGCACTAGTGCTGACAAAATTTGATTTTGACAGAGTACCAGTAAAAATATTCACGTACCGTTAAAAGGTCTGCTTCCACAGAAACCACAAACCAGTCAGAGCGTTTTAGATTGGTGCAAATCGCCAACAACCAGTTTTCTGATTATTTTTAACGAATGAAATTCGGTCTGACTGGCTTGTGATTTCTGTGGAAACAGGCCTTATGATTGCATGAAATTTCCCGTCAGTGTTTATAGGTCTGTCACGTCAGTGTCAAACAAATTAATTTATCATCTTTTTTTTCGTCGTTATTTTAACTACTACGTGAGCCTAAGCCTAGATACTCGCAAAAAAATGAGAAACATTGCAGCAGAAGAGAACGAGGAAATACAACATATTTTAGATAGAGCTGCCAGTGCCTGCAATTAGAGGTGGGAAACTATCGAATGAAACTATCGATATATCGATAGTTCGTTGCGGAATTAAAAATATCGAACTATCGATAATTTTCCCTAAACTATCGAATACTATCGAATTTTGTATTATTAAATTGGAAACACTAGGCTAATTCTTTTATTCATCGATGGATCCATCTGTTGAAACCATTATGAGACAGCCATTCCGATTTTCTATGAACTAGACAAAGATAGACAGGTCATCGATGGAGCCATCGGTGAATAAAAGAAAGCGCTTACTGATTAGGAGTGGTGACAGGTCGACAGGAGTAACGGAATGAAAAATTGCCGACGTAGGGGGGCGCTTCCATTTCACGCCATTTCGGAAAGGTTATTCTCGAAGGCTGGTAACAGGGCCGGCTTAAGGGGAGGGCGAGATGGGCGGCCGCCCAGGGCGGCACCATCCAGGGGCGGCAAAATCCAGGGGCGGCAAATTCATACCATACAACAACAAAAAAAGTTAATAGAAAATGAAACCAACGACTTAAAAAAAAATTAAGAAATATGAATCGAACAGCGAACCAATTATACAGGGTGTTTGGGTTTGGTACATCGATAGGAAGATTTCAATGAGTGATAGTTGGGGTCATTTGGAAGCTGTTTGACCATATTCACTCTCATGCAAAGTTTCGCCGTTTTTTGAGATATCGCCCTTTAAGATATTTTGAATCCCTGTATTTTAACACATAACTTGGGCTACAACGACCAAACTTTGCAGAAGGGTAAATATGGTCAAACAGCTTCCAAATGACCCCGCAATTACTGATAGTTAGGAAGTTTTCAATGAGTGATCATTGAAAACTTCCTATCGATGTACCAAACACCCTGCTCTGTGTTATAGTATAGTGGGCATTTCAACTTCTTATATGATATCCTAGATGATATCCATTTACTACAAAAAACTTCATCTAGAAAAGTTATCGGAATATTGCAAAAATTGATAATATGTATGTTCTCATGCATGACAATTCTTTCGATGTCAATGTGGCATAATAAGCTGATGAACTATCTATATTATAGATAGTTAATGGAGCCTAATCAATATCCTATATTGATGTGTTGAAACTAGCAGTCCAACTGGATATTGCACCGAATGTTGTTGTGGCCCTCAGATCCTCAGAGTTTTATTATTATTGCCCATAACTCTTGCAAGTGTAAGAAAAGTTTCTCTAAATTAATCTGAAAAAAAAGTTTTGGAAGCTACTGTTTCTGTACGTGGGTAATGTCAATGTCCGAGTGTTTTTGAAAAGATAAAGAAAGGATGTTCATTAGACGTTTGATTAAGTGGTTTTTAAAACCTCTGTAAGATACAAGTAAAGAACGAAAAACGTCAGAATGTTTTCTATGATTTCGTAAAAGTATGTTTTCATGAAAAGTCATGAGAGACGTTTTATAAAGCTTTCTGTTGGTCGTTTTCGGGAACACCGTTTGAAACATGTACCCCACGTCCACACGTCCGGAAATTAGTTCGAATAAAACGTTTTTAAAAGGTTGTTTGTAACTGTGACATTTGCACTACCTAAAAAATAAGTCTATTGGACGGTGTTGGATACTTTGAAGACAAATCGATAATTAAAAAGTTGACATTTAGACTTTACCTCTCTTAAGCCTAGTACTCATAACAGCGAAATTCGCTCATTGCTTCGACAATTTGATGTTAAATGCGTGATTCAAAAGTCAAATTGTCGGAGCAATGTCAAAAAAAAACGAATTTCGCAGTTATGAGTACTTGGCTTTAATTGGGTTGTTGATGTTGTCATGGGTAACTTTAAAACACGCGCGTTTTTGAATGTTGGATTTAAACATGCTGAGGAGTAAATATAATAGTATATTAAAATACAAGTTTCATAAGACGTCATTTTATCGCACGAGCCCTATATTAGAAAACGAGCCGGAGGCGAGTTTTCTAAAGGGCGAGTGCGATAAAATGTCTTATGAAACGAATATTTTATACTATTTTTTCTATTTTGGTATTGTTTAATTAAAAAAACAAATTTTTCTTGGAAATTTTATTCTCATATTTCCTGATTTCATAGTTTAGGTTGGTAACACTACATGCCAAATATAGAAATCTTCTATTATAAAATAGCGAATGACAATTCGATGGCCATCAGTCAGTCAGTGTCACCAACCTCCGATAAGTAAAAAAGGAGTGTCACAAAGAGCTTCTTTTCGAAACTACTTTTAGTGTCGAAAAGACTTCGATATGACACCAAAATAGAAAATAGTATATTAAAGTATAAGTGGATATTAAGGTCTTTAAAACACGCGCGATTTAGAGCAAGTGTTTTAAAGACCAGTTATCCACGAATACTTTACACTATCTTTTTTTATTGGTATACGTTCAAATCATAAATTACTAATAATAATTGTAGACGCTAAATTTGTGCTTGACACTTGTTACATTTTATTTGACGTTATCTACAAGTACCTAACCTACTCCTGACAACTCGATAATTAAAAAGTTGACATTTAGACCTTTCTCGGGTTGTTGGTTGTTGATGTTGTCATTGGTAACTTTAAAACACGCGCGTTTTTGAATGTTGGATTTAAACACGCTGAGGAGTACTTTAAATAAGTGAAATAGGTTATCAATAAAAAAAAATAAATTAAGGCGTTTTGGAAAAACCGCTCGGACACGTCGATTTTGTTTTTTTGCTTGCGATTTTTTCACACCAATTTTTTTATACAGGTGTTTCCAAGAACAGCTGTATCGTACCGTTAACAACTTTATTTTATTAAATCGTACGTATATCATGACATTTTTTGATTCTGCGGAAAATTCTAGACAAATTTCATGTGCAATGTCATGCCATAAATACCCTCTAAGGGTCTGTTTCTCAATAGTAAGTCACCCCTGGGTTAGGCATAACTCCAGGGTAAACATTGCAACTTCTTGCGCTTACCCTGGAGTTAAAACCAACCCGGAGGTGACTCGCTATTGAGAAACCGACCCTCCAAATTAAAGTTTAAACCCTAGTACTCATAACCGCGAAATTCGCTCTTTTTGACATTGCTTCGAAAATCTGACGTTTGATTCACGCATAAAACGTCAAATTGTCGTGAAATTGTCGTGCAATGTCAAAAAAGAGCGAATTTCGCTGTTAGTACAGTAAATAGGGATATTTTACTAAAAAAAAATACTTAATGGCTGAAATTTTGAGGGTGTGTTCGGGGCATGTCCTGAGTCTAAAACTGAGTTTTCGTATTCGAGGGGGTGGGGGAAGATACTACCCCCTCTTTATGTAGGGTTGAGTTCGTTTTAATTCCTTATCTTCGGAGCTATTGCCCGTACCGTCAAGTCCGAGAAATCAAATTTGTGGGAAATAAAATTATCTATCTAATGATGATAAAATCAAGGTCATAGGACGATTAGGTGAATCACAATGGCCGGTCAAAGGTCAAAAGTGGGGGGTAGTTTTTGGTTTTTCGTGAATACCGTGAAACCGGTAGGTTTTTTCGCATACTGCTTCGATACCATTTCGAAGTACTTGAAATAACCTACAAAATGAGTGCTCAAACACTCATCTACTGTGAATAGTTTGCTGTCAATCCAACGACCAAGTTGACCGCGAGCGCTTAGGAAGCGTCAGAGCAAAAAACGCCTAGAGACATTTTCGACGTATTTTTTCCTCCTCTATCCGATTAAAATTTTAATTTTTCAAAATTCGTGAAAATAAATGCAAAACGCGTATACCCCATTCTACGCCCTTTCTCAAAATAGGGAGATAGGGGCTAAAACATTTCCTATATGTCGTAGAGAGCTGAAACTTGAAATTAAACCTTTTTCAGACCCCTTTTACCTATACACTTTAAATTTCATCCAAATCGGCCCAAAGCCCTTGGGACGTCATTTTTAGATCGCAAAGTTCTCGAGATATTGCGTTTTTTATGTTTTTCCCCCCTCCAAATTTTTTTAAAAATTTGTCCCCCCGTCTATTCGATAGAGGAACTTTTTCTCTACTTCCCCTGAAAATTTCATTTCCGCCCCCCCCCTCCCCACCCGTTTGGGCTGTACAGGGGTCGAAAGTCAAAACTTTGACAGCCCCCCCAGGGGGGGGGGGAAGAAATTTGTTTTGGCTCGACAAAATTTAAAATTCTAAGTTTCCCGATAATTTCAACTTTCTAGCTTATCGGGAAGTACAACATCGGCGCGCGCGGTCAACTTGGTCGTTGGATTGACGGCAAACTATTCACAGTAGATGAGTGTTTGAGCACTCATTTTGTAGGTAATTTCAAGTACTTCGAAATGGTATCGAAGCAGTATGCAAAAAAACCTACCGGTTTCACGGTATTCACGAAAAACCATCAAAAACTACCCCCACTTTTGACCTTTGACCGGCCATTGTGATTCACCTAATCGTCCTATGACCTTGATTTTATTATCATTAGATGGATAGTTTTATTTTCCACAAATTTGATCTCTCGGACTTGACGGTACGGGCAATAGCACCGAAGATAAGGAATTAAAACGAACTCAACCCTACATAAAGAGGGGGTAGTATCTTCCCCCACCCCCTCGAATACGAAAACTCAGTTTTAGACTCAGGACATGCCCCCGAACACACCCTCAAAATTTCAGCCATTAAGTATTTTTTTTTAGTAAATGCGATTTATTTGTCTCTATTTACTGTACTATGTTATGAGTACTAAGTGTTGTGATCCTTCGGTGTTTTGCCTTGGTTACAACTACTTTTGTTTTTGGTTTGAAACTTGTAGCTTTATTAGGTAATGGAATATAGAATGAAATTGAAAAAGCAAAAGTAAGACTTATTTTAGAGAGAGTTTTAACAAAATGTGTTACTACGACTGAAGCTGTCTTAAGACTGTCTTCTTGCTTCACTAGATCTCTTACAAATCGACCTTTACATCCCTTCTAAAGCGTTTCTAAAACCTACATAATTACAACTGGAAAACCCTAAATAAATATTGGCAATAAATGACAGTCTGTTCGCCCAAAGAATGACCATTAAGGATATTTGGGAATTTTGGGGTTTATGGTGGACAAATGTTTAATTTATTTACATACAATATCTTTGGGTTCTTTAACAGAAAGTCTGGGTCATATAATAATATTGCTTTCGGCGACGGCGAGACATTATTTAGTAAGTACAATGTCATGATATTATGGAGGAATATGACACTTCCCCCCTTGAAAAAAAAAAGAAATTTTCATAAAGAAATTTCTTCAAAACAAATCCTTTAAGAAATACAATTATAAAAAATTAACGTAAAATAATATGAAGCTTAACTTAATATAAAGATAGGAATAAAAAGGAAAGAGAAAAAAAAAATGTAAACTAACTTATACCTAAGAATATACAAACATATCTTTTACTAAGACATTTTTATGGACGGTCTTGGGGTGACTGATCTTCGCATGGACATGGAATTCGTAGTGAATGTGGTTGCTTCATTGGAACTTAGAAGGTTATTTGGTTCAATCCCTTCGCCCATTTTTGTTCTGGCTTCTTCTTCTAGAATTCTTGATATGTTTTGACTTGTCCCTGGAGTGGTATTTATATTTGTATTGAAAAGCTTAATACAGCAGGAATCCGATATGTGCTTTGGGCTTTTAGTACAACAAAACATACTTTTAATGCATGATATTAATCCGCACCACTTAAGAAAATTGTACACTATTACCAAAAGAACAACTGACGCGATAAAAGAAATAATGATAATGAACCAATGAGAGTGTTGAATAATAAATGGCTTCTTCAATTCTTCATCCAGCAATTGGTCCAGTTGTCCAAGTTTGTGATTCGCAAACTGTAAATTGTCCAATTTGATATTGGAAAGTCTTATTGGTTGTAGTGTGATTGGTGTGTTGTTGAATCTGGCTTCTTTGGCATAGCAGCAATCGTCAAGTGCAATATTGATATCTGAAATTTGTTTTGAAATATTCCGTGTAATGATTCCTGAGCTTTCCAAGATAATATTTTGAGTATAGCCTCTGCATTTGGGTTCCAAACTTAACAGCCCTGTTGATGCAATTTTTATATCTTCGATTGGAAAATTATCACAAGCCAGAGTAAGCTGTAAGGGCGTCGATAGTACGAAAAGCCAAGAGTTGTCGCTCAGTGGATGCCATATCTCGAAGTCTGCTTTGGAAATAACGGTATGACAGTCAGCCGGGATTTTGGTAGAAAATGATGTAAACAATGCGACTTCGCACTTAGGAGGTTCTTGAATCCTTGTAGCTTGAGTGTTTTGGCAGATGAATTCCTCTTCTGTGATCCTTGTACACTTGGTAAGGTCTTTCATTTGCACATAACTAACCTTACTAATACTTATCAGCAGGTAAGGAAAATCAGGTAGGATATAGGAATGAATATCAGAAAAATTATGAGGTGTTGGAAGTGGCAATAATTTGAACAGATTGTAGGTCATTTCGTCAGTCAATGGAATTTCAATTGCAAAAATAATTATGTTATCAGAATGAAAAACTTTTAATTTACTGATCTCAAAATATTTGTAAATAGTTGAATAAGATATTGGGAACGGTAATTGAAGTCCGTTGTTCAATTTGATTTCCGAAAGTACATTTAATAATTGTTTTGGTGTTATAACTTTCGGATGTAGGATATTATGTCTGGCCATTGTTATAGCTGAGATTAATAAATCATATTCTTCGTTCAGATCTTCTAATATTTGTGTGAGTAAGGCAATATGTGAACTGATGATAAGTTTCAGTTTGTTTACGTGAATACGTTTATTGGTATCTGCTGAGAAGGAGTTGAAAATTTTAATATTAGAGTTTAGAGTTTCTTGATTAGATTTAAAATTTCGTATACTAGAATTAAAATTAGATATCGTACTAGAAATTATGCCAATTTGTTGTTTCATCAAAAGTTGTGTATTTCTATTACTTTGAATTAGAGTTTTTATCGATTTGTCATAAAATTTAGCATCATCGGCATCAGGCATGCCAAATAGCCAATTGAATGCGTAAGAAGCACCATCAAAAATTCCTCTTTTAGTCTTTTTCGTATTAGTACCGATTATTTCGCTGACAACTTCAGATTTTCCGAGCAATTTATTAAACCGAGATTGGACGACTTTTATAGTATCTTTGCATAGAAAATTTTCAGATTCAACAATTTCATTACTATAACATAGATCGAATGACTTTTTCAATATTCCAGAAATAAATTTTATTTTCTTTTCATATCCAGTTACATTAAGATTAGTAAATAGGACAAATTTAGAATTTGAAAGTTTAACTTGGCCAAGATTATTATAATAAAGACCGGCATGATCGTGGAGATTAGTAATGTGATAATTATCGCCTCTAACACAAACGGAAATGGAAGTTAGTACAAGTAGGAACAGTAGATTAGCGTTATTAATCATTGTTGCTTTGATCTGAAACAAAAGGTTTTATCATATTAGTATGATACGTAATATTTTTTTTTCCTATTTGTAGTTGAATATTATTGTTATTGAAAACTTTAGTGACTTTATATGGGCCTTTAAAGTTAGGACTCAGTTTTTTATTTAAACCAGGGGAAATATGTTTATTTACAATGTAAACCATATCTCCTATTTTATAATGATTTTTTTTTATTTTGTTATCGTAATAAGTCTTCGATTTTTCTTTTGATTTCAAGATGTTGTTACGTGCCTGTTCTTGAGTTATGTTAAGTTTGAGTTTTAGGTTGCCTATGTAATCGTCATATGAATATTTAAATTCGGGTCTGCTAGTTATAGAGCTTGGCAAAAATGGTTTGGATCCAAATAATAGTTCATATGGTGTATAGTTAGTAGAAGAGTGAGTATGTGTATTGTAAGCGAACATTGCAAAAGGTATAAATTCGTCCCAGTTGTTTTGTTTGTCGTTAATGTAGTGTTTTAAATAATCTTTCAAAGTAAGGTGTGAACGCTCCAAAGCGCCATTAGATTCAGGGTGGTAGGGTGTGCTTGTGACATGCTTAGTTTTAAATAATTTTACGAGTTCTTTTATTAAATTGGACATAAAATCAGTACCTTGATCAGATAAAATAGTTTTGGGAATACCGAATAAAGTTATAAATTTGCATAATTCATTTGATACTGTTATTGCTTCATGATTCGGTATAGGAATGGCATACGAATATTTCGTTAAATCGTCTTGCATCGTAAGGAGAAATCTAGATCCGTTTTCCGTAATTGGAAGAGGTCCAACTATATCAATAGCAAGTTTTTCGAAAGGCTTTTCGCTAGTTGTTGTTATCATCATAGGAGCTTTACTGGGTTTGAAATTTGTTTTGTTTATTTGACAAGAAGGACGTTTTTTTATATATTTTTTTATGTCAGTTTTCATGTTCTGCCATTTATAACGTTCTTTTATCCTTTTATATGTTCTTGTAAAACCTGAATGTCCTGCTAGTTTTGAATCGTGATTTTCTTTTAGAATTGCGGAAATTTCCTCTTTTGAACTAATAATAATTTTTTCTGAACTAATAACACATATTTTTATATTCGTGTCCTTGAAAAGATAGTGTATCATTTCAAAATACATTGATTGTTTTAAATTTGGAGAATTTTTCGTTATGTCAGGTAAATAGAAGTATTTTATAT
The DNA here is from genome assembly GCA_917834065.1 of Ceutorhynchus assimilis. Classification (NCBI taxonomy): domain Eukaryota; kingdom Metazoa; phylum Arthropoda; class Insecta; order Coleoptera; family Curculionidae; genus Ceutorhynchus; species Ceutorhynchus assimilis. Next base: position 27,881,863 of record OU892287.1, read on the forward strand.
TATCTCTGATTAGTTCAGTACGTAAGTTCCGGAGTGAATAAAAAACGTCTTTATAAGAAATATTTTCAAAATGAAAAGTCTTCACGAACATTAAATAGGATTTTTTATTGTTTTTTTGTAACTTATAAGTTGAATATAATTCAAAGTTTGATTTTATGCTATCGTTGAAATCGAATTTGTTTTTTATGGACTCTGAAAACTGATTACTTTCGTCCAAATCAGTAGAGAAATAAACTGCGTTTGGAAAAAAATCGAATAGATTTCCATTTTTTATTTCAAGTTGCGGATTGATATCTAAAGTTTTGTAATGATATTCTATAAAATTTTCAAAGGTATCATTTTTAGAAATAATGTTGATATTTAGACATCGAGATAAAGCATCTGCGTTAGTATTAAACTTTCCTGGTTTATGAATAATCTCAAATTCGTATTCATTAAGTAATAATCCCCATCTAATCAGTCTACTTCCGGGATTTTTACAGTTTAAAAGCCAAGTGATTGGTTTATTATCGGTTACAATTTTAAACTTTCTACCATATAGGTAGCATCTAAAATGTTTAATGCTCCAAATTACTGCTAATAATTCTTTTTCCATAGTTGTATAATTTTGTTGGGCAGAATTTAACGTACGACTTGCGTATGCAATAGGTAGGTCCTGCCCGATCTCACCTTGACTTAAGACCGCACCAATCGCATAGTCTGAAGCGTCGGTCGTCAAAATAAATTCTCTTGAAAAATCTGGATATTGAAGTAAAGGTTCATTTATTAGAATTTCTTTAAAGGTGTCGAAAGATTCTTGACATTCTTGAGACCAAATAAAAGCAACATTTTTCTTTAGAAGATTAGTCAATGGTTTAGCAATTTTTGCAAAATTGTTGATAAATTTACGATAATATCCAATTAAACCTAGGAAACTTTTTACTGTTTTTTGATTTTTAGGAATGGGAAAGTTTTTTATTGCTATAGTTTTTTCTGGTTTTGGTTTTACTCCTGATTCAGAAATGATATGACCGAGATAAGAGATTTCTTTACGGAGGAATTCACATTTGTCGGGTTGTAACTTTAAATTATTATTTCTGAGTCTGTCGAAAACCGCTTCAAGACGTGAGACATGTTGATTTAGATCTGATCCATAAATAACTATGTCGTCTAGATAAACGAAACACTGTAACCCTTGTAAGCCAGTAAGAACTGCATTCATTAGTCTTTGAAAACAAGCGGGTGCATTTTTTAATCCAAAAGGCATTCGATTAAATTCCCAGTGACCTAAAGGTGTAGTGAAAGCGGTTTTTGGTTTATCTTCTTCTCTCATTGGAATCTGATGGAAACCAGAAGCCAAATCGAGTGTGGTGAAATATTTACTATGGCCTAATTGATCTAAAATTTCTTCGATATTTGGCATTGGATATGCATCACCAACTGTAACTTCATTCAATTTTCTAAAATCAACCACTACGCGCCATTTTTGTTCCCCCGAAGCGTCCATTTTTTTTGGTACTACCCATAGAGGGGCAGACCAAGGCGATGCAGACGGTTGAATTATTCCCTGTTGTAACATTTTATTGATTTGTTTATTAACTTCGGTTCTATGAATTTCTGGGTATCTGTACGTTTTTGTATGAATGGGCTTAGAATCAGAGATGTTTATTTCATGTTTAATAGTGTTGAGACACGAGCTAGTACCAACATACCGCTTTTCCGGTTAAAGCACTAATTGAAGCATGCTTTCGGACATTGCGAATAATTGAACTTGAAAAAGACTGTAAATCACACCGTAGTATATTGAATATTTAATTGTATAGGTAAAAGAAAAAGTTAAGCTGACGTAGCTTCAAAGCTGGAGCCCGTGAACGTAGAAAAATGAAAAAACTGAAGCTTCAAAGACAAAAGGCATAACCTCTCTAGGTTTTGAATCTCTAAGCAACTATTCAACAAAATTTTTATTGTTTTTTCTGGTCCGACTTCTACTGCCGTTGTTCCGCGATGAGTTCGCGCTGATTCCGGAACGCATTATCACGTTCAGTTCCTTCAAGACATGACAGCTCAATCAAAAATAGTTATTTGGAAAGAAATGAAAATCAATTCAAAATTACTTTGAAATTCGTTCCAACATGCCCCCAGCCTTGAAAGGATACTTTCAATAAAGTATACAATTGACATTAGAATAAACAAAATGCAAAAGACTATAAAATTAACTTAAACTAAGAATATATAGACACGAGTCCAATATATAAAAAAAAAAAAGTTGGTATTTTGGTCTTTACGTAATAGGAAGTGGCGCTAATTTCACTACCGCGCGCTTAATTTCACCAAAGGCGGTTTTGACGGATGCAACTCGCACACAACCGTCAGATCCTGGATGTATGGCACACACGCGTCCAAGACGCCATTTGTACGGAGGCGTATTGTTATCGTGAACGAGCACCAATTCACCAACCGAGAGATTGCGCATATTCTCCTTCCATTTTAAACGCTGTTGGAGCTGAGTAATGTATTCGGTACTCCATCTTCTCCAAAAATGCTGTTTAATTTTTTCCAACTGTTCATAGTGATCGAGTCTATTTAATGGGGTGGTTTCCAAGTCAGAATAGGGGAGAGATTCGGATGCACAACCAACCAAAAAATGAGACGGTGTTAAAGCAGCAAGATCATTTGGATCCGCTGACATTGGTGTAAGCGGTCTAGAATTAAGTATATTTTCTACTTGACATGTAATTGTATAAAAACTTTCGAACGTCAAAACACCTCCAAGGGATGTCAATACTTTTAATAAGTGTTGTTTCGCAGACTTTATTCCCGCTTCCCATATTCCCCCTAGGTGTGGTGAATAGGCGGAAATAAAATGCCACTTGACCAGAAGATCGTTGCCTAATTGTTGAATAATGTCATTTTTGTTTGATTTTAAAAATTGTCCTAGTTCCTTCAAACGATTGTCCGCGCCTAGAAAGTTGCTGCCGTTGTCGGAGTATACATCAGACGGCCTGCCTCGACGTGAAACAAATCTTTGAAAAGCTTCGAGAAAAGCTGAGGTACTCAAATCTGTCACCAGTTCAAGATGAATAGCCTTAACAGTTAAGCAAATAAACAGACAGAGATAACACTTAGTATTTTACCACCGCGACCTTTTCTGTCTTTGTACTGGAATGGACCCGCGTAATCGACACCGACATTAGAAAATGGGGGTCTAGAAGTTATTCTTGCTTCAGGCAAATTTCCCATTATTGGATTAAGAAACCTTGGCTTGAATCGAAAACACAATACACACTCACGTACTATTCTCTTGGCCAAATTTCTTCCAGAGATCGGCCAAAATTTTTCTCGGGTTTTTGACAATAATAGCTGAGGTCCACAATGAAAGCACTCATAATGTATAGCCCTTAGAATGAGGGATGTAAATAATGTTTTTGGTGTAACAGCATGGGATGTTTTTTGTCGAATGAATATGGTGAATGTTTGAGGCGGCCTCCCACTCTCATAATGCCATCATCTAAAAATGGAGTTAAGCTTAGCAGATGATTATTGGGATTGACGCTTCCAGTTTTTTTAAGTTCTTTTATTTCATCAGGAAATGACTCCCATTGAGCTAATAGAACGAGTTTATTCATGGCCTTATTCAATTCTTCCAAGGTTAGATGTTCAAGGTTTCTCCGTTTCTGAGAAGTTCTGCAGTTATTGGAGAATCTCAAACAATACGCCATTACACGTTTCGCCCTGGATAATGTTGAATAATTTCGAAATGGAAAAAATGAAATTTTGGGGTGAGCTTCACCATGAACTAAAACTTGAATATTTTTTCGTATTTCGGGTAATTGCTGAATTGGTACAAGATTGGACATGGTAATGTCTTGTGGCCAATTTGATGATGCTTGATATAACCACGTTGGCCCACAAAACCAATCCCTAGTTCCAGCAAGAGCTTTTGGCGACATGCCCCTGGAAAGAAAATCTGCTGGATTTTGAGCTGTGGGAACATATCTCCAGTACTCGGGTGGAGCCAATTTCTGAATTTCCGATACTCGATTCGCAACGAAAACCTGGAAATGATGTGGTGATGAACGAATCCAGCATAAAGTTACCGTCGAATCACACCAGAACTGAATGTCGTTGAACTTTAAAGTTAATGAAGATAAGACCTTGGAATAGAGTTGTGCTAATAGGTGAGCGGCACTAAGCTCCAACCTAGGTATGGAAATGGACTTGAGAGGGGCTACACGTGTTTTAGAGGCAAGAAGCTGTATGTATATGTTCTTTCGAGTATCTATAGTACGCAAATATATACAAGCTCCATATGCAGATTGAGAAGCATCCGAAAACCCGTGTAGCTCGACTCGAACTAGCTTTTTGCCAGTAGCTTGCCTTGAAATTTGTAATTTGTTGAGTTCGGGAAGTTCCGATCTAAACGATAGCCATTTATTGGCAAGTTCAGACGGCACTTCATCGTCCCAATCTAATTTAAGCAGCCATAGTTTTTGTAGAAACATTTTTGCTCGAACCACTACTGGAGCCAGAAGCCCGAGTGGGTCGAAAACCTTAGCGGTTTCTGACAGAATGATTCTCTTCGTCACCCTTTCTGGTTTTGGTGATAATCCAATGTAATATGACAAAAGATCGCTCTGGCTAGACCAAAGCATCCCAAGAGTTTTACTGATTTCTGACGATCCAAAATAAAATTTGTCGTCGGAGACATTTGATGATTTAATTTGATTAATAACGTCCGAACTATTTGACTTCCACTTTCTCAGCTCAAAGCCTGCACTAGCTAAAATTGCTCTAACTTCTTGACATAAAACCACTGCTTCTTCTACAGAATTCGCACCAGACAAAAGATCATCGACATAGAAATCTCGTTTGATGACCTCAGAAACGTGGGGATGTGATGATTGATGCTCGATAGAAAGTTGCAACAGGCACCTGGTTGCCAGAAATGGAGCACTAGCTGTCCTATAGACGACTGTGTTAAGAGAGAAAGTTTGGAGGTTATGTTCAGGACTCGAACGCCATAGTATTAGTTGAAGAGGTTTAAACTCGTCTGCAATCCGAATCTGCCGATACATCTTGCATATATCTGCTGAAATGACATATGAATGTTGTCTGAAACGAAGCAAAATAGATAGCAAATCTTCTTGCACTGCCGGACCCACTAACTGTATTGAATTATACGAGAAGCCTGTAGAGGATGGATAAAAACTGTTAAAGACGACTCGCAATTTTGTTGTGGTTTTATCCTCCCGCAGTACACCATGATGAGGGGAAAAAAATGTTATTTCATTTGGTTGGGGCTGAACGACAGACATGTGATTAAGTTCCTTATATTCATTCATGAAATCGACATACATTTCCCTGAGCTTAGGTTTTAATGCAAGTCTTTTTTCTATAGTGAAGAATTGTCGTGTGGCACCTTGTTTGGAATCACCTAAACTTGAAATTGAATCCATCAGGGGAACAGATACAATGAATCTACCTTCTTTGTCTCGTTTAAAAGTTTGCTGGAAATGCAACTCAGCCTGCTGTTCCTCATCGGACAAATGTGATGCATTTGGAGAAACTTCCTCGAGTTCCCAAAATTTGGCTAATTGGGTCTGGATATCTTTAGAAAAATAATTGCCGAATGTATTTTGTTGTGAATTTGAACCCAAAGGTCCTGAAATATACCACCCAAGTTTGCTGTTCTGCAAAAATGGTTTCTCTGGGCCTAATTGCTTGGTACCTTTACACAACAATTTCCAAAATATACCTGCGCCAAGTAAAATGTCGATTTCACTGGATTCATGAAAGTTCGGATCGGCAAGGTGAATGTAAAATGGTATATCGAGTGAGCTTGCATCTAATGATATAGAAGGAAGATTATCGGTGATGCGAGATAGCACCAAACATTTGAGTTTAATTTGAAAATTCGAATGTAATGATTTTAATGAAATCTGACATGACTTTGACACATGAGCTTGTGCCTTATCAATGCCACTAATGGAAATGTCTTCTGAATGTTGTGTTAATTGTAACTTCTTTACTAAATTTGACGTAATGAAATTGGACATCGAGCCACTATCTAGTAGAGCTCTACAAACATGAAAATGACCAGAGGGGTCTTTTACTTCCACCGATGCCGTGGCAAGCAAAATTTGACTATTATAGGAAGCCTTGCATGACGTGGATTGGTCGTTTTCAGTTACTGGATCGGTCTGATCTAAATTTTGTGGTTCTGAATCTAAGCCTTGACCTAGATTCGCCCTTGCAATATTAGTTGTATTTTTGTTCTGAAAATAATGTAATAATGCGTTGTGTCTTTCATTGCAATGTCGACAAGAGCCGTGTCTGCATTGATTAACCTCATGACCCTTTTGCAGGCAGTTTGCACAAAGTTTCAAAAACTTTATTTTTTCTTTTTTGATTTTTAGAGGTAAAGCAATAAATTCGTCGCATTTATAAATAGAATGCTGTTTGTTGCAATAGAAACACGAAAACCTGGCTCTATTTTTAACATTTGTTTCTTTATCTTTATCATTTTCAGCTTTTCCAAGCAAACATTTTTCTTTGCCCTTGAATGAGGCATTAGGATTAGAGTTTTTTGGTTTGAATTTGTGCATATTGACTTTATCAAAAACCTCAGCACGAGCTGTCTGAAAAGCTTTAAGTTCAGAAATGGTTGGTAAGTCTCCAACTATTTTATATTGTTCCCAATCATGAATTGTATCCAAATCTAGCTTATTAGTTACCAAATAAATGATTAAAGGATCCCAATTTTCAGTTTTGACATTAATGGCCTCAAGTGACCTTAAGTTTTTTGACAAAGAATCAACAAGGTTCCGAAGCGCTCTAGGAGAGTCTGATTTAAGTTCTGGAATGCTAAAAAGCGATTTGATGTGGTTATGTATCATTAACCTTTTATTATCAAATCTTTCGCACAAAATTTTCCAAGCTAGATCATAGTTATTGCCTGAAATTTCAAGATATTGTACGCATTGAGCAGCAGAACCTTCTAATGAAGCACGTAAGTAATGAAGTTTTTGAACTGGCTCAAGATTGTCAGCATTATGAATTAACGATAAAAATAATTCTTTGAATTCAAGCCAACCTTCGTACCTTCCAGAAAACTTAGGCAACTCTATCGTTGGAAGTTTAACATTGACTAATTTGGAAGCATTAGAGGAAGTAGAAAGGTTTGGTAACGTACTAGCATTTGGTGAGGAAGTGGGGGTTTTTGAAGCATCTAAAATGTATTCTTTTGCTTCGGAAATGGTTTTATAATAGAAATTTTCAAACGAATTTTCCTCGTCATCATTGAATTTCTCAAAATCTATTCCCTCTAAATCAAACTGAACAATATTGTAATCTGATAGTAAACTGCCTTCTAAATCTTTTAATCTTGTATCTAGTTCTATTATTTTGGAGCTACTAAGTTCTGAAGATTTTAAATTATTTAAAAATGAACTAAATTTTCTCAATTTATTATTTAAAATATCTCTTTTCCTTAGAAGATCTCTAGTTTTTTCACTGAAGTCATCAAAATTTGTAGTATTTGTGGTTGACCTTCTTCTAGGCATTTTGACTTATTGAAATTGAATTGTTAGGGTGAATATAGCACCAATGTTAAATAATGTTTTTATACAATTACCTGTCAGCACCTTAATAATAGTTAATTGGACAATCTACTACCTACTAAATTACTAAATACCTAATACAAAATGTCAAAATCCTGTAAGAAATATTCGTATTAAAATGTACAAAAATAATGTATAAAATTCGTCCAAAGTCAATGACTCCGACTTGGCTTTGTATTAAAATTGAGATTTTCCACTAGCAAAAATAAATAAAGATGATGATATACTTATTAATGAATAATGTCTCGTCAAAAATGTTCACTAGTAATGTTAAAATGTTAGTAAATTTATCTAATTTAAGCGCACGACCCTAATGAAGCCTGACTTGGACCCCAAACGTAAAGAAAAAGAGTTGTTGGCAACGGTCGCCACTTCAACTGCACTTGTGCAAATATAAATGTATTTTTTCTGGTGATATTCCACCAAAAGGAGTTTCTGGACAATCGCTTCTGTTCAATGAACGTTTCTGTACTGAAGGTTGCCAGGAATAATGAGGAATAATGTTACCTTTTTTGTTCCTTAGAGCACCTGTCACTGTTTCTTCGTACTGAGCTATACTTCAACACAGTAATGGTACCTCTAATGTGTAACGATACTACGGCGGCGATGGGTCAATAGATCATCGGGGGAGAAGGACCAAATTTATTATGTTGAGACACGAGCTAGTACCAACATACCGCTTTTCCGGTTAAAGCACTAATTGAAGCATGCTTTCGGACATTGCGAATAATTGAACTTGAAAAAGACTGTAAATCACACCGTAGTATATTGAATATTTAATTGTATAGGTAAAAGAAAAAGTTAAGCTGACGTAGCTTCAAAGCTGGAGCCCGTGAACGTAGAAAAATGAAAAAACTGAAGCTTCAAAGACAAAAGGCATAACCTCTCTAGCTTTTGAATCTCTAAGCAACTATTCAACAAAATTTTTATTGTTTTTTCTGGTCCGACTTCTACTGCCGTTGTTCCGCGATGAGTTCGCGCTGATTCCGGAACGCATTATCACGTTCAGTTCCTTCAAGACATGACAGCTCAATCAAAAATAGTTATTTGGAAAGAAATGAAAATCAATTCAAAATTACTTTGAAATTCGTTCCAACAAATAGTGTTAGTACAACCAAGGGTATCTCCAGGTAGAAAGAAAATATCTTCATAATTTTCACAAAGATTAGTTATGAAGCTCTTTTCTTCTTGGTTTAAATGGTCTAATCTAAGATTTTGTTTCAATAGTTGGCTCCTATTTTTAATAAAATTATTTTCAGTACTTTGTTCCGAAGCAAAATAACAGTAGCTTTCTTTAGGAATCTGTTCTAAATAGATTGAAATAGGTTTTAATTGAAAATCAATTACTTTTGAGTTTAAGATTGTTGCAAAAGCTTTATTATTTGAATTTACTTTAGTCAATGCTCGGGATAAATAGATTCCCTTAGATATTTCCATATCTGGTATGATCCCTTCTTTTATTTCCGGGTTTAGAACGTTGATTTCTATTATTGTTTCCGTACGAGATTTGAGAACAAAATAAGAACCAGTGTTAGGATTAGCGTTTAATCCGATAGGGATTTGAAATGGCAATGAGTTTAGAGATAGAGTTCGTTTTTTAAAATCGATTTTTGCGTTTTGATCTTGAATAAAATCCAATCCAATTAGACCGTCATAAGGGACGTTTGTAGCCTGATTTAGTATGTGGAATTTTATGTTCAAAATCTGATTGTTAATGTTAAAAGGAATAGTGGTAGTTCCAACTGTTTGAATTGGAGAATTAGGACAGAGTCCATGAAGAGATTTTTTCTGAAGGAACAAATTTAGTTATCTCAGGATTGAGTTTGTTGGCTTTTATCAATGAGCAGCTTGCACCAGTATAAAGTAAAAATCGGAGTTTTTTGTTTTGATTTTTTGAATATTTACTTTCTAGTTCAATGAAACTTGAGCTATTTTCAGCAAGAAATATTGTTAGTTCTCGTCGTTCTCGAACACCGCTAAAGTTTTGAGATGATCCTCCAGTGAGGTGTTCGTCATTGGAGGAGCGTTGAGGTTTAAAGAATTTGAATGACTTGGTTGATAATTTGGTACATTAGAATTGTATTGAATTGAATTAACGTTCGCGTTCTGCCTTGAATTCGTATGAGGTGAGTCGCGAAAAACTGGATTATGATTTGTCGAATTTCGATAAGGTCTTCTATTAATTTGATTGCTCGAGTTTTGGTTTAAGTTTTGAGAATTAGAGTTTTGATTCCTGTTATTATGTTGATAGTTTGAGTTTTGGGAATTAGAGTTTTGATTTCTATTATTACATTGATAGTTTGAGTTTTGGGAATTAGAGTTTTGATGAGATTGGTTAGTATGCTGTCGATTAACATGGAAATTCATCGAATTATTAGATCTTCCTGCATTATTATTATATTGGCTTTTTCTACATTCTTCAATAACATGCCCTTGTTTTTTGCAGTAACGACAAAATATCTGATTATTCGTAAACAAAGTTCTTACGTTTGCATCATGATTTCTTGTTTTGAAACAATTATTTATAGAATCCGAGTTGTTTTTGCAATTTTTGCAAAACTGAGTTGAACTGCGCGACATAGCCACAGCGCGTTCTTCAGAAATAGCTGCACTATACGCAGAATTAATCGAATCAAAATCTTTCCATCTCAACATTCGCGAAATTTCGGGTTTCGAATGATAAATAAATCTATTTAAAGCAATTTCGTTCAAAATTTTCAGTTTTCCAGGAATCTCTTCCGGTTCTGTGCAATTTTGTTGAGTAGTAGATATCAATCGCGAGTTAATTGTTTCCAAACGTTGAAAAAAGTCTTTCACTGATTCGTTAGGACTTTGTTTGCAATTATTTAGCTCTTCCATTAATTGAACGTAATGTTTTTTGTCTTGATATAAAGTTTTTAAAGCGTCTTTTAAGGTATCCCAATTATCAAAGTTTTGGGTAGCTAACTGTTCTTTAGCTTTGCCACCGATTCGAGATAAAATAAAATATAAAAGAGGATTTTTCTGATCGTCCTGTGCTAATACATTGGCATTATTACAATTCGCTAAAAATTGCCCTAATTCAAGACGATTGCCATCAAAACTATTAGGTATTAGTTTGCATAAAAAATCTACGGAAAACCTACCATTATTTGGGTTGGAATTTGACGAAGGAAGTTGATTAAAAATGTTTTGAAAAGTTTCTAATAATATTGTTTGTAGGTCTGGGTTTACGGCAGGAGGAGTCATAGTGACATATAAGTATTAATAAAGGAGTTAGACAAACAAAAGTAACCTCATTAAGAGACAAAAATCACTTACCAAAAAACTTGAAAGCTAGTGGTTACACAACAACTGTGATTCAATCCAATACTGGTCAACGCTGATGATAGCTTTGGCTGACTATGGTATGTCTTGAATCTTTGTATCCAAATCCTGCTGGATCTTGCTAGATACTTCTGAATCGTACCGACCGCGCCAAAATCTGTTGTGATCCTTCAGTGTTTTGCCTTGGTTAAAACTACTTTTTTTTTGGTTTGAAACTTGTAGCTTTATTAGGTAATAGAATATAGAATGAAATTGAACTACAGCAAAAGTAAGACTTATTTTAGAGAGAGTTTTAACAAAATGTGTTACTACGACTGAAGCTGTCTTAAGACTGTCTTCTTGCTTCACTAGATCTCTTACAAATCGACCTTTACATCCCTTCTAAAACGTTTCTAAAACCTACATAATTACAACTGGAAAACCCTAAATAAATATTGGCAATAAATGACAGTCTGTTCGCCCAAAGAATGACCATTAAGGATATTTGGGAATTTTGGGGTTTATGGTGGACAAATGTTTAATTTATTTACATACAATATCTTTGGGTTCTTTAACAGAAAGTCTGGGTCATATAATAATATTGCTTTCGGCGACGGCGAGACATTATTTGGGAAAGTATTCGAGGGTCGTAAAAGGTACAATGTCATGATATTATGGAGGAATATGACATAAGCCTAACTCACCTAATTAGAGGGCAGTGCAACAAACCACAGCGCAACAAACCACAACGCGGAAAAATTCATTTTCCGCACTTGTTGGGTAAATAGCTATTTTTTTTTACTTACTAGGGAAAAAATAATATTGACATCTAGAACCGGGCCCCTTGAGGTACCGGGCCCGTGTTCCATGGAACACGCGGAACACCGGTGACTACGCCCTACGCCCCTGTCTCTAAATATCTGGTTTATTTGATTTTTTTCATATGCAATAAGCTCAAAGTGACTCAGAAACAAATTCTTGAATGCTTACTTACTAAATAAAAAAATAAAAAAACAGAAACTGAACTGAATAAGTATAGGTTAGAGACGGTTAGAGAATCTCTAACCGAGATAGAGATCTGTACAACAGAATGTAAGTACCACTAAATCCAACGAAGCTACGGAGTGCACCAAAACATTGTCATGCATAGTGCACGTGATCCCTCAGGCGAGGCCTGGGCAGATGTGCTTGTACAGAGTCGCACTCGCACTTAGGGACCATCGAAATTTTATCAAATTTTATTAAATACCTAATATGCGACTAGGTATGGAAAAATTACTCAAAGGTTAACTAATAAAGAAAAACAAAAACCATTTTGTATATACATATAACATTTAATGAAGTACAAAAAAATGGGGACATTTCTATTTTAGGAGGACAATTGACAAACGGGTTAACAGTTTTCGATTTCAAAATTATGTTTATTTAATACTAGCGCAAAAATAATAAAAAATAATGATAAAATAATAAATACTTTTGTCATTTTAGTCCAGTTACTCAGAATCCGAAGAACTGCTAGAAGATTCATTAGGATTAATTATTATCGGATTTCTATCAACTAATTCATCAACTATGTGATCTAATTCTAACATTTTCACTTCTACCTTATCTTTTACATGTCCTACGCAATGATTCCATTTTTCAGCAGTGATAGACAAAACAGCTTCACTGAAAATATTTTTAAGATCGCAAAATTTAAAAGTAACATTTTTGTTTGCAACATAGTTTTTTATGTCCGCCCAAATAAGCTCTATTAGGTTGAGCTCGCAGTGATACGGGGGAAGACGTAATACTACTCTATTATGTGCTTTAGCAATTTCGTCGACAATGTATTTATTATATTTGGTTTTATGTTCCTTCACTTTCTGCAAAAGTTGTACTTTTATCATGCTATCCTCGAATGGTATACTTTTCGAACGCAACCAGTCTTGAATTAGGGCTTTTTTTGTGGCTGTAGTTGGAATTTGTTCAGCTTTTCTTGAATGGTATGGGGCGATGTCTAAAACAATTACACAATTTTCTTCTAGGTTTGGAATTATGTTGGTAAACCAATTTTCAAACGATTTGCCGTCCATTTCCTCATGATAGTCGCCCGTTTTCTTCGACTCAAAGGCCCACAAGGCGTCGGGTACAAACCCGGTTTCGCTTCCTATGTGACACACTATCAACCTTTTTCCTTTTCCTGAAACAAGATTTATTTTGTTTTAGTTGAAACAGAATATTTACATGCATAAAACATATTTTTTGGACTATTTCCTGAATAAAATGTGCTGCGAGGCAGACAAAAAAATTTTTTGATTTAATCGTGTCCAACCAAACACAAATAATCGAAAACCAGTTACCAAAGACATACTTAAAATTTCATACTATACCAACACGTTTTCGTTGTTACCTGAATTTTAACTAATTGATCGAACGGTAAGATGAAACCCTTCCAATTCTCTACGATTTTAATGAATACAGAAAATAATTAATAATAAACTTTCTTGGAAAATACACAGGTAGATACATACTGTGGGTCTATTTTTCATAGCTAACAAGTAATTTTAGACCCTTTTTGACCATCGCTTACTAATAGGTATTGGTACCTACAAATCGAGGTTTAGGCCATAAAGTTATTGTTAACCAAGTAGAATACAATTACTTTATGGCCCTAATCCTCGATTTTTGCTATCAACAGCAATGAAATAGACTATACCAAATTTTAAATCAATACCTAATCCAAATGCAAATTATCTTGTTCACAGACACACACGTTAAGGTTAAGAGTTTAATAAGGTCTTACCTGATGGGTTCTTTAACCCAGTTGAGAGGCCATCTAAGAAGGCTTGCCTTGAAGAACCTACGGATTCATCAACCCAAATTTTAGACTTAGTGTGGCCTGCGTTCACCCACGTTTCATCCAGGTAGTAAATTTTCCTATTTTCTCTTCTATAGGCCCGTATTTTCGTTAAATAATCTCGTCTCCACAATACAATTTCTGGTTTCTCCAGCAACAAACTATTTCTCCCTCTTTTTTTAAATTTAAAACTTAATTCTTTCAACAACTTGTGGAATGTCGACCTTTTGAAATCTGGTAGATCAGGATCATCATTTACATCTTTGAGAATTGAATCTATTGTTGGCATTTGGTTCCGGAAAAAAAATTGATATACTTTCCTTCTGATAGCGTTTTTATCAAAATCGTCTACCTTGTCAATAATTTTCTTTCGTAAGGGGTATGGCTTTGAATCCGAAAATAATTGCTTTTGTTTAGATTCTCTCATAACGGCATAAACACCACTTGGAGACACTCCAGCAATGTTTCCTACTTTTCGCACGATTTCATCAACTAACAATTCGGGATTTGCTTCGACTTCATTTTTGTAAATGTTCATAATTAAATTTTTTTCATTACTGTTGAAAGGCACTTTTTTTGGTCTCTTTTGAGGTGGAGTGTTGAAACACATATTAGCAGCTTCTTCATCCGACATTTTAATAATTTAAAACTTTAAAACTAATAAAAAAAATCACTACTAAATATCCCGTAAAATGTAACACCACCGATCCTTAAAACATAAATGACCATTCCGACCCTGTAACGATTATGCCAAAAGCAATAAGTTCCCCTACCTTGGAAGTCCCCTACAGATTGCAGGTAAATCCGATTGGCCAGCGTGAGGGGTTTGTTTATTTTAGCCCAATAGATGCAAAGCCACGTGCCGATCATGCTTCGATCACGCACGGAAAGTGTTTTGGCCCGCTTTTTTGGTTCCATGGATATAGTAAAATAAGAAATGAAAAATACACGAAACTCATATCTTCATCTGAGAATAATGAGCTAACTACGTTCATGAATTCGTAGTGTCTTAAGTACCTACGTGAACATGCACGATACATCCAACTTGGCAATACCAGCAAAACTGAATTTAAAACAATAACAAAACATATTTTCAAATCAGTGACTTTTATTTTTAGCCATCCAACTCGACCGCTTAAAGCTAACACTGCAGATTATATTCTCTCAATTTTATGTGATCCTGTTACAAGATTGGGACTTTGAATATTGCTAGCCTATTTGTCAGAAATTTTTTCGATAATTTTTTGAATCCAGAAATCCGAAAAGGCCTCATGTAAGAATGTAAGCAATACGCAATACATAATTTAACATTTTCGATAAAACAATAATTATGCAAGATGCTGGATAAATCACCGATTATTAGTCAATGTGGATACCTATTTGATTTTTTGATCAGTTCTCCTCTTAGAAAAGATTACAGATTACTGAATATTACAAGGCATTAGGTAGGTATCTATTTTATAATAAAAAACGACAAGTACCAAGTACCTCTACCTATGTAGTTTCAAGGAAAGTTGACTGATCTTTATCCGAAAAATACATTATTATTAATTTTATCTTCATGCGGTCTATAATTTGAACTTTATTTTCGACAACACTTGACACAGAAGTGATCAGTGATCCATTCTGTACCTAGGAGTGAAATAGCATATTATATTTTATAAACAAACATCCTTGTTCGCCTTTTTTTACTCGGCAGACTGAGCTCAACGTTTGAATTAGTCTTATGACATAAGTAACTAGGTATAATTAAGTACTATTTTGTTGTTAATATGTAGGTACATAATAACATTTTAATATTATTCTTTTGTAGACAATTAAACTTTTTATTTTTCAAGACTCTTGAAATCACCCGTCACTACGCATAATATGAAACGTGCACATTTAAATCTAATCACAGAAATCTAATGTAGACATGTAGACCCAGTGGTTTACAAAACTTTTTTTCATTAATCATTACAAAAATTAATTAACCAGTGGCGAAATCCGGTATTGGTGGTAGGTACTACTACTTACTACCAAAGTTTACTTACTACCTAAAACTGTTGCTGAATAATTCATAAATAAAACACACAAAAATTTCCAGCGTCCGATCGCGTCGCAGAATAATGTAGTATACGTAATAATACGTATATTGGTGATTGGTGGCAACTTGAGCCTTGGCTTTACCGCGCCATGTGTATGTCTCCGGTTTTCTCCGCTACTTTCTGTTCTCCTGTTAGAGAAGCGAGGAATTAACGCTGCGCGGTTGGAGTAAAGTGAGTGAGTGAGTGGCCCTCACCGTTGGTTGATTCCTCACTTTGGCTGTGGCTGTGGGATGTGGCTAGCAGAAATAGCAGACACGAGACCCGTTCGGCTGGCGGCGGCGCTTCGCGAATGTAATGTCGTCGTAGATTATGGCTTGCTTGTTTATAAATAACTTTCCGAAAAATTGTTATTGTTATTGATTGACGTTTCCATCCATTTTCAAGTAGTTTTGCAACATTTCCAATCGTCGTTTTAAAAAGTGCATCCATCAAAGTGATCTATCTGATCAGAGTTTAAAATTTTTACTTGTATGAGAAAAAATGGGCTAAACATAACTCCTCCTTGTCGCTTTACACATCTTTTTCTTGGAAGGTTTTGTGGAAATGGTTATGTTCTTTTTTTATTTCCAATGCTTAAATTTTAAGGGAATGCAGAAGTGCCATGTGACATAAACAATGTTGGCCTTTTTCAGGAATCAGGATCTGCTGATGTACGAAATCAAACATTAGGTATTATACATATAGGTACCGACTACTTATTTCCATAACTTGAAATTATTAACTTCTTTCTTATCATGTGTCTTGAACCTGACAATAAAAATCTTGGGTACTCAATATTTATTAAAATCTGCAAAATACTATATCTACTCTTAAAATAAGTTTTAATTAATAAAAATCAAATTTTTCATTGCTATTTTTCAGTCTACAAGTGGGTACCTATAGGTTATCTATACAACGTAGTGGGTAGATAATAATATTTTTTCTCCAAGCGTCAAAAAATGTCACTTTATTAACACCTGTCAAGCTGTCAGAAACTTAATTTCTGTGCTGCTAGACAAATCCAGCGGGTTAACACCTGTCGAGGTGGTAGAAATTTAATTTCTATGCTGCTAGGCAACCGCAGCGGCAGTAGAAGTACTTCTAGTGCCGCTGAATCGGCAGTTAAAGTATTTTTAGTGACGCTCGTACTTTCACTGCCGCTCAACCATTCAGTTACCCCCGAGCTTACCCCATTCGTTTGGAGAAAAAATAGCGTGTTCCATACGGAGTAGAAGCACTTTTTTGTGCTTCAGCAGTATTATTGCAAGCAAACCTACCGCTTCAGCATCAGCACAAAAAAATAAAGCTTACTCCAATCGGCTTACTCCTAATTCAACAATATAATATTTCTACTGACGTTTCATAATACGCTTATTGACCGATTAAAATCTGTTTCATAATGAACTTCAACTTCATTATGATACAGATTTCCCAGCCACTGGAATCGAGTTATTTTGAATATGAACATTGTTTATACAGTGTGATTTTTTAAGTGTGCAACATATGGGGATTTTTTTTAGTAATAGCACAACCCAAATACAAACAATGCCAAAAGTTGGTGCATGTCTGATAATCATATTAGGTGCACTTAGAATGGTTGCAAGTCAAACAGCATACAGGGTAGCTCAAACAATATAAAAGCTGTACTGTAAAGTACCCTTATTTTAGAAAATTCAGCGAAATGGTATAGAGAAAAGTTGTTTGGAATTAAAAGTTATGCCTAAATACCAAAACATAGCCTCCTAAGATTTTTTTTATTTTTTTTTTCGAAAAAAATCTATAATTTCTATATTTTTTAAATTTTTTAACAACTTTAAAATGTTGCAATTTTTTTTTACAAGTTAAAACATTACTAATGATAACAGCCATATTAAAAAAACTATCCTTAAAGTGCAAAAGTTTTATTTTATTCAAGTAAATATTACTACAATTTTGATATTTTTTGAGCTACCCTGTATGCTGTTTGGCTTGCAACTATTCTAAGTGCACCTAATATTATCAGACATGCACCAACTTTTGGCATTGTTTGTATTTGGGTTGTGCTATAACTAAAAAAATCCCTATATGTTGCACACTTAAGTAATGACACTGTATAAAAATGACAGACTTGATTTGGATTGTTTCTATTAGTATTTACCAAAAGAAACAACAGAAAATTAATAAATCGCGTGCGGAATTTATGCCCAAATGACGTCTAGATCTTAATTTTCGAAATTGTCAATAGTCACCAGTTGAGAAGTTTACTATTCTTAAAATAAATATGTATTTCATTCAAGATACCCATAGATATTACATACATATTTTGTAAAAAATCTATAAATAAATATACAGTCATTTACTAGCCCATGCATATTTTTGCATATCATTCTGTCTCCTTTTTTTTATGTAAGGGGATTATTATGCTTTTTTTCAAGTCTTCTGGGATCTTCTCGTTTTTCCAGACACCTAGTTCGTGTAGTTGGAAGTGGCTGTGTTTCCGGCATGTTTCAAGAGTTCGGCGTTATCGTGTCTTGTGTCTCTACCCTGCGACTTATTGTTTTTTAACTTTTTTTATAGCGTTGTTAGGAGCCCGGAGTTTTCCGCTGGCTCCAATGTAGAAATCTCGGATTATTTCTAGGCCTTGTATTTACCTATTATCCATCATAAGGTAAAAGTAGAACTCATAACTTGAATGTGTAGTTTATTTCAACTCTGTACGAAACTGATTTTACAGAGCGACTGTTACAACTCGACTGTTTGCTATTGATGTTAAAATGTGACTCCCTAAATCTAATTCTAAAAACTAAAAGTAACCTAAAGGACAAGGGCAATTCTCACCATCTGGAATAATAAAAGGATAACGCACACCTAACATGGGATTTTTGGGCTCTATGGATTTTGCCTATTTTTTGATATGTTGTAGAGGATTTAATTCTTAACAACCTTTAAATGAGACGAAATCTTGTAGGTATTACGGTCTTTGAGATATGAGCGTTGAAAGGTGAACTTTTTTGCGACTTTTTGTGTGGAGAGTATACGAAAAACTGGTGTTTATCAGTCAAAATTTTGACAGGTCGACATATTTCACGTCACCAACAAATGTCAACATAGGCTAAGGCCGGGACCGCACTGGCGCCAACATAGACCCTAGTGCGGTTCCGGTCTTGACCTATGTTGACATTAGTGACGTAAAATATGTGAACCTGTCAATATTTTGACTGATAAACACCAGTAGCACCAGTATCTTGTATACTTTCCACACAAAAAGTAGCAAAAAAGTTCATCTTTCAACGCTCATATCTAAGAGGCCGTAATGCCTACAAGATTTCGTCCCATTTAAAGGTTGTTCAGAATTAAATCCTCTACAACATATCAAAAAATGGGAAAAATCCATAGAGCCCAAAAGTCCCATATTAGGTGTGCGTTATCGTTATCCTTTGGAGAAAAGTACTACCTATGTCTTTGGCGGCCAGGACACCCTTCATGGGTTATATTTATTTATTTACAATAATTTGGGTTCCTGCAATAGAGGTAGGTACCAGGTACCGACAATTGGAAACATCTTGTTGGAATATTGATATTTACAGGACATTGCTTGTAAAAATAATTCCAGCCGGCACATCTCTAAAACATAAAAAATCAATCAACCAAACGGTAGAGTTTGTTAAAGAGAAGAAATGTGATCAACATAATTGTTGATTATTTATCAAGTTTATTATCGGTTTTTCGGAAACTGTCTGAGGAAGGAAAAATTATACGTCAGGCTTAACAAATTTTTATATTTCAAAACTAACAAATAAGGTAAATCAGGTAAATGGAAAGGAATAATTAAGACAACTAAATTATATTTCCAAAATTTCTCCCCGATTAGTAATTGTTTAACAAGAACAGGATTAATAACAATTACTGTCTATGCCTCTTTAACATCTAGGATACATACCTTGGTCAGTGGTCTTCTTAAAATATTACCATTGGCTCATTTGACTTTGACATCAACTATTCGTATTTTCCCATGTCTGGCCGGGTATAAACGAGTAACTCTTCCTTTCGACCAAACATTCCTAGGACCTTTGGGATCGATAAGGATAACTACGTCACTTTCTTCGATAGGTTTTGAACTTTCAAACCATTTTGTTCTTTTCACTAGGTTAGGTAAGTATTCTTGCAACCAGCTCTTCCAAAACAAATCGGATAATTTATTGTGCAGCTCTCCATTTACATAATAAGTTGAGATTAGATTCGTCACATTTTGCACAGGGTAAAACAGCATAATCAGGTCCAATCTAAAAATGGTTTGGTGTTAATGCTTCTGAGTCTTTTGAGTCAATAGAAACGTGAGTCAAAGGTCTTGAATTTGAAATATTTTCCGTTTCTGCAAACACTGTCCTCAAAACATATTCTTGTGGAAATCTTTCCTTCAAAATTTCACTCAAAATCTTTTTCACGCTCTGAATTAGTCGTTCCCATCATGCGCCTCCCATATATGTGGTGATAATGGTGAATTGTGTAAGAATTTGATTTGACGTAATATAAACTACAAATCTTTGGAATGTCTGTCTGATAGATTTATGTGTTTTATATAAAAATAATTTTTTTTAATTATTTTACATAAAGATGATTATTATAATTTTTGGATTTCTAGAGCAAGTTCTTTGCTTGCGGATTTGAAATTTGTTTCATTATCGCAATATACTTCTTCTGGAAATCCCCTTCTGGCGATAAATTGTCTTTTCTAAAAACGTGGATAAAATCGTTTGAACTTAGATCATTGGCAATTTCTACATGTATGGCTCTCATCCCCATCACAGGTATCTATCGTTTCGATTTTTGAATTTTACAGTACTGACAATTCATAAGGATTCCTTTTACAGCTTGTCTTATTCGTAAAATCAAAATTTTTTGTCTCAAATTGTTTATAATAGTTTCTTTTCCTTGATGGCAGATCTGTTCATGGTAAAACTGTATCAATAATTTTGTAATTCTGTGCTTTGGACCCAAAATTTTCCTTTTCTTCCTCTAAATTGTTCAATCTTCCACCTAATCGAAGTAGTCCCTTTTCATCTAAAAAACAGATGAGTGAAAAAAGTCTGCTTGATTTTTTGATGGTACTTTTTTGTTCTAGGTCACGTACCTATTCCTTCTTCAAATGAATTCGTTTGTATTTTCTTGAAAAGAATATTTTCAGCCCATTCGATTTCTTCTTTGTCCAGATCGTCAACACTTTTTCTATGGTTTTCTTTTTTATTTTTAAAAATTTTGATATCCAAGCCACTGAAAGTAAAATTCGTTGCCATTTAGAAAATCTTCCGGTGAAAGCGTATCTAAAAATACCTCTTTTGAAAGATCCACAAAAACTTAGTCATGTTTTTCTTCTAAATTATTTTTATTTTCAGATAATTATTTGTATTCTGTTTCTTTGGGCCAATCGGCCAATATTCACAAAGCTGCTTCAAAAATGGCGGTCCTTGTAGCCATTTACTTGTTCTTTAAGAATATCGTGTAAAATGTCTAAATTATCTTTTTGTTTTTCATGTGACAGACAAATTGACCATCATTTGCTTTATTTTTGGAAGAAATTGATCTATTTACGTTTCCATGTAGTACCCATCCCAAGAGAGCCTCTCTAGCGGTGACTCCGTTCCAAGACCCGGTAATATATTTTCTGGCTGTAAAGAGGCCAGTTGTCTTGCCCTATTAAAATAAGTGGCTTCGCATTTGTCATAGAGCCTTTGCTTTGTATGTATGGGCATTGATTGGAAAATTTGGCCATATCAATTGTTCGCATTGGTAAAGAAAGTCCTCTTATTGTTTCTTACCCCTCGAAGTTGATAGCTATTTCCTCCTTCTTATATTCCCCTTGAATTTAAAATGTTACAATTCGATAATCTTTTTGCCGTTGAACTTGTTGATTGGCCCACTGCAAGCACATTGTGTGCTCAGGTCCGTCGATATTCAGCTGGTCTGCTAAATTTTGATCAACAAGTGTAACAGTAGAGGCGTCATCTAAGAGAGCAAAGGTGTTAATCGATTTTTCTTTATAACTTACAGTTACTGGTAAAATTTTAAGTGAAACCTTGTTGTTATCAGATATACGACAATTTGTAGCTGTAAGGGCGGGTATTATAAAACTGCTTTGAAAGTTAACTTAAAGTTAACTTTTTGAATTACGTGTAATTCTAGAAGTTAACTTTAAGTTAACTCTCAAAGTAGTTTTATAATACCCACCCTAACAGTTTCAACGTAGTTTTCTTTTTCAGAACTATTTTCTGGTATAGTTTTTTTAAAGTCATTCGAAACCAGGTAAAGGTAAATCACAACTGGTTCATAAGAAATGCACTGCCACTAGTAAGTCACCAGTTGCAATTTATTTTTACCTTTGTTTCAATTGACTTTACAGAGACTATACTGTCACGGCTCTGATGGTTGCCTGACAGAAATCTTAGGTTCGTTTCGTTTATTCCAAAAATCAAACTCCAATTAACACAGCAATAATTTATTTCACGTAACAATACACTCTGGCACTAATTACTTTAACAACTAACTCAACAACTAAACTCTTCACAACTCTCAACAATAATCACTATTTAAATCGTATCGCAGTCAAACTGGAACTTAAACTACAAAGCAATAGCAGCCTTTATATATCCCTAAATCTTTTCCTGTAAAATCTAGAATATACACGATAATCTTATTTTCCCGATTAAAGTAGAATAATTCGCTAGATTCTAGGATATTCGACAGCGAATGCCTAAGATTCTTGACAGCCTGGCGGACGCTACAATTCGTTTAATTTAAGTTCGTCTTTGTGAAGAAGTTCATGATGAAACTTTACACTATTCCTTATTCCGCAAGATTTTTTCTTAATACATTCACGTAGGTTATGGTAGGGTATCAAACAAGAAAAACGCTCTATTTTTTGTAACAAAATTCCATCGCATATCCTTTGTTAGCGATTGAAAATTCGGACACACACCTAAATGGTGCGTAATTGTTTTCCGCAACAAATACATTTTTTCTTACCAGTTACAGATCTCTTATTTTCTGTGTCATTTTTGTCATATACGCCCATGGAAGTTGACAAGTGCATATCACATTCATTCACAAATTACATTTGCTTGTGGCTTTACTATACTAGCGCCGCATAGCTTTGGCAGTCATGAAACTATCATACGTGTTATTTTTTAGACAGCTCCGAACGAACATTTTACATGGAAGTTTCCTATCTTTAGGACGAGTTAATCTGTGGTTGACAAAGTGGTTTTTGTTTCTAAATTTAGAATCTAGACTGAGCCATATGTCATTATGAAATCTAGAAGATTGAAGAACGCAAATTTTGTTAGCTTGATTATCAAGCCACGATGAGAATTCTACTAATTTTTAGCTTTTGAGTTCCTGAAGTAGGAATTTTAAAGATTCAATAGTACCTATTAAATTTTGAACTTCATCCGGAAAATCAATAAACATGTCTATCTTTTCTTCTTTTTTTACTGGAAAGCTTTCAACTTTGTCTAGTAATAACGAAATTATGTGTTCTGAACGTCCAAATCTATTCTGTAACATTTTTATCCTCTTATCAACATTTTTTGGTAAGATCAAAAGACTTTCTACAATTTTCTTGGCATTTTCTTTAAGGCATTTCTGTAAACGGCATAAATTTTCTTCCGGTGAGTATCCATAGATAGCCGTAGAATTTTGATATTGAAAAATAAAACTTAACCATTCAAGTGGAAAGGTAGGTAGGTAGGTAAGTCTTTTGGCATCGATTCACGAGCTAAAATTCTTGTTAGTTGTGAGGTAGGTAAAACACAAGAATTGTTTCGTATGTTCTGATTAATTTTGTCGATCCCAAACTTTGAAAAATTAGCAAAAGGTTGACTCACCATGTCTCCTCTTTGTTTAAAATGCTAGTAAGATGGAAAATCTTACTTGTTTGTGGGGCTTTTAGGTTTTGAACTTAAATTTAAGGAGCAATCTGACCTGTCTTCCCATGAGTCCTGTCCGGCAATCCATTGATTTATATTATTAGGTTCGTGATTTGTTTCTGACTCAAGATCTATTGACACAAAATTCCCAGCTGCTTCTTCCTCCTCATCTATTTTTGCGAGTTCCATAGTGAGTTCCATGTCTAACATTTCCTGCATGTGTCTGTCTTCTTTCTTGCTATTTCAATTTCAACTTGATTTCTTCTGATTTCTGTGTCACTGCTTCTTACGGCACGGGCGCCCGGAGGGGGGGGCAGGGGGGGGCAGATGCCCCCCCCTGGCTTTTAATATAAATACTTAAAGGAAAAGCTTTTTTTCCCGTCCGAAATAAAAGTATTTCCAAATTGTTTTATTTTTTAACTAGCGGACCCGGCGAACTTCGTAACGCCTCAGAATCAATAAATGCTAATGCGTTAATTAGCTTAATCAAATTCAGTTTTTTAGTAATATAAAATGATTACTAACAATAAATTATGTGGTTCAATAAATGTTTAAAAATCAAAATGGAACAAACCGCGCAATCTGACGCGGCAAACTTGGTATCGGTTATAAGACATGGCGCCGTATGCATATTTAGTGAATTTTCTTCATAAATATGTTTTTCTTTTTCTTTTTTTTTTATATGTTCCAATGTTCCAATAGTTGTTATGTAATTCGGGCCAGACAAATCCAATATAACAAAAATCATAAAAATCGGCCTAGCAGTTCTCGAGTTATAGGTTCTGCAACCAACCCGACAGATAGATAGATAGATAATACAGTTACGTCAGTTGAATGCGAAAATTTGAATTTTTAAATTTTTTAAAAAAATAATACAGTTACGTCGGTTGAATGCGCAAACTTAAATAAATGTGGCAACGTTGTTTCATATTGTCAAAAAAAGTTGGGTCATGTATGCGAATAAGTTTGTTTATAATTAATTAAAAATTAATTTTGTTTTCCGAAAAAAAATGTAGCCTACTTACTCCCTTTATATAGTGACTAAGTGGTATAAATTCCAAGGAGATCGGTCCAGTCGTTCTTGTGTTCTAAAAAATAATACAGTTACGTCGCGTCGGTTGAATGCACAAGCTCAAATAAATGTGGCAACGTTTTTTCATGTTCTCAACAAAAAAAAGTTGGGTCATGTATGTGAATGAGTTTGTTTATAATTATTAATTAATTAAAAATATTTTTTTCCGGGATAAAAAGTAGTCTATGTCACTTCCCTTCAGATAGAGACTACGTGGTTTAAATTTCAAGGAGATCGGTCGAGCCGTTCTCGAGTTATAAGTGCTTCCACAAAACACAACTGTGTTTTATATATATAGATGTTTATTATATTAATTACAATTAGCAAAATTTGGGTGTGGCCCAAAAAAAAATTCCGCCTGCGGTGCGCTTTCCACGATTCCCCCAAGAGCAGTTTATTTGCCCCCCCCCTGTGTAAAATTCTGCGGGCGCCGTTGTCTTACGGATAAACGTTTTCGCAGCAGATCGTGGTCTTTTCGATTGGTAGTTGGTATGATAGCAGATTTAGATACTATTTTTCGGTTTTTTGTTTGATTTTCTTCCATATTATTCGATTATTTGGTTCTTGAACTTTTCCGTCAAAAATGTTTGCTTTTAGGCGTTCACTACGTCTTAAATTTTTGGTAAATGTTTCTAGTTTTTGCTCGTTTTCCATAGAACTGTTCGATAAAGGCATCGAAGGACCATTTGTTGATTATTTATCAAATTTATTATCGGTTTTTCTGAAACTTTCTGAGGAAGAAAAAATTATACGTCAGGCTTGACAAATTTTTATATTTCAAAACTAACAAATAAGATAAACCAGGTAAATGGAAAGTACCTAATATCTAGGTAATTAAGAGAACTAAATTATATTTCCAACAATAATTATGTTATTAATAATAAAATGATGAATTTACTGGTTACTGGGTTCACAACAATATCCTTTCACATTCCCTATCGTGCCAGTGGTTTCTATTTTTGTTTCTTGGCTTTACTCTCACAGTCACTCTTGCTGCCCCTGATCCCTAATAACACCGATCTCCCAGAAACATCCTATTTATGTACCATTAAGGTCCTTATGTTTCCGACATAAATGGTACATCGCTGCGATGTTTGTAATGTAACATCTCTAGGATGATTGTCCTGAAATGTTTTAGAAACATCCTTTCGAAAATATCTATCGACAAAAAGATTTTTTGTTCTCAAAATTAGATACTTATTACAGCTAAAAAATTGCTAACATTATTTTACAAAACTAGGTAGGACCTCAGACCGGTAGGACCCAGTATTAAATTTGCCAATTTTGTGTGATTTCTGAAAATGTCTCTATCACACACACAAACTAATTTCAAATTCCATAATATACCTGTAATGTATATAGATAATAAGGAACTTAATATTAATTTTGTATTGTAACAACAGCAATATTTAATTTTTCATTCGACTTACAACTTGGAATAAAATAAAATATGTATTGATGAAAGTCTTCTCTCTTTTCAACTTTCAAACATCGTGAATATTCGTGAAGCCGAAGTGTATGGCGCAGGCGCGTGCTCAGGCATTTGTACTTGTACCGGTCAGGACAGGAGGGCACGCCACCACGTCGGGTCGGCGCCGCAGCCAGCGCAGACGGGCAGAATCAGTCGAACGGGTCGTCCTGTGCGCTACGCTTGTGTTGTTGGGCGGAATTTTATTTCGTAATGGCGTCGTGCTGTGTGGAGGATTTGTCAATTTGTGGTTTTTCGCTACACCTAGTTGTGCCATTTTGTGTTCGAAAGGATCTCTGCGACCTACCAGTGCTTATTAGTTGGTGAGAAAGATTATTTGTTGAAAGATAACGTCGCATAACTATCAATTGTTTAGTTTATTTAATTTCAATATGGCGTCGGTTAGGAAATTTCTAACTTTTCTGATAAATAGCCCCTAGAAACCCGAACTTCATTCTTCATTAGGTAAGAGAAAATAACCAATAATTATTTTTTGTTTTCATAGTTGATTACATTCTAGGTGTGCAAGTTGAATTGTACTTCAAGAACTTTGGATTTTGGTTCTGTGGTTGTTTTGGTTAGATAATGGTACCTTTATGAAATTGGAGCACCAAAAAAAAAAGAAAACGCCGAACTCCCCTACTACAACATGCTGCCACTGCCAAACTTTGGTTTTCGATGACATGACGGGGCATAAATACTACATTATTTAGGCAAAATTGTCCGTCGATTATTATTAGTTGATAGATAATCAATATAAGTATACATGTACCTTATTTTTTCAATAAAAAATGTTATTGGAAACTGATGTGCCTACTTAATTTTATAATTTTCAATTTTTGTTTTTTTTTTGGAAAAAGTTCTGACTTCCAGAAAATAGAACGAAAATTGAAAATTATTGAATTAGGTAATTTTTAATCCATAATCCTAAAATTCATTCACCTATTAAAGTCATACTAGAAACATATAGAGGATGTTTCTGACACCTGCCCCGGATGTATTAGGTACATCCCGCGTCATCTTAGAAACATCCCTGAGAGATGTTTATAGGACATCGCAAATGATGACACGGCTGTTGCCTGCAACATCCCAGGGATGTCCCCAGGAAAATAGGGACCTCCCAGGGACGTCTTCATTATCCCTGATGGATGTTTCTGGAATGTTTCTGCGATGTTACTGTGTTATTAGGGATTGTTTCGAGTAGTACTTTCCAACTCGTGTCGATGTCATCTGTGTTTGTAATTTCCTGATGGATTAAGTGCTCTTTTCCTACAGAGTGTCAATTTCAAACAATTTTACACAAACATTTAATATATTGATTGAAGTTTTTTGAAGAATACCTATTAAGTTTGTTTATATGTTATCCCCTCGTTTTTATTCTCATCGGTGACTCCACCTATAGCCATCTTTGTTTAGTGAATGGAAAATGACAATGACGGCCGTAGAATGGTGGATCCATCGGTAAAATTTGATGAGAATTAAAACGCAGGGTATGTGTATTTTGAAAAATTGAGTACCTATTTTTTTCAAGCATCAAAACCGACCAAGCCAGTTTAAGACCAAAACCGAGAACGCATTTATTTTTGAAGACCAAAAGACCAACCCCAGTCTTGGCTTTGCGAAGCTCTAATTCTTCTATATATATCAAAGCAATTTTCCAATTTTTATTGCATTTCTATAAAGCAGTAGAAGTTTTTCTAGTCCTTATCGTCTGGCGAAATAATTTATAGAGTTTAGTGATATACCAAGGATATACCTATGCAGACGTATTTTTTTGTTAAAAGTTAGTGAATAGGAGTTAAACCGTGGTCCGTGGAAATTTTTTGGTTAATTTTGTTTATTAGGTACGGGTTAGTCAAGCAATTACCAAATCAAAACCCTCACAGGCTCAAAAACACATGAAACTCGTTGAAAAAAAAAAACCTACCTAGCTTTTTTTACAATAAGTTGCCACATGAGCGCCTTTTAGGCATATGGCACGCGACGTGAAAATTGTCCGAGGCAAGACATCGTTTCGTAACGTTTTGTGTACAAATTTTTTCCAACTGGCGTTTTATAATAAAAAAAAATACAATTTTTCCGCACTCATCAGACTTTTTACACATACACACCCACAAATAAATGATAAATGCATCTTTCCGCACGCTAGTAAGAAAAACAGACCACAGACCACAATGAACTAGGCTTAAGTCAATGCGAAGTAGTTTAAACCTCTTTTCTGTTTATTAGTTTAAGTAATAAAAAAATAACAAACAAGTACCCCCATTATAATAATTCAGCCATTAAAGATTCAGCTGACAGTGACGCTCAACCAAAAAACACAAAACTAACATTCTTGATGTGTTCCTGAAATCCTGATAAAAAAGACGCATTTACTTACTTATTCTCCTCAGCACGTTGGGTTACGACACACAAACAAGCGTTGCTTATTTATTATAATCCCTATATGACCTATACCTATATAAGTTTCTGTTAGCCTGCTACCTTCTCCAACCTAACTCTACTGTGAAACGCGCCGTTTTTCCGAGCAAAAGTTGGGGGTCTCCTACAATCTCCAAACAACATAATGTGTTTATATCTACATAATTCTGCTGTCCTGTTACCAAACCTGGACTTACGTCACTACTGAAAGAATTTTGCTGATGCGCCACCTCGACCAAACAGCCACTGCTACAAGCGCAACCGATTTATAGAAAATAAAATATCTTTTAACTTCTGTGTTCCTAATAAGATGTTGGATTTAACACTTTTGTTGTTGTAGGAAATTGGCGATGTTTTTCGAGAAAAGTGGCACATCTCGGGTTGGATGATCAACAACTACATTGTCAATTTCATGTGTGCCTTGTAAAAGTTTTCGTTGTGGTTGTGCTGTCGTCGGTCGCGTTGTGGTGCCTACTTTCAAGCCTCCGATACACTGTGTGTGTGACTATAAGCTAACCTTTTTATCAAGCTGTTCTCCTGATGAAAAAGGTGAACTTATTTCCCTTTGCTTTACACAATTTATAATCGAGAATACGGTTGGGTCGCATCGCATGAAATCCGTTCATATTTCTGTGTAGATTTCTGCGAGCCTTGTAGTTAACCCATTCTATGGTTGCAACAAAGGCGCTTCTTGGAGCTAAAGTGGCGTAACTCCTATGTATGTATGCATTGAGCTCTTAGCTCCTGTTACGAAATTTCGAATATTTGAAACATAGGTGTGCACGTGACGGAGCAAGCAGAAAAAATGTTTACAACACAATCTGTGTTCCTCATAAGACGTTCGGACTTACTCTTGTTGTAGGAAATCGGCATTATTTTTGGAGGAAAGTTGCTGGCACATTTTCATCAGCTCGGCTATTTCTTGTGTTCCTGTTAGAAGATTCGGACCTCTTTTGCACCAAACAATAATAATTTTATTTTGTGGTTTCCCCTAAAATGTTGCGTGGACGGTGCGATGATTCCAAGACATACACCAATCGCTTCTGATCTCCTTTTAGAAGAATTGTGGATTTGTATCCCCTTGTGCACTTTTCAAATTCCAATGTGAGTTGTGTGCATTCTTGTCAGCAATTCTACTTGAAAATAAAAATTCTTGAGAAATGTGGAATTTGGCTTTAAATTTCAAATGCCAAATCTCAGATAATTAAAATTAAAAATAAGGCCAGAAACATTTTTACTCATAAAAGTTACTATTTTAGTTAGGTACGGTACGGTAGGTAGGTATATGAAATTCATAAAAAAGTAAGCCTTAGCCTCGCGCAAATCAATATAGGTAGAAAACAGCACGCGCTTTTCCATCCAAACAAAAACACTTTGTCCAATCAATTAATAATTAGTACTGCGCATTCTCTACACATCAGATCAAAAAGATGCTGATATTTTTGCTGGTTTTAGTAAAAACCCTGGCCTCCGATAATTAAAAAGCATATTCCGTTCACCGTCAATTTCTAATCTCCTGTTTCGAAATTTCTACTCGCTTGAAATATACGAATAGTTTGTGCTGGCTGCTGCATCCATGTGGCGTCCGCGTTAAGCGCAATAGTTGGCAATAGTGAGTTTACTCTCTAGTCTATGTGCTCCTAATAAAATATTTCGCCTTCCACTCTTGTTGTTGGAAATTGGCCATTTTTGTTTCGACTGCACACAATTTTAGCTAACTCGCCGCTAGCGGATATTTGCCGCACCTACACGATTTCGTGGGTTCCTGTTAAAAAAAAGTGGACTCGCGCCTCTCTTTCACTAAATGCTTATTTATATTGTTGTAACAATGCACCTTTCTGGGCTTTCTGTTTG
Organism: Ceutorhynchus assimilis; assembly: GCA_917834065.1. NCBI lineage: Eukaryota > Metazoa > Arthropoda > Insecta > Coleoptera > Curculionidae > Ceutorhynchus > Ceutorhynchus assimilis. The sequence goes on from OU892287.1 coordinate 27,912,367, forward strand.
TGGTGCAATGATTTCAAGAACTTCTAATCGCTTCTGATCTCCCCTTTAAAAAAATGTGAATTCTTGTGCTTAAAAATTTCAAAAATTATTTTTGCTTCACTGGCTGGTTGGTGACTTCTCGTTTTTATTTTACAGATCAGAATAATTAATAATTTATCGTGTTTATTGGTCTGGAACTTTTTTTAGATTTGAGGACAAATTATCGACAGTTCAGAGACATGCTTTTTTGAATTTCTTGACAAAATTATCCGAAGATGCTCTAAAAAGCTCTAAACCCAACCGTCCCTGAGTCTAAATAACACAAAACAACTAACTGTTAATTTCCGACTAGTAATGCTGTTAGGAAAGTTGGACTACTCTCAAGAACAAGGATGCTGTCGTAAATTGTGAGCACGATATTATGTGTGCAAGGTGTAAGGAATTAAAAAAAAATTATAGTGATTATTCCACTCATATGTTAGAAATCCCATAAGATAAGTGACGATTTTCAGAATTACAGCGAAAATTCTCTTTTCCATTTGTTTAACTAGAGAGAATTACAGCGATAATTCTCCCATGTTATTGTATACATGGTTGTCATGCTAATTTTTGATACAAACAAACGGTTCCTGATAGCAACCATTTATTTGTATTGATTGTTAAGATGTTCAAATCGTTTAATACATATTTATTTCCATACTTTTTGCATTCTCATACGTGAAATAATCCTCTAAATACCACTTGAGCTTTAAAATGAACCGGATAATTTTTCACTCATGCGTGTTTTCTTTGCAAATTTCACTCGTCCTACGGACTCGTGAAATTATAGAAAACACGCAATCGTGAAAAATTATCGGTAATTTTGAAGCTCTCGCAAGGGCGGTTTAAAGGGGGGGTAGAGGGGGTAATTACCCCCCCCCAGACAAAGATTTTTTTTAAACACTTCAGAATAAAATTTCAACAAAAGACAAGTTCTATAAAGTAAAGCATAGAAGGCATTGTATAAATTGATAGGCTCACCAGTATCGACGTACCTACTACTATACAGTGAAATAAAAGGTATTTTATTTGAAAAAAAAGCTATGGTTGTTTGAAATATCTGGTTTTGTGTACAGTTACAGTATTGCGAACACCCTATAGAATGTTATCAGATTTTCATAGGACCATGAAGTAAATGTAAGTATACACTAACAGCCTGCAAAAAATGTAGCTTAAGGATCTCAAATGAATGAAATGTGTTGGTTTTTGTTGATACATGCATTGACACATGCAAACTGCGATTTTTTGAAAAAGTTTCAAATATTTCAAAAAGTACTTGAAGGTAGAAATTTTCCTGCATCGAATACATGAAATCTGAATGTTTTTTATGAAGATAAATTATGCGCAAACTTGTAACGTCACACCGGCTAAACTCCGAAATGCCAGCCTCCCGTTCGTTCAGTCCTCAGTGAACCGTGCCCTATACTTTGAATGGTTGCCATTCGCTCTAATGAGATCGTGGACATTTGTTTTGAAAAATTCTTACACGTGTTAAAACTGTACTTCCGAAGCCGGTATGATGTCACAGCCTAGGCGTTCGTAACTTGTGATGGGTTCAAATTTCAATCCGATTATTGGCTTGATTTCTATACAGTAAATAAATTCATGATCCATATTATGCAATAAATTATCAGTCGTGAGCACAGAAAGTGGGACACCCGTTTTTTCCTATTGTAAAACGGGTTCACCCAGCTATACCTAAGGCAATGACAGGAATTGTCATATTTGACAAAAAATCCATTGTAGAGAAAAGACTGATTTATGCAAAATTACAAGACCTGTCAGTCGAGTGTCCCACTTTTTGGGTTAGTGCAAACGCCGATTTTTTGAAAAAGTTTCAAATATTCCAAAAAGGGTCGAGTTTTTATAGAAATTTATAGATTTGCTCACAGATGGGCACATAATTGACCCATTAGTATAGGTAATTCCTAAGAAAAAGTATATAGGATTGTTATAACAATCCATTAATGTTCTAAAATGTAAGGTGTTCCATTTAAAATAACAAAGGTCTGTCACATACCTCATTTACGGAACACCCTGTGTATATTCAAAAATATTTTAAACTACTAATGGATCTTAGAGTATCAAACAACTTCGTAATTTAATTTTTTTTTCTTGCATTACCCTGGAAGGAGATATCGTCTACTAAGTGAACACCCTGTATAACTATTTTGCCGGCATCGGGCATTCAGGTGCAAATTTGGGCGTGGCACCCTTAAAAAAATATAGCCTCCGGCGGGAAGCCATTCGACACTTAATGATTTTCCCGTCATCCATTACCCCCCCCAGAAAATCATCTATGGACCGCACTGAGCTCTCGTGGTATTATCCCCGAGAATTTCATACATCTGTCAAAACTGGTATTCCAACAATAAATTGACATGTTTTGATTGTTGATTTGAACCAATCAGATTGTAATTACGCGATAATTTGCACTAGTGCAAATTATCAGATAATTGCATACTAACTGGTGCGAAAACTGGTGTTTTGACATTTTTTGACAAAAAATTTAAATTTTTGATTTATGAAATTCTCTCATTAAATACAACTCGTGCAATGGAAATATATTTATAATTTTCGACAAATTTGCACTCATGCGTTTTTAACTGAAAAAGGCACTCGTGCACTACGTGCATTCGGGCAAATTTCCCAAAAATTATCAATAATTTCCATTGCACTAGTTATAGTACTATTGATAATGAATTTGTCATGAACTTTTTCAAAAACTTAGTGGGAACTGGAAGACCAAAACACTTTCTGATTTTAATGGTTTTGGTCCAATGGTCCGAAATAAGACTTTTTTTCACAATAGTGCTTGGAACTCTTGGAAAACCAAAAAACTTGTATTCCTTCTGATTTTAGTAGTATGAACCGAATTGGTTAGCTGAGAAAGGGACTGTTTAATGCCCGCTCCCCGTTCGAAATGTACACAGAATGTTTTACGGATTTACTCGATTTCGAAGTGTGATCACCGTCTGGCGATTTTTCGGCGTTATTTTTTATTTTCACAACAGAACATTTCATTCTCGCGATTGCCAGACAGTCTAGTCTAATTTTTGGGACGGAAGGCATTAAAATCACGCATATTCTCATCAACTAACTAACCACATGCAGCCCTCAAAATGCCAGACAAAAAAAAATTACTTCACTAAAAAAGTCCTTATCTCAGGGTCTATTAGAAGACCAAAAAACTTTCCCCCTTTTGATTTTCATGGTTTTCAAATTGAAAGAGATGAAACAAATAACACGGGCAGTGGCCACCAACTAAATTGACTGGAATTTTAGTATGTTATACAGGATGCCTTGCCTTGTTGAACAATGTTTAAATGGAACAAATTTTCCTATGGGCCATCGTAAGGCCACAAATCGCAATTGGAACTTAGAAATTTGTAATATTACTTTAAGAGTGCGCTTCTCGATGCTGAAAAAATAGATATTTCGCGTTCGCAACTTTGCTGTTTTAATAAAAACAGTTGCATCAAGGGAATTCTAACAAAAACTGTTTTTAAGAATGTACTTTTGTGCTTGCTTGACCAGTAATTTTTTTTTGATTTTTCTCATTTTTTGGAAAAAAAAATTCATAAAAAGAGAAAAATCAAAAAAAATTTACTGGTCAAACACGCGCATACACATATCCTTGAAAAAAGTTATCGGTTAAAATTTCCTAGATGCAACTGTTTTTATTAAAATAGCAAAGGCGCACTCGCGATTTTCAGCATCGAGAAGCGCACTCTTAATTATTATGAAGAACCCAGAGGTTCAATTGCAACTATTTCTGAGTAGGTATGTTGTTGAGCAAAAATAGCCAAAATAGGCATTTTTTGGTATTGGAACATTAACTTTATCTACAGGGTGGTCAAAAATTCGAAAAATCCATGAGTTAATCATACATTCTTTATAAAAACTACTATGGCCAAGGAAGTTCGATGACAAATTTTTTTTCAACTTAGTTTATTATTCTGTCATCATTGTTTCTGGTATCGTAACAATGGTATCACAGAAGTGAGGGCCTATTACGTCCAATATGAATCTTTTGAAATGCTCATGTGGAGAATACAACTGCCTTCGAACCACAAAGTTTTGAACTTTTTTTTCACCTCGACTCAAAGTAGGTGCAATCAACAGAATATTATTGCTCGTCCATTTTCAGGTTCAGAGTCAGTAGGTAAATTAAAAAATAATTCTGAAGTGTGTGCCTATTAATAAATATGTTAAGGGAAGTTGCTCAACCTAGGGACGCTTTTTTTGATTATGGTTTTTGAAAATGTATTTGCTTAATAGAATAAAAAATATAAGAACCAGGGTAGGTAACTAGCAATATGTTTGCTGTGTATGTTTAGGTATTTATATTTAAAGTTATGGAAATGATAAAATAAATTTCCTTTGGCTTTGGCTACATTTGTCCCTAGTCCCTACCATACCTAGGTACACAATAAGTTCAACCTAGGAACAGCAAAGCTCAAGAAGTTTTAATAATTTAAAAGCTTATTTATTCAACAAAAATATATATTATGCCTTTCTAAGATAATATAGGTACAAACATGAAAAATAAAAATTCTTCTAATAATAAACACACCAGTGTTTTAAACTTCAACGTATGTCAAATAGGCCAAGCAATGAAGGAAGTTTACCTCAACATAATTAGAAGTTAAAATTTTTTGGGGGAGATCGGTTCATTTTCATGTGCTTAATAACATATTAAGTTTGCGACCTTGTACTTCCATATAGGGTTTTTAGTTAGGGGTGGTTTTTAGGGGTTGTTCCGACTGATCTGTATTAATCCGTTCGAGGTTCATGTTCCGACTGTTCCGTGCTACTCCAATCAAAATTAGCACTGGCAACGCTGTTCCGCTGTCATTTTTAAAAAAGATGAAGTCATCTGTCAGCCAGCCTTCAGCCAACCAGCATTCTGCTTTTGAACCAATGAGAGCACTCGAGACGGTCGCCAACGACGCCAACCTCTTTTTTGCTCTTAAAAAATAATTTGTAACTTAAGCTAATAAACCAGCTAAAAATTTGACTATATGTGTTTTTATTGCACAGGGGTAATTTGCGGTTTATGGGAGAACGCTGCTCAAAATGGTCCAATAGCAAAAAGTTTCAAATAAATGTTGTAGCTGAAGTTTTTTGCTATAAAGAACTCAGCGACAGCACCCTTCTATCTTCTATAGTTTTTTTTCTGCAGCGTCTTGAATACTAGCATGTTTTTATCCAAGGTCACTGAATCAACGTTTTTCCTGTTTTCTCGCATTCAATTTCAATTTTTCAAACACCACATTATCGCTAATGAAATGCAGTCTCCAATGCTTTTTTGTTCGAATTTTTTGCTTGAAAATTAAGCGAGCACGGACTTGCCTAATGTGCGAGGAAGTTGTAAATTGCATCGAAAACTACCCCTTTCTTGCACTCACTGTAATTTCTAAACGGGGCCAAATATTTGGTGACAGTTTTCGACAATCGGAAGCCCATTTATTCCTCTCATATTGCCCCAGCGGATTTTTTTTTTCGTTAATTACTTAATGACTTATTGGCCTGAACACGTGGCGCGGAATTTTTCAAAAGGTCGAATTAATTAAAATTGTCGCACAACGCTGAAATTTGGTGTTTACGATGGCTTTTTTTATTGTTTTTATGAACATACTGAAATTTTAATTGCTTCACATGACTGATGCAACAATTAAAATTGCAGTATATTATCGAGAACAATAAATAAAGCCATCGTACCAAATTTCAGCGCTGCGCGATAATTTTAATTTTTTTTAACTTTTCGAAAAATTCCGCTCGACATGTTCAGGCCAATAAGTCATTGAGTAATTAACGAAAAAAAAAATCCGCTAGGGCAATATGAGAGGAATAAATGGGCTGCCGATTGTCGAAAACTGTCATCAAATATTTGGCCCCGTTTAGAAATTACAGTGAATGCAAGAAAGGGGTAGTTTTCGATGCAATTTACAACTTCCTCGCACATTAGGCAAGTCCGTGCTCGCTTAATTTTCAAGCAAAAAATTCGAACAAGAAAGCATTGGAGAGTGCATGCAAAAATTGAAATCGGATTATGCATTTGGCCGCTACTGCATCAAATGCGCGAAAACAGGAAAAACGTTGATTCAGTGACCTTGAATAAAAACATGCTAGTATTCAAGACGCTGCAGAAAAAAAGCTATAGAAGATAGAAGGGTGCTGTCGCTGAGTTTTTTACATCAAAAAACTTCAGATACAACATCATTTGAAACTTTTTGCTATTGGACCATCCCTTTGAGCAGCGTTCTCCATAAACCGCAAATTACCCCTAAAAACCACCCCTAACTAAAAACCCTATGGAAGTACAAGGTCGCAAACTTAATATGTTATTAAGCACATGAAAATGAACCGTTCCCCCCCAAAAAATGTTAACTTCTAATTATGTTGAGGTAAACCCTCTTTTTAGATCCCCGTTTCATGGACTAAAAACCCGAAAAATTAATCCAAAAGTTTACATGATTAGGATTAGAACTTCTTTTTGTTGAGCTAACAGACTCTGGAGGAAGTAGTTTTATTATTATATCAGTCATTTGAAGTGTATAAATTCTGAGGTTCCTCATCTTGAATAATAAATGTGTCAGTCTTATAAACATTTTTTTCAAATAAATTATATCAAAGTCTTTTCTAGATTTAACAATTTTAGCAACAAAGTGTTGTTTATTTTTTTCTCCTGTACACTCCATTAAAACAATCTCCTTCTGCAATATCCTCGTGTTCTAATCTTTCTTCTAATTCACAATTATTGATTTCTTCCTCTACGTCGTAATCTGAGCTTTTATCTGTTAGGGCCATTTCTCCATCTTCATCTTCGCTGCTATCTGGCCATAACTTCTTCGTCACTCGTTTCTTTCTAGCGTGCATCTCCTTTGTTGCACTTTGTCTTTTAGATTATTTGGCTTTCCTAATTTCGATCTCTTCAGGGGTATCAGTTATTCTTTGCGATTTGCCAATCCGTCTCCTTGTGAACATTTTTCTTAGTGTTGCCTTCGAAAATGGACGTTCGTATCATTTCAGGGGTAACTGTGGTATTGCGGTAGCTTCTTCATGAGATACAATAGAAGAAGGGTGCTTAATATTGTCTTCCGTGATCTCTGTTTCCAAATTGTTCATTGATGTAAGCGCGTGTTTGTGGATTTTGATGAGGTTAAAGAAATTATTGGAGAAGCCTCTGGAAGAACGTTTGTATTTGCTGCTGCAGATAATTTTGTTAACAGGGTTAGATTGGGTGTTTCTCTTGTAGACGAGCCTCCTTCTTCACTCACATCGATGGGTACCAAGTGTGTCAGTCACGTTCGATGGCATAAAATCAGATTCATCGAAGATGTTAGAGTTTAAAGG